>CM060364.1:159075332-160325332 GCA_030545235.1 Helianthus tuberosus | reverse complement strand
GACAAAGTATAATACTTTATCCATCGAATTAACGATGATCCGTCGAATTAATGACGAACGATAAAGTATAACCCTAATGTGGGCGGCACTTAAACATTCATTGGATATATTGATCGATCGGACAATGAATCGTAGCAGCGATTGTGCTAATACCCTGATTGCGGCATCAATTAGGGACCTGTGTGTGTTAATTGAAGTATTTCTACGATATCTCAGCGCACAAAGTGAATTTGAGCGTCGTTCTTTTTCCAGAAATCAAGTCCCAACTTCCTCTATTTATACTGAAAATTTTACCCAGTCGCGTAGCGCGACTGGTAACCCCTATAGTCGTCGCGCTACGCGACGGCTTACATATATTCAGATGGTTGCCACGTGTGTTTGGAGTTCAGCTGAGTCGACGGAACGAGAATTTTCGAAATAGACAGCGAGATATATGGATAATCGTCGAGTAGGGAATACCCCCTCTGAGTTTTAGGGGCCCTGATCCTGATTCTGATGATTCTGAAAATTTTAGGGTTTGTTCAGAATCACTTGGGTGTCTCAATTAGGGTTTCCTATTGGTCAAATTAATTTAATAATTATGACTTTTGATGAGAGTTGTTACATTCTCCCCAACTTAATAAAAATCTCGTCCTCGAGATTTACTGGAATAATTGATACATTCTCTTCCTTTTTGGATTCCAGTTCCCAAGTATATTAGGATCCTGTCTTTGAATCCTTCTTTACTTAAACTAACATTATTTGTTTACCTTTATATCTTGGAAAGGTACTACCAAAAATTCATCTGATAGATATTTCTTGAATACATGAAATATATCATGTATTCCAACTAACCTTCCTGGTAGTTGTAAACTATAAATAACTGATCCAATACGTTGAATTACTGGAAATGGTCCTACGTACTTTAGTCTTAGCTTTCCTTTCTTACTCCTTTCCAAGGAGATACTTCCAATTATATTTTGTCTCCAACTCGAACTTCAACGGCTTTTATCTATTATCTGCATAATTCTTATGACTATCTCTTGCCGTTTTCAGCTTTTCCCTCGTGATACTGAATATCACAGTCGTAGTCACTTAGGATTTTCATTCATCTCCTTCGCCTCAAATTCTTTTTGCCCAAAAATATATATCTTAAATTCTTATAATCCATATAGATAGTACCCTTACTTCCATACAGATAATATCTCCAAATCTTAAGGCAAAAATTATGGTTCCTAATACTAACCTATGAGTGGTATAGTTCCTTCGTACCTTTTTCAATTGTCTTGATGCATATGCAATTACCTTTTTGCATTGCATTAACATACTTCCAAATTCTAGCTTTGAAACTTCACCATAGACTTTAAAATCTTCTGTTCCTTCTGGTAAGGCTAGGATTGTAGTATTGGTTAACTTCTGTTTCAAGATACTTAAAGGTTTCTTCTTGTTTAGGTCCTTAATCAAACTTAAATGCTTTACATGTTAACTTAATTAATGGTATAGCTATTTTGAAAAAAATTCTTAATAAACTGTCTATAATACTAAACCTTACAAAATTCCTAATTTCCATTGCGGATTGCAGAATCTTCCATTTGGTAATTACTGCTATCTTAGCAAGAATTAAGTGAATACCTTCATGATTCACCATATGACCTAAAATTGCACTTCTAGCAGCCAAAATTCATTTTTCGAAGATTTGGCGTGAATCTTTTCTTTTTCTTAACAAAGTTAAGAGTGCATGCAATTGCTGATAATATTCTTCCTGATTTTTGGAATAAATAAGTATATCGTCATTGAAGACAATTACCAATTTATCCAAATATGGTTTACAGATCCTATTTATCATGTCTATGAATGCTGCAGGTGCATTCTTTAATTCGAAGGGCATGACTGTAAACTAGTAATGACCATTCCTAGTTCTGAAAACATATTGATAATATCCGGAACATAAGTTGATCTTAGAAAAATATCTATTTCCCTGGATTTGATCGAATAGATCATTAATTCTAAGTAATGAGTATTGATTCTTAATTATAACCTTATTCAATTTACTATAATCAATACACATTCTTATTGAATCATCCTTTTTCTTAACAACCAATACTGTGCTAACCAATAAGGTTCCTTGGCTTATCGGTAAAATTCCTGGAATTTAGATGAATCTTAAATTCTATCTTCATATCTGGTGGTAATCCAGGTAAATCTTTTGGAAATGCATCTGGGTATTCTGAAATTACAGAAATTTCCTTAAATTCTGTATCTTTAGTATTAATGATTACTGAAATCATATATACTATTCCTTGCTTTCATTCATAATTAGCAATTTCCATTACTGATATGAACTTCATAGGCTTACATGGTTTATCTCCTGTAATCATAATTACTTCTCCGATGGTTGATTGAATTTCCAAGAAATTCTGATCACAGATAATGATCACAACATCGAATTCAACTAATTTCATAGATAATAGGATTGGAGAAAACTTATAACTTATTTCTATGTTCTACATAACCTTATTTATTTTAACTGAATTCCCATCTGCCGTTTCTAATATAAAAATTCATCTAATGCTGGTTAATGGTAAGTTAAGAGTTTGGCAGAGTAAAGTATTTATAAAACTTTGGTTTGCACCAGAGTCAAATAATACTGTTGTGTAAACGTTGTAAGCTAAGAACATACCGGCTATCACATCTGGAATCATCTCGACTTCATGAGTAGTCAGCTGAAAGGCTCTCGCATTCCTTTTTGCTCCTTCTGCTGGTTTGACTTGATTGTCAAATGATTTATTCAGTTTTGGACAATCTGGCCTAAGATGTCCAGTTTCTCTATAGTTGTAGCAAACTGAAAATTTCTTCCTCCTACAGTCTTCTTCTTGATGCCCTGGAATTTTGCAAAAATTGCAATATCCTTTGCATCTTCCAAAATGCTTCCTTTTGCAGAAATTGCAAAATGGACTAGTAGAAGATTGCCCATTCCCTCCTTTCTTGAAATGGTTATGGTTACCCGAACTGAATTCTTGGGTAATCTTTTGGGCTACTTCCTTCCTTCTATTTTCTTCTCTTGTCCGTACTAGCTCGTCAGTCATAGTATTGGCTAATTCTACTGCATCATCAATCGTACGAGGTTTCGCGGCTTTGACAATATTACGGATCTCGGAAATTAATCCCCAAATATAACGAGAAATAAGTACCGGCTCTGGCGAAGCCAGGGTTGGTACCACTCTAGCATATTCGAAGAATGTCGTAGTATACCCTCGACAATCTACATCCACCATCCGATGGGTTAGAAACTTATTTGTCATTTGTTCCTTTTCGTACTCAGGACAGAATTTTCTTTCTACAAGACTCTTAAATTCTTCCCAGTTCATAGTATACGCCATCCTTCTTCCTTTTGCCTGTAACATCGTATTCCACCATTCTAGCGCTACTTCTTTGAAAAGATTTGATGCATACATGACCTGATCATCCTGAGCACATTTACTTATGGCAATTACTGCCTCGGTTTTCTCTAACCAACGCAGTGTTGCAGTCGCTCCTTCATTGCCTGCAAACTCAGTGGGTTTACAAGCAAGAAATTCTTTGTAAGTGCAACCAGGCGTTGCAACTTTCCTTTTCTTAGGGAGCGAAGCTTGCCGTGGTTCATTATCATGATTAACATGATTACTACCTCCATTTACGCTATTACTGAAATTATTTTCAGAAATACGCTTGCTTGGAACAATTTGTTGAGGTTCAATTGGATTTTTAACAGCAGCAATGATTGCTGGAATAGCATTGGCTATCCCTTGAGCAACTATTCCTGGAATAGCATTGGCTATCTCTTGAGCAACGATATTTTCTATATCTTGCCTAGTCACATATTGGTCCCCTGGTTGGTGCTCAGATTGATTACCCTCATTGACTGGTTCATTATTAGCGTTTTCCATCTGATATCTAATTTATAGATACATAATTAGTATAAAGAAAATAATTCAATATCACAATTTAGTTGCACATAATCACATAAATGAATATACAACAAAATTGTAACTTTTCTAATATTTCATTATATCATACTTCTATATACACCCGTTTTATTATTTAATTTACACATACCGATTTTACTATTATAATTACACAACCATATTTCATAATTCCCTATCCTTTATCAGATGATGTTCTAGTAACGGCGTTTCTTCTCATCGTATTTCCAAGAGATCTGTCCCAAAATCTCTTGGATTCTATTCCCAGCATCCATTTTGTCAAAATGATGAAGTTCAGTCCTATTCTCGTTATTTATTGGTAAATTTGGTAAAGGTTCTGGATTGTATTTAGGAAAAAGCCTATAGGGATGGTTTTGTAACAATATTTCATTATCCAACCATTCGTCTATATTCCAGTGTTTAGAAGAGTTTGGAATAGATGGTTCTAAGTTCATAAAATTATTTTCATTAACAGGCTCAATAGTATCATCGGTTGCCATTATAAAATCTAGCTCTTCCTGAGATGGTAATCCCTCCATTTGCCTAGAACTTTCCCCAATTTCCATTTTCTTAGGCTTAGGTTTTTCAAGAGGTAAAGCATTGAATTCTATAGGTCCTTCTATATCTGGTATATACTTATTGAAATCTCTGGAAACTTCTATTCTTACTGGATAGAGATTTAAATTCTGAAGGGCTTCCGACAGATCACTCATGCTATTTAGCAAAATACACACAATTACTAAGTCATAACAAAATTTTATAGAACAACTTTTTAAATAGTATTTCATACTACCAACCCAACTGAAAATTAAAACATACTAGGTTTTATTTGTAATTTATTTATAAATTTTCTAGACTGTAGATAAAAATACTAAACTTTAAATCAGAATATTTAAAGATTTATATTTACTATTACAGTAGTTAACATATAAAAATCTATATACTAAATAAGTATGATGACTTAATTTATATATATTAACTAGTCATTATCATGGTGGATATTGGTTAGTGCTGCCTTGTTTAAGCATAGGTGATCAGTCCATGCCTAACTAATGCTAGGCTTATCCAATATCTGCTTTTGATAATAACCTTAAAAAAAATCATCTTAATACTACCATTATTAATATATTATTATTAATAATAAAATTATTAATAATAAATAACTAAACAATAATTTTAAATAAGAGTATACTTTAAACATAAAATATAATTTCTTTACCAAAATATAGTAATACTATATTTATAAATTAGGTAATTCCATATATAATCAAGTAAATTTATATATAATGTTTTTCGATTAACGATGATAGAGCAATAAATATTACAATATTGTTAACATATAAAAATCTGCCCATACTATAAAAAAATTAGTCAGATAATAAACATATAATCACAAATAGCAATTAATAAAAAAATTATTAAGTATTTTCTAAATACTTAATTGGCTTAAATCAGTGGCTCGATAAGTGGCTCTGATACCACCTTTTTCTGTCACGGCCCCCGACCCGGTTTGACCCGTTTCAGGAGCCGCGGGACAGAAAATACTGCGGTATTTATTTAATTGAGTTTTACAGCGGAAGTTTTCATCAGGATCTTTTAAAATGTAAATATTTCCCGATTATTTTATTTCACAACGCGGGATAAACCCGGTAATTTACAATAGTTTGATTTCACAAAGAAATCTTTTATTTTACAAAACATGTTTCTTTATTTTATATTGAGCCACTTCCTTGAGCTTGTAGTGCTATATGGCACTTTTCCTAGATCATATGTGATCACCTGAAACATGTTTGAAAAAGGTTTTGTCAGCGGGAAATACTGAGTGAATCATTCTATTTTGCATAATGATGCATAGTTATCAATTACAGCATAAGAGCGATTACAATGGCTTCTATTTATTTTTATCTGGCATTCTGTCACAATGGTGACAAGTCACAATGGTGACGATGGTCATACCACTATTTAGATCAATGAACCTAAATAGTGACGATTATCGCTGTAGGTCAATGAACCCAACAGTGATTATCCCGAGTAGGTCAATGAACCTAACTGGGAGAAAATTAGTAATGTGCACAATACCCCACTAACCAGTAATTCAAGATATCCATGACTTAGTCCCTGTAATTATAACCTTGAAAAATAATTTGAGGTATTGTAAATTATTTGATAAAAATAAAATGACTCACAAACTGTGAGAAAAGGAGAATGACTCACATTGCAGATTTATACGGGCAGAGTTTGGCCTACTGATTTAGCCTTTTATCCTAAATTTAATAACAAGCACACAATTTGGGGTCAGTAATCAATCCAGCATTTACGATAACTCACGAGATCAAATTCTCACAACGAACGACAAAGTGCAATACTTCATCCATCGAATTAACGATGATCCGTCGAATTAACAACGAACGACAAAGTATAATACTTTATCCATCGAATTAACGATGATCCGTCGAATTAATGACGAACGATAAAGTATAACCCTAATGTGGGCGGCACTTAAACATTCATTGGATATATTGATCGATCGGACAATGAATCGTAGCAGCGATTGTGCTAATACCCTGATTGCAGCATCAATTAGGGACCTGTGTGTGTTAATTGAAGTATTTCTACGATATCTCAGCGCACAAAGTGAATTTGAGCGTCGTTCTTTTTCCAGAAATCAAGTCCCAACTTCCTCTATTTATACTGAAAATTTTACCCAGTCGCGTAGCGCGACTGGTAACCCCTGTAGTCGTCGCGCTACGCGACGGCTTACATATATTCAGATGGTTGCCACGTGTGTTTGGAGTTCAGCTGAGTCGACGGAACGAGAATTTTCGAAATAGACAGCGAGATATATGGATAATCGTCGAGTAGGGAATACCCCCTCTGAGTTTTAGGGGCCCTGATCCTGATTCTGATGATTCTGAAAATTTTAGGGTTTGTTCAGAATCACTTGGGTGTCTCAATTAGGGTTTCCTATTGGTCAAATTAATTTAATAATTATGACTTTTGATGAGAGTTGTTATAGGTATGAAAAGGGATATCGCTCTCTATGTCGGGAAATGCCTAACTTGTGCTAGAGTCAAGGCTGAACATCAAAGACCCTCTGGCTTACTCGAACAACCACCAATTCCTATGTGGAAGTGGGAGAGCATAGCTATGGATTTCGTAACCAAGCTTCCACCCACGTCATCAGGTCACGACAGCATATGGGTTGTGGTCGACCATTTGACTAAATCAACTCACTTTCTGCCCATATGAGAAGACTACAAGGTAGAACGATTAGCCCGAATCTACACCGACGAGATCATTCGTAATCATGGGACGCCTCGTGACATCATCTCTGATCGTGATGCTCGGTTTACTTCACGATTGTGGGAAACGTTTCAAACGGAACTCGGTACAACGCTTAATCTAAGTACTGCTTTCCACCCACAAACCGACGGTCAGACTGAAAGAACGATTCGTACTCTTGAAGACATGCTCCGATCGTGTGTTTTGGACTTCGATGGTAATTGGGATAAATACCTGCCATTGGTCGAATTCTCGTATAATAACAGCTATCATTCTAGCATCGAGATGGCACCTTTTGAGGCATTATACGGAAGAAGATGTCGGTCGCCTATTGTGTGGCACGAGATCGGTCATTCGCAACTAACCGGTCCTGAGCTATTACAAGAAACGACAGACAAAATTTTCCAAATCCGAGACAACCTGGTGAAAGGGATCGACAGAAAGTTTACGCCGATAAAAAGCGCAAGCCCCGTGAATTTGGCGTTGGTGACTACGTACTCCTAAAGGTATCACCTTGGAAGGGTGTGGTCCGATTCGGCAAGAAAGGGAAACTTGCGCCTCGATATGTTGGACCTTTTAAGATTCTGGAAAGGATCGGAAAAGTCGCTGTAACACCCGTTCTTATTATTCAAGGTTTAACGTATATTTTTGTAGGAACAATCATGTAATTAAGATTACATAAACATTGGAAATACGAGTTTATTAAAACTTTTACAAATCATAAGTTATTCTACATAACATGATCAATTTTGTTGTTTAAAATTTACAACGTGGCAAAGTGCGGAAGCGTGTATCTTTATCGTGTTCGGTTCTTCGCTGAGCTTGATCGTCTTCCGGCATCCAAAAGTACCTATATTCCATAAACATGAAATACTTTAGTCATACGGGGTTTAAAACGTGTCTAAACGAATCCAGGAATTTAAACTAAATAAAATATACTTTGTTTCTGGGTCCACCGTAACTTACGGTGACACCGTAAGTTACGGTAGCCCCTGAAAGTCTATCCTTCCACCGTAACTCAGTATGTAACCATCATAATCATATCAGCTCCACCGTAACTTACGGTGGCATGACTAAATCAAGTATACGCAATCATATGTCTTTTTCTGGATTAATAATGACATTATTTGTAAGTCCCGTTTAACCGGATCTTTCAATGATATCAAACAATCACCAAGTTTGTGCGGAATCCAAACTAGGTGAGATTCAAGAAATAAAACGAAAACCAATAAGAAATATGAACAACGAAGAACAAACCGGAATCACTTTCAAACTTGCACACGATTCTATTACTATTAACTAGCAAAACCGTCTGGTACAAGTTCCTACACCACAATCAAATCGCCTCTCTCTCTAGCTCTCTAGAAGTTGTAACCATAAAGTTCCAACCCTAAAACAAGTTAGAAACTTGTTTATATACTCAACCAAGCCCACTTCCCTACATGGGCTTCCCTTGGGCCTGCTTGACCCACATGGCCTAAAGCTTAGCCCAAGTGACCTATAAAGGTCCACAACCTAATATAAACTAACCCGATATGGCCCAGCTCGTAACCATAGCTCGTTGTGTTAATTTGATGCGTCAGTCTCACACTTTAGGGCCTAACAATCTCCCCCTAGACTGATGCCATCAAATTGTCTTCATAGCATGAATTCAGCAACGTCTTCAACGAAGTCTATGGTTGTCTCTATGCTACAGATGTTGTGGAAGTTCTTGACTTCTGAACTCTCAGCACTGGGTCTCTTTCTTCAGCTCTTGTGGTTAGCTTCATATCAGGATCTCGATCAGCTTTGCTTGAAAATCTTGTTAAAAAAAATGTGAGAGGAGGATTCTCAACAACTCTTTTCTTCTTCAGTCTTTTTCTTTCAAGCAGGTTCATGGTACTTCTTCAATTGTACTTTCACTGTCAGCCGGCGTTTCGTATCCGGTTCTTCTGACTCAGGTACATCTTGTTGTTGTGCTGCTTCAGGCTTTTTCAGCAACTAACAGCATCTCAGTCTTCATCAACCCCTATTCTTGATTGAAATCAAGTTCTGCACATGCTCACAAACTCATAAGCAAACATTTCTTATGCAACAGGGAGAGTACCATATGAATACTAGGTAGATCCAAGTATTTATACTCGGATTTCACAATTTAAATTCTTTCAACTTTTGATGATCAATCAAATCTTCAAGAACGGTTATATTTTTAATTTTTTTTTAAGAAAACAAATAAACACTCTATTTTTGGATTTTTGGTTTTATAGAAAAGCAAGACACTATTTTTGTATTTTTTTTTTAAATATTAAGAACTAGAAACAAATAAAAATATAAAATATAAACAACTACCATACTATACAATTACAATTGCAATGGGATCAAAATTCGTTCTCAGGCAGACTAAGGAACACTTTTCAGTACGAGCCTAATCAAACTGGTCTATGCGATTGCCAATATGTTTGTCCACTTAAACTTTAACGCTCAACTTTCAAATTTTTAACTTCGTGATATGCTTTAGGCAATATTATACTATTATACCCGTGTGTCCCATTCCAAGGCATACCCCCGCGATCAAGGTAAGCACAACGATTCATCGTAGCAGGTGAGTATACTGATGTCATCCTTTAAGATATCCTGACTGTGTCTAGGTCTGCATATAATCTGTTTTATCATGTTTTGATTTCTTAACAATAAACACCCAAATAAATACTAATCAATTCCCGGAAATATAAACAGCACACTCTATCATGCAAGTATCTTCCCTACCACATATTTCACAAGTCTAATCCAGATTTCTGAAATCTTAACTGGGAGTAGGTTGAGAAAAGAACATAATAGATCTTAAGCAAAGATGGTATAATATATAAATCAAATGAGTTTTTCTCAATTTGATATAGGTTTCTTGGGTTTCTTTTGGGCACTTGAGGGCCTCTTTCGGGTGTATTAAATCTATAGCGCGACAACGTACAGCTAGGTCAGCATGTATCTGGATGCAGCAGAAGCTGACGTTGCCTAGCACCTCCAGGTCAGCATATATCTGGATGCAGAAGAGGAGGTACACGACTTTTTTCAGAGAAGATTTCAGAATCAGATCAAAATTGTGTGTATCGGGACAACATACAGACATTCCAATAGAAATGAGCTAATTCCAAGTGACTTTCTTTCCTGGAGTCATGTACAATTTTAGTTCTGAACAGAAGGACAGCCAAGATATCCCCGGATGATTCAACAATATAAAGACCCGAAACCTCAGATGTTGGCTATCTATCAACGCAAGATTTAAGACCATAAAATCATACGCCGTTGGTATGTTACCCACATGATACATAGTTCGTTATGTTTATATCACTTAGTATCTTTTATCATTTTGAGCGTCAAGCCTATCGACATATCGCAGTAGATCCTAGTCTTTTCCGCTATGGCACCTTACATGTGTTAGTCAAAACCCTTTAAAACGAACATTTATTTCACTTCCCATATCATGCAATCTTTCTTTTTGGCTTTTTCATTTTTCTAATGTTTTTGTATTTTTCTCATTTTCTCCCCCTAAAACAATACATATTTACAGCAAACTCTTTTTGTGTTTTTCTTTTTCTGAGTTTTCTCCCCCTTAAACTCTATATCTATCTATATGTTCCTCTCCCCCTAAATTTGTGCATAAATCTTGTATTTTTGCGCAAATTTACCATTTACTAGAGAAAGGACACTACATATACAAAGTAATGAACTAAGAAAGAAAAAAAATATTTTTGCTTAACCGTTCTGTCATCAGATTGAAGACTAATCAAATTCAAATCAAAGTACTGAATTTAAATGGTACCTTTTGCTGATCATTATCTTACTTCTGTTATCTCCTCCAAAGGAAACATATCATCTGTAAAAAAAAATTTGAACTTTTTGCAACAGTGAAATGTTACCCGTTTTTTATCTCTGGAACAACTGCTATCAACATTCCAGAGATTGTCAACAGCTCCCCCTTAGTTGTTCCTGAAAAGTAAGGAGATTAGTAAGACATTGGTACCCAGGCCATCGTGGTCCTGGGATTTCCTGAAGCATCAAAATAAGACACTTCTTTTAAACACAAGTCCCCTTTCGTTTCAAGAATTGGAGATGTAGCTGCTTTTTGTTTTGCTCTCCAAATTTGTTTAGGCTTTTCTAGTTTCTTAGATGGCTGTGGCAAAACAGTTGGCTTATCAACCTTGTTATTTTTCGAAACTTGTGTAGGTTTCAAAGCTTGTTTTCTTTTTGCTTTAGCAGCATTCCAATCCCCATCAGAAGGTTTCACCTTGGGATTCACATTCTTCATTGCCTTAGGTGATGATACCTTCATCGGCTTGGAATGATTGTTATCATTTGGTGTAACCCTCTGATTTCACATATAATAGGGTACATGGGGACGCCGTGTGCAGTTTCTAGCAATATGCCCCGCAATGCCACAGTTGAAGCAAGTTTGTCTTTTCATCTGAAAGACGTTTTGAGTAGCTTGATTCGCTCTAGCAGGTCCTGAAGGACAAATTGGTCCTTTTTGCGTTGGATACGTCTGCACTTTACTTTCAGACGAAGACGAAGTTGGGTGCTTGTATGTGCTGGTTGCAGAAGTCTTGTTGCTTTGAGCACCATTCTTCGTCTTTTCTCCCTGATTGGAGCTTTCAATCACCTTGTCATGAGCCTTATGGGATCGTGATTGTCCTTGATGAGCAGACTTCTTATATCCTCGACTTTGATCTGCTCGTTTTGGCTCCTTTTGTGTGTTGTGAACTGGCTCACAAACACCAGCACAAGAGTGAATATTCGCATTTTGTTGCACGTTTGGGCGATGAACACAATTTCTAGCAATGTGTCCAGGAATTCCACAGTTGAAACATGTTTGTCGCTTCAATGTATGGAGATTCGAAGAACTAGCAGCAGTAGCTAATCTGATGGGTTTAGATTGCTTTGATTGCTTTGCTTGTGTTCCATGTGCCTTTTCTGAGTTCTTATGTACCAAAGGTGTATGATTTCGCGAGCTCCCTTCATCATGTTTCTCTTCTTCTGTATGACCAAACGAAACTGGTTGTTTCGGAGTCGACACACCTGCATCAGGGGAAACACTAGACAAAATGTTAAAGGATTTGAACAAATCAACATAATCATATAGCCAATCTGGACCAACTCTAGCGTCCGTAGTATTTTCTTCGAGCCATTCAATGTTGCACGACTCAACGACTTTCTTGGTTACTTTATTGTACACTCTATAGGAGGATCCTTTAGCGTATCCAATAAAGAAACATTCATCCCCTTTGACCTCAAACTTCCCATTAGTGTCCATGAGCAACAAGTCACACGGACAACCAAAGTTACGGAAGTGTGTGACCGAGGGTTTACGTCCTTCCAGAATCTCATAAGGAGTTTTCATATGATGTTTGTTTACTAAAGCATGATTCTGGATGTAACAAGTCGTGCTAACTGCTTCGGCCCAGAAGAAACTAGGAAGCTTCGAGTCGGCCAGCATGGTTCGTGCCGCCTCTATAAGAGTACGATTTCGTCTCTCAGCCACTCCATTTTGTTGTGGAGTTCGTGGTGCACTGTACTGTCGTTCGATTCCTTTTTCTGCACAGAATGTATCTAAGGTGATATTCTTGAATTCTGTCCCATTGTCTGATCGAATTGCTTTCACCCTTGTAGTAGCTTGATTTTCAACTAGAGTGACAAATTGTTTGATCAAACTCGCAGCCTCGTTCTTGTGACTAAGAAAGTATACCCATGTGTAACGAGAATAGTCATCTACGATCACAAGATAATACGCCTTCTTGTCAATGCTCACCACATTTACAGGACCAAAAAGATCCATGTGTAGTAATTCAAGCACGACTTTTGTCGAAGGTGTAGACTTGGATTTATGAGGCTTTTGATGAGCCTTTCCTTTTGCGCAAGCAACACACTTTTCTACCAGCATGAAGTCTTTGATTGGTAAATCACAGACCATTTGACCTTTAGAAGACGATTCAGTTTCTGTTTTAACTTCCTTTTCAGAAACATTTTCTAGTGACTGTTCATTTATAGTTACCACATCTTCTTTTTCAAAATCTGGTTCAGATTCAGTTTCAATTTTGGAACAAGTTGAAATTTCATCAACACATGTTTCTTCAACATATGTATCATGTGAATCTTCTTGAGATTTGCTTTCAGCTACAGTTTCCAATGGGGTCCCACTAGATTCAACATTAGGGACACCCACTGAGACAGATTCAGAAGAAGAATCAGGATACTCTTGGTTTTCTTGAGAAGGAGTTTCAGTGGTTTCACTGAATGTGTCCTGAGGGACCTCACCTGTAACACTGTCAACAACTGAAATATTAGAAACATCATAATCACGTGCATTAACTGAAACACAAAATCATCACCACAATTATTGTTCAAAGATTCAACACAAACATCATCAGTTTTACCCCAAACATCATCAGTTTTGCCCCAAACATCAGGCTCACTTGACGACACATAAGCACAAAACGATGCTAACAACGACCGACCAAAAGCAATATCAGATTCAGTTTGTTCAAAATAATTTTCAGAAATATTAGTATGAACAACTGATTCACTCCCAAGAACATCTTCACATTTTACTTCAGATACTTTATCTGCACATGAAGACGAAATGTTAGGATCAATAGAGCCTTTAGAAACAAAATTTATTGGAGTAGACTTCTGTTTCTCAATTGGTCTGGTATTAAATGATGACTTATTGTTTTTGGGACCATAAGTCATTCGACTTTCATTTATCATCTCCTCCTCAGTCATAGGTAAGTAAGTATAATTATCATTATAAGGAGGAGGAGCCTTATTAAAACCCAAACCACAACCTTTCTTTTCTTTGTATGCAAGCTGTTGATCACACAAATTTTTTACCAATTTACTAGAATAATCAAATTTTTTTTATGTTTAGCTCATTTATTTGATATCTATCTCTGATATCTTCCAGTTCCTTAGTTAAAATACACACTTTCTCCTGAGCTTCTAGAAAATGGGCTGTTTTTACACTTACATCATCTTTAAGTTTGATGATGTCTTTTCGCTGAGCTTCAATCTTTTCTTTATAAAGTTTTTCGTTTTTCGACAATGTGAAATTTTTATTTTTTATATCTTGATAATCTTGAATTAGCTCAGCATTGTGTATTCTGTAAGCTTCAACCCTTTCCCTACATTCAGGAGTACAGAAAGCAGAAAGTACATCTTCAACAGTCATTTCTTGAACCATGGGTTTGTGAAATATGAATTCCATAATTTCAGTGGGTGGTTGATATTTTGTTCTTCTCCTCAAAACACAAACCAAACGAGAATCCTGTGTACTCGCTAACTCAAACCCTTTCCACGCGAATGAACCCGCTTTCTGAACTGTACCTCGAAAATCTTTCAAAACTTATCACAGCCAAATAAATTCACCTTTTTATTTTATTTTATTTTAACAAATATTATAATTAATGATTATGTAATGATGACCTAATGATTATTATAATTATTATTATTATTATTAAAACAAGAATGAATGTCCACGATAACCCGTCGTCTTCTTCCTAAAATTAAACCCACAAACCCTAATTTCTTTAAGCCACAAAAATGGTGATCTGATGAGTGGTGATCGGAGGATCAGACGATGTATGACGGAGATGAATGATGGTTGGTCGTGTTGATGAAACGGCGAAAAGAAATAGCGAAGAAGATCGATCACGTTGTTGTTGCAGGTTGTGATTCACGGAGGACGTTTGACGATGATGATCGGATATGATGCACGATGCTGATGCTGTAATCTAATGGATATTGACGTTGACGAACAATAATATTGCAGGTTTCCGGCGAACAGTTAACGAAGAGGAAGAACGACGATGACTCGAAACGATGGTTCACGGTGATGGTAGCGGAAGTCACGTCGGAGAAGATGAAACAGGACGTTGTTGGAGATGATCAACTCGTGCAATAGTGACCGGAACGATGAAGATGGTGACTACCGGAGAACGTTGATGACCGTGATGTGTGGATTAGTGACGACGATGGTTGCGAGTCGGAACGATGGATGCGGTTGCGAGTCGGAACTGAGGTTGCGACTCGAGACTGCTCGGGAAGAGGATGACTCGAGACCAGTGAGGTGATGATGACTCGAGACCTTGAAAATATGGATGATGACTCGAGACCTTGAAGATATGGATGATGACTCGAGATCTCGGTTGCGACTCGGTGACTCGAAATGGCTGTGATGATGGAGTTGCAGGTTTATGATGTGAAGATGATGAACATCGAAGGTGGTGGTTATGGAGGTGATAAAGATGCTCGGAGATGAGTGAAGATGGACGGAGGTTGCAACTCGGAACCGTGAAAGAGATAACTCAAGAACGATGACTCGAGACCTTGGAGGTTGTTGAGTCGAGACCTCACAGATGGGACTCGAAACCGGCAGTGATGATGACCCGAGACCGTTGGACTCGAGACTATGAAAGTTTATGAGTCGAGACCTTGGAGGTGATAACTCGAGACCGTGAGGACAAGTTGACCGTGAGACCTTTTGAAAATTGAAATTGAATGTAATTGACAGCTTTAGCCCGAGATATTTGGAAACTTTTAAAACAAGATAATTTTCAAAATTAAAGGATTATGATAAACATCAAAATATTTTCGAAAAAAAATAAAAAGATTATATTTAATCCTTTAACAATCTTTTTCAAAATCTAAGCACCAAAATATACCCATTTTTATAAAATTCTGATGAATACTACGAAGAACACGAAGAACGTGATGAATGATCTTGATGATTTTCAACAAAAATTTCAAAATCTTGAATCTTTGATATCACACCGAGCCTAGAAACAGGTTCTAATGGCTCTGATACCACTTGTAAGTCCCGTTTAACCGGATCTTTCAATGATATCAAACAATCACCAAGTTTGTGCGGAATCCAAACTAGGTGAGATTCAAGAAATAAAACGAAAACCAATAAGAAATATGAACAACGAAGAACAAACCGGAATCACTTTCAAACTTGCACACGATTCTATTACTATTAACTAGCAAAACCGTCTGGTACAAGTTCCTACACCACAATCAAATCGCCTCTCTCTCTAGCTCTCTAGAAGTTGTAACCATAAAGTTCCAACCCTAAAACAAGTTAGAAACTTGTTTATATACTCAACCAAGCCCACTTCCCTACATGGGCTTCCCTTGGGCCTGCTTGACCCACATGGCCTAAAGCTTAGCGCAAGTGACCTATAAAGGTCCACAACCTAATATAAACTAACCCGATATGGCCCAGCTCGTAACCATAGCTCGTTGTGTTAATTTGATGCGTCAGTCTCACACTTTAGGGCCTAACATTATTAATGTGCAGCGATTTTCTATACAGCTGCTGTAATTGACCATTATGACCCATTCAAAGTCCGAACTAGATTAACATGTTCAAAGATGGATCGTAGAAAACTTCAATACCTTCGCAAGCATATAAGGTACACCTTCTAACGAATTTTCTATGATTTTATATGATTTTTATAAAATCAGCACAACAACTATATTTTCATTTTTCAAACAGCTTTCAAGGTTTTGAACAGCTGTTTAATTCATTCTTTTGGCCTATTTAACAACCACATTTGTTTCTTATGATTGAAAACAGTAAAAATTTACTTCATAAGCTTTCCGAAAAGGTATAGAACACCCAAATCGGATAAACGGTTGATTTTATATGATTTTTTTAAGATTAGTCGAAATCCGTATAAAAAGTTGCGGAAATCATGTTTAGGGTCATTTTAAATTCGAACCAAACCATCAAATGCAACCCATTTCCATGGCTAAAACCCTTATTAAACTCTTGGTAATGGTTAGAAACCTATAACAAATATAATGACCATCATCCGTAACATTTGGTTTACCTATTAAGGTAACCAAAAACTTATTTTAGACTTCGTTTAACTCTCATTAGCCTTACATTTAAATGAGAGTTATCTTATTATGCGTACCTGGCTCGGATCATTACATTGACCCATTTAAGTACCTTGCCTCAATATCTACTAAGTAATAGCGATGTAAATATCCACTCGATATTTATTTCTGAAATCAAACAACTCATCAAATCATTAGTCGATATTGTCAAAAAGTGATATTTTCACCTTTTGACCCGTTGGTCTAAATGACCGATAATATTGGCGAGATAAAGCTTATTGCCATCTCGTCTACACGACTCGTTCCGATTTACACCGCACGGTCGTTTTAACTATAATTCACCTCTTAACGCTTTTTGGCCTAATAAGGCTTACGAAATATGTATCTTTCAAAACCAATAATTATTGTCAACAAGTGTCCAAATTTCAATTTTACCCTTATTGGTTATCTTGTTCCGTACGACTACACGCCGGAAACACCATATCTCAACTTTCCATTTGTCTTGTTCGAAATCAAAACAACAAAAGGACATTCTAAACTATATGACTAGTGTAAGCTATACTTACCTCGCATCCGAATATGTTTTTCTTCTCGTGCTTGATTCGTTTGACCGCTTCTTTCCCAAGCCTCCACCTAGCTCGTTAGGCGATAAACTATCATCATTCACAAGGTGGTTAGATTAGTCATTTCAATTCACGACTATTCCACCTCACGTATTTTCTATGTCGAAACTACTATTTGAATTTATCATTGGTTAGTTTGACTTTTAAAAGTCAATTGACTTACCAACATATTCATATGCACATTTGGTTCATTGAACTCACTTAGGCATATTTCATCCGAACTCTTAACAAAAATCAAATTTTTACATACTAACTAGTAAGCCGCGATTTCATTTAGGCATTTCATATCAATGAAAATTGGCTGTTTTTGGTGACTTGTTTAACCTGTTTACAAGTCTTCAAAAATTATGATTTTTTTATGTGGCGTACCTCTCGGAGGGTTAGCCCTTGAGTTAAAATTTCAAGATCTAACTCTTTACCAAAAATTCGTGAAAATTCATTTACTAAGCTGAAATCAGATTCGTCACTTCTGACTGCAGCTTACGGAAAAATTCATTAAAAATTCCTCGTTTATCCGATTGACGAAATTCCAATTGGCGATTCTTTTAATCGCTTAAAACTTTCTACAGTAAGAATTTGAGATCATAACTCAATTCCTAAATTGAGTTATGACATTCGTGATGGGCTGCAATTTCTGCCAGAAAACGCAGCTTGAACCTTTGATACGGAAAAATTCATAAAACGCTCGATTTTCGTCGAAAAAATGCGATTCCAGTGGGGTTTTAAAGATATTTCCTGGAATTACATTCTAGACTCAAGAAACACATTATTTTATCACTTTTTGTTCAGGTTACAACCAATACAAATCGGCTGTAAATTCTGATCAAGAATCGTTTGAATTCAGCTTTCAATTTAAGCTTGTTCTTGACATCATAACACTATTTTTTTGCAATCAAAACCCTAAAAACATCTCATACATGAATTTAGTATCAACAAAAACTTGATCTAAGCATGATTTCAACATATACTTGTCTAGGGCTTACTCCTAGACACTATATTGTTCCTATTCCATGCAATTAACAAACATGCATCATAAATTTTCAGATTTCCCAATTTCATGAGATTTTCAAGCTAAGAATTTTCATTAAATTATACATACCTATTAATCCTCTTGTGATGAGGATCAATAATCCATGCTTTAATTTCGATTTTGGACTGAATTGGACCTTCAATTTGCAAGTTTAGTGAAGTTCTAGGGTTTTGAAGAGTGGGGATCGACCTGCTCTCTTCTTTGATCGACCAGACACCTCTAATTGGGGTGTTTGGTTTATTTTTATTTGTTTTATTAAATTCTAGTTTCAAGTTTTACAACTTAGGTCCCTCCACTTTAGTTTCTATAATAACTTTGGTTAATTTTAACCCTATTATAAGTTATTTCTAAACTATTAGCTAACTAGGTTAAAATCCCTAGTTAGCAAATTCTTGTTTATTTAAGAATCCTAATATTCACCGGGTTTCTTTTACCACTAAAGGTAAATTACCCGTCTTTTAGTATAAACGTGGTTTGATTACCAAACCCGTTTTCGGGGTGTTACAGTCGCCTACAGACTCAAACTACCGGAGGAACTTAGCAACGTCTACCCGACTTTCCACGTGTCAAACCTCCGAAAGTGCATCGCCGACCATGACTTACATGTCTCTCTAGACGATCTACAAGTGAACGAAACATTACACTTCGTGGAAAAGCCTGTCGAAATCATGGATCGCCAAACCAAGCAGCTCAGGCGCTCACGCATTCCCATTGTGAAGGTCCGTTGGGAAGGCAAACGAGGCGCAGAGTTCACTTGGGAACTCGAAAGCGACATGAAGGCAAAGTACCCGCAGTTGTTCCAGGAGAAAGTCTAGATAGAGAAAGTCCTCACGTGATTCATGGCGGTTGTAGCAGCTTCCAGCTTAATTTCGGGACGAAATTCCCTAAACAAGGGGAGGCTGTAACACCCCGTGTTTTCGTAAGTGAAAGTCAAAGTCAAGGTCAAAGTCAACGACCGATTTTCGCGCAACTTGACTTGTAGAAATGTCTTTATTTTATTTATATTATGTGGAGTAAGTGTTGTTAATTGCAATAATCGATGAGTATTAATCGTATTTCAATCGACCTACGACTGTGAACTATAGGAAGTAATAATGCGATAAAGTTAATCAACTAACAATCAAGCTAAGTTAATCGAATCGATATCAATTCGCAACTCGAGCTATGTATTTTTACTTATCATTATACGTGTGTGTGTGCCTTACGTGTTAACTGTGCATGTTTATTTATGATATGTTGTGATAATCAAGCAAACTCAATCGAACTCGAAATCTAACTGTAATGCAATCGGACTCGAACTCGAATCACTGTTGGACCGTTGTACGACCTCTAAAAGTCAGTTAAGGCGTTCATCTTTGAATACAAAGGCGGAATCAATGTATACAAAGTCATAACAGCTTTGTTCTCTTTAATTTTCTTTCTATTAATGCCTTCTGAGTCTTTACAATGATTTTTTGACAAAAATTCAGCAGCACCTCGACTCACATACAATGACAACTGATGTTCGCTTCAAATGACCTACCACCTATATATAGACAACATGATTTCGCTTGAGGCTTGTTCAAGCGAAATCTTGTGTGTTGATTTCGCTTCAAGCAAACATATAACCTCTCAAGCGAAATCTTGTGTGTAACACATAAAAACCCTAACTTAAACCCTATTAAGTAATCATTCAAACAATCCTAGACACAAGACTTGATAATGACATAATCAGCAGACATTTAGTGCACCAACAGACTCCCCCTTGGATGTTGATGAAGTCTTTGGCTTCAAGTCTTTGTCTTTAACAATCTTCAAATATTGTAAAAACTCTAATCAATCTTTGTCTTCAATCTTCCCTTTGACCGTTGATCCAGACTCCCCCTTTCACAGACTCCCCCTCTCGATATGCTAGAATCTGAGAAATCTGGTTCAAGCTTTGTCATTTAGCTTCCGTGGGAATGATAAAGATCAAACCTGTTACTCAACCAGCAAACATAACCATTCTATCTTTTCAACAATAAAACACAAACTCAATCAGCTTTAATAATCCACTCAAGTATTCAGGTTCAAGTTAATGACCCTGATTACTCAATTAATCTACCAAGTCCAAATTAATGACCTTGGTTGATCTTTTGACGAATCAATACTGATTTTAAAAACAACAATTTCAAACATTTTCTGAAAATAACAAGTATCAAATTAATGAACTTGTTTTTTTTTGTCATTTCAAACAATTCAAACTTCTTCAAAGTAAGCTCTCCTCATTCTTCAGTCCAGAATTTCCTGCATCTGCTTCAAACATCTGAGAATTCAACAATCAACTCTCCACTTTGGTTTGTCAGAAAATAAAGCAGAAATAAAATCTTTTTGGATTTTATCAAAGTATTCTAAACTAAGAAATGAAATACAGAAAACTTAAATTGCAGAAAGTAAACAAAGTAAACAATTTACAAACATATTTTTGGTGAGCGTGTCAGGGAATCATATCAGCTTTTCAGACAAATCACAAGTACCGTTAAGCTACATTTCATACTCAGACTTAAACAATTTACCTCGATTGTCGATATACTGATCCATCTTGAATTCTCATACAAAGTTCAACTTATTCAGGATACGATTTAGATGAATTAAGAACTTAGATCATTCATGTGTTCCACCTCTTGAATATACTCCCGTATCCAGAATCTCAATAATCAGTCTTACAGGTGAGAATACTACAATGATATCTGTATATAATTTAGGTATGCGAAGGCCGAGGGATCTCAGGTCGATACTTCCGTATACGCAGAGAGATATCAGCTTCGACTTTTCAGTGTGTCCCCTTTAGAGGATCTTTTTGCTTACAACAGCGGCATATATCAATTTTAATTGTTTCAGCATGCTGAGGGTTTAATGCTGTGTTTCAAGCATTGCAGCAAGTATTAGCCAGGGACTAGGTCAGAACTACCGTTCAGCAGAAGTCCCGGAATAATACCCCAGACATCATAGAGTATAAAGAGCTAGTATATCAGATTACGAGACCTTTCAAACGAGATTTCAGGGGTTACCTATATATCCAAGTAGTGTTCCCCACGAATTCACAAGTTTGAATTTAGGTTTATATCCCGAATAAATCTACTAAATGTATGAAAACCTATCGACACATCATCAGTAAGATTGTTTAACTCTTTTATACTTTTCAAATCTTTAGCATACTGTAATCGTCTAGCTGATGTACTATCATTTTCCCATATACACAAGCTCTTTTTCCGATTTTATCATGTTTTTGTATTTTTGCATTTTTTACTGTTTTTGTATTTTCTGAAAATAAACTATGTACAAACATCTACTCCCCCTAAATACCAAAACAAGTAAAAATTCGACAAACCATTGCAGATTGTTTCTCGTCTTCATCCGCAACAGTACTCTCATCAACGCCAATTATGCCATCCGACACCGACAGAAGCTTCATACCATTCAGTTTTAACAAATATTTAAACCGATTTTTATCAAAAGCTTTGGTATGTAAATCAGCTTTCTGTTCGTCTGTGTGGATTTTCTCAATTCGTATCAACTTTTTCTCAAAGCAATCACGAATAAAGTGATGACGAATTTCTATGTGTTTAGTTTTAGCGTGATGTACTGGATTTTTTGTTATATTTATTGCGGCCTCATTATCAACAAAAAGAGGTGTGTTAAGAAACTGCAAACCGTAGTCGCGCATCTGTTGCTGTATCCACAAGATCTGAGAGCAGCAACTGCTAGCAGAAACATACTCCGCTTCACAAGTAGATAACGCCACAGACGTTTGTTTCTTACACTGCCAGGTAACCAATCTAGGACCAAAGAACTGGCATCCTGCAGTTGTTGATTTTGAATTGACTTTGCAGCATCCGAAATCCGAATCGGAATACCCTTCGAGCGTAAAATCGCCTTTTCTAGGATACCACAACCCCAATGAAGGAGTTCCTTTCAGGTAGCGCAATATCCTCTTCACAATGATCATGTGCGATGCTCTCGGGTTAGACTGAAATCTTGCTGCAAGGCACGTTGGGTACATGATATCAGGACGTGAAGCAGTTAGGTACATTAGAGAACCTATCATGGATCGATAAAATGTTTCATCAGCCCTGTCTCCGGTGAGATCTGGGTGAATCCCATGATTTGTTGCAAGTGGGGTAGCAGCTGGAGTAGAACTTGACATCCCAAATTTCTCTAGAATATCATGAACGTACTTTGACTGATGAATGAAAATTCCCTCAGGAAGTTGTTCAACTTGTAATCCCAGAAAGAATTTCATCTCCCCCATTGATGACATTTCAAACTTCTGCTTCATCACTGATTCAAAATCTTTGCATAGATTTTCATTTGTTGACCCAAAGATTATATCGTCCACATAAATCTGAACTATCAGAAAATGACCATCGACCTCTTTAGTGAAGAGAGTGGCATCCACTTTTCCACGAATGAACTTGTTGGCTAGTAGGTGTTGAGACAAAGTCTCATACCAAGCTCTCGGGGCTTGGTGTAAACCATACAACGCTTTGTCCAATAAGTAGACCTTGTTTTTGTGGATTGGATCGGTAAAGCCCGGTGGCTGACCGACATAAACCTCCTCTTTAACCTTCCCGTAAAGAAACTCCGATTTAACATCCAACTGATAAACTTTGAAGTTCTTCCAAGACGCAAATGCTAGGAAAATTCTGATAGCCTCTAGTCGTGCTACAGGAGCATAGACTTCGGTAAAATCAATCCCCTCCTGTTGACTAAATCCCTGAACAACGAGTCGAGCTTTGTTCCTTACGACAACTCCTCTATCATCCCTCTTGCACTTAAACACCCACTTAGTGTTTATTTTCCTATGACCATCCGGCAAATCAACTAACTTCCACACTCCCAATTTCTCGAATTGACTAAGTTCCTCCTGCATAGCATTGACCCAAGAGTCTTCAGTAAGCGCCTCTTTGTAAGTTCTTGGTTCAATCTGCGAGATAAAACAACTTAATGAAAATTCAGTTTGCAAAGGAGCAACTTTTGTATAAAAACAAATAAGCCCTTTATCAATCTGATTTCGAGTGCGAACGCCTGCTTGCAATTCTCCTATGATCAACTCCTCTGGATGATATGAAAAAGTTCGCGGCATCACTTCACTTTGAACATCTACATTTCCCTCCAGATTAGTAACATTCTGCTCTGCATCTTGTTCACCAACTTGGTTTGTTTGACCTGAAATCTGAATTTGCTCCCCCTCAGAATTTGAATCTGAATCACCATGATCAAATACTGGCATGTTTTCAGCTTCTAGATTATCATTCTGAGCCGACTGATTATCTTGAGCAACTTCATTCTGTTGGACATCATCATGTTCACCAGCATTACTTGGACCTGCTTCATCGTCATTTGAAGTTTCCCGTGGTCTCCTCGAATACTCAGCTGGGAATCTTAACTGCGACTCATATTCACGCAAAATATCCAACTCATCAAAGAAATCTTCATCTTCCTCCGATTCTTCTCTCATGTCAAACGAATCCCAAAGTTTGTCATAATGATAACGCCATGAATCACCAGGATTCTGCGGCGGCATAGTATAACCTTGACATTCAACATTTGCAGCTTCAATAATCCGCTTCTCACTTGGAACGAAGACACGTCGCAATGGATTTGAGTAACCAACAAATATACCCTCAATGCACTTCGGACCAAACTTTCCAAAAGGTTCTATAACCGTACAAGGTGACCCGAACGGTTCTAGATACTTCAAATTCGGTTTGCGATTATTGATTAGCTCAAAACATGTTTTGTTGAACTTTTTAACAGTAAGAACTCGGTTGAGAGTATAGCATGCGGCGGAAACAGCTTCAGCCCAAAAATTAATCGGTAACTTTGAATCTGCGAGCATAGTTCTAGCCGTCTCAATTAGTGTCCGGTTTTTGCGTTCTGCGACTCCATTCTGCTGCGGAGTATACGGAGCACTAAACTCATGCAAAATACCTCTTTCATCACAAAATTCTTCCATCTTGCTGTTCTTGAATTCAGTACCATTATCACTTCTAATTCTCTTGATACACCTTTGGTACAAATTCTCAATCTTCTTGAACAGACCCATCAAACTGTCAAATGTTTCATCTTTCGTCTTCAAGAAAGATACCCACGAAAATATGGAATAATCATCAGTAACGACCAAACAATAGTAATCTCCTGTAATGCTCTTGACATTCACCGGACCAAACAAATCCATGTGAAGTCTTTCCAGAGGTCTCGAAACTGAATTGACTTTCTTTGTAGGGTGTGACTTTTTCTTCTGCTTGCCTTTGACACAGCTAATGCACTCCCCTTCCAGATGAAAACCTTTGATATTAACACCCAATACCAAATCATTGTGCACCAAGTGATTCATTTTTCTAAGATGAATATGCCCCATCTTTCGGTGCCACAATCTTGATTCTTTCTCAGTTGCTCTAGATACAAAACAATGTGCTTGACCAGTAGTTGTAGTTGCTACAGACATGTCTAACACATATAAATCATTTACTCTAGGTGCCCTCATAATAATCCATTCTTCAGGGATAACAAAACCAGGTTTCAGAATCAAACACTCTTTATCAGTGAAATGAGTAGTGTACTGATTGTCACAAATCTGCGAGATACTAAGCAGATTGTTCTCCAGCTCAGTGATGTAGTTAACTCTCTCAAATGTTACAATCCCATTGGATAACGTTCCTTCACCAACAATTCGACCACCTTCATGACCAGCAAATCCCACATAACCACCATTGATATTCTTCACATCATACAATAATGCAGTTTTTCCTGTCATATGTCGAGATGCGCCACTATCCATGATCCATCTTGAAATGGCTCTTGGAAGATCCTGCATATACCACAAATTGATTTTAAAACACTTCAATAAAGATGCCGATTCATGCTTCGCGATCCAGGAAGCTCCGGCCATTCAAACTGCTTATTCGAACATGGTGTCCACCCAGGCCTCATCAGCCTTAGGTGTTACCTTGACTCTAGCAATTTGAATTTTGAAATTTTCAGCCTTCAAAGGTGGAAATTTTGCATCATAATCAACCGTAATTGATTCTTCACCCTTTTTTACTTCAGAAGTTGAAATTTTCATTTCCGTTTTTGGTTTCCAAATTTGTTCAGTTAATGCAACCCGTTTATAAAACTTGTCATTTTGAGTTACCACTTTCTTTACAGATTCATTTTTCACTTTGATGTTATCATTTTTAACTTTTTGCTTCTCAACCACTTTCTTCTCAACATACATTGGTGATTTACCCTTCACATTAATCTTCTTTTGTTGAACCTTCACAGCTTCAGTCCTAGGCTTCACATATGTACACTTTCGTGCAATATGACCAACTTGTCCACATCTAAAACAAGTACGAGTATCAACTACTCGACTCGTGCCTTCAGACTGATACTGTGAAGCTCTTTTCTCAAAGAACTCTTCATTCGATTTTAAAAAGATTTCATTTTCCTCATCAGAAAGTGAACTTGAACTGTTCACAAACACCTTCTTTTCAGTAAACCTTTTGTTTTGAAAACTCTTCTTTCGATAACTATTACCACCCTGATAATCACCCGACCAATTGTTTCGATTGTTATTGTAAAAACGTGGTGAATAAACAGTTTTCTTGTTATAAACCCTGTCTTTCTTTCGACTCAGATTATTTACAGCTGACAACTCGACTTCAACAAGTTTGAAAACATTTGTCAATTTGTTCATGTTAACATTCTCGATGGGAAATTCAGAATCCGAAAACAACTTATCAGATCCAGCCATCTTATACATTACAAGATCCGGTTCATCACTTAAGTTGTTTTTGGACTTTGATTTCTGAATGTATTTGTCCAAGAAACCCCCATCCTCCTCAGAAGTGTCACAATCCGGTTTAAGCACTTTGTCTATCACACTTTTCACCACATCACTTTGGACACCCTCGTCATTGGAAGATGTGAACGTGACATCAATGTTTTCAGGAAGTTTAACTTCACTTTCTTCCTCAATTTCCAACAAACTAGACTGCTTTTTCGTGTAGTTGTCTAAAATTGGCGGTGGAACTTTGTGAAAACCTACACCCGTTCCATCAGAAAACACATCCTCGCCATCTTTGTTTTTCCCTATAGGTTTAGGAACAATATGCTGCAAAACAAAGCTTGCTGATTTATAGCTGTTAAGCTTCAACTGGATTCGTTCATTCTCAATTTCAGCTTCTTGAACTTTAAGTTTCAGTTTAGCAATTTGATCCAATTGTTCATTAATCGATTCTTCTTTTAATCTCAAAACAGCTCTTAGATGTTCATTTTCTTTAAATGTTTTGCCATTACGATCATCACTATCTTTGACAATGCTTTTCAATTTCTCAAACTTTTCAGAAATTTGACGGTTTTCAAGAATTAACTTTTCATTTTCAGATTTTATTTTCTCACGTTCAGTTTTATCATTTTCAATTTGAGCCGTTAATTCTTTAATCCGTTCAGTTGAAGCTCTTATAGTTTTGTCACGATCGAGAATCTGATCTTCAACATTTCTAACCTTTTTTGTCAGATTCTGAAATTTTTCATTGTTAAGATACGTGACAGTGCTACAAAAATTGCATTGTTTGGTGCAATTTTTGCAGTCAGCATTTCCATCAATTTTGTTACCTGACGCATTTGTTGACACACTTTGACTGACCGATTCCTTTGATTCAGTAGCAGAATTAGAATCTACCTCAAGTGCTTTTGCAGCTAGCACTTTGTCAGCCATCACTCCCAGGTTCTCAGCTGTCAACTCTTGCGTAGTATCAATTATGCCTGTATCAACTTTCTTTTCTTTCTTCTCTTTTTCCTCTTTCTCCTTTTTCTGTTTCTCCTTTCTCTCTTTCTCTTTTCACTCTTTCTCTTCTTCAATCATTTTCGAAGTTGGAGTTCCCCACCACTTGTGTTGCCAATACTCATCATCTTCTTTGTACTCCTTGATGATGGCTTCGATATCTAGCGTTTTGTCATCAATCGCAATGTTACCATATCTATCAAGATAGCACTCTCTATCTGGATCCCATCTGTTTGCTCTTCTAGCTTCCAGAAAGACACCAGAAAGTCTGATAATCTTGTTTTCAGCAATCATCTTCCGGTATTGATACTTCTGTTCCTCAGTACGATCATCTTTCCATTTAACGGGTTCATCATTGCTTGCCATGAATGCGTAACCCACCGCATCTTCTTCTGGTAGAACTTCCTTACTCCAATCATACCCCTCATCATCATAAATCACAGCAAGAGCCCTGGATTTGTCTCTATTATCTTCAACTTGCTTCAATCTAGGTGGCTCAGATTTATTCTGATGGTAGATTGCCTTTTTGTAATAATCATCTCTGAAAGGGTTCTCCGGCTCATCAGCATAAGCGTTTCGGCATTCTCGTTTGAAGTGACCCTTCTGCTTACACTTGAAGCATGTCACTTTGGATTTATCGAACCCCAGTTTTGTAGACGGACCACCGATCGTTTTTCTCCCTGTAATCTCCATGAAGCGTTGTGCGCGTCTAACTGCACTTGCCATTGCCCAACGAATGTCGATCAGCTCCATTTCTTCAGGGTCTATCTGATCGTAGTCTTCTTTCGTCAGATTTGTAGTCCCGATTTTTCCAGCCACCAACCCTTCATAGGATTCCAGAACAGATGCTAGAAAGACCATTTGTTGCTTGGCCGACTCCTCATCAAAATTCTGTGCGTTCTTCAAATCTATCGCGATATTGCAAGAAAACTTCGCATCAGAATGATTTGCAGAAGATGTAGATCCACTGTGATAACCACTATGGCCTCCACTGCTTGAATTGCTTTGACTTTCTTTGCTGGCTGTTGACACATTTTCAACAGAAAATGCAGTCTTTGGAGAAGTAGCTTTCGGCATCATACTCTTTGGATAGTATAAATCCAGATTTTGCTGATAAGATGAGTGATTAATTTTGTACGTCTTCTTCAACTCTAGCTCATGACTCTCGAGTTTTTCAATCAGCAAGTCTAATGTCAGCTTTTCTGGTTCTTTGATGGTATTCTTCAGCATCAGCGCATAATATCTCCAATCCATCTCGTCAGGCAACGAATCGAACAATTTGTCGATAAGATCTTCTTCAGGAATGTCAATCTCATGTCTTACTAATTCCAGCTTCAGATGACCAAACCGTTCTATCATTTTACACACTGACTCGTTCTTTATACAACCAAACAAATCAAATTCTTTTCTAAGAAGTTTCTTTTTGTTTTTCTTAATTTCTTGACTACCGACACATTTCTTTTCCAACTTTGCCCATAAGTCTTTAGAATTGGAGTAATCTATCAGTGAAATGATGTCTTCACGCACCGATTGAAACAATAATGCCACACATTTTTGCTCGGCCACAAAACTGTCAATCTCTTCAACTGATCTTAATGCTTCACCATTCTTCTTTCCTTGAGCATAACCATTCTTCATACTCTTCCAGCAAGGGAAAGCAAATGCCATCAACCAATCTTCGAACTTTGTTGCCCACCTGCTATAATCTTCTATAGCCATCAGCTTAGGAGGTTTATTAAACGTTCCAAATGCGCTTTCGGACTCCCAAGCTTCCTTCTTTCTTTCTTTTGGTGGACTTTTGTTTGCATCACTTGAAGAAGTATCGTTGTTTCCTGAACTGCCCGTGAATGCGTACATATCGCTAAAAGGATTCATGAAAATATCATCCATTTTGAACGTACCTGAAAAATTAGTTAAACACTTAGAAAATTTTTAGGTTTCGAAAATAGAACAGTTTCAAGCGAAATACTTGAAGTTAACAGCTTCAAGCGAAATCAGTCAGCAAAACTGATTCAAGCGAAATCCTCTATTTCGCTTCAACAACACAAATTTCAAAACAATCAGTTTCAAGCGAGACCAACTGTTTCGCTTCAACTTATCAGAACCTTCAAGCGAAATCTGACAGAACAGTTTCGCTTCAACTGTTCAAGCGAAAACCACTATTTAGCTTCAAGTTTCAAGCGAAATAGTCCAAAATGTCTGTCTTGAAGCGAAAACAACCTGTTATCTACGAACAACTTCAAGCGAAATCCAGTTTTATGTCAATTTTAATGAGTTTTAATCAGAATTTAAGTCTGAAACTTTGTAGGCTTTGTTAAAACTCAGTTTTACACATTATACTCGAAAATTAGACCATTTCGACCGTTGAAACTTGTTCAGATCTGAAAAATGTAAAAAGAAATGAGTAGAAAGAAGATAATCCGCTGCTATGGTATGAACTCCTCGTCCTGAGCTCTGATACCACTTGTTGGACCGTTGTACGACCTCTAAAAGTCAGTTAAGGCGTTCATCTTTGAATACAAAGGCGGAATCAATGTATACAAAGTCATAACAGCTTTGTTCTCTTTAATTTTCTTTCTATTAATGCCTTCTGAGTCTTTACAATGATTTTTTGACAAAAATTCAGCAGCACCTCGACTCACATACAATGACAACTGATGTTCGCTTCAAATGACCTACCACCTATATATAGACAACATGATTTCGCTTGAGGCTTGTTCAAGCGAAATCTTGTGTGTTGATTTTGCTTCAAGCAAACATATAACCTCTCAAGCGAAATCTTGTGTGTAACACATAAAAACCCTAACTTAAACCCTATTAAGTAATCATTCAAACAATCCTAGACACAAGACTTGATAATGACGTAATCAGCAGACATTTAGTGCACCAACAATCACAAATCGAACCAGGATAGATAGTGGAAAAGAGATTACGCTAGATACGAAGTGGTTGAGACTGAAAGTAATTTGACTAGGAAACCCTATCGAATCGAGCCGCGCGCAATCATGATCGAAATATTGAAAATCGTCACGCGAAACACTCAAAAGGTGCAACCGATCGATCAGGCTCCCAACTGATCGAACAGCCAGCCGAACGGACTGTTGTCCGATCGGACAGGCTGTCCGATCGAGCTGCCAGCCGATCGGCCAGCCCTTTCCTCTTTTGTCATCCTATAAATACCCCTGTCATTGTCATTCTTTCCACTTTTGGAAACCTCTATTCGACCAGCACGCACAACTCGCCTTTCCTCAGATTTCTCTCGATTCCGGTAAGTTTTCGTCCAAAATCTTGTACTTTCTTGATCTATACACACTCCTACACCTTTCTATCTTTCAAATCTAAACTTTTAACCGTGAAATCATCAAGAATCAAGTGTTCTAGGATGATGTCATCATGGGTTCTTGAAGAACTTCATGTTTTGGCCTCAATCCACCAAGAATGACTTGGATCTAGCCGATTTCCACATAAACAAACAAGGATCTTTTATAGATCTGAACATATACATGGTGAAAAGGATTGAAGGATGGATTTTCCCAACTTTCTTCAACTCTTTTCACTCGAACCAGTAGAAACGGAACCTGAGCCGGTTTACAAATCACTTCAGTGGTTATACGGCTCAAGATCTGGATTCTATCCACGAGGTTAACCGACTCTGGGTTAAATGTTAAACTTCGTTCCGAACAGACCACCGACCGGATTTGGGTGATTCCTGTCCGACCCGGGAAACCAAGTAAGAACGAGGCATCTATGGTTTTACTCGCTGTAAAAAATACCTCGATAAAACGACAAACAAACAGAACAACCAAAGTGTTAGACACAAGGCTGATCAGGTCAGGATGCTAACCGATCGGACTGCTGTCCGAACGGACGGCCAACCGATCGGATAGTCAGCCGATCGACTGGCCAGCCGATCGGCTAGCACATGGTCCCACACAATCAACTTGTTTTGAAGAATGGTGTTGAACGAGCTGTTGTTCGATCGAACTACTGTTCGATCGGATTACTCTTCGGATCATGAGATACTATGCTTCAATACTTAATCAATTTTCAACATGTTCAATGCACTAGAAGTGCCACCCGATCGAACTGCCATCCGATCAGGTGACGCCCTGTTGTCCGATCGAACAGCAGTTATGCTGCTCGATCGATCAACCATCCGATCCACTGAACAATACCTTGCAATTCATTAAAGTGGTTGACTATTGTTGACTTGCCAACCGATCGAACACCAGTCCGATCGAACACCGGTCCGATTCAAAGGCTAAACCTTGAAATTCTGTTGAATGCCTAACCGATCGGGCTGCCGGCCGATCGAACAGCCGTCCGATCGACCGACCTGAAAAGCAAAGGTACTTCAATGTTTTCAAAATGCTACAACGAAAACTTCAAAGGTCAAGCCATCATACACAAACACATCCTTCTCAAAGGAAGGAACAATCCACTCGTACAACCATCCGATTGGCCTACCGACCGATCGAATAGCAGACCGTACGGACTGTCAGCCGTCCGATCAAACTACCGTCCGATCGACCAGCTGTCCGACTCCTCAATACTTGTTTCCTGTTTTACGTTTCACTTATCGTTATGCTACCGAATCTATTCAGGCTAACCGTATTCGCTAAGCGCTCCCTTCAATCCATAAATCACTGTGAGTATACTCGATCCCTTTTCGCTTTTAGCACTTTTGGGTGTTACATACGTTACGAATATGCAAACTACAATTATCACACTACTCAAACTATTTGGACGCTAACCGTTAATGCATGTTATACGTGGCTCATGAATGCTTGTTTGTTATGTTTACTCATGGAATGATGTCTACCTGCCTTAGCAACGATAGTACTATAGTTTGGACTCAGCACCCGTTCACACGGGGGTTGTTAAGGATCTTTTACTTGCATGGATTACGGTGGTAATCATGCATTGCGAACTGCCTCGGGCAGTCAACCCGCAGTCATTGGTATCGATGGATCTATGTCGATAACTAACGTGCTTCATTTCACTATGTGTACGTGCTGGTTATGCGTAAACGAATTCGAACTCTATATGCTATTATCAAACTTGTATGCTCACCTTTACATTTTATGTATTGACTTTATTTTAACGTATGTGACAGGTGCTTAGGAAGTTTACATGCTTAGCATGCTGTGAACTTGAGGCTAGGAAAGGTCTAGGATGCTCTCTGCGCTGTGATGAAATCGAAGCTAGGGAATGGGGTCCTAGAAACCAATAAATAAACTATTTCTGTTTGAATCTGAGTTGTCGGAACAGGATATTTGTCTTGATGTTTATCTGTAATAATTTGTTTACTATTTGAGACATGGTATGGGACATGTTAACTTAAATTAAATGGTAATGATAGTTGTTATGGAAACTTCTGGACAATCTGTTTCGCTCAGTGCCATGCCCTGATGATTCCGCCATCAGTTGGGGTGTGACAATTTGGATCTGCTTCCCTAGGATGAGGTTCTTCCACTCAAACTAACGAAAGAACATAAAAAAAAGAAAGATCCAACTATAGATCCGGTAACATTGTAGGCTATGATGAACCAACTCACACCGGACCAGAAGACTTCATTGTTGGAGACAATAAGAAGCCGAAGCCTTCAGAAGACGCTAACCTGAAAGACTCAAAGGTCGATGATGCCCTTACGTGGCCATACCGGCCCAGAGACCTTGCCGAGGTGTCCAAGTTTTCTAAACACATAGCCGAGGCCCCCTTCCACCCAAGCTGGAGATTCCTTCAAATGAGGATAGATATGATGGCACCAATGTCACACCCCCAACCGATGGGAGAAACATCCGAATGAGACGAAAACATGATTGCTCGAAACATCATAACTTGCTATTTGTGACAATAATTAAATAATTCGAATTTCATTCATACTAAAATGGAAAGTACATCGTTTTGGAAAGAAAAGTACAACATGATGCATATAAGTGAAACAACATGAAGCAAAACATTAATTAAAGTTTTAGGTGTGTATCTAGTCCACCCTAAGTATCGTTTCTTCAATCGTCATCAACTAGTTTACTGCAACATGTATTATACTATCCTCATTATACTCCTCCAATAATAGTTGCATCTCCACATTAAAACACTGGATCTGATACTGTAGAACCAAACACATCCTGAACTTCAGTCTGCAGCAGCTGCAAACCAAATATTTGGGACTGAATTACCCCTGCCCTATGATTTACCAACTTATACATCTTCTCAGCAGAACACAAACTTATGCCATTTGTTTCAATTCCCTTGAGTGTATATGTCTTCCCTTGCACCTTGAATTGCATAGTCATATTAGCAAAATTCCAATTGATATCTCCCAATGTTGCTAGCCACTGTACCCCCAGGACCATGTCATAATTTTCAAGTGGTAACACAAAAACTTCTGCATTAAACCACACTCCTTGCATCATCCACTTAAAGTGGCTACACTATTGGCCACACTCCAATTGGTTACCATTGGCAACAGTAACTTTCATAAGCTTCACAGGTTGTAAGGAACACTGTAGTTTACTTATCAACTTTGTATCAATGAAATTATGAGTAGATCCAGAATCCACCAATATATTCAGTTTCCTAGTTCCCATTGACCCATTATTCTTCATAGTTGAATAGGATGGTAAACCGGTGATAGCATGTATAGAAATATGAGGTTCAGCCTCCTGCACCCGTTCCTCCTCAATCACCAATTGCTCATGATCTACCACATCCTCTTCATCAACCAACTTTATATTGAATAACTGTTTGTTTCTACAGTTATGAGCAGGAGTAAACTTTTCTTTGCACCAAAAACACTCACCTTTTCTCTTTTCTCAGCCATTTCCTTAGTAGTTAGTCTTCTTGTGGTTTTGACAGGTTGAGCATTAAGAGGTGTTGGTAATAAAGGTGGGTGTTAGCATTCATGGTAGGAGGTGATTTTAACCCATTATTGAACTTATTAGCATTGTGAGAATTATATGCATATTTCTTTTGACCAGAGTTTCCAAACAGTGTATTATACACACCTTCTTGCTGTTTGGCTACTGCATAAGCCTCTCTTAGTGTTTTTGGTTTGAAGGCTTTTACTAGGCACCTTATTTCCTGTTTAATACCCCCCACAAACAAACTCACAGCATATTCTTCACAAACCACAACTTTGTTCAAATAAGAATCAAAATAGTCACAATATTCTTGAAGAGAACCTGTTTGATGCAAATTCTTAAGTTCTTCCATAGCATCTTCCAACAAGGTCACTGAAAATCTTGTAATAGCTGACCTGCTGTATTCATCCCATCCCACATCATCTATAGTTCTTCCACTACTCCTCAAGAATCCTTGATGCCACTGTAAAGCTTTACCTTCTAAGCTAATCATTGCAACCCTAACCTTTGCTTCTTCAGGGGTCTTATCCATTTCAAATAAGTGGTTGCATTTATACACCCATCCTGCTACATCCTCACCCCCAAATTTAGGAAAATCTATCCTTCCAAACCTAGCAATTCTCTAATCATGATTCCTACTCGGAACAAGAGGTCCCTTGTCATTATTCTCCATTGCTGAAACTTATCCAAGACTGCCTGAATCTGCAATTGCAACTGCACTACAGCTGCTTTGTTTTCTTCAACACTACTTGCCATCAGTTGAACATTTTCAGAAATTAATTGCGAATTTGATTGAAGATCTTGCACACTGATCTCCATTTTACCAATTGGGAACGTATTATCTTTAATGGATTTCTCCATCTCTTGTTTCCTGATAACAATTGTTATCTTGATTGTGAATTGACCGAACGAAGATCAATTACAGAAGTTGGAATGAATTGGGATGGAATTGAATCGAACAAGTGATTAATTCCGAATTTGAAATGAATATGAATGAAATTGAATCGAACAATTGACCAATTCCAATGAATCGAAATGAAAACGTTGTTTGAACGATCACCTGGATTAAATTTCAATGAATTAGGGTTTGAATCACGAGTTGTCCGAAGATCGAACAACTCTGATACCAATGATAGAGCTCAATTGGAGAAGAAACTAAAGAGATGAGGGAATTCTCGAAATCAAGCTAACCACTGACTGTTAGCCTAACTGTATTATAACTGTCAATCTCAACTAACTCATTACAACAATTACAATAACAACCCTACAGTATTATTGTTTTACAAAAGACCCCCTGAACTATTAACTACACATATCATAACATTCCAAGGTAAGATTCAAACCCTAACATCTTTATTTTGGTTTTCTAGAATTATTTATGATAATACCCTAAATACACATGAATTGTCACACCCCGATATTTCCACATATTCCGGTGGGCCCGGTGGGGAGTATCGTGACGTAGTTGATATCATCATAGACAATTAAACACAATTATAGCACAGCGGAAGGGTTGGAAGTTATTTACTATTACAACCCGAAATGTTCAAAGTTTAAAATGAAAGAATATACAGACGGTTGTAAAAGAGATCCACAGGACCATTAAACAAAGTTTGACAGACTTTAGGCATCTAAGGATTTGCAAGATCCTCTTAATAAACGCCAAGTAGCTCCAGCCTAGTTCGTGAGGTACCTGTCACTTAGTCTTTGGAAAATACGTCAGTTTTCACTGGTAAATACAATTAACTGACTCATTTGAAAATATTTATGAAAATTGGTTTAGGCGCACAAGGCACAAAATCTTTTATAACTTGGGAAAATTTTTATTTAAAATCTTGTATACAAATTTACATGTTTGTCATACATTTGGGGCCGGTTTGGAAGCCGATCATGATTAACCGACTCACCACTTAAAAAACCCACAAAGGAGTTATCCCCAACTTGTGGGTAATTTATTATTTAGCATTTGCATCTGTCGGGTGTATGCCTACACCCCGTGCATAGGTCGTGGCCATTAATAACTTAAATGAGCCGAGGATATCCAGAACACGGTCGTTAACCCCCAAAGTTTGTGTTATCAAACAAAACAAATTAAAACGGGTTATGCAGATTTATTAAATCACAATCCGATTAAATGATCTCATACCCGACCAAGCGGTAATAATTTATCGTATCCCAAGCCCGTATAAGGTAAAATAAGTTAAAATTATTTACCTGAGTTAATTATGCAAGAGATGCTACTCAGCCGTATATTTCTAAGACTTTATGCAAGTATCTTCTATTGAGGCTACTTAATCTGTAAGGAAGGTTTTATTAACCTATTAGGATACTAATATGTCTTTATTTAAGTCAAAGACTTAGACCGGTTAGTTTTAACGATACTTTACGGTTCGAAACGCTAGATTAAGCGGAGACCAGAATGGAATGTAATTTAGACCCAACAAGTATGAATACTTGTATAATATGGGTAAACTAAATACATTCTGGATTTTGAAGTTTAAATGATAAGGTTAAACCCGTTTCGGTTAATTCATGCAAACTAGTTACATAAACCGAACCGAACGCGTATATGCATAACGGATAACCGAATGAGTTATATACAAGTACCATATATCATTATGCTTAAACCATGTTAAGACATCAGTAGGATGTCAACATGTATGCCCAAAAATATTTTAAAACCGAATTAGGCCCTATAAGGGCGTTTTGGTCATTTAGGGATTTATAAAAGAGGTTTATAGGTAAACTGAAGTTCTGGTAAAAAACATTCTGTAAAACTATTTATTTTATGATGTTATAACAGTAGGATATCTTGCTTATGTGTGGTTTACCATTTATGGCCAAACTATGCCTAGAAAGGGCATTTTGGTCATTTCACATATGCTTTTAGGGACATAATTGGAATTCTGAGTTCATGACTTATACTTACTGTAAAAATATTAAAAATCATTTATAAAATCAGTAGGTAATAAGTCTTGGGTTCTAAATATGGTTTTAAACCATACTATGCACCTAATTAGCGTAAAAACAGATATTTGACGATAATTACAAGGTTTATGTGATTATGAGATTTTGACCAGCTTTCAATGGTCAAAATATTTTATTTTTCATATTAGATCAGTAGGAAAAAGGTTTTGCATGTTAATTATATGTAAAACTTATTTTATTCGCAAAAAGGGTATTATCGTCAATTATAAGCTTTATACACGAACTCAATGTTAAGGACAGTATATAATCTGGCCCAATATTCCAAAAATTACTAAAAAGAATATCACAACATTAGGTAAAGAATTTTAAGTCAAATTTATGTTTAAAGCTTGATTTATATACCAAAGGGCATTTTAGTCTTTAAAAAAGCTTAATTTACGATCATTAGCATAACATCAGTTTATGACCAGCTTGTAAGTGTCAAAATACTTTAATTATATTTACTAATCAGTATCTAATCCATTTACATGTTCATTTATTTAAAAATCCCATTTTTAGACTATAAGGCCATATTAGTCAACAATAAGCATAATAACGGAAACATGCATACAATTCATATTTCTAAGTGACCATGTAATATAATCTCAGAGGGTTATACTACAACATTATATGGTCACAATGGAAGCTTAATACATAAAGGAATTAAGCTAAATCGGGTCAGAACTGAAAGTCAAAGCAAAAGTCAAACTTTTGTGACTTTCGGTTGCGAACCGAGCTTAAACTTAGCATTGTCGGGTTGAACATGTTTAGACATATTCTAATAATATTTACCAAGTTATTAAAGTTACAAAATATGATTTATAACCTCTACATTATCAGATTTGATTTTTATTTAAAAATCAGACTAGTTTGACTTTTTATTTAAATACTTTGACCCGACAATTAACTAAGTTTACATGATAATTGGGAGGTTCATTTTGATGGATTAACACCTACCTAATTACGATCACGTAGCCATATTCGCCTCGAACAATGGCTGGACCGTTTAGGTCTAAACCGAAAGTCAAAGCTATTTTGCGGCAACTTTGACTTTCGGTCTTTAAACGTATAAAAACCGAATTAGAGTGGCTAAGGACACTTACAAAGGGTCCTAGCTCGAACTTTAAACTAGAAGGAGCTTACTTTTTGACCAGGAACCTTAGAAAGAGTGAGAAGAGATGATTTTGTGAATGAGCAAGGAAATGAGGCAACATGAGGGTGCTATTTATAGTTGAGGAGGGTGTTCAAGGATCAAGCCAGGTGTTAGGGAAGTCCAGAGATGATTACAAGTGTCCTAGCTGATTGCTAAAACCATCAAAGAGCTCAATGTTTCGAGTTATGAGTGTATATGGTGGTATAAGTGACAAACCTGCAGTTGTCCAAAACATTCTGCCCAGATACAGGCTTTACGGACCGTAAGCATGAACCTCATACAGTCCGTAACCGCTTGAAACATTCTGCCCAGATACAGGCTTTACGGACCGTAAGCATGAATCTCATACGGTTACGGACCGTAAGCATGAATCTCATACGGTCCGTAACCGCTTGATCAGCGAACCAAATTTTGAAAAATTACATATTTGGTCCCTCAACTTTTATAATCTCAATTAGGGTCTTGTAGCTTGTAAAGTACCATTTCTAACTGATGTCGGGCATACACGGGAGTGTGAATAAATATTCTAAGGCTCCCGGTTCGTTGGTAGACCACTCGGAGATACTAGTTTCTCTCGTTGACGCTTTTAACCCTTCTTGTCGAAACCTTGCACATTATATCGTGTAACGATACAAAAACCTTTCATAATCAATATCAAGCATTTCCGAGAGAATGATTTAACATTATGAAGCCCCGGGTTTGATAAAAGGTCACTCAGAGGCATAAGTTTAGCATGTTGACACTTTTAGTCCCTACGCATACGTATTTTCTTTGATTGTCAACTTTAGTCCTTCAAGATTAATCTTTTACACGTTTAAGGGTTTAGGACATATGTCTCCACATAACTGGACACAATTTTACGAGGTGTTACATGAATCTAGTGATATAACATAAACAGGTCATTAATTAGTCTTTATATGGTCATACACTGTAGTTTAATCATTTAAACGTGTTAAAACTCAAAACGGTAACATCAATTTTCAAACTAAATCTGAACCCCAAACTATGGGAATCATAACTTGTTGATGACGAAACTATTTTTAAAGCTTCTTGATTTTAAGATGTACTAAGGGTGGAGGGAGTCGTTCAATCACTTTAGGGTGTTTGAGTTATTCTCTAGCCAATAATATCATGCCATGTTAAGTCCCCATTCCACTCATCATTTTGCATTCAATCACTGACAATGGTCAATCACTATTAGGGTGTTTGAGTTATATATATTTTTTTATTTCTAGAAATTATATTCCACAATCAATCCCACTCAATAAATCCCACTCAAACAATCGGTGACTACTCACCGCACAACACCCTCACCGCTCACCGATTTGGAGCCGGCTATCATTCACCGATCGGTGAATATCATTCCCCGAATGGATCATCGCTATGACTCCGTCCCCCTAATATGTGTCAAGAATTCTGATACTAAATTTTGTAATTTTTCAATAATTCTAAGTCGGTATTTTTGAATTTATAAAAACATGTGTCAGGACTTTTTCGTATCAGAATCTATAGGGTATCTTAGGAGGCTCATAACTCACAAAATACTAGTTCAAATAGCATAAAATTTAGGGAAAATTACCAAATTAGCCGCTTGACCAGGCACTTTTCCAAAATAGCCATTTGACCAGGCTTTATGCACCTTCAATGCAAGTGAACTCTCATTTTTATGCACCTTCATAAATTCAGGGTGTAGCGGCTTGGGCATGGGTTGAAAGCTCATAAATTCAGGTGCATAAAAATGAGAGTTCACTTACATTGAAGGTGCATAAAGCCTGATCAAATGGCTATTTTGGAAAAGTGCCTGGTCAAACGGCTAATTTGGTAATTTTCCTTAAAATTTATATGCAAGGCAATACTATGTGTCAGAACTGGAATGACATAATTTGAATAAAATTAGAATTTTTAATGAATTTTGGGAATGACATAATTTGAATAAAATTAGAATTTTTAATGATTTTTGGTGTAAACTGTCACGAGAAGAACACTGCCACTACCTTTCAATGTTGTATGATTTTTCTTAATTTTCTACAAACTTTTACAATAAAATAGAAATAGTTTTGATTATCAGAACCCGTAGAAACATTCTATAAAAATTTCATAATTTACATTGTCAATTTGTTATTTTAATAAAATCCCTGAAAAGACCTCAAAATCTGACTTGAAAGTTGAAACTCATATTCTAAAACTTGTTAAAACTTAACACCAGTGGACTCATTTGACCTTAATACCTCATAGTGAGGTCAAAACCATAATTTAAATTTAATAAACAATAGCCAAACATGTTTAACTATTTCTAAGGGGAGTGAGGGTGGTCACTAGTGATGAAATTCCATCACTCACAAACATCCAGTCATGTTCCGTCATGTGAGCAACCATTTTTCCATCACTCACAACCTTTTTTAGTGGCAATGGTCATCACTCACCACCACACCCAACAATTCTCCCCAACCAACAATTCCTCTCACAAAATAACATCATCACACGTTGAAAAAATCACGCGTTAAAGAAGTTCCCAATCATCACGCGTTATAAAATGAGGTGGCGTTGGAATTTGTTTGTTTATAACGCGTTATACTTGGCTATCACGGTGCTATAACGCACCGCCCCCTCTCCTCTAACATGTAAACTCATAATTCAACCAATCAACATTTACCAAACAACTTCAATTACCACAAATGCTTATCTGTCATTTAAACATAGTCGTTACACATGACATGTGTGTTGTACCCTTCGTGTAGGATGAACTTTCATTAACATTAGCAAACTTTTGTGTGGACTTTAGCAATGCATCAAGTGATAACATATCCCCTCTTCTATTTATTTAGCTTCTTGGGGTGGAACATGTACAAACCTAAATCATCTCTAATTCAATTCTTCAATAAATAATGATTTCATAAATGCAACATTATTTTAAACAAGTCACTAAGATTTCATCATTGGACACCCGGTGGGGGTGTGCCACGGTATTCTTTTGTGTCACAAGTATTCTTTTGTTCCATCTTTATCATACATCATAAGACACTAGGTGGGGGTGTGCCTCAAGCTATCACATCATAGGACACCTGGTTGGGGTGAGCCTCAAGCTATCATATCATTAGGGTTGATTGTGAGTATTCTTTACAGAATCATTAACTCGTAAGAGACAACGGTTAGTACATTATGAGCCTATAAGAGTGAAACCCACATACATCATCGGACATCTGGTGGGGGTGTGCCTCAAGCTATCGTATCATTAGGTTTGTTTGTGATGATCATAAGTCTTGTGATTGTTTTTATAATGTGTTTTATGAATAACTGTTATGAATTGTATAAACGTATTTTGTCATACTTATTATAAACCTATACTCTCACCAACTATTTTGAGTTGATAGATTCTCTACATGTTTTAGGTAATCATGCTTAAAGACACAAGAGAAGATCACATAGGATGACCTAGAAATCATATAATCAAGACTATAGTTTAATTTGTTTTGATTTTGTTGGATGAATGTTTCCTTTGTTTTCTTTTCAAAACATTGTAATCACTATGGGTATTTTTTAATAGTATTTTTCTTTATTGCCAGTGGCGGACCCAGGAATTTTTCCATTGGGATGCGGAACAGTTTTAAAAATTTTAGGCTCCAAGGTATATAAGTAAAAAATCGGTTCGTATCGGGTCGGGTCGGGTCATGTAAAACAAAAGAACATTGAACTAAATTTATATAATCATCAAAAATATGGCAAACCTTGTTACAAACATAATTAAAACGTCACCCTATGGGTTTTCATTTTTTGAAATCCATCCAAAACATGGCTCCATAACATATTACATAATATATCAACTATTCAAGCCTTAGAAATCATAATGTAAATAACCCTAAAAATCATCTAAACAACATATACACCATAAAAAGAAAAAGCCAAACATTCTTCACTAACAAATATAACTCACCAGATTACTGTGTGGTGTATGCGGCTATAAAAAAAGGCAAAATATCATCACTAACAAAATATAACCCACCATATAATATAATGAAAAACAAAACGAAGCACATGTCTACTGTCATGGTTAGTATGCGGCTAATATCAACCAAAAAATCAACCAAAATTCATCAAAAATAACAAAGAAATTTACCCGTGTTCGATCGACGGTGGTATGCGATTACGGTGGTATGTGGCTGCTGACTGTTCACTGTTGTCGCTGATGTTCTGATCGCTGGCGTGCAGGGAGGATAGAGAGAACGGAAGAGAATATGTAAGGGTTTTGGGCTTGTTTATTTTATTTTAGTTTGAAATATTGTTGATTTGTTGGGTTTGTTTATTGGGCTAAGACTTAGTAGTGGGTTAGTTAAAGGTATTGGGTATTTGGGTGTAGTTATTTATGTATTAAAAGTTATATAATTTAGGTAGTATTTAAAAAAAATAAGAGTTTACTAAAAAAATTTAAAATATAAATTGATAACACTTTTTACCTAAGGGGTGCAGACGAAAAATATCAAGAGGTGTGGACGGAAAATTCCAAGGGGTGCGGACGGAAAATTCCAAGGGGTGCGAACGGGATTTTCGACGGAACTTAGCACTAAATTTTTTTTACTAGGAGTGCGCCCGCCCACCTTGGCTTTGTCTTAAGTCTGCCCCTGTTTATTGCATTGGTCTCTCCCCAACATGAAGTCACCATTGTGGTTTCCGCACACAGTGAGGGTGAGACAACATTGTTGTCTTTTAGTTAGCTAAGGAGACCACCAATTTGTCTTGTCTCGGGGAGACTCTTACTTTGTCTTGACTTGAGGATTAGGCACGGGGCATGTCTTGCAGGCATGACCCGTGTCTTGAGTTGCAGGTTGACATATTCTTGATTTTCTTAGTTTTTTCGCTTGTTTTGTCATTTTGCGGCCCGATTGTCCTGAAAATCAAAAGTAAGCAAATTAAAAAAACTAATTTACTAATATTGTCAAGAAAACAATCTTAAAATGGGTTTTACATGATCCGAAAAATATGTATAATTATGTGCACATCACTGTGCCACCCTTAATAGGTGACACTGGAACCGATCTATCAGAACCCCCTTTGTTAGCGATTACCTTGCATTGGACCTATGATTTCAGTGAGAAGAGAAACCATGGCTTCACATGTTATCAATTGAAGAGCGAATATCAACCAAAAGAGTTTAGGGTGGGCGTAGTTGGGGTTAAACATACCAATGGCTTGACAATGCTAAAATATGGCTACAATTTAGGGGAAAATCTTTAGTGACAGAATCGGATCTCTAAGTGATGGAGTTCAATCGAAGAGCGACGAAAGAGTTCAGGGTGGACGTACTTGGGGTTAAACATACCAATGGCTTGACAACACTAAAAAATGGATACGACTTAGGGAAAATCTTTAGTGACGGAATCGGATTCCAGGAGGTTGCACATATTTCGGCACGACGAGTCCATACTTGCTTAAAATTACGAGATTCTTAGGTTTTTAGTCAGGTCTTACTGTGTGGAAAGTTGCTTTTAATTCGGTAAGAATTATGATTCACCGTGTGTTAAAGTTTGACTTTTCAAGGTTGACTATCACAAAATGTTGCATTATATTCGTGGGAATCAAGAAGCTGCTGATACCAGTTCACTTTTTATTTTATTTTTTTTATTTTGAATCTAGTGCATTGAGGGAATGGTAATGCCATGTCATTGAGGGGTCAAAATGAGAATTTCGCATGGGTCAAAACTGACAGAATAACTGTAACTCTAAAAGAAAGAATAATATGGAGATTATCTCCAACAAATAAGGTTACAACTAGCATTCACCGTATTGTTGGGCTGTCTCCCTCCTAATTATATTCTTTCTAATAAGGTTACAACTAGCATTCACCCCTATGCTATTGGTAATCTGTGAGCATGATCATAATCGTGGGACATTTGAATCTTTTCTTGCTTGAACTCATCAAGCTGCTTGTAGAGTTTCTCCAGCATTTGCAAGCAAACCCAATGGGATGTGCAGGGCCCACACATCATGTAAATCACATTTCCCAAGGGACGCATGTAAATCCCATCTTCCCGAAGCTTTAAAAGTAGAGACATTCCAGATAGTGATGCATACCTACATATACGAGAATCAAAATGCAACACGTCAAACAGGTCGAAAGTCAACCAAAATGTATTTCCATAGTAAAACCTCCCAAATCATTTTATTACAAAAAAAAAAAAAAAAAATACAGTAAAATGTCATTCCGTCCCTGAGGTTTGGCCAGTCTTGTCATTTTCATCCTCCTGTTAACCTCATCCATTTTTCTCCGTTAAGAGGCATTTCCGTCTTTTTTGCCAACTTAAAGGGCAATTTGGTCCTTTTCACTTCATGTAAAAAGATCAAATACCCCTGAAAAAGACCGAATTGCTCTTAAAGTTAACAAAAAAGACAGAAATAACCTTGACTTAACGAAGAAAAAATGGATGGAGTTAACGAGCCGGATGGAAATGACAAGATTTCAAACCTTTTGGATCCAGATGCGGAGAAACAAACCGTTAGACGAAAGTCGCAAAACTGGCCAAACCTCAGGGACGAAAATGGCATTTTACTCAAAAAATTATTAACATTCTTTGAAGGATGTAAAGGTAAAAAATGCACACACCCGGCATCATTGTCTTCTACTTTAAGCTCCAAAGCAAAGAGAGTTCCCAGTGAAACCACTCTTTGAACTGCAGGATGAAATGAGATCTTCCGAACTAGCTCTGCATCCCATAACTGCAATGGTATTAAATCCAAAAAGATATATATTATGTTAACACGTGACAAAAATTCCAATCCAAGTATAAACGGGTCAATCTGGGTTATGTTTACAGTTATATCTAACAAGTCAAGGAAGTTGAGCTAGAAACATTTAACTATAAAGAAAACATGTCAAATGAGTCGAGTGAATCACACGAGCTGAAGGTAATCCAAAACGTATTCAATGTGTAAAACCGTGTATATCGCCTTAACAAAATAATTATTTATAACTTTCTTTTGTAAAAAAAAATTGTTCATGAGTACCTCTCTCAAAAGATTTTGTCCCGGAACAAGATTAGGATTGGTTTGAGAATCTTTAAACCACTTGATGGAATTACAAGCGGTCGCACACCCGACAGCATGTGCGGAGTAAGAGTGGCCGTGAAGAAGGGCGTTTAACTGTCACAAGAAAAACAAAACAAATTAACATTCTTTAGAAAAAACAACACGCATTATATGTGGGAAAATAAGATCATTACTCACCTTTGAATCTCCAACAAATGATTCAAAAACATCATTTGTCGCTAATGAAGCAGCCAATGGTATCATGCCACCTGTCATTAACTTTGCGAAACAGGCTATATCGGGTTGGCAGAAAAGTAACTCTGCTGCAGACTGTAAAGAGAACAGTCAATTATTGTCAAGCTTGGTACGAGCAAAGAAATAAAAAAGCTGAAAACAGGTTTAAATGAATTAAAAAAAAATTATGTGTCAAATTAAAACAAAATTAGTTAAAAGTGAAACAGGTCGAAGAGGTTGAAGGCAGTCCAAAGTGTATTTTTTATTCATAAAACCACCTAAATCGTTTTATTAAAAAAAAGTGATATTTAATAAAACAGTTCTTTTAATCATATTTAACTAACATGCTAAATTTTAAAAGATACTAAAACCCAAAGTGTTTCGGGTCGACCCAACTCGGCACAAACTGCACAAATAGTGCACACTCTGACCCGAAACTGTTTTGACCCATTACTGTGACCCGCCCCATCTTGCCAACTCGGTGTACGCGTGTGCATGTGCTGGGCCCACTAATGTATAATCAACAAACCTCAACTCCCAAGCGCCAATAGCCTGTAAAAACTTCATCAAAAATAACCGGGATTTTTCTATTTTTGCATTCCTTTACAAGTATGCGCTGGAACAGCGGGTCAACCATCAGCATCCCACCAGCCCCTTGTATCACTATGAAAATACAAAAAAAAGTACTCAGAATTTTTCACAGCAACAAGATTTTTTTGTCATTTTAACTATTATATATACTATAAATATAAATATGTTATTTTGTCACATCAAAACCAACTTTGGCCCCTCGATTTTGGCATTAACCAACTTTTGCCCGTCAACTTTGATAATGTCATGTTTAGCCCCTCAACTTTGGTAATGATATTTTGGCCCCTTAACTAAACAGCATTCTGTTAAAAAAAAGAGAAAAATGCCCGGATAGTCCCTGTGGTTTCGCCTTTTTTCACCTATAGTCCCTATCTTTCTAAAACTACTTGAATAGTCCCCAAGTTTTCGATTTTTGTTCTCGGATAGTCCCTGGGTCTAACTTCAGTTACTTTTCTCAGTTAAGTGGGTGTTGAAATGACCAAAATACCCTTTCCTTAAAAGGCCAAACCATAGGGACTATCCGGGCACCTTCTTCATTTTTATTTATAAAATCCCCCCACACCCACCCTTCTTCTCCACCTGTTGGATCTTCTCCATAGTTGTTTCATCTCCGGTGCCGACACCTTATCGGTGTTCAGACGCTGTCTTTTCACCACCATCTTTTACCATTGTTCAGGTGGGACACCAACACCATCTTTTAATCAGTCCGAAACTAACAATATTTGATCCGAAACAGATCAAATCAACTTGAAATTCTCTGAAAATCAATCGAAATCAGTTCGAAAAGCACATACGACACATCAAAATTTGTCTTAAATCAACCGAATTTGTCCGAAATTCAAACGAAACAATCTGAAACTAGATCGAAATACGAATCGACACCAGCTTCTTTCAGCAACTCAGATTCAGATCAGTTTGTTCAAATATAGTTGTTCAATCAGTATGTAAACACTAAACAGTTTAAAATTGTCTTATAATTTTTGAAATCTCAAAACTTCGATCAAAAACACTGATTCACACAGAAACTTGAACAAATTTGATCCGATACAAACCGAATTAGTCCGAAACTCTTAATCAACAAACCGAAACAGTTCGAAAATCACCGAAACTCATTCAAATCAGTCCTAGACACGTTAAAAATCAATCGAAACTCATTCGATTTCACCGAAACAAAGTTCACTGATTATGTTCGAAAATTATGTAGAAACAACTTAGATTCGATTGTTTGAATGAAACAGTGATGTGTTTCAGATCTGAATTGTATATCAGATCTGAAAGAAAACAGTTTGAATGAAACCGCCGCGACCCGCCGCCACTCACCAACCTCCGCCATCTCTCTCCCTCTCCTCTGTCTCTCTCTCTCTCTCTCTCTCTTCCTCTCTGTCTCTCTGGTTCCGCAGCCATCGCTCACCACCACCGGACGGTGGTGGTTCGTTTTGTCGACGAGGGGAGGTGTTTGGGGTGTCTTGCCGGCCGATTAACTAGTTAGACCCGTCACCGGAGTCCAGTCGGACTCCCTTGTGCTCGTCGGTAGGGAAAACAAGAGGCAGGGGGTGTTTGGTAGTGGATTTAAAGAGAAGCAGGGTGTGGGTATTAGGGTTTCTTAATGTTGAAGATGAAGGGTGGATGGGTTTTATAAAGAGAAGGTGCCCGGATAGTCCCTATGGTTTGGCCTTTTAAGGAAAGGGTATTTTGGTCATTTCAACACCCACTTAACTGAGAAAAGTAACTGAAGTTAGACCCAGGGACTATCCGAGAACAAAAATCGAAAACTTGGGGACTATTCAAGTAGTTTTAGAAAGATAGGGACTATAGGTGAAAAAAGGCGAAACCACAGGGACTATCCGGGCATTTTTCTCTAAAAAAAAACTAAAACAACTTTAGCCACTCAAATTTAATAATAAACAACTTTAGCCCCTCAACTTTAATAATGGCATGTTTGGCCCCTTAACTACATCAAACAACTTTAACCCCTCAATTTTTATAATAAACAACTTTAGCCCCTCAATTTTAATTATAAACAACTTTAGCCCATCAACTTTAATAATGACATGTTTAGCCCCTTAACTAACTACATCAAACAAGTTTAGCCCCTCAATTTTAATAATAAACAACTTTAGTCCCTCAATTTTAATAATAAACAACTTTAGCCCCTCAATGTTAATAATGACATGTTTAGCCCCTCAATGTTAATAAGGACATGTTTAGCCCCTTAACTAAAACATTAAACTTTGATTATTAACATATTGCATATTCAAATTTTTTTTGAACGGCAATTCACTTTATATATAGATACAAAGAGCCAGCAAGGGGCTGAAAAAACGAATACAAAGTTCTGAATTGCATGTTCAATTTGGTAGTATGACTTTGATTATTCAATATTACATAATCAATTTCAAATCACAACACTTACCTGGTTCTATAATTAATGCACCAGCATAAGAACATTTTCTTGATCCTGAACTCGGCAGCAATTCTTGCGATATATACGTTGAATAAATGGAAGCAAGTTTTGAATCATCTCTGCTTCTATTAAAAACTTGGTCACGGGAGTTAAATGCTGTTGAAAAGGAAATAAACTATTAAACACTTCAAAAATATATAAAGATGGTTACAAGAGTCATAAGTGTTTCACTTACACGTATCTTCCAAAATCACATCTTCATAATGCATCTTTTTAGGAACGGCTATTTTCCAAACGCCGTCACACATGGAAACAAAAGGCGGGTCCAGAAAAATGCCTCTTCCAGTGTACCTGCAAAATTTAATTTATAAAGATCTTTGACGCAGCCTGTTGAAAACATATTGTCACCCTTTATAATACCACGTAAATTAACTTAAGAGTCCAAATATAAACATTGATAAAATGCCAACGCAACATCAGTTTGACTGAACAATGAACATGGTGTATGTTAATCAGATAAGAACTTGCAAAAAAACGACTTACAAAAAAGTTCCGACAAAGAAAAAAGGTTAACTTACCATGGTTGCTGGAGAAAACCAGTGTAGGGTGATGGGGCCTGCGCATCCATAGCACCCAATGTATCTCCATGATAAGATCCATTAAGTGCTACCACCTGAAGGATAGTGAAAGCAGTTTAATAATAAGTTTAGTTAACAAAAACAAGCTTATGAGGAAGTTTTATGGTCCATTTTTGTACGAAATATTAGAATAATAATGGAGTAAGCAACTATTACATTCATACTTGTACGAAATATTAGAATAATAATGGAGTAAGCAACGGTTACATTCATACCTATGCAGTTAATGCGATAAAAAATTGGATATCGGTCAAGGACCTATATTTGAGATATTGGTAATCGCGGTGGGATATGGGTAATTTTAATATCATGCTGAATTTATATATATAGCAATTTAACACCAACAATTCAGTATACTCTCCTAGCATTAACAAATTAACCTTTTGCAACTTGCAAAACACTAACAATTGTAGCAAATAGGAACAGATTAAGACTTAAAACACTAGCATTTAACACTAACAATTAAGACTTAAAAACAACAATAGCAGCAATAAGAAGAAAGACGAATGGTAAAACTAAGAAGAAAGGTATTGATATCGGGAAAATCGGTGATATATCGGTCAACATCGCCGATAATATCGGTACCGATGTTTTGCATCGATATCTCACAAGGGGACCAATAACCGATATATCGATCGGCGATATTAACTGCTTAGGAAACTACCCTACTAAAAAAGCAGAGATACCTTGAGCTCGATATTGCTTTCATCGGTGTTATAGTGGGGAAGATCCATAAGCAATTTATTGTCAGCCAAGAATTTCCTAAATGCCATCTTTAAAGCAATTTCAATTGCTGTTGATCCGTTGTCCGAAAAAAATACACGAGAAGCCCACCCTGCAAAAACAAAATGTAAAATCTCCAAGTAAGTAACAAAAACTATTAGTGAAATTACATGACCTTTTAATCGAATTTGACACACTAAATCTTCATAGCAAATAAAATGCTTCAGATAAAAAAAAGAGTTTTGGTTGTTTATAAAACTAACCTTTTCCTACACCTTGAAGCAGAAGCTCAGCACACTGGAGTGCTGGCTCGTAAACATTCTCGGGAAACATTACATGGCCATATCTAGCAGCAGTATAACCCATTTCCCGTGCCAGCTTAATCTGAACCCACCTAAACAAGTAAGCACCATTAAGAACAACTTACAGAGTCGCACAAACAGAGTAAATATACTTATATAGAAATCACGTAAAAGAAATACTGCTAAACTACGAAATCCTTGTATTTTAGGATATAATTATGAACAGATATATTAATACACACATACACACATATAGGATCTGGTTCATATGAGAGCTCCTCCGAGTTGCGAGAAACCGCGAGAACTCCGGGGGAAATCCTACTTCTTGTGCGTGTTTTTCAACCAAACTTTGCACAAACGTAATGAACATCTAACTAAGACATCTGTGAAAAGCAGGCATTTATTTGACATGTAAGTTTGTCTTGCACCGCATAGTTATCGATAGCGAATAGCGACAAATAGCGACGAGATACCTATATGCTACGTAGCGATAGCGACGAAATAGCGCCCGCTATTTTGTGTTTAGCGATAAGGTAGTTAAAAAATTAAGAAATAAAAAATAGCTAATTGTAATTTTATATATATATATATAATGTTAATTTATACTTTTTATGTATAGATTTTGAAGTTTAAGGATCAAATGTAAATTAGTGATGATAGAGGGGGTTAAATGTTAAAATACACAAACTATTTTTACACTTTTATGTAATTTTATACAAGTTTTAGGGACTATATGTTAACTAGTGAAAAGATAGAGGGGTTAAAGGTTAAAATCCAAAAGGTTACTTAACCCTAAAAAGCTAAAATACAGACGCAGCCGCTCTTATTCTTCTTCTCTTCTTCTCTTCTTCTTCTTCCTGACTTCCGGTAGGTTTCCGGCGGAAATTACAGCACCGGAGCCGGAATTCGTGGTCGGAATCCCACTACAATCACGCTATTTTCCCGCTTTTCAGGCACTACAGCAACTTAGCGCCCATCTACCTATTCGCATCGCTATTCGCTATTGCGCCCGCAATGGTCGCAATTGATAACTATGTTGCACCGATGTAAATTTGTTTTACAAAACTGATGACATCACCAGTTTGGTAGTTTGAGAACGTTACATTTGTGTAAATTTGTTTTACACTGATGTAAGATTTCGTATACGATTTTTTTTTTTGAAAAAGATATATAATTTTAAAAATTTTCGTCAATTTTTTTTAAATCCATTTATGAAAAAGTTCTCGCAACTCGGGGGAGTTCTCATTTTAACCTTTCCCTATATATATAGGATATATACGAAAATTTTTGTCAATTTTTTTTAAATCCATTTTTGAACATAGATACAAGATTCGAGCTCAAGCTAAAACATTTAAATAACTTTAACAGGTGTACAAAATATTGAATGTATATATATATATATATAGGGTAAGGTTCATGCGAGAAGCACCTTTATTGCGAGAACCAATGTGAACACAACCAAAAATAGCTAAAAAAACCTAACCCCCCCCCCCCCCCCAAAAAAAAAAAAAAACCTAAAAGCAGCGATTTTTTGATAAAAAAATATTTAAAAAAAAAAACTTTTTTGTGTGTTTTTTTAGCTATTTTTGGTTGTGTTCACATTGGTTCTCGCGGTTCTCGCAATAAAGGGTGGTTCCTAACGGATCCTTCTATATATATATATATATATATTTTTTTTTTTTTAAAAGTAGCTCCATTACTGATAAGAATTATCTACCAAAGATTAATGAAGAAAAGATCAACGATACACAAAATCAGAATGACCTGTAAAGCAGCATTAGGGCCCTGAGTCCACCAGCTTGCACAAGCATCAAACATTTGAGTAATATAATCATGATCCTTCACCTGTACCAAATAAGATAGATCCACCACCACTTTTTGTTATTTTTAAATCTCATGAACAAGTGATGTATTGAATACAAATATAAGACAGAACCAGTGAGAAGAAAACCTTATGAACTGCAAAGTTTTCCCCGCACCGAGAATCAATAACCGTGACCTTTTCTTGTGGTACAAGTTTGTGTTGAGTAAAGGGCCACCAAAAGATTTCTTGAGCCTTTTTTGGCATTTCATGTAATCTATACATTTGTTTTTCATATGATGATAGCATTATCCCCTTCAATGAGTCAAATACGCTCTGTGATTCATCATACCACTCCATCAGGTTGTCCAAAGGATCTTTTGGGATAGATGGAAGAACAAGAACCGGGACCCTTACAAATTCAAAATAAATTTCTATGTACGTTCAATGATCAATAACATAAGTTACACATAGCAAGGAGTATGAAATCGACATAACAAGATCATACCTGTTTCTTAAATAAGACAACAATGGTACTTCATTTTCAAGGCCATGATCTTCCAGCACAATAGCAACGACATCATAACCTCGTATTGTCAAACTTTCATACGCTGAAATTGTCCCGGAAATACCCCCTAATTTTCCATCACCCACAAGGATAGAAGGTAACCGAAATGGCCTACAAACATGTTATATGATGTTCAAGTTAATTATATCGAACCGCATAAGTAACTATAAAGAAATTAGGCCCATAAATAGTGATTTACTTAAGCCATGCAATCTTCAAAAAAAAAATTAGAAATAACTAGCTTTGTATGTAATGCAAAAGTGATAATTTTGATCTGAAGTTGCAATAAATTGTTTTACACGATGAATCTCTGATTTTCTTTACACCCAATATAACTAGGTATCTTTGAACTCAATAAATTTATTATTTAATTTTCATTATTGAATATTACACTCCCTATGATCAGAGACAAATTAACTTATACTATATGTCACTACATAAAAACTTGAAATTTGGATAGTAACCGAGTCGGGCCGATGGTTTTAAAAAACGGTTGAGGCGTGCGCCTTGAGGCGAAATGCTAAAGAAACAATTCTGAGACACGCCTCAGAAGGTTTATACTGTATGTGCGCCTCAGAGGGGCTGAGGCGCTAAAAAGGCCGCGCCTCAGGTGCGCCCAAGGGGTTTTTGATATTTTTGACTTTTTGTGCCAATTTCAAGCAATTTATGTCTTTTTTTTTTATGTGTGCTTCTAATGACTTTGATGAATTTGACAACGAAAGTAGTTAGTATTATTATTTTTATAAGATATATAATTTATATATAAATAAAAAATATATGTATTAAAATTTGGGTTTTATATATACTAAAATTTGTGTTTTAATTTAAACGGGCCGACTAACGAGCAAGTTTGCCTTGGCTCAGGCTCAGCTGGGCTCATTTACAGCCGAGTTGATATCAAGCAAGACTCGACCGCGAACTTTTCAAACAGCCCTACTTAAATTACAGGATAAATAAACCAACTACGGACACTCACCGATACAAATCACATTGAAGAGAACCCGAAGATCCCGGACTAGCAACACCACCAGCCGTCTCAACCAAGCTCAAAACACTACCTTGTCCCTCGCTTCCCACCCCAATCTCCAAACACTTTTTCAACAAAACCAACACCTCCTCATCCCCAACAAGTGCCCCTTCTCTCTCACTAGCCAAATGCGGCGAAATCGCCTCGTTCCACGCGTAAATCGTCTTACAAATCAACTCACTCCCCACCCCCTCCCCAACCTTCCTCTCTTCACAAAACCCAAATTCCCCAAATCCATTCCTACTATCACTAAAATTATCACCAATTTTCACTTTTGCAGCGGGAATTGAGACATTTAGGGTTTGGTTCGAAGCTGTTAGGGTAAAATTAGGGTTTCTACGGTGGAGAATTTGGGGAATTTTACGGTAAACGAAGGCGGCGTCGGAATCGAGAGGGTAACCGGTTTGGAGTGGTTTTATATAGACTAGTTTTGACGGTGGTGATGCGACGGAGGCGGCGGCAATGCCAGCGGAAACTAGGGTTTTGCCGAGACCGGTGTTGGCGGACCAGATGGTGTAGATAGGGTGGGAGAGAGTGTGGGAGAGTGTTGAGAGGTGGCGGTGGTGGTGGTGGTGGTGGCGGCGGAGGAAGTGGCGGGAGAGAGTGAAGAGGAGAGGGGGGTGGAACATTGTTGGCGTGGTAGGTTAACGGCTATGAATTTGAAACTGTATTTTGGGCCTTTTATTATATTTCCGGTATTGAACATAACATTAGCAGATGAAATTCACAACACAGCTAATTTACACTCGCAAGACGTAGGCCCACCATCACTAATTACCAGGACTATGTTGTCTTAACCGGGCCCATGCCTGGTCGAGAGGGGCGTTACGTTGTCCCCGAGAAAATTTTCAGCCTCCTGCCACATGACAGGAGTTGCACCATTCACAAGAGCCGACCCTCTAGAGTAAATACACTGTTGTAGAAAACTTGGGTGGGATCAAGGGTCGAACCTGAGTCCTTCCCCATCATTTCCAATGCATCAACCAACTGGGTTGGAATCATTTGCATCAAAGGTAATAAGACCAATTGGTATCGGAATTTTTTTGGTACGCAAATGATACCGGTAGCTTTCGATACCAATACCAAAATGTTCATTCCTACTTTCTTATAATATGTTAATTTTATTTTTATTTCTTTTTATTTTAATTAAGAAAAATAAATAAAATGTTCTTGGCTAGGTTTATTAATACTTTAATAATAGTGGTATATTTATTATTCAATATTATTTAAAGATATAGCATCTTCGAGTATTTACAATGAATTCCTAATATATTTGTCAGTGTATTCTTTGTATTAAAAGAAATAGTTTTATATTATAAGACCAGAAGGTGTTATATATCGTCCTTGGCCAACTCAGGGGGTGTTTGTTTTTTGTGAAAAGCTCTTCTAGACCTCTTATGTCTGCCCCACACAGACCACGCGCAGACGTTTGAGTCTGCAGTGTGTTTGTTTTCTCGAAGTGATTTCATTAAAAAACGTCTGCCCGTCCTCTTCTTGGGGCAGATGTGAACTCTCCTCTTCTAACCTCTTCTCCTCTTCACTTCTCTTCTGCCTCACTTCAAACAAACAGGTCTCACACACAAACCCTAATTTCTTCTCCTCCAACCTTTCCTCCTCCCGGCTGCCACCTCCATACACGTCGCCGCCCACCTCCGCCACCTCCTCGAGCTCCGGCGACGTTCCCTCCATTCCAATAAAACTAGGGTTTCGACAAACATCAACAGTAGCGTGCAATGTCGAATCTAAAGAACGACAACGATGACGATTACAAGTTTCTTCGTATCATAGATGCCATGGCTTCAATCAATTAAAAAGTTAACCTCATCGGCATCATCACGGAGATCGGCATATCCAAACAGAGCAGAGGCACTTAATTTTGTTTTGTTTTAAATGGGGGTGAAAGTTTTAACTTTTGATTTCGTTGGTGAGTGTTGTTTATAGCTTTTTATTTTGTCATAGTGTGAGCATTTCCAGTTTCAGCTAACAGTTTTTTGTTTTAATTATTTTTTTGTTGTAGATTGTTGTTGTACAAGAAAGATTTTTGTTGTTTATATTCTGATTTTGATTATGATTATGTTAATTTTTGGGGTTTAAATGGAATATAGATGTTGATGTTGATAAATTGTTTGATTATAGTAGATGTTGATAAATAATTGTTTGATGTCAGTTGAATGTTGAATGTTGAAGAACTCTTTTAAGTTTAATAAAATCAGTTTATTTCAGCAGCTTGCAGAAGTTAAAAAACAAACAGTCTTCTTCTTGCAGACTGCAGAGGTTTGGTCCACCTCTTCAGCAACAGATGTCTGCAGATGTGGTCCGCAGACTGCAGACGTTTTACCTCTGAAAAAACAAACAGCACCTCAGTTTCTTTGGCGCCTCTTGTGGATAAAAAACCATTCGAGGACTCCGTCTCTTACGTGGGAAAAGTGGCATAGATTCGATATATCTTGTATGAACAGTGTATGAACTGAGTTGTGGCTTGTGATTGTTTTGTATTTGGGGTTCTGTCTATTCGTTGGTGAACATGTGCTAGTCACTGGTGTCACTGGCTAGCAGGTTTGGTTTGTACTATTCAATAAAGTTTTGGTTGGTCGTTTAAAGAAAAAAAAAACACACCAAAATAAAATAAAGCAAGGTTCATGTCACGTGTCCCAAATTGTCACGTGTCCCAAATTAAAACGAATGTGCCAAAATAACTTCTTTTAGATTTGAACTTATTAGACATATAGATTTGTGTGCACATGTATGTAAGGAGAGGATCAAATAGGAAGTTTATTTTGGCTAGGAAGGATAGGAAGCAATAGGATTATGACATGTGGCAAAAAGGAAAAACATAAGGAGAGGCATTTTAGTCAAACACAAATTAGTCTCATGAAACCCTAGATCTAAAAAACTCAGTACGTATTTTCTCTTTTATGATTCATCTCAAACCCACACCACCACCACCACCACAATTGCCGCCCACCGCCACCACTCTACCGCCTACCGCCACCACTCCACCGCCGCAGAAGAAAATGTAGAATCTGTTAGCTTCTCCGATCGTCGTTCCGACTTATCTTGCCATCCAAAACCTGATCCGCTCAGATCTGAAAGCCTTAGATGTTGATGCAACTGCAAAAACCTTTACGGAAGTGATAAAACCTTTACTTGTTATGGAAGAAACGATAATGGAGGCACCTGCTTCAGATTCACATAAGAATTTTGTATTGCGTTTTAACAATATATAACAGAAAATAAAGAAAGAAAGGGAATGGTTAGCTTATACGAAGGGCCGATACAACGGAAGGCAAGTTTCAGATTCAAATAAGAATTTTGTATTGCGTTTTTTTGTTGAATTTGTCATTGCGTTTTTGTAATGAATCTGCATTGGGTTTTTGGGATTTGTAATACGAGTGGCATATTTTGTTTTCCAAGAAATGGAATCTCGTTCCCCAGCAACTAAAAGTGTTAAATTTATTGATTTTAAATGTTCCTATGTTGGGATTGAACCCTACCAGAGGAACATATAATGTAAAGCCAAAACCTGTTCACAACAGTGGATTCACAATAAGCAGACGTTTACACTAAGCTCTCCCTTTGACAGTGGTTACCTATCTGCTGATACACTCTAAGTACTGCTCTGAAGAACAACTGATGAACCAAACACTGATGAAACAACTAAAGACTGCTAAAAGGCAAACACTGAGCTCTATCTACTGCTGTATCTTAAGTACTGCTGAAGACCCAAGCACTGCTCATTCAAAGACTGATCACCTTTTGAAGAAAGCACTGATGCTCAAACAATCAGTGCTTAGGCTATAACAGTGGAACGTGAACATTGTTAGACTTGTTTTGTATTTTATTATCAATCAGTTGTTAGACATCAGTAGTTTTGTATAGAACAGTGTTTATAGGTTGTTAGGCTGTTAGATGTCACTATCATGGTGACGTCAGCTGAGGTACATCAGTGGATTGGGTTTGCCTATAAATATGACAGTACTCTGTACTGTTATATTTGATTCGTTTTGAGTGAGTTCTTCTCCTCAATTCAATCCTTTCATCTTATGCAACCAACCCTGGAGTATCAGGCTGAGGGGGAGTTTAGTCTGTAAGCTTGCATTGTAACCTTTTGCTTTTGATGTAATCTTTCGACTCTATGAAAAAGCAATTGTTTATCAAACTATATTCTCCTTTGATTGTGTTTACAAAGTTTGTTATCCATTTCCGCTGCACTTAAAACTGCTCATATCTATTCGATTTGTTCAAACATCACAAACAAACACAATCATGTGTGCCTCAGATCTCAACAATTGGTATCAGAGCAAGGACAGTCAAATTCGATCTAACAATCAATTTGACATAACAGTTCGGCTCAAAATTCATTGATACTAAGGTTGGTTGTATTTAGTTGAAAAACAGAGTATCGATTAAATCATGTTCAAAGTGATTATTCAAAACTCTGTAAGTCAACCAAGATGTCATATGACACACAAATTTTACACAACAAGTGAATTCATGCACAAGACACTCATGGTTTCTAGATCTGAAAACAATATATGTTAAACTATGAGATTATTTTTATTTTCTAAATTGATTTCAATTGTTGATGTACAATCTGTGATGTTTTCATTAAAATGCTAAAGTATGAACCTCAGATTAACAAAAACCTATGTTCTTAAAACATTAGTGTTTTTGATAACATAAAAAGAGGGAAATTAAAACTTTAGTCATTCAGATTTTATGTGTTGAAAACATGTTGAGTTCCTCAAAAGGACAAAATCAACTATGTTAAAATACATTAAGAAAATCAGGAGTAAAAAATGTCCAGATCATAGGTAATGAGAAGGTTGGCATAAGCATGTGCAGAAATGACCAAATCTCTCAAAACATTACTGCAAAATGATTCTGGAACGAGTATTCCTTCAATAATACCCCTCAGTAAGTATTTCAATACTTATGATTGGGAAGGGTAAAAAGGGAAGAAGAAAATTCACAAACTCAGAAGTGTGTTTATCTCAAAACTTTTGATATCAAAAGAAAAGAGTATAAACATAAAACACTTATGAGTCAAAGTTTAGGGGAATAATGGTCATTAAGCAACTGTGTGCATTCATCTGTTCAGGTAAAGGTTTTGATCTCGGTGAATGAACTTCAAAGAGGACCATGTTTGCAATCAACTGACAATAAAATGGTTCCTAACAGTGGTCAAAATACAGTCAAAATTTCCTACCACTGACCATTTTTATAAACTTGAGTATGTTATGATTACGTTTTCTTTTGAAAATACACCAGATCCTTTTTGATACTGTTCTCAGAAAATACTTTAACCATTTTTTTCTTCAAAGGATTTTCTCGAATAACCAGGATATATTGTTCATTTTTTTTGGAATAATATATTTGGAACTTTTGCTTGTTTTTGTTGGCAGTAGTTTCAGTTCCTGTCAGGATGTAATACCTTATTTTTGTTGGTAATATTGTCCTCATAAATGGGTCAAAAGGAAATGGTACATATGTCAAGATCATGTCTGTTAGGGGTGGATTTCTAAATGACCCGTGATCCTCAAATGTTATCCTGTTTGGTGATCCTTACTTCTGTGTCAGTTAGTGATCCTCAGAAGTGCTTCAGGATCAGGATCATGGATCATCCTAAGGATCCTTATACTAACGATTGTCTGTTTTGATTTCGTAACTGTTTTGCAGGAATATCAAATGGGACTTGGTCTTGGCGATATTTCTGGAGAATATTCTAACTCTATTCCGCACGTGCTTGGTCAGAAATGGACGTTGTGGAGTCGTGGAGGACTTGCACCATTTGCGGATAGTTTGTTAATTAGATTTTTATTAGATTTAAATGGGGTAGCGAGCTAATTAGACAACACTTTTTGCTATTTTTGGCTACACACACTCTGAAAACCGCTCACACCAGCTCTCGTTCATTCACTTAGCAAATTCGTACACTTTTTACACATTACACTATAGTGATCCTTGTATTTAGCTCGCTATCATCCGAAGTTGTAACACATTACTTGTTTAATTTGAGTTGGTGATCGGTAGTTTCCATCACCCGGGTTTTTTGTGCCGGAGATCAACTCTTGATCAAGGGCTTTTTCCCCGTATAAACCTTGTGTCACTTGTTATTTATTTTTCATAGTGATCCTTATTGCTATAAACCAATTCAAGCATCATACCCTGTAACAGAGAGTTTGGTTGCATTATCCTCATCAGATTTTTTGACCAAAACAGTTTGGCGCCCACCGTGGGGCAATTGGTGCTTCATTTCTAAGAAATTCTCATCTTTGTGATCATTCCGGTTTATTGCAAACGAGCAGATGGCTTCATCAACAAAGAATACCTCTAGTGCGATGTCTGCAGTCAATTCATCCCAGGGCATTCCACCTTTGCCTCCACCACCTTCTGGACCTCAGAAAAATGCCGAGAAGAAACCAACTCCCATTTTCTCAAAACCTCCAACTTCTTCTGCTTCTTATACTCCTACTACTAGTGACTTGTTTACTCTGATTTTGCAGATGAAGGAGCATATCCAGCAGCAGGACAAGACCAATGAAAAGATCCTTAGAGAAATTGGAGACATCAAGAAACAGAAGAGATCGGCAGAGGATCATTCCCCACTAATGCCCAGATCTTTGAATTTTGATACTCCGGTTATAACTTCTCAGCCTTCAGCGGTTCCAGACGTTCAATATGTTGGAGGACCAAAAGGAGTGCATTACGGGTCATCAACAATGACTCAGGCTTCAGGGTTACACTTTCAACCATCAGGATCCCATCCTCAGCATATATGATCCTTTGCAAGCTCAGGAGGATACTCGGGAGCGCAGCAGATTCAAGGGTACTGGCCGTTTCAAGGATCCACCCAGGTTCAAGGATTCTCCCAGGTTCAAGGATCCACCCAGGTTCAAGGATCCTCCCAGGTTCAAGGATCCTCCCAGGTTCAAGGATCCTCCCAGGTTCAAGGATCCTCCTATGTTCAAGGATCCTCCCAGGTTCAAGGATCCTCCTATGTTCCAGGATCCTCCCAAGTTCAAGGATCCTCCTATGTCCCAGGATCCTCCCAGGTCCAAGGATACTCACAGTTTCAAGGATCCTTCCAGATTCCGGGATCCTTAAGGAGTTTGCAATCAGGAAGTTCCGACGTCCATCAGGGAGATTTCATTCCAATGCAAACCATTGCTTCTACTGGTCCATCGGTCATTCCAGAGCCCCAACAATATGGATTAACATCCACTCTTCCTAATTTGAATCCAATGGGAGGTAACACTTTTAATAATTCTTATACTACTAACCATGGCCTTATGCAGGATACAGGTATCAATCATGCCATGGCTAGAGAATTGTAAAAGTTGAAGGACATGATATCAAGTGTCCCAGGAGTGGTCAAGCCTATCCCAGAGATTGCAGATGGGAGCCACAAGATATCTCGTTTTGCACCACCAATCTGTGATGCTGAGATACCCAAGAGGTTCCATGTACCTACCATGAAGTTGTATGATGGTTCAACGGATCCCGAGGAACACATAGCTCAATACAGGGAAAGGATGGAGATCAATCCCATCCCAGAAAGGCTAAAGGAAGCATGTATGTGCAAGGGATTTGGATCCACTCTCACAGGATCGGCTCTTAAATGGCTGCTAAGTCTTCCTCCTTACTCTATTACCTCATTTGCTAATCTAGTTAACCTATTTAATAACCAATTTTCTTGTAGTAGGAAATTTGAGCGTTTAACTAGTGATTTGTATAGGATAACCTAGGGTCATAATGAATCATTAAGAGATTATATCACTAAATTTAGTAAAGAATCCTTAGATATTCCTGACCTGGATATAGCTACGACTGTTGAAGCCTTCAAAATGGGATTGCTTAAGGATTCATTATTCTATGATGATCTTGTTATGACACCATGCAGGAATCTAGATGAGGTAAGAACCCGGGCCCTTAGGTTCATCCGGCTAGAGGATGACAAAAGGATCCAGGAGAGGTTAGCAGGATCCTCAAAGCAAGAGAAGCAAGGATCCTCATTCAGGAACAACAAGTTCAGATCTTATAATAAATCCGATAACCAGAACGTGCATGCTGTTGAACAAGAAGAGGATGATGAGGATTATCCTCCAATCTCTGAATATTGTTTTTCTGTTGATAACAATGAACTAATCCTTGCGATGCAGAATTTAGGTGATAAAGCTAGACGGCCCAGAAAAAATGATAGACCAACTGCAACTAAGGATAAATCAAAGTGGTGTGCATACCATGAAGATTTTGGGCATCTCACAGAAGAATGCATCGCATTGAGAAAAGAAATTGGATACTTGTTGAGCAATGGGCACTTGAAAGAATTATTGGGGAGAAAGAAGTCAAGGACTCAGGATCCTGAAAGGATCCCAGAGAAAGCTCCAGCCCCTCCAGCAGATGCACAAATTATAAACTTTATATCTGGAGGATCAGACATTTGTGGAACATCCTTCTCCGCAGCCAAAAGACATGCGAAGGAAACTAAGATGGATAATGGAGATAGACCCATTCGAACATCCAGTGTCTCCGAAGGAAAAGTTATAACTTTTGATGAGGATGATCGTGTTGACATCCAGGATCCTCATCATGATGGTTTGGTTATCACTCTTTTTATTTCTAACCATTTTGTTCGCAGGATCCTTATAGATGGAGGAAGCTCTGTGAACATTATCCAGCTAGATGTTCTCAAGAAGATGAACATCCCTGAATCCAACATCATACCAAGATCCTCTGTGCTCGTGGGATTCAGTGGCGAGACCAAGAATACTCTGGGGGACATTAAACTCCCAATCTATATCGAAGGCCTACATTCTTACCAAAAGTTTTGTGTTATTGACTGCTTATCTTGTTGTAATGTGATCCTTGGCAGGCCTTGGATACACGATATGAAGGCAGTCCCATCCACTTATCATCAATGTGTGAAGCTTCCTAGTCCTTGGGGAATAGTGAAAATTGATAGTGATCAGCAAGAGGCTAAGAACTGCTACACCTCATCAATGAAACCAGCATCAAAGTCTAGGGAGCAATAGCAATCAAAGTGTCCTCCAAGGGATGTCTTGGAGGCAAGAGAACAGGATATAGTAGAAATCCTTATGGATCCTGATGATCCTGAATCTATAGTTTATATAGGATCAGGGATCCTTAGCGAAATGAAGGAAGACCTCATATCCTTCCTCAAAAGGAGAAAGACTACCTTTGCATGGAAACACGAAGACATGACAGGCATATCTAAAGATGTAATCACTCACAAACTTGGCATTGATAGGTCTTTCAAACCAATCCATCAAAGGAGAAGGAAATTTGCACCAGAAAGAAATGCCATTATCCAGGAGGAGGTAGAGAAATTACTCCGAGCAGGTATGATTAGAGAGGTCAAGTATCCAAGATGGTTGGCCAATATGGTTGTTGTTCAAAAGAAAAACGGAAAGTGGAGGGTATGTGTCGATTTTACAGATTTAAATAAGGCATGTCCCACGGATCCTTTCCCATTACCCCACATTGACTCCATGGTGGATGCAACTGCGGGTCATGAACTGTTAACTTTTATGGATGCTTCATCTGGATTTCAACAAATCCAAATGGAACCATCCGATCAAGAGGATACAGCCTTCATGACTCCAACTGGTATATACTGCTATATTGCTATGCCATTCGGACTAAGAAATGCAGGTGCAACTTATCAAAGGCTAGTGAATATGATGTTCAAGGATCAGATTGGACAAACTATGGAGGTTTACATAGACGATATGGTGGTAAAATCAATAAAGGCTGAGGATCACCTAAGAGACTTGGAGGAAGCATTCAATATCCTTGATAAATACAATATGAAGCTTAATCCTTCAAAATGTCACTTTGGTGTTAAAGCAAGTAAATTCTTAGGATATATGGTGACAAAGAGAGGCATTGAAGCCAGTTCAGAACAAATCAAAGCAATAGTGAACATCAAGTCCCCTACCAATGCTAAGGATGTTCAGAGATTAACAGGCAGGATTGCAGCTTTAAACAGATTCATATCCAAATCCTCAGAAAAGTGCAAGGAATTCTATGATATCCTAAGGAAGAACAAGAAATTCGAGTGGACTGAGAAGCATGAAAGTGCCTTAAGAGCTCTTAAGGATTACCTATCCTCGGCCCCGGCTTTGATGAAACCAGAAAAAGGAGATGTGTTATCCTTATATCTTGCGGTATCCTCAAAAGCAGTAAGTGCCGTCCTTGTTAAGGATCACGAAGGTACACAACATCCTGTCTATTATGTAAGTAAGAGTTTACTTGATGCTGAGTCCAGGTATTCACACTTAGAAAAACTTATCCTTGCATTAATTATGGCATCCACCAAATTAAGACATTATTTTGAAACTCATGTTATTATCGTTAAAACTAATTTTCCAATCAAGAATGTCCTCAGGAAACCTGAAATGTCAGGAAGGATGGCTAAGTGGGCAGTGAAGCTTAGTGCATATGATATAAGATATGAGCCCAGGACAGCCATTAAATCTCAAGCATTAGCTGACTTTGTGGCAGATTTCAGTAGTGATTTGCAAAAGGAAGCTGAATTAGAAGTCCAGCAGCTAGAAGAGACCAAGGATCCTTGGATACTCTACACTGATGGATCCTCAAACATTAAGGGAACAGGGCTTGGAATACTACTAAAATCGCCACAGGGGGACATAATACCCCACTCTATAGCTTGTGAGTTCCAAACCACTAACAATGAGGCTGAATACGAAGCCTTGATAGCTGGCTTGCAAATTGCTAAGCATATGAGGATCAGGTATCTTGAGGTACATGTAGATTCTTTGTTAATCACTAATCACTTTAATGGATCCTATGCTGTTAAAGGGGAAAAGCTAATCAAATATCTGGAGTTAGTCAAAGAATTGGCACTCTCTTTTGTATCCTTTAGTTTGACACAGGTACCAAGGGAAGAGAATGCAGAGGCAGATGCACTAGCCAATTTAGGATCATCCTTGAAGATCCCGGAGGATATCAAGATCCCTATTATCCATATCCTGACCCCGGCTATCGAGGATCATGTGGCTATGGAGATAGGAGAGGATGCTGCAATTATCCCTAGTGAGGATACTCAAACTCATTCAGGATCATGGATCCTCCCAATCATGAGATATTTACAACATGGAGAGATTCCTACAGGAGAAAACCCTAGGGCTTTCAAAATTAAGGTATCTCAATTCACAATTTTAAATAATATGTTGTATAGACGATCTCTTGCAGGACCATACTTAAGATGCATCGAGGATCCTGAAATCCAAGAAGTTTTAAAAGACTTCCATGAAGGAGATTGTGGAAACCACACTGGGGGCAGGGCGTTATTCTCAAGGATCCCGAGGACAGGATACTACTGGCTAACCATGAAGAGAGATGCTGTGGAGTATGCTAAGAGGTGTGATCCTTGTCAGAGACACAGCAATATCCTTCATCAACCAGCTGAATTTTTGCATCCTATATCCTCCTCTTGGCCATTTATGAGATGGGGCATGGATATAGTTGGTAAGCTCCCTAAGGCACCTGGTGGAAAAGTATTCATGCTTGCTATGACTGATTACTTCTCCAAGTGGATAGAGGCTGAAGCTTTTGCCCAAGTCAGAGAAAAGGAAGTTATATCCTTCATTAAAAGAAATATTATAACTAGATTCGGTATTCCTTCTGAAATTATATGTGATAATGGTTCCCAATTCATTGGGGGCAGAACCACTAACTTTTGTGACAGCTGGGGGATTAAGATGATAACATCAACACCAGTCCACCCACAAGCTAATGGTCAGGAAAAATCCTCTAATAAGATCATCATCAATAATTTGAAGAAGAAGCTTGGATCCAAGAAAGGGAAATGGGCAGAAGAATTACCTTATGTGCTTTGGGCTGATAGGACAACTCCTAAGAATGCTACAGGCCAAACTCCATTCTCTTTGGTATTTGGGGCAGAATCAGTGATCCCTACAGAAATGGTGGTTCCAACTGCTAGAACCAGTATTCGTGATCCTGAGGAAAATGATGAGAACTTGGTTCAAGACCTGGATACTATAGAAGAAATCAGAGATTTGGCAAGGATAAGGATGGCCAGTTATCAGCAAAGAATGGCCGGTTGTAACACCCCGAAATCGGGTTTGGTAATTAAACCCAGTTAATACTAAAGATGGGGAAAGTATCGTTAGTGGTCAAAGTAAACCGACAAATATTAGGAATTTAAGTGAATAATCCTAATATTTATTTATAGTGAATAAGAGCTTTCAAGAAAATAGGATGGATAAAAGGCCCGATTTAACGGGACTTAAAGTAAACGGGTTACGAATTTCCGAACCTACTAAACTAACTAGGAATGACACTAACTAAGTTAGTTAGTCACTTATGAGTAGTTAGGAGTTCAAAAGAATTAAGAGTGAAAAATAAGGGACCATATGTGTCTAAATGAAAACTATTGTATAGAAATAACAAAATAAAACACAAAACACAATTGTCTGTGTTTTGTGGAAATCGATCAACATCAGGGGCGACCCCCAGGCTCCATCTAAACCATAAACATTCACAAAACAACCAGATTGAAGGTCAATTCCTGTCCCAAATCGAAATCTGAACATAGATTCGTGATCCTCATCACAAGGGGGTTACAAGGTATGTGAAATTTGGTGTTAATTCTCTGTTTGAATTTCTCATGAAATTGGGAAATCTGAAAATTTATGTTGCATGTTAGCTATTTGGGTAGAATAGGGTTGATATGGTGTCTAGGAGTAAAACCTAGACAATAACATGTGAAATCATGGCTAAACTCTGAAAAATTTCATGAACACATTGAAGGTGATTCATGGGTTTTGTGAGAAAGTGATAAACACTAGGATGTAGAATGCTAATCTAGTGTAAATTGATGCATAGAAACTGATTTCTGAAAATATGATGTGTAGTTCATGAACACTAGACATAGAGGTTTGATTGGTGATGTAAATCTTGGTAAAAAAAATAACTAGTTATGAACTAGTTAGTAAATATGTAAAATTATGCCCACTAGGTGTTTGTTAAAATGCCTACATGAAATTAAAAAGTTGAAATTCTATGTGAAGTGTGCATTTGAGTATGTTAATAGATCAATTGACTCTAGGAAGTCAAACTAGCCAACGATTTAATCAAGTGATAAAGTCAACATAAGACACGTAAGATGGAGTAGTCATAATTGATAATGACTAATCTAACCATCTCATGAATTATGATGATAGTTTGACGCCTAACGAGCTAGGTGGAAGCTTGATGAGTGAGCGAGTCAAACGAATCAAGTGTGAAGTAAAAGCGTGTTTCGGATGCAAAGTAAGTAAAACTTACACCTACTTGTAGTATACGTGTTTATTTTATAGGCGATAAGTACGACAAAGGATTTGGTTCGAATTATGGGTTCCGACACGAAACGAATTGGGTCGGAACGAATAGAAACATTTTAAACCACGATTAATGGTGCAAAAGGCAAAATGGTAAACTAGTCATGAATTGGTTAAGAGTTTAAGAATTTTCTTAAGGTTACCTTATAGCATAACTAGTAATAGGAAATTGGGTAAAAATGGAAATTTAGTCAAGTATCGACTAAAGTAAATTAAAGTTCAAAGGGGGCACCCGTGGCGTAGGCCGAATGGGTAAAAATATAAGAAAAGAATTTAAGAGAAAAATGGGTCTAGTGGCAAAAATCCGAAATGGGTCGGATGAACAAATTGGTAATTAATAACCATGTTTTGCTACTTATGAAAATGCTTGGTCTTATAGGCCAAACGGGTCGAATGGTGGTGATAACACCATTTGACAATATCGACTAATGTGGTTGTCAAGTCTTATGTTAACAGGACCGATTAGCAAATCGGATAGTTGCGTCATCATTGATGGTGTGATAATGAAAACGAGGTATAAACTGGGTCAACTTGTTGATCTGGGCCAGGTACGCATAATTATGTTGCAGTTGAAGTGCTATTTTGGTCGAATAATTTGAGGGAGAGTCCTTCGTCATAAAAGGACTAAAATCGACCAAAACGCCCTTGTAGGCTAAATGGAACAAACGGCCCTTAAAGGTTGTTTGGAAACGAGTTTTATGACTAGGTAAATACTTAGAATATGTATAGAAACTGAAAGAGGTATTATAATAGCCAAATGGCACTATTTGAGTTTTTGCCGTAAAATAATGGTTCGAGAGGTAAAATTTGGTTTATATTGATCACCACATTAAACCCGCCATAAACTCAGTTGTGGTGGGAGATTATAGGATAAGAAATGTGGTGATGAAGTGCTAGAAGTAATCGAAAGCGATTTTAGGCTCGAAAGCGCTTAAATAACCTTAACGGGTCAAAATAAGCATACGAGCGAAAACGGGTTTAAATGGTGTAATAAACCTATGTTTAGAACCTAATATAGTAGGTAACATTAATTTGAAGAAGTTTATGAGAAATAGGAATCAAATAAATACGTTTGTTTGATAAAATGCATAAACGGGTTAAAATTTGGTAAAAAGGTAACGAGTCTAAGGCTTAGAAGTCTCAAAAATTTCTTATGTTGGATGTAGGATTTTAACTCCATAAGATGGAGGATTAAATTACGGACGCGTAGGAAAAAGAATCGGGTAAAACGGATCAATAACGAAGAAGTTATGGCCGTTTCCGTGATATCAGATCGTACTGGGAATAAGCAGCAACCAGCTGCAACAGTTCTGATGAAATTAGGCAGTGGCGTAGCGCTACTGGCAGTGGCGCTACGCGAGCATGTGCCAGTTTCGCGAAAAATGTTTATTTTAAATTATTTTGCGTTGCGAACCCGTTCTAATACGTTTTAAGCTACGTATGACTAATTCAACTCATGTTTTATGAGTTTCAGGTAAATTTTAGCACCGGAGGACGATCAAGCGACGAGCAACAACCGAACACGATCACGAAATAAGCTTCCGCACTATGTATCGTTATTATGTTAAACGACGAATGTACACATGATGTGTTGTATACTTTTTAAATTGTAAAAACTTTTAATAAACCCGTAATTTCCAATGCATATATAATCTTAATTACATGATTGTTTTTCGTAAATGATACGTTAAACCTTAATTTGTAAGAACGTGTGTTACAAGTTGGTATCAGAACCTTGGTTTAAGAGATTCAAGTATGGCGGGGAAAACCATGCTTGGACTTAAACCTTATGCTCTTAATAAAGATTGGTGTTCGGTTCAAGGCTTGATCGCAAATCCGGTAAGTACAAGTATGTTAATAGCTTAGCATGCTAAAGTGTTGTAAACAACACATAGGGCTATCGTGTGATATACGTTACCCCAATTAAAACGATTGATATAGTTGACGAAAATACGCGCGTTGACGCGTATAGTAGAAAAATCCTTGTATTATAATACGGGCGATTATTGAAGTTGACGTTACTAACTTTTGTGAATGTTTTAATTGAAGGACACTCGCGTTTGAAGACGACGAGAGTCAAAGGAATTGTGGATATGATGATGGAACGGTCCGAAGCATGACAAGAGGAGCATGCTCACCGAGGACTAAATCGCGTAACGACCGCGAACAAGGTTAATGGCAAGGAACGCCCGCCGGGGCAAACATTACCAGGTGCACATTTTAAATAATCGCACAAATAGTAATATGCAACAAATAAGTAGAAATTGAAAGTTGCATATGTAGATTAAAAACTTGGAAAAAAAACCCGAATAGAAAATGTATTCGGGATATTGTTTCCAAGAGAAACAAATAGAGGTGTTACTTACATAGGGCGTGATGTGAAAACTATAAAAAGGTCATGTGTGTCATGTGTTAGTCGCTTACTCTGGCCAAGTAAGTAGTGGCATATGAAACCATGAACTTCTTATGATGGACACGTTTACATCCGATGTAGTAAGGGCGGGGTGAAATGGGACTAACTTAAAAGTACCCAAATGAATCAAATGAGCAAAATAATTGATAATAATGTAAACGCACAGCCGGGTGACGGAAGCGTATTACATTAGGATGATGAGCCCGAGTGAAGGGACAAAGAAGCATGTAAAATGATTTAGACAAGTATTGGGAGGGAGTGTACTTACACTCGAACCCAGAAAACACAAGCATGAAAAAAATATGATTTAGACAAGTATTGGGAGGGAGTGTACTTACACTCGAACCCAGAAAACGCAAGCATGAAAAATGATTTAGACGAGTATTGGGAGGGAGTGTACTTACACTCGAACCCAGAAAACGCAAACATGAAAAATGATTTAGACAAGCATTGGGAGGGAGTGTACTTACACTCGAACCCGGAAAAATGCAAATATGTCCTTTAACGGGTCGTTTTTGTAAAACGTCAAACTTAAAGACAAAGTCGGAATATAAAAATGAAACGAGGTCTTAATGCACACCGGGAGGGTTGCAATAATAACGACTTCGGTAAAACACCCGGTTGATGGGTAAGAATTAAACACATGCGTAAACCAAAAGACGTGAATGCGGGTTGAAAAAAAAAAGTAAAGGACTTGGATTACGAGTTATGACTATAAAATCTCGTATATAGAAATTGTGAGTAAATATGTTCAACTATTCGAAGTCGAATGGGTTGAATAAAGAATAAGTTGATTGTTTATAAGTGATGGATTTCACATTAATAGGTCAAACATGTTGAATACAAAATAACGCCGAATGGCACAAATGAGCGCTAGCCAGATAAAGGTAGCGTTAAATGCAAGAGAATAATGAGCCCGGTATTGGGATATAACCAAATAAGAATAAATTATGGGCTGTCAATATCCTGGTATGGATAATTGAAAAAAGTTAAAGAGAAGATCCTAAAACTAAAACTTCGGTTTTAGTAAGAAATAATGTTTTTACAAACATAAATTCTGATAGGAATTTAAATAATAAGTATGAAGGATACAAGTCTTGACATCGATAGGTGCAAGACGATATATTCGAAAAAGTGGTATTTTCGAAAATGAAAGGTTGATATAAATTAAACATGACGTGACACGATCACGGTCAAGAAATGCAATGTGAAGTGGAATCACATTATCACTAAGCGAGCGGTAAAAGTAGCTGGACTAACAAGTCTAGTTAGTGAGACCGGTTAAGGTCATTAAAGTAAAATTTGGTTGTTTGTAAGCGGTGGATTCGGTATAATTGAACCGAATAAATGACTTTGAAAACAAAAGAAATTGTTGTTAAAAGTGAATGATTTCACTAAAGACCTTTAAACGGGTCAAAGTAACGGATCCATAAAGAATTCGATAGTATATGAAAGTGATGAATAGCGCTAAGTAACTAAACTAGTGGAAATAACGAGATTACGTTATTTTGAGTTGCACTATGTCGTAAGAGATACGTAGACAATTAATAGCCAAAAAGATGTTACCATACTTTTCTGGTAATACTAACAATTGGTTAAAAGTATAAGTAATGTTTAAAGGATTTCTCGGCTCAAATACATTGAGTTTAAACTCAATGAGTTATATCATAAAAGGTTTCGAGGACGAAACCTCTTTAAGGGGGGGGGGTAGACTTGTAACACCCCGAAATCGGGTTTGGTAATTAAACCCAGTTAATACTAAAGATGGGGAAAGTATCGTTAGTGGTAAAAGTAAACCGACAAATATTAGGAATTTAAGTGAATAATCCTAATATTTATTTATAGTGAATAAGAGCTTTCAAGAAAATAGGATGGATAAAAGGCCCGATTTAACGGGACTTAAAGTAAACGGGTTACGACTTCCCGAACCTACTAAACTAACTAGGAATGACACTAACTAAGTTAGTTAGTCACTTATGAGTAGTTAGGAGTTCAAAAGAATTAAGAGTGAAAAATGAGGGACCATATGTGTCTAAATGAAAACTATTGTATATAAATAACAAAATAAAACACAAAACACAATTGTCTGTGTTTTGTGGAAATCGATCAACATCAGGGGCGACCCCCAGGCTCCATCTAAACCATAAACATTCACAAAACAACCAGATTGAAGGTCAATTCCTGTCCCAAATCGAAATCTGAACATAGATTCGTGATCCTCATCACAAGGGGGTTACAAGGTATGTGAAATTTGGTGTTAATTCTCTGTTTGAATTTCTCATGAAATTGGGAAATCTGAAAATTTATGTTGCATGTTAGCTATTTGGGTAGAAAAGGGTTGATATGGTGTCTAGGAGTAAAACCTAGACAATAACATGTGAAATCATGGCTAAATTCTGAAAAATTTCATGAACACATTGAAGGTGATTCATGGGTTTTGTGAGAAAGTGATAAACACTAGGATGTAGAATGCTAATCTAGTGTAAATTGATGCATAGAAACTGATTTATGAAAATATGATGTGTAGTTCATGAACACTAGACATAGAGGTTTGATTGGTGATGTAAATCTTGGTAAAAAAAATAACTAGTTATGAACTAGTTAGTAAATATGTAACATTATGCCCACTAGGTGTTTGTTAAAATGCCTAAATGAAATTAAAAAGTTGAAATTCCATGTGAAGTGTGCATTTGAGTATGTTAATAGATCAATTGACTCTAGGAAGTCAAACTAGCCAACGATTTAATCAAGTGATAAAGTCAACATAAGACACGTAAGATGGAGTAGTCATAATTGATAATGACTAATCTAACCATCTCATGAATTATGATGATAGTTTGACGCCTAACGAGCTAGGTGGAAGCTTGATGAGTGAGCGGGTCAAACGAATCAAGTGTGAAGTAAAAGCGTGTTTCGGATGCAAAGTAAGTAAAACTTACACCTACTTGTAGTATACGTGTTTATTTTATAGGCGATAAATACGACAAAGGATTTGGTTCGAATTATGGGTCCCGACACGAAACGAATTGGGTCGGAACGAATAGAAACATTTTAAACCACGATTAATGGTGCAAAAGGCAAAATGGTAAACTAGTCATGAATTGGTTAAGAGTTTAAGAGTTTTCTTAAGGTTACCTTATAGCATAACTAGTAATAGGAAATTGGGTAAAAATGGAAATTTAGTCAAGTATCGACTAAAGTAAATTAAAGTTCAAAGGGGGCACCCGTGGCGTAGGCCGAATGGGTAAAAATATAAGAAAAGAATTTAAGAGAAAAAGGGGTCTAGTGGCAAAAATCCGAAATGGGTCGGATGAACCAATTGGTAATTAATAACCATGTTTTGCTACTTATGAAAATGCTTGGTCTTATAGGCCAAACGGGTCGAATGGTGGTGATAACACCATTTGACAATATCGACTAATGTGGTTGTCAAGTCTTATGTTAACAGGACCGATTAGCAAATCAGATAGTTGCGTCATCATTGATGGTGTGATAATGAAAACGAGGTATAAACTGGGTCAACTTGTTGATCTGGGCCAGGTACGCATAATTATGTTGCAGTTGAAGTGCTATTTTGGTCGAATAATTTGAGGGAGGGTGCTTCGTCATAAAAGGACTAAAATCGACCAAAACGCCCTTGTAGGCTAAATGGAACAAACGACCCTTAAAGGTTGTTTGGAAACGAGTTTTATGACTAGGTAAATACTTAGAATAAGTATAGAAACTGAAAGAGGTATTATAATAGCCAAATGGCACTATTTGAGTTTTTTCCGTTAAATAATGGTTCGAGAGGTAAAATTTGGTTTATATTGATCACCACATTAAACCCGCCATAAACTCAGTTGTGGTGGGAGATTATAGGATAAGAAATGTGGTGATGAAGTGCTAGAAGTAATCGAAAGCGATTTTAGGCTCGAAAGCGCTTAAATAACCTTAACGGGTCAAAATAAGCATACGAGCGAAAACGGGTTTAAATGGTGTAATAAACCTATGTTTAGAACCTAATATAGTAGGTAACATTAATTTGAAGAAGTGTATGAGAAATAGGAATCAAATAAATACGTTTGTTTGATAAAATGCATAAACGGGTTAAAATTTGGTAAAAAGGTAACGAGTCTAAGGCTTAGAAGTCTCAAAAATTTCTTATGTTGGATGTAGGATTTTAACTCCATAAGATGGAGGATTAAATTACGGACGCGTAGGAAAAAGAATCGGGTAAAACGGATCAATAACGAAGAAGTTATGGCCGTTTCCGTGAAATCAGATCGTACTGGGAATAAGCAGCAACCAGCTGCAACAGTTCTGATGAAATTAGGCAGTGGCGTAGCGCGACTGGCAGTGGCGCTACGCGAGCATGTGCCAGTTTCGCGAAAAATGTTTATTTTAAATTATTTTGCGTTGCGAACCCGTTCTAATACGTTTTAAGCTACGTATGACTAATTCAACTCATGTTTTATGAGTTTCAGGTAAATTTTAGCACCGGAGGACAATCAAGCGACGAGCAACAACCGAACACGATCACGAAATAAGCTTCCGCACTATGTATCGTTATTATGTTAAACGACGAACGTACACATGATGTGTTGTATACTTTTTAAATTGTAAAAAGTTTTAATAAACCCGTAATTTCCAATGCATATATAATCTTAATTACATGATTGTTTTTCGTAAATGATACGTTAAACCTTAATTTATAAGAACGTGTGTTACACCGGTGCATACAACAAAAATGTGAGGATCAGGAAATTCCAAATTGGTGATATGGTACTAAGGAAAGCATTTCAGAATACCACCAATCCTGCTGATGGAAAGTTGGCACCAAAATGGGAGGGCCCTTACTTGATTGAAGCTGAGGCCGGAAAGGGGGCATATCGATTGCTAACAGTGGAAGGTGACTTACTACCAAGAGCTTGGAATGCTGTCCATTTGAATAGATATTTCATGTGATAAGGATCCATGATCCTCACATGATAAATATCCTTAAAGGATCCTTAAAGCACAGATGATTGAGTCTTTGATAATCCCTTGACTCTTCAAGGGGCTATCCTTCTGGTGATCCTTGGCGGGGGAAGACCGGAGCATCATTGATGTTGGTAAAGAAAGAAAAACAGAGTAAGAAAATGAGAGATGAGAGAAGAGATACCTGATTGATCTTCGACCGAGAATTTAAAGGGAGTTTCTTCGGATTTAAATGCATATTGATCCTATCTCTAACTCCTATTTATAATGATGATTTGCAGGATTGTCACTTCAGTGATGTCAAGTTTGCAACGGCTAGTCCGTCTCCAACGGCTAGTTATCCGTTAGTTTGTTGGGGATAAGATCGAAAAAATATAACTCGTTTATTTACGATATAACTCCTTATATTTTGGGGGCAATTGTTAGGGGTGGATTTCTAAATGACCCGTGATCCTCAAATGTTATCCTGTTTGGTGATCCTTACTTCTCTGTCAGTTAGTGATCCTCAGAAGTGCTTCAGGATCAGGATCATGGATCATCCTAAGGATCCTTATACTAACGATTGTCTGTTTTGAATTCGTAACTGTTTTGCAGGAATATCAAATGGGACTTGGTCTTGGTCTTGGCGATATTTCTGGAGAATATTCTAACTCTATTCCGCACGTGCTTGGTCAGAAATGGACGTTGTGGAGTCGTGGAGGACTTGCACCATTTGCGGATAGTTTGTTAATTAGATTTTTATTAGATTTAAATGGGGTAGCGAGCTAATTAGACAACACTTTTTGCTATTTTTGGCTACACACCCTCTGAAAACCGCTCACACCAGCTCTCGTTCATTCACTTAGCAAATTCGTACACTTTTTACACATTACACTATAGTGATCCTTGTATTTAGCTCGCTATCATCCGAAGTTGTAACACATTACTTGTTTAATTTGAGTTGGTGATCGGTAGTTTCCATCACCCGGGGTTTTTTGTGCCGGAGATCAACTCTTGATCAAGGGCTTTTTCCCCGTATAAACCTTGTGTCACTTGTTATTTATTTTTCATAGTGATCCTTATTGCTATAAACCAATTCAAGCATCATACCCTGTAACAGAGAGTTTGGTTGCATTATCCTCATCAGATTTTTTGACCAAAACAGTTTGGCGCCCACCGTGGGGCAATTAATGCTTCATTTCTAAGAAATTCTCATCTTTGTGATCATTCCGGTTTATTGCATACGAGCAGATGGCTTCATCAACAAAGAATACCTCTAGTGCGATGTCTGCAGTCAATTCATCCCAGGGCATTCCACCTTTGCCTCCACCACCTTCTGGACCTTAGAAAAATGCCGAGAAGAAACCAACTCCCATTTTCTCAAAACCTCCAACTTCTTCTGCTTCTTATACTCCTACTACTAGTGACTTGTTTACTCTGATTGCTAACTGTGCTTGAATTACTATGGTACTCATGTTTTAATTGAATATTAAACGAAAATGAGTTGCCTTAGCAAAAAGTTTTCATCATCTGGGGGTACTAAACCACTGTCCTTCAAAATTGACATGTGGCAAAACCTTGAATGAAAATTCTCAAAACTGCTGCTGGAATACTTGTCCTTCAGATCTGTACCATTTACCCTAACCACTGTTTTGTTCCAACGTCTGATCTCTAAATACTGACCACTGCTGAAAGTTAGTCACTGATCCTTCATTATCTTGACAAGCACTGATATTCACAATCAGTGTCCTATCCACTGATATGCTATCCACTGATAGTAAAAATCATCCACTGTCCACAATTTTTACCGTTGTAACCACTGAGGCTTGATACGTCAGTGGCCCTTAAAATAACTGTTCTCCATCCTTCATCCATTTCATCAGTGTTTGACACGTGGTCAATTTTTAGCCTTCAGATCATAATAACCGCTGCCACATCAGCGATCATTTTTTTTCCTAAATAAAACCCTGCCCTAAACCCCAAACAGGGTTTTACACTGTCGAATTGAATTCCAAAATTCTCTTCTCAAAGCAGTTTCCAACCCTTCTTCTCAAAATCTTCAAAATCATTCTTCGATCTTCTCCGCAAAAATGACAAAATCAAAGTCAAAATCAAAATCACAACCAAAATCAACATCACCTTCAAAAGAGGTCGCTCAAATGACCAAAGAATCCAACGAGATACCATACAAATCTCCTCATAATTATCTGGGTTTGCTCACAAAACCTACTGATAACCACACCTTCGACTCCATCATTGATACATTATCTGCATCAAAGTACAAAACTTTGTTAACGGCAGATGCTCCCATCTATCTACAAACCCAGAACGAGTTTTGGAAAAAGGCGACGCTTGAAAAACAAGACGATAAAGTCGTAGCCATTAACTCGTCGATACAGGGTAAGGCGATCAAAATCACACCGCAGTCAATATCAGAAGTCTTCAAACTCGATGATCTGAATGGTAAAACTTCTTTTGACAAAAACGAGTTAAAAGCTGATTTTCTGAAAAGGGGTTATGCAGAACAATCAAAGGTAGATACCCTACAAAAGGGTTATTTTCCATCTGCACCCAGAATTTTGTTTCACACACTTTTGAGTTGTGTTTCTAATAAAACAACAACATTCAACGAAATACCATTAAAAATTCAATGCCTGGGTTACGCTATTTTGAATAATAAAAACTACAATTATTCCCAGGAGATCTTCAATGACATGGTGAAAAACGTTGAAAGTAAAGCATTTTTGCTGTTTCCAAGATTTTTAAGCTATTATTTCAAACAAAAATTTGAAAAAGAAACTGAAAATCTGCTTAAACAAGGTCCCCATTTTCAAATAAAAGGCTTAACAAAAGAAACATTTTCCAGAATGATGGCACCAATAAAAACAAAAGCAGGGGTACCTGAGCAGATTTTAGCAGTTACAACTGCTCCTCAGGTATCAGCTGCTGAGCCCACTGCTCCAGGTGATCATGGCAGTACTACCACTGCTTTGAAACCCACACCTGAAATTACCAAAAAGACCAAAAGAAAAACATCCAGAAAACCCACCAAACCCAAAACAAAGGCAACTCTGGAAGATGAGATCCCAGAGCAACTGCCAGTGACAAAAAAAATGTCACCACAAACCACTGCTGCTACTTCCTCACAGCAGTTGGAAGAAAGATCTCAACCAGTGCCTAAAACTCCTCCCGCATCCTCACAAAAGGACCAGGTTGTAAGCACAGAGACCCCATAATATGAAGCTCTGGATTCAATTGGATCTATCTTCCTCAGTCCTAATCCCAAGGACATGTCTCTTTCAACTCCCATACCCTCACCAATCATACTACCACAATCCATGCTACCTTTGTTGCATGCAGCTGCTATAGCTCAGACACAAACCAGTTCCTCTCTATCACCTATCACTGAGAGTATACCCCCACAAGTGACTGGGTCTGATATTACTACTCCTGCTATCCCAGCAACAATTGAGGAGGTTACACCCCCTGAGTTACAAGTAACTCTTGGTGGTAGTTCAAGTGGAGCAGCAACTACAACTGATGGATCAACAGATCTTCAGTTGGACAGTTGTTTCATTAATAAGACTCCCTTGAAGGCAATTTCTTCTATAGCACCTTCGATAACCACCAGTGAGTTTGTTTTAACCACTGGTACCATAAAAGGATTATCAAGTGCTGAAGAGAGAAGTCCCCAGTACCAAGAACAAGGGGCATCAATGGGTGATTTTTGGGACTCAGTTCCGAAGACACACATTGATATAACCACTACTGGTGGGGATTCAGATGATCCTACTAAAGTAGGTGATGATTCAAAATATCAGAAATTGACGGAAAGAGTTGAAAAACTTGAAGATTCAGTTGCTGAAATTAAAGATATGGTGCAAGAGATTTTAAAAGCTCAAAAAGCACAAGCCACTGCTGTTCCACCTCAAGCACCTGCTCCACCACAAGCACTTGCTACAAATGAGCTCTGGAATATCTTTCAACCTTTACTTGAACACCAAAAGCAGATGGCTGATCAGCAGCATGAAACACATGTAAAAATGCTGACAAATATGGTGGAGTCAAGATTCAAAGATACTCAAGCAGATATCAAGGCTATAAAGGCCAGCATTCAAAAGACTGCCCATGGTGAAAAAGTTCCCTCCACTATCCTGTTTATGGATAACCCCCTGGCAGATAATGCCAAAAAGGGGGAGAATGTCAAAAAGATGAAGAAAAAGGGAATTGAAGATGGTCTGTATGTTGAACCAGAACAAGCAAAACAGCCATCCAAACCACCTCAAACCTCAAAATCTTCCACTTCCATTCAACCAGCTGATACAGCAGTGGTTACAAAAACCTCTGTCCGTAGCCAAACAGCTGTCATCTCATCAACACACACAACTTCACCACACACTACCAAAACCACTGCTCTATCTTCAACAATCATATCACCACCTCAGCCTCCTGCCATAAAGCAGAAGACAGCAGATGTTACAACATCTGCTGCAATGACAACAGTGGTTGAGACACCAGTTGTTTCAACTGCTGTTAGTCAATCACAAACACAAACCACTGCCATTTCATCTCAAACCACTGATCCACCAATGACATCATCAGCCTCTCCTACAATAAAAAGGAGAAGGGTTTTCAATCCTGATGATGTATCACCATCACCATCACCACCATCAAAAACCACTTCAACCCCTGCTCAAAAGCAGAAGACATCTGCTGACATATCAGCAGTTGTAATGACAACAGATGTTGAGACACCAGTTGTTTCAACAGCTGTTAGTCAGTCATCTTCCACTGTTAGTCAGACATCCACCACTGTTTCCACCAGTCTCATATCACAACCAGCAAAGCTCTACACCAGAAAAAGAAAACTTACCCAGCCAGATAAGGACCAATATGATCCCACTGCTGCAAAATATCCATTGGAACTCGAAGCCATAAAAAATGAGATGAGGCAGTTTTACACTGATGATGATCCTTCAAATAGAAGATTTCCTTCACTCGTTGGCTTCATGATTCCAGAGGATATGGATGAGTATCTTCAGCTCAAAACAAGACAGGCTAAGATTATAGCAAAAGTTGAGTGTAAAGGTCAAAGTGATGAAGCCATTGCTGAAAGATTGGAATTTCTGCTCACAAAAGTCAATCTAATAAAAGATTTTGCACATGAGCTGAGCAAAGAAAAGGCAGAACAACGAAAAGAGATGAGAAGAAAACTTCTTGCATACATAATGCAAGAAAAATTTTATCCTGCTGAAGAAAACCAATTTGAAGAATGGCCAATAGTGCTCCTAAAGCATGAAGCTGAAAGGATTGATAGAATCAAAAATGATCCTAAAAAGAAGAAAAATGCTCCAAATTGGAGTAAATACAAAAAGTTCATCAATGATCAAACAACTGAGTACACGAAAAGGAAACAGGAGCTGGTGGATGCAAAAGCGGACACTGCAACTGCCATATCAAAATGGTCAAAGCAACAAACTGATGAAGCCTATGAAAGGCTGAAGAAAAGGAAGATAACTGTATCAAGCACTTCAAAGAAGCGTGAACAAATGATGAAGCTTGAACAGCAGATAGAAAACCTCAAAACACTGTTCCAGACTACTCTTGTGACAAACCAAGAAGAAGGAGAACAACTGACCAGTGAAGAGGTAAAAGAAAAAGAAGTTGAGTACTTCAAAGAAACCATCATGAAAATGGGTCTAAAAGAAGAGAACTCGGAAAAACTTCAAAACCTTTTTAAGAAGGTGTTAACAAAGCCTACATCACCATCTGCTTCAGAAGTTTCAGACATTGGGCCAGATCAACAAAAGAGACAGGAGCAGATAGAACAAGAAACTGCAGAAGACATAGCTGCGGCTAACAATGTTATTGAAATGGCCTTCAAAAGAATGTCTGAAAGTCTGCAAGTCTTCTCAAGGCCAATATCTCAAAGCTCATCTGCAAATAAATCTCTCCCAAGAAACCCATTGGGTTTAAAAGTACTAAAGTGGATGTCTGATCAAAAGACCCACGTATTGACCTTGGTCAGATCCAATGGCGAAGTGAAGTACATATCAAGGAAAGAAGCACTAGGCCTTAGTGTTGAAGATTTGCAGGATCTCCTTGAACTTTCACTATGCAGGGATGAGGATGACACTAGTTCCAAGGAATTTGAAGAAGAATTTAAAAGACTTGCAAAGGAACTACTGATGAGAAATAAAGATCCAGAATAATGACAGGTTTTGGCATTATCTGTTCCAGGGGGAGATTGTTGGGATTGAACCCTACCTGAGGAACAGATAATGTAAAGCCAAAACCTGTTCACAACAGTGGATTCACAATAAGCAGACGTTTACACTAAGCTCTCCCCTTGACAGTGGTTACCTATCTGCTGATACACTCTAAGTACTGCTCTGAAGAACAACTGATGAACCAAACACTGATGAAACAACTAAAGACTGCTAAAAGGCAAACACTGAGCTCTATCTACTGCTGTCTCTTAAGTACTGCTGAAGACCCAAGCACTGCTCATTCAAAGACTGGTCACCTTTTGAAGAAAGCACTGATGCTCAAACAATCAGTGCGTAGGCTATAACAGTGGAACGTGAACAGTGTTAGACTTGTTTTGTATTTTATTATCAATCAGTTGTTAGACATCAATAGTTTTGTATAGAACAGTGTTTATAGGTTGTTAGGCTGTTAGATGTCACTATCATGGTGACGTCAGCTGAGGTACATCAGTGGTTTGGTTTGCCTATAAATATGACAGTACTCTGTACTGTTATATTTGATTCGTTTTGAGTGAGTTCTTCTCCTCAATTCAATCCTTTCATCTTGTGCAACCAACCCTGGAGTATCAGGCTGAGGGGGAGTTTAGTCTGTAAGCTTGCATTGTAACCTTTTGCTTTTGATGTAATCTTTCGACTCTATGAAAAAGCAATTGTTTATCAAACTATATTCTCCTTTGATTGTGTTTACAAAGTTTGTTATCCATTTCCGCTGCACTTAAAACTGCTTATATCTATTCGATTTGTTCAAACATCACAAACAAACACAATCATGTGAGCCTCAGATCCTAACATCCTATTATGGTTGAAAACTTCTACAATAACAGCTTTGATACATATTTAATCCTCAATTATTTTCTTTTTGAAATACATATTTAAATTGTTTGATATGATGTTCCATGCGATCATTATTAACATTAAAACACCGTGTTCTTCAATTGTTTATAAACGCAATGCTAAAACTTAATTTATTGTGTTTAGGCCTTTGTGGTAAAACATATTATTTTTTTAGGAAAACACTTTTTTATGTGTTTTTTTTGGGTCCAATACGTTTTAGAAAAACACATTTTGAAGCGTTTTTTGTCCATTGCGTTTTAAGTAAAACACATTTTTATGTGTTTTTAGTCCATTGCGTTTTAGAAATAACACTTTCTTTTGTGTTTTTAGGCCATTACGTTTTAGAAAAAAGACATTTTTATGTGTTTTTTGGTCAATTGCGTTTTAGAAAAACACATTTTGAAGTGTTTTTAGTCCATTGCGTTTTAGAAAAACACATTTTTATGTGTTTTTAGTCCATTGCGTTTTATGTAAAACACATTTTTATGTGTTTTTAGTCCATTGCGTTTTAGAAAAAAACAATTTCTTTTGAGTTTTTAAGCCATTGCGTTTTAGAAAAAAAAGACATTTTTATGTGTTTTTTGGTCCATTGCATTTTAGAAAAACACATTTTGAAGTGTTTTTACTCCATTGCGTTTTAGGGAAAACACATTTTTATGTGTTTTTAGTCTATTGCGTTTTAGAAATATTACTTTCTTTTGTGTTTTAGGTCATTACGTTTTATAAAAAAAACATTTTTTGGTGTTTTCTGGCCATTGCGTTTTACGCAACTGGGTTTTCAATTTTTTTCGAAATATAGCAATAGTATACTCGTTTTAAAGATAAAAAAATGCTCGTTTTTTTGGTGCAATTTTTATAGAAAAATAATGTCGTATGAAAGAGTTATTAACATTTAAAAAATAAGGGGGGGGGGGGCGAATTGGAGGAGAGAGAAACTATTGCCTTGAATTGACTAGAATACCCCTAAACAAACTCACGCGCCTCTTTTCTTCCCTTTAATTTCCATCATTTAATCTTAGCCCTTGATTAACTAAATGGATGGTCAAGATCACTTCCTAGCCTTCTTAGCCAAATAAACTTCCTATTGTATCTCCACCCCATGTATGTATGGCTTACAATTTTTCACCTAGGGTTATGTTAAATACACCCTAAATTCAATTTTTTATTTTATTTTTTCTCACAAGTCAAATTTTCAAGTTTATTTCAAGTTTCCATAAACTAACGTTTACAGTCAATGGAACAAGCTTTTAACCCAGATATTACAAGTTTTCAGAAACCCAGATATTATAACTCTTTTAATTTTTTTTACAGTTGCAAACAATTTAAAAAAAAATACATTTAGTTAGTAGAACAGTTAATATTTGAAAATACACTATATATAAGATGACACTACATCTCCGGCCACCACCACGCGCCGTACGGCTCCGGCCACCACCACCACCCACCTCACACCTCCGGCCACCACCAGCTTTTATTATTTTTGAAGATGTCGATTTCTCATGAAAACAACTCAATTGATAAAGATGATTTTATCATGAGAACACCTAAATTTGTCACTAATCAGGTACAAAAAAAAACTCAATGGATTCTTATCATCATCATCGTAGGAGCCGTCGATCGGAACCGTTCATGTTCATCGGAGTTCTTTGTTGGTCTTTTCTTGGTCTTTTTTGTCGCAACCCCCGACCCCTGCCTCAGGAGGCGGGCGGCCGCGAGCTTGCAGGGCTGGTGGTATTGGTGTTTATTTAATTTGGCAGCGGAATTTACATCAGGACAGTAGTTAGGAAATAGTTTATCAGAGTAAAACACCATACTTTTATAATCATAAACACATGGGAAAATCCCAAGTTTCTATTACAATCTGTTTATAGGGATAAACCCTATTTTATTGAAATAAAAATTCTTCTTTATTTAGGTAACTTTTTATAACCACTTTTCCAAGCCTTCAGTGCTCTCCAACTGGCTTATATTTTGCCTTTCACATTTTGTTACCTGAAACGCGTTTAAAACATTTTTGTCAGTGGAAAATACTGGTGAGTGAATCCCAGTTTAATCAAAACAAGTTTTATCATTTTACAGCATTGAGGGTAACCCACAATTACATTTGTTTACATCTACTTTAATTACCACCCACTGTACTGTCAATCCTGACTTGTGGTCATGCTACTACTCACAGTGTAGTAACAAGTTATGTATACAAAACCCCAACATACCAACGATAATTGTAGATTTACAAATACTCAATCACTGTGAATTGTAATTTAAATAATTGAGGTTTTGTAAAAACAGTTTATAAAAAGAGGAATTACTCACATTGCTATTTTAGATATTTCCTTGTGATTTCCTGGTTATAATCTACTTAATTAAACAATGCACACGAGTTAGTATAATAACCCAATTTTACATTAGCTATACCTCCCCGAGACAGACCTCCAACGACTGAGTCAGGCAGAGCCTTGACATGCGTTACGGAGCACTAGATCAATCAGGCAGCGTAACTAATACGTAACCGGGGGTTATGATGCTTACATCGAGACAGAGCTTCACTTTTTAGTGGGTATTATTCCCGGGAATTATTTTAGCTACTAGAGAATTTAGAGATTTGAGAGAGAAATTATATTTTTGAACGATTTCTCAACTGAAGCCGATGGCTTCTATTTATAGGGCCTGATCTCGACTTTCTCGCGCCCCGCGAGAACAGAAGGCAAGGCCTTCGCGGCCCGCGAGCTAGGCTGGCTAGGGCATAGCCTTGTCGAATCAACGACAAGCTTTGTCACGGAGGGGACACGTGGCATCACCGGGTTGCGCCTGGTGGCCATGGGGTCGAGGCCCGCGACTGATGTAGCCAAGGGGGTCGCGCCCCGCGAGCGCCCCCTATTTCCTGTTTTTTTTTATTTTTATAAAATAAAGTTATTTCGGGAATACTTTTCGTATACAGGGTGTATTTTAGGACATATAGGGATGTTTTAAAGATTTTAAGAGAGTTGTTATATCCTCCCCACCTTGTTTTAGAACTCGTCCTCGAGGTCTACTGGAACAGGTGTGGATATTTCCTCTACATCTCGGATTCAAGCTCCCAAGTGTACTTCGGTCCTCTCTTGGAATCCCATTTCACTTTGACCAGAACTAATTTCTTTTGTTTGAGATTCTTGATATTTCTGTCTTCAATCTGTAGGGGTTTCTCTACAAACTTAAGTTTCTCATTTACCTCTATGTCTTTAAGAGGTACTACTAATGATTCATCTGCTAAGCATTTCTTGAGATTACATACATGGAATACATCATGTATTCCTTGCATTTCCTCTGGCAGTTGTAGCTGATAAGCTACGGGTCCTATCCTCCTAATAATCTCAAAGGGTCCAACGTACCTGGGGCTTAGCTTTCCCCTTTTTATGAATCTAACTACTCCTTTCCATGGAGAAACTTTTAATAATACTTTGTCTCCTACTTGAAATTCCAACGGTTTTCGCCTATTATCAGCATAACTCTTTTGTCGATTGCGTGCTGCTTTTAATCTTTCCTTGACTTGAATAATCTTGTCCATTGTTTCTTGCACTATCTCTGGTCCAGACAATTGCTTTTCTCCAATTTCTGCCCAACATACTGGGGTTCGACACTTTCGCCCATAAAGCGCTTCAAATGGTGCAACATTGATACTGGTATGATAGCTGTTATTGTAGGAAAATTCTATTAATGGTAAATTATCATCCCAATTTCCTCCGAAATCAATTACACAAGCTCTAAGCATATCTTCCATTATCTGAATGGTTCTTTCGCTTTGTCTGTCAGTTTGAAGATGATAAGCTGTGCTTAGATTTAACTTGGTTCCCATTGCTTTTTGGAAACTAGTCCAAAAATGAGAAGTAAAACGGCTATCTCTATCAGACACAATATATAAAAGAATTCCATGTAATGAAACTATTTCATTTACATATGACTTAGCTAATTGTTCCATACTGAAAGTTTCCTTCATCGGTAATAAATGAGCTGACTTGGTTAATCTGTCTACAATCACCCAGATTGTATCATTACCTTTTCTTGTCTTGGGTAATTTGGTAACAAAGTCCATTGTTATCAATTCCCATTTCCATACAGGCATTTCCAATTGCTGCTATAAACCTGAGGGTTTCTGATGTTCAGCTTTAACTTGTGAACATGTTAGACACTTGGCAACATAGGCTGCTATATCCTTTTTCATTCTTATCCACCAGAAATTCTTTCTTAAGTCTTGATACATCTTATCATTACCAGGATGCATCGTATACTTAGACTTATTGGCTTCCTCTAATATTCAGTGGCGTAGGTTTCCTTGTTTAGATATCCAAATTCTTTTCTTATGGAATCTCCAAATTCCATATGTTCCTTGTTCTAATTCCTTAATCATTCCCTTTAATTTCTCAGTATCGTTCTTGATTACTGATTCTTATACTTCTCTAATTTGATCATTTAAATCTATCTGCAGATTTAATTTGAGAGAAAGTACTTTTCTTGGCTTGTCGTGATATTTTCGACTTAAAGCATCAGCTACTACATTAGTTTTTCCTGCATGATACTGGATACTACAATCATAGTCACTAAGAATTTCCATCCAGCGTCTCTGTCTCATATTTAACTCTTTCTGCCCGAAAACATATCTGAAACTCTTATGATCGGTGGAAATGGTAAACTTACTACCGTAAAGATAGTGTCTCCAAATTTTAAGGGCAAAAATTATAGCTCCTAATTCTAGATCATGGGTTGTATAATTCTCTTCATTGTTCTTAAGTTTTCTAGAGGTATAGGCTATAACCTTTTGACGTTGCATCAACACACATCCATAACCTAACTTAGAAGCGTCACAATAAACTACAAAGTCTTCAGTTCCTTCTGGTAACGCTAGTATGGGTGCGTTGGTTAATCTTTGCTTAAGGACTTAAAAGGCTTCTTCCTGTTTTGGTCCCCATTCAAACTTAACTGATTTACAGGTCAATTTTGTTAAAGGAATGGCTATTCTAGAGAAATCCCGAATAAACCGTCTATAATAACCTGCCAGTCCAAGAAAACTTCTCACCTCCGTTGGTGATTCAGGGACTTTTCATTTAGTAATCGCCTCGATCTTTGTGGGATCCACATGAATTCCTTCATGATTAATTAAATGTCCAAGGAATTGTACTTCTTGTAACCAAAATTCACATTTTGAAAATTTAGCATAAAGCTTTTCCTTTCTCAATAATGTAAGAAGTGTATGCATATGTGCTGCATGTTCCTCTTTACTCTTAGAGTAAACGAGAATACCATCTATAAAGACAATTATGAATTTATCCAGATATGGTTTACATATTCTGTTAATCATGTCCATAAATGCATCTGAGGCATTGGTTAAGCCAAATGGCATGACTGTAAATTCATAATGGCCATACCTTGTTCTAAAGGCAGTTTTTGGAATGTCCTTTTCCTGTACTTTCAGTTGATGATAGCCTGAGTGTAAATCGATCTTAGAAAAGAATCGAGCTCCTTGCAGTTGATCAAATAGATCATCGATTCTCGGTAATCAATGCACATACACATTGATCTGTCCTTCTTCTTGACAAACAAGATTGGTGCTCCCCATGGTGATGAACTTGGTTGTATGAAACCTTTCTCCAGAAGTTCGTCCAACTGTTTCTTTAATTCTTGCATCTCTGCTGGTGCCAAACGGTAAGGTACCTTGGCAATCGGTGCTGTCCCTGGTAGTAGGTGAATTCTGAATTCAACCTCTCTATCTGGCGGTAGTCCGGGTAGCTCTTCAGGAAAAACATCTGAGAATTGAGATACTACGGGAATATCTTTTAATTCTTTTCCTTTAGTGTTAATGATTATGGAAATCATATACAGTAGTGACCCTTTTCTTGCATAACTTGCTGCTTTCATCACAGAGATGAATTTTGTGAACCGAGATGGCTTATCTCCTTTAATTGTGATCTTTTCACCTTTTGGTGAATTTACTTGTATTGACTTTTGATCACATAGAATACTGGCTTTATTGGTTACTAACCAATCCATTCCTAATACAATATCAAATCCAACCAGATTCATTGGGTAAAGGTTAGCAATAAAATTATGGTTTAGAATTTCTATTCTTGCTCCCTGTAAGATTTCAGTGATCTTAATGGATTCTCCATTTGCTATTTCCACTAGACATTCTTGTTGAAGTTTAGTTAATGGTTGATTAAGAATTTTACAAAATGAAGTATTAATAAAACTTTGGTTCGCACCAGAGTCAAATAATACTTTAGCAAAAACATCATTAACTAAAAACGTACTTGCAATCACATCCGGAATCATCTTGGCTTCTTCTGCGGTTAGTACAAAAGCTCTAGCATTCTTAGTAGTCTTGTTGTTCATGGCTGGAGCTAGTTTCGGACAGCTCGGTTTAATATGCCCCTTTTCTCCACAATTGAAGCATATTCCATTGCTGGGTTTCTTCCTGCAGTCTTCTTCCTTGTGTCCATGTATTTTGCACAAGTTGCAGTAGGTGGAACATCTTCCCGAATGCTTCTTCTTGCAGGACTTACAGTAAGGTGCAGAAGTAGAACCTATGTTCTTTCCACGGTTGGAATTACCGTAGCGAAATTCCTTGGTAAGTTTCTGGACTAGGTTCTTCCTCTGGTTCTCTTCTTGTGTACGTACCAATTCATCAGTCAAGGTATTTGCTAGTTCTACAACTTCTTCTATGGTTTGTGGTTTAGCTGCCTTGACTACATGTCTAATCTCACTAATTAATCCCCAGAGGTAACGGGAGATTAATACTGGTTCTGGTGAGGCTAGGGTCGGCACTATTCTAGCATATTCGAAGAATACGGCAGGGTAACCCTTACTGTCTACTCCAGTCATTCTAAGGTTTAAGAACTTATTAGCAATTTGTTCTTTTTCATTGGGAGGACAAAATTTTCTTTCGACCATGTCCTTAAACTCAGTCCATTCCATATTATAGACTCTGTCACTTCCCTTAGACTGGAGAATAGTATTCCACCATTCTAAGGCTGCATTCTTAAAAAGATTGGAAGCAAACATGATTTTATCTTCCTTTACGCACTTGCTTATTTGTAAGAGGACCTCTGTCTTTTCTATCCAGCGTAGAGCTGTAATGGCTCCTTCATTGCCAGAGAATTCTATTGGTTTGCAAGACCAGAATTCTTTGTAAGAACAACCATATGACATGGTTCTTCTTCTTTTTGGAATAGGCAATTGAAGTAACGGTCCATTATTTATGCTGTGACTGGGTTCAGTAGGTGGTCATTTACTTCCACTATTACTTTTATTATTTTCCGCTTCTTTAACAGTCTAGATAATATATGGCATATCATCTCTAATTCCTTGTGTTACTATGTGTTGGATAAAACTGTTATTTATTTGGTTATCATTATTCTGGTTTTCCTGATTTTCTTCGTTGTCCATCTGGATTTACAAAAAATTACCAAGTACTAATATCACATGATAAAATTTAATGCCAACAATTACAAAAACAAACACATTGGTCAAAACCCTCGAGCATTGCGACATTTACTCTACTATATATATATATATATATATATATGTATATATATGCATCTATTACAAGCTGCAACTGGAATTTAAAACACACTACTAGTTATGCATCAGTAAGTATTAGGTTATCTATTTTAATTGTGTTTTTTTCAAACTACACGCATTTATATATATATATTATTTCTAGGGGTTCATCCAATATTGCATATTTCGCTCGTCGTATTTCCAAACGAGCTTTTCCCCTGTTTGTCTTATTCTATCTCCTTCATCTACTAACTACTCACCAAATGTGCGGAGTTCCTGCACGTTTTCGGTACTCATGGGTGGTGGTGGTGTGGGTACTGGGTCAGGGTACTGTCGTGCGGGTTCTCCATATGGGTATGGGTTTTCTAGTATTTCCCAAACATATTGGTCGTTATCACAGTATGGATCTAGAGGGTTGAGGTTGGTGTATTGTGCTATGGGGTTTGGTACGGGTTCCTCTTGTGGGTAGAGTTCTCGATAATCCCTATGTTCATCCTCCCATGGGTCATAAGCTAGAGGATTGGGTGCTGGGACTCTAGGGATTTCATTTCGGTCAAAAGCGGGTATGGGAACCTGTTCTCCTCGGTTGGGTTCTATTTCCATAGGTTGAGTTGGGAATAGTGGTAGTGGTTGTGGTGCTAGTATCTGGTCTAGGTTTGGGTCTGCTACAGTGGTGGCTAATATGTGAAAGTTGGCCAATCACCTATTGATTATGTCTTGGGTCTGGGCGTTCATCTCCCTATTTGCTGCTGCTAAAGCCCTTTGTTGCTGTAATTTCCTCCTTCGCTTCCTACGCTCATGTGCTCCCCGACTGAACCATCCTCTCTTTTTCATAGGGAATGGTTCTTCGGATTGCGCCTTAAAGATGAATATCCCCTCTTCGGTGTCAGCTGAATACCCCGAAGGAGTAGGCTGGGAGGAAGTTCCTTCATCTCTAGGAGAATTAGAGAGGTGACGATAGACGTCAGATGGTACTTGATCACTCATACTGTAAACTAACATATTGTCAAATAACACAAAACAATAATATATAGATATGCACGTAATCACATAGGTTATTTCCTAACAGAACTAGAATTTTGGTGTCAGTAGAACAGTTCTGTGGCTGAGATCAGTGGCTGTAGCTCTGATACCACCTTCTGTCGCAAACCCCGACCCCTACCTCGGAAGGCGGGCGGCCGCGAGCTCGCAGGGCTGGTGGTATTGGTGTTTATTTAATTTGGCAGTGGAATTTACATCAGGACCGTAGTTAGAAAATAGTTTATCATAGTAAAACATCATATTTTTATAATCATAAACACAAGGGAAAATCCCAAGTTTCTATTACAATCTGTTTATAGGGATAAACCCTATTTTATTGAAATAAAACTTCTTCTTTATTTAGGTAACTTTTTATAGCCACTTTTCCAAGCTTTCAGTGCTCTCCAGCTGGCTTCTATTTTGGCTTTTACATTTTGTTACCTGAAACGCGTTTAAAACATTTTTGTCAGTGGAAAATACTGGTGAGTGAATCCCAGTTTAATCAAAATAAGTTTTATCATTTTATAGCATTGAGGGCAACCCGCAATTACATTTGTTTACATCTACTTTAATTACCACCCACAGTACTATCAATCCTAGCTTGTGGTCATGCTACTACTCACAGTGTAGTAACAAGTTATGTATACAAAACCCCAACATACCAACGATAATTGTAGATTTACAAATACTCAATCAATGTGAATTGTAATTTAAATAATTGAGGTTTTGTAAAAACAGTTTATAAAAAGAGGAATTACTCACATTGCTATTTTAGATATTTCCTTGTGATTTCCTGGTTATAATCTATTAAATTAAACAATGCACACGCGTTAATATAATAACCCAATTTTACATTAGCTATACCCTCCCCGAGACAGAAATCCAACGACTGAGTCAGGCAGAGCCTTGACATGTGTTACGGAGCACTAGATCAATCGGGCATCGTAACTAATACGTAACTGGGGTTATGATACTTACATCAAGGCAGAGTTTCGCTTTTTAGTGGGTATTATGCTCGGGAATTATTTTAGCTATTGGAGAATTTAGAGATTTGAGAGAGAATTTCGATTTTTGGACGATTTCTCAACTGAAGCCGATGGCTTCTATTTATAGGGCCTGATCTCGACTTTCTCGCGCCTCGCAAGAACAGAAGGCAAGGCCTTCGCGGCCCGCGAGCTAGGCTGGCTAGGGCCTAGGCTTGTCGAATCAACGGCTAGCTTTGACATGGAGGGGACACGTGGCATTACCGGGTTGCGCCTGGTGGCCATGGGGTCGCGGCCCGCGACTAATGTAGCCAAGGGGGTCGCGCCCCGCGAGCGCCCCCTATTTCCTGTTTTTCTTGATTTTTATAAAATAAAGGTATTTCGGGCCCACTTTTCGTATACGGGGTGTATTTTAGGACATATAGGTATGTTTTAAAGATTTTAGGAGAGTTGTTATATTTTCTTTGATCGAAACCGTTGGATTCTTAGATCGGAGCCGTCGTCCCTTCTTGGTCTTTTCACCGGAACCGACATTAGATCGGAGCCGTCGTCCTCTTTGATGAGAACCGTTGGATTCTTAGTTCGCCGGAACTGCCATTTGAACGGAAGGTTCACCGGAGTTTCTCTCACCTCTCTTGGCTCACTCTCTCTCTATATCTGTCGCCTATCATGTATTGATTTATTTATATATATTAAACAGGCCCATAATATATTAATTTGTTTATATATATTGAACATGCCCACAATATATTAATTTGTTTATATATATTAATTTGTTTTTAAAACGCGTTTCAGGTAACTTAATGTGAAACTATAAGAAGCCAACTATGGAGCACTGAAGGCTTAAAGAAAGTGGCTATAAAAGTTACCTAAATAAAAGTAGATTACATTTTCAATAATTATGGTTTATCTCTATAAATGTATTATGAAGGAAACTTGGGTTTCATCCCATTTTTTTATTATAAAAAGTTGGTGTTTTGAAACTCTGAAATTTATTTCCTAACTACGATCCTGATGTCTCATTTCAGCTGCCAAATTAATAAACACCGGTACCACCCATCTGCTTGTTCTCGCGGCTCCTGCTCCCGGGGAAGGGGTTAGGGGCTGCGACACCCTTAGGGTCTGTTTGGTATGGGGTAATGGAATGGACGAGGGAATGAATGGACGAGATAATGGAATGGATGAGGGAATGCAATGAATCATTACCATTCCATGTCTTGTTTGGTTACCATGTGGGAATGGAATGAATTATTATTGTGTATTGTTTGGTAGATAAGAAAAACAGAGGAATAAATTCATTGGTGAGTGGTGGTGGTCTGTGGTAGTGATTGTGGGTGGTTATAGGTGGTGGGTGGTGGCGGTGGTGACGATGACGGATGGTGGCGGAGGCGGCGGGTGGGGTGGACGCGGCGACGGCGGGTGGTGGTGATAGGGGTGGCAACGGCGACAGTCGATTGTGGTTGGTGGTGGTGGTTGTGGCATCGACGGTGGTGGTGGTGGGTGGAGGCGGCAAGTGGTGTTGGCGGTGGTGGCGATGGTGGTGGTTGTCGGGGTGGCGGCGGAGGCGGTGACGGGTTGTGGGTTGAGGCGGCGATGGTGTTAGTGGTGGGTGGTAAGGGGGTGGGTGGTGGCGAAGGTGGTGGGTTGTGGTGGTGTTGATAAATGGTGCAAGAAGGGATGGAATGAAAAAAAAACATGGGGGATTGATGTAATGATTTTGAGGGAATGAAATGTTTTATGGAATGCGTGATTCTATTCCATTGACCAACCAAACACCCTTTTCTCCATTCACTCGTAATGATCCATTCCATTCCGCCTCTAACCTGCATACCAAACACTACCTTAGACTTTTAGAAAATTACACAAACCTTTTCGGACCTAATGACACGTGTCATAAATTATTTGTAGTTTTTCTAGTCCGTTTACTATTTTAAACAAAAATTATAAAAACAGCTCAAATACGGATGCTGAGCTGAAACTCCTGAAACTTGATGATTATGTGTATAAGTGCAACTGCTTGTTAGTACGAGGTGTTAATTGTTATTTGGCATCTAAACGAATATCATAAAACATGTTACATGTTGTGATGTATACATATGTACATGACCACACGAACGTATAACTAAGTGCCAACGTGTATGCATATTATGTGGCAGTGCACGTGTAGAATTCAAAGTGACTTATGTGAATATTAACTAACGATAAAATGGTAACCATATCAGGACGTTGTTCACCACACCTAACTCTAGTCACTAAACTCTTGCCGAGTAAATCTAAGTGAGTTCACAACTTTACTTAAAGCATGCATCCTTGGTTTGGGGACTACATTATCCCTAGTTTGGGACTACACATATATTCCTGGATGGAATACCACAACTCAAATACTTTAGTTTAATTTCATGTCTATAGTGGACTAAACGGAACATCTATCTTGAAAGTCCCTACTCTTAATACCGATTAGTTGCCGAGATATGGTAGATGGTGTATTAGTTGATAGCGCTATTAGGGTTGACAAACCTCACACCGTGCGGGGAGCTGGGCATGAATATTTGACCTTTCCTTTGCATCAATGCAGATAGACATTAATGTGGGGCACAAAAACATACATAGTCAGCATTCGGTACTACATTGTTTAGTTGCTTAAAAGTGGGTTGCCTACTCATGACATGCCTTTAAACTTTTATATTTGAACTTACTTTTCGATGAAATAAAACTATGAACTCGCCAACTTTTTGTTGATACAGTTTAGCAAGCTTTGAAGGACGCTAGGTAAAACGCACATGGGAACTTCCAGCTTGAAGAGTGTTATGGAGTAAAATGCCCGGATGCTCCCTATGGTTTGGTAAAATAACACCTATAGTCCCCAACTTTTGGAAATTACAGATATGTTCCATGTGGTTTGTTTTTTGTTACTCAGATGGTCCTATATTAGATGGAGGTTAGTTTTCCTAGTTAAATGGATGTGAAATGACTTATTTACCCTTAATGATAAAAACTATTTTAATACTTAAAATAAAATGAATTATTATATATTATAACACACACTCTCTCTAATCTCTATCACACACACTCTCTCTACTCTATCACTCTCTCTAAAACACACACTGTCTCTTTAGACTCTCTCTCTATAAGGCAAACACCACCCCACCTGCTGCCACCAGCCCCACCACCTGCCACCACCATCGCACCTTCATCAACAATGTGAACCCTCCTGCAAGATTACACTGGAGCCAGTCCCAACCCTCCACCTCACGTCTCCGTCACACGTTCACCACACGCGACCTATCTGCTGGTGCTAGCAAAATTAAAACTAATTGATGTCATTAATTTTGCATATGATGCGATGTATTTTCAGTGACCTAATTCTTTCTTTCCGCATAAGCTAAGCTACCCTTGTAAACCACTTATCTTGAAATCGGAAATGTAATCTTTAATTTATCTTTGAGGACCAAAAGGATGGATGTTTTGTATCACCAATCGGAAATATATCTAGTCCCAAAAGTTTCTGGTTCATTTTATTGCCCCAATAAAGCTTTTCTTTGGAATTTGTGTGGAAGAAGATTGAAAAGTGGGATAGAGTAATTTGTTCATGGTGCTTTGATTTAATCTTGAGACAGGATCCTGTTTAATTTTGCGGGAGGGTTAACATTACTGATGAAGGTATGGTGGTGGTGGTAGGTGGTGGTGCTGGTGGCAGCAGGTGGGGGTGGTGTTTGCCTTATAGAGAGAGAGAGTCTAGAGAGACACTGTGTGTTTTAGAGAGAGTGTGTGTGTGATAGAGATTAGAGAGAGTGTGTGCTATAATATATAATAATTCATTTTATTTTAAGTATTAAATTGGTTTTTTTATCATTAAGGGTAAACAGAGCCGTTCCTACGTTTTCGGAGGCCCTAATCGAACTACGAAGTGGTGGCCCAATTGCAAAATTATCATTTTCATAATAGAAAATTATGAAAGAAGAATAAGCCCTAATTCCCTAAATAATAACTTGATTCACAAAAATATCAGATATCTAACCTGTGCCACTGAGTTCGAGAATCTGAGTGTCTTAGACTCTGAGTGCTACCAAGTTCCGAGAACGGAAAATCCACGTCTGCCACAATATCCGGTAACGGGGTTATTGATTTGAGCAACTGCACATCCTGTCCCAAAAATAAATAAATGATTAGTTTAACAATAACTGTATCTGATATAGTTTGTGAAAATTCACACAAATAAAAAAAACTCAGTTTCAAACTAAGAGACCTGTCAACTTGACCTGCAACATATGAAGCTAATCCAGAGTCATCTGTCTGCAATTTGATCATAGTTATTGATGTTATAATAAATTTATAATGGGAATGAAGAAAACTTGACAATAAAGCTTTTGCCACAATATCAAATCAAGAACTGAGGTGAGGCAAGGCAGTGTATATCAAATCGAGAACTGAGGCATGGTATATCAAATCGAGAACTGAGGCCCTGAGGGTATATCAAAAGTTCAAAACTAATTGTATATCAAGACTCAATCGGCGATTCAGGAGAACTGAGGGTTTGTTTGAGGACTGACAAAAATCAATCGAGAAGAAGATATATAGGTTAATTACTTACCTGTAAGTCTGTAACCTGCAAACGACGATTCAGACTCTTGTAAGGCTGCAATCGAGTATCGACTGACAATACTCACGACAGCGTGAGTTCCAAGTTGAACCCAACCGCCTTCGGCCTTTCATTCTTTTCTTCTGCCTGTTCGGCTGTTCGTGAACCATGTGGGAGACAGCAGCGCCGTTTTACCTTAAAACAATAAATGGGCCTTTATTCCTTTGGGTTGTTTAGTATAAAATAAAAAATGGGCCTAGTATATAAAAAGCCTACAATAAATTTGGAGGCATTCCAATTTGGGTGGCCCTAGGCCTGCGCTTAGGGTTGGAAGCCTATTGGGCCGGCTCTGAGGGTAAATAAGTCATTTCACATCCATTTAACTGGGAAAACTAAACTTCATCCAATATAGGGACCATCCGAGTAACAAAAAGCAAACCACAGGGAACATATCTGTAATTTCCAAAAGTTGGGGACCATATGTGTTATTTTAACAAACCACAGGGAGCATCGAGCATTTTACTCCATGGTTTTATTAAACTGTTTTCCATTATTCATGCTAAACAACTATGAGTTTTTTTATTTATGTCCGGATTTTTATACTTTAACTTCCGCTGTTAAACTTAAATTTACGTTTTCAAACATTTGAAACTATCATCACTATTCATGTTGAATGTCGTAGTTAGAAATTTTCTAATTAAATTGAAATGGTCCAACACGCTTAGTGGCTTGATCCAGATATGTCACGCGCCTCGCGGAAAAACTTCGCATGTGGAATTTGAGTGTGTGACAATACCCGAGTATTTCAAAATAATTAACGGTATGATATTTTAAATGGTATGATATTCGAATTTTAAATGGTATAATATTCGAATCGCACCCGAGTTTATCAAAATCCGTTAATGGTGAAATATTTTAAAAGATATAGTACTGAAACGGTAGTATATTCGAACAGTACCCAAGTATTTCAAAATAATTAACGGTATAATAGTCGAACCACACCTAGACTTGATATAATATTTTAATTTAAATGATATAGTATTGAAACGGTATAATATATTCGAACCCTACCCACTACAAGAAAGTTGGCTTTTAGCGGCGACCCTTTTAGCGGCGACATCAAAGAAGTCGTCGCTAAAAGGCCAATCCGTGTCCAGGTTCTAAAACAAATCCCTGACCGTTGATCTTGTGTGCAATCTGACGGTCCATGTTTTATTGTTGCTTTAGGTGCACAAAAAAAGCTATGGCGGGCAAACCAATCACTCATTCCCCCCAAATCGATCCCCCAGCCCTACCCCAAACCCAAGATGCCGCTAGATTGATTCAACTCGGCCTCAGCCGTTCGCTCACCGCCATGATCTTCAGCGTTCGGAGTCATCTCACATATCCTCAGCCGCTTGCTCGACGCACCACGTCCACTGCACCAGGTACCTTTTCTTCAATTTTATTGATTTAGTTTTCCTATTTATGTGGTAATTGAAGACATTAGGGTTCTGTTGGTTTAATGGATTAAGTATAGAGCAAAAATATGGGGATATATATTGGATTATGTTCTTGTTTTTTATGTACCCTTGGGATTTAGGGTGTAAGTAATGTTGTCTGCAAGTTTTGTATGGATTATGTATGTTGTTTTTTAACGGATTATGCAAGTTTTGATGTACAGTTTTTTGCTATATTGAATGGATTCTAAAGTATAATAATGTTGGGGGCAGGGCTGAGAGAGGGGATGTCGAGATTACGAGAGGGCAGTGCTGATATGGTGGCCTGAGTGGGTCTCGATTTGACTTTGGTTAATTGTTTTTTTGGGGCAGGTTTGACTTTGCTTAGTTGTTTAGATGCTTGCTGAAAGTTTTGAGGTTTATTATTGACTTTGGTTAATTGTTCTTAAAAACTAATTGGCAATATTTCGAACCAGTTTTGTTGGGCTGCCAGTTATAGTCTCAACAGATCCCGATCTTAATTATATGGTGTTCCAACAAGAGGGTCAATTGTTCCAGAGTTGGTACCCATATGGTGTTCCAACAAGAAGCATAGAGATGTGGGTTGGCCAAGAAAAAGTGAAGTTAAGGGATGCAACTTCTTAAGTAAGCAGATAGATAGTAGTCATGATTTTAACTCATTCACGTGAGAAGATGTGTCCATTTGGATCTTATATTATTCAATTTGGTAAAAGAGAAACGATTAACTGTAAAAGAAAGATTTTTTTTTACTTTTAGGTATTTTAGCGACATGATAAGTGTTTATGGGAGGTTTCAAGGGAGTTCGATACCTAGGGTAGTGGACTCTAAAAAAATATGACACTAGATATTCACATGGCAAACGAATTCCTCGTATATGCTGGCATGGCAAAATTTAAAAAATGAGTATGCTACTTTGACTAGCGTAGTCCTATTGAGTCTGCTTCTTTGACTAGTGGACTCCATTAAACAAAAACAATATTAAAAACCTACTAGAAACACTTATAACTTTTCTAGACCACTAAGACTTGGAAATAATTCTTAAAGAAACCATACAAAGTGGTTGAAATGTTTATAACATTATGATTCTTATGATCTTTTGCTGTTCAACAGATGGTATTTGGTCTCATTATGTAAATGACTTGAAATTGAAACATGTATCATTCACCAGTGCACAACACTTGGAAATAAGCATGAGCATAAGGCTTCTCTTTAGTTGCAATGGAATTAAAATCAGTATCGTCAACACTTATCAAGTAAGATGCAATATATTTAGGGATATGTGAATATACTCTTATTAATATACACTTATCAAGTATCTGCGTTTACGGCTGTATAACGGCTGCAAAACGGGCCTTAAACGCAGCGGTTAACTGCTGCGCTTGCAGCCGGTTATCCACTGCGTTTACATCCCGTTCGCAGCCGTTAAATGGCTGCGTTTATGGCCGTATAACGGCTGCGCATGGGTCGTAAACGCAGCGGTTTAACGGTTGCAAACGCAGCGGTTATCCGCTGCGTTTACGGCCCGTTCGCAGCCGTTAAACGGCTGCGTTTACGGCCATATAACGGATGTGAACGGGCCGTAAACGCAACGGTTAACCGCTGCGTTTGCAGCCGTTAACCCGCTGTGTTTACGGCCCGTTCGCAGCCGTTAAACGGCTGCGTTTACGCCTTATAACGGCCCATAAACGCAGTGGTTATCAGCTACGTTTACGGCCCGTTCGCAGCCGTTAAACGACTGTGTTTAATGAGGGCATGGCTGGGTCTGAATGAAGCCCTACATACCTTACTACTTTAGCTTCTCATAACAACTTTTATATATAACGAGTAACTATCATATATATGTAACTTAGCATAATGCATAGAAAATCTAAAGTGTTGAATCTATCATATCCCGTTATTCTTTTTTGTGCTCAATAACTATACACACACATGTACTAATAAACTCATGTGCAGCTCGCAGAAGGGCTCGTCTTAGAAAAGAAGTCATGTCCTTTAGGTGACGTAGTGGGCCCGGTATACTTATGATACTTTCTGTTGTGTTTGTAGCTGAGAGGAGTCCAAGGCGTCGTAGTGGGCCCGGTATACTTATGACGCTAGGTCAAGGAGGCCCAGATGCCACTGGATCTCAGTTCGTTCTATGTTACAAACAGTCGACCGATTTTGAACGGTAATTCATAAGTCTTGCTTTTTATTAGTCCAATTAGCCCGGTATACTTATGACGCTAAGTCAAGGAGGCCCTCACGTTTTGCAGGTGCCCCACCTTTTTTAATTAATCTCATTACCAGTAGCGAACGGGTCACTTTTTTTTAATTCAATTATAATCAATTGTAGCCTGGAGACAAAAACAGGAAGAACTGTCTACTGCATTTGTGCACAACTGCCTTTCTCATAAGGTCATTGATAGGGACGCTACATCTGAAAAGCCTTCTAGCAATCCAGACGAGATGTCGGAATCACATGAATCGAATGCTGAGAAATCGGAATTGAAGCCAGTCGCTGAGGGATTGACGAATAGTTCTAGCTATCCACATCGTCGTTCAGATGATACACTCAAACCCAGGTTTGCTGATAATTTTTCTACAATGATGTATATTTTTAGGGGTGTTTGGTTGTGGAACTAGTTATGCGTTATTAAATAATAGCTGATAATAGAGAGAGCTGTAGGAAATACTGTGTGGATATGCTTTGTTAAAGTAGTATATTTTCAACCAACTGTTACAATGTTCTCTGCATTTAAGCTATCTTATATTAAAAATGTTATTTTTCACTATATTGACAATGTGAAATGTAAGAAGATAGAAAGCGTTTAAAACAGGTCAAATGAGAGTAGTGAATAAATAGTCTTAGTTTTTTCTTCAACAGTAGGTTCTTTTTATTTTTATTTGAAAACTGATGATTTAACTTATAGTTTTCATATATTTCTAGTAAAACTCACTTTCTTCAACCTCTGAAAGCTCGTTTTTGCTAAAAACAGTTCCATATATACCACACATCCAAACAGTCTTTGTTGAGCTCTATTATCTTGTTTTATGCTTGGTTTTTATTTTCTGTTCTTATTTTGCATAAGGGGTGTCCGGATTATTGATTTAGTGAACCAGTCTAAGAAGGGAAGTGGAAGCCCAATCTCTGAAGAAGATGAAAACAACATTGTGACGGAGTCTGTTAAAGGGTTTTTGCACGATGTAATCATGACGGCTTTGGAGACACGTGAATCAAATGCTAAGAAGAAAGTGGCTGATAAGAAGAGGAAGAGTTTGGAGGTTTGGCCGGTGATTGCAGCGTCTGCATGAGCGGTGATATTGGGTGTAGTTGCATACTTCCGCCATCAAAAAGTCTGGAGTGGTCTACAAGGAGCATCGTAACCGTTGAGGACCAGGTATTTTGTTTGGTTTACTAGAAGGGCATCTGTTTATTATCAAAATTTAATAGAATGCGTAGTTTTTGTCAATGCTATAACCACCAAAATACGGTTATTTTGTTTGGTTTACTAGAAAGGCATTTGTTTATCATCTAAGTTTAATAGAATGCAAAGCTTTTGTAACTGTCGTAACCACCAAAATACTGTTATTTTGTTTGGTTTACCAAAAGGGTTTGGAGTCCAAATGACATAGCCATTGGAGTTAAAGTGTTGTTCCCCTTGAGATTATGGGTTTGAGCCCGTCTAATGATTTCAAGCTATTTGATTTGATTAGGACCGAGTGATTTCAAAATGAGATATTTACCATTTCTATGACACCAGAAAACAAAATGGTTCTGAGTTTTGTGTGTCCTATCTTTCCCATGCAATTGAAAAACAAGCAAACTAGTAAGAACACTACAACGGTGAAACACAGTGGCGGATCCAGCTAGTTTTTTCTCTGGGTTCCTTTTTCCAAATCATATAAGGTTTACACTATTTTTTTAGTATTTTTTTACAAATCATACAAGGTTTACACTAAAAAAAATGTTTTTTTCCAAATCGACTGGGTTCCTGGGAACCCGTAAAACCCTTCTACATCCGCCCCTGGTGAAACAACATGTGAACCTACTACTGAAACATCTTTTCTATCTTAACTTTAGAAAATCAAAATGTTAAATTATTATAAAGATGATTTGTTTTATATAGAGAAGAGGAATATTATTTAACCTCACTTTCGTATGTGTTTATCTCGAGGTGTCGATTCTTGACATGAATGTTGAAACAAGACATAAATTAAGCAGATGTTGGGATGCCATTCATGATGGGTCATGTTCGGATTTACCTCTTTAATTCTACAAGTGTACTTGAATAATTTGTTTAACTAATAATGTATATCTTATTTTGTAGGATTATTTTGACGAATTGTTTGAAGACCCGAGATTTATGGAACGATTATACCAAAGCTATGGATAAGAAGGAATCAAGAAAAGGCAACGAAAATGACACGGACGAGGAAGGAGAATGATGTATTTTGTATTTGAATTTAGGGGTTTCAAAACTTGAACTTAATCAAACAAAATACTTTTGTTGTAGTTTAATGTTTAAAACCTGGTGTTGTTTGAAAAATTGTTTGAATTATTGGTTGCCTATGGAAATTTTAAAGAAACAGCAGGATTACAATAATTTGTAAAAACTGAGATTAAGCAAGGAAAAAAAGTATTTATTGGTTTTTTGACTTTTAGCGGCGACATTAGTCGTCGCTAATGATATTTGCTGACGTGTCATTGATAGCTTTAGCGACTATAGAAGTCGTCGCTAAAAACAAAACTCGTCGCTAAAAGTTAGAAGTATTAGCGGCGACATATACTATTAGCGGCGACATGACAAGTATTAGCGACGCTTCATTAGCGGCGACTTGTCGCCGCTAATACTTTTAGCGGCGATAAAGGGGAGTATTAGCGGCGACAAAAGTCGCCGCTATTGCGAGAATTCTTTGTAGTGACCGTTGTTTTTCAAAAGGTTTTAACGGTATAATATCTTAAAACGATTTAGTGTTCAAACCAGATGAGAATTTATAACACCAAAACATCAAATTCACAAATCAAAATTTTGTTGGGTTATATATGCTATATGTATAGATTTATACGCATCGTATATAAACTCTAATATTTTGTGCTGATTGCTGGCCAGGCACTGAAATCAATGTACTCCTATACGCTGCGTATAACTTTATACAAAGCGTATATAGTGCAAATAATCACCATGCTAATAGTTTGAGCCTATTTAAAACATCTTAAAAAGAAGGATTTATCTGAAAAGTTAAAGTTTACGGTCAGAAGATGGTAGTTTAACAAGTTGCATTATTCTAAATTTGTTATTGTATATCTACACAGTTATTAGACTTTTGTTAGGCTATTGAATTGGTTTTGTAACGTTGTTGAAGTTATGTTTGCATTTAGGATATAAGTAAACCCTTTGTAAAGAAAAATTTTCATGTAAATCAAACATATGTTTCAGAATTAGTGAGGATAAATTCCGATTAAACAAAAAACTAATACACTGTAAAGCAGATAAAAAAAGACTCCATATCATGAATAGAAGAACACATTAATAGCAGGACATAAATAAAATACAACCATGTGCATGTATGCATGCTTGTTTGATTATATTTATGACAAAGAAAACCAGTTTGGGTGAAAGAAACTTTTGTGGTACACTCATACATAGCTTAAATTAAATTAACAAGTTTAAACGATGATGAATCATGATTTGCTCTTGTTTTTATTTTACCTCATGAAAAAACAAAAAGAACCTAGTTCGTTTTGGTGCAAACTTTCCTGACTTCACCCTGAGAACCAGTAAGAACTCCAATACGACCCATTTTAACCATAGACACACCAAAATCCTTGAAGAAAGTGGAACCATGACTAATAGATTGAATCAAGTACGCTCTAGTCTCAGGGTCGTTAAGCAAGGCTGCATCTGATTCAAGAAGCCCCCTTCTCTTAGTCAGTAGTCTGAAGTATGAGTCATCAAATGTCAAGAAGCTCCCTGGGTCTAACTCAGCTAATGTGGTTTGGTCTCTTGGCTTGCACTTTAACTTTAATCTTGCAATATAATTTTGGTCCATTGAGGGATCGGTATCACCTTTCCCAGTGAAGTTGTAGAGCCGGTTTTCGAACGAGGAGCAATGAGACATCCCTATGGTATGTCCTCCTATATAGAATGATCAAGACAAGAGTAGGCATATTAATTACATACACTGTGAAACTGATCACTTCAGTGCTGCTAACTATGTAGAAAATATTAATTCCATTGTCTGTCATGAACGTACCGGATAGAACAACAAGGTCTTTTTTGTTAAGTCCCCTCATGGCAAAAGATTGCTTCAAAAGAGTGATGTTTGCAAAAGGTGGTGGCAATCCTGTCACACGATTTATGGGATCAGCGAACAAAGACGCTTTTCCATCTCTTCGGCCAGTTTCGACCTCCCAATATGGTCCCTTGGTCTGTTAACAAAAGTGGATGATCGAGATAATACATGAGATAACTAATAAAAAAATCATTCTAAACTTCACTAGCTTGTTAATTGCTAAAGATCAACTTGAAAACAGCATCTATCGAGTTAAAGCTTGAACAAGTAGAAGCCCAAAAATAAGCTCATTTAATAAATAAGTTAAATGAGCCCGATGTTAATGTTGAGCTTTGCTTACAAAGTTCAAGTTCGCAACCTAAACGAGGCCATAATTTAAATATTTTTTTATTTAATATATTATACACATATTTACATACTTGTTTTTTTAAATAACTAAATAACATATATTATGTTAAATATAGTAATTATAACTTTAAATAAATTTTTATAAAATAGTTCATACATTATTGAAAAATCGTATATAAGGTGAGCTCAATCTTTATAAAACTTGAAACAAGCCAAGCTTATGCATGAGTCTTCAAAAATTTTTTGTTTTTTGAATGGTGAATTTCTTTTTATTCCGGGTTGTCTGTGAGACTTGAACCCAATACCTCCCCTTCCAAAGTGTTTAAAGGCATTGCCTTTGCCAATGGACCACCACATCATTTAATCAAGCCGATCTCGGGTTCGGCTCAGCTCATTTACAAGCTACACATGAAACCAATTTCAGCATTAGATTTGAAAGGAAGATAAATATACCGCCACAGTAACGTCTCTAGCAACAAGGGCTACGATGTCAGCACAAGAAACTACACCAGGGCAGGCCTTTTCTAACGCCAACTTCACCTTATCAATGATATTAAACCCTCTCAGGCTGAGATTCGGGGGCGAGAATTTCTCGGATTGTCGTGTTGGAGAATCCAACAAAATCGATCCGTCACAACCCTACAATTAGAAGGTTCATAAAACACATTTACGTCAATATTTGAAGAATTTAAAACTGAAATCTTATTCTAAAATAACATGTTACAAACCCTAATGAAGCAGTCATGGAAATGCATTCTCAACAATGGGCCCGAAAGAGACGGAGCCACGGCCATAACATCGCCCATGACCGTCGATACGATCTTTTCGGCTTGTGGGCATGATTTCTCATAGAACCCTACTTTTAAGCCTTGGCCTTCTGCATGTAAAGAAAGGAGTGCTAGAACCATCATTTGAAGTACAAAAACTCCAAATGAGTTCTTGGAAAAGGCCATTTTGAAGATGATTAGTCTTTCAAAAGTAAACTTGTTTTTTAATTATGTGAATTGCTCATTCGATCAAGGTTTCATTTATAGTAGTAGATTAGAGAGACGACCGCGACCCTGTACTTTGAATGTGTCGTATATGTTGTCAGACTTTCTTATTTTTATGATCAACAGGGCCAGTATGATTTGCTCATGATGGACATTTAAAAAACACAAATGGCTTAATTAAACAATACAAATAGATTTAGTTAAAAAATATCATTCATATATACGTTTGAAGAACGACCATGGTGCCCATCCAGCTTTAATGAAGTGGACAACCAATTTTGCTAATATAGAAGTAATAGATGTTAAAATCTGTCAGTATCGATTCTGTTGGAATGTCTTCAGCCAGAATAGAAATATACAAAGCAAAAGAATTCTATATGGCAAAAGCGTTGACATTGAAGAGAGAAAATATAAACCAAAAACTAGTAGACATAATATATATATGAGTTAACTGCCATTTTCGTCCCTGTGGTTTGGTCACTTTGGCCATTTCAGTCCATTTTTCAAAAATGCGCCATTTTCGTCCCCCACGTTCTGGAAAGGTGCCATTTCAGTCCAAAAATCATAACCCAGTTAAGTCAGTTTGTAAATAAGGACTGATTGTGTAAATTTGTAACATAAAGGACTGATTGTGTAAATTTGAAAAATGGACTGAAATGGCAGTTAACACCACCACCACCACTAGCCCTGCCACCACCACCACTCCGCTGCCACCACCGCCACCACAGCCACCACCGCCACCACCGCCACCACAGCCACTGCCACCGCCACCGCCACCGCCACCACCGCCACCACCGGCTCGGGCAACCGCAGCCACGGCCGGCATACGGTTACCATTACAGCCATGATCCGACTGAAACCGGTGTTTCAAACAGAACTTAATATGGCAAGACTTGCAGGAACTCGTATTCGAAAACGTAAGAATCTCCTTACACCGCTTAACACCACACGTAGGTTTCTTCTTCTTCTTCGGATCACAATCGTTAGATTTCTGATGCTGTTTGAGAAGCAAATTCATCTCAGCTTCTCCTCCTTTGCTGTTACGTGGAATCTCTATTGACATGGAGCATGTCTCGCATACTAAAACTCTTCTGCTGTTGTGATCTGAGTTTGTACAGTCGTGAGATTTGTACGATCGGTGTTCTACGCAGAAAACCTGTAAATTGTAATGGAGATTTGACAAACCGGTGAACATAATGTTAGGATCAGGTTGCAAAAAGAGACAAATAAAATAAATAAAGTGTAGATTTATGAATTTACCTTGTGACAGCCGTCGCATTTGAAAGGGAGGAAATCGAGTTGTTTGCAATCGGAAAGCTGGCAGTGTTTGCCTAAATCTGGAAAAGCTTCTGTTCCTCCTCCCATGGTGATTGATTGAATTTGTTGATTAAGATGAATTGGGGAACAAGTTAAGATTTGAAGAAAGTGAAATTGATTATGATTTTTTTGAGTATTGATGGATGATGATGAATTGGGGAGGATATATAGCTTTGGTTTGTCTTGGGGCGTAAGCCAGTACGTCGGCTTCTAGTTTCTTCTTTTTGTGTAGGCTGGATGAAGAAGAGTCCGGTCCCACACGCTAACACGCGGTCGTCTTCTCCGATGGATTATAGAAGTTCCGCAGATGCCCACAAACATCTAGTTCCACCCCTGCTCATTTCTGCAACTCGCCGGAGTTCGGAGTTCATCGGAGAAGACGACCGGAGAAGACGAAGACGTCCCCGTAACCCGCAAGCTTTTCGTTTCGGTATACCGTTCTCGTTCCTTTGTTTTGCTCGTTTACTTTTCGGATTAAATACAATAAATTCTGACTTTATATTACATACAAACGTCTGAAAATATGGGTCTTGCCATGACGTTGATGGTGGTGGTTCCGGCGGCGGCGGCGGTGGTGGTGGCAGTGGCTGTGGTGGCGGTGGTGGCGGTGGTGGTGGCAGCGGATTGGTGGTGGTGGCAGGGCTAGTGGTGGTGGTGTTACAAATTTACACAATCAGTCCTTTATGTTACAAATTTACACAATCAGTCCTTATTTACAAACTGACTTAACTGGGTTATGATTTTTGGACTGAAATGGCACCTTTCCAGAACGTGGGGGACGAAAATGGCTCATTTTTGAAAAATGGACTGAAATGGCCAAAGTGACCAAACCACAGGGACGAAAATGGCAGTTAACTCTATATATATATATATATATATATATATATATAGATGGTGTAAAATACAAGAGTGGTGGTTATTGAGCACGACCCCGGAAAAAGAAAAACGATGAAGACTAACGGTGGATTGAGGTAATTTATTAGTTTTTTAATAAAAGAAGTGGTGGGTCTGATGATTTTGGTAAATAATTTCTAAATCACCTGCAAAGTAAATATTTGTTCAAACTGTCTGGGATATACGTTTCATTACGTAACAAATATATTGTAGATTTTTGCTTCACTAATATTTTATACTTTTTTGGAGATAAAGGCATAATAATGTGTTTGGTTAATGATCATTGCATGCATGTTCTTGGCTTAATGTCAACGCTTTTGCGCTATTAAATTAAATTCTTTTTATTGGAATATTTACACCCTAGCTGGTATTCCAATGGATTTGATATTGATACATTTTAACCTATAGCAGTTACTCGTTTATATGACTGTAAACAAGATGAATGTTTGGTCCTTGACTTATAAGATGAACTGTAGATTCGTTGTTTTCATACGTAGTTGTTGTCTTAATTATAAGATGAACTGTTTGGTCCTCCTTCAAATGTAAATATGACTGATTCTTTTCTCTAGAGTTTATCTGAATTGTTGAAAGAAACATTCCACTTTTTTAATGTTGATTATGTGCAAATCATACCTGTTACGAACATGGAGTTACACCCCCATGAAGTTAGAAAAAAACTGATAAAAATACGAAGGGTTGACGACATCATCTATGACATTTTCATAGAACCGGGTCTATCTAATCAACTATAAATTAAACCTTGATCGCATTACATTCCAGCATCCAAAAATTAAGTTTATCTTTTGCAAGGCTATTCATCTTCAAAATGGCCACTTACAAAAACTCATTTGGATTTTTTGTGCTTCCAATTATGGTTCTAGCACTCTTAACTCTCCAAGCAGAAGGCCAAGGCTTAAAAGTTGGGTTCTATGTGAAATCATGCCCACATGCTGAAAAGATCGTAACTACGGTCATCAACGAAGTTATGGCGGTCGCCCCGTCTCTTTCTGGCCCGTTGTTGAGAATGCATTTCCACGACTGCTTCATTCGGGTTTGTAACATGTTATATTATCATATAATTAAAGTTCACTTCTTAGATTATTTCAACATCTAACGTGAATGTGTTTTATGATTTATGAACCTTACATTTGTAGGGTTGTGATGGATCAGTTTTATTGGATTCACCATGTCACACCCCCAAAATCCACCTGCGGAGTATCACCGCTTGGAGGCGTGACTGACCAGGATCAAGTCACCAATCATATTGAACATAACAAGTAATAAGTAAAATTCAACCACCCAATATGAAAGGTGTTTCAAATCAAAACGTAGTTAAGTGTTTAGCGGAAGCATAATTGTAAAACCCAATATAAGTATTAAGTACGAAATAAAGTAATGTTTTTAACATGGCACACACTGCCATGTCCCACAACGACCACGCCTCCCTGTGCAAGCTCCATGAGTACCTAACGACCTGCAAGGCATGTAACAACGAGTCAACAACAAAGTTGAGCGAGTTCACAGTTGGTTGTTCAGTTGTAGCATTCGTTTCGTAAATCATATGTTCGTTTTGTAAACCATGTATCGTATTAATTCGTATCGCGGTCTCCCAGACATGTTTGCGAATATTAGTGGGGGCTTCCCATGTGTTACTAGACCGCGCGTATCGACTGCTACGAAAATGTGAGAGGTGCCCTAAGTCAATGTCTATCAGCATTGACCCTTTGCCCATAGTCCATTAGTACGCGCCCGTTCGGACGACACGGTGTGAGGTTTGTTAAACCTAATAGCGCTATCTACTAATGACCCGCTCGCCATAGGCCTCGGCGATTAAGTCGATAAATGAGGGACTTCAAATGATAGAGTGGTGGTCTTATGGTCGTACGTATCCTGTTGTATGTGGAATACGCAGGTTTGTAGTTACCGTTCAGTTCTTTAACCCATTCCCAACCCTTGGGAATCCCATGCCTTGGATAGAGTGTGAACTCACCTTGGTTTGCTCGGTATGCTTAACTATGTGCTCACAAGTAATCAATCAAGTCCTATAGTATGCACGTATACTCAATCAGTTCAAGCTCGTAAAGTTTCACATGCAATCTATGACACAAAGTGCTTGGCAGTTAACATCACGTATCATGTAAGCAGTAAATCAATATCATGCAATTCATGCTTCTCATAAATGTCTTTCACAGTTTATTCTAACATGGTTGTTCGTTAACAGTCTTAGTAAGCTTAACAGTGTTAATCAGGATTATCAGAATTTGTATACATAATAAAGTTAACACACCTAATGCAGTTACTGTTTCCTATCAAGTTAGATCAAACTTAACAAAGTTATCATACATAATGAGCTTAACATACATAACCTAGTTAACATAACTCAGTTAACATACCTTACATATTTGACTTGTTTAACAGCGTTAACAACTAACAGAATTTATAAACTAACTGAGTTTACTGAACTAATGGAGTTAATAACTTAACAGGTTTGATAAACTAACAATGATATTGTGCTACGACAACTACATGTGCCGAAAATAATTGCATGGCGAAATCACTATGGACCGAAATCCCCTTGGGCCGAAATCCCTTTGGGCCGAAATCCCTTTGGGCCGAAATCCCTTTGGGCCGAAAACACATGGGCGACGAAATCCCCAAGGTGTTTTCGTTGGGATAGGGTCTTCGTTGGGTGGAGGGTTTTCGTCGGGTGCATCATCATCAATAACAGTTTCACAAAACCCTAATAGTTATCCAACAACGATTCAATCGGACCAACCATATAATCATATAATCTACCAATTCATTATACAATCCAATTATTACTCAATCGTAAATCATCTGCAAGTTGTTATGATCATCATATATACGACATAAGATTTAAACACAGAACCCTAATATGCTAGTCGCCTATCATCGAATCAACAACGAATCAAGATCATCAGTATCAAATCAACCTAAGCATTATACATCACACAATAGATTTTTACATCAGATCATGGGAATTCCTGTCGCATTTATCTATTTAATATACCATCATTCAACATAACAGTTAACTCATGATATCATATTAACAAATCATTGTGAAATCAAGATCGTATACAATCATTAGATCATTCATAGAAAAGCATAACATAATTACACAACATCAGTATCAATTAAACATATACATACAGACATGTGATCATGTGTAACTTGAACCACAGAGCCACTAACCGAGATGAAAGGTCACTAGCTAGTCGAAAGGAAAAAACTTGAAAACTTGCAGTTGCTGTCACACAAGGAAAAGAGCTCTAGGGTTCTTGCCGATTAAAAGTTTTACGTAAGGATTAAGAGAAATATATAACTGAACCACTTCTGGGCCTAAAGCCCATTTGATTTTCGTTGGCCACAAGGTGGACGAAAACACATGTGTGTTTTCGTGAGGAGGGTGTTTTCGGATGGAGGGTATTCAGCCAAAGTTCCATTTTTAAAATACACATATCCCACCATTAACAGGAAACATATTATTACATACACTCAAATGTAATTGCACACCATATATAACACATCAATCACAATACGATTCAACATATTACAAACATGTACAGTTGCGAAACAAACAAGTCGTGTAAACAAACAACTTAAACAATTTACGTGCAATTGATGCGAAGATGGAATCTTGGAAACTCGAGTTGTCACACACCAACAAATCAATCCGAGAAATTCTCGCCCCCAAATCTCAGCCTAAGAGGGTTTAATATCATTGATAGAGTGAAGTTGGCGTTAGAAAATGCCTGTCCTGGTGTAGTTTCTTGTGCTGACATCGTAGCCCTTGTTGCTAGAGACGTTACTGTGGCGGTAGATTTATCCCCCTTTCAAATCTAATGCTAAAATTAGCTTCATGTGTATAGCATGATAATGCCAACATTTTGGATACAATACTAATAATGATTCATCATCTTCTTATACGACGAACTTCTTTTGTTAACAGACCAAGGGACCATTTTGGGAGGTCGAAACTGGTCGAAGAGACAGAAATGTGTCTTTAATCAGTGATCCCATAAATCCAGCAACAGGATTGCCACCATTTTTTGCAAACATTAATCTTTTGAAACAATCATTTGCACTGAGGGGACTAAACACAAAAGATCTTGTGGTTCTCTCTGGTACGTCAATGAGTATTTTTATTTTCCATGAACCTTTCTTACAAATTCATATCTTCAGCAAAGTTAGTATCAAAGGGATTAGTTTCCAGATTGTACGTAACTAAAATGCGGATTCTTGATCATTTCTTAGGAGGGCATACCATAGGGATGTCACATTGCTCGTCATTCGATAGCCGGCTCTACAACTTCACTGGGAAAGGCGATACTGACCCCTCAATGGACCCAAACTACATTGCAAGATTAAAGTTGAAGTGCAAGCAAGGAGACCAAACCACTTTAGCTGAGTTAGACCCTGGGAGCTTCAAGACATTTGATGACTCTTACTACAGACTAGTTACTAAGAGAAGAGGGCTTCTACAATCAGATGCAGCCTTGCTAAACGACCCTGAGACTAGAGCATACTTGGTTCAATCTACTAGCCATGGTTCCACTTTCTTCAAGGATTTTGGTGTGTCTATGGTTAAAATGGGTCGTATTGGGGTTCTTACCGGCTCTCAGGGTGAAGTAAGGAAAGTTTGTTCCAAAAGGAACTAGAATCTCTTTATCCAGAAAGTAAAATAAAACCAGGAGCAATCACGGTTCATCAGCGTTTGATCACGTGGTTTAACCTTGATAATTCAGTTTAACCCCTATCTTTCAAGTTCAATCTATGTATGAGTGTTCCACATAAGTTTCATCTATTAAATACCATTTTCCTAGTCTTAAATGTACTCTAACTAGTATACATCTATGTACAACTTTCTTTATTTAATTCTTGTTATTAATGTGATTCATTCCGGAATGTTCTTTTTTTTTTTTTTTTTTTTTCTGAATGCATTACTCACTATAAGAAAACGGGGTGATAGCGGAGACAGCGCCGCTAATGGTAATTGTGGCGACATGTCGCCGCTAAAGGGTCGTCGGTAAAGCTTGGCCGTTAAAGGGCCTCCTGTCGCCGCTAAAAGTGTCCATCAATAGCGGCAACATATATCGCTGGTAATAAGTCTTCGCTAAAGGTGACCATCAATAGCGGCGACACATGTCGTCGCTAAAAATCTTTTTTTGTTGCATTTCCAATATTTCCGGTTATATATAAATCTGCCAATTTTCTAGTTTTCCACAACGCAAACAAACTAAATAAACATAATACTTAACATCCTAAAATTGCATAAACCGTTTAATCGGTACAATAACATCCTAAAATTGCATAATACTTAATATGTCGATAATAACATCCTAAAACTACAAGATAACTGTCATATGTCGATAATACTTATTAGTCTAAAACGAAGTTCAATGAAATAGATTTCAAACTCAACTGGATTCATAATTTTTTGACAAGTTTAGGTCGATGAAAAGATTAAAACGAAAACACAGGTACTGGGTGCGTTTTTCTGCAGATGCTACAGTCTATTACGAAAGTCATAACTTGGTCTATAGTTGGAGTTAATACTTGAAATTTTTACATTAGATAGTCTTAGGAGGTTACACAATTCTCCAAGTGGAATTTTGTCAATCGGATCGACGAGGATTTTTCTATAAAACAAACCGTAAACTGTCGATATAATGTGACGAAATTGCCCTTTACGTGCTAGATAATTTTTGTTGATTTTTCTGTGAACAATAAATAATTATTCAAATCTTCTATTCCCGTGCTAGGGTTGCCCTGAATGATGTATCCATCACAAGGGGAATTGAAACCAAACATGTCGCAACTCGCAACATAGCTTGCCGAGAAGGCCATGTTTAATTTGTTTTTGAAAATGTTGAACATAAGAGCACACAGGTAACACTTTTTTTATGCTTAACCATAAAAAAAATAAATGGGTTGGCTTATAGATTGAAACAAGTACTTATTTGGCATGGGTCTACCTAGAAACATTTTTTTTCCTCCAAATTGTTATTTTTTTTATAAATCCCACAAATCTAGAATTGTCAATCACTTAAACTATTTGGTTATTTTATTGTCACAACTTAAAAAAACACTCTTAAAAGATAAAGTCGGTGCAATGTCACGACAAAAACACAAAAAAATCTCTGTGTGCTAGGTGTTGCCTAGGCGTGATGTTCAATTTAATCACTCTACTCTACTTCTCTCATCTTCATCTTCACTTAATCTTCAACCGACGAGGTGACTCCCTTTAGGTTCCGGAAGAAGTTGTAATATAATTTCCAGTCAGGACAATGACGGGTGATGACACCGCCACATCAGGTGTGCTTTTACATTGCTAAGATCAATTACATTGTTTGAAATAGAAATACAACAAGATTGAAACAAGTAAAGTATAACAATTATTTGAATTTAGAGTGTGTTCCTAGGCATCTTACGAATTTAAGTGAGGTAGTGGAACTAGGTTGGAAGCCAAGGCTTTCATAGAACACACACTGATATTCCAGAATCGTCTATATTGAAAATAGGGATCTGGATAATCATTCAACACTTAGAAACGTCGGAACTTGGTGAAACAATCTATTTCGGACGACAGGGAGTCCCCTCTCACGCGAGAGGGTTATCCTCTCGGGCGAGTGGGCCAACATCTTGGATGATTGGGACTGTTTCTTGCTAAAATCAGTTCGGTTTTGGTTGAACTGATTACCTTCTTGGCTGGAATTGGTTCTAACTTGAAACCACAGCTACTGACTTAACTTGTGAGCTCAGAGAACTTTAGATTCAGCCGAGTTCAAAGTTAGAAAGTTTTGTTTGAAAAGGTTTGAAAGATTTACTCCACTTCTCAGCTTGATCCTCAATGATTTGAGAGTTTGTATCAGTTTGCCTTTGCAAAATTGATAAACCAAGTGAAGATTTGTGAAGAAATCTTATAAAAATTCATAAAATCAGAAGAAAGTTGTCGCAACCCCCGATCCCTTATCTGTCCCGGGAACGGGCGGACACGAACTCAGAGTTTCGGTGGTATCAGCTTGTTTATTTGGCAGCGGAAATTACATCAGGACCGTAGTTAGGAAACGTTTATCAGAGTAAACCACCATATTTGATATTAATATTCACATGGGTAAAACCCAAGTTTCTTATTACAATACGTTTATAGGGATAAACCCTATTTTATTGAATTTAAAACATCGTCTTTTAGGTAACTTTTATAGCCACATTTTTCCCAAGCCTTCAGTGCTCTCCAGCTGGCTTTTTACTAATTGGCTGTCACATTGTGTTACCTGAAACGCGTTTTAAAAACATTTGTCAGTGGGAAATACTGGTGAGTGAATCCCAGTTTAATCAAGAAACATTTTATCAATTAAAACAGTATTGAGAGCGATCACATTGTTTATTTCTACACAATTACTCATTCAGTACTGTCAATCCTGACTGGTGGGTCATATTACACATTGGCTAACTCGTTGTCCAATGGTAACGTATTGTCGTCCCGACTTACTACTCACAGTGTAGTAAATTTTGTATACAAAACCCCAACATACTGGCAGTAATTGAAGAACTACAAAGACTCAATCACCGCTTAATCACATTGTAAAACATTTAAGGTTTTGTAAAACATTACAAAAAGGTTAACAAAAAGAGGATAAACTCACATTCCTATCTTAGACTTCGCGTAAGGGTTTCCTGGGATTAATCTATAATTTTCACAAATGTACCTAGGTTAGTATAATAACCCTTTGAAAATATTAATGATACCCTCCCTGAGACGGTATTCCAACAACTACGTCGGGCAGAACCACGACAGTTGTTACGAAACCCTAAATCAATCGGGCAGCGTATATAGTATGAAACTAGGGTTATAATACTTACAACGGAGCAGAACCTCGCTAATTAGGGGGTATAATACTTGAATATAATGCCTAATATTTCAGAATTTGAGATACAGAAACGTTTGTGAGCGAATTGAGTTGAAGTCCGAGGCCTCCTTTATATAGTTGCTGAACTTGACTCTCACGCGGCCCGCGTAAGCGTAGCCTTAGGGCTACGCGGCCCGCGTCAAACCTCGGTCAAAGCGTAGCTCTTCCGGATCACCATCTAGACTTGACACGATGATGACACGTGTCATCACCGGGCTGCGCCACTATCTTGATCTCACACGGCCCGCATAAGCTTAGGGGGAATCTTACGCGGCCCGCCTAAACTAAAGAAAACCAACGAAATCAGGTTTTAACCCTGATACCGCCCGCGTAAATGTTGGGGTGGGTCCTACGCGACCCGCCTCAACTTAATAAACAAATTTTAAATTTTATTTTTAATGCTAAACTGTATTTCGGGCTTGGTTTTCACATACGGGGTGTATGTAAATACATATTGAGACATTTTAACATATACTAGGGTATCAGAAATATTATGAGGGTGTCGGTTTTATTTGAGGATTGTTACATCCTCCCCACCTTGTTTTAGAGCTCGTCCTCGAGATCTACTGGAACAAGTGCGGATATTTTCTTTGCATTTCTGATTCAAGCTCCCATGTGTACTCAGGTCTTCTTTTGGAGTGCCACTTCACTTTGACCAGAATTAATCTCTTGTGCTTGAGATTCTTGACTTTCTTGTCTTCAATTTGTATAGGTCTTTCTACAAACTTGAGTTGTTCATTTACTTCTATATCCTTAAGAGGTACTATTAGTGATTCATGTCACACCGCAACCGATGGCGGAATCATCGGGGCATGGCACTGAGCGAAACAGATTGTCTAGAAGTTTCCATAACAATTATCATTACTATTCAATTTAAAATAACATGTCCCATACCATGTCTCAAACAGTAAACAAATTATTACAGGTAAAATCTAGGCAATTAATTCTGTTCCGACAACTCAGATTTAAATAGAGCAATTGTTTATCTGCTTCTAGAGACCCTTGATTCAATTTCTACAGACAACTATTTGTTGGGCTCTAAAGCTTTATACTAGCTTCGACTTCCTACCAGGTGTGCATCCTAAGCACCTGTCACATACGTTAAAATAAAGTCAATACATATAATGTAAAGGTGAGCATACAAGTTTGATAATAGCATATAGAGTTCGAATTCGTTGACGTATAACCAGCACGTACACATAGAGAAATGAAGCACGTTAGTTATCGACATAGATCCATCGATACCAATGACTGCGGGTTGACTGCCTGAGGCAGTTCGCAATACATGATTACCACCGTAATCCATGCAAGTAATTGTCCTTAACAACCCCCGTGTGAACGGGTGCTGAGTCCAAACTATAGTACTATCGTTGCTAAGGCAGGTAGACAGCATTCCATGTGTAAACATAACAAACAAGCATTCATAAGCCACGTATAACATGCATTAACGGTTAGCGTTCAAATAGTATTGAGTAGTGTGTTCGTTGTGATTTGAATAGTTGTAACGTATGTAACACCCAAATGTGCATAAAGCAAAAAGGGATCGAGTATACTCACAGCGGTTGATGGATTGAAGGGAGCGCTTAGCGAGTAGGGTTAGCCTGAATGGTTTGATAGCATAAGGATAAGTGACTCGTAAAACGATATAAAGTGTGGATGGTTCGGATAGCAGTTCGGTCGGATGGTTATTCCCTATACAACTATGGTTACCTAATGTGTTTGGTCGGATCCTAAAGATCGACCAAACGGGTCTAGTTCGTAAGTCTAAGCGGTTGTTTAGACCGCTTGACTTACGACTCTACATAAGCACTAAACCTAAAGTGACGAGCTAAACATGCTAAAACATGTTTAGTTAAGTTAGAAAATAGGTTTGGTATCAAAACAAACGGTTTTGATACCTAAAAGTAGTTTGGTTACAAAATACGCAAGAAAGCGCATTTTGGCCGAAACTACGACTCGTCACTACACCTAGATAACGTGGTAATCAGTAGGTATAGTCACTAGGGACTATAACCATCGTGATTACGCTCACGTTATGGAGTTCAAACGAACTTCGCATTGACCATAAACTGGTCAATGCAGAAAGTCAAACGCAGTTTGACTTTCAGACTTGAAAAGCGATAAAAGAACGAAGGAATACTTACAAAGGGTCCCCGCAAGCTATGATCCGATTTACTCTCAGGTATGAAGCATAAACTTCAACTTAGAGAGCAGAAATCAGATCATTTGTGCTTTGGGAGTGAAATGGGGGTGGGTATATATAGGAAATGGACCACCGTTAGGATCGTTTCTCGATTCCCGTGCTTTAATCTCAGCCCTACACTTCATACCCACTGATTTATGAAACCATGAGCATCCAAAACAAGCACATAGAATCAAAGAAACCAGGTGCAAAGGTGTGCAACAGCTAGAACAAGCTGGAATCAACATTCTGATGTCTGGGACCTGCTTACGGACCGCAAGAGGAGACCCATACGGTCCGTAAGGACCCTGCAGGTCAGCAGAAATTGAATTTTGGCAGAACAGGCCCCTGAAGCCCCAAACTTGCTATTTGATGCATTTTTTACACGTTTAAGCCCTGTTATCCCCATTTCAAAGCTCTAAAATGAAGTTAAAGTATAGGGAACTTAAAATGTGCTCAAAAATATCTCTGATGTCGGTTCGTTTGGCCGTACGGTTGCGTTGTTCGGTTAATTACGACGGAAGTCGTAACGAACGCAAAAACGATCCAAATTAAGCGACGAATGGAATTTTATCATACCAAACACTAAAATAAAATATTTTAATGCTTACAAAATTTTTGGATGTTCGGATGTATTCAGAACGTAAGATATGCGCGAAAATGCAAACTTGTGCACTTTTTGACGCTTTTACTCCCTATTGATCAAGCAAGTTTATTTTTGCGCACCAAACACCTCAAAGACTATTTCTAAGCTACGTAAAGGATATTTAGGGCATATTTAACTTATGATCAAGTTCCAGAATGTTCGTTACTATACAAATTGGTATAGTTTCGTAGTTTGACACAATTAGTCCCTGTGATCGATCAAACTTGATTTCAACACACCAAACCATCCAAAACTTATTTATAAGTTATGTGAAGGTTATTTAAGGTATGTTAAGCCTATTTCACTATTCCGGAGTGTTTGTTGCATTAAACTGGTTATATTTACGCATCAGTGCGCGTATAACCTTCTAGAAAGCGATTTAAAGTTTGAAATCGAACAAGAATTGATATGTGCAAATGACACACATATTTTTACAAATACCAAGTATGAAATACAATATTTCATTGGTTTGGCATTTGTTTGATGGTTGAAGTGACACAGGTGTCACAGTCTCCCCTACTTTAGGAAATTTCGTCCCGAAATTTAATTTTTAGGAGAAACTTGTGAGGACAATTGTGATATTTTCGCTTTTGAATGAATCCCTTGAACCCTAAGTAGAACTCTGGGCCATGATAGGGTTCTTAGCGAAGTTGTCAACCCTCAAAGTGAAGTCCTTGTAGCAGCAAAACATGGATTTTCAAACTATGGACAGGAGAACGTTTCCCATGAAGACTTATCATAGGAAACTTGTGTGTGCTTGAAATAAGGATTGGGGAGTGTAAGATAAAATGACATCGGTCAAGGTCCAAGACTTCTCCCGTATCATTTACTCTTGTCACTATAGGTCTTATCACATGACAAAACTTCCTATGGTTTCTGTGCACTGAATTCCATAATTATGTAGGCCTCCATAATTACGTAATTACTTGCACAGTCCGCACAGTTCATTTCATAATGCGTAGGGAAAAATCAATTGAATAAACATGAAGCGACTTGACTAGATCACCAAAGAATCTTTTTAACTAAATCAACGAACGATCTTTTTAACTAGATCAACGCATGATCTTTTTAACTAGACCGTTGTACGATCTTCGTAAATAGACCACTTAAGGGATCTTTTCATTTAGATCACCACATGATATTCCTAACAAGATTTTCAAAATCAATTTGTTTATCTAGACCATTCAAGAGGTCAAATTTTAGGATAGTACTTCATAACCCAAGGGACTTAACTACAACGTAAAAGTCCGTTAAGGATTTAAGATAGTACCTTTGGATATCCCACTATGAATCCCTCATATGAGATATGGAAGATTCTACAAGGATTTGGATGGATCACATATAAACACAAAACATATAAGAGAACACATAAGCACATAATCACATAGTTAGTTAATTTGATCTTTGATTTGATATCTTTGGACACGGATAATTAAAGCACACCAGGAATCCAATCCGTGGATTTCATTTGGCACTTTAATCATATTCAAGAATCTATCTATGGAGATAGAAGGATCTTCAATAGGAGTTTGGCTTTGTTTCTTAAAAGAAACGAGCGTTTAAGGTTCTTGGGGAAATTACAAGTGATCATAATAATGACAGAACCATACGAGTAGTTTGTCTTTGTGTTGTTATCACAGGGTTGTATCAAACATTCACACAATCGTATCAGTTTTCCAAAAATAAAAACGACGAATTTTTATTTATATAACAACTGAATTGTTTTTAATGTCAAAAGATAACAACCAGAGGAAATAACAAAACACTAATTGTTCACAGCTGCATCATTGTTCACGTTTGCCTCATTGATGTTAAACACTCGTCCACACGCTGGAGGTATGTTAACAAGTCTTGGGCAATTGTTTCTGTAGTGAGTAAGGTCACCACAGTTATAACATGACCCAAGTGGGAACCGTGCTTGAATAGCAGCAGGGTTTGCAGCAGCTTGATTTGCATAACGGCAAACATTGATCAAATGTCCCAACCGCCCACAGTGGGTATATTTGTGACATTGCTCTTGCTCTAGATGATGACGGTTGCATTTATTGCACAAAGGTGCGGTACCAACATCGTTTTGCCTTTTGCGAGGTTGTGCTGGCTGGTTTGGTGCAACCTGTTTGTCTTGAGCAGTTATGGCGCAGTTTTGAGAGGCTTTGCGCTTCTTCTTCTTGGATACCTCAGCCTGTTTTTCCTTTGGCTCAGCTTAAGCAGCCTTGTCAGATGGTCTTGGGTTGCCTTTTCGAAAAAGCTTACCCTTCCTGATGTGGGATTCAGTTAGGGTGGCAGACAGTTCAATGGCTTGTCTGACAGTAGTAGGGTTACTGCCAGTAACAATATCCTGAACTAGGTCTGGAAGACCATCAATATATTTCTCGATCGCCTTATCCACAGGAGTAACCATAGCAGGACACAACAAGCTCAATTCTTCATAACGGCCAGTATAGGCTTGATGTTCACCACTGTCTTGCTTCAGGTCATCGAATTCCCTTTCTAAAGCTCTCAATTCATGACGAGGACAAAACTCCTTCATCATAAGAGCCCTAAGCTCAACCCAAGTCTGTGCTAATGCAACCTCAGCACCACGGTCCCTCATAACTCCGTTCCACCACGTAAGAGCCCTCTTCTGAAATACACTGGAGGCAAACTCGACTTTCCTATTTTCAGGACATTGAACGTGACGAAACGTACTCTCAATGCCCTCGAACCACTATAGGAGCCCAGTTGCTCCTTCAGAACCACTAAACTTGAGTGGGTTAGCTGAATTGAAGCTTTTGAAATTGCATGGAGAATTCTGGTTATTGATGGCTTGATTCAATTGAGCAAAAATATCTGGGAGTACAGCAGCCATATGCTGTGCCATAATATGTGCCATTTCGGCATTTGGGAGCGGATTTTCGCGTCGAGGAGGCATTCTAAAAGGGAAAACAGGAAGGAAGATAAGTGAAAGGATTAGACGAAAAGAATGAAATGAGACAAAATTGATGAAAGCAAAGATGGTGGTCATTTGTTTGTTACTACTAAGCAACAAACGACACACAACGATTAATCAAAGTAAATGGGTCAAAAATAATGTATCGCGAAGACATGCTCGCTTATAAGTGGACACTCACCCCAAGAGTTCCCAGGTAAGAGTGACTGGTCCGATATTGCGGATTTGTACGAACACTCTAGCCTTAGACAGAAAGCTCAGGGTACAGGCACCCACCCTTCCAGTTTGCACGTGTTCACATTATTTAGACCAAACTTTGACGGGATTTCAAAAACTTAGAGGGTTCAAAACCTTACAATCAATCATCCTAGAACAGATGATTAGTTTTCAAAGCAGGATTGAAATTTGTGTTCTTATTGTGGTTGTCACCTAAGAATAAGTGACGGTATTGTTTTAAAACTAAACACAAGAAAACTTGTGTTAGGGTCCTAGGAAGGTTATAGTCTAGGTCAAAGCATTACTAATAACCTAATTCCCTATAACCATTGGCTCTGATACCAACTTTTCTGTCACACCCCGACCACGTAAAACAACAAAACGTGGCGGAAACGTCGGGGAGTGTTGTAACAGAATCATTGTTTCACAACCATGGATCAAATAATTTTGTTTTATTAAATAATTGAAGTCTTTGTTCTAATACAAATCAGCTAAATACAAATATTATCTTTCCAAGTTTTAAAGTCGCTAAGGCACGAGTCCATCCTAAGTGTGGCTTGTATCAACAATCATCACATAACAGCACCTGAAACATGTGTAAAAATAGGTACGTCAGCATAAAAATGCCTGTGAGATACATAGGTTTTATTGTAATTAGGATTCATGACTTATGAGTTTAAAGAAAAAGTTTTAATAAAAGTAGTTATGATCCCTGTAAAAGGTTTTCTTTTATAAATCATTTATAAGAAATCAGGTGATATAAAATAATAATACATAGGAAATTAAATAAGTAAGTAGAATAAGTTTGTATAAAAGTATGTTGTTTGAAAAACAATATTTTGATAAAAAGATTCATAGTATATATATAAAAATATACTTTGGTTTAAGAAAGTCGAATAAGTAATATATTAAAATATATTTCCGTTCCAAAATCGTTAACCCAAGTGTACTAAATAACGCCACGGTATGTAATGTGATGAAAACACTTATATATAAGAAGTACCAGCGGCGTATCTACCATATTTTCATTAAATTACACCCGTCCCGTTATCTAAACACTTAACCAAAAACCAGTCATTAAGTAAATAGCATATTAAATATACTTTAGTTGTTAAAATAAATAAATTTTCAATAGTATATCAAAAGTATACTTTGGATTTATAAATAACATATTAAACTATGCTTTGGTTATGAAGATAACATATTAAACTATGCTTTGGTTATGAAAATAACATATTAAACTATGCTTTGGACTTTGAGAATAACATATCAAACTAGGTTTTAATGATTAACAAAATATATGTTGGTTTTGTACAATATCACATATGAGAGCATATCAAACTATACTTTTGGGAGTATAACTTAATATACAAAAATAATGTGACTTAAGAATTCATTCAGACCTAGTGCATCAAAATACACCTTTGAGACTATAGAAATACCACAAAGGCAATCCCTATTCGGATGGAGAAACAAATTGGTTTCAGACATTCCATGACAACAGGAATGGGGTGTCAAATCCTATAGCACTATATCATACTACCAACCGGTCTGGTGAACAAAAATAAGTACTATTCCAACAATTAATTTTATATACTTTGAAAAATCAGTGTTTAAACCATAAATAATCATTCAGTTTGTCAAAAGATAAGTATTAACATGTATAATCAATTATACTTTGAAATCATGAAAATAACAGATAGGTACACATGCTTCACCCCAAAACGTTTGAAAACAGTAAAAGAGGGGTCTATGTACTCACTTGAGAGTGCTTAGAAGTCTTGAACAACTACCAAGCAAGCTAGAGGAGTCCCGGAAATCAAACGGTACCTAATATAGGTAACTACATAAATAAACCGGACCTAATTCGGAAGATTAGATAGGATGAGGTCTCGTAAACCAAATGAGTGTGGGAAATCATATGATATGGTTTAACAAGGTCTACATACTAAAAGGGAACCTAACCTAAGTGCTTACGACCCATCACGACTCGTTTAGGTAGCTTATGCTACTTTAACGCGTCGTTCGCGTATAACGCGTCCGGACCGCCTAACTAGTCCTATGACAAGTATTATATGCCCTAACATACTTAATTATGTTACATAATCAGTTAAATGACAAAATTTTGGGTTACACATGCTTAAATATCAATTATGCGTAAAAAGGGTATTTTGGTAGTTTTCCTAAGGCATATAAACTACCTATCATACAACTACTTAAACGAAGTGACCATAAGGTATAACCTCGGAAGGTTATTCCCTATACAACTATGGTTACCTAATGTGTTTGGTCGGATCCTAAAGATCGACCAAACGGGTCTAGTTCGTAAGTCTAAGCGGTTGTTTAGACCGCTTGACTTACGACTCTACATAAGCACTAAACCTAAAGTGACGAGCTAAACATGCTAAAACATGTTTAGTTAAGTTAGAAAACAGGTTTGGTATCAAAACAAATGGTTTTGATACCTAAAAGTAGTTTGGCTACAAAATACGCAAGAATGCGTATTTTGGCCGAAACTACGACTCGTCACTACACCTAGATAACGTGGTAATCAGTAGGTATAGTCACTAGGGACTATAACCATCGTGATTACGCTCACGTTATGGAGTTCAAACGAACTTCGCATTGACCATAAACTGGTCAATGCAGAAAGTCAAACGCAGTTTGACTTTCAGACTTGAAAAGCGATAAAAGAACGAAAGAATACTTACAAAGGGTCCCCGTAAGCTATGATCCGATTTACTCTCAGGTATGAAGCATACACTTCAACTTAGAGAGCATAAATCAGATCATTTGTGCTTTGGGAGTGAAATGGGGGTGGGTATATATAGGAAATGGACCACCGTTAGGATCGTTTCTCGATTCCCGTGCTTTAATCTCAGCCCTACACTTCATACCCACTGATTTATGAAACCATGGGCATCCAAAACAAGCACATAGAATCAAAGAAACCAGGTGCAAAGGTGTGTAACAGCTAGAACAAGTTGGAATCAACATTCTGATGTCTGGGACCTACTTACGGACCGCAAGAGGAGACCCATACGGTCCGTAAGGACCTTGCAGGTCAGCAGAAATTGAATTTTGGCTGAACAAGCCCCTGAAGCCCCAAACTTGCTATTTGATGCATTTTTGACACGTTTAAGCCCCGTTAACCCCATTTCAAAGCTCTAAAATGAAGTTAAAGTATAGGGAACTTAAAATCTGCTAAAAAATATCTCGGATGTCGGTTCGTTTGGCCGTACGGTTGCGTTGTTCGGTTAATTACGACGGAAGTCGTAACGAACGCAAAAACGATCCAAATTAAGCGACGAATGGAATTTTATCATACCAAACACTAAAATAAAATATTTTAATGCTTACAAAATTTTTTGGATGTCCGGATGTATTCAGAACGTAAGATATGCGCGAAAATGCAAACTTGTGCACTTTTTGACGCTTTTAGTCCCTATTGATCAAGAAAGTTTATTTTTGCGCACCAAACACCTCAAAGCCTATTTCTAAGCTATGTAAAGGATATTTAGGGCATATTGAACTTATGATCAAGTTCCAGAATGTTCGTTACTATACAAATTGGTATAGTTTCGCAGTTTGACACAATTAGTCCCTGTGATCGAACAAACTTGATTTCAATACACCAAACCATCCAAAACTTATTTATGAGTTATGTGAAGGTTATTTAAGGTATGTTAAGCCTATTTCACTATTCCGGAGTGTTCGTTGCATTAAACTGGTTATATTTACGCATCAGTGCGCGTATAACCTTCCAGAAAGCGATTTAAAGTTTGAAATCGAACAAGAATTGATATGTGCAAATGAAACACATATTTTTACAAATACCAAGTATAAAATACAATATTTCATTGGTTTGGCATTTGTTTGATGGTTGAAGTGACACAGGTGTCACATAAAGTGCCGAGGGGGGTAGTGTACATTGAGTCCAAGTTAGCGTGTCCTTTTGTTCTTTTTAGTCATTTTAGTCTAGTTCGAGTTGTATTTAGTCGGTCTTGGGTTTACTTGCACGTACAAGTGATTTAGGCTCGCCCATACTCAATCTCCATTCAGGCGAGTTTAAGTATCACTTAGCATTTGTAAAAGGTAACCCGGTTTTTAATTCAACTTTCATTTTCAAAATTTAGCCGCGAATGAAATGCTATATGGCTATTCTAAATTTTTAGAATTTTTTTTATAAAATCCAAAAAAATTTAAAAATTAAAAAAATTAATAAAAAATTAAAAATTAATAAAAAATACCAAAAATAGTTTGTGATTACTGATTGTTTGCCTATTTTGTCTTGTTTGATATCTGTTTTGCAGACATGGCAGCTGCAGGGAGCAGATCGCGTAGTGGTAGGGCCCGGAAAAGGGGTGCGGATCAGACAGCACCACATCAGGATCCGATTCCACAGGAGACTCCGATTCTTCAGATAGGTGCTAATGATCCGAGACTGAGAAAAATTAAGTACCAAAGGGCTCATGAATTTATTCCGACACATAAAGTTAATCGACTCGACCACCCGTTACTGCAGTTCGAGCCGAGTACACCTGAGTGGGATAAGTATGATAAGTTGAAGGATACGGATTTGCTTCAGCACAGGGTAATAGACTGGACTTGGTTGGAGGAAATATGTTCAAGACAGGTGGTGTTGGACCTCCTGGGTCCAAAGTTGACTGAGGCATTGGAGTGTATGCAGGATCAGTATGAGGAGTTGGTACTGGAGTTTCACAGCACATGGAAACACAAGGAAGGAAAGTTTGATGATGAAAAAGCTGTGTCTTTCAGTCTGGGTAGGCAGGTGTTCGAGATGAACATTGTTTCGGGTTTTTATACTGAGGAAGAGGTGAAGCAGCCTGGGTTTGTGACTAGTCTGCGAGGTGCATATTCTACTGTAAGGGATCACAGTGTTGGAGGGGCTGAGCTGCAGAATTTCTGGAAGACGATTTCCGACCACCAATTTACAGTTACGAACCTGATTACTTCGGTTCGTAACCCAGTTTATCGGTATATTTTGAAGATCTTGTCGACTACGTTGGTGGGGCGGAAATCAGGGGAAAATAAAGCGAACTGGATTGAGTTGTTCATTCTTATGTGCCGCGTCGAGGCCTGAGAGATGAACTTAGCTACGGTGTTAGCGGACTCATTCAGCAGGGGGCGTAGAGGTGGTCATCGTGCTGGGTTGGCTATGGGGCCGTATATTACCCGTATTACACAAAATTTGGGGGTGTTTAACAAGTATGTCCCCCAATTACTACATGAGGGGCCGAAGACGATGACGTTTGGGATTAAAGAGTTGCAGCAGGCTGGGATAGTGTCGTGTACTGAGCCCTATGGCTGGGAGCCGATTAGGCAGGGCCCGTAGGTGCAGCCGCCAGAGGGACATCCAGCTGAGGATGTGATGATTCAGATTGACCCTACACACCGCCATCGGCCACCACAGCGACACGAGCGGCCAACACCTCAGTACCCGCGTAGGCAGCCACGACCTGAGCCTCTAACTTTAGAGTCGTTCTCTGGCTATGTGGAGAAGATATTCGATGTGACAACCGGTAATTAACGGCTTCTAATTACGCAATTAACAAATGTTTAAGTCGATAATAAGTAGTGTTTAAGGCACGGAGTAACTTAATTAGGCTATTGGAATGCCTAGGAACGCCTATTTGACCTTACAGTGCGCGTATGGTGATTTACGGGAAAACTCCTGAATATTAAGCGATAATGAACCGAAACCGTACAAATTACGGACAACATTAACAAATACGAATTTTGTGCATATTTTTTTATATATATGAATTTGGTTTTGCGAGTTCATTGTATTTTCGAATTACACAAAACGCAAACGTGAACGAAAAACGCGGAAACAGTAACGCACCGACAATCAACGACGAAACGGAGGCACCGGACTCAAGTTATGTCCCGATATTAATATATTATGATATATTTCGCTTCGTTTTCAAATTTTATTATCCGTAGTTGAAAACGGATCAAGAAACGGATTTTAGAATCGACAAATTACGCATTTTACGCGATTTAACGCGACTAATCGAATGAACGCGTCTATTAACAACTTACGACGTAAAATTAAGGGCATTTGAGCGAAGACGGGCTCTAAAAACGATTCGGGCCACTAAAAGCACGGGGTTGGGCTTGTGGGCCTTGGGCCCAAGCCCAAGCCCATTAGAGAAACCCTAATTATATAAGTGTAGTGATATATCTAATTCCCATTTGAAAACTCAAATCAGAGCACGCACACCAGTGGATCTCTCTATCTTCTACATCTAAAACCCTAGCTCACACCCACTCAAGACCATCATCAGTCTCCGGCCGTTCTCCGGTAACCCACTCGTCACCCAACACCCCCTCGCTACCCTCCTCTCTTGTCTCTTCGTCGAGCGGCAATGGCAGCGCCGCCTGAAGCGGCGGCGACGGTGGTTACCGTCGCTGATTTCCGACGTCACACCACACCCGCAACCTCGTTTTTCTCCGGCGACGAGCTCCGGTGTCTCAGGTAACGGAGATGATGATGATGACGTTTGATGGCGAGGATGGCTGACTACATGTCTACATCGGCAACGTTATCTTCGGCTGCCGCGACTTCAACGTGATTAATGATGATGACGGTGCTAACGGATGGCTGATGAGGATTCACGGCAGGAGACAGCAGCGCTCGGTGCGGGTTCGCGATTGTTTGGTTCGGGTTGCAGTGGATCGGTTCAACTAGTGAATGGTTCAGCTCAGACTTAAGTTTTGGGTGTCGCGGCTCAGTTGGTCTCGGGTGCCGGCTAACTTCAGTCAAGTTCAGGCCATGATTCGGTTCTGGTCAGATCTGTTTAAGGTTCGGTCAACTCAGTCAAAGAAAGTCAACTGGTCAAAGCCAGTCAACTTCAGTCAACGGTCAACACTCGGGTCAACAACAGGTTCTCAGGTCAACACGTGACCCGGTAAAGTTTAGCGATGCAAAAATCTAGTTAGTTTGATATAGAGTTTTAGATTTTATTATAGTTATACGCGACCGAGCTCGACCCCAAAACGGTTACATACTAGTTTACCTGTGATACAATTGATGAAAATTATATATATAGTGTTATGTTGTTGAAAATTGATTGAATTTTGAAAAATATATCGACACTTTTATTGTCGGGATCATCCAAAAACAGGGGAAACTTTGTCCGTTTCTCGTTAAAAGCCCGAATTACAAAACATATTTAAAGCTTAAAAACGGCGCCAATCGGAATCCTAGTCTTCTTATGAAACTAAATATTAAAGTATTTGTATTTTGGTGTCGTTTTATAAATTATAATATACGACAACAAGTGAGTTACAACTTAACGAAACCTGACACTTATTTTGATGAATATAATTATCTATATTTAATCAAACATTGATATTTCTGAAACTTGTATAAGATGAATATAGTGTCTATATTTATTTCGAACGTCGGAATTCGGGATTCACTTTTGAAACATTTAATATTTGGAAATTATATAATATGAATATGATTATTTATATTTCTTTCCATCGCCTAGAATCCGAATTCTTACAAAGTGAATATATTTGTTTATATTCGTTTCAAAGATCAAGTATCGAATATATTTATATATGTAGATTTATTTATTTATTTCCATCCTACGAAAACTATAACAGTATGTTACCGTATTATATACGATATTTTGAATACATACCATTTCATCTACGCCTTCTATTCGTGACGACTAACACGGCTTCGTACACACACACACATATATATATATATGATAATATACATAAATGTATATATTTTCTAAACCACTCGGAAACTAAGTTGTTTCCGAGACCTAGCGTTATCCCGACCATAAACGGGATCAAATAACTATAAATTGGTTATTCTAAATCAAAATAAGAACACCTTTGTAGAGTCGTCTGTTAACGACTCGGTAGAGCTCGGACACGTAATTTAACTACGTTGTTATACTAGAAACTTATAAGTATTCCCTCGTAGGAATGTCATAGTCGCACACTAGCTAATTCACGTTCTTGGAACGACATCACGGAATCACACTAAGCTAGCTTTGCACAGGAATGTCAAGGTGAGTTTATAACCCCCACTTTTTACTGTTTTACCTTTTTATAAATGTTTTCGGGGGTGGAAAGACATGCAAGTTTTGCAAAAATAAACAACTTTTCGATGAACGAAAACTCATATTTCTAAACCGTGTTGCGAATGAATTTCAAGGAACTTAAATGGTTTATGAATGATTTCGATCAAACATACCGGTTTTACAAAACGCGCGCATATTTACGAAACGTGCATGATTTTCTAATGGGTATGGGCGACACAGTCGAGGTGATTCAACACAGTCGAGGGGATTCGACACAGTCGAGGTGATTCGACACAGTCGAGGTGATTCGACACTAAAAATCGTCTACACAGGTTGAGTACTTCCTATGTCGTTGCATACGTTAATGTCCTCGCGAAACATTAACGATCAACCTGTTCATAGACGCTTTACATACCCATTTACAACCCTAAAACTTTCATATATTCATAAGATTCATTTGATGGAAACTCACAAATACATGAATTTACAAACTTTGGTAACGTTTTTCAAGTTATACCTAAGTAAGAGGAAGCGCTGATCCTGCTTACAAAGGTTCGTTTGGGCTCGGCCCATTCTCTCTCGTGCAATGCACAAAGACTCTCGTGGGCTAGACTCACAGTTCTCATATATCATGCCAAGAAAATGATTTTACTACATTTTCTCAACAACTTTAAAACCGGTTTTCAAAAATATTTATTTTAAATCATTTCAAAACAAGCTATGAACTCGCTCAACTTTATGTTGACTTTTTCACATGTTCTTTCTCAGGTTACATTTTCAAAACTATGGAACGGTTGGAATAGGAGAACCCACGGGAATTTGAGTAATTAGCAGGCGTTATATTTCTAGAAGTCTTAGCTTATATACTTCCGCTGTACAATGAAGATACCAGTCCAGTCATGCCAGCTTTGATTTTTCGGGGTGTGACATTCGACAGGCTGGAGCACCTCATTCTGACGGGACAAAATAGGCAGGAGGAGGCTCTCAGGTACATTATGAGCAGGCATAGCATGGGGATTCTAGACTTCTTTCAGCCGAGACAGCAGGGTGGCTCGGCTGGTGCTGCAGAGAGGTTTGATCAGTTTCCTCCATTTCGTGTATTTGGTGACGGTAGCTCTGGTGCAGGTGGACGACATGAGGGCAGTGAGGAGACTGCCAATGAGCATGGTGATGACTAGTGTGGGGATGATGAGGATGCAGCAGCGCTGACGGACTATATCTTTTGTTTAATTTTTTTCTTTTATGATGTTTTTGTTCCTCATATGTTGGTTTGTACTTATACTGATATACGTTAAACAGGTTGGTTGGGCAGGATGGTTTGGGTTGTGTTTGAAACTGATAATATTGGATGGTAGATATTATATGATATGTTGGTAGTTTGTTTATGATGAATGATAGGTTGATCTTAGTAGCCGTTTTCGTTCGCGTGTCCGAGATTAGGAGTTGTTTGCTGAGCGCGTTTCGAATTGGAGGGCTTATGTGGAAACGACTGGCACTTTGACAGTCTCACATATTCAGCTAAGTCGTTTCCCTTGTATTCTTGTATTCTTTTGTTTCTTTAGTTCGTTCTTAGGTTAGTGGTAATTTAGGTAGTTTGTTGAGTCGCATTTCCGTTCTTGAATTAGGGACAATGCAATCTTTAAGTGTGGGGATGTGATACATGTAAATAATCGAGTCATAAATATGAAAAATACAAAAAAATACAAAAAATCCAAAGAAATTAAAAAAAAAAATTGAAAAATCATAAAAATGTCTTTTGAATAAAGAAGTTTGCAAATTAATACGGGAAATGATAGAAAAGATGAATTTTTGCTCGGGGTTGAATAATAATAATAAGAGATTAAAATAAATCGAGCTTGTGTCTAGTTAGGGATGTGTGAATAGACCCGGGTTTGGTTTTAGGTCCCTTTGAGTTAATATACCTTAGTTGTCGGTCTACTAGTGAGTTTTCATCTGGAAAATATGGGAAATTGAAACCGCCAATAAGAGTATAAGGGACACCGTTATAAGTTAAAACCGTCATGTAATCAAGAAAAAAATAGAAAAAAAATGAGCTAGAAACTGAATGAAAGTAGCGTTGGCCAATGTAATCTTGGTTGGGGATAGTGACTTCAACCCGGAATGCCTCTAGGATACGTGAAATCGAACTTGCAAACAAAAAAAAATTGTCGAAGCCTAAGTAATCCGAGTTGGGGATAGCGACTCTACAGCCGGAATGCCTATGGGTTAGGGAAAGCAACGCCTACGCTCATTAAAAGAAAAAAAAAGAGAAGAAAAGTGATGAAAAAAAGGAAAAAAAAATTGATTTTAAATTCTTTTGGTTTTGATATAAGACGGTTGGGAATTGGTCCAGTGATCGTTCCTTTTGTTCTATAAGTTTGAGGCGGGAGTAGGTGGACTGTAGATTCTAGCTTGAGACCCTAGGTAGATTGACGGCACTTAAACTAAATTCGCATGATAAGGGCTTAGGACCGGATTTGGGTTTAAGGGGACAAATATATTCGCAATCGCAGCTAACGCAAGCTTTGATTTTAATAAAATATAAATATTCTCTTGACCCGAGTAACTATTCATCTCTGATTCCGTTGCATAATTCTTTTTCGAGGACGAAAAAAGGGTAAGTGTGGGGATATTTGATGTGTTGCAAAATACATCTCTTATTCGTGTACAGTTTGTATAGTTTTTCGTTATATTTAGTTCTGTTTTTGTTAGAATGTGCATACTATTGATTAAATCGAGTTTTACAGGTCTTCGGTGTTGAAAAAGTTGAAAAACGATGAAGAATGAGCTGATTTTGGGAGTTAGAATTATTTATGAGATTTTGGAAGGCTGAAGCTGATAAAAAACGGAGCAATCTGTGAAATTGTTGCCGTCGCGTCACGCCACAAGGAACTTCTACAGCTGTCGCGCGACACGAGCATTAAAATAAGAATTTCTAATGAATTAAGCTGTCGCGCCACGCGACCTCAAAGGCCCATACCCGTCGCGACGGGGTGAGATGACGGAAACTCTTCCCTGTTGATTAGGGTTTAGTATAAAAAGTCAAGAAATCATAATTAAAACTCGAACTATGAATTAAGGAGGCAATAGGCGATTTTGAGAGCAATCTTAGAGCAATTTTGTAGGTTTTGAAGCATAGGAATCATTGGTACGAGTTCGGGACGAAGAATTGAGGACTTGCACGGGTTTTCTAATTCCTTGTTTGTTGATTTTTCTTTCGAAACTCGTTGTCATGAATTCTTACTTGAACATCTTTGATTTGTTTTCATTATTTGATATTGTTGGCTAAACATTTAAGCCACCTAGACTATGATGAATGGACTGAAATAAAGTTTTAACCTTTTTTCGTTAATTGCATGTATCTTATGGATTGATTGTGTATTGTAAACAGTTTGGTATATTAATTTGGTGTGTATGCATACTTTAATCTGGTTCATTACTATCAATTGCTTCGTGTGAATCTTGGTGGTTGTCTGCTACAGAATAGGTTCATGCTAGTGTCTTTGACCTTTAGGGAGAATTGGCCAACAAACCCTAGAAGTGATAGTAATTTGCTAGGTTTTAGTGTTTTACTAGTCCTAATAGCTGGAAGGTGATGGGCTATTGGCAGGTCTTACCCGGCGAATTGCTTTAGACAGTCTTTGGAAAAAGTCGTGCCTTAGTTGCCCCGTCGGTTTATTGGTCTATCAAATCAAGTTAATAAATTCAAACTACCCTAGATCTATAATTGGAAAAGAGTAGGTCAACATTAGGGTAATTGCACATTAATTAGATAATCGGAAGGAAGTCTAATAACCGGTAGGATTAGCGGCCTAGGTAGTGCCATAAGTTTCACCTCGAGAAGGGTTGTGGGGCTTAGTTGGTGTCTTAATAGGTTTAGTATCACAAGATACCGGTTTTATAAAACATGCAGTTAACTTAATTGGTAATCTCTTAAAATCAATCAAGGATTCTAGTCTAGGTGGTTCTCGTCATCATATAAGAAAAGTCTTCGCCTTATTTCGTATTAGTTTAGTTCTAGTTTAATAATTAGTTTTATAGATTAGTTTAATAGATTTCCTTAGATTTTCAGTAACCCCCCCACCCCCCAAAAACAATTAAACAGTTTAAGTCGTGTCTGTCAGCGTCTGTTAGAGTCCAGTTAACGTGAAAAATAGAGTCTCGTGGTTCGATATCCGGACTTCCTTAGGTCATACTACAGTGATCGGTACACTTGCCGATTGTGTGGTTTAGGTCGAGTCTAGATTTAAAGCTTTTTAGTGTCTAGATTAGAGAGTCTAAAGTAGTTAATTTTAATAGTTTGTTTAGCACACATCAGCACCCGAGTTTATCAAACTTCGTTAATGGTGAAATATTTTAAAAGATATAGTATTGAAAAGGTAGTATATTCGAACCGTACCCGAGTATTTCAAAATAATTAATGGTATAATAGTCGAACCACACCTGGACTTGATATAATATTTTAATTTAAATGATATTGTATCGAAACCATATAATATATTCGAACCCTACCGTTGTTTTTCAAAAGGTTTTAACGGTATAATATCTTAAACGATTTAATGTTCGAACCAAATGAGAATTTATAACACCAAAACATGAAATTCACAAATCAAAATTTTGTTGGGTTATATTCGCTGTGTATAGCTCTATACGCATCGTATATAAACCCTAGTATTCTGTGTTAATTGCTGGCCAGGCATTGAAATCAATGTATTTCTATACGCTGCGGATAACTCTATACAAAGCGTATATAAACTCTAAGTGTGCAAATAGTCATCAATAGTGTGCCAATAGTTTGAGCCTATTTAAAACATCTTAAAAAGAAGGATTTAGCTGAAAAGTTATAAAGTTTACGGTCAGAAGACGCTAGTTTAACAAGTTGCATTATTCTAAATTTGTTATTGCATATCAATCAATCAATCAATCAATCATACCCAGTAAAATCCCACAAAGAGCAAAGCTATTTGTAGGGTCTGGGGAGGGTGGGATGTAGGCACACCTTACCTCTACCCCTAGGGATAGAGAGGCTGCTTCCAGAGAGACCCTCGGCTCCAAAACACCCAGGAAAGAAATAAATAGAGCATGGGGTGTGTGTGTGTGTATATGTGTATGAAGCTACCAATGTAGTATGAGTTGCAAAATAGTGCATGGTAGAACAGAACAAATATGACAACACAAACAGTCTATACCCATAGTTACATATTTACGACCATACACTACACCTAGAAACACAACTGTACAAAACATCCTATACACATAGTTACTTATGTACGACCATACACTCCACTACACCTAAAAACACAATTGTACCCTTTCCTAGAAATCCTTAACCTTAATCCTACGTCTCCACGAGCTCCTATCATGGACCATGTTCTCAGAGAGGTGCAATTTTTGCAAATCCTGCCTAATCCGCTCATCCCAAGTAATTTTGGGTCTGCCTCTACTCCTCCTCCCCTCCACCTCGAGGGTTTCAACCACTCTAACTGGTTCTATCGTCTGCCTCCTCTTCACATGCCCAAACCATCTCAATCTTCCCTCCTTTATCTTATCTGATATACTAGCTACTTGTAACCTTTCCCTAAAAACATTATTTCTTATCCGGTCTAACCTTGTGTGGCCACACATCCATCTTAGCATTCTCATCTCTGCTACCTCCATCTTGCGTGCCTGTACTTCCTTAATGGCCCAACATTCGGTTCCATATAACATAGCCGGTCTAATTGCAACCCTATAAAATTTCCCTTTCAATTTTGTTGGGAACCTCCTATCGCACAATACCCCAGTGGCAGCTCTCCACCTACACCATCCGACCTGGATGCGGTGGGCAACGTCACTATCTATCTCCCCATCCCTCTGGACAAACGATCCTAGATACTTGAACTTAGTCACCTGCGGGACCGCTTGACTGTCAATGGTGATCTGAATGTCCTCATCGTTGTCTACTCCACTAAAGTCGCAATACAAGTACTCAGTCTTAGATCGACTAATCTTTAAACCTCTTCCCTCTAAAGCTGCTCGCCACTCTTCTAACCTCGCATTCAGGCTTTGTTTACTATCAGCAACTAACACAATATCATCTGCAAAAAGCAGGCACCACGGAAGAGCCCCCTGAATTAACTTTGTCAACTCATCTAGGATAACTGCAAATAGAAAAGGGCTCAAAGCGGACCCTTGGTGGAGTCCTACATCCACCGGGAAAGAATCAGTATCCCCTACAGGCGCTCGGACCCTAGTCTCAGTCCTAACATACATATCCCTAATTAAGTCTATATACTTCCCAGAAACCCTTCTACTCTCCAAACTATCCCAAATCAGTCTACGTGGCACACTGTCATAGGCCTTTTCAAGATCAATGAACACCATGTGTAGGTCCCGTTTCTTCTCCCTATACTTCTCCATCAATCTCCTTAGAATATGTATTGCCTCCGTAGTCGATCGCCCTGGCATAAAACCAAATTGGTTTACCGTGACTTGAGTTTCTCTTCGGATTCTCGTCTCAATTATTCTCTCCCATAATTTCATAGTGTGTCCTAGCAACTTAATCCCTCTATAATTCCCACAACATTGGGCGTCCCCTTTGTTCTTATACACAGGAACTACTACACTATTCCTCCATTGATCTGGCATTTTCCCAGATTTGAAAATAAGATTGAATAAAATAGTTAGCCAATGTACTCCTTCTTCTCCCAAGCATTTCCATACCTCAATCGGTATGTTATCTGGCCCAACTGCCTTAGCTCTTCCCATCTTTCTAAGGTTTGTTCTCACCTCCTCCCGTGTGATACGTCGACAGTAGCCGTTATTCCGTAGTCGCCTTTGCGTAGGTGAATCATCATTTTCTTCAATTTCTCCAATTTCTTGTTGGTAATCCCTCCTGCCATTGAAAAGATTGTAGAAGTACACTTGCCATCTCATCTTAATGTCGTGTTCTTTGACCAAAACGCATCCGTCCTCTCCCTTTAAAAACTTCACTGCTCCTAAGTCTTGCCTTCTACGCTCTCTAGCCTTTGCAATCTTGAACATGTCATGCTCCCCCTCCTTTGTTTCCAGTCGATCATACATCTGCTTGTAAGCTGCGTTCTTCGCCTCTGACACTGCCTTCTTCGCCTCTCTCTTAGCCTCTTTATATCTATCCCTTAAAATCGCTTGCTCCTCCTCGACTGTACACCTCAAAAGATCCCTAAAGCACCCTTGTTTAATCCTTATTTTAGTATGCACATCCTCATTCCACCACCATGACTCCTTATGGCCACACCTCTTTCCTTTTACAACCCCTAGCGTTTCCTTCGCCACATTAGTAATGGTGTTTGCCGATCTCAATGAAGAATCATGATATCTACCGTCTATGATTGCTACAAATCACCCGATAATCCAAAAAGGGCACACGCATAACAAATAATGATCAAATAGAGCGTTATAAATAAGTTCACACAATAAGTAAACAATCACAAATACGATCAAGAACAATGCCTAAACAATAACACAACAGGTAAACAGTAGAATAGAATAACACAACAGGTAAACAGCAGAATAAGATAAGTTCACACAATAAGTTCACACAATAAGATAACACAACCGGTAAACAACAGGAATAACACACAAAAAACCAGACGCGAGTATCACAGACAATAACAACTCAACAAACAAGCGGTAATCAACAAGAGAATATAACAAACAACAAACAAGAAACACAGAATATATCAGCAGCAATAAGAATGCCTAAATGCAATAGGATGTACCCTTCCTGTGTCCCAATCAATCAAACCGGTCCAACTACCCCGGCAACAAGAATGCCTAAATGCAGAAAACGGAAAAACAGAAATATAACAAGGAAAGATCTCACCAAGGTAGCAAACCCCAGCAAGGGTTTCACCGGTTCAGATTAGGATTTTACAACCTTCTTGGGTTGAACCCTAACCGAACAGCAGCTTCCAAGTTTCTTTTTCCACTAATCCAAGCTCCACAACAAGGTTGTCAAGATATGACAACACAACCGGAAAATCCGAGTATGCAACTTCAAGCCGACTGAACTCCAAGCATACACCCTATGCCGGTAATGTCTGAGTCGGAGACCTGCGGCGATCGTGACTGTGTGCGGCAGATGGATGTCCGACGGCGAACGATGTTTGGGGATGGAACGGTGTGGGTTGCCGGTTCAACGTGAAGATGATGGCCGGCGGTGGTGGACAACGACTGATGTTAGGGTTCCGGCGGTTGAGGATCTGAACCGGCGACGGTCGGGTTTCAGGTGTGAAGGTGCGAAGGAGATGGAGGGTGTCGTGTGGGTGGAAGTGGTCGGCGACCAGAGATGGGGGCGGTGGTAGTTCAGAGTCGTGAAGAGTAAAAACAAAAATTATTAGAAAAAATCATGAAAAAGTAGTGAGAAAAACGAGTGTAAAGTGTGCTTCAGATCTCGGCTTTTATGAAAATGTAAATTTGTTATTGCATATCTACACAGTTATTAGACTTTTGTTAGGCTATTGAATTGGTTTTTGTAACGTTGTTGAAGTTATGTTTGCATTTAGTATATAAGTAAATCCTTTGTAAAGAAAATTTTTAATGTAAATCAAACATATGTTTCAGAATTAGTGAGGATAAATTCCGGTTAAACAAAAAATTAATACACTGTAAAGTAGATAAAAAAAAGACTCCATATCATGAATAGAAGAACACATTAATAGCAGGACATAAATAAAATACAACCATGTGCATGTATGCATGCTTGTTTGATTATATTTAGACCACCCGTAGTGGGGCGTTTTTCTTAAAAAAAATTGAAAAAAAACGCCCAAAAACGCCCTGTTGGTGCACTTATGTCTGCACTTTGTCTGTATTCGGTCACAATGTAAAACGATGTCTTGTTAGTCTTGTAAGTTTGACCAAGTCAACCATCCTCCTGGTTTGACTTGGCCAAACAGTCAACATTATGTTTGTAAGATGTTGGGTCGAAGGATGTGCCATCGAAGGATTGCCTATATCCTTCGATGACCTGCTCGATAGATAGCATTCGATAGATGGACCGCGAAAGATCCCATCCTTCGTGGTACATGCAGATCGTTCGAGCTGTTTCTGGTCGAAAGATGATCTTTCGATCAGACTGTTTGATCCTTCGACCAGACACGCTGTGTTGGGTATAAATACCCGTGTGTTGTGTTCACTTCGATAGTTAGACACTTAGACAGATCAGGAACACACACACACACTAGAGAGAGTTTGCAGAACTGATTTGTAAACCTTGTGCTTGGAACGGACCTTTCATACGCATTAATACAAGTGGTGTTAATCGTTGAGTCTTGTGTGTTGTTTATTTACGTGTTCTATCTCGGTTTGCTATCTCGGTTGGATTCCGCACAACCGGGTTGGTTTGTACACAAGGATTAGGCGACTAGATCCTCCCCTAGCCGGACCTACAAGTGGTATCAGAGCAAGGGCTCTTCTCCTTGTTAAAACCGAGTGTTTTCGGGTGTTTTTCGGGTTTTTAAAGTTCATATTTTCTGGAAACCTTACTGTTTTTGCTGTTTGTTCTTATAAAAACCTTGTCACTTTTCATTGTCACATGTTAAAAATTGGTTTTTAGTGAAGTTTCAAGCAAAAACGGGTTTTCGATAGTTGTCGGTTTGCTGGAAATTTAAATATTTCTGGGTTTGTTCTTCATTGTGTTCTTGTTATTCTACACTTTTGATCTTAAATTTTTAAACTTCAAAGTGTTTGTGCTTTGGAAAGTGTAAACTGATTAAAATATTGGGATCATTACCCGGTTGGTGAAAAACCTGCATGTTCAGACCTGAAAGATATGGTCTGAATATACTTTCTGCCGAAAGTTCTCACCAACCCGTCAACTTTTCACCAAACTGTCTCATTTGTCAACTGTGTCAGAGCTAGTTCGAAAGATATCCTTCGAAGTCGAAAGACCATCTTTCGACCAAAGGAGGTTCGACAGATAGTCATCCTTCGAGCATCCTTCGAAGTGTGAGACTTATCTTTCGGTCCAAGGAATATTTTCGAAACATATATCTTTCGGTCCACTGCTCATTTTCGAAAGACTAGGATCCTTCGACTGGGGAGTCTTTCGAAGTCATCTTTCGTGTGTATCTTTCGGTGTACAGTACTTTTTCGAAAGATAAGGATCCTTCGGTTGGAGAATCTTTCGAAAAACATTGTTCGAAATTCAACAGAGATCCTTCGAACCCTGTTGATCCTTCGAACAGGTGTTGATCTTTCGATCTTTAGTCTGTTTGTGTTTAACAGTTTGTGTTTTTCAAGTCCTTCGACAGGTATCCTTCGGCTGATTAAAAATGAATCCAAGGTGGAATACTTTGGTAAATACAGATATGTATTTTGGTACTCCGTCATCTTCCGCACCGGTATCCTCACAAGCTAATGCAATTTCTACCGGTCAATGGGCATTTGTATCAAATCAAGTGCCAAGTGTTCAAAGCATTCTTTTAAGCGAAAGCGAAACTGGAAGTTTGAATAGACCTCCAAAGTTGATGCATTTATATGAATATCCCGGATGGATTGATAGATTTCATACATATGTCCTTGGTCAGAATACAGAGTTGTGGTTGCGGTTCATCACAGTTTTGATCAAACAATAGAGGTTGCTGCATCATCTGCTGCTACGTTTGCAGATCTCACGGAAGATCAGAAGAAAGTCTATGATCTAGAAAAGAAGGCATACGCCATTCTCACTCAGGCCTTAAGTAAAGATATCTATCATCAGTTCGTCAGTTATAAGACTACAAAAAGGTTGTGGGACGCGTTGAAAACAAGGGGCGTGGGAAATGAAGCAACACATCAATTGAGAAAAGAGTTGCTGAAGAAAGAGTTTGATGGTTTTACTTGTATGGAGAATGAGTCGTTGGGTGATTTGACAAGTCGATTTAATCACTTGTTGACTGAATTGACAAATTTCGGGGTTATTACAACTCCTGTAGAGATTGTGAAAAGGTTTGCAGATGCATTGCCACCTCAGTGGAATACATTCTTGGAAATCATGAAGTACAATGGTACTTTAGCTACAACGAGCTTCAACGACTTTGTTCAAATTCTAGAAAACAAGAACCAGGAAGAAACTCTGAAAGCAAAAAGAATTCCCGTGCCTCAAAATCCTGAAATGTATTTTGGAACCTCTAGCACCTCTACAAAACCTTCTTCGCATGCTCCAATTCAAACAGCTTTTGTGACTAGCACAGATATGTATGGCAATACTATCCAAGTTCCTGTGCCTCCAAAGACAGACATGTATGGAAATCTGCTGGAACCAGTCCCTCAATCAGCACCACAACAGCAACGACCTTTCAGACCAACTGATATGTTCGGAAATCCTTTACCAACAACAGATATGTATGGGAATCCGCTTCCTCCTCAACAGCAAGCTTGTTATGGAAGCACATCATCTGCTGGTCAGCAATCAAAGCCAGATACAGTACGGCTCGACATCGCAAGCTTTTCTAAAGTAAGTGTGGAAGTAGCAAAGGAACACATGGAGCTGCTAAACACTGTGGTGAGCGCATACTGTGGATTAGTGGAAGGTCAGATTGGCAACATTAATCTGACTCAAGAAGACTATCAGCAGATAGATAAAGAGGAGATGGAGATGATGGATATCAAGTGGGCCTTTGCCAGTGCTGTTAGGCGAGCAAAGGATTTCATGGAAAGAACAGGCCGAACCAGCTTGGAAAGCAAGAAAGACACCAAGTATGGGTTCGATAAACAAGCTGTTAAATGCTTCAACTGTGGTGAGCGCGGCCATTTCAAGCGTGAATGTACAAGGCCATCTCAACATGGGAACCAGAATCCCTTCAGAGGTCAAGGCAACCAGCAGAACCAGAACAGGAACAATGTTCGCACATTGGTGCCTGTCAACAATCAGACTCAGGCAGGACCATCAAATGCCAATCAGGCACTAGTGGTTCAGGTAGACGAAGGTTGTGATTGGTCAATCCAGTTGGGAAACGATGCACCAGATGGAACCGCTTGTTTTGCTGAGGTGGTTAATGATCTTAAACACGCCAGTGGTGGAGAATCTTCCACCAATGGTGATGCATCTTCTGAGGATGAAGACTCTTCCGGTTATAGTGGAAGCTCGGATGAAGAATCCTCAACTTCAGGCAATGATCAGGTGGATGACACAACAAGTGCGTCAGTCGATGCTGCTGATTTTGATGAGCTTTTGGAGGAAGCTGCAGCAGGAATTCAAAGAAGATCTATTTTGGTGGATCAAGCTGCTTATTCTTCGTCTTCTCTCCATTCAGCCTTTATGGCGAATGTCGACAGTTCATCAAGTCAGGTACGTGTCGACGAACCCACTTCTGTTAGCTGTAATAACTGTGATAGTTTGTATGTTAGATGTGCTGAGTTGGAAGCAAACATGTCTGAGTTGCAAGGCAAACACGATGCTTTACAAGCTAGTTTGTTTGAATTGCAAGACAAACATGTTTTAGTGAATGATAAGTGGTGTGAATTGCAAAGCAAGTATGAGGCTTTGCAAGAGAAATATGATGTGACATTTATTCATAATCAGAAATTGACAGTTGATATTTCAAAGTGCACTGAAGCCAATATGTTTTATGAAAACCATGAAAAGAATTATAAATCAATGATTGAAACATTGAAGAAAGATAAAACAGAGCTGACTAAAATGGTTTCCAGAAAACAAACTGACATTAATTTGTATATCACTCGTCTTGAGGTGATGCAAAAAGAAATGGCTTGTGTTAAAACAGAAAGTGAGGCGATCCGACTCAAGTTAGACAGTTATTTGAGTTCTAGCTATGTGTTGGATCACATCATTGATGTTCAGAAAGAGAAAAAGGATGTCACATGCATAGGTTACAAGAAATGTCCACCACCCGTGAGAAACAATTTTGATGCTTTGCCTGATGAGGAGTATAGGACTCACTTTGAGCCATCTGTTCCTTTGGACGTTGAGGAATTTGCAGCAGGGCTCGGATACAAGAAAGAAGTATCGTCAGATTCAGATGTGTCAGCAGATACATTTGTAACTGCTGAACAGAATCAGGATCCTCCAGTGGTGGTTGAGGATGTTGATTCTTCTGATGATGAGTCTGATGATACTGATTCGGAAAAGTCTGATGCAGTAATCAAAGAAGAGGACATACCTCTTGAGAATCATATCCTATGTGATCCTCCCACAAAACCTGCTAAGACTGTTCCAACCGAGTCCACATCTGCAAAAGAGTCGGAGAGTGTGGATTTGCTGTACACTCTTGTTGGTGATGATAAAATTTACTCAGACAAAGATTTTCCTATTAAGAATGTAAATCAATCTTTAATCAGTAAAATCTTTGAAAATTCTACAAGTAAGTTTTTGGGAAAGACAGGACCACATGTTACAGTCACACAGTGTCCTCCTATCCCAAAGGCTGAAGTTAGAAAACAATTTGGGAACAAGAGATTACCAACAGTGCAAGCACAGCAAAATCATACCCAATCCAAAGGTAAGACACCGACTCAGAGTCAAAGGAAGCCGAATCAGAAGAAGAAGAAGAATGTAAACTTTGTGGAATCGAAGGGAACGGACAAAATTGAAAAATTTGCAAATCAATCTAACTTAGATTTTGTCCAAAAAGCAACTGTGATGAAAAGGAATGAACCAAGTTGTTCAAAACCTAGTACCTCGGGATCACAAAGTTCATCATCGGCAAGACGATCACATGTTACTTCGGGGTTTGTTGAACGAAGATCATGTTTTGAATGTGGCACAATTGGACATATCATTCGAAATTGTCCGTATCTTCATAAGTTGAAAGCAAAGGTTGATGCCCCCCATGGTAACAATTACCATAAAAGATTTGTTTCACCAAAACAGGACCCTCGTCTTGTTAAACAACAAGAAGTGAAACAGAGAAAGAAACAACGGAAAAATGTTGAAAAGGTTTTAAAGCCAGAGGTTGTCCATACAAAATCTGTCGAATCAAATGTTAAACATGAAAACCAAAAACAGATTTGGAAACCAAAACCAGTAACTGTTTCAGGGGGAGCTACATCAATTCCGAATCATCGGGAAATGGATGTTACAATCCTCGATGATGACGGACGACCCAAGTCTGTGAAGGCTTGGGTCCCCCTCTCCAACTAATCTCTGAGTGAGTGTGTAGGATGTTCCAGGAGGAACTTTCGATAGTCGTAAGATTGTTGATAGTGGAGCGTCCTTACACAAGATAGGCGACAGAAGAAATTGTTGCCATTGATGGAGAGAGGAGAAAAGAAGACAAAAATGTCTGATGAAAGAATGTTGTTGAATGAAGTTGAAAAATTCGACCAGTTGAAGAATGTGCCAAAATTTGGTTGTTATGGTTTTTTGATCGGGTCCTCAGGAAAGATTCAAATGAAAAGTACGCGCCTGTAGCACGTCTGAAGCTTTTCGAAGACACATGGATTTTTCTTCCACAAGAAGTTCAAAGTCCACAAGATGAACGTGTAAGGTACTTTTCTCCACGGTGCGATTGAAGAGAATGTGTTTGTTGATCAAACCAACCGGGTGTGCGGATGCCTTGGCGTGGATTGAACAACCGCACACTACTTCTCAAGAGAAAGATAAAGACCTTCGCTGGTGCAATGTGGAAGACCAGCCGGACCCAGAGGTTTCTGATCTTGTTGCTGTGAAGAGATTTCTCAGTAGCTACAAAATCGACTTTGAAATCCACACCGGGTGGATATCCAGTTTGGGAGAACACTCAAATTCCTTGCAATGCACCAAGCAGTTGCAGGATACGGTTTTAAATTTCTAATCTCTCCTATACTTGTCGATGTTTAAGCTGCTTTATGAATTATTATCATCTCGTACAGCACTCTTTGACCTGACACATTGATCTCGAATATCACTTCACACGTGATTGTTTTAATATGAAACTCATCGATGTTGTCATGGTCCGCACCGATGACCGACATGCCAACTGATTTTTTTCCAAAATTCGATAAATCATTTCAGATTCAAAATTTAATTTTGGTAAACGGCATTGAGGTAAAGCATGAGTTAACCAACATCGGAAAATCATTTTTGTAAATACCTTTGTGTTTTAGATTTGTCTTAGTTTATTGATTTTAGGGGGAGTAAATCCAAAATTTGAAAATCCAAAAACTTTAAAAAATTTCAAAAACACAAAAACAATAGAAAAACAAAAATGAGTTTCCTGGCGAGCAAAAGAGAAAATGATAGTACATCAGTGGTCTGTCTAAACCTCTTTAAACCTTAAATGAAAAACGATAAGCAGCTCTATATAAGATGTATCGGTAGGCTCACAATCATTTTAAAGTGTGCAGGGTGATATAAACCTTAAATCCGACTGAAGACTGGGTGGGAACCATTCATTGGCATATGGTCTTAGTACCGAAATTTCGTTTGAGAGATTGCCGAGGTTCTGAGATATTCGGTCTTTATGCTGCTTATCATCTGGGTATCATGGTTGTATCTTTTACCGAAAAATAACGGGGACGCAAGTCTAGATCTTCCATGATACTATACATACGTGTACATATTGCATACGACCTCAATAAGTGATCAACAATCACATGTCCAAACAAATAAGTGATAAAATATCACAAATTCTTTCCGGGTGTCAAGTTCGTCTCTCTGCTGTACGAAAGTACTGACCTGTTCACGGACCTGCTCCTGTGCCCTCATGCATCGAAAATCAAGTTCCTCATCAATAAGTGATTATATCACATAGGGCTTGGTTTTCAAATCAAAATAAGTGAGAATCTCACATCATATACGGTCAAACAGATGATAATCGGTATACTCACCGGTAAGATGAACCCTCGTGCATACCTTGATACGGGAATGTGTCGTGATGTGGATGAACACCGGTCGGTAAGTATAAATTATACCTTAAAGTATCCCCTCGCCATGATTACATCTGATCAGCTGAGCTTATGTGGACAACAATACCGATAATTGTTATAGGATGCTTATCTTAATGTTAACTAATTGAACAAAGAGAGTGTTTTGACATGACCGTACACTGATATGATTCTCTTACCCTCGAAACTCACAAAAAGAATGTCTGTAAATATTTATTTACTGCTTTCAGTCTTTACATTTGAAATATTCAAAAATACCAAAAAGATTTTAAGTGTGTTTTAATATAAACTTTATAAAAGCCAAAAAGATTTTATTTCTATTTTATTTTCGATCGTACGATGTTGGAGCTCGAGTCTTCGTTACCTGGAACCTGAACGAAAACCGAAAACGACTAAATCTTCATAAACGGTCGGAATTTGCAAGTGTTGAAAGTTAAAATTGAAATTGATAAAACTCTTTAAACTTTCAAACTGTCGGACGGTGTTTGTTTAAACAATGGTCACATGTGTGTCGTTTGCTTATGATATTCCAGGCGGTTGTTCTCATTACGCGTTTAGATTTCTTGCATGTGCAGATTCTAAAGGCTAGGAGAACATGGTCGATGACAAGCTTCGGAATGAAGACACGACGTGAAGGCACTCAAATGATGAAGATGATCGAGTTGCCGCTGACCATGATCAACACCACAAGGATCTCACTTCATAAAGAACAAGTATTTCACGAGCATAACTCAAGGGGGAGCTTATGTTAAGGGGGAGTTTGTCAACACACTTCCTACCTGAACCAGGGGAGTTTGTTGGTACACTTTCTGCTTTCAAGACGTGAAGACTTTAAAGATCCTCCGACATTGAAGACTTGAAAAGAAGTCAAAGACTTGAAGACACGAGAACTTACAAGAATGAAGATCGAGACAAAGCTACAGCCAGACAAAGCTACAACCAAGGGGGAGTTTGTTGGTGCACTTATGTCTGCACTTTGTCTGTATTCGATCACAATGTAAAACGATGTCTTGTTAGTCTTGTAAGTTTGACCAAGTCAACCATCCTCCTGGTTTGACTTGGCCAAACAGTCAACATTATGTTTGTAAGATGTTGGGTCGAAGGATGTGCCATCGAAGGATTGCCTATATCCTTCGATGACCTGCTCGATAGATAGCATTCGATAGATGGACCACGAAAGATCCCATCCTTCGTGGTACATGCAGATCGTTCGAGCTGTTTCTGGTCGAAAGATGATCTTTCGATCAGACTGTTTGATCCTTCGACCAGACACGCTGTGTTGGGTATAAATACCCGTGTGTTGTGTTCACTTCGATAGTTAGACACTTAGACAGATCAGGAACACACACACACACTAGAGAGAGTTTGCAGAACTGATTTGTAAACCTTGTGCTTGTAACGGACCTTTCATACGCATTAATACAAGTGGTGTTAATCGTTGAGTCTTGTGTGTTGTTTATTTACGTGTTCTATCTCGGTTTGCTATCTCGGTTGGATTCCGCACAACCGGGTTGGTTTGTACACAAGGATTAGGCGACTAGATCCTCCCCTAGCCGGACCTACACGCCCCCCACCCCATTACACCCCGCGTTATTGGGCGTTTTAATTTGGAAATTTTGTTGTAGGCGTTTTAATTAAAACACTGGTTTGGCTTGTTGGAAGCTTTGACCCACCAATCACTACCCCTTACACCTGACAACTTTTTCAACTTTTTGCATGTGCCAATGGGATAATGCCCAATGTTTGACTATCCATCTGTTTGCTTTATTTATATATTTATTTTAAAGATTGGAATGGGCATTATAGGAATAATGCCTCACTACACCACTTTTTGCTATAATGCCCCATGCTGACTGCGATGACACGTGTCGGATAATGCCCCATGGTGGGGGCATTATAAGTTGTTACCACTACACATGGTCTTATGACAAAGAAAACCAGTTTGGGTGAAAGAAAACTTTTGTGGTACACTCATACATAGATTAAATTAAATTAACAAGTTTAAACGACGCATACATGATTTACTCTTGTTTTTATTTTACCTCATGAAAAAATAAAAAGAGCCTAGTTTGTTTTGGTGCAGACTTTCCTGACTTCACCCTGAGAACCAGTAAGAACCCCAATACGACCCATTTTAACCATAGACACACCAAAATCCTTGAAGAAAGTGGAACCATGACTAATAGATTGAATCAAGTAGGCTCTAGTCTCAGGGTCGTTAAGCAAGGCTGCATCTGATTCAAGAAGCCCCCTTCTCTTAGTCACTAGTCTAAAGTATGAGTCATCAAATGTCAAGAAGCTCCCTGGGTCTAACTCAGCTAATGTGGTTTGGTCTCTAGGCTTGCACTTTAACTTTAACCTTGCAATATAGTTTTGGTCCATTGAGGGATCGGTATCACCTTTCCCAGTGAAGTTGTAGAGCCGGTTTTCGAACGAGGAGCAATGAGACATCCCTATGGTATGTCCTCCTATATAGAATGATCAAGACAAGAGTAGGCATATTAATTACATACATTGTGAAACTGATCACTTCAGTGCTGCTAACTATGTAGAAAATATTAATTCCATTGTCTGTCATGAACGTACCGGATAGAACAACAAGGTCTTTTTTGTTAAGTCCCCTCATGGCAAAAGATTGCTTCAAAAGAGTGATGTTTGCAAAAGGTGGTGGCAATCCTGTCACACGATTTATGGGATCAGCGAACAAAGACGCTTTTCCATCTCTTCGGCCAGTTTCGACCTCCCAATATGGTCCCTTGGTCTGTTAACAAAAGTGGATGATCGAGATAATACATGAGATAACTAATAAAAAAATCATTCTAAACTTCACTAGCTTGTTAATTGCTAAAGATCAACTTGAAAACAGCATCTATCGAGTTAAAGCTTGAACAAGTAGAAGCCCAAAAATAAGCTCATTTAATAAATAAGTTAAATGAGCCCGATGTTAATGTTGAGCTTTGCTTACAAAGTTCAAGTTCGCAACCTAAACGAGGCCATAATTTAAATATTTTTTTATTTAATATATTATACACATATTTACATACTTGTTTTTTTAAATAACTAAATAACATATATTATGTTAAATATAGTAATTATAACTTTAAATAAATTTTTATAAAATAGTTCATACATTATTGAAAAATCGTATATAAGGTGAGCTCAATCTTTATAAAACTTGAAACAAGCCAAGCTTATGCATGAGTCTTCAAAATTTTTTTGTTTTTTGAATGGTGAATTTCTTTTTATTCCGGGTTGTCTGTGAGACTTGAACCCAATACCTCCCCTTCCAAAGTGTTTAAAGGCATTGCCTTTGCCAATGGACCACCACATCATTTAATCAAGCCGATCTCGGGTTCGGCTCAGCTCATTTACAAGCTACACATGAAACCAATTTCAGCATTAGATTTGAAAGGAAGATAAATATACCGCCACAGTAACGTCTCTAGCAACAAGGGCTACGATGTCAGCACAAGAAACTACACCAGGGCAGGCCTTTTCTAACGCCAACTTCACCTTATCAATGATATTAAACCCTCTCAGGCTGAGATTCGGGGGCGAGAATTTCTCGGATTGTCGTGTTGGAGAATCCAACAAAATCGATCCGTCACAACCCTACAATTAGAAGGTTCATAAAACACATTTACGTCAATATTTGAAGAATTTAAAACTGAAATCTTATTCTAAAATAACATGTTACAAACCCTAATGAAGCAGTCATGGAAATGCATTCTCAACAATGGGCCCGAAAGAGACGGAGCCACGGCCATAACATCGCCCATGACCGTCGATACGATCTTTTCGGCTTGTGGGCATGATTTCTCATAGAACCCTACTTTTAAGCCTTGGCCTTCTGCATGTAAAGAAAGGAGTGCTAGAACCATCATTTGAAGTACAAAAACTCCAAATGAGTTCTTGGAAAAGGCCATTTTGAAGATGATTAGTCTTTCAAAAGTAAACTTGTTTTTTAATTATGTGAATTGCTCATTCGATCAAGGTTTCATTTATAGTAGTAGATTAGAGAGACGACCGCGACCCTGTACTTTGAATGTGTCGTATATGTTGTCAGACTTTCTTATTTTTATGATCAACAGGGCCAGTATGATTTGCTCATGATGGACATTTAAAAAACACAAATGGCTTAATTAAACAATACAAATAGATTTAGTTAAAAAATATCATTCATATATACGTTTGAAGAACGACCATGGTGCCCATCCAGCTTTAATGAAGTGGACAACCAATTTTGCTAATATAGAAGTAATAGATGTTAAAATCTGTCAGTATCGATTCTGTTGGAATGTCTTCAGCCAGAATAGAAATATACAAAGCAAAAGAATTCTATATGGCAAAAGCGTTGACATTGAAGAGAGAAAATATAAACCAAAAACTAGTAGACATAATATATATATATATATATATATATATATATATATATATATATATATAGATGGTGTAAAATACAAGAGTGGTGGTTATTGAGCACGACCCCGGAAAAAGAAAAACGATGAAGACTAACGGTGGATTGAGGTAATTTATTAGTTTTTTAATAAAAGAAGTGGTGGGTCTGATGATTTTGGTAAATAATTTCTAAATCACCTGCAAAGTAAATATTTGTTCAAACTGTCTGGGATATACGTTTCATTACGTAACAAATATATTGTAGATTTTTGCTTCACTAATATTTTATACTTTTTTGGAGATAAAGGCATAATAATGTGTTTGGTTAATGATCATTGCATGCATGTTCTTGGCTTAATGTCAACGCTTTTGCGCTATTAAATTAAATTCTTTTTATTGGAATATTTACACCCTAGCTGGTATTCCAATGGATTTGATATTGATACATTTTAACCTATAGCAGTTACTCGTTTATATGACTGTAAACAAGATGAATGTTTGGTCCTTGACTTATAAGATGAACTGTAGATTCGTTGTTTTCATACGTAGTTGTTGTCTTAATTATAAGATGAACTGTTTGGTCCTCCTTCAAATGTAAATATGACTGATTCTTTTCTCTAGAGTTTATCTGAATTGTTGAAAGAAACATTCCACTTTTTTAATGTTGATTATGTGCAAATCATACCTGTTACGAACATGGAGTTACACCCCCATGAAGTTAGAAAAAAACTGATAAAAATACGAAGGGTTGACGACATCATCTATGACATTTTCATAGAACCGGGTCTATCTAATCAACTATAAATTAAACCTTGATCGCATTACATTCCAGCATCCAAAAATTAAGTTTATCTTTTGCAAGGCTATTCATCTTCAAAATGGCCACTTACAAAAACTCATTTGGATTTTTTGTGCTTCCAATTATGGTTCTAGCACTCTTAACTCTCCAAGCAGAAGGCCAAGGCTTAAAAGTTGGGTTCTATGTGAAATCATGCCCACATGCTGAAAAGATCGTAACTACGGTCATCAACGAAGTTATGGCGGTCGCCCCGTCTCTTTCTGGCCCGTTGTTGAGAATGCATTTCCACGACTGCTTCATTCGGGTTTGTAACATGTTATATTATCATATAATTAAAGTTCACTTCTTAGATTATTTCAACATCTAACGTGAATGTGTTTTATGATTTATGAACCTTACATTTGTAGGGTTGTGATGGATCAGTTTTATTGGATTCACCATGTCACACCCCCAAAATCCACCTGCGGAGTATCACCGCTTGGAGGCGTGACTGACCAGGATCAAGTCACCAATCATATTGAACATAACAAGTAATAAGTAAAATTCAACCACCCAATATGAAAGGTGTTTCAAATCAAAACGTAGTTAAGTGTTTAGCGGAAGCATAATTGTAAAACCCAATATAAGTATTAAGTACGAAATAAAGTAATGTTTTTAACATGGCACACACTGCCATGTCCCACAACGACCACGCCTCCCTGTGCAAGCTCCATGAGTACCTAACGACCTGCAAGGCATGTAACAACGAGTCAACAACAAAGTTGAGCGAGTTCACAGTTGGTTGTTCAGTTGTAGCATTCGTTTCGTAAATCATATGTTCGTTTTGTAAACCATGTATCGTATTAATTCGTATCGCGGTCTCCCAGACATGTTTGCGAAGATTAGTGGGGGCTTCCCATGTGTTACTAGACCGCGCGTATCGACTGCTACGAAAATGTGAGAGGTGCCCTAAGTCAATGTCTATCAGCATTGACCCTTTGCCCATAGTCCATTAGTACACGCCCGTTCGGACGACACGGTGTGAGGTTTGTTAAACCTAATAGCGCTATCTACTAATGACCCGCTCGCCATAGGCCTCGTCGATTAAGTCGATAAATGAGGGACTTCAAATGATAGAGTGGTGGTCTTATGGTCGTACGTATCCTGTTGTATGGGGAATACGCAAGTTTGTAGTTACCGTTCAGTTCTTTAACCCATTCCCAACCCTTGGGAATCCCATGCCTTGGATAGAGTGTGAACTCACCTTGGTTTGCTCGGTATGCTTAACTATGTGCTCACAAGTAATCAATCAAGTCCTATAGTATGCACGTATACTCAATCAGTTCAAGCTCGTAAAGTTTCACATGCAATCTATGACACAAAGTGCTTGGCAGTTAACATCACGTATCATGTAAGCAGTAAATCAATATCATGCAATTCATGCTTCTTATAAATGTCTTTCACAGTTTATTCTAACATGGTTGTTCGTTAACAGTCTTAGTAAGCTTAACAGTGTTAATCAGGATTATCAGAATTTCTATACATAATAAAGTTAACACACCTAATGCAGTTACTGTTTCCTATCAAGTTAGATCAAACTTAACAAAGTTATCATACATAATGAGCTTAACATACATAACCTAGTTAACATAACTCAGTTAACATACCTTACATATTTGACTTGTTTAACAGCGTTAACAACTAACAGAATTTATAAACTAACTGAGTTTACTGAACTAATGGAGTTAATAACTTAACAGGTTTGATAAACTAACAATGATATTGTGCTACGACAACTACATGTGCCGAAAATACTTGCATGGCGAAATCACTATGGACCGAAATCCCCTTGGGCCGAAATCCATTTGGGCCGAAAACACATGGGCGACGAAATCCCCAAGGTGTTTTCGTTGGGATAGGGTCTTCGTTGGGTGGAGGGTTTTCGTCGGGTGCATCATCATCAATAACAGTTTCACAAAACCCTAATAGTTATCCAACAACGATTCAATCGGACCAACCATATAATCATATAATCTACCAATTCATTATACAATCCAATTATTACTCAATCGTAAATCATCTGCAAGTTGTTATGATCATCATATATACGACATAAGATTTAAACACAGAACCCTAATATGCTAGTCGCCTATCATCGAATCAACAACGAATCAAGAGCATCAGTATCAAATCAACCTAAGCATTATACATCACACAACAGATTTTTACATCAGATCATGGGAATTCCTGTCGCATTTATCTATTTAATATACCATCATTCAACATAACAGTTAACTCATGATATCATATTAACAAATCATTGTGAAATCAAGATCGTATACAATCATTAGATCATTCATAGAAAAGCATAACATAATTACACAACATCAGTATCAATTAAACATATACATACAGACATGTGATCATGTGTAACTTGAACCACAGAGCCACTAACCGAGATGAAAGGTCACTAGCTAGTCGAAAGGAAAAACTTGAAAACTTGCAGTTGCCGTCACACAAGGAAAAGAGCTCTAGGGTTCTTGCCGATTAAAAGTTTTACGTAAGGATTAAGAGAAATATATAACTGAACCACTTCTGGGCCTAAAGCCCATTTGATTTTCGTTGGCCACAAGGTGGACGAAAACACATGTGTGTTTTCGTGAGGAGGGTGTTTTCGGATGGAGGGTATTCAGCCAAAGTTCCATTTTTTAAAATACACATATCCCACCATTAACAGGAAACATATTATTACATACACTCAAATGTAATTGCACACCATATATAACACATCAATCACAATACGATTTAACATATTACAAACATGTACAGTTGCGAAACAAACAAGTCGTGTAAACAAACAACTTAAACAATTTACGTGCAATTGATGCGAAGATGGAATCTTGGAAACTCGAGTTGTCACACACCAACAAATCAATCCGAGAAATTCTCGCCCCCAAATCTCAGCCTAAGAGGGTTTAATATCATTGATAGAGTGAAGTTGGCGTTAGAAAATGCCTGTCCTGGTGTAGTTTCTTGTGCTGACATCGTAGCCCTTGTTGCTAGAGACGTTACTGTGGCGGTAGATTTATCCCCCTTTCAAATCTAATGCTAAAATTAGCTTCATGTGTATAGCATGATAATGCCAACATTTTGGATACAATGCTAATAATGATTCATCATCTTCTTATACGACGAACTTCTTTTGTTAACAGACCAAGGGACCATTTTGGGAGGTCGAAACTGGCCGAAGAGACGGAAATGTGTCTTTAATCAGTGATCCCATAAATCCAGCAACAGGATTGCCACCATTTTTTGCAAACATTAATCTTTTGAAACAATCATTTGCACTAAGGGGACTAAACACAAAAGATCTTGTGGTTCTCTCTGGTACGTCAATGAGTATTTTTATTTTCCATGAACCTTTCTTACAAATTCATATCTTCAGCAAAGTTAGTATCAAAGGGATTGATCATTTCTTAGGAGGGCATACCATAGGGATGTCACATTGCTCATCATTCGATAGCCGGCTCTACAACTTCACTGGGAAAGGCGATACTGACCCCTCAATGGACCCAAACTACATTGCAAGATTAAAGTTGAAGTGCAAGCAAGGAGACCAAACCACTTTAGCTGAGTTAGACCCTGGGAGCTTCAAGACATTTGATGACTCTTACTACAGACTAGTTACTAAGAGAAGAGGGCTTCTACAATCAGATGCAGCCTTGCTAAACGACCCTGAGACTAGAGCATACTTGGTTCAATCTACTAGCCATGGTTCCACTTTCTTCAAGGATTTTGGTGTGTCTATGGTTAAAATGGGTCGTATTGGGGTTCTTACCGGCTCTCAGGGTGAAGTAAGGAAAGTTTGTTCCAAAAGGAACTAGAATCTCTTTATCCAGAAAGTAAAATAAAACCAGGAGCAATCACGGTTCATCAGCGTTTGATCACGTGGTTTAACCTTGATAATTCAGTTTAACCCCTATCTTTCAAGTTCAATCTATGTATGAGTGTTCCACATAAGTTTCATCCATTAAATACCATTTTCATAGTCTTAAATGTACTCTAACTAGTATACATCTATGTACAACTTTCTTTATTTAATTCTTGTTATTAATGTGATTCATTCCGGAATGTTCTTTTTTTTTTTTTTTCTGAATGCATTACTCACTACAAGAAAACGGGGTGATAGCGGAGACAGCGTCACTAATGGTAATTGTGGCGACATGTCGCCGCTAAAGGGTCGTCGGTAAAGCTTGGCCGTTAAAGGGCCTCCTGTCGCCGCTATTGCTTCATGTCGCCGCTAAAAGTTCACATCAATAGCGGCAACATATATCGCTGGTAATAAGTCTTCGCTAAAGGTGACCATCAATAGCGGCGACACATGTCGTCGCTAAAAATCTTTTTTGTTGCATTTCCAATATTTCCGGTTATATATAAATCTGCCAATTTTCTAGTTTTCCACAACGTAAACAAACTAAATAAACATAATACTTAACATCCTAAAATTGCATAAACCGTTTAATCGGTACAATAACATCCTAAAATTGCATAATACTTAATATGTCGATAATAACATCCTAAAACTACAAGATAACTGTCATATGTCGATAATACTTATTAGTCTAAAACGAAGTTCAATGAAATAGATTTCAAACTCAACTGGATTCATAATTTTTTGACAAGTTTAGGTCGATGAAAAGATTAAAACGAAAACACAGGTACTGGGTGCGTTTTTCTGCAGATGCTACAGTCTATTACGAAAGTCATAACTTGGTCTATAGTTGGAGTTAATACTTGAAATTTTTACATTAGATAGTCTTAGGAGGTTACACAATTCTCCAAGTGGAATTTCGTCAATCGGATCGACGAGGATTTTTCTATAAAACAAACCGTAAACTGTCGATATAATGTGACGAAATTGCCCTTTACGTGCTAGATAATTTTTGTTGATTTTTCTGTGAACAATAAATAATTATTCAAATCTTCTATTCCCGTGCTAGGGTTGCCCTGAATGATGTATCCATCACAAGGGGAATTGAAACCAAACATGTCGCAACTCGCAACATAGCTTGCCGAGAAGGCCATGTTTAATTTGTTTTTGAAAATGTTGAACATAAGAGCACACAGGTAACACTTTTTTTATGTTTAACCATAAAAAAATAAATGGGTTGGCTTATAGATTGAAACAAGTACTTATTTGGCATGGGTCTACATAGAAACATTTTTTTTCCTCCAAATTGTTATTTTTTTTTTATAAATCCCACAAATCTAGAATTGTCAATCACTTAAACTATTTGGTTATTTTATTGTCACAACTTAAAAAACACTCTTAAAAGATAAAGTCGGTGCAATGTCACGACAAAAACACAAAAAAATCTTTGTGTGCTAGGTGTTGCCTAGGCGTGATGTTCAATTTAATCACTCTACTCTACTTCTCTCATCTTCATCTTCACTTAATCTTCAACCGACGAGGTGACTCCCTTTAGGTTCCGGAAGAAGTTGTAATATAATTTCCAGTCAGGACAATGACGGGTGATGACACCGCCACATCAGGTGTGCTTTTACATTGCTAAGATCAATTACATTGTTTGAAATAGAAATACAACAAGATTGAAACAAGTAAAGTATAACAATTATTTGAATTTAGAGTGTGTTCCTAGGCATCTTACGAATTTAAGTGAGGTGGTGGAACTAGGTTGGAAGCCAAGGCTTTCATAGAACACACACTGATATTCCAGAATCGTCTATATTGAAAATAGGGATCTGGATAACCATTCAACACTTAGAAACGTCGGAACTTGGTGAAACAGTCTGTTTCGGACGACAGGGAGTCCCCTCTCACGCGAGAGGGTTATCCTCTCGGGCGAGTGGGCCAACATCTTGGATGATTGGGACTGTTTCTTGCTAAAATCAGTTCGGTTTTGGTTGAACTGATTACCTTCTTGGCTGGAATTGGTTCTAACTTGAAACCACAGCTACTGACTTAGCTTGTGAGCTCAGAGAACTTTAGATTCAGCCGAGTTCAAAGTTAGAAAGTTTTGTTTGAAAAGGTTTGAAAGATTTACTCCACTTCTCAGCTTGATCCTCAATGGTTTGAGAGTTTGTATCAGTTTGCCTTTGCAAAATTGATAAACCAAGTGAAGATTTGTGAAGAAATCTTATAAAAATTCATAAAATCAGAAGAAAGTTGTCGCAACCCCTGATCCCTTATCTGTCCCGGGAACTGGCGGACGCGAACTCAGAGTTTCGGTGGTATCAGCTTGTTTATTTGGCAGCGGAAATTACATCAGGACCGTAGTTAGGAAATCTTTATCAGAGTAAAACCACCATATTTGATATTAATATTCACATGGGTAAAACCCAAGTTTCTTATTACAATACGTTTATAGGGATAAACCCTATTTTATTGAATTTAAAACATCGTCTTTTAGGTAACTTTTATAGCCACATTTTTCCCAAGCCTTCAGTGCTCCCCAGCTGGCTTTTTACTAATTGGCTGTCACATTGTGTTACCTGAAACGCGTTTTAAAAACATTTGTCAGTGGGAAATACTGGTGAGTGAATCCCAGTTTAATCAAGAAACATTTTATCAATTAAAACAGTATTGAGAGCGATCACATTGTTTATTTCTACACAATTACTCATTCAGTACTGTCAATCCTGACTGGTGGGTCATATTACACATTGGCTAACTCGTTGTCCAATGGTAACGTATTGTCGTCCCGACTTACTACTCACAGTGTAGTAAATTTTGTATACAAAACCCCAACATACCGGCAGTAATTGAAGAACTACAAAGACTCAATCACCGCTTAATCACATTGTAAAACATTTAAGGTTTTGTAAAACATTACAAAAAGGTTAACAAAAAGAGGATAAACTCACATTGCTATCTTAGACTTCGCGTAAGGGTTTCCTGGGATTAATCTATAATTTTCACAAATGTACCTAGGTTAGTATAATAACCCTTTGAAAATATTAATGATACCCTCCCCGAGATGGTATTCCAACAACTACGTCGGGCAGAACCACGACAGTTGTTACGAAACCCTAAATCAATCGGGCAGCGTATATAGTATGAAACTGGGGTTATAATACTTACAACGGAGCAGAACCTCGCTAATTAGGGGGTATAATACTTGAATATAATGCCTAATATTTCAGAATTTGAGATACAGAAACGTTTGTGAGCGAATTGAGTTGAAGTCCGAGGCCTCCTTTATATAGTTGCTGAACTTGACTCTCACGCGGCCCCCGTAAGCGTAGCCTTAGGGCTACGCGGCCCGCGTCAAACCTCGGTCAAAGCGTAGCTCTTCCGGATCACCATCTAGACTTGACACGATGATGACACGTGTCATCACCGGGCTGCGCCACTATCTTGATCTCACACGGCCCGGGTAAGCTTAGGGGGAATCTTACGCGGCCCGCCTAAACTAAAGAAAACCAACGAAATCAGGTTTTAACCCTGATACCGCCCGCGTAAATGTTGGGGTGGGTCCTACGCGACCCGCCTCAACTTAATAAACAAATTTTAAATTTTATTTTTAATGCTAAACTGTATTTCGGGCTTGGTTTTCACATACGGGGTGTATGTAAAGACATATTGAGACATTTTAACATATACTAGGGTATCGGTGTAACAACTCTCATCAAAAGTCATATTTATTAAATTAATTTGACCAATAGGAAACCCTAATTGAGACACCCAAGTGATTCTGCACAAACCCTAAAATTTTCAGAACAATCGGAATCAGGATCATGGCCCCTAAAACTCAAGGGGGGTATACCCTAGTTAATGATTATCTGAATTTACTTGCTGTCAAAATTCGAAAAATTAGAACATGTCAAGTCAGCAAAGCTAGTCCCAACCGTGGCTACCCTATAACCTATTTTTAACCCTTACGCACCGTAACAATTTAATTATTACGGTCCGTAAGCATCCTTACGCACCGCAACAATTTATTTGTTACGGTCCGTAAGGGGTGGCAAATTTTGACTATAAATAGCAGACATTGGGACTTGAAATTTGGCATATGTTCGACGAAGAATTTCGATTCAGACATCGAATTTCTTTCTGTTTACCACAAATTAACACACACTAATCACGAAGTACTGCCGCAATCAGGGTAATAACTCGATCGCTATTACGATTCAACGTCCGATCGATTCTAACTATCCAACGATTGTTTAAGTGCCGCTCAAATTGAGATTATACTTTGTTAATTCATCGTGATTTCGACTTGAATGTTTGAGTACTGCTTGAATTCGGACTATACTCTGTCATTCGTTGTGAATCCGCTGAATTGTTAAGTATTGCACTAATAAATCGTTGTGAGGGTTTAATCTCGTGAATTGTCGTAACTGCTGTATTAGTTACTAACCTGTTTGTGTGTGCATTATTATTTAAATTAGGTTAATCAAGGCTAATCAGTAGGCTTATACTCTGCTCGTTAAATCTACAAAGTGAGTCATTCTCTTTTTATCAAATTACTTTTAAAATCATGTTTATTTTCAAAAGTTATAATTACAGTGATTAAGTTTATGTAATCACCAAATTACAGCCGGTATGTGGGGTATTGTGCACAGTATTGCAGTTTTATCACTTTAGGTGGGCGAACCTAAAATTAGTGATAACCGTCATTCATTGGGGCAGCCAATGGTGATATGACCACAGTCACAGAAAAGAGTCGAGTGACAAATACTGTGGGTAGTTGGTTTGATATCAGAAACATTGTAATCTCTTAATACTGTAAATTATAACAAACGAGTCGTTTTAGTAAAACTGAATGATTCACTCAGTATTTCCCTGCTGACAAAACCTTTTTCAAACATGTTTCAGGTGATCTGTTGTGAGCACAGGAAAAGTGCCGTGGAGCACTACAAGCTTAGAAAGTGGCTCAATGTAAATAAATAAAGAAACATGTTTTAAGAAATAAAAGATTTCCCAGTGAAATCACTTATTTGTAAATTATGGGATTTATCCCTATATTATATATAAACGAGCAGTTTTACTATTAATCGATCCTGTTTAAAAAGACTTCCGCTGACACCAAATTAAATACCATCGGATTTCCTGCCTCGCGACTCTGGACCGGGTCAAACCGGGGCACACACACACGTATAACAATTTCAATTTCGATTTCGATTGATTGAGTTCGATTTCGATTGAGTTCGATTGCGTTTCGATTTCGATTGCGATTCGATTGATTACCACAACACACCATAAATGAACATACACAAGTAACACCTAAGGCACACACACACGTATAACAATAATTAAAATACGTAGTTCGAGTGGCGATTTGATGTCGATTCGATTAGCATAGTTTGATTATCGTTTAGTTATCTTTATTGCATTGTTACTTCCTATAGTTCACAGTCGTAAGTCGAGTAGATTGCGAGTACATACGTCGATTATTGTAATTATTGACACTTACTCCACATAATACAACTAAAATAAACATTCAAAAGAAATCTACTACAAGTCAAGTTGCGCGAAATCGGTCGTTGACTTTGACCTTGACTTGACTTTGACTTCTCGGAAACACGGGGTGTTACAGCCTCCCCTTGTTTAGGGAATTTCGTCCCGAAATTAGGCTGAAAGTTGTACAACACTGTGAATCACTTTTCTCTCTCTAGACTTTCTCTTTAAATAACTGCGGGTACTTCGCCTTCATGTCGCTTTCGAGTTCCCAAGTGAACTTTGCACCTCGTTTGCCTTCCCATCGGACTTTCACAATAGGAATGCGTGAGCGTCTGAGCTGCTTAGTTTGTGTAACATTCCTATTTTTATCATATAAGAATTTTAAGTTTGTTTAAATTTATTAACCACTAGTAACTAGTAACAAGTTTATTTTTAATATAATTATTCGACTCAAATAGTTTTAAAAACAATTTTATATATCATTGGTTGAAATAGTATACTAATTAATTGGCCTGTATATGGGTGACCTTTCTATTAAAATAAAAGTCTATAAAAACTTATATTATTAGACAGGTAGATTTCGGGTAAGTTAACCGTTAAAAATATGAAGTAACTAGACGGGTCTAGAAACCATCTAATAATTAAATTATAAAAATACATTATATTTGAACCTATTCCGTTTTTAATGAAACTTGGTTCAAAATATAGATACAAATATTCTCGTTCTAATGACATATTCATTGTTTTATAAAACGTTATATTTTAGAAGTTATACGCGCCAAATAAGTAAAGCAGGTGAATTAATTATAAGAATAAAATAATAAAATAATAATAACTAAAATAAAATGAAGAATGTTATACGTGTCCAACATAAATTCAAAATATATGCATGTAATTTTCTATGTATTGGTACGTGTCCAACATGAATTCAAAATATATGCATGCAATTTTTCTATGTGTACATGTATTGGTGATAGATGAGGATACGTGTCCTAAGCAGCGTGAGATTCAAGCCAAACCATTTTAGTATAAATACAGATAACCTCACAATTCACAAATTGCTCAAAGTGTTTTCTTTTTGTCTCTTTGGCCGCCCCTATTTCTTTCATTCTATAATAATAATAATAAAGCCCTACCCCGTTTTAAGTGTTTTAACTCTCGATCACCGCTACCCTTTCCGATTGATCTGAGCCCCATAACACATGTCAAGGCTCTGCCTGACTAAGTTCGTTGGGGTTCTGTCTCGTGATATAGGGACAAGGTTAAATTATGGGTACTATACTTAACACGAGTGCAATTATATATATATATATATATATTTTAAAAATATCTCAGGAGTTATACCCAAGATTTATACCAGGAGGCTTTCTAGTTGAACCCTAAAGTTACAAAGTGGGTCCATTCTCTTTTCTCACCATTTTATTCCCTTTTTGTGATATAATTATATTCAAAAATGTCCCAAACCGACCCATAAGTAAAAACCCGGACCCCTGAAATCCTACTGTGCATGGAAAATCAAGAAATCAAGAATTCTGGTCTTCAGGCGGGCCGCGTAAGGATAAGCCTAGGCTTACGCGGGCCGCGACAGCAAGGCAGATCTCCGGATAAGCTTAAGGGACACGTGTTGTCCACGTGTCACAACCACCGATGACTCAGCAACCCTTACCGCCACCTTTATGGCCTCGCGGGCCGCGTAAAGGTTAAGGAAGGGCTCACGCGGGCCGCGTGAGACCCAAATTTCAGCTATAAATAGGACAGGCTACGAGCTTTCAGCTGGTGTCGAAACCATTTCACAAAAACGAAATCTCACTGCTCTAAATCGAAAATTAATATAACGAGGTGCTGCTACGATACCGGGTATTAACTCGATCGCTGCTATGATTCAATGTCCGATCGATTGAAACTATCCAATGAATGTTTAAGTGCTGCTCAAACTTGGGTTATACTTTGTCATTCGTCGTGAATTCGATGGATGTTTAAGTATTGCACTTTGTCATTTGTTGTGAAGGTTTTAATCTCGTGATTTGTCGTAAAAGTTGGATTAAAGTTACTAACCTAATTTTCGTGTGCATTGTTATTTTAAAATTAGGATACAAGGCTAATCAGTAGGCTAAACTCTGCCCGTATAAATCTGCAATGTGAGTCATTCTCTTTTTATCAAATATTTTACAATACTCCATTTTCAAATGTTATAATTACAGGGATTAAGTCGTGGTTATCTTAAATCACTGGCTAGTGGGGTATTGTGCACATTACTAATTTCTCTCCCGGTTAGGTTCATTGACCTAACAGGGATAAACATCACTACTTGGGGTGGGACCCAATAGTGGTATGACCATCGTCACACAGTGTGACACGACTCCAGATAAAAATAAGATAGAAGCCATTGTAATTGCTCTTATGCTGTAATTTATAACTAAGGGTCATTTTATAAAAAAATGAATGAACTCACCAGTATTTCCTGCTGACAAAACCTTTTTAAAACGCGTTTCAGGTAATTAGAGTAGATTGGAGTAAGAGTTGGATACGGCACTGAAAGGCTTCAAGAAGTGGATTATTTTATTAATTAAATCAAATTAAGAAAGATTGTTTTATGTAATTGGGTTATCCCTTATTAAAGCTACCTTTGTAAAACATGGGTTTATCCCATCTATTTAATAAATAAAAATCCGGTGTTTTCTAAACTCTGATATTTTTCCTAACTCACGGTTCTGATGAAAATTTCCGCTGCACAACTTTTCAAAATAACCACCGGTACCACTTGGCTGCTCGCGGCTCTCGATTCCTTCCAGGGTGGGGTCGGGGGACGTGACAGAAGGTGGTATCAGAGTCACTGATCTAAGCCAATAGGTGTTGTGATAATAATACCTAATCTTAAATAAAAGAGTTAGGAGATTGCTATTAACTGGTAGCACACATGATAGTATTTAGACTTGAACTTAAGAAAAGATGCCTTACTATAAGCTTCGAGATAAGCTAAAATATTTGTGTAAATACAGTGTGATGGGTTTTTGTCTGCCGTAAGCATAATAACTAGAATATTGCAAGTATAATAAATAAGCAATAACACTTGACCACTGTTATTTCTTATTTATTAGTACTACTTTGTTCTAGAACATGAATTGTCATGTGAAGACTAATTTGCTTAGTCCTTGTTGAAAGTCATAATGCACTTTCTAAATCATGATTTAAGAAAAATACTATTTATGGGAAATATCAAATTTTTCTCCGACAAGACTGGGTATGGTGTAGCAGACTCTCCAGTTTGTCCGGATATAACGGGGTTACCTCTCCGGCCTAGAACCGGGTAAGAAGGTATATAATATGTTAAACAAGTGACAAGATTTCCCTAAATAGTATTATGATCTGATATTTGACTTGTTTTTGGAAATATGAATATGTTAAATACATTAACCTTATGAAGGGTATGTATATTACAGCATGTGAAATATATGATTATATAGATATGTATATCTATAAGGAAATCCAAAAACCATAAGGATTGACAATTTGGAATAAAGCACAAGGATATGTGTTAATAATAAATATAGATTTCTTTATCAGGAATCTCTCGTATACATCTATAATTCTGATATCAAACATTATTTCGTTTAATCATCTGCCTCGTAACTCATACGACAATATAAACAATGGGAACCCTTTAAGTTGGGACGCCATCAAAAGTATAAGAATTTCCAATGCGTTACCATAGACTATTAACGCAAGTAAGAAGCATGTAAAGTTGTGCTAGTGCACAAGAAAACGCATGAAACTTAAATTATACATCCAAAGACGTCGAAGTATATCACACACGACTTTCGAGGCAAGACCTTTGGAAAATATGATTGGGCACGACAACAACAATGCTAATCCTGTCAGTGGAAGAACTACTAATCAAAAAGCAGCACTTTGCCACGTGATCCTACAAGCGACATGAATCTCGCTGAGGTACGTTAGAACAAGATTTCACAACAATCGGTGCATAGTCTAATCCAATTTTTGACACTGCAAAAGAAGTCACATACCTTTACAATCCCCCTATTTCATTTATTTCGACATTCCCTAGTAATGTCACTTAACACCGGTTATCACACAAAATTCCAGATAAAGTTCTTATAGTTCTTCATTGAAATTCTGACTTCTGCATATAATGAGTTGACTTTCGTGTTTCTACTTCCTCTAATGGTCATCATACCATGAGGATTTCTTTCATAGTAGCGAATATTGATTTATTTCATTTCTTGGTAAATTCACACGTTACACATGCACTGTTTGTTGCGCATGTGGTTCGTTTGATTTATAACAACCCCTGGAGGGCTTCATTCTAATTTGTTGTTTTATCAAAACTCAAATATCATTTCTCTATACTTGATTTTTGGCACTGTGAACCGCATTATTGCAAAACGATGACTTTTTGATATCGAGTCATTGAATTTTTGAAAAACTCAAAATTTTCTTTGGCATACATGGTTTTTGTTGTGACCATGTCAGAACTTTCATATTGATACATGAACTCGTTTTGTTTAAACCAAGTTCAATTGTTTGACTTGCTCGCATTACGTATTTAATTCAAAGTCCCATATGATGAATTAGAGCCATCATCTTCGAAATAATCCCAACAAGCACTTCAATTCTCTTGAACTATAACATGCTTGTTTGATCTTCGATTTCATTGAATCGTTTCTTTGATCATGATCACCTTGTGGTGACGTTTTCACAAATCTGAAGCTTGCGCTAAATCTCGTTTGCACACCTCATATACAGATTTAATTATTTATTTAATTATATTGAATCCGCTTTATTGATTTATTCTATAAAATCAATCTTAACACAATCATGTGCTAAGATAATGATACACAAATTCATTTCATATTTCAGTGTATCTCTTAATGATTCTTACATCATCAATTGAGTGTTTCATAATCTTTATTGCTTTATCATCTTTGATCGAAAAACATTATTAAATTGTTTCAATTTCAATTAAAAATCCTACTAGATTTGTTTGAAACAAACATTCGGACTTAATTCATTTGATTTAAAAACACGGTGAACTCGTCCAGTCACCACTATTATTATTTTGATCACAACGACACCTTAGGGTGGCGTTTTCTTTAATTTGAAACTTGAGCTAATCTCCTTTTCACACCTGATGTACGCATTTATTTATTTAATTTTGTTAGTTCATTATCTTAAATAGTCTTAATACAATTATATAAGAGTACACAAATTCATATCATATCCCGGTGTACCTCTAAAGTTTCTTTCATCATTGATCAAAAATTTTATAATATTCATTTAGTCTTATCATCATCAATTGAAAATCCTATTCAAAATAAATATCCAAATTTTATTCATTAAAAGCTTTCAGTTGATTATACGGTGAATTTGTTCGATCACCATAATTATTGAACTATTTCAATCATTACGATACCTTGCGATGTCGGTATAAACTTGTAGCTTGGGCTAATCATAATCAAACAAGTCATTCAAAACCAAGTATGTCTTTCGTTTGACTCATCCTTGAAAGTGGTCTTAATATAACTATGTGTTAAGACAATGATACACTAAACTCTGTTGTATACCGGTGTATCCTAGGAATTTGATAAATGTCAACCCATTGATTTTTCTTATATTCAATCGTTGACAAATCATTTTCGTACTTCTATTTTGTTGATTCTGAGACTTCCTCAGTTGCCAATCAAAGTAAATTTTCTGTTGACAGTAAATTCTATTTTTTTCTAAAAATAGTTCACATTCGATTTAGACATCTATTGATCATAAATCTCTCTTTTGGTTTAACCCATGTAAGCTTAGTCATTCTGATTATTATATCATTCCACTTCATCCATTTGATATCGATTTCTGAACTTTATTCAGTTGAACCATTTAATTCTATTTCTTATAAACTGTTCTTCTTTGAACATATTTTGATTCAATGAGAATGTCATTTACCTTAATCCTATTATTTAAAATATGACACAACTCTAAAAGAAATATCGTAGCCCAAATCTCGAGGACGAGATTTAAAAAAAAGGTGGGGAGGATGTAACATTCCTATTTTTATCATATAAGAATTTTAGGTTTGTTTAAATTTATTAACCACTAGTAACTAGTTTATTTTTAATATAATTATTCGACTCAAATAGTTTTAAAAAGAATTTTATATATAATTGGTTGAAATAGTATACTAATTAATTGGCCTGTATATGGGTGACCTTTCTATTAAAATAAAAGTCTATAAAAACTTATATTATTAGACAGGTAGATTTCGGGTAAGTTAACCGTTAAAAATATGAAGTAACTAGACGGGTCTAGAAACCATCAAATAATTAAATTATAAAAATACATTATATTTGAACCTATTCCGTTTTTAATGAAACTTGGTTCAAAATGTAGATTCAAATATTCTTGTTCTAATGACATATTCATTGTTTTATAAAACGTCATATTTTAGAAGTTATACGCGCCAAATAAGTAAAGCAGGTGAATTAATTATAAGAATAAAATAATAAAATAATAATAACTAAAGTAAAATGAAGAATGTTATACGTGTCCAACATAAATTCAAAATATATGCATGTAATTTTCTATGTATTGGTACGTGTCCAACATGAATTCAAAATATATGCATGCAATTTTTCTATGTGTACATGTATTGGTGATCGATGAGGATACGTGTCCTAAGCAGCGTGAGATTCAAGCCAAACCATTTTAGTATAAATACAGATAACCTCACAATTCACAAATTGCTCAAAGTGTTTTCTTTTTGTCTCTTTGGCGCCCCCTATTTCTTTCATTCTATAATAATAATAATAAAGCCCTACCCCGTTTTAAGTGTTTTAACTCCTGATCACCGCTACCCTTTCCGATTGATATGAGCCCCATAACACATGTCAAGGCTCTGCCTGATTAAGTTCGCTGGGGTTCTGTCTCGTGATATAGGGACAAGGTTAAATTAGGGGTACTATACTTAACACGAGTGCAATTATATATATATATATATATTTTAAAAATATCTCAAGAGTTATACCCAAGATTTATACCAGGAGGCTTTCTAGTTGAACCCTAAAGTTACAAAGTGGGTCAATTCTCTTTTCTCACCATTTTATTCCCTTTTTGTGATATAATTATATTCAAAAATGTCCCAAACCGACCCATAAGTAAAAACCCAGACCCCTGAAATCCTACTGTATATGGAAAATCAAGAAATCAAGAATTCTGGTCTTCAGGCGGGCCGTGTAAGGATAAGCCTAGGCTTACGCGGGCCGTGACAGCAAGGCAGATCTCTGGATAAGCTTAAGGGACACGTGTTGTCCACGTGTCACAACCACCGATGACTCAGCAACCCTTACCGCCACCTTTATGGCCTCGCGGGCCGCGTAAAAGTTAAGGAAGGGCTCACGCAGGCCGCGTGAGACCCAAATTTCAGCTATAAATAGGACAGGCTATGAGCTTTCAGCTGGTGTCGAAACCATTTCACAAAAACAAAATCTCACTGCTCTAAATCGAAAATTAATATAACGAGGCGCTGCTACGATACCGGGTATTAACTCGATCGCTGCTACGATTCAATGTCCGATCGATTGAAACTATCCGATGAATGTTTAAGTGCTGCTCAAACTTGGGTTATACTTTGTCATTCGTCTTGAATTCGATGGATGTTTAAGTATTGCACTTTGTCATTTGTTGTGAAGGTTTTAATCTCTTGATTTGTCGTAAAAGTTGGATTAAAGTTACTAACCTAATTTTTGTGTGCATTGTTATTTTAAAATTAGGATACAAGGCTAATTAGTAGGCTAAACTCTGCCCGTATAAATCTGCAATGTGAGTCATTCTCTTTTTATCAAATATTTTACAATACTCCATTTTCAAATGTTATAATTACAGGGATTAAGTCGTGGTTATCTTAAATCACTGGCTAGTGGGGTATTATGTACATTACTAATTTCTCTCCCGGTTAGGTTCATTGACCTAACAGGGATAATCATCACTACTTGGGGTGGGACCTAATAGTGGTATGACCATCGTCACACTGTGTTACACGACGCCAGATAAAAATAAGATAGAAGCCATCGTAATCGCTCTTATGCTGTAATTTATAACTAAGGGTCATTTTATAAAAAAATGAATGAACTCACCAGTATTTCCTGCTGACAAAAGCTTTATAAAACGCGTTTCAGGTAATTACAGTAGATTGGAGTAAGAGTTGGATACGGCACTGAAAGGCTTCAAGAAGTGGCTTATTTTATTAATTAAATCAAATTAAGAAAGATTGTTTTATGTAATTGGGTTATCCCTTATTAAAGCTACCTTTGTAAAACATGGGTTTATCCCATCTATTTAATAAATAAAAATCCGGTGTTTTCTAAACTCTGATATTTTTCCTAACTCACGGTTCTGATGAAAATTTCCGCTGCACTACTTTTCAAAATAACCATCGGTACCACTTGGCTGCTCGCGGCTGTCGATTCCATCCAGGGTGGGGTCGGGGGACGTGACAGTTTGGCGGTCCATGATTTCGACAGGATTTTCCACGAAGTGTAATATTTCGTTTACTTGAAGGTCATCGAGAGGTACATTTAGATCATGCTCAGCCAGACACTTTCGGAGGTTCGAAACGTGAAAAGTCAGGTGGACATTACTATGTTCCTCCGGCAGCTCGAGTCTGTAGGCGACTTTTCCGATCCTTTCCAGAATCTTAAAAGGTCCAACATATCGAGGCGCGAGCTTTCCTTTCTTGCCGAATCGGACTACACCCTTCCAAGGTGATACCTTTAGGAGTACGTAGTCACCAACGTCAAATTCAAGGGGCTTGCGTCGTCTATCATCATAACTTTTCTGTCGGTTCCGAGCTTTCGTTAGATTGTCTCGAATTTGGAAAATTTTGTCTGTCGTTTCTTTTAGTAGCTCGGGACCGGTTAATTGCGAGTGACCGATCTCGTGCCACATAATAGGCGATCGACATCTTCTTCCGTATAAAGCCTCGAATGGTGCCATTTGAATGCTGGATTGATAGCTGTTGTTATACGAGAATTCGACTAACGGCATTTATTTATCCCAATTACCACCGAAGTCTATGACACACGAACGGAGCATGTCTTCAAGAGTACGAATCGTTCTTTCAGTCTGTCCGTCGGTTTGAGGGTGGAAAGCGGTACTTAGATTAAGCGATGTACCGAGTGCCGTTTGAAACGTTTCCCACAATCACGAGGTAAACCGAGTATCACAATCAGAGATGATGTCGCTCTTTTGGTCAAAAATTACCGAAGCAATTAAGTGATCAAATTAGTTAAGTGAGGTAGTGTGCTAGAATTATGTGTGAAAAATATGTTAACCAAGTTAATTGTAAAAACAGTTTCAGGATACGGCTTAGGATATAAAGCTGTATCTATGATCAAACAATGAGCAAAAAAGTAAAGGTTGACACGTGATGTACGAGGAAAGCCCTTGATCAATCTAGATCGCCGGCACAAATCCTCGGGAGCTGACAATCGCAGCTGCCTTGTTCTTCTATTACTTCAAATATCAGGATACAGTGCAGGATGTGGTGCGGATCAACTAGGTGTTACAGTGTAATTCGAATACAAGTGTTTGTGTATAGTGTTTGCAGTGAGCTAGAGAGCAAACGTGTTCGAGAATGTGTGTGAAAGTTGCGTGCCTTAATTTGATCCGTCCCCATCTATTTATAGTAAAAGATATGCAACAAACTATCCTAAATAACCGGGATCCGGCGAATATTCCCCACTCGAACGTTGTAGACCTGGTCTTTCGGGTTCAACATCTCTCACATAACAGATACGCCCGAGTCTTGAGGAGAAGAAGTCCATCTGACCGTTAGTAACCCACATCTCCTAACCTGCACGTGGTTAATTCAATTAACCCCAGGATATCGCCCAGGATGTTAGCAATATCCTAATCCAGTATCCTGATCACAAGCAAACAACCAAAAGCATGATATTAGTCAGGATATGTACGCTCAGAAAATGACCCATAACAATTGTCCCCAAATATATCTGTTGGTGTACCAATCCAACAGATATATTTTAAAAATTCAATCTCGTAAATCAAGGCAATTAAAACGAAAAGATGGTTGAGGTGACATTGTGCCATTTTCAATGCAATATTTACTCTTTACCCCTTATATTCAGCCTATAATTAGCTGAGATATTTCTCATTATTATCATCACTCTTCAAATGATTTTCAGGTAACAATTCTTTCTTTCATCCTCTGTTTTCTTTCCAGAGTTTCTTTTAGTTTGCTTTAATACTCTCCATGGCATCACGGACAAGATCTCGTTCGGATGAACCAGTCCTAACCCTCGTGAGTCAAAACCTCATACGAGAACTAGAAAAAGAAATCTGCTGCTTCAATAATGCCGATATCGCTGCCTTCAAGAATTCCGGCGCCTTTCCTGCTGGAACAGTCATTCGTCCTTTTGATAGGGAGATCCGATCAGACGTGTCATCAGACTAGTGGGTCTGTTTTTTCGCCTACCCCTTTTCTTTGGGACTCCGGTACCCATTTCCACCCTTTATCTCTCGTTTCTTCGACCTCACCGGCCTTAGTTATGCCCAAACTATGCCAATGGTCTGGCGAGTTTTGTTGGTGCTGGATCAAATCAGATCTCGCCATTGCCCTGACCTGTGTATTGAAGACCTCCCTATAGCATACCGGTTGAGGTCCCATGGCGACAGCCGTTTTCTTTTGTTTTCCACCTCCAAAAGCCCTTTAGTCCTTAAGGCCACCAAGAACGAAGACCGATGGCGGCGAAAGTTCTTTTTTGTGAAAAGAGACTCTATCGACAAGGGTTTCGATCTGCCGATTAGATGGTTAACCAAGGGTAGGATCTAGGGTTTTAGGAATATCCCCAAGTGTATCCTTAAACTATATCCTAAACTTATATCCTGATGTTTTATGCAGCAAACTTCAGAGATTTAGCACCCCCAAGTGCGGAATCCAAGTCCAGGATCAAAGGAATCTACCAACTTCCTGCCAGTGAAAGAACTTTCTCCCTGTCTCTTACAGATTCAAGCCAAAAATCAAGTTCAGAGATGTCTAGTAAGCATATTCTCAGTAATTATCTTTATTTATCAGACTGATTATTTTTCAGAGATATTATGAGTTTTAAAAATATCTTCCCTTATGTAGTACCGGTTGTCAACCTTGAAGGGTTCCAACTTGACGAGTTGGATAGTTACTCCAGCCTTGTACCTGTCAAACAAGAATCTAAGCCGAAGTCATCTGCCACACCGAAGCCTACCACTTCAAAGACTACTACCGCTCCTAAAGCTTCTCCGGCATCCAGGACCCGGGCCTCTAGCTCCCGGAAGAGGAAAGAAATGGATTCTCCAGCTGCCTCTGAGACATTCTCTCTTGAGAATCATGGATTTAATGAAGCTACTTCATTCCTCAAGCAGGTAAAAATTCCCTTCCAATATCCTGAACATGCATGTTAGTCATTATCCTTCTCATTTTACCTGTATCTTTAACTGCAGGGCTTGGAACGTCTTATGCACTTGTATGAAGACGCCTGTGGGCTTAACAAGCTGCTGGAGATTAAGCTCGAAAAAGCTGAAGCCACCATAGCTGATCAAGGAACAATCGCAGCTGCCAAGTCCCAGCATTATGAAGACAAATAAAAAGCAATGACCCAGGAACACCAAGTTGCCCTCCACAAAGCCAATGAGGATGCTCAGGCCAAACTAGATGCCGCTCTTCTTCAATACCAGCAGGATATGAGTTCATATCGGGACAGCCTCAAAGCATCCGTTGTTATCTCCCTTCTCCAAGCCAGGTTAAGGATGGCTTATGAGGCCAAGAGCCTGGGTTTCGAATGCCCCTCCTGGAATGTAAAAGCTTGGGAAGCAAAACTACAGGATCTTGGAGGTCATCCCCTCGCTCATCCCGCAAAACATGCTGGTGAAGAGCCTTCTAAGGCGGCAGAGGAAGTGGCCAATGCTGGTGATGATGCCGAGAAGAATCCTGAGGGGGATGCTCGTGCATATGCTGGGAAAGAAGTTGCTGATCAAGAAGGTGCTGCCGCTTAAGCGGCGAAGTGGGCGATGATGGATATACGTGCCAAGGCCGGAGCCCACTTTTTTAAATTTCATGGTTGTGGTTTGTACAAACAATTTACTTTTCCTGTCGTTGAACAATTTATATTTCCTGCATTAGAACAATACGATGACCAAAGGTGGATGGGTCCTGGGTTTCAGGATGAAGCCCTTGGTCATTGGTTAGTATAACCTGTTTTGAATATCGTAACGGTTGAAGGTGGACAGGTCCCATTTTGAGATAGAACCTTCAACTATTACGTAAGTATGGTATAGACTAATTGTGCTTTTGGTGGATGGGCCTCGGTTTGAGGTGAAACCAAAAGCACAACTTTTGACATGTTAATAATATAACTTCCTTTTAACTTATTTGTTGTAGCCTTTTAATTTCTGTCATACAATTCTTAATGTAGATCTTAGCTTTGCAAAATTTTGTACAACTATCTTTCGAAAATATCCTGATCAATATACTCAGTGATATATTATGAAAACTTTTATTAAATAGAACTTCTAAAAATTCAATCAACTTTAGAGAAAAATTTTAAAGAATAAAAGAAAGTCCACTTTCTAAAACCTGTTTTGACAATACTTGTTTGATCAAGGTTTTAATTTCAAACTAGTATCACTTCCAAATATTTTAATCAAACATCCTGAAAAGTATTTTGAAAATATATCCCGAGAATTTATCCTAATCAGGATGCTTAAGCTTTTGTCAAACATAGTTTCAAAAACTCAAATAATTTAAATAACGTTTACAAAGGAAAGACCATACCAGGAATAGAGTGTAACCCTATTCTCAAATTTCAATCCTTTTGCAACTTTTCCAATAAAGATGTCCCCTATCTGAGATACTTAGTGTATTAGGTCCGAGCTTTATCCTTTGAGCTTTACACAATTGCCTCAGTAGGAATGTCCCCTGTGCATAATGTCTTCGAATACTTAGAAATTTTCTGGACATCAGTTCCAATTGTATAGAAATTTTTTCGTGTTACAGGGGTAAAACCCAAAAATATACTGGAGATAAATCCCTCGTATCCTGGGGGAAATCCCAAATTTTCGTGCGCTACAGGCGGGAGTGTATAAACTCTAAGACTTAGAAAGGTGAAAACCTTTAAACCTTAGAGAGTATGAAAATACCCTTTCGTGAGACAGGGTGATCAATCCTCATATACCATTAGGATTCAGGATATAGCCAATAGTAACGAAATTGTCAGCCACTTTTACATGGACTGGTCCCGCCACCTTGAACTATTCCCGAATAACTTGCGCTCCAGGCAGGGTGTTTAAACCCAATTCGGAAGAAAGTTGAATACCTTTAAACATGTGAAGGGATCAGGATCCCTTATACGTGAGAGAGGGGGCCAATCCTCTAATCTTCCAAAGTATCCTGAGTGTGTATCCTGGTGCTATATCCCGAAGCATATACTGCAAAACATCTTCAAACTAAGGTGGGTGTTAGCTTGGCTAACACCCCTCCGATGCTTAAGTCAGTATTGGGTTTCAAAGAAAAAATCAAATCAAACATATTTAAGAGAGATAGAATTCATACCATCCTGAGTTAGAAATTAAATTCTAAACTCACTTGAAATAAAGCTTAAGGTGTATAACATTCCAAGATCTCGGTAGCATATCCCCCTCCATATTCTTAAGTCGGTATGCACCTTTTCCTGATTATGATTCAACCTCATATGGTCCTTCCCATTTTGGAGCCAGCTTTCCAGCAGGATTAGTAGTATTCTGAAAAGCCTTTCTTAACACCCAATCTCCAACTTTGAACCTTCTAGTCCTTATATTCTTGTTGTATGCTCTGGATATCCTTTGTTGATATGCTGCCATTCTTAGCCGTGCTGCATCTCTTATCTCATCAATAGTATCCAGCTCCTGGCATAGGACTTCAGGATTCTGCTCAGGATTCCTGAGGTTGGATCTTGCTGTGGGTATCACCATTTCCGTCGGGATCACCGCTTCTGCTCCAAACACTATGGAAAATGGGGTTTGACCAGTTGCATTTTTTACCGTCGTTCTATCAGCCCACAAAACAAAGGGTAGTTCTTCTGCCCATCTTCCTTTCTTGGCCCCTAATCTCTTCTTCAAGTTGTTGACAATTATCTTGTTTGAGGATTCAGCTTGTCCATTTGCTTGAGGATGTACCGGGGTACATGTAATCATTTTGATTCCCCAACTCTTGCAGAAGTCAGTAGTCCTTTTACTTATAAATTGAGATCCGTTGTCACAAATTATCTCAGCTGGTATTCCAAACCTAGTCAGGATATTCCTTTTTATGAAGGATACCACTTCCTGATCTCTAACTTGAACAAATGCTTCTGCTTCAACCCACTTGGAGAAATAATCTATCATTGCCAACATGAAAACCTTTCCTCCTGGGGCCTTTGGAAGCTTTCCCACTATATCCATACCCCACTTCATGAACGGCCAAGGGGAAACAATAGGATACAATGGTTCAGCAGGCTGATGTAATATGTTACTATGTCTTTGACATGCATCACATCGTCGAGCATATTCTGTGGCATCTTTCCTCATCATCGGCCAATAATATCCTGTCCTTAATATTTTTGAGAATAAGGACCTGCCCCCAGTATGGTTGCCACAATCCCCTTCATGTATATCCTGAAGTACTTCTTTGGTCTCGGGTCCTGCAAGAGATTTCTTATACAAAACATCATTTATAATAGTGAATCGTGATACCTTCATTCTAAAGGCTTTAGGATTCTCATTCTTTGGGATGTGTCCTTCCTTGAGATATCTCATGATTGGAGCCGTCCAGGACTTAGGATCCTCCTCAGGATACTCCTCATCGGGATTCTGAATACTTATTACTTCCTTATCCTGAGGATTCGTCGCAGGATATAGGATATGTAATATTGGTATTCGGGTCCCTTCCGGTATCCTGACCGATGATCCCAGATTTGCTAAGGCATCAGCTTCAGCGTTATCCTCTCTTGGTACCTGTTCAAGTGTAAAAATATCAAAATATCCTGCTAATTTTTTGAGAATTTCGAGATACTCGATTAACTTCTCTCCTTTAACTGCATAGGTTCCATTAAAATGATTAGTGATTAACAAAGAGTCAACATATACTTGCAAATTCTTGATATTCATATTTTTAGCCAACTCTAATCCTGCAATTAAAGCCTCATATTCTGCCTCATTATTAGTAGCAGGAAATTCACACCCAATAGCCTGGGTAATATGTCCCCCTGTGGCGATTTTAGTAGTATACCTAAACCTACACCTCTTACGTTAGATGCACCATCAGTATACAATGTCCAACATTCTAAGTTTTCTCCTAGCTGCTGTACTTCTAAATCTACTTCGTTTTGAATGTCACTACTGAAATCAGCCACAAAGTCCGCTAAAGCCCGAGACTTTATGGCATTTCTAGGCTCATATACTAAATCATAAGCACTCAGTTTTACTGACCACTTAGCCAACCTACCTGACATCTCGGGTTTCCTAAGCACGTTTTTAACAGGATAATTGGTTTTAACATGAATCCTATGTGTCTCAAAATAATGTCTGAGTTTTGTTGATGCCATAACTAGGGCTAATATTAGTTTTTCTAGGTGAGAATACCTAGTTTCAGCATCTAATAAACTTTTACTAACATAATAGACAGGATATTGCTGACCTTCATGGTCCTTTATAAGAACGGCACTTACAGCATTCCCTGATACAGCGAGGTATAGGGATAGTGGTTCACCATTTTCAGGCTTCATCAATAGAGGTGCAGTTGAGAGGTATCTCTTCAAATCCTGCAAGGCTGCTTCATGATTTTCTTCCCATTCGAACTTCTTATTCTTCTTGAGGATATCATAAAATTCCTTGCATTTTTCCGAGGATCTTGAAATAAATCTGTTCAATGCTGCTACTCGGCCTGTCAGCCGTTGAACATCCTTCATATTTGAAGGTGATTTGATATCAAAGATGGCTTTGATCTGCTCCGGGCTTGCCTCTATTCCTCTTTTGGTCACCATATATCCTAGAAACTTTCCTGCCCCCACGCCGAAATGGCACTTAGCAGGATTCAGCTTCATGTTATACTGATCTAGGATATCAAATGCTCCCTTAATATCCTGGAGGTGATCCTCAGCCTTTTTAGATTTCACCACCATATCATCGATCTATACCTCCATTGTGTCCCCCAGCTTATCTTTGAACATCATGTTCACCAATCTCTGGTATGTTGCACCTGCATTTTTCAAACCGAAAAGCATAGCAGTATAGCAATAAATACCTGTTGGTGTGATGAAGGCAGTATCCTCCTGGTCCGAATGCTCCATTTGAATCTGCTGAAATCCTGAAGATGCGTCCATGAATGTTAACATCTCATGCCCAGCAGCAGCATCCACCATTGCATTGATATGAGGAAGAGGAAATGGGTCTTTAGGACAAGCCTTATTTAAGTCTGTGTAATCTACACAGACTCTCCATTTCCCATTTTTCTTCTGTACTACGACCACATTTGCCAGCCATCTTGGAAACTTGACTTCTCTGATCATTTTGGACTTCAACAACCTTTCAACTTCCTCTTGTATGATTGTATTTCAATCAGGAGGAAACTTCCTTCTTTTTTGCTGAACAGGCTTGAACGACCTGTCAATTCCAAGCTTGTGAGTAATAAGGTCTTTGGATATACCTGTCATATCCTCATGCTTCCATGCAAATGTTGACATTCTGCACTTCAAAAAGTTAGTTAATTGTTCTTCAATACCCTGAGGGATATTGGTTCCTACGAGCACCGAGATATCAGGATTATCCTGATCCAGGATAACTTTCTTCATATCCTGCTCTGAAGCCTCCACGATATCCTGGGCCCGCATCTTTAATTGCTATGCTGGATTAGGCTTGGTTGAGGATTTCATTGAGGATGAGTAAAATTCCTTTGCCTCCTGCTGATCGCTATCAACCTTAACGACCCCCCAAGGGGTAGGGATCTTGATGCACTGGTGGTAAGTCGATGTCACAGCCTTCATGTCATGGATCCATGGCCTGCCTAGTATGATGTTATAGCAGGATAGGGAGTCCATCACACAGAAGCGTTGTATCGAGTTGACCCCTTCAACATATACTGGTAACTTTATCTCTCCTACGGTATTCCTAGCTTCTCCGCTGAAACCAACGAGCACAGTGGACTTCGAAGTAATATCCATCGGAGATACATTCATCCTCTTCAATGTTTCCAGCTGAATTATGTTGACAGAGCTACCATTGTCCACCAATATCCTGCGTACAAAATGGTTAGCAACATATAATGTTATTACGAGAGCATCATGGTGAGGATCCTGGACAGTATCCCTGTCATCACTATCAAAAGTGATCACTTTATCGGTTGTAAGGGTAGTCATTCTGGCTGGTTTGTCTCCCCTTTCAGTCTTAGCTTCCTTCGCATGTCTCTTGGCTGTAGAATACGAAGTCCCACAAATGTCGGATCCTCCTGAAATAAAGTTAATTATTTTGGCATCTGCTGGGGGCGATGCTGCTCGTTCAGGATCCTTCTCAGGATCCTGACCTTTATTCTTCTTTCTTCCTAGCAACTCCTTCAGGTACCCCTTGCTTAACAGGTAACTTATTTCTTTCCTTAGAGCAATGCAATCCTCGGTCACATGTCCGAAATCTTCATGGAAGGCACACCATTTGGATTTATCCTTCCAATCAGCTTTCTGCTGATTCTTTCGAGGCCACCTAGCTTTGTCTCCTAAACCCTGCATAGCATACATTAACTCAGGTATATTAACAGAAAAGCAATATTAAGATAATTCAGGATATTCTTCAGGATCCTCGTCTTCAACAGCATTCACTTTCTTGTTATCATTTCTGCCATATGGCTTGGAGCGATATGGTTTATACGAGGATTATGATTTCCTGTTGACTGATTCGTAGGTTGAGGTAGAATTTATCCTCTCTTGCATCTTTTTATCATCTTCCAAGCGGATATATCTCAAAGCCCTGTTACGAGCTTCGTCGAGATTCCTGCAGGGATTCATTACAAGATCCTGATAAAACTGAGAATCCTTTTGTAGCCCCATCTTTAAAGCCTGCACAGCTGTTGCAACATCAAGATGAGGGATATCCAAGGATTCCCGACTAAACTTGTTCACATAATCCCTCAAGGATTCCTGAGGTCCTTGAGTTATCCTGTAAAGATCACTAGTTAGTTTCTCAAAGCTCCGACTGCAAGAAAACTGACTGTTAAATAAATTAACCAAATGATCAAACGAAGTAATTGAGTGAGGAGGAACATTTAACAGCCATTTTAAGGCTGATCCTGTCAAGGTAGAACCGAAACCCTTGCACAAGCATGCTTCCTTGAGCTCCGGAGGAATGGGGTTAATCTCCATTCTTTCTCTATATTGGGCAACATGCTCTTCAGGATCCGTAGTCCCATCATACAATTTCATGTTGGGGGTTTGAAATCTTTTTGGGATTTCAGCATCACAGATAGGATATGCAAAGCGGGATATCCTGTGGCTGTCCTGGGATACTTCCGGAATTGGCTGGACCACTCTAGGCACACTGGATATCATGTCCTTCAATTTCTGAAGTTCCCTAGTAAATGTTGATGTCATACCTGCATCCTGCAAAGATCCACTATTGTTAGTAGCATGAATATTATTATTTGACACGTTACCAGTCTGAGGATTCTGGCCATATCCTGAAACATATCCTGAGCTCCTCACAGTTGACATCCTGATCGAGGAGGGTATTTCAGGAGTATGATTCTGGGAATGACTGGGCAAAATATTCCCCCTATTATCCTCAGTATACACAGCCTAACTGAAGTTCAAAGTTCTGGGTTGTAAAGGAGTAACAATATCCTCAGCGGATCTGCTCGAGCTAGCTTTTAAGAGTTGTATTTCTCTTAACAACATTTGGTTAGTTTCCTGTTGCGGCCTCATTTGTTCCTGCACACTTCCAAATAAAGTTAGAATTTCATCATTAGAGGCTATAACGGGAGCAGATCCCTGAACACTCCGAATAGGGATAATATCCTGAGGTTCTGAAGAAGCTGGCATCCTTGGAGGAGGTGGTGGAAGCACCGAACCGGTAGTAGCAGAAGTCGTAGCAGATACAGTGGACGAGCTCATGTTTGATCTTCAGGCCATTGTAAACAATGTGGCAAAAAGTTTGGAAAACAGAAAAACGATTAACGATTTCACAAAGATTTTTAGTAAAGGTAGCACCACTTGCCCCACGGTGGGCGCCAAATTGTTTTGGTCAAAAATTACCGAAGCAATTAAGTGATCAAATTAGTTAAGTGAGGTAGTGTGCTAGAATTATGTGTGAAAAATATGTTAACCAAGTTAATTGTAAAAACAGTTTCAGGATACGGCTTAGGATATAAAGCTGTATCTATGATCAAACAATGAGCAAAAAAGTAAAGGTTGACACGTGATGTACGAGGAAAGCCCTTGATCAATCTAGATCGCCGGCACAAAACCTCGGGAGCTGACAATCGCAGCTTCCTTTTTCTTCTATTACTTCAAATATCAGGATAGAGTGCAGGATGTGGTGCGGATCAACTAGGTGTTACAGTGTAATTCGAATACAAGTGTTTGTGTATAGTGTTTGCAGTGAGATAGAGAGCAAAAGTGTTCGAGAATGTGTGTGAAAGTTGTGTGCCTTAATTTGATCCGTCCCCATCTATTTATAGTAAAAGATATGCAACAAACTATCCTAAATAACCGGGAACCGGCGAATATTCCCCACTCGAACGTTGTAGACCTGGTCTTTCGGGTTCAACGTCCCTCACATAACAGATACGCCCGAGTCTTGAGGAGAAGAAGTCCATCTGACCGTTAGTAACCCACAGCTCCTAACCTGCACGTGGTTAATTCAATTAACCCCAGGATATCGCCCAGGATGTTAGCAATATCCTAATCCAATATCTGATCACAAGCAAACAACCAAAAGCAGGATATTAGTCAGGATATGTATGCTCAGAAAATGACCCATAACAGTCGCGAGGCGTACCATGATTACAAATGATCTCGTCGGTGTAGATTCGGGCTAATCGTTCTACCTTGTAGTCTTCTCGTATTGGCAAAAAGTGAGCAGATTTGGTCAAACGGTCAACCACAACCCAAATGCTGTCGTGACCCGATGACGTGTGTGGTAGCTTTGTTATGAAGTCCATAGCTATACTCTCCCACTTCCACATAGGGATTGGTGGTTGTTCGAGTAAGCCAGAGGGTCTTTGATGTTCAGCCTTGACTCTCGCACATGTCAGGCATTTTCCCACGTAGAGAGCAATATCCCTTTTCATGCCGGGCCACCAGTACTTGTAGCGAAGATCCTGGTACATTTTGTCGGCACCGGGATGAATAGAATACCGGGATTTGTGGGCTTCGTCCATCAGGATCTGTCGCAAATCGGTTCGTTTGGGATCCAAATTCGGTCCAGAAAGTGGAATATCTCATTTGATTTGCTCACAAGCTGGGCTCCATCGTGGTAGATTCTTTCCTTTTTCAGAGTGCGTTCATTAAAACATGCATGCTGAGCTTCACGGATGAGGGTTTCGAGATCGTGTTGGGCTTGGACATTATGAGTGCTAAGCAGATAACTCCGTCTGCTGAGTGCGTCGGCAACAACATTTGCTTTGCCTGGGTGATAACGAATCTCACAGTCGTAATCGTGGAGAAGTTCTACCCATCGGCGTTGACACATATTAAGTTCCTTCTGATTAAAGATATGCTGTAGGCTCCTATGATCGGTGAAGATCGTACACTTGGTACCATACAGGTGGTGTCGCCAAATCTTTAACTCAAAAACAACTGCGCCTAGCTCGAGATCATGGTTTGTATAGTTCTTCTCGAGGATTTTGAGCTGTCGAGATGCGTAAGCTATAACCTTATCCCGTTGCATGAGAACACAACCAAGACCAAGGTTGGAAGCATCACAGTAGACATTGAAATCATCGTTTCCATCGGGCAAAGTGAGAACAGGAGCATTGCAAAGCTTATGCTTGAGGGTTCGAAAGGCAGACTCTTGTTCAGTTCCCCAAACAAAAGGCTTTTCTTTATGCGTGAGAGCGGTAAGTGGCACAGCGATCTTTGAGAATCCTTCGATAAATCGTCGATAATAGCCCGCTAGTCCGAGAAAAGAACGAACTTCAGACGGGTTCTTAGGCGTAATCCAACTCTTAACAGCTTCGATCTTCGCAGAATCAACGTGAATACCTTGACTATTAACAATGTGACCCAGAAACTGAACTTCCCCTAACCAGAATTCACACTTGGAGAACTTGGCATAGAGTTGGTTCCCCTAGAGTAGCTCGAGAACTAAACGTAGATGTTGAGCGTGTTCGGCTTTCGTCTTGGAATAGATCAAGACATCGTCGATGAATACGATGACGAAACGGTCGAGATATGGTTTACACACGCGATTCATAAGATCCATGAAAACCGCGGGTGCGTTGGTTAAACCAAAGGGCATAACAACGAATTCGTAGTGGCCGTATCGAGTGCGAAACGCGGTTTTGGGTATATCCTCCTCTTGAATGCGTAGTTGGTGGTAGCCTGAGCGTAGATCGATCTTTGAGAAATACGTAGCACCTTGTAGCTGATCAAACAAATCATCAATGCGAGGTAGGGGATAGCGGTTCTTGATAGTTAACTTATTCAATTCCCGATAGTCGATACACATCCTGAACGACCCATCCTTCTTTTTGACGAAAAGGACTGGCGCGCCCCAAGGAGAGGTGCTCGGGCGAATGAAGCCTTTCTCAAGTAATTCCTGGACTTGGTTTGAGAGTTCGCGCATTTCGGATGGCGCGAGTCGGTAGGGAGCTTTGGCAATAGGGTTGGCTCCAGGAATGAGGTCGATACGAAAGTCGATATCACGACTTGGTGGTAGACCGGGAAGATCCTCTGGAATAACGTTAGGAAATTCACGAACCAGAGGAACGTCTTTCACTTCCTTCTTCTCTTTCTTTTCCTTCTCCGCTACTACAATGTTGGTCAAGAAAGCTCTGTATTCCTTGCGGAGATACTTGCTAGCTTGGACACATGACATGAGCTTGAGACCCTTCAAAGCGGTTTCACCGTAAACACACAATAAACCACCATTCACGAGCGAGAATCGAATCATTTTGTCGAAGCACACAACTTCAGCATGGTTTTCGCGAAGAAAGTCCATGCCTAATATGACGTCAAAACTTCCGAGTTGCATCGGAATAAAGTCGATTGGGAAAATGTGATTGTTGAGCTCAAGAGTACAATCACGAAGAACAGAATTAACGGCGACGGTTCTTCCGGTAGCGACTTCAACATCAAACGTCGAGGAGAGTCGGGAGCATTTACGACTAAGGAGTTTCTCGAATTCAAACGACACAAAGCAATTATCGGCTCCAGTATCAAATAAACACGAGGCATAAATACCATTCACAAGGAACGTACCATTGACCACGTTGTTGTCGGCTTGGGCTTGACGCACGTTGATGTTGAAAGTTCGTGCGCGTGCTGCTTGTTGCTGTTGCTCCTGCTGCTGAGGCTACTGCTGCTGTGGCTCTTGTTTCACAACCCTGTTTGGGCACATGTTGGCGAAATGGTTAGGATCGCCACATGCGAAGCAGGCTCTGGCGTTGACCGCGGGTGCCAGGGGAGCTTGCTGACCCTGAGGGGCGGTAAGTAGAGCTTGATGAGCAGGGGCTTGTCGAGCACGGCAGTTAGTAGTGAAATGGCCGTACATATTGCAATGAGCACAAAAACGGCAAGCGATGGTAGTCGGGTGATGGTAGGTACAAGTAGGGCAAAACGGGTGTGGCCCAGTGTATGCACGCTTAGCAGGCGGTGCATTTGCCACAGGCGGCGCTACTTGACGCTGTTGGGCTGGTACAGCTTGAATTGGTGCAGCAGTGATCACATAGTTCTTGTTGCTGGAGTTGTTCTTTCTCTTGTTCTTCCTCTTGTTGCTCGATGAGGTGGTGGTTTCAGCAGTTGGTGCGGCGGTGGTAGCTTGATGCAGGTGCTTTGAAGTTTTATCCCAGACACCGGCATTGACCCGTTTGTTGTTGATTTCAGCAGCCAGTAGATAAGTCTCTTCGATCGTCTTAGTCTTAGCCGCTTGCACGAAATCGGCAACACAGTCAGGCAGGGCTTGGATATACTTCTTGATTGCCATGTCTGAAGTCTTGACCTGATCGGGACAAATGATGCTGAGCTGTTTGAAGCGAGTAGTGAGCGCAACATTAACACCATCCTTTTGCTGTATGTGCCAAAATTCATCCTCTAGCTTCTGACGTTCATGAGGAGGACAAAATTATTCCAGCATGACTTCCTTGAGCCCGTCCCACGACAGACCGTAGGCCGCATCGTTTCCTCGCTTGTTCCTCTCGGCCGTCCACCAGTCTAGAGCACGGGACTGAAAGACGCCGGTAGAGTTCAGAGTACGGAGGTCGTCAGGGCAACCGCTTTGTCGTAGGGTGACCTCAATGGATTCAAACCATTGGAACAACGCTGTGGGGCCTCCCTCGCCAGTGAATTCTTTTGGCCCACACGACTTGAACTGCTTGAAGTTGAAGGGAGCTTTGGTGGTAGCTTTAGGAGCTTCGGTTCTCGACTCCTCAGACAACTTGCTGACGTTCTCGTAGACGTCACTCACAGCCTTTGCTACTTGTTTAGCGATGATAGCAGCAAGGCGTTTGTCTCTCTTTTCTTGACGAGAAAGTGATGGGTGGCGGGATCCAGATGACATTGTCTGCAACAGACATCGTCACAGGACTCAACACAATGTATTCGAATCTCACCTCACACGTCTACTACTTACTAAAGCTCAGGAACACGTAATGTAGTATGTATCACATAAGCACATAGACACATAATCACAGATTCACATAAACACAGAAGCACATAAGCACGTAGGGCATAGAATCACAGAAGCACCTAATCATGTAGTCACAAGATGCAGTCAGAATACAGAAACCTATCATTCACAGTTCGCGAGGGTTCGAATATAGCGAACACGTTTAGTATATCGAGTCGGGTAGCATAAGCGTATAACATAGCATAAAGTCGTCCACAGTTCAATGATTTGTCAGCGTTCTGAGATAGGAATGCAGTGCGAGTCGTGCGTGTCGATTGATGTGAATAAAAAATCGAATAAATCTCCAAAATTTAAACACACAAACATGTAAACACACATATAAGCACATAAAATCGACGAATCATCAGAGTCAGCTGTTGCGGGCTCAGAATCGAAACACATAAAAATCGAGAAATGGATTGTCTGCGGCTAGTAGACCTCGACTATCCAAAGTGGTTCGACTATTCACAAGGATCCGTTGTGCACATTTGACCTTCAGGACTATGCTTTTGCCTCGATTCTTGGGCGTTTGGCACACATCCCGTTAGTCATATTGTGACTTCAGGTCGTTGGAGTCCGTCGAAACTTTAGTGAGAGTTTTGTAAAATGAGCGGAACAAGTCGTCAAGGTTAGGGTTTCACCCCTGGCTTAACAACTTCGCTCCTGTTTTGATAAAATAGAGGAGATTATTCATCAAAATATGGATTTCACTCCTGATTTGGTATAATTCTCCCCATTTGTAAGTAAAATGCGGGTTGATCAAGCAACTTTAGTCTAGAGTTTGCGGTTTTCACACCTAATCTCGACTTAATTGCTTATTTATGGTTGAAAGTTCGAGTGCAGTGATAGTGTAGCGTGTGCGAGAATAGCGAGAAATAGGCTCGTACATAGTCCTTTCTGGATATGCACAAGTCGGTCTGTTGGTTCCTAACTATAGACTAGGTTTCTAAGATATCGACCCGGACTAGGTCGAATCTTGCCTAATTCCCTATAGTTATGGCTCTGATACCAATCTGTCACACCCCAACCGATGGCGGAATCATCGGGGCATGGCACTGAGCGAAACAGATTGTCCAGAAGTTTCCATAACAATTATCATTACTATTCGATTTAAAATAACATGTCCCATACCATGTCTCAAATAGTAAACAAATTATTACAGGTAAAATATAGGCAATTAATTCTGTTCCGACAACTCAGATTTAAATAGAGCAATTTTTTATCTGCTTCTAGAGACCCTTGATTCAATTTCTACAGACAACTATTTGTTAGGCTCTAAAGCTTTATTCTAGCTTCGACTTCCTACCAGGTGTGCATCCTAAGCACCTGTCACATACGTTAAAATAAAGTCAATACATATAATGTAAAGGTGAGCATACAAGTTTGTTAATAGCATATAGAGCTCGAATTCGTTTACGCATAACCAGCACGTACACATAGAGAAATGAAGCACGTTAGTTATCGACATAGATCCATCGATACCAATGACTGCGGGTTGACTGCCCGAGGCAGTTCGCAATACATGATTACCACCGTAATCCATGCAAGTAATTGTCCTTAACAACCCCCGTGTGAACGGGTGCTGAGTCCAAACTATAGCACTATCGTTGCTAAGGCAGGTAGACATCATTCCATGTGTAAACATAACAAACAAGCATTCATAAGCCACGTATAACATGCATTAACGGTTAGCGTTCAAATAGTATTGAGTAGTGTGTTCGTTGTGATTTGAATAGTTGTAACGTATGTAACACCCAAATGTGCATGAAGCAAAAAGGGATCGAGTATACTCACAGCGGTTGATGGATTGAAGGGAGCGCTTAGCGAGTAGGGTTAGCCTGAATGGTTTGATAGCATAACGATAAGTGACTCGTAAAACGATATAAAGTGTGGATGGTTCGGATAGCAGTTCGGTCGGATGGTAATCTGATCGGACGACTTGTTTATGCGGATGACAATCCGTTCGGATGGTCATCCGGTCGGACAGCAGTCCAGTCGGATGACTATTCGAGTGGATTGTTTCTTCCTATGAGAAGAATGTGTTTGTGTATGATGGCTTGTCTCTTGAAGTTTTCGTTGTAGCATTTTAAAAACATTGAAGTATCTCTATCTTTCAATTCGGTCGATCGGACGGTCAGTCATGCGGACGACAATCCGTTCGGATGGTAGTCAGGTCTGATGGTAGTCAGGTCGGACGGCGACTCTAGTGATGAGGTTACTTTGTGAGAACACATTCACAACAGAAGAGTCACTCGGTCGGATGTCCATACGACCGGGTGGCAGTCTTGTTAATGAACATGTTGAAAATTGTTTAAGTCTTTAAAGTCCTAGTATCTCATGATCCGAAGAGTAATCCGGTCGGATGTTAGTCTGATCGGATGGCAATTCGTTCAATACTCAACCTTTAGATGGAGTTGATTTAGTGTGGGACCCAAGGTGTTATCCGTTCGGACATCAATCCGTTCGGTGACTTATCCACTCGGACAGTAGTCCGGTCGGACAACATTACGTCCCGATTGTTTCGTTCGTCTTACACTTGGTCGTTCTGATTGTTTGTCGTTTTATCGAGACGTTTTGACAACGTGTTAACCAGCAGAACCCCATCTTGACCCGAGTGACCTGTTCGACCAGGAATCACCCTAGTTCGGCCAGCTAACCGGTTCAAGGCGGTTGTTCTTGTTTAACCCGAAATCGGTGGTCTCATAAGTAGAATCCGGATCTTGAACTAGCTCAACACTAAGAATGAGTAGAAGACTAGATCAGGGTCGGATCCTATCGGTTTTGAGTGTATTGAGTGTAAAAGAGTTGAAAGGAAGTTAGAAACCATCTTTCAATCCTTTTTCACTATATTTAAGTTTAGATCTACGCGAGGTCTTTGTGTATTTGTGTGGAAATCTATTAGATCTAAGTTTTTCTTGGTGGATTGAGGCCAAAACATGAAGTTCTTCAAGAACTCATGATGACATCATCCTAGAAACACCACAAATCTAGTGATTTCACGGTCAAAAGTTAAGATTCAAAGGATAGAAAGGTGTAGGAGTGCGTGTAGAACAAGAAAGTACAAGATTTAGGACGTGATCTTACCTGGATTGAGAGAAATGGAAGAAAAGGTGAGGAGAGCATGCGGTTCGGACAGAGGTTTCCAAAAGTAGAAAGAATGAAAGTGACATGGGTATTTATAGGATTCCAAAAGGGGAAGTCGGTCGGATGGCATCCCGCCCGGATGACTGTTCGGTCGGATGTCATATCAGTCGGATGGCGACCTGACACCACAATCAAGTGGCAGCCCGGTCGGATGGCAATCCGGCCGGATGGCACTTGGTTTGGGTGCTCGGCGCGACGATTTCTTCGGTTTCGATTTCGATTGCGAATCGCTCGCAATAGAGTTTCCTATTCCAACTTACTTTTAATGCCAACTACTATATCTATCATAGTTCGATTTCGATTGAGTTCGATTGCGTTTCGAGTTCGATTACGATTCGATTGATTACCACAACACAACATAAATGAACATGCACAAGTAACACCTAAGGCACACACACACGTATAACAATAATTAAAATACATAGTTCGAGTGGCGATTTGATGTCGATTCGATTAGCATAGTTTGATTATCGTTTAGTTAACTTTATTGCATTGTTACTTCCTATAGTTCACAGTCGTAAGTCGAGTAGATTGCGAGTACATACGTCGATTATTGTAATTATTGACACTTACTCCACATAATACAACTAAAATAAACATTCAAAAGAAATCTACTACAAGTCAAGTTGCGTGAAATCGGTCGTTGACTTTGACCTTGACTTGACTTTGACTTCTCGGAAACACGGGGTGTTACAATTCATCAGCTAAACACTTTTTGAGATTAGATACATGAAATACATCATGTATTCCTGCCATTTCCTCTGGCAGTTGTAGCTAATAGGCTACAGGTCCTATTCTTTTAATAATCTCAAAAGGTCCAATATACCTGGGACTTAGCTTTCCCCTTTTGATGAATCTTACTACTCCTTTCCAAGGAGAGACTTTCAACAATACTTTATCTCCTACTTGAAATTCCAATGGTTTGCGTCGGTTATTAGCATAACTCTTCTGTCGATCACGTGCTGTTTTTAGTCGTTCCTTGACTTGAATAATCTTGTCAGTTGTTTCTTGTACTATCTCAGGGCCAGATAGTTGCTTTTCCCCAATTTCTGCCCAACGGACTGGGGTTCGGCACTTTCGTCCATAAAGTGCTTCGAATGGTGCAGCATTGATACTTGTGTGATAACTATTATTATAAGAAAATTCTATTAAAGTTAAGTGATCGTCCCAATTACCTCCGAAATCAATTACACAAGCTCTAAGCATGTCCTCCATTGTCTGGATTGTTCTTTCGCTTTGTCCGTCTGTTTGAGGATGATAAGCTGTGCTTAGGTTTAACTTGGTTCCCATGGCTTTTTGGAAACTTGACCAAAAATGAGAGGTAATCCGGCTATCCCTATCAGACACAATTGATAAAGGTATTCCATGTAAAGAAACAATTTCATTTACATATAGTTTGGCTAGCTGTTCCATGCTGAAAGTTTCCTTCATTGGTAGGAAATGAGCTGACTTGGTTAGCCTATCTACAATCACCCAGATTGTATCATTACCTTTCTTTGTTTTGGGTAATTTAGTAACACAATCCATTGTTATTAATTCCCATTTCCACACTGGCATTTCTAATTGTTGTAGAAATCCTGAGGGTTTCTGGTGTTCAACTTTGACTTGTGAACAAGTTAAACATTTAGAAACATAGGCTGCTATGTCCTTTTTCATTCCTATCCACCAGAAATTCTTTCTTAAATCTTGATACATCTTATCATTTCCTGGATGCATCGTATATTTAGACTTATGGGCTTCTTCTAATATACGATGACGTAGGTTTCCTAATTTAGGTATCCACATTCTCTCTTTATGGAATCTCCAAATTCCATCTGTTCCTTGTTCTAACTCTTTTAGCATACCTTTTAATTTTTCAGTATCTTCCTTGATTACTGATTCTTGTGCTTCTCTTATCTGATCATTTAAATCTACTTGCAGATTTAATTTAAGAGAACGTACCCTTTTTGGCTTTTCATGATACTTTCGGCTTAAAGCATCTGCTACTACATTTGCTTTTCCTTCATGATACTGGATATCACAATCATAATCACTAAGCATCTCCATCCATCGTCTTTGTCTCATATTCAACTCTTTTTGCTTGAAAATATACCTTAAACTCTTATAATCAGTGAATATGGTAAACTTACTACCATAAAGGTAATGTCTCCAAATCTTAAGAGCAAAAATTATAGCTCCTAATTCTAGATCATGGGTTGAATAATTCTCTTCATGATTCTTAAGTTGTCTAGATGCGTAAGCTATAACCTTTTGTCGTTGCATCAATACACATCCATAACCTAATTTGGAAGCGTCACAATAGACTACAAAATATTCAGTTCCTTCTGGTAATGTTAATATGGGTGTATGAGTTAATTTTTGCTTAAGAATTATAAATGCTTCTTCTTGTTTTAATCCCCATTCAAACATAACAGATTTACAGGTTAGCTTAGTTAAAGGAATGGCTATTCTAGAAAAATCTTGAATAAATCTTCTGTAATAACCGGCTAATCCTAAGAAACTTCTAACCTTGGTTGGTGATTCAGGGGTTTTCCATTTAGTAATCGCTTCGATCTTTGTTGGATCTACATGAATTCCTTCATGATTGACTACGTGTCCGAGAAACTGTACATGTTCTAACCAAAATTCGCACTTTGAAAATTTAGCATAAAGCTTTTCCTTTCTTAATAAACTTAAAAGTGCGTGCAAATGTTTTGCATGATCTTCCTTATTCTTAGAGTAAATGAGAATATCATCTATAAAAACAATTATGAATTTATCCAAATATGGCTTACATATTCGGTTCATCATGTCCATAAATGCGGCTGGGGCATTGGTTAAACCAAATGGCATGACAGTAAATTCATAATGGCCATACCTTGTTCTAAATGCGGTTTTAGGAATGTCCTCTTCCTGTACCTTTAATTGGTGATATCCTGACCTTAAATCGATTTTAGAGAAAAACCATGCTCCTTGCAGCTGATCGAACAGATCATCGATTCTTGGTAATGGGTACCGATTCTTAATCGTGACCTTGTTTAATTCACGGTAGTCAATGCACATACGCATTGATCCGTCCTTCTTTTTAACAAATAGTATCGGCGCTCCCCATGGCGACGAACTTGGTTGTATAAATCCTTTCTCCAGCAATTCGTCTAATTGTTTCTTTAATTCTAGCATTTCGGCGGGTGCCAAACGGTAAGGTGCTTTGGCAATCGGTGCTGTTCCTGGTATTAAATGGATTCCGAATTCAACTTCTCTATCTGGAGGTTGCCCTGTCAATTCTTCTGGAAATACATCTGAAAACTGAGATACTACTGGAATATCTTTTAAATCCTTTCCTTTAGTGTTAGTGATTATAGAAATCAAATACACTAATGATCCTTTTCTTATGTAACTTGCAGTTTTCATCACAGAGATAAATTTTGTAGATCTAGATGGTTTATCTCCTTTAATTGTGATCGTTTTACATTTTGGTGAATTTACTTGAATTGACATTTGATCACATAAAATACTGGCTTTATTGGCTATTAACCAATCCATTCCTAATACAACATCAAATCCTGCCAGATTCATGGGATAAAGATTTGCAATAAATTTCCGATTTAAAATTTCTATTCTTGCTCCCTGCAAGATTTCAGAAATCCTAACGGTTTCTCCATTAGCTGTCTCTACTAGACATTCTTGTGGTAGTTTAGTTAATGACTGATTTAGAAATTTGCAAAATGATGTATTAATAAAACTTTGGTTCGCACCAGAGTCAAATAATACTTTGGCAAAGACATCATTAACTAAAAACGTACCAGCTATGACATCTGGAATCATCTTGGCTTCATCTGCAGTCAGAACAAATGCTCTAGCATTTTGATTATTCTTGTTGTTTGTAGCTGGAGCTAATTTTGGGCAATTAGGCTTGATATGACCTTGTTCCCCCGCAGTTGTAACATATCATGTTGTTAGCTTTCTTCCTGCAGTTTTCTTCCTTGTGTCCTGATATTTTGCAAAAGTTACAGTATATGGGGCATCTTCCTGAATGCTTTCTTTTGCAATATCTACAGTAGGGTGCAGAGGTAGAACCTACATTTTTCCCACGGTTAGAATTTCCAGAACGAAATTCTTGTGTGAGCTTCTGGGTTAGGTTCCTCCTTTGATCCTCTTCTCGTGTACGGACTAATTCATCTGTCAAGGTATTTGCTAGTTCTACAGCTTCTTCTATGGTTTGAGGTCTAGCTGCCTTGACTACGTGTCTTATCTCCCCAATAAATCCCCAGATATAACGGGAGATTAATACTGGTTCAGGTAAAGCAAGGGTTGGTACTATTCTAGCATATTCGAAGAATAATTTAGTGTATCCCTTACTATCCACACCAGTCATCCTAAGATTTAGGAATTTGTTTGCTATCTGTTCCTTCTTATTGGGTGGGCATAATTTCCTTTCTATCTTGTCCTTAAATTCTTCCAATTCCATATTGTAAGTTCTTTCACTTACTCTTGATTGGAGGATAGTGTTCCACCATTCTAGTGCTGAATTCTTAAACAAATTAGAAGCAAACATTATCTTATCTTCTTCAGCACACTTGCTTATTCTTAAGACTGCCTCAGTCTTCTCTATCCAGCGTAGGGTTGCAATGGCCCCTTCGTTGCCCGAGAATTCCATTGGTTTACAAGACCAGAATTCTTTATAAGAACAACCGCAAGGCACGGTTCTTCTCCTTTTGGGAATGGGCACTTGTAGTACGGGTCCATTGTTCACGTTGTTTTCTGGTTCAATTGGTCGCTTACTGCTATGCTTACTTTTATTATTCGCTTCTTGAATCGTTTGAATAATAAATGGCATTGCATCTATGATTCCTTGTGCCACTATATGTTGAACGGCACTATTATCCATTTGGTTTCCATTGTTATTGATGCTCAGATTCTCATTAACCACGTTAATGTTACTCTGGTTATCGTTATTCAGATTTCCTTGATTTCCTTCGTCGGCCATCTGAATTTTAAACATTTACCCCGTATTAATATCACAGAATAATATTAATATAGTCAATCATATGACACGCATTTAGCCAAAAGCGTCGATCATTTCGACTTTACTCTATTCATATACTATTATGCATCTATTACACACCAGTACTAAAATAAAAATTACAATACCAACAGAAATAGAATTACACTAATAGTAATAGGCATTCATACACACATATTTTATTTTATTACCATTATATTATTATTACTATTACCGTCTCCATTCTCACATTCACGGATATGGATTTATCCAAAAATCCATATTGCGCTCATCGTATTTCCATACGAGTCGCTCTCCCACCTGTCGCATTCTCTCACTGCTTTCTAAAATTTCCTCACCAAATGTCCTAAGTTCTTGCATGTTTTCTGCACTCATTGGGGGTGCAGGTTCTAGGACTGGGTTCGGAATCTGGGGTACTGGTTCCTGGTATGGGGGTGAAAGTGCCTGAAATCGGTAAGGATCTTCTAAGATCTCCCTAATATAATCATCTTGGTAATAGGGATCTAAAGGGTCCATACCTGGGTAGGCTCCTATGTTCTGTGTGTCTTCATGGATCGGATAACGTTGCACAAAATCCCTATTATCATCCCACCAGGGGTCTTAATTTGGGTCTAAGGGGTTAGGTGCTGGTACCCTAGGGATTTCTTCCGGATTGAAGTCATGCATCTCTACTTGGTTTTCAGGGTTTTCTATCTCCATCGGTTGGTCAGGGATTTGCAATTGTGGTTGAGGTGCTATTATTTGCTCCAGACTTGGGTCAGCAGCAGTTGTAGCTAGGATATGGAAATTGGCTAGGCTTCTATTAAGCATATCCTGTGTATGGGCATCTGTCTTTCGCTTAGCAGCTGCTAGGGCTCTTTGCTGTTGCAACTTTCGCATTCTTTTCCTACGTGCAAACGCTTCCTTACTGAACCATCCTCTCTTTTTATGAGGGAATGACTCTTCCGACTGAGCTTTAAAGGAAAACATCCCTTCTTCCTGATCAGCAGAATACCCAGAAAGGGCAGGCTGTGAAGAGGTACCTTCATTCTTAGGTGAATCAGACAACTGACGACACATGTCTGAGGGTCCTTGATCACTCATACTGTAAACTAACAAATAGTCAAATAACACATAACATATAATCACATAAATTATTTCCTAACACAAAATTTAGATTTTAAGTGTCAGCAGAACACTTCTTTGGCTTAGACTAGTGGCTAGGCTCTGATACCACCTTCTGTCGCAACCCCCGATCCCTTATCTGTCCCGGGAACGGGCGGACGCGAACTCAGAGTTTCGGTGGTATCAGCTTGTTTATTTGGCAGCGGAAATTACATCAGGACCGTAGTTAGGAAATGTTTATCAGAGTAAAACCACCATATTTGATATTAATATTCACATGGGTAAAACCCAAGTTTCTTATTACAATACATTTATAGGGATAAACCCTATTTTATTGAATTTAAAACATCGTCTTTTAGGTAACTGAAACGCGGAAATTACATCAGGACCGTAGCTGGCTTTTTACTAACTGGCTATCACATTGTGTTACCTGAAACGCGTTTTAAAAACATTTGTCAGTGGGAAATACTGGTGAGTGAATCCTAGTTTAATCAAGAAACATTTATCAATTAAAACAGTATTGAGAGCGATCACATTGTTTATTTCTACACAATTACTCATTCAGTACTGTCAATCCTGACTGTTGGGTCATATTACACATTGGCTAACTCGTTGTCCAATGGTAACGTATTGTCGTCCCGACTTACTACTCACAGTGTAGTAAATTTTGTATACAAAACCCCAACATACCGGCAGTAATTGAAGAGCTACAAAGACTCAATCACCGCTTAATCACATTGTAAAACATTTAAGGTTTTGTAAAACATTACAAAAAGGTTAACAAAAAGAGGATAAACTCACATTGCTATCTTAGACTTCGCGTAAGGGTTTCCTGGGATTAATCTATAATTTTCACAAATGTACCTAGGTTAGTATAATAACCCTTTGAAAATATTAATGATACCCTCCCCGAGACGGTATTCCAACAACTACGTCGGGCAGAACCACGACAGTTGTTACGAAACCCTAAATCAATCGGGCAGCGTATCTAGTATGAAACTGGGGTTATAATACTTACAACGGAGCAGAACCTCGCTAATTAGGGGGTATAATACTTGAATATAATGCCTAATATTTCAGAATTTGAGATACAGAAACGTTTGTGAGCGAATTGAGTTGAAGTCCGAGGCCTCCTTTATATAGTTGCTGAACTTGACTCTCACGCGGCCCGCGTAAGCGTAGCCTTAGGGCTACGCGGCCCGCGTCAAACCTCGGTCAAAGCGTAGCTCGTCCGGATCACCATCTAGACTTGACACGATGATGACACGTGTCATCACCGGGTTGCGCCACTATCTTGATCTCACACGGCCCGCGTAAGCTTAGGGGGAATCTTACGCGGCCCGCCTAAACTAAAGAAAACCAACGAAATCAGGTTTTAACCCTGATACCGCCCGCGTAAATGTTGGGGTGGGTCCTACGCGACCCGCGTCAACTTAATAAACATATTTTAAATTTTATTTTTAATGCTAAACTGTATTTCGGGCTTGGTTTTCACATACGAGGTGTATGTAAAGACATATTGAGACATTTTAACATATACTAGGGTATCGGAAATATTATGAGCGTGTCGGTTTTATTTGAGGATTGTTACAAAAGTAGAAGAAAAATGGAAGAAGATTTGTTGTTAGTAAGTATAAACTCACTTAGAAGTAGCTGAGACAAGCTCCAAGAATTTGCTTAAAGTCAGATTTGAGAGAGAATTTCGGGAGTTGAAGGTTTGAAATGAAGGAAATGAGCTGGTATTTTGTCGGTTTGGGAAGAGACAGTTTAGGACGAATGCGCGTTTGGGGCGACTGGGCCCACTCATGCGAGAGGGCCAGGCCCATAAGTTCAGAATTCAAATTCGCGTGTTTTGTCGGTTTTAAGCGTATAATTGCAATTTATAAGTGGGATGTATAAAGTAATGAACGAATTTGTATGTATAATAAGTATGAGGTTGCGTAAAAATGTATTTAAACGATCGATTGATTGAGTACAAGTATGTATAAAATATGAATTTCGTTATGATCAAGGTTTCAAATTGCGAAATTGGGAGTGGATTACGAATATGATATGAAGGTAAGTTTCCAAAGATAGAAATACAGGTAATCTTTCTAATTGAGGAAAGTTCCAAAAAGCGAGGCGTTACAGAAGGCAAGAGTGACAGTAATACCAGAGACGCTCCCATCTCTATGATTTATCAGACAAAGCGATAGATGCATTTTCGACAAACCATTAAAAATGCTCTGAGCCTCAACAGTAACACCAACACCCATCCTTTCGACATCTATCTCAGCTTGCCTTCTAATACACAATCAAATACATCACCAATCTCAATTTTAAAGACATCATTTAAGCATTTCACAAACACTTGGAATACTATGCCGAATCGTTAACTAATGAATAAACCATGCTTCATTCAATTATTCACATTGGAAAACACAATCTAATCCATTTAAACATTCTATCAAACACCTTGTGGGCATTCGAGAAGTAAGTCGATTTACCCAATTTGACATCATTTAAGCATATCACAAACACTTAAAAGACCATGTTAATATAAATTATATATCAACTAATGTAATAAGCATGCTTCATTCAGTTATTAACAACCAAAATCCAGGTTTCTGAAAAAATAATGCGCAAATTCATTGAAACATTTCATCGGTGGGCATTTCCTGCTAGGGGACCGGGGGGGGGGGGGGTGTTTGGCTGGGTTTTATGAAGTGTACTGCTAGTTTTCCAAGGGGTTTTGAACAATCGTTAATTTACAACCATACATATATTGTTCATATTGGTAGACATGAATAACATCATCAACAATTCAGCAAACAACTATTTTCCCCAATAATAACCCTTATATATGAAACTAAAACAAACGAATAGAGATAAAACCAACAATATAAAGAAAGCACTTTTACAAAAAAAAAATTAACAAAAAAAAAAAATTAACGGATGAGTTTATGAATAATCAAGAAAACATCAATCAATCACTTGACAATCGCATCTTCCTAAAGAAATAACGTTTCACACAAAACCTGGACCAGCATTAAGGACACCATGTTGAACAATTTTAATGGGATTTTAATTTCAAATTGGGCGATTTTGTCATTTTTAGATATTTCAATAGGGAAGGGTAAATATGAAATGAAGAAAATTTATAAGAGGAAACATGCAATTATCCCTATATATATGTATAGAGGATAGATTTATTTAGACTTACGAGCCTAGTAAAGCTCGATATCTGAAGCACAGGATTGAGCTCGTTAAAGCTCAGCTTGGTTTGAGTTTTCATCGAGCCAATCTCGAGTAGCTCATACGTGGCTCGACTCATTTACAACCCTACTCATTTTATCATTGTAGATGATCAATTTCTTTTGATAGATTTCGAGTTCCACGGTAACACACGTGGCAACCCGTATACACTGAGCACCAAGGTGTATAGTCAAGGGAAGGGCGACCGAGCTAGAGCAACAATTCTTCCTTTGGTTTGGTTTGACCCGACTGCTGATTTCCAAATGTATAGCGTCAGTTGGAACCCACAACGAATTCTATTAGCCCGCAGACACGCGCAGACCTTTGGGTCCTGAAGCTTGTTTGTTTTCCAGAAGCACTTCTCACATTTTACCTCTTCCCCACCTCTTCCCCACGCAAACATAAGCCCACCTCTTCTCACATCTTCTCTCTTTCAAAACACAGATCACTCTCCACCGCCACTCTCTGCATCCCCGCCACCAACTCCACCACCACATCTCCGCCACCACCTCCACCACCACATTTCCGCCACCACCTCCCCCGCCGTCGTTCCTGCCGTCGTGCGGAACCACCTCCACCATCTTCAACATCAACAGCCACAAAATCATCATCTTCATCAACAGTGAGTCACCATCAACATCAATTTTTCAGAAAAAAAAAAGATGAAAAGAGGGGGTTTACCGGTGAGACTTGTCGGGCCAAACAATTGTGCCGCCGCCGCGTGCGACGGTTCTCTCCTCTCCTTCTCTCCTCGTCTGTTCTCTCCTCTCCTTCTCTCCTCGTCTGTGCCGCCGCCGCCGTGGCCGGTTGTACTCTGTTCCGGTGGGGGACCAAGGTGAAAGAAGGAGATTAGGGGGGTGGGTTCTTGGAGTGGGGGCTAGGGTTTGCGGTGGTGCTTGACGGTGGTTGTTGGTTGTGGTGGTGGCAGGTGGACGGTGGAGGAGGTGGTGGCGGATGGTTGTGGTGGTGGTGGTAGATGAAGGCAGAGAGAGAGAGAGAGAGAGAGAGAGAGAGAGAGAGAGAGAGAGAGAGGAGTGTTGTGTGTGTGTGTTGTGTGGTTTTTGTAGGAGTAAAAAAATAAACCCTCTTCTCCTTGCAGACTGCAGACCTTTGGTCCACCTCTTCTCCTGCAGATGCCTGCAGACGTGGTCCGCAAACTGCAGACCTTTTGCATCTGAAAAAACAAACACCACCTTATACATTGTGTTGTAAAAACTATATATGAATCTTTTTAGGTCAAAGATTAATGAAAGTAACATTCCTTAAAAAGAAGTTTATCAAATTTAAGCTAAGTAAATAAGATACTTTAATCAGGAAATGATCAAAATTCGGAAATAAAACAAGAGCTATTTTCTTGTTAATGTTAGGTTTTGCATGTCCATTTTATAAGTCTTACTTAACAGAAGCATTGAATGCAACTATTATAAATCTCTAAAATAATCCATCAATGATTCATATTTAAGTTGTAAGAAACTTAAAAAACAAACATACATGGGATGCTTAGATCTTTGTAGTAGAAGTTGAATACCAAAAGATATCCAACCAGAAAACCAAGCTTCAATAGTTGCTAGCCAAAGTATCAAAAAGTCAAGATATAGTTGTTGTGGGTAAAGAATAAACTACAACAATGTAAGTGATCAGTGAAAGTAACCATTGGAGTTGGTCTAGTGGCAAGGCAAAGCCTTTTAATACATTAAGTATGAGATCTTAGGTTCAAGTTTCACAAGGAGCAAGAGATTCACCATTCAAAAAAAGAGTGATCAGTGAGAGTAGAAGAAAAATGACCAATTTTGCTAAATTAACGTATCAAATTAGGGATAATTCTTTAAAGACTTTGGGATATTGGATTAAATAACCTCAACTTTCACCGATTGGCCGATAACACTCCCAACTTTTTATTTATACTACACCACTCTCAACTTTCAACTTATTGGCGGATAGCACTCCATAACTAACCCAAACCTAGTTTGCTGAAATCAGCTGCCACGTCATCAAAAGCCATGTCCCCTTCCACCTCAACTGCCACGTCATCAAAAATCCAAGTCAGCTGCCACGTCAGCAGCCACTTGAGCAGCCACGTCATCAAAAAAAGTTCCATGTCAAAAACTAATTGGGTTAGAGCTCAGTTAGTTTGGCAGTGCTATCGGCCAATACGTTGAAAGTTGGGAGTGGTGTGTACAAATCGAAAGTTATGAGTACTACCGGTCAATTAATGAAAGTTTGAGTTATTTAAATCCAATATTATTCTTTCATCAACTCCTTTTGCTCTCCTCTTTCATCTACCAAAACCAAATTAGTAAGGGTGATATGTCCCCTCAAATTCCCTATCAAATCCTTGGAAAAGAAGAGGAAAACAAGGGTAGTAAAGTTTAAAGCTAATATTTGGAAGTTGCTTTTACTTTTAAGGGGTAACTTTGTAGAATAGTAACCAAGTTTTAAAAGTGTTTCAATTAGGTCACTTAAGTTTCAAAAATGTTTTAATCAGGTCACTCAACATTCATTATTCATTAAAATTAAGGGTTTTTTCATCCATTTTATAGGTAACCGTGGTGATATGGATTTTTGTTTCTTTTTTCTCTTTTATTTGATGCTAACGTCAAGTGATGACGTGGATTGTAACTTGTTTTTTTAGTTTTTAATGTAAATAAATGGTTTTTATTTTTAATAAATATAATTTCATATATTAAAATAATTCGACCCCAACATCTTATATTCAATTTTTTCTTGACACATAGAAAAAAGTACATGTCTCGATTTGAATGTTAAGTTATATAATTGGGACAAAAACAACACCAGTAACCTAATTATAATACTTTTAAAACTTGATTACTATGAAATATTCTCTACTTTTAATCCTTTTCATGTTTGTTTTCCCTAGCAATGATCACCCTTCTCATTTTCGGCCAACCAACCACCAAGGTGGTCCCACCAAGGTGGTCCCACCATTATCTCCTACATGTGCAAGTTCAAATAATTTCTAGAAGTTAAACCATTCAAAGCGGTTCAACTAAAAAGGGGCGTTTTCCGTCATGTTATGGACACATTAACATAGATGAAATTATTCCTAAAATAATGTGTACACAATAATTAATTATTATTTTATTTTTAATAATGTTTCAACAATTAACAAAAACATATATAAATTCATATGTATATATATGGTTAGGTTCTTTTGTGAACAACCCCTTTAATAGTGAATACACAAGTTTAAATCAATGTCCAAGATTAGATGATAAAAATACACTAGTATATTTTACGATTTGATGATTTAAATCAATGGTCAGGAATTGTTCACTCAGTTCACAAATACAGTTGTGTTCACTCTAGAACCCCAACATATATATATATATATATATATATATATATATATATATATATATATATATAGCGAAAGTGTAAAATATAATATCCCTTAACGTACAATACGTACGATATAGTGAAATCGCATATTATAAAATAGCATGGATGAAATCGCATGAGATAATTTTGATGAAATCGCATGTTGGTTTTTATTAACAATTTCGCATGTGATGATTTTGATGAAATCGCATGTTGGTTTTTTGTAACAATTTCGCATGTGGTAATTTTGATGAAATCGCATGTTAAAAAACCAACATGCGAAATTGTTACAAAAAACCAACATGCGAATTCAATGTGGGATGAAGATCTGACGGCTGAGATGATCGCGTACGTAGTGTAGGATAAGGGCTCTTGTACGTTAACCTAACCCTATATATATATATGGTCGGGATTTAGAGAAAACGGTAAAAAGTGTGAGAACGGTGAGAACGCTTATGGATTGTCCGATTAAAACAATCTATGGACTAGATTAGCGCGGTGACATTTTCGTAAATAACATCAATTTTATTACGTGGACGCGCTTCATTAAGGGTAAACGCGTCTTTTGACTACTCCAAACAAAACGCCATCTCATGAAAATAAAACGCCAAAACAAAAATCACACACCATTCTAGCTAAAAACGCCATTAGATATAAAACGCCAAACTTAATGATAGTAAAATTCCGCCTAAAAAAACCGCAAAAAAAATCATATATATACAACAACTCAGACCTTCAATTAAAAAACACACACAAAAACCCCAAACGCCATATTTAATATATACAATTCGTCTGATAAACGCCAGAAAACCCAAACATCAAATATATTGCTGTCAATAAAGTGTAGCTGTATGGTGTAGACAACATTGTCAGTTATCTTTCTTAACTGAGGATTAACAATGTTATCCATCACCATACAGCAACACTTTATTGATTTTAGCATGATCAAATTTACAGTTTTAAGATGGTTTATTTTGTGGCGTTCTTTTTCTCGGTAAAACGCCAAAAAAGATAACATTTTGGCTGAAAGGGTGTAAACTCAATAACATTTTGCTACATGAGATGGACAAAAATTATAGAAAAAGAGGCTGATTTCATACGAAAGTCGAAACAGGCAGTGAAGATGCTTCAAAAGAAGAAAGAGACTGGTGACAGTGAAGATTTGGAAGATCAATATTTATTTTGTTTAATTTTCTTTTTCAGTTGATTGTTATTTAATAAACAACGCCATATCTAATAAAAACGCCAAAAAGGAAAATGTCTTACACCTTTGGCATTTATCAAACCATCATAAAATTACTTTGGACAAGTATTATAAATTTTTTTTTTTATGTATTCTTTTTTTTTTATTTTCCTTTTCAGTTGATTGTTGTATAATAAAAACGTCATATATAATAAAAACGCCATATATAATAAAAACCCCAAAACAACCAAAATGCTTGTTTAAACGATATCATCCCGTTAAACGCCCCAAAAAACTCCCAAACTATAATAAAATTAGTTTGAAAAAGTATTATAAAAAACCAAAAATAAAATAAAAAATAAAAAACAAACTTGAAAATGTAACTAGAAACAGTAACTTCAAATCAGAAAAACTGAAAATATGGAAAATTTATTATATTAGATCCTAAAACGCCAAACTTGAAAGATGGGACGTGTTACAGACTTCAGAGATAAAGCTTGTCAAAAACAATAATTACAAACAGTAACTGAAAAGACGAATACTTTATTATAATAATGCACCGCCTAACTTAGACGCCAAAAAGAGATCCTACAAAACGATACGTCTCAGCAACTTCCATTTGATCAAACAAAAAAAGACAAACGCCAATACTACTAAATACCACTCAATGTAAAACGCCAAAAAAAAAAAAATCAAAGATGGCTAATATGCTTTCTTGGATATTCAGTATTGTTATTCGTCAAGTTTCACTGAATGAATTGTTAACGGAGGCTAGTAACTCAATAAGATTTTGCTGCATGAGATGGACAAAAATTCAAGAAAAAGATACTGATGCCAGTCATATGGCATTTTGTATTTTTTGTTCTTGAAGAAGGCTTGGATGAGGAGAAGAGATCAATGACACTGAAGAGTGGGATGATTATAAAGATGAAGATCAACATGAAGAAAAAGCGAAAAACCGACTCACACGTCATAGATCTATGTCCCCAAACATCCACAAAAAAGCCACTTCAACAAACGAGCAGACAAAATAATCAAACCGATGAGTTTGTTAAGTTTTACATAAAACGCCATATTTTTTGTTACAGTTCTTGTACTATTAAAGAACAGAGAGACCGATGACAGTGAATATTGTGAAGAGATATCCCATTAGGATTTTTAATTTATTTTATTCGCTTGTATTTTTTTTACTGTGGCTGAAATATAATCCAACAATTGTAAAACGCCAAGATAACTCAAACGCCAAAATGTTTATAAAAAATAACAGAACAATGGGCCATCTTGTTTAAAACGCCTTGAAAAACGCCATTCAAATAGATTTCCTGACCCATGGGTTACAATGGCATACGATTTGAATAAACGTCATAAACGCCAAAATGTTAATACAATGAAACCATTAAAACGCCATTAATTATTGAATTTGGTTAACGCCAAAAATCTTAAAAACCAAAAATTAAAACAATATTGGGAAAAGCAGAACTGGAAAAGCAGAAGATGAAAGGATAAAAAAGCATCTCCGCCCTTTTCTAAGCGGCGTGACAAGTGTTGGGCCAGGAAACGTTCTCACCGTTCTCACACTTTTCTCCTGATCCCGTTTCTATATATATATATATATATATATATATATATGTGTGTGTGTGGGTTGGTTAAGGTACGATATGTACGAGATGAAATTACGCACGTTATAAAATTCAAAAACCCTAAGCATGTTGAAAACCATAATCACGCATGAACATAATCACACATGTACAAAATCAGAAATCACGCATGGGGTAAGAAACCTAATCATGTAAGTTATAAAACTAATCACACATGTTATATTTTCACAGCGTACGTTAATCAAAATTGTACAATACACTTTCACTATATATATATATATATATAGGAGAAAGATCCGTTAGGAACCACCCTTTATTGCGAGAACCGCGAAAACCAATGTGAACACAACCAAAAATAGCTAAAAAACACACAAATTTTTTTAATATTTTTTATAAAAAAATCGCTGGATTTCGTTACAAATAAAAAAAAAATTTTGCTACTAAAAGTAGCGATTTTAATGTAAAAAATATTAATAAAAATTTTATTGTGTGTTTTTGTGTGTTTTTTTGATTTTTTTAGGTTTTTTGGGGGTTTAGTTTTTAGCACTTTAGCTTGGGTGGGGAGTTAGGTTGGGGGGGGGGATTAGGTTTTTTTTTTTTTTTTTTTTTTTTTTTTTGGGGGGGGGGGGGGGTGGGGGTTATGTTTTTTTAAGGTTTTTTAGGTATTTTTGGTTGTGTTCACATTGTTCTCGCGGTTCTCGCAATAAAGTTGGTTCTCGCGGTTTATCGCAATAAAGTTGGTTCTCGCATGAACTTTACCCTATATATATATATATGACAAATTGATAAGGATCATGTGAGAAATAGTAGGCAACTTGAGAAGCATTCTGAACCACACATTTTCTCTAAGCAAAAAAAATGTAAAAAAATGCAATTTTTTTTGGAAAAATCAGAGCTTTTTCTTTAAGGTTTTGTTTTTTTTAAGAAATTGGGATTTATACACATGTGTATATTGTTAGTCTTTTAACTATACATATGTGTATATTGTCAATTATACATACATGTATATACATGTTTAAAATTGAAAAATAAGTGTTATTTAGGGTTTAGCATTAGGGTTTAGGGTTTAAGATTATTATTTAGTGTTTAGCATTAAGGTTTAACATTAGGGTTTAGCCTTTTGGTTTAGCATTAGGGTTTAGCTTTAGGGTTTAGAATTAGGGTTTAGCTTTAGGGTTTAAGGTTTAACATTAGGGTTTAAGGTTTATCACACTTATTTTTCAATTTTAAACATATAATATATGTATAATTGACAATATACACATATGCATTGTTAAAAGATTAACAATATACACATGTGTATATATAAAAAAAATTAAAAAAAAGCTCCGATTTTTTCAAAAAAAAAATGCATTTTTAACCTTTATTTTTGTATTTTTTGCTTAGGGAAAATGTATAGTCTAGAATGCTTCTCAAGTTTTCTCAAATAGGGTGGAGTTCTCTTAGGATCCCTACCCTATAACAAATAATTTCTAAGATGTAAATTGTAAACTTTGTTATCACAAACGCTTGGTTGTATTTGTGAATGGTGTTAGTGAGAAGAACAAATGTTATCAACACCTAGATTAGTGAGACAACTAAGAGGTGATATCCTCCTTGATTGTGAGAACATTATGGTGATTCATTCCATATTGGTACAATGAAAACACGAGGATTTCTTAATTCTTTCTTAGAGGGATGAGTAACTATTGGTAGGAAGCTAAGTACTAGCGTAAGGTGTTTTGTTAACACACCCAGAACACTATAAACCCTTGCTTTTATGTGGGGTATCTCTCTATCCCTAAAGTACTCATGTTGTCGTTTAATCTAAAAACAACTTAGTCACTCCCCTAGGTTCTTAATATCATTGTTCTTTATTTAAACTAGCATATATAAGTATATATGCTAGTTTAATTAGGAGCAGTCTCTCGATCTTATGAGATAAAAGTAAGGTTTGCTCTCACCACACCCTCCTCATACCCTACTTTGAGTGGAATTTTAGTAGATAGGTTTATTTGTTTGTTTATAATAGTCAAATTTCAATACATATGTATATATAAGTAGTTTTTACAAAAGCAAATATGAATTACAGTTATACAATTGGTATACTATTGACTAGGTTGGATTCCTTTCAACAACGACTGAGTGAATTGGTTTCCTTTTGACAAGATGATCACTAGCTCTTGAGGATTCATGGGTTTCCTAGAAAGAGGATGTTACACGTTGTGTCATCACTACTAAACTCATAGTAATACAACACAACTACAATAGGTAACGCAACCCAAGAGACCAATCAAACTATAGCCCACGAAGCCTAGTTAAAATTGTAATATAACCAATTTGTTTCTACAATGTCATAAAATAATTAAAGTGTCAGTTTCTTTGGGATAACATCAAAGCTACCGACAAAAGAATAGATTGTAAGATTTCCATGACTAGTGTTCTTAGCAAATTAAATTGGTTAGATTACCTACTACAGAAGTTTGGTACTTAGAATCTTCATAGGTCCACATGATCGATCATGAGGTGATTGAACATTTCATAATTTAACTATATATTCTTGCTCAAGTTCATGTCTTATCTTATAACATATAAATGCTAGATATTGATTAAATGTCGAATCAAACGACATATTTATGTTTGAGACGGAAGAAGTACTCGAAAAAGACAAGGGTTTTTGCTTTTGGTGGTCGGGGAATTACATGAGTGCATGCCTAAGTTCACATCAAGGGTCAATTCGTGTATAAGTTCAATCACTAGCCACAAACAGAAATTGGCAGTTGGTATGTCATGATTGAGGATATGACCCTCCTCAACTCGTGTCATTTTCTTAAGTTCTTTAAATGAAATGGGAATCTTCTTGAAAGACATTTGATGAAACCGGCACTCGTGTGATCTTAAATAGGGTTATCTACATATATATTACATACATGTGTACCTGCATGTACGTGTACACTTGTTTTCTAGTACTTATTTGATGGAAATATCGCCTACATACGTGTTAAACGCATGGTAGATATGAAGCACTCAACATTCAACGAGCAATTTGAACACGGCACATAATATAACATCGACTCTGATTGATCGGTTTAGATTAGTATGTGGTAGACTTTTATGTCAAGTACAGTCCTACTTCAACACTTCATACTAACTAGAACGAAACATCGATAAGTACCAAAGTAACACGAAGTTCTAGTTATGGAGAGCCATTTCATTTATTCAAGTTAGGTATCGAAAAGACTAAAAGATTAACATCGGGTCGGATAATATATTGATTGATCTAATAAATTATAGATCAGGTTACTTGCACTTGCTACAAAAGTAGAAACTTGGAAAAGATCAAGAATTTGTATTGTTTGATGAGTTAAGGAGTGGTCTATCCTATCAACTTTTCATGCAAGTTTGTACCAAATGCTCTTCATATAACAATGAGTTGGGTCCATGTCATGGTGCCTTTGTTGTTAAGAATATGTTCCCTCAAATGTCACAACTACATTAGTAACTTTTCTTTCAATAGTGCAGCTTTCTATATCTATATGGCATCCATTTTCCCTATATAATAATTCATCCAATAACCTTGAAATGTTGTAAAATTAACTGATTATGGATTCATTCTACGTTGCCACTCAACTCGAGCATACACAATGTTACCTTATGTAACATTTATTCATACTCTTTACTATAAATATTACACCAAATCTTATGTAATAACATTGTTAGATAGAAATGAATGTGGGACACATTTATTTATCCTTGACCGTTTGTCGGTAACGAAAATAGCCTCGTAAAATCATTTACAAAGCAAAGGATGGATATACAAGGACGTCGGGTGGCTTCCGCGGACATAGCATCAATTGCATAGTTTGTCACACATGATCCTTTTGGTCTTATGTGCAACCATAATTAAATAATTAAGATATCTTCCTCAATAGTCGATCATGTGTCCCTATTTCAAGGGAAGCTATCATTATATTCTCAATCTGAATTGGTTTTGGATAAGTCACTAAGGGTATGTTTGGCAAAAGTAGTTGGTGGCTGTAAGCTGGTAGCTGGTGCCTATAACCTGGTAGCTGTAGCTGGTAGCTAGTAGCTGTAACGTTTTAGATATATTTGGTGTTTGCAGAGTAGCTGAAACTTTTAACAAAATGTATAAAATAACCAAAATGAACATAACTAAAAATTAAAAAAAATTGTGTATTAAAAAGTTTATTATCTTTAGAGGTTAAAATAGTCATTTTTTTCTCTAAAAGTTTGTAGCTCCTTCTAAATGCTACTAGTAGGAGCGTTCAACCAAAAGCTTCAAGCTCCTTCAACTAAACAAGACTTTGTATTGAGTAGGAGTTTTTACTTAAAATCTTAAAGCTAGAATCTCTTAAAAGCTCTTAAAAGCTCCATGTCAAACATACCCTAAATCCTCCGTATATTCTCAATCTACATCCATACTCAACTAAAACATGTTACTTATATTAGCCATAAAATCCGAGCAACATTTTTAATGATCAAGATCATATAATAAGCAAGAAACGTGGAGATCTTGTGTTAAAGAAAATGTTACATATTGAAGAAAAAGAATCACACAATTCACAAATGTCACATTTGGTTTGTCCCAAATGTCGTAGGGAATGTACATCCATCACCACAAAGTAAGCAATGATGATTATTTAACATTTTATTTATATAAATAACAGTTTAAGACTGATATTTCAATATAATTTCGGAGCTTACTTAGGCATTTGTATATATTTCAGGTTCAAGGTTCAAGTCCGTGTGCAGGATAAGAGTGGTAATGTTTCTTTTGTTATGTTTGATAGAGATGTTCAGAAGCTTCTTGGATTAGCGGTGAGTGACATAAGAGAAAGGCAGGTGAAGGCGAATGATACCGAATGTTTCCCGCATGAGATATTTCGGTTGGTTAATAAGAAGGTCACTTTTAAGGTTGATGTTTCAGAATTCAATCTTAAAAATGACTATCGTGTTTATACGGTGCAAAAAACATGTGATGATCCAATAATAATTGCTGAGTTGGTTGGTGGAGATGATAATGGTGATGAAAATGCTGATGAGGAAGTATATAAAATTACTTTTTCAATCTATTTATTTTTGTTTTGATGTTCAAAAACTGGATTCTGCACTTTTTATATAATATCATATATTACAACCGTTTAGGTTACTCAAGAAGTAGCTGAAGTCAAAGATGTTAACCTTTCAGAATGTTTCCAGGTGTCTGCTGAACGAACTTCAAAGGTGAGTATTTATTTTTGAAAGTACGTTTAATATGTTTTTAGAGTTCATTATTTTATTAAATGAGATCAATGGTTGTTTCTGATCTGTTGCAAGGATGTTGTCTCTGTTACGGCCGATTCTTCAGCCGTTGTAATCGAAAAGGATTATGTTCCAAGTCCGAATGGAAAGCGAACAGTCCAAGATGTTGATGTTGTAAATGTTGGTGAGCTATCCTCTACTGTGAGAAGAACCCGGAAGAAGCTATCTAAGGTTAACAATTAGATGCTTATGAAAAAACATTTCTTATGAGAGATAAGTAGAAACCACTTATTTCGAAGACTCCTTGTGGTTTTTATTTATGTATGTTAACTGTTGTTTTAACCTACTGTGGTTAAAAGTTTGGTATGTAATGGCTACAATTTGAAACATCTAAACTGATGGATTTGGTATGTAATGTCTATAATTAAAACTTTGACCTTTTTTTCGTTATATATTATTGTTATTATAAATTATAAATTATTGTTGATATTCATGTATTGCACAAGTAGTAGGGTTGTATATTATTGTTAGTGAATGAATGTAAATTTAATCAATTGGTTAGTGGGAAAATTGTTAGGGTCTGAGATACATTAACATCTGTTAGAGGCTAAGCACTGTTACAGACTCCTAACATCTGCTAGGGCCTAAGCATTGTTAGGATCCGAGTTACATTAGTATCTGTTGAACAGACTTTGCTTCAACAAACCTTATCATATGTTGATCATCATCTGTTAAAGATCTTTTGTTAAGATCCCCTGTTGAATTGCATCATCTTTTGATGCACAACAGAACTTCGATTCACCACACATTTGGCTTCATCAGCAGAGGTTGTCTTTGGCAGACCTTTGCTTCAACAATCTTTGTGTTCATCAATTGGTTAGTGGGAAAACTGTTAGGGTCTGAGATACATTAACATCTGTTAGAGGCTAAGCACTGTTACAGACTCCTAACATCTGCTAGGGCCTAAGTGATGTCTGTCGTTAGGAACATGCAAAAACCAACTAAACTATGTAGATAGGTCATAGGATAAGTCGGATATCGAACGAGAGGAGGATTGTGGAAAGTGTCATGATGCTAAGTATTGATTAACTATTGCTAAAAAGTAATATTCAATTGATGGTTTGATTGTTTATCTAAATTAACAACTAAAATCAAAGTTTAAATCAGTAGGAGAAACAATGGTTCCTCCGAATTTTAGGTTTGTAGCTAGATTCAATTATGTGTTTAATCGAAACACTCACATAGACATAAGTGTGTAACTTAATTCATCAACTGTGATAATCAAAGACTAAGTACTCCGGTCAATACATAACGGGAGGTTATCAAATGACTATCAGTTACAATTACCAACCCTAATCCCATAGCAAATATATCCCAATTACTAGAACTCTCGGGAATTGAATGATCAAAGATTAAAGTTAAAGAAAATGCAACCGGTTACAATTGATTAATCAAATCAAAGGTGAAAAGCATCGAATTCTTAGATCACCGAGTTATACAATTGTCACAAACACATAAAATTATCTAACTTACAAAAACCCTCCATCCGGAGGAAACCATAAAAGTTTTAGCCGCTCATCTTGCAAACTTGATCATCACGTGCTTGAGAAAGTGAGAAATTCATGATTGGTTTGGTGCTTAGATGCAAGGTTGTGATGACTGGAGCTGAAAACTCTTGAACTTTGGTGCCCTAGAAGTGCCAAATTCAGCCCCAGATGATGTTTTCCAATTAGGGTTTAAAAAACCATTTTATACCCTTCAATTTCCTCAAAGACGCGCTACCATATACGAACCACCGTAGCCTACGGTTTATGTACCGTAGGTTACGATACAACCTCAATTCAGAACTCTGCCTCTAGCGTAGGTGGAGGTTCAGGTCGTAGATGAAGGTTCAGGTCGTAGGTGAAGGTCTGGAGGTTCTGTTTCTTTTTTACACCAAGCATCCACCAACCATAGGTGGAGGTTCATGAACCGTAGGTTGAGGCGGGATTTCACAAGTCCTTTACTCAGCCAAACAATCTTTCAACTATTGTCATTTTCAACCCCTGTTCTTCATGATTCTTCATCCCTTCAACATTTCCACTATAATTAACTTTCATTTAATTACCATAAGGCCCTTGTTCCTCTTCACTTCCACGCACTTTAATTCCTCCGAATTAAGTTGATTAACCTGTAAAACCACAAAAGCTCGTAGTTATCACATTCGAAAGATATAATCGCATAATGTTAGGATCTGAGTTTGGATTGATTGTGTTTTACGTTTGAATTAAGATGAAAGATGAACAAGTATTGCAGCGGAATATAAATGGAAATAAACTTTGCACACAATCAAACAGGAGAATTGCTTTTAACACACATTTTCACAAAGAACCAAATGATTGAATTTATTTCAACTATGATTACAATGCATGCATGTAACAAACTCTCCCTCAGCCTGAGCTCACAGTGATTGTTCGTACAGGAAGAAAAGTGGTGAAGAGCTAATAGAACAGTACAGGGTACTGTTCTATTTATTGGCACGTCCAAACCACTGTGGCATCTTTGCTGACGTCACCATGAAAGTGACATCTAACCTCCTAACAAACTCTAAACAACTAATCTATACAAACACTGCTATGCTAACTACTGATTACAATACATTACATAAAACAAGCTAAACTACTACTTTATCCTTCCACTGTTGTGACTCCAGCAGTACTTGATATATTCAACAGTGCTTGACCCATAGCAGTAGATTGATCAGCAGAGCTTTAGTCTTCATCAGTCTTTGACTTGATCATCAGTTTTAGGTCAATAGTTGTAAGGATCAGTCAATTGGAGTTTATCAGATGTTGAAATCACTTTCAAGGGGAGAGAATGAAAACATAACATCTGCTTATTTTGGATCCACTGCTCTCATCCAGTTTTGGCTTTAATTATCTGTTCCTCTGATAGGGTTCAATCCCAACAATCTCCCCCTGGAACAGATAATGCCAAAACCCTTCATTATTTGTGGAGCTTTATTGCCTCATAAACAGTTCCCTTATTTGCCCTTTGAGTTGTAACTCAAAGTCTAAGGCATCTGTGTCATCTTCATCCCTGCAAAGTGGAAGATCATGGAGATCCTGCAGATCTTCAAGACTTAGGCCAAGTGTTTGTTCCCTTGATATTTTCTTCACTTCTCCACTAGACTTGATCACAGTCAGTACATGGGACTGTTTATTAGTTTTCCACTTTAGTACTTTTGAGTCTGGTGGGTTTTTTGGGAGATTTTTATTAGATGAGGAGTTTGGAGATGCTGGCCTTGTGATGACTGACTGAGCAGTGCTTTGAGCTTGAGCAAGTTCAGGAATATCAGCCATCATCTGTTTGTAAACCATTTTTATAACTTCATTACCAGCAGCTATTTCCTCTGCTGTTTCTGCATCCATCTGTTTTTGCCTTCTTCTTTGATAAAGAACAGCACCAAGTGGTGAAGTGGCTCTCCTGATTTGCAGCTTTGGTGGTCTTGTTGAAACCTCTGCTTCAGGATAGTCAGGTTTTTGAGGAATTTTTGGATTTTTCTTTCTTAATTCCTCCAACTTTTTGTAAGTGACCCTGACTTTGTCTTCTTTCCACCTCATCACTTGGTTCTTTGACCCAAATTCAGCAGTGACCAATTCCTCTTTCATTCTCTCCAGCTCCAATGTCTTATCAGGTACATTCTTTTTATATTTTGCCCAATCAGGAGGAGTATGTTTAACCTTGTTTTTAATCATTTCTTGAATCCTGGCTGCTTCACTTTCAAGCTCAGGAATGGTCCATTCTTTATACATATATTTTTCTCCCTTGTATTTCTTGTATGACATGATATTATCAATATAATCTTTTCTCAGGGATTATTCTGCTCTTTCTGATATCTGCTGACACACATTCTTTGCAAATTGTTCCAAAGATCTGACTTGTGTGAGCAGGAATTGATAATGCTGTTGAATTTCTTTGTCAGATTTCCCTTGTGAACTTCTTTTAGAGATATCCTCTGCTTGTAGAGCCTTAATTTTCAAATATTCTTCAGTATTGTTAGGCCTGGGATATCCTCCAACTAATGGCAAACTTCTTTTAGCAGGGTTATCCTCAAAGTAGAAGGATTTGATCTCTTCTCTGACTGCAACAAGCTCTAGAGGATATTGGACACCTGCAGGAGTAATGTCAGTGATTGACTTTTGAACCTGAGCTGATGAGAGAGGAACATGGTTTGGTATAGTAACAAGTGGTAGAGGTTGTGAAGATGTTGGTGGTGGTGAAGTATCATCATCCTTCAGAATTAACCTTCACCTTTTAGGTTGAGGTGAGGCTGATGATGTTTTGGGTGGATCAGTGGTGGTGATTTGAGTGGTGGTTATTGAAGTGGAAGTGATTGAAGTGGGAGGTTGCTGACTAACATTTGTTGAAACAACTGGTGTTTCAACCACTGTTGCCATTACAACTGATGATGTGTCATCAACTGTCTTCTGCTTTTTGACAGGAGGTGATGGTGGTGAGATTGTTTTTGGTGGTGATGGTAGTTTTGGTGGGGCATTGGTTAAAGTGGGAGCAGTTTTTGTGGTGGTTTTTGGTTTGACAACTGCTGAAACCACTGAAGTACCAACAGTTGTTGATACAGCAGGTGTTGCAACAGCTGTTTGGGTGGAAGATTGATGTTTGGAGCTTTTGGAAGGTGGTTTGGAAGCATGCTTTGTGGGTCTGGATGGTGTGTGTTTGGGTTCCCTCACTTTTCTAGTGGGATTCTTTCTTTTTGGCTCAGGATTTTTATCATCCTTTGGCTCAGAAATACCCTGCTCATTCAGCTCCATAAAAACTCTTTTCTCCTCATTCCACCTGGATTTATCCTTCGCCTCTCTATCCCTTTTTACACTTGCTTTTGCTTCAGCAAGTGCATTTGTGGTAACATCAATCTTTTTACTACCATCTGGCAAGGGAATGTCTTTAGTCATGCTATCCTTTTGTGGTTCAATATACAGACCATCTTCATATCCCCTCTTTTTCATCTGCTTCAATTTCTCCCCCTTTTTGGCATTATCTGCTGGTGGGTTATCCACAAAGATAATAGTGGGGGGAGCAGTGCCAGTGGTGTTCAGGATGTGGGCCTTGATAGCCTTGATATCAGCTTGGGTTTCTTTAAACCTTGACTCCATGAGATTTCGGATCTTTTGGACTTGAAACTCATGCTGCTGATCTGCTAATTGTCTTTGATGTTGGAGCAGTGGTTGAAATAAACTCCACAGCTCATCTGTTGAAGGAGCAGATGATGAAGCAGCTGTTGGAGTTGGTGCAGTAGTGGGTACCTTCTGAACTTTCAACAACTGCTGCAGCATGTCTTTAATTTCTACAACAGAAGTATCCAGTTTATCAACTCTATCCGTCAATTCTCGGTACATTAAACCATCACCCAACTTAATGGGATCATCTGATTTCCCACTAACAGTGGTTGTAACAGTGGTTGATTCAAGGAGTGTACTCCAGAAATCATCCACTGATTCCCCTTTGTCTTGGAACTGGGGACTTCTTCCTTCAAAAAGAGAAACACTTTTTAGTGACCCAGTGAACACTGGATACACTGGTGTTCCCAGAGAAGAAATTGCCTCCAAGGAAGTCTTATTGATGTAACCATTGTCCAAATGCAAACCAATGGGTTCAGCAGTTGTAGTGGCTGCTTCACTTGGACTACCACCAAGAGTTACTTGTAACTCAAGGGGTGTAACCTCCTCAGGTGTTGTTGGTGGGTTAGCAATGATTGGAATATCAGACCCAGTCACTTGTTGAGGTATGTTCTCATTAACAGGTGATTGAGAAGGAGTGGTTTGTGTCTGGTTCAAATCAAGAACATCCAACAATAATTTTGTTTATGGGGGAATTGTGGAGGTGAGGTTGGGTGTAGAAAGAGAATTGGCCCCGGGCATTGGGCTGTGGATGATGGAAGCAAGTGATTCCAGAGCATCATATTGTGGTGTCCCTATATGTACAACATGTTCTTTTTTAGAAGAAGCAGGAGGAGTTTAAGGTATGGGTTGAGATATTTCTACCATCTGCTGTGAGGAAGTAGCAGCAGTGGTTTCTTGTCACTTTTGTGCTGTCACTAGCAGTTTCTCTGGTATCTCATTCTCCAGCGTTGCCTTTGATTTGGGTTTGGGGGGCTTTTGAGTTTTCTTTTGTCGTGGTTTTTTGGTGATTTTAGGTGTGGGTTTCACAGCAGTTGTTCTGCTGCTGTGATCACCTAGAGCAGTGGGCTCAGCAGCAGATACCTGAGGAGCAGTGGTAGCTGCTAAATTCTGCTCAAGCATCTCTGCTTGTGTTTTGCAAGGTGTTGAAAGTCTAGTAAAAGTTTCAGCAGTTAACATGTTTATTTTAAAAGACTCACCTTGTTGGAGCACATGAGCATCATCCTTACCAACTTTCTTTTGAAAATAATAAATTAGAAATCTTGGAAATAGTAAGAATGGTTTTTTATCAACATTTTTAACTAAATCATTAAAGATCTCCTGGGAGTAGTTGAAGTTTTCATTTTGTAAAATAGCATATCCCAGGTATTGAATCTTTAATGGTATCTCATTGAAAGCAGTTGTTTTGTTTGAAACACACATCAACAAGGTATGGAATAAAAATCTTGTTGCAGGAGGGAAGTTACCTTTTTGTAAGGTATCCCTCTTCATTTGTTCTGTATACCCCCTTTCAAGAAAATCAGTTTGATATTCGTTTTTAGGGAAAAAGGTTTTACCTTGCTGATCATTAAGTTCGAATACCTCTGAAATGGATTGTGGTGTGATTTTGACTGTTTTACCCATTAGAGAAGAATTAATGGCTATGATGTCTTCACCTTGTGTTTCAAGAGTAGCATTTTTCCAAAATTCTCTCTGGGTTTTCAGAAAAATCGGAGCATCTGCTGTGAACAAAGTTTTGTACTTTGAAGACGACATAGTGTCAATGATGGAATTGTAGATATCGATGGTATCGGGTTTTGTAAGGAGTCCCAGATAATTGTGAGGAGCTTTGTACGGTATTTCAATGGGTGTGGTAGCCATTTGAGTGGCCTTTTTAGAAGATGATTTTGAAGTGGATTTCGTAGATGACTTTGATTTTGTCATTTTGAAGAAGAAGATCGATAAAGGATTTGGGAGAAAGAGATGGAAACTGCTTTGAGAAAGGATTTTTTGTGAATTCGATTTGACAGTAAAACCCTGTTTGGGGGTTTTGAGAAGGGTTTTATAAAAGAAAAAGTGAATGCTGACATGGCAGCGGTTACAAAAGATCTGACCGCTATGTACCGTCCACGTGCCAACCTCTGATGAAATGAAGGACAAGTGTTTTATGAAACGCACTGATGGAACAAGATCAGTGGTTGTAACGGTAATAAGGAAGGCAGTGGGTGATTTTTACTATCAGTGGATAAAAACACTGATTTTGAACAACAGTGCTTATCAGGGAAATGAGAGAACATGGGTTGACTTTCAGCAGTGGACAAACTTTTAAGTAGAACAGATTTTTGAACAAAACAGTGGTTATGGCAGACTTTCAAGGATTTAATGAAAAATTCATTTTTAGCTATTTTTAAGGATGGAGTTTTGATTTTCTGAAAACATTTTGATGCTTTTATTCTTAGAAAGAAAATGATTTTGCCTGTTATTCCATGTTTAGCATGCCAATCCTAGAGATCAAGCTTTCAAAGGTGGATGTGTCTAATGCTTTGGTTAGCACATCTGCCAGCTGATCTTTAGTTGGAACATGGTGCAGAGAAATCAAACCTTTTTCACAGCAATCCCTCACAAAGTGATGTCTGATATCAATGTGCTTGGTGGTTGAATGGGAGACTGGATTTTTGATGATATTTTCTGCTTCCTGACTATCCAACCTGAGAGGTGTCTTTAGGGCAGTGATACCAAAATCCAGCAACTGATTTGAAAGCCAAAGCAGTTGGGCTGTACAGCTTGCAGCAGCTATATACTCTGCCTTAGCAGTGGATGTGGAAACAGCTGCTTGCTTTTTGCTTTGCCAAGACACTAAGCAACTGCCGAGGAATTGGCACCCTCCTGAAGTGGACTTCCTTGTCTTGTCACATCCAGCAAAGTCACTATCTGAGAAACCTGAAAGCTCAATTTTACCATCAGCTGGATACCAGATACCAAGTGTGGGAGCACCTTTTAGGTATCTGAATATCCTTTTTACAGCAATAAGGTTTGACTTTCTAGGGGCTGACTGGGATCTTACACAAACACATGTTGCAAACACATGTTGCAAACATGATGTCTGGCCTAGATGCAGTTAGGTACAATAAAGACCCAATCATGCTTCTATATAAAGTTTGATCAACCAAATCATCCTTCTCATTAGACATGACTATTTTATTGGTTGCAATGGGTGTACTGCATGGCTTACAATCATCCATCTCAAATTTCTTCAAAAGTTCTTTGGCATATTTGCCTTGATGGATAAAAGTACCATTTTGCAGTTGCCTTACTTGGAGACCAAGAAAGCACTGGAGTTCACCCATTGCACTTATTTCAAACTCAGCTGTCATGAGTTTCCTAAACTCTTCACTCATTTTGTTACATGTGCTTCCAAAAATGATGTCATCTACATAAATCTGGACAATCATCAAATCCTTTTCTCTCCATTTTAGAAATAGTGTTTTATCTATTTTACCTCTTGTGAAACCAATGGAAAATAGAAAGGTGGAAAGAGTTTCATACCAGGCCCTTGGTGCTTGTTTCAAGCCATACAAAGCTTTATTTAGCTTGTAGACATGATTTGGATTGAATGGATCCTCAAAGCCTGGAGGTTGACAAACATATACCTCTTCTTGAAACTTACCATAGAGGAATGCACATTTGATATCCATTTGATACACCTTGATGTTGTGGTTGACAGCAAAGGCCAGGAATAATCTGATAGAATCAAGTCTTGCTACAGGGGCAAATGTTTCATCATAGTCAATGCCCTCTTCCTGTCTGAACCCTTGAACCACAAGCCTGGCTTTATTCTTGACAACAATACCCCTTTCATCAGTTTTATTTTTGAAGACCCATTTTGTGCCAATAGGACTCACACCCTCTGGCAATGGTACAAGCTCCCAAACTTGTTGTCTTCTAAACTGTTGGAGCTCCTCTTGCATTGCTTCTACCCAGCTGTTGTCTTTTAGTGCCTCTTGGTACTTGACTGTCTGATGGAGAGATAGGAAACCAGCAAAAAGACAAATGTTTTGGGATTGACTTCTTGTGAGCACTCCTTCATTGATGTTGCCAATGATTTGGTCAGGTGGATGAGATTTCAAGAAGATAAGCTCTCCTTGGTATGGAACAATGGCATTAAGTGGGGAGGGCTGTAGATGTGAATCATCTGAGCTAACTACTGCTGGTGACTTTGATGATCCAGCAGTGGATTCAAAAGGTGGTGGATGATGTGTGTAAAATGCAACATATAAATTACATCAAATGAGGCATAAAACTAACCCTTTTTTAGTACTAATATTGGAAAAAGAGTGTTTTTGTCTTCCTTTTGTATTTTCAGGATTAAATGAGCTCAAAAACGCAAAAGAAGCAAAAAGTCAGCTAAATCCAACATAAATACAAGAAAAGGAACATTAGTGGATTGCCCGAACCCTCAACGGCACATTCCAAAGCAAAATAGAGAAAACAGAAGGCTGAACACGCCCCGTGCTCAGCCAGCACGGGGTCGTGCCCAAGAAGCAGCAGAAAAGACAAACCTATAGAAGCTTCTATTGCCCACCACGGGCCGTGCTCAGCGGACACGGGGGCGTGCCGAAAGTACTGCAGGCGCATTAATTGTAATTACGAATTACAATTAATGAAGAGATAGAGTGTCAGACGGGCACGGGGCCGTGCCCAGCGAACACGGGGCCGTGCCCAGGCCTCTGTTCAGCCTATAAATAGGAGTGCTTGGTTTCATTGCAACTCATCCCTTGGCACACCACCTCTCTCACACTTCATCCACCACCCACCACCATCACAACACCATCATCCACCACCATCATCCGTTGTCCATCATAGAGTGTGTGAGTCGTCTCGGGATCCAAGATTGATCGTAAGAGTTCTTGACAATCAAGGCCATGTTTGCCTAAGTCTCTTACATCACTTGGTGAAGACAAAGTGTCTAGTATAATACTTTTTATTTCTAATCTTTTGCACTTTTTATTTGGTTTTGTATTAATGACTTTAATAACTAGTTACTTATGTTGAAGGTGATCTTTCCTTATCGTTTGTCCGTGGTGTCTTGGCATTATTTTACTGTCTATATAAAATAAAGGATTTTCACCATTCATATCTCCACGGTCTATATGGAGGTATGTTGGCTACCTGGTCGGGGGTTAAGGGAACGGTTTGGTAAAGGTCTTGCCATTGTTCAGCGTTTAGAGGTCCTGCAATGGACCTGGGTCAAATTTAGTAGGACCTCCTTCAATACTTCGCGGTATTGGATTGCGGGGGTCCAAACTCTTTGATCCCCTGATAAGTTAACTACTATTAATACTATAACCCGACTATTTAGGACTGTATCCCTGCTGACTCAGACTACTTAGTCGAGGGTAACGTCACCGCCAAAAGCGGGGCCTACCACAATACTGCATTAATAACTTAATTCATTATCTTCCAATAATCCACCCCTTTAGGATTGTATCCCTGCTGACTCAAACTACTGGGGTGAGGGTAACGTCATCTTCAAAAGAGGGGCCTACTACAATAACTAAGATAATCTCTTAATTATGTGCAAAAGTGCGGAAATAATCAAAGGTTATACTAGATACGAGTCGGAACCAAGTGATTCATCTTGTCTATCTGTTTTTATTTTATTTTTATTTTCAGCACTTTAGTTAGTTTTTATTTTTCTTAGTTTAAAACATTTTTTTCCAAACTTTTATTTTGGTTAGACGTTGAGGATAAACCGGTACTAAAAGCTCTTGTGTCCTTGGACGACCTCGGTATCTTACCAACGCTATACTACACTCAACGATGGGTGCACTTGCCCATATGTGTGTTTAGTGTTAGTGAAATATCGTGTTTTATAAATTTAAAACTTGGCTAAAGTAAGTGTTAAAAAGGGCTTAAAATATACACCTAAAATATACGACACTTTCACGCACATCAAGTTTTTGGCGCCGTTGCCGGGGACACAAGGATTTTAAGAAAGCTTAAAATCGACGGCCTAATCAGTTTTTTTTTTTCAAAACCTTTTTAAACGCGCGCACATTTTTCTGCATTTAGTTTAGTTTTGCATTTACAGTATCCTGTACACGGGGCCGTGTTCACTGAACACGGGGCCGTGCTGCAGATTTTTCATAAACGCCCAGTAACAGTAGCTTGAACACGGGCCGTGCTCACTGAACACGCCCCGTGCTCAACTAGATCAGTTAATTTAATTAAAACGCCCAGATACAGATTCTGAACACGGGGCCGTGTCCACTTAACACGGGGCCGTGTCCAGCCTCTGTTTCCGTTTTTATTTTTGTTTTCTGATCTCGAGACTCGGTTGTGGTCTGCTGAGTGATTCTTATGGATCAATACTCAGGAGGTTACAACTACACCTATGATGAGGATGATTATAGGGGTAATTATTGCACAAATTGTCGTAATACACGTTCAATTCAAGATAATCACTCGTACCAACCATCCAATTCATACACTTATTATGAGGAACCCAGGTACGAGCCATCAACTTCATACACATCCTATGAAGACCAAAGGTATGAACCTCCTCCCTCATACTCATATTTTGATGAACCAAGGTATGAGCCTTCTTACTCATACTTTGAGGAACCAAGGTATGAGCCACCACCTTCATATGCTTATTATGAGGAACCTTGGCATGAACAACCCACCTCATATGAGTATTATGAAGAACAAAATTACGAACCTTATCCATCATATGCTTACAATGAAGAACAATGGTGCGAACCATCAACTTCATATGGGTATTATGAGGAACAAAGGGTCGAACAACCGGATTCAAGCTTAGAAAATAATGATTCTTTTTCTATAAGCGAAGTGACCGATAGGATATTAGAGCACATTAGAGTTATCGATCGATGTATAAAAGAAGCTCGCGCAAGGGAAGAGGAGTCCCGCGCGAGAGAAGAATTAAAAAAGGAAGAGATAACTAAAAATGAAAAAATGGAAGAACAAATAAGTGAAAAACCAACACATGAGTTAAACAACGAAAAAGGTGAGTCCGACAACGTTAAAATCCAAGAAGAGTCTAATTTTGAAGAAATTCATCTCTTGTCACCTTCTTTCGAAAATCATTGTTTAATACCCACTCATGCTAAGTTTCTAAAAGAGTTAAACACTAACACTAAAATTGAAGAAACGGTAAGTGTTAAGTTAACTAATGATCAAACTTCACTAATAAAAGAAGACCCATTTGAAATTAACATCACACCGGTTCCATGTTTCTTTCAAAATTCATTTATTAGTAATGTCACAATCGATAAAGATCTTTGTGTTAACATAATGCCTAACTACCTTTTCGAAAAATTAAGTATTAGTGATTTTTCTCCACTTCAAATACCCATTTTTCTATCCAATCGGAAAGTAATAAAATCAATCGGTATAGTTGAAGATGTCTTGGTTCAAACAAATCAAATGATAGTTCCAACCGACTTTGTCATCCTCGATGACGCTCCTCTAGTGTTGGGGCGACCATTTGTAAAGACATACGAAGCTTTGAAAAACCGGAAGTTCAATAATCTACCTCTTCAATTAGGGGCATTTAAAAGAAGTGTCGATCTCGAACGATCAATGAAATATCCATTCGGCAATAATGACCCCCTAATTGAAGATGAAGATGAGCCACCCGATACAAGTGAAGAGACGGACCACTTTGTTGAAGAAGAGGTCGCCATAGAACAAACTTTTAAAGTTCTTGATCGAAACGAGCAACCAAATAAGGAGTCTCCTAAAGACCCACCACTTGAGCTCAAAGAACTTCCAAAAGGTTTGGAATATGCTTTTCTAGACAAAGATGGTAAATTACCTGTAATTATTTCGTCTAAATTAGATAGCCTAGAAAAAGAAAAACTAGTTAGTCTTTTGAAAAAACACAAAAATGCAATAGCTTGGAAACTTGTTGACATAAAAGGAATTAGTCCTTCTATGTGCACACACAAAATTTTGATGAACGATGACTACAAATCTGTCATACAACCACAACGTCGAGTAAATCCAAATGTTCAAGAAGTGGTTAAAAATGAAGTCATCAAATTACTTGACGCTGGACTTATCTATCCTATTTCCGATAGTCCTTGGGTAAGTCCCGTCCAAGTAGTTCCAAAGAAAGGAGGTATGACGGTAATTACTAACGAGAAAAATGAATTAATACCGACAAGAACCGTCACAGGATGGAGAGTATGTATAGATTATAGACGATTAAATGAAGCAACAAGAAAGGATCATTTTCCTTTACCCTTCATTGATCAGATGTTAGAAAGATTATCCGGTCATAAATTTTACTGTTTCTTGGATGGTTTTTCAGGTTACTTTCAAATCCCGATAGCACCCGAAGACCAAGAAAAGACAACATTCACATGCCCCTATGGAACTTTTGCATATCGACGCATGCCGTTTGGTCTATGTAATGCCCCCGCAACATTCCAACGTTGCATGGTAGCCATTTTCCATGACATGATAGAAAAGACAATGGAAGTCTTCATGGACGACTTTTCTATCTTTGGGGATTAGACATGCACAAATCGGTTTTTTTAATAACCTAAACCGGTTAACCGGTTGGGACGGTTAATGGGCCAAGAAAAAAAAACCGGTTACGGTTAATAACCGACCGGTTAATAACCGGTTATTCAAGCTGAACATCATTAACCGTTAATAACCGACCGGTTATAATAAACCGGTTAACATGTAAAAAAACCGGTTAAAAACCGGTTAGGAACCGGTTAAAAACCGGTTATTATTAACACTCTAAAAAACCGGTTTTAATTAACCGGTTAAAAACCGGTTATTGATAAGAATAACTAAAACCGGTTAGGAACCGCCGGTTATTAAAAAACCTAAACCGGTTATTTTGGTACCGGTTAAAAACCGGTTTCGGTTACGGTTATTAACCGGTTTCGGTTAAAAAACCGGTTTTTTTGCCCATGTCTATTGGGGATTCATACGACAAATGCCTCGATAACCTTGAACGAATGCTATCCCGATGTGAGGAAACTAACCTCGCCCTTAATTGGGAAAAATGCCATTTCATGGTAACGGAGGGAATAGTACTCGGTCACAAGATCTCAAGCGAAGGAATGGAGGTGGATCGAGCCAAAATAGATACCATTTCTAGGTTACCTCCTCCATCCTCCGTAAGAGCGATTAGAAGTTTCCTAGGGCATGCCGGATTTTATAGGAGGTTTATCAAAGACTTTTCAAAAATCTCAAGACCTCTAACAAAGTTACTTGAAAAAGATGCTCCTTTCATCTTTGACAAGGATTGCAATCAAGCATTTCTAACCCTGAAGGAAATGCTAGTCAATGCACCTATCATGATAGCACCTGATTGGAAATTTCCTTTTGAAATCATGTGCGATGCTAGTGACTTTGCAGTTGGAGCTGTCTTGGGACCGAGAAAAGAAAAGCATTTCCACCCAATATATTATGCTAGTAAAACACTTAACGATGCACAAGAAAATTACACAACAACTGAAAAAGAGTTACTAGCTGTGGTATTTGCTTTTGATAAATTTCGCTCTTATCTTGTTCTTTCTAAAACTATAGTCTACACAGACCATGCAGCCATTCGATATCTCTTTAAGAAGCAAGACGCAAAACCACGTTTAATTAGGTGGATTCTACTCCTCCAAGAATTCGACATTGAAATCAAAGACAAAAGAGGAGCAGAAAATACCGCAGCAGATCATCTTTCGCGCTTAGAAGACCCAACTTTGGAGGCGACCAGGGGCGAGCAAATCAACGAAAAATTCCCAACTGAATCCCTGGAAATGGTGGAATTTAAGGAAGAACCATGGTACGCCGACTTTGCCAACTACTTAGCCAGTGGAATAGTCGCAAAAGGATGGCCACATCATCAAAGAAAGAAATTCTTTGCCAATGTGAAACACTATTTTTGGGAAGATCCATATCTTTTCAAAATGTGTGCCGACCAACTCGTCAGACGATGCGTACATGGTAGTGAGGCCCGAAAAATTCTTCGCCATTGTCACGAAGGTCCATACGGAGGACATCATGGTGCTGCCAGTACCGCACGAAAGGTATTTGATTCAGGATTTTATTGGCCAACCATTTACAAAGATGCCCAAAATCTTGTAAAGACATGTGATGCTTGCCAAAGAACAGGTAATATTTCTTCCAAAAACGAAATGCCACAAAATGGCATTCTTGTTTGTGAAATTTTTGATGTGTGGGGACTCGACTTTATGGGACCTTTTCCACCATCGAAAGGAAACAAATACATACTTGTGGCAGTAGATTACCTGTCTAAATGGGCCGAGGCCGAAGCACTTCCAACAAATGATGGAAGAGTAGTGGTAAGATTTCTGAAAAAATTATTCTCTCGCTTTGGCACACCCAAAGCTTTAATAAGTGATAGAGGTACCCATTTTTGTAATCATCAACTTGAAAAAATTTTAACAAGATATGGGGTCTATCACCGGGTTTCGACAGCTTATCACCCTCAAACAAACGGACAAGCCGAAGTGACCAATAGAGGGTTAAAACGAATACTTGAAAAAACCGTAGGGTTAAATAGAAAGGAATGGGCTGATAAATTAGATGATGCTTTATGGGCTTTTCGAACTGCTTATAAAACAACGATAGGTACAACCCCATATAAGCTAGTCTATGGAAAAAGTTGCCACTTGCCAGTAGAAATTGCACACAAAGCCTACTGGGCAATCAAAAATGTAAACTTAGATCTAGAATTTGCTGGTAAAAATCGATTTTGTCAAATAAATGAATTAGACGAACTTAGGAATTATGCATACTCAAACTCTGAAATTTATAAGGAAAGAATGAAAGATTGGCATGACAAACATATTAAACCTAATGAATTTCGGGTAGGAGATTTAGTTCTTTTGTTTAATTCACGACTTCGATTGTTTCCTGGTAAATTAAAGTCTAGGTGGTCAGGACCTTTTTCCGTCACCCATATTTTTCCACACGGTGCAGTAGAAATTAAACCTCGAAATGGGTCACCATTTAAAGTCAATGGCCAACGGCTGAAACTCTATCAAGGATTTATTGAGGATGAGGAAGAAGAGATCTCGCTTCAAACCGTGGAAGAATAAAAACATCATGCCTGGTAAGTTATGAACGATTGAGGCGGCAAAATAAAGCGGTAAGTTTTCTAAACCATAGCTTATAGGAGAAAGGGGCACTCACACGCGCACTAAAAAAAAAGAAAAAAAAAAAAAGGGTCTCGACACGAGGCCGTGTCCGCTGGACACGGGGCCGTGTTCGCGCTGCAGACGGGATAAAACCCCTTTTTCAAAACAGTTTCTTCATTCCACACGCCCCGTTTCCCCACAAAAGCTCTGGTTCCAGGCGATTTTCCGCAAGATTCCAACGTCTCTTACCAATTTAACAACGTCAAGATGGCCAGGAAGTTTACTAGATTCAACGCCAATGAGCTAGATGCAAGAGCTCGATATGAGCTTCTCCAAACAAGGCCGGAGGAATACCCGAGGTAGGCATGCACATAACTACTAACCTTGGTGAATCAAATTGACCGTTTCAACAACATTGTCATGGGACCACTCAGAGTCGCACTAACAACCCGACTCCGTTCTGTTCATGAATGCACCTTGGAATTCTACAGCACCTTTGCATTCAAGTCAAGGTGCGAGCCGTTCGATGAAGAAGGGGTGTCATTCAGGTGTGGCGGAACGAGGTATTCGATTTCCATGGCACAATTTGGGTCGATTATCGGGTTGTATGCGGAGGAGGATGCGGGAGACGAAGGAAATACAGGGGGGTTGAGAGAGATCGAAGACAACGAGCGCCAAGCCATGTGGGCTCAGATTGGGGAAGGGTTCTACAATCCGAGCAGCACTAAGAGTACCAAGCTGAGGGATCCGCTTTACAGATACATTCATAGGCTCCTCGGCTACTCTCTTAGCCAAAGGCATGACAGTGGTGGCGTCGTTGGGTTAAGAGATTTGCTTGTCCTCCATTGCATTCACAACCGTAGGCCGCTCGATGTTCCGTACCTTATGCTCCGAAACATGCATCACAACCGCCTTGCTAGTGCACCAACTCCTCTTTTCTTCGGGGGGTGGGTGCACCGTCTCTTCAGGCACTTCGCCCACATTCCGAGGGCATTTGAGAGAAGCCCATGGTCGGGTACGGTGGATATTCACATATGCCGCTCGATGAACCTGGTTTATGAGGCAGAAGATGGGACGGTAACCTTTCAAAGGATGCAAGGTCATGCATGGAACCCGCAAGAAGCACTTGTCCTCCCAGCACCGCAACATCATCAGTACCAATACCCACCCCACGGTGATCCGGGCCAATCATCCTCCTCGGGAGGCAGTTTTCCTAATTTTCAAAGTTTGCATGATTTGTTGCAGGAAAACCTCATGTGTACTCGGAACACCTATAACATGGCGAGCAACACCTACCACCGGGTCGGAGCTATCGAGAGAAACCTATCCGAGATACAAGAAGACGTCGGATACATACGAGACCACATTGCACGCCATGGAGGGGGTGACGATGATGATGACGATGATGATGCCATGGAATAGGCGGGAGGGGCATAGAAGGAAGCGGTTGATTGGTGGCTCCCCAGGTTAACCCTTTGCAATCTTGAACAATTGATGGCCTGTGTGCCAAGTGTTAGACAATTTACTTTTCCTAACTATTTTCTGCATTTTATTACTTTATGCGTGGAACAATTAACTTTGATAACGTAGGATGTTGGTATTGCTTGGTGTGGTATTAAGTGTTCAAACAGGTACAAACCAAGGCTTAAGGTGTTAAGCCTCAGCACCTATAAGGCTAGGATGGAAAAACCGGAGGACGAAACCTGTTTTTCAGGCTTCTAGACTGTACACACGGGGACGTGTCCAGCCAACACGCCCCCGTGCTCACCTCCCTGACCTGCTGTTTGGCTTCTGTTCGGCAGAATTTTGTCAGAAACGTGGCCGTGTCCAGTGGACACGGGGCCGTGTCCACCTTCTGTAAGTTCTTGTTACTGGCACCTGAACACGGGGTCGTGCCCACTCAACACGGGGCCGTGTTCAGTGCCCAGTAACACAAATTTTTGCTTTTAAACACTATTTTACACATCTAATCAACCTAAAAATTTATTTTTGGGACACATTGAGGACAATGTGTAATTTAAGTGTGGGGGGGGGGATGCTAAAACCTTGAATTTTGCAAGTCCTAAATACAAGCCTTACACAAAACTCTATTGGAACCGCTAATCACTCCAAATTTTTTCAAAAATTTCATTTTTTACTTGTCTAGGTTTAACTCGGGAAATTCAAGCTCTCAAAAAGGTTATATTTTTACAAATTTACAACCGATAGCGTAGTGATAAAAATAACCAACATAAGAAAATTATGAAAAGGCATGACAAACTTATTTAAAATTTGATTATATATACTTGATCACATAAAAAAAAACTCATTCCCACAAAAGTGAGTTTTGAGCCTTTATTGAGCACACAATTTCATATCATTTGACTAAATGCTCATTTTTCGTTTCTTGTGTGAATAGCCGCTTGGTTCTTACGACTCTAGAACTTGCCATGACAATACATTCCCGGTCCTTATCAACTTAAACCCGAGTAAGTAAATGATAGAGGCATTAGGACTAACCCTTTTTCATTTCTACACCATTATTTTTCTTTTTTTTTACCACCTACCCTAAAAAAAAAAAAAAAAAAAAAAAAAAAATCCCCCTAGTTAGCCCCTTTGAGCCTAAACCTTTTCGTTTCGTCACCCAAAACAAAAACCCTTTCACCCACCAAAACCTTTTTCATTTTTAACCCTTTATTTTAGTAACAAGTTCGGTTCTTCGAAAAAAAAAAAAAAAAAAGAGAGAAAAATGAAGCAAAAAGGAAATAAACAAACAAAGTAATCAAAAATGACTTTGTTTGAATACAAGCTTCATCAAAAATAAAAAGTTGCAAAAATACGAAAACCGACACTTGTTACGCTTTTTAGCCCTTTTTCTACTAACCACTAACCCAACCACCTACCTTTAACCCTAGCCAACCCTTAACCCACAAAGTCCTCTTGATATCTACAAAGGTATAAAAGTTAAAAAGGAGGAGGATTGATTTCTTGGCAAGCCTATGGTAGGAATAAGTTCCATGCAGCTCTCGAGTGATTCACTAAAAATACACCTTCGGCCGAGTGTGAGTGATTTCCCCGCGAGGTATGTGAACTTGTATATAAATAGAATTTTAAAAGGCATGTTATGCCCAAATAAGTAATTTCTTTTATGAACAGTTCTAAATAAATCATTACGAATAGGAGTGTAAATAAATAAAAATAAAACCCCAAAAAGATCTTGGAAATCCCGACACTCTATGACAAGCCCAAAACCTTCTCTTCTACCTATTCCATTTGGGAGTGTAAGCCAAATATTAAAGAGTTTTGCTTGAGGACAAGCAAAAGTTCAAGTGTGGGGGTATTTGATGTGTGTAAAATGCAACATATAAATTACATCAAATGAGGCATAAAACTAACCCTTTTTTAGTACTAATATTGGAAAAAGAGTGTTTTTGTCTTCCTTTTGTATTTTCAGGATTAAATGAGCTCAAAAACGCAAAAGAAGCAAAAAGACAGCTAAATCCAACATAAATACAAGAAAAGGAACATTAGTGGATTGCCCGAACCCTCAACGGCACCTTCCAAAGCAAAATAGAGAAAACAGAAGGCTGAACACGCCCCGTGCTCAGCCAGCACGGGGTCGTGCCCAAGAAGCAGCAGAAAAGACAAACCTATAGAAGCTTCTATTGCCCACCACGGGCCGTGCTCAGCGGACACGGGGGCGTGCCGAAAGTACTGCAGGCGCATTAATTGTAATTGCGAATTACAATTAATGAAGAGAGAGAGTGTCAGACGGGCACGGGGCCGTGCCCAGCGAACACGGGGCCGTGCCCAGGCCTCTGTTCAGCCTATAAATAGGAGTGCTTGGTTTCATTGCAACTCATCCCTTGGCACACCACCTCTCTCACACTTCATCCACCACCCACCACCATCACAACACCATCATCCACCACCATCATCCATTGTCCATCATAGAGTGTGTGAGTCGTCTCGGGATCCAAGATTGATCGTAAGAGTTCTTGACAATCAAGGCCATGTTTGCCTAAGTCTCTTACATCACTTGGTGAAGACAAAGTGTCTAGTATAATACTTTTTATTTCTAATCTTTTGCACTTTTTATTTGGTTTTGTATTAATGACTTTAATAACTAGTTACTTATGTTGAAGGTGATCTTTCCTTATCGTTTGTCCGTGGTGTCTTGGCATTATTTTACTGTCTATATAAAATAAAGGATTTTCACCATTCATATCTCCACGGTCTATATGGAGGTATGTTGGCTACCTGGTCGGGGGTTAAGGGAACGGTTTGGTAAAGGTCTTGCCATTGTTCAGCGTTTAGAGGTCCTGCAATGGACCTGGGTCAAATTTAGTAGGACCTCCTTCAATACTTCACGATATTGGATGGCGGGGGTCCAAACTCTTTGATCCCCTCATAAGTTAACTACTATTAATACTATAACCCGGCTATTTAGGACTGTATCCCTGCTGACTCAGACTACTTAGTCGAGGGTAACGTCACCGCCAAAAGCGGGGCCTACCACAATACTGCATTAATAACTTAATTCATTATCTTCCAATAATCCACCCCTTTAGGATTGTATCCCTGCTGACTCAAACTACTGGGGTGAGGGTAACGTCACCTTCAAAAGAGGGGCCTACTACAATAACTAAGAAAATCTCTTAATTATGTGCAAAAGTGCGGAAATAATCAAAGGTTATACTAGATACGAGTCGGAACCAAGTGATTCATCTTGTCTATCTGTTTTTATTTTATTTTTATTTTCAGCACTTTAGTTAGTTTTTATTTTTCTTAGTTTAAAACATTTTTTTCCAAACTTTTATTTTGGTTAGACGTTGAGGATAAACCGGTACTAAAAGCTCTTGTGTCCTTGGACGACCTCGGTATCTTACCAACGCTATACTACACTCAACGATGGGTGCACTTGCCCATATGTGTGTTTAGTGTTAGTGAAATATCGTGTTTTATAAATTTAAAACTTGGCTAAAGTAAGTGTTAAAAAGGGCTTAAAATATACACCTAAAATATACGACACTTTCACGCACATCAGTGGAATAGGAGGTAATGGTGTGGACACATGCTGACTTTGATCCACTGTTTGAGGACTTTTGTCAACAGTGTTTGATGATGTGGAAGCATGGGTTAATTAGCTACTTTGGTCAACAACTATTGAGGTAGCAGTGGTTGAACTTTGACAGCTGTTTTGAACATCTGCTGCTCTTCCACTTGATGCAGACTTTTGTTGTGGAATGATGATTTCATATCCATAGTCTGATGATGAATTTTCTGATGGACCTGCATTGTTAGACTTGACAGCAACACTTTCAAATGTGAATTTATCAAGATCAAATAAATCTGCAGGATTTGCTGGGATTTTCATTGATGAAGGTTCATTAAACTTTACATCCAAAGTCTCTTCCACTATCTTAGTCCTTGTGTTAAACACTTTGTAGGCCTTAGCAGTGGTTGAGTATCCCAGATGATAACCACAATCAATTTTGGCTGCAAACTTTGAGATAGATTTTTTAAGTTTAAAATGAAGCATGGGCAGCCAAAAACTTTGAAATATGAAATCAATGGCTTTATTTTATAGCAGTTCATAGGAAGTCTTTTGATGCCTGGGGTTGATTAAAACTCTGTTTTAGACATAGCAAGCAGTGTTTACTGCCTCTGCCCAAAAAGTTAATGGCAAACCTGAATCAGCAAGCATGGTTCTGGCAGCCTCAATCAAAGTCCTGTTCTTTCTTTCAACAACCCCATTTTGTTCTGGTGTTTTTGGAATGTTGTACTGCCTTACAATTCCTTTTGACACACAGAAATCATCTAACTCCTTGTTCCTGAACTCTGTGCCATTATCACTTCTGAAGATTTTTACTGGCACGTCAAACTGCTTTTCAACCTGTTTCACAAAGTCTTGCAGAATGCCTGCAGTCTCATATTTTGAGTGTAAAAAGTAAGTCCATGTAAACCTAGAAAAGTCATCAACAATAACCAGACAATATCTCTTTTTCTTGAGACTCATGACTTTAACTGGGCCAAACAAGTCCATATGAAGCATTTGTAAACATTTGGTAGTTTTGGAATCTTCAATTGATTTGTATGAGCTTTTATGTTGTTTTCCTTTTAAGCAGGAAACACAATGCTCAGGACAAGTGAACAGTTTTTGAGGTAAACCTCTTACTAACCCCTGTTTTGAAATAGCATTGATTGTCTTGAGATTTGTGTGCCCCAGTCTCCTGTGCCATACTTCTGTCTCTTTGTTTGAGGCAGCTGAGAACAGACCGGCATCAGTTCTGGGGCTCTCTTTTGACATATCTACCACATAAACATTGCCACTTCTTTGAGCAACAAGTTTGGTTTTTCCATTTTTTATTATTGCTTCAATCTTTTCAACCATTTCTGGTCCAACAATCCTACGACAATCCTTTGTGAAGAATGAGCCATAGCCCTTATCACTCATTTGTGAGGCACTTAGGAGGTTGAATTTTAGATTGTCTATCAGATTGACATTTTCAAATTTTACATTACCAGACTGTACTGTACCAGACCCGAGAACTTTCCCTTTACTATTATTACCAAAGGATATATCACCCCCTCCATGGATTTTGAAATCTTTGAGTAGGGCTTTACATCCTGTCATGTTCCTGGAGCCTCCACTATCTACATACCAAAGGCTATCTAAGCATGTAGAAGCTCCCTGCACATGAAGTAAAAGGATTAGTTCATTAGGGTCTACAAAGCCAATAAGGTTTTGGATGGGGTCTCAACAGTGTCCGGGATGAGTTCAGGTGGATGGATAGTGGTTAGCTCAGGAGTTTGAACATTTTTGGGAATGTTTGTCTCTAACCACTGTTGGGGGTCTTGACCAATCACCTGCTGATAACCAAAAGGATACTTGTTCACTCTTGGTTTAGAAGGCCTTTTGTAAACCTCATAAACATGTGGGATCCTTTGGTATGATGGTTATCCCTTACCTCTTCTGTATTGATTGGCAGGGGGTGCATCAGTCACCTGAACATCTCTTTTGACAAATGTTTGGTTCAGCTGTTTTGTGACAGCTGTTTGAACTGGCACAAACAGTGGTTGATTTTTGTTGAATTTGACAGATGATGTTGATGAACTTAAGGATGTTTTTGCAGTGTACTCATTCTTTTTTACATCAAAGTTTTTGAGATACACACATTCTTGAGTTTTGTGGTTTGTTTTACCACAGATGGTGCAGCTCTCAGCAGATTCAATCACACCTGTTTTGTTGAGATCATATGCTTTTAGATTAAAACAATCTTTTGTTAGATGGTTCCTTTTTTCACAGAAATCACAAAACAGGTTTTTAACTTTTTCTCTTCTTTTCTTCTTTTCAGACTCCTTAGCAACAGAGTTTTGAACCATTGTTGGGATGTCTTTGAGAGGAATAACCTTCGCTTTAGGAGCTTTTACACCATCAGTGGTTGTGAAATCCATTGGTTTGAAGTTTTCAAGGATGTCACACTCATCAGACCATGTGGGTTTAAATTGGTATTTCTCAATTTCCTCAAAAGTTGAGGACCCCACAGATCTTTCCATAGTTATTTTGTTACCAAGTTTGTCAGTTATTTTAACCTCTTGGCCATCTTTGTTTGTGGGAATAGCTTCAACAGTGGATTGAACAGATTCTTTTAAAGCATTGTTTTCAATTTCATCATGTTTTCTAAAACCAATACCAAATTTCACATTGCTTTTGATATGTTTTTCAAGCATGACCTCATAACCTTTACATGATTCCACCCATTTTTCACAAGTGATTTGGGTGGATTCCAACTCCTTTTTGCAAACCTGGTATTTTTCTACCATTGTTTGGAGTTGGTTCTTGGTTATGCTTTGCTCTTCTTTTAAACTGCAGATTTCTTTATCTTTTTCAGCCAATTTGTTTTTAAGTTCTTTTAAAGACCTTTCAAATTTGACCTCATCATTCAGCACTCTATCCCTAAGGTTTTCATTCACCTCTTTAATGTTAGCAAATGCTATGATGCATTTGTCTGAACACAGATTTTCAAGAACCTGAGATGATACCTTAGCTGCAGCCATCATGGCACAATCACATTGATGATAATTTTCTTCATCAGCTCTCTTTTCTTTCTCATCTACTTTCTTCTCCTCCTTTTCTTCTTCTTTGGACCAGGGGTCAACCAATGGTTCAATCAGGGTTTCTGAATTTTCTCCCAGCAGTAGTTCACCAGCAACAACAGTAACCACTGCTTCAGCAACTTCATCCACTGTTTCAGCATTTGTTTGCCCCTTTTCAGCATCCAGCTCTTCTGGTATTGACTCTAATGCCATAAGACAAAATTCATCATTAGAAGCATCATTAGTAGCATAGAGTGCAAAATTTTCATCCCCTAGCTCACCAGGTAAGCTGCTCCAGTCAACAAAGCCTTGGGTGAAAAAGCTTTGCTGATCTGGTTGAACCACTGCTGGTGGTGCAGCTTGTTGTGGTGCAACTGGTTGCACTTGAACCTGAGGTACAGGAGCCTGAACATACTGAATTTGAGGGACAGTGGTTTGAACATAATGCACAGGAACAGGCTTTGCATAATGAGCAGTGTTTACATGGGCAGCAAGGGTATAATGAGAATAGTGCACAGTGCTTTGATTTTGTGGCCTAGGGTTTGAGCTGGGATGAGTAACAATTGGACCAGTAGTTTGACTCCTACATTCCCTAGCAAAATGTCCTAGCCTATTGCACTTATAGCACTTGATCTTAGATTTATCCAACCCCACTTTTAAATTCCCATGTAACCCTGGGAATTTTCTCCCTGTCCTTTTGTAAAATTTGCTTGTTCTTAGACTAAGCAATGCCAATTGATGCAAAATGTCCATTTCTTCAAGGTCAGTTGGATCAAAGTGTTGTAAGTCATTGAGTTCAAAGCACAAGTTATCTGACATCTGGTTTTCACCATTTGCAGTAAAAGCATAATTTGCAGAGTGAGAATCAGAGTTATTAAAGTTTCCACCAGTAGTTATATCAATAAAATGATCATAACTCTGATCCTTACTACTGCTACCAGATTCTTCCTGACCAAAAAGAGCTATGCTGCCAAATGAATAATCATCAGCAACTTTACCAGACTCTTGCAACTTCTTTTTCTGGTTTAACTCCCTTTCATAGGTCAGGAGTCTACCATGAAGTTGGGTCAGGGTCAGATCTTTGAACTCAGCAGAATTCCTAGTTACAAAAGCAATTGTATCCCATTTTTCAGGTAGTGATCTAAGAAACCTGCTATTTTGTGTAGAATTAGCAAATGTAACTTTAACAAGTCTTAGCTCACTAATGAGACAACTGAATCGCTCAAACTGTTGAGTCAATGATTCACCCTTAATGTGAGAAAAGGTTTCATACTGCTGATTCAGAATTTCCCTATTATTTTCAATAACTTCTTCAGTTCCCCCAAACTGTTCCTTAAGTGCATCCCATAATTCCTTGGCACTGTTACAGTGTAACAGCCCAACATAAATTTCATTGGGTAATGCAGATGCAATGATGCTAAATGCTTTGGCATCGAGTTTGAACTTTTGAAAATCAGTTTCAGTATAGTTTTCAGGTTTTTTCGGTTCGAACTTCTTTGTATCCTCAGCATTTGGCACCATAGGAACATGTGGTCCAAAAACAACAGATCTCCAACATCCAGTGTTCTTTTGAGCAAGGAGGTGACCAATACTTCTCTCCCAGATGTTGTATTCATTTCGTTTAAGCATGGGTGGTTTGAAAAGTGAGCCGATGTTATTCTTATCATCTTGTGATTGTGACGTCATCCTGGTTGTTTTATAGGCACTGATTAATCAACTTTGATGGTGATTAAACCTTGCTCTGTTTTTCAACAAAATGAACAACTATCCGTATCAACGATTGTGATCTGAACTATTTATGTTAAAATGATTGTTAAATCAAATTTGACTGTCCGAGCTCTGATACCAATTGTTAGGATCTGAGTTTGGATTGATTATGTTTTACGTTTGAATTAAAATGAAAGATGAACAAGTATTGCAGCGGAATATAAATGGAAACAAACTTTGCACAAAATCAAACAGGAGAATCGCTTTTAACACACATTTTCACAAAGAACCAAATGATTGAATTTATTTCAACTATGATTACAATGCATGCATGTAACAAACTCCCCCTCAGCCTGAGCTCACAGTGATTGTTCGTACAGGAAGAAAAGTGGTGAAGAGCTAATAGAACAGTACAGGGTACTGTTCTATTTATAAGCATGCCCAAACCACTGTGGCATCTTTGCTGACGTCACCATGAAAGTGACATCTAACCTCCTAACAAACTCTAAACAACTGATCTATACAAACACTGCTATGCTAACTACTGATTACAATACAATACATTACATAAAACAAGCTAAACTACTGCTTTATCCTTCCACTATTGTGACTCCAGTAGTACTTGATATATTCAGCAGTGCTTGACCCATAGCAGTAGATTGATCAGCAGAGCTTTAGTCTTCATCAGTCTTTGACTTGATCAGCAGTTTTAGGTCAGCAGTTATAAGGATCAGTGGATGGGAGGTTATCAGATGTTGAAATCACTTTCAAGGGGAGAGAATGAAAACATAACATTTGCTTATTTTGGATCCACTGCTCTGATCCAGTTTTGGCTTTAATTATTTGTTCCTCAGGTAGGGTTCAATCCCAACACATAAAACAGATTAAATCAGACAATCTAATACACTTAAGGCTCGTGTTTCACACTCCCCATCACATCCCCACACTTATCATTGATTGTCCTCAAGCAACCATCATACACATTACTCACCTTATTAACAAATCACCATTAAATCCCTTACCGAATTAACAATTTAAGGACCCAAGTCATACCGATCCCATAGACTGACACAATCGAGATTGACAATCTGACAAATAAGCGATACGCATTTAAAAGTATTTAAGACTTGCCTAACTAAAACTAACATGCTTATGATACTACACACATGCCACACGCCTCTCACAATGATCACTCATCTTTGCTCAATCAAGACTAGCGTGTAATGTGCTAGTATATTATTCGCTCAAAACCAAATATGCTACTTTGCAATTATAAGCTTGTATAGCAATCATACCTCCAGTGTACCAACTAACGTAACACATATTGTGACACTTGTGCCTTTACAACCGTCATAAAAATAAGAATCCAATGAAATCTTGTGTATCATTCTTGAGATTTGTACAATTACATATAACATTACACATATCAAATCTCGTATGATTTCGAACTCTCGAGAAGCTATTTTGGAAGTTTTACGTAAACTATTACGCAAACGTAATCAGTTTAACGCAACGTACACTCCAGAATAGTGACTGATGTGTGTAAAATGCAACATATAAATTACATCAAATGAGGCATAAAACCAACCCTTTTTTAGTACTACTGTTGGAAAAAGTGTGCTTTTGTCTTCCTTTTGTATTTTCAAGACCAAATGAGCTTAAATGAACAAAAGGAACAAATATGCAACAAAAACTAACATAAATACAAGAAAAGGAATAAATGTGGCATGCCCGACCCCTCAACAGCATCTTCCCAAGAAAAAACAAGAGAACAGAAGGCTGACCACGGCCCCATGCCCAGCGGACACGGGGGCGTGGCCAGGTGTCTGCAGAAAAGACAAAGTTGTAGATGCTTCTATTCCCAGCACGGGGGCGTGCCCAGCTCAACACGGGTCGTGGTCAATGCTAAGATTCGCAGAATCTAGCAAATCTTCATAGTACAGATACGCTTATGCACACGGGGCCGTACCCAGCGGAAACGGGGGCGTGTGGAGCCTAATACAGACAATTGCAATTAATGAAGAAAGAGAAAGAGGGTGGACACGGGGCCATGCACAATGGACACGGGGCCATGTCTGGGCTTCTGTGCAGGCTATAAATAGGGGTGCTTGGTTCACTTCAAAGGCATCCCTTGGCAAACCACCTCTCTCCCACTTCACCACCACTCCACCACCACTACAACACCCACATCCACCACCATCATCCACCTTAGAGTGGGTGTAGTAGTCTCGGGATCCAAGATTGATAGTAAGAGTTCTTAACAATCAAAGGCCGTGTTTGCCTAAGTCTCTTACATCACTTGGTGAAGACAAGCATTTAATGTAATACTTTTGATTTTTAATCTTTTCGCACTTTTTATTTGGTTTTGTATTAATGACTTTAATAACTAGTTTTTTATGTTGAAGGTGAAACTTCCTTATCATTTGTCTGTGGTGTCTTGACGTTATTTTACTGTCTATATAAAATAAAAGATTTTCACCATTCATATCTCTACGGTCTATATAGAGATATGTTGGCTACCTGGTCGGGGGTTAAGGGAATGGTTTGGTAAGGTTCTTGCCTTGTTCAGTGTATAGATTCTGCAAGGACCTAGGTCAAGCTTACTAAGACCTCCTTCAATACCCACTGGTATTGGATGGCGGGGTTGCGAATGGCTTGATCCCCTCATATGTAAACTACTATTAATACATTAACCCGGCGACTTGGGATTGTATCCCTGTTGACTCAAACCACTTAGCCGAGGGTAACGTCGCCTTCAAAAGAGGGGCCTACCACATTACGCATTAATAACTTAATTAATTATCTTTCAATATTCCGACCCTTTGGGATTGTATCCTTGCTGACTCAAACCACTGGGTTGAGGGTAACGTCACCTTCAAAATAGGGGCCTACTACTATAACTAAGATAATCTCTTAAAAAGTGCAAAAGTGCGGAAATCATCAAAGGTTTCATTAAAGGCGAGTCGTATCCAAGTGATTCATCTTGTCTATCGGTTTTATTTTATTTTTATTTTTCAGCATTTTTAGTTTTTATTTTCATGTTTAAAACCTTTTCTAAAACTGTTGATTTGATTAGACGTTGAGGATAAACTGGTACTAAAAGCTCTTGTGTCCTTGGACGACCTCGGTATCTTACCAATGCTATACTACACTCACGATGGGTGCACTTGCCCATATGTGTGTTTAGTGTTAGTAGAATATCGTGTTTTATAAATTTAAAACTTGACTAACGTGTTAAAAAGGACTTAAAATATCAACAAAAACATAGAACGCTACACACGCATCAAGTTTTTGGCGCCGTTTCCGGGGACACAAGGATTTTAAGAAAGTTAGGAATCAACGGCCTAATCGTTTTTCTTATTTTTCTGTTTTTTTAGGATTTTTCTAAATTTTTCAGCTTCTGCAGACTGCAGCACGGGGCCGTGCCCGCTGAACACGCCCCCGTGCCCAATTTTTGGTACTGGCAATCGTGTTTTAAGTCAGACAGTAGCTGAACACGGGGTCGTGCCCACTTAACACGCCCCCGTGCCCAAGCTTCAGATACTGAAAACAGAACCGTAAGAACCCGACGGTTGGTAATTTCTAACACAAACATGAGTGATACTAATCATTTTTACTTTCGCTCCTCTTATAGTACGCAGTGTCAAATATATGGCGGATCTCATGAAGATTTAAAATGTTATTTTTTAAATTACATTCCCCACTATATAGACCCATCGTTTTCCTGTAGCCTTAAGATGGGCGAAAGTAAAAACAATCCCTATCTCTCCCTCGAATGTTGGAAAAGTGTGTTTTTGTCTTCCTTTTGTATTTTCAGGACCAAATGAGCTTAAATGAACAAAAGGAACAAATATGCAGCAAAAACTAACATAAATACAAGAAAAGGAATAAACGTGGCATGCCCGACCCCTCGATAGCATCTTCCTAAGCAAAAACAAGAGAACAGAAGGATGACCACGACCCCGTGCCCAGCGGACACGTGGGCGTGGCCAGGTGTCTGCAGAAAAGACAAAGTTGTGGAAGCTTCTATTCCCAGCATGGGGGCATACCCAGCTCAACACGGGCCGTGGTCAATGCTAAATTCGCAAAATCTAGCAAATCTTGATAGTATAGATACGCTTCTGCACACGGGGTCGTGCCCAGCGAACACGGGGGCGTGTGGAGCCCAATATAGACAATTGCAATTAATGAAGAAAGAGAAAGAGGGTGGACACGTGGCCGTGCCCAATGGACACGAGGCCGTGTCCGGGCTTCTGTGCAGGCTATAAATAGGGGTGCTTGGTTCACTTCAAAGGCATCCCTTGGCAAACCACCTCTCTCCCACTTCACCACCACTCCACCACCAGTACAACACCCACATCCACCACCATAATCCATCATCCACCTTAGAGTGTGTGTAGTAGTCTCGGGATCTAAGATTGATAGTAAGAGTTCTTGACAATCAAAGGCCATGTTTGCCTAAGTCTCTTAAATCACTTGGTGAAGACAAGCATTTAATGTAATACTTTTGATTTTTAATTTTTCCCACCTTTTATTTGGTTCTGTATTAATGACTTTAATAACTAGTTTCTTATGTTGAAGGTGAAACTTCCTTATCATTTGTCCGTGGTGTCTTGGCGTTATTTTATTGTCTATATAAAATAAAAGATTTTCACCATTCATATCTCTACGGTCTATATAGAGATATGTTGGCTACCTGGTCGGGGGTTAAGGGAATGGTTTGGTAAGGTTCTTGCCTTGTTCAGTGTATAGATCCTGCAAGGACCTGGGTCAAGCTTACTAGGACCTCCTTCAATACCCACTGGTATTGGATGGCGGGGGTGCGAATGGCTTGATCCCCTCATATGTAAACTACTATTAATACGTTAACCCGGCTACTTGGGATTGTATCCCTGCTGACTCAAACCACTTAGCTGAGGGTAACGTCGCCTTCAAAAGAGGGGCCTACCACATTACGCATTAATAACTTAATTAATTATCTTTCAATATTCCGATCCTTTGGGATTGTATCCTTGCTGACAGATACCACTGGGTTGAGGGTAACGTCACCTTCAAAAGAGGGGCCTACTACTATAACTAAGATAATCTCTTAAAAAGTGCAAAAGTGCGGAAATCTTCAAAGGTTACATTAAAGGCGAGTCGGATCCAAGTGATTCATCTTGTCTATCTGTTTTATTTTATTTTTATTTTTCAGCATTTTTAGTTTTTATTTTCATGTTTAAAACGTTTTCTAAAACTTTTGATTTGATTAGACGTTGAGGATAAACCGGTACTAAAAGCTCTTGTGTCCTTGGATGACCTCGGTATCTTACCAACGCTATACTACGCTCACGATGGGTGCACTTGCACATATGTGTGTTTAGTGTTAGTAGAATATCGTGTTTTATAAATTTAAAACTTGACTAACGTGTTAAAAAAGGCTTAAAATATCAACAAAAACATATAACGCTACACACTCATCAGTGACAAAAGCTAAACATACCCTAAATAACCTTTACATAACTTAGAAATAAGTTTTGAACGGTTTGGTATGGCGAGAACAAGTTTATTCAATCACAAGGACTATTTGCGACAAACTGCAAAAGTCTGCCAATTCGCATAGCAACGTACTATATGATAGGGACTAAACATACCCTAAATACACGTAATATAGCTAAGAAATAAGCTTTGAGGGGTTCAGTATGAGAAAATATGCTTATATGATCAACAGGGACTAAAAGCGTCAAAACTGCGAAAGAGTGCAAACACGTGCATATCTTACGTTCTGACCATATCCGGACATCCAAATATTTTTGTAATCACTAAAATATTGCATTTTAGTGATGGGAATGCGAAAATACCATTCGTCGTGCAATTTGGATCGTTTTCGCGTCCGTTCGAGTTTCGTCGTAATTAACCGAACAATGCGATCGTACGACCAAACGAACCGATATCCATGATATTTCCAAGAATATTTCAAGTCCCCTATGCTTTAACATCCTTGTAGAACCTTGAAAATGGGTTAACGGGGGTTAAACGCGTCGAAAAACAAGTTTCGGAGCTGCAGGGACTTGTTTTGACAAAATTTAAAACCTCTGATCTGCACTGGTAGGCTGGCCGCGACAGAAAGAGTTGTATTGGTCGTGGACCGCGAGAACAGTAGCTGGCAGAAACCAGTTTTTTATTAAATCAGCTGAAATTGATGGTTTTGGCCAATTGTTTCCTTGTTTTGGGACCAAGTAAAGCTTCCTAATCAGTCTATAACACATGTATGGCTAGGATTAATCCTTGGGGAACACTTAATCCACATGTCTTGATCCTAAGCATCATCAAATACTATAAATACCCATGAACTCTGTTGGGATTGAACCCTATGCAAAGGAACAGTTGATAAAGCCAAAACTGGTTCAGATCAGTGGATCCATAATAAGCAGTTGTTTGAATATAATCTTTCCCCTTGACAGTGGCTCCTAACATCTGATAGACTCAAGTACTGCTCTTCACAACTGTTGCTGACCTAAAGACTGATGAAGACCAAAGTGCTGATGCTCAATCTACTGATATGTTTCAAGTACTGCTGAAGACCAAAGCACTGCTGGAGCTATAGCAGTGGAATGAAGAATCAGTGGTTTACTTATTCATTGTATTATTCTTATGTAATCAGTAGTTTGTAATCAGTGGTTGTAATGGTCAGTAGTTAGAGTTTGTTAGGAGGTTAGATGTCACTTTCATGGTGACGTCAGCCAAAGATGCTCAGTGGTTGTTCTGTACTATAAATAGAACAGTACCCCGTACTGTTCTGTTAGCTCTTTCACAAAAAGTCATTTTGTACGAACAATCAAGTGAGCTGGCTGAGGGGGAGATCTGTGCATGCATGCATTAGTATTGTTTATTGTAATCAAATACAATCATTCGATTCTATGTTAAACATGTTTGCTGAAACTTTTCTTCCATTGATTGTGTGTTAAAAGTTTATTTCATTTATTCTGCTGCAATTCATCTCTGTTTCATCTTCATTCTTATTAAACTAACACAATCAAAAGAAACTCAGATCCTAACAATTGGTATCAGAGCAAGGACAGTCAAACTTGATCTAACAATCATTTTGACGTAAAAGTTCAGCTCAATTTCGTTGATACTTTCGATTGTCCGTATTTAGTTGAAAAACAGAGTAAGGGTTAATCACTACAAAAGTTGATTATTCAGTACCTGTAAAACAACCAAAATGGCTTCACAATCACAGGATAACACTAATAACACTGGTTCACTCTTCAAACCACCTATGTTGGTCAGATCTGAATACAACATCTGGGAGCGAAGGATGAGTCGCATCCTAGCTCAACAGAATACCGGATGTTGGAAGTCGGTTGTCTTTGGACCACATGTTCCAATGGTGCCGAGTGCTGAGGATCTAAAAGTTCTAGTACCTAAGAAAACTGAAAACTATTCTGATCAGGACTTTCAGAAAGTTGAACTGGATGCCAAGGCATTTAGCATCGTTGCATCTGCACTCCTAAATGAAATTTATGCTGGGCTGTTACATTGTAACAGTGCCAAGGAATTATGGGATGCACTTAAGGAACAATATGGTGGGACTGAAGAAGTAAGTGAAAATAACAGGGAGATTTTGAATCAACAGTATGAAACCTTTTGTCACACTAAGGGTGAATCATTAACACAACAGTTTAAATGTTTTAGCTGTCTCATAAGTGAACTAAAACTTGTTGAGGTTGAATTTGCTAAAGCAACCCAAAACAGTAGGTTTCTTAGGTCACTTCCTGAAAAATGGGTCACAATTGCTTTGGTAACCAGAAATTCAGTTGGGTTCAAAGATCTGACCCTGACCCAACTTCATGGTAGACTCCTGACCTATGAAAGGGAGTTGAACCAGAAAAAGAAGTTACAAGAGACTGGGAAGGTTGCAGATGACTATTCATTTGGCAATACAGCTCTTTTGGGTCAAGAAGAATCTGGTAGTAGTAAGGATCAGAGTTATGATCATTACATTGACATAACAACTGGTGGAGCTTTTAACAACTCGGATTCTTACTCATCCAATTATGCTTTCACAGCTAATGGAGAAAACCAGCATTCTGACAATCTGTCCTTTGAACTCAATGATCTCCAGCATTTTGATCCAACTGATCTGGAAGAAATGGATATTTTGCACCAACTTGCATTGCTGAGTGTTAGAACCAGCAAGTTTTACAAAAGGACAGGGAGAAAATTTCCAGGGTTACATGGGAACTTGAAAGTAGGGTTGGATAAGTCAAAGATAAAATGCTACAAGTGCAATAAGTTAGGTCATTTTGCTAGAGAGTGTAGGAGTCAAAACAGTGGACCAATCATCACACACCCTAGTTCTAGACCACAAAATAACCAAACCACTGTGCAGTATTCCCAATATACCCCTGCTGCCCATGTAAACACTGCTCATTATGCACACCCTGTAACACCTGTTCCTGTGCACTATGTCCAAACCACTGTTCCTCAGATACAGTATGTCCAGACCCCAGCTCCTCAGGTTCAGGTGCAACAAGTTGCACCTCAACAAGCCACACAAACAGCTGTTCAAACAGATCAGCAAAGCTTTTTCACCCAAGGCTTTGTTGGTTGGAGTAGCTTGCCTGAGCATCTAGGTGATGAAAACTTTGCTCTATATGCTGATCATGTTATTTCTAGTGATGAATTCTGTTTTGCAGCATTAGAGTCAATCACTGAAGGGCTGGAAACTGAAGAAGGAACATCCAGTGCAGAAACAGTGGATACAATTGCTGAAGCAGTGGTTACTGCTGTTGTTGGTGAACAACTGTTGGAAGAAAGTTCAGAACCCCTGTTGGAACCACTGTCTGACCCCTGGTCTACTGAAAAAGAGGAGAAGAAACAAGGTGAAAAAGAAGAGAAAAAGCCAGAAGAAAGTGAACATTTCTGTGATTATGCCATGATGGCTGCAACTAAGGTATCACCCCAGGTTATTAAAAACCTTTGTTCAGAAAAATGCATCATAGCATTTGCAAACATCAAGGAGGTGAATGAAAACCTTAGAGATAGAGTGTTAAATGATGAAGTACAATTTGAAAAATCTTTAAAAGAATATCAAATTGTCTGAAAAGGAAAATGAGATTTGCAGCCTCAAACATGAGCATAGCATAACCAAGGACCAACTCCAGGCCATGATAGAAAAATATCAAACCTTCAAAAAGGAGTTGGAATCCACCCAAATCACATGTGAAAAATGGGTGGAATCCTGCAAAGGTTATGAAATTATGCTTGAAAAACAGATTGAAAGTAATGTAAAATTTGGCATAGGGTTTAGGAAAAATGACCAAGTTGAAAACACTGCTGCAAATCAATATGTTTTTGTTGAAATCATACCCACCAACAAGGATGGTCAAGAAGTTAAAATAACTGATAAACTTGGCAACAAAATCACTCTGGAAAGATCTGTGGGGTCCTCAACTTTTGAGGAGATTGAGAAATACCAATTCAAATCCACATGGTCTGATGAGTGTGACATCCTTGAAAATTTTAAACCCATGGATTTCACCACTGTGGATGGTGTTAAAGCTCCAAAGGCCAAGGTAATTCCTCTTAAGGACATCTCAACAGTGGTTCAAAACTCTGTTGCAAAGGAGTCTGAAAAGAATAAAAGAAAAGAAAAGATTAAAAACTTGTTTTGTGACTTTTGTGAAAAGAAAAATCATTTGACCAAAGATTGTTTTCATTTAAAAGCTTATGACATTAACAAAGCAAGTACCATTGTGCCTTCAAAGAGCTGCACCATCTGTGGAAAATCAAATCATCTCACTCAAAAGTGTGTGTACCTGAAATCCTTTGAGGTCAAGAAGGAAGAGTACACTTCAAAAATATTCATGAGTTCATCAAAATCACAAGTCAAAAAGCAACCACCATTTGTGCCTGCCCAAACAGCTGTTACAAAACAGTTGAACCAATCCTCTATTAAAAGAGAGGTTAAAGTGACAGATGCACCCCTTGCTAACCAATACCAAAGAGGTAAAGGTCAACCACCATACCCAAGTGAACAGACATCTAAACCAAAAGTGAACAGACATCCCTTTGGTTATCAACAGTTGATGGGAAATGACCCCCAACAGTGGTTAGAGAAAAATGTTTCAAAAACTGCCCAAACCCCTGAACTAACCACTGTCTAACTTCCTGAACTTAACACAGACACTGTTGAGACCCCATCCAAATCCTTATTGGCTTTGGAGACCCTCCTGAACTAATTATTTACTTGATGTGTAGGGAGTTTCTGCATGCTTAGATAGTCTTTGGTATGTAGATAGTGGAGGCTCCAGGCACATGACTGGATGTAGAGCCCTACTCAAAGAATTCAAAACTCATGGAGGGGGTGATATATCTTTTGGTAATAATAGTAAAGGGAAGGTGATGGGTTCTGGAATAGTTCAGTCTGGAAATGTTAAGTTTGAAAATGTCAATCTTATAGACAATCTAAAATTCAACCTTCTTACTGTCTCACAAATGAGTGACAAAGGGTATGGGTCATTCTTTACTAAGGAGTGTTGTAGGATTGTTGGACAATAAATGGTTAAAAAGATTGAAGAAATAATAAAAAATGGAAAAACCCAACTTGTTGCTCAAAGGAGTGGCAATGTTTATGTAGTTGATTTGTCAAAAGAGAGCCCCAAGACTGATGCCTGTCTGTTCTCAGCTGCCTCTAACAAAGAGACAAAACTATGGCACAGGAGATTGGGGCACACAAATCTCAAGACAATCACTACTTTGTCAAAACAGGGTCTTATAAGAGGTCTTCCTCAAAAACTGTTCACCTGTCCTGAGCATTGTGTTTCTTGTTTAAAAGGAAAACAACATAAAAGCTCAATTAAGTCCATTGAAGAGTCCAAAACAACCAAATGCTTGCAAATGCTGCACATGGATCTGTTTGGCCCAGTAAAAGTCATGAGTCTTAAAAAGAAAAGATATTGTTTGGTAATTATAGATGACTTTTCAAGGTTTACATGGACTTATTTCCTACATTCTAAAGATGAGACTGCAGGTATTCTGCAAGACTTTGTCAAACAGGTTGAAAAGCAGTTTGACTTGCCAGTAAAAGTTTTTAGGAGTGACAATGGCACATAATTCAGAAATAGGGAGTTGGATGAGTTTTGTGTGTCAAAAGGAATTGTAAGGCAGTACAGCATTCCAAGAACACCAGAACAAAATGGAGTTGTTAAGAGAAAGAACAGAACGTTGATTGAGGCTGCCAGAACCATGGTTGCTGATTCAGGTTTGCCATTAACTTTCTGGGCAGAGGCTGTAAACACTGCCTGCTATGTCCAGAACAGAGTTTTGATCAAATCCAGGCATCAAAATACTTCCTATGAAATTATGTATAAAATCAAACCACTAATCTCATACTTTAAAGTATTTGGCTGCCCATGTTTCATTTTGAACCTAAAAGACTCAATTTCAAAATTTGCAGCCAAAGTAGACAGTGGATACCATTTGGGATACTCAACCACTGCTAAGGCCTACAAAGTGTTTAACACTAGGACTAAGACAGTGGAAGAGACTTTGAATGTGAAGTTCAATGGACTTTCTTCAATGAAAATCCCTGCAAACCCTGCTGAGTTATTTGATCTTGATAAATTCACCTTTGAAAATATTTCTGTCAAGACTAACGGTGCAGGTCCATCTCAACCACCTCCATCAGACAATGGATATGAAATAATCATTCCACAACAAAAGTTCACATCCATTGCCAGAGTAGCAGATGTTCAAAACAGCTGTCAAAGCTCATCCACTGCTACATCAACAGTTGTTGACCAAAGTAGTCCACAAATTCCTGCTTCCAAATCCTCAAACACTGTTGATAAAAATCTTCAAACAGTGGACAAAAGTCAACATGTTTCCACACCACTTACTCCTATCCCTCCACCTTCATTTCAAGACACTGTTGGATCATCAAAGTCACCAACAGTTGTTAGCTCAGATGACTCACATCTACAGCCTTCAACCTTAAATGCCATTGTTCCATACAAAGGAGATATAATCTTCTTGAAGTCTCATCCACCAGACCAAATTATTGGCAACATCAGTGAAGGGGTGCTCACAAGAAGTCAATCCCAAAACATCTGTCTTTTTGCTGGTTTTCTATCACTTCATCAACCTGTCAAGTACCAAGAGGCACTGAAAGACAACAATTGGGTGGAAGCCATGCAGGAAGAGCTCCAATAGTTTAAAAGACAACAAGTATGGGAGCTTATACCACTGCCAAAGGGTGTGAGTCCTATTAGCACAAAGTGGGTCTTCAAAAATAAAACTGATGAAAGGGGCATTGTTGTCAAGAATAAAGCAAGGCTAGTGGTTCAAGGTTTCAGACAGGAAGAGGGCATTGACTATGATGAAACTTTTGCCCCTGTAGCAAGATTGGAAGCTATCAGACTTTTCTTGGCCTTTGCTGTCAACTACAACATAAAGGTGTTTCAAATGGATATCAAATGTGCATTCCTCTATGATAAGATTCAAGAAGAGGTATATGTTTGTCAACCTCTTGGTTTTGAGGATCCATTTAATCCAGATCATGTCTACAAGCTAAATAAAGCTTTGTATGGCCTGAAACAAGCACCTAGAGCCTGGTATGAAACTCTTTCCACCTTTCTTCTCTCTATTGGCTTCACAAGAGGCAAAATTGACAAAACATTGTTTTTAAAATGGAGAGGGAAAGACTTGATGATTGTCCAGATTTATGTGGATGACATCATTTTTGGAAGCACATGTTCTAAAATGTGTGAAGAGTTCAGACAACTCATGACAGCTGAGTTTGAGATGAGTGCAATGGGTGAACTACAGTGTTTTCTTGGTCTCTAAGTAAAACAACTGCAAAATGGCACATTCATTCATCAAAGCAAAACTTTTAACCAAATTTGAAATGAATGACTGTAAACCATGTAGTACACCCATGGCAACCACCAAGCTAGTCATGACTGATGAAAATGATGATTTGGTGGACCAAACCTTATATAGAAGCATGATTGGGTCTTTGTTGTACCTAACTGCATCTAGGCCAGACATCATGTTTGCAACATGTGTTTGCGCAAGATCCCAATCAGCCCCTAGAAAGTCTAACCTAATATCTGTGAAAAGGATACTCAGATACATAAAAGGTGCTCCCACACTTGGTATCTGGTACCCTGATAATGGGAATATTAAGCTTTCAGGTTTCACAGACAGTGACTTTGCCGGGCGTAATGCAACAAGGAAGTCCACATCAGGAGGGTGCCAATTTCTAGGTGACTGCTTAGTATCTTGGCAAGCATAAAGCAAACAGCTGTTTCAACATCCACTGCTGAGGCAGAGTATATTGCTGCTACAAGCTGTACAGCCCAATTGTTATGGCTTCAAAATCAACTTCTGGATTTTGGTATCACTACCTTAAAGACACCTCTCATGTTAGACAGTCAGGCAGCAGAAAATATCATCAAAAATCCAGTTTCACATTCAACCACCAAATACATTGACATCAGACATCACTACCTTAAAGACACCTCTCATGTTAGACAGTCCATACTAAAGATCAGCTGGCAGATGTGCTAACAAAGGCTTTAGACACATCTACCTTTGAAAGCTTGATCTCTAGGATTGGAATGCTTAACATGGAATAACAGGCAAAATTCTGTTTTTCTATGAATAAAAAAACATTAAAATGTTTTCAGAAAATCAAAAATTCATCCTTAAAAATAGCTAAAAATGAAATTTTTTTATTAATCCTTAAAAGTCTGCCATAACCACTGTTTTGGTTCAAACATCTGATTTGTTGATATCTTCCACTGCTGAAAGTCAACCTCTGTTCTCTCATTTTCTTGTTATTCACTGTTGATCAAACATCAGTGTTTTAATCCAATGATATGCTATCCATTGATAGTCAAAAGTCAGCCACTGTTTTCATTATTCATCACTATAAACCACTGATATTGTTCATCAGTGGTTTCCTAAACAACTGTCATCCATTATTCATCAGAGGTTGTCACGCGGACAGTACTTAGCCGTCAGATCTTTTGTAACCGCTGCCACGTCAACATTAACCTTTTCACCCTATAAAACCCTGATCAAAACCCCAAACAGGGTTTTCACTGTCGAATCGAATTCAAAATTCCTTTATAAAGTAGTTACCAGAAAATCCTTCGAATCAATCATCTTCTTCACCATCTCACACCTACTTTCAAATCACCATGGCTCTTGCACTAAAAAGCCCTCATAACTACCTGTGTTCACTTGAGAAAACAAGTCAAAACACAACTTTTCACTCCGTCATTGATGCACTTTCCAATTCAAAGTACAAAACTTTGCTAACTTGCAACGCACCTATCTACCTGGATACCCTCCGAGATTTCTGGAAACATGCACAAGTTGAAAGTCAGGACAACAAGCCCTGGGCTATTACTTCAACAGTTGGGGGAATTCAGGTTGCTATCACACCACAAACTATCTCAGCGTTTTTTGAAATAAATGATCTTACAGGTAAAAATTCTTTCCCAAAGGAAGAATATCAAACTGATTTGATTGAGAGGGGGTATGAGGAACAAATGAAAAAAAGATACTTTGCAAAAAGGGAGTTTTCCACCTCCCATGAGATTTTTATCCCATACCCTCCTCATGTGTGTCTCAAATAAAACAACAGCTTTCAACGAAATACCATTGAAAATCCAATACCTGGGATATGCTATAATGGCTGAAGTTGATTTTAACTACTCCTAGGAGATTTTCAGTGACATGGTCAAAAATGTTAATAATATCAAAGAAAAGAAAAATCCATTTTTATTGTTTCCAAGATTTTTGAGTTTTTATTTACAAAAGAAAATTCCAAAGGATAGTGCACATGTGCTTATCCAAGGAAATCCCTTTCATATAAACAACCTATCTTCTGAAACTTTCACAAGGCTGTCAAAACCTTCAAAAACACAAACAGAGGAACCTGAGCAGAATTTAGCTGACACAACCTCTGCTCCTCAGGTTTCTGCTGTTGAGCCCACTGCTCCTGGTGATCACAGCAGCATAACCACTGTTGTGAAACCCCCATAAAAACCCACCAAAAAGACCATCAAGAAAAAAATCCAAAAAGCCCACCAACCCATCTAAAAAGGATCTTCTTGTGACAACTGCCACTTTACGGTAACTTTCTTACACTTAAAATACTCATTTTTAGCTACATTTTTATGCATTTTGAACACCCGAACTGCGTATTTCGTGGCATACACTTAGAATACTCATGGAATACTTACTTAGGATGCATATGATTCATTTTGATTAAGTACATTTGAAACAGTTTAAACAATGCATCGAAACTACTAGAAAAGCACCTAGAAAACTAGTATTCTGACGAAAACGCAGGATCCGCAGAAATCATCTAAACGACATCTTTAGGACTCAGACAAAAGTCCAACATCTAATATATATTAAACCCTAACTAGGAATGCAAGGGTTTGATTTAAAACCTTTCCGAAGTCCGATAACACTAAAAAATTGCCCTCAAAGCACTAAAAGCGACGATTTCAACACTTTTCCGCAGAAATTCTGCAGAAATCAGCTTTCTAATATTCTTACAACATGTAAAAATGCTATTTAACATAGAATTCATGTGAGGATACATTCGGGTATCATCCGAACCAATAACTACATCAATTCACTCAAGTTACACAACTTAGCGCTCAAATAACGTCTAACCGAAACAATTCGAAACAAATATCCGAACAATATCAAATCTTTTTTTTAATGGTCATCTAGTGTTATTTGGATCATTATGGACTAGTTATGGTCACTTAACACAATGATACACTTGAATTCCTTATACATCAAAGCTTTTCCTAACAACCTTCTAATAAAACTAACACATTTAACAAGTGAAAAAGTTCATCAAACATGGACACCCCCCCCAAACTCGGCGCACATATGGGACCCCCTTCCTTTGCCCACTTGGTAAAATATCCTAAATATTTACCTCTTGTTGCAAGTTGATGCAGGTGGTGAAAGTATGATCATTGTTAACAACTAGTTACTTTCATTACTAACCATTTCATCACAACTTTTCATCTTTCATTACATACACTTAAAGACTCTCTCAACCTTCATCATTTTAGCCAAGAACACCCACCAAAAACCTTCATTTTTCTAGCCTTTCTTTGATGATCAAGATGGAGTTTGATGGAACTTAGGAGGATCTAAAGCAACCACAAGATTGAAGAAGTGATTCTTTTCATTCAAGAGCTTTCAAGCATCAAGATCATCATTTTTCTTTGTTTTTATCATCATCTAGATCATCCCTAGCCACAAGAGCTTGAAGTGAGCCTTCTAAATCCCTTTTTCATACTTATTTATGTATTTATTGTTTAAAGAACAAATTATAACTAGAACAATCATACAAAATAAGATGAAACTACAAAGAAGCATAATAAAAATCATGATATATAAGATTGTTTATGTTGTGATTTAAAGCTTATTTCTTGCATATTTGATCTAGTATTGATGAATATCATACAAATAACTTGTTAGATGATGTTTAAAAACATGATCTAACAAGTGTACATGAAAGTGTTAAAAGGGTTTTTGCTAAACATAAGGTTTAATGGATGATCATAATATTTGGTATTGTTAAAGTATATAAAGTTTTTAACTAAAAATAGTGCTTTTACAATATTTATAAAAAGAAACATACAGGATGAATTTTGTATAAAAGTTTGATAAAACTAGAAGTAAAGTATGATTTTTGAACTAGTAAACATATGTAAAGATCATACCAAAACCCTACATGATTATGAGTTCATCTTGTTAAGTTTATGTTATAAATCTCATATGTTTTTATGTTAAGAATATTATGAGTAATTTGTTGGTGATTTTGGAAAGAAAAAGATATGTTTTATTAAACATGGCAAAGTCCATATTTCTAATGAAATATGGCCAATTTTTCTTAAAAATGATAGGTTATGACAACTATTATTTTTGACAAAATCTTTATTAGATTAAAAAGATCTTAAAGAATAGTTTTTGTAAAAGCAAAGTTTGATATAAATATATATTTTTAAGAAAATATATATTTAGTTAACTTAACAACTTAAGTGCTATGTGTTATTTGTTTGTATTAGTTATATGTATTATAACTAGGAACTTGAATACAATGGTACAAAATGACACAATGTACATTTCGAATAAAGTCTTACAAGACTACATGTAAACACGCCTTAAAAACAACTTACGGACATTCCGAGCTTTCGGACACAACTTATGGTCAAAACGGACGACGGACGAATCTATGAACATATCGCCATTCCGAGGAGTTACTACGACGTTTAGGCGATCTTTCGACGCGAATACATACAAATCACCGACAACAATATCTAGATGTTTTGAAACTTATAAAAACTATTATGTATTCTTTTAATTAAAAAGCCTATATTTAGTAACTTTTATAAAAATGAAAGAATATATTTTAACACATGGGCTTACTTTATACAAATGGGCTTATTATACATAAGGGCCTATTTCATATAAATGGGCTTATTATACATAAGGGCCTATTTCATATAAATGGGCTTATTTTACATATGGGCTTATTTTATATAAATGGGCTTATTTTTAATACAAATGGGCTTATTTTACATATGGGCTTATTTTATACAAATGGACTTATTTTTAACACATGGACTTATATTATACAAATGGGCTTATCATCCTAAATGGGCTTAACATAAATACATGGCTAAGCCCAATATCAAAAACTCATGGGCTAAGCCCAATACCAAACATATGGGCCAAGGCCCAATAACATTAAGCCCAATAACCTTTAAGCCCAATACTATTTAGGCCCAATACTATTAAGCCCAATAACATGAATACATGGGCCCAGCCCAATGACAAATAATTGAAGAAAATACAATTATACAATTTATTTATACAAGACATGAAATCAAGAGAACAAGACCCGATGATACAACTCACAAGATACAAGATTACATATACATATATATATTTGGTGAAATATATATATAACAGTTTAACAAATCATACATCAATTACAGAGTTCAACGAACAATAAAGACATACAAGTCTTACACATATTTAAAACACAGGACTTGTACTCAAGTCATTTACAAAGACCGAAGTGTCTAACAAATATAAGAACATTTGTAGGTCGCAACATCGTTCAGGAGGACCACGCGTAAGATCACGAACACGTACCATTCACGGACGCAATACTGTGAGTTCATGTCCCCTATTCATTTAAATGTTTTACAACTTTACAACTATTGGGGAAGATACATGTTCAATCGTATGTTAAAGTTAGGGAATGAAACACCTTAGATGATGTGCGAATTAGGGTTATACATCTAAGCACCATTAATCCAGTTTGGACCTAGGTACAAGTGGTTAGATCTAATGGGTGTTGGCGAGCCCCACTCTTGGTTGTGGACCCATACAGAAGAGTGCTTTTGTGTCCCAGTCGATAGGAGTCGACAGAAAAATTGTCTAGGGTTGGATTGCTTCCTTTTTCGTCACACATATTAATGTCCTTGCAAAACATTAATGATCAACGATTTCATTGACGCTTTACATACTACTACTTACATTTTAAATACATATTTTACAACTAAACTGCATGAATTCGCCAACTTTTGTTGATGTTTTCCAAACTTAACATGTATTTCAGGGAATTAATGGACCATGTCGGGATTCATAGTCAAGATAACATGTACCGGAACTCCATGCCATCTTTTGGAGGGTTTATCTATTATATTCCGCCTCCTTGCGGTGATATGATGGTTTAAACCTTAGTAGTTTATTTTCATTTTGATGTATGAAACAATAACACTTTACTTTTATGTTAATGGTTTGTAACCGAAACACTAAACTCGTGATGTAATGTTTTGAAACACTTATGTAATGGCAATGGAGTATGTTTTATTCATATAGTTTGTTCATGTACATCGATATTTATGCAATGAAAACCATACAGATCACACCTCGTGCTTCCGCTATGAGCGGGTGTGACACTTCTAGAAGATGAGATCCCTGAAGTAACTCATGTGACAACACCAAAGTCACCAATAACCACTGCTGCTACTTCCTTACAGCAGTTGGATGAAAGATCTCAACCTGAGCCTAAAACTCCTCCAGCATCCTCACAAAAGGATCAGGTTATATACACAGGGACACCACATTATGAAGCTCTGGATCCACTTGAATCTATCTTCCTCAGCCCTACTCTCGGGGCAAATTCTCTTTCAACCCCTGTCCTCACTTCACAAATTCCACCATCTTTCTTACCTCTGTTGAATGCTTTGGATATAGATCAGACAAAAACCAGTTCTTCTCAACAACCTATCACTGAGAAAATACCCCAACAAGTGACTGAGTCTGATTCCTCTATCATTGCTAACCAATCAACAGCTGAGGAGGTTACACTACAGGAGTTACAAGTAATTCCTGTTAGTAGTTCAAGTGGAGCAGCTACTACAGGTATTGAATCCACTGATTTAGACCTGGGCAGTAGTTTCATCAGTAAGTCTCCCTTGAAGGCAACCATTTCTGATGCTATCAAGGTTACCACTAGTGAGTTTAAATTACCCACTAGTGTGTTAAACAAGATAGTTCAAGAAAAGGGAAGTCCCCAGTACCAAGAACAAGGGGCATCAGTGGATGAATCAGTGGAAACAACCTCTGGTCCAACTGCTGATACAACCACTGCTGGTGGGAAATCAGATGATCCCATTAACTTGGGTAATGGTTTAAAATACCAAGAATTGACGGAGAGAGTAGACAGACTTGAAACCTCTGTTGCAGATGTTATACGGATGCTGCAACAGTTGTTACAATCTTAAAAGGCTCCATCTACTGCTTCAACATCTACTCCATCCCCCACTGAGCTATGGAAAGTGTTTCAACCTATGCTTCATAAAAAAAGACAGTATGCTAATCAACAACATGAGATTCAGCTTCAAATGTTCAGAAATGTGATGAAAGCTAGGTACAAAGATACACAGGCTGATATAAAGGCAATCAAAGCTCATTTGCTTCAAACCACTGGCACTTCTCCTCCTACCATCATTTATGTTGAAAACCCTGATGATGCCAAAAAGGGGGTGAAAGGAAAGAAGGGAAAAGAAGGTCTATACCTACCACCAGATCCAATGGCTAAAGCAGTTGTGGAAATTCCCAAGCCAGATGGATCAAAGAAGGTTGATGTAACTCTAAATGCTTTTGCTGAAGAAAAAGCAGAGTTAAAAGAGAAAATGGAAACAAAGGGAGATAAAAGATTTGAAGAGGAAAAGAAAGTTTTTATGGCTGAGGAAGTTCAGGGTACTTCAAATAGGAGAAAGACTACCAGAAAGGTCAGTCAACCCAAAACCACACCTTCCAAAACCACTAAACCACCTCCTAAAATCCCCAAAAGTTCCTCACATCAAACCTCCAAACCAACAGATGTTGAGATACCTGTTGTATCAACAGTTGTTGATACTTCAATGGTTTCAACAAATGTTGTTTCAACCACTGCTCTCATCATAACACCAACCACTACTCAATCCACTGCCACACCAAAAACAATACCACCATCACAAAAACCACCTGCCATAAAGTAGAAGACAACTGTTGACACATCAACAGTTGTAGTGACAACAGTGGTTGAGACACCAGTTGTTTCAACAGCTGTTAGTCAGTTACCCATCATTTCAAACACCACCATTCAACCCACAAATACACCAACAACCACTCCAAAACACAAAAGGAGAAAGATAACAAATGTTGTGCTTGAAGATGACAATGTACCTTCTCCACTTCCAATTTCTTCACAACCTCTTGTCATATCTATTGTCCAAAAACCTATTCCAGTTTCTTCAATTCAAACCCCTGACCTAAACACTGCCTTGGTTCCCTTGGGAGAAAAATATCCTTTGGAACTTCCAGCAGTTAGGGAGGAGAACAAATCCTTCTACTCTGAAGATGATCCTGAAAAGAGGAATCTCCCATCTCTTCAAGGTTATCCTTTGCCAAGAAACATAGAAGAGTATTTAAAATTGAAGGCCAAACAAGCAGAGGATATATCAAATAGAGACACAAAGGGAAAATCTGATAAAGAAATTCAAAGGAATCTACAATATCTGCTTACACAAGTCAGAACTTTAGAGGCGTTTTCAAACGACCTCTGTCAGAAGCTATCAGAGAAAGATGATGAAAGCCTGAAACAAGACTAAATTGAGCATATTATGGCATATAAGAAATACAAGGCTGAAAAACATCAATACAAGGAATGGACCATAAGTGAGCTCAAAGAAGAAATAGCAAGAATCCAAAAGATGCTTGATGACAAAATAAAACAAACTCCTCCAGTTTGGTCAAAATATACGAAGAATGTACCTGAAAGGGTTTTGATGTTGAAAAGAATGAAGGAAGAGCTTATAGTTGCAAACTATGGCTCAAGGAATCAGGTGACAAGATGGACATAGGTGAAAGTGTTAGAAACCTACAAAAGGTTGGAAGAAAGGAGAAAGAAAGATCCCACTGCTCCCAAAAAGCCAGATTATCCAGAAGCAGTGGTTCCAGCCAAACAGGCCCTGCCAATTAAAAGATATGTTCAACCCACTGTTCCACCTGCTGTTGTCTACTATCAAAGAAAGAAGCAAAAGCAGATAGATGCAGAAGAAGAGCAGGCACAGGTTGATTATAATATGAAGATGGTCCTTCAGGATATGATTGCTGAAAATTCTGAAAAAGGTGTCATCACCAGGCCTCCATCTCCAAACTCATCAAAAATAAAGACTCTCCCAAGAAACCCACTGGATTCAAAAATACTAAAGTGGAAGTCTGATCAAAAGACCCACGTATTGACTTTGCTCAAATCCAATGGTGAAGTGAAGCACATATCAAAGGAAAATGCACTTGGCCTGAGTGTAGAATATTTACAAGATCTCCTTGAGCTTCCACTGTGCAGGGATGAGGATGATGAAGATTCCATGAACTTTGAATTACAATTCAAAGGGCAAGTGATGCGTGTGAAGTGTTATATATTTTATTAGGTGTATATTTTAAGCCCCTTTAACACTTTTTAGTCAAGTTTTAAATTTATAAAACACGATATTTAATAACACTAGACACACATATGGGCAAGTGCACCCATCGTGAGCGTAATATAGTGTTGGTAAGATACCGAGGTCGTCCAAGGACACAAGAGCTTTTAGTACCGGTTTATCCTCAACGTCTAATCAAATAAAAAAGTTTAGAAAAATGTTTTAAACTAAGAAAAAAAATAAAACTAACTAAAATGCTGAAAATAAAAATAAAAGAAAAACAGATAGACAAGATGAATCACTTGGTTCCGACTCGTATCTAGTGTAACCTTTGATTATTTCCGCACTTTTGCACATAATTAAGAGATTATCTTAGTTATTGTAGTAGGCCCCTCTTTTGAAGGTGACGTTACCCTCACCCCAGTAGTTTGAGTCAGCAAGGATACAATCCTAAAAGGGTGGATTATTGGAAGATAATTAATTAAGTTATTAATGCAAATTATGGTAGGCCCCTCTTTTGGAGGTGACGTTACCCTCGACTAAGTAGTCTGAGTCAGCAGGGATACAGTCCTAAATAGCCGGGTTATAGTATTAATAGTAGTTAACTTATGAGGGGATCAAAGAGTTTGGACCCCCGCCATCCAATACCGTGAAGTATTGAAGGAGGTCCTACTAAAATTGACCCAGGTCCATTGCAGGATCTCTAAACGCTGAACAATGGCAAGACCTTTACCAAACCGTTCCCTTAACCCCCGACCAGGTAGCCAACATACCTCCATATAGACCGTGGAGATATGAATGGTGAAAATCTTTTATTTTATATAGACAGTAAAATAATGCCAAGACACCACGGACAAACGATAAAGAAAGATCACCTTCAACATAAGCAACTAGTTATTAAAGTCATTAATACAAAACCAAGTAAAAAGTGCAAAAGATTAGAAATAAAAAGTATTACACTAGACACTTTGTCTTCACCAAGTGATGTAAGAGACTTAGGCAAACATGGCCTTGATTGTCAAGAACTCTTACGATCAATCTTGGATCCCGAGACGACTCACACACTCTACGATGGACAATGGATGATGGTGGTGGATGATGGTGTTATGGTGGTGGTGGGTGGTGGGTGAAGTGTGAGAGAGGTGGTGTGCCAAGGGATGGTTTGAGCTTGAGCCAAGCACTTCTATTTATAGGCTGAACAGAAGCTCGGGCACGGCCCCGTGTCCAGTGGGCACGGCCCCGTGTCCACATCCTTCTCTTTCTTCATTAAATCCAGTTTTGTCTTTTTAGTTGACCACGCCCCCGTGTCCGCTGAGCATGACCCCGTGGTGCAGAAGAATCTTTGTACTATGCAGATTTGCTGGATTGTGCGAATCTTATAGTTGACCACGTCCCCGTGTCCGCTGAGCACGGCCCCGTGGTGGGCAATAGAAGCTTCTACCACTTTGTCTTTTCTGCTGACACTTGGGCACGCCCCCGTGCTGGCTGAGCACGGGGCCTGTTCAGGCTTCTGATCTCTTGTTTTGCTTGGGAAGATGCTATTGTGGGGTCGGGCATGTCACGTCTTGTCCCTTTTCTTGTATTTATGTTAGATTTTGATGTCTTTTTGCTTCTTTTGTCAATTTGAGCTCATTTAATCCTGAAAATACAAAAGGAAGGCAAAAGCACACTTTTTCCAACATTAGTACTAAAAAGGGGTTAGTTTTATGCCTCATTTGATGAAATTTATATGTTAATATTTGAACACATCAAATACCCCCACACTTGAATCTTTGCTTGTCCTCAAGCAAAACTCTTTAATGTGGCTATTTTACACTCCCAAATGGAATGGGTAGAAAAGAAGGTTTTGGGCTTGTCGTAGAGTGTCGGGATTTCCAAGATTCTTTATTTAATTTTATTTTTATTTATTTACAATCCTATTCGTCATGATTTATTTAAAACTTTTCATAAGATAAATTACTTATTAGGGCATAACATGCCTTTGTAAAATTCTATTTATATACAAGTTCACATACCTCACGGGGATCACTCAACACTCGGCCGAAAATGTATTTTTGTGGATCACTCGAGAGCGGCATGGAACTTACTCCTACCATAGGCTTGCCAAGCAATCAATCGTCCTCCTTTTTAACTTATAAACCTTTGTAAATATCAAGAGGACTTTGTGGGTAAAGGGTTAGGCTTGGGTTAAAGGTAGGTGGTTGGGTTGGTGGTTAGTGGTTAGTAGAAAAAGGGTTAAAAAGCGTAACAAGTGTCGGTTTTCGTAAGACTTTCTATTTTCGTAACTTTTATTTTTGATGAAGCTATTATTCAAACAAAGTTATTTTTGATGAACTTGTTTGTTTATTTTCTTTTGCTTCATCATCAAAAATATTTTTTTGAAAAGTCATATGAAGAACCGAACTTGTTACTAAAACAAAGGGTTAAAAATGGAAAAGGTTTTGGTGGGTAAAAATGGTCTTTGGTTTGGGTTATGAAATGAAAAGGTTTAGGCTCAAAGGGGCTAACTAGGGGGATTTTGGGTAGGTGGTAAAAAAAAGAAAAATAATGGTGTAGAAATAAAAAGGGTTAGTCCTAATGCCTCCATCATTTACTTACTCGGGTTTAAGTTGGTAAGGACCGGGAAAGTATCGTCATGGCAAGTTCTAGAGTCGTAAGAACCAAGCGGCTATTCACACAAGAAACGAAGAATGAGCAATTAGTTCTAGTGATATGTAATTGTATGCTCAATAAAGGCTCAAAACTCACTTTTGTGGGAATGGGTTTTTTTATGTGATCAAGTATATATAATCAAATTTTAACTAAGCTTGTCATGCCTTTTCATAACTTTCTTATGTTGGTTCTTTTTATCACGACGCTATCGGTTGTAAATTTGTAAAAATATAACCTTTTTAGAACTTGAATTTCCCGAGTTAAACCTAGACAAGTAAAAAAAATGAAATTTTTTGAAAAAAATTTGGGGTGATTAGCGGTTCCAATAGAGTTTTGTGTAAGGCTTGTAATTAGGACTTGCAAGATTCAAGGTTTTCGCATCCCCCCCACACTTAAATTACACATTGTCCTCAATGTGTCCCAAAAATAAGTTTTTAGGTTGATTGAATGTGTAAAAAGGTGTGAAAAGCAAACATTTTGTGTTACTGGGCGCTGAACACTGCCCCGTGTGATCCGGGCACGGCCCCGTGTTCAAGTGCCAGTAACAAAATTAAAACAAGAGAAACAGAAGTCTGGACACGGGGGCGTGTTGGGTGAACACGACCCGTGTCCAGTTACCTGAACTGGTTCTTTTTCTACAGACTATGCAGCACGGGGCCGTGTTGGGTGGACACGGCCCGTGCCGAGCTTATTGTAAATGAAGAAATTTGTCGGACGGTTCTGTTTTCCTGTATGGAGTGCTGGTTCAAGTTTCCCTTGTATCCTTTGCCATCTCAAGTGTGTTTTATTCCTGAAAATTAAAACTAACTAGAAAACATAAAATTAATCTAAGCTAAACTAAGGATAGTTCCGCGGAATGCCTCCGTGGTGCGCCACGTTTATAAGGGTCCTTGGCTAGACCCAAAGCCTGGTCATATGTTACCCAAGTGGGATGTATTGCATCCCATGTTACACCATCGGAGAGCGTCATCCAAGCTTGAGTCTATGACCTTCATGTATTTCACCGGGTCTTCGTCCTCTACTCTTTTTCCACATTCAAACTTCACTTCCTCGTCCCCAAACTTCAATGTTAACGTTCCGTCATTCATATCCACCACTGCTTGGGCGGTGGCTAGAAATGGCCTCCCGAGGATGAGAGGGACATCGGTGTCTTCTTCCATGTCTAGGATGACAAAGTCAGTTGGAAAAACGAAGTTGTCAACCTTGACCAGTAGATTTTCAGCGACACCTTGTGGAAATTTGACGGACCTGTCGGCGAGTTGTATGCTCATCTTTGTAGGGCTAGTTGCTCCTAGGCCGAGTCGTTTGAACATTGACGTGGGCATGAGGTTAATTCTAGCCCCAAGATCGGCTAATGCATTACGAACGGGGGATTTCCCAATCGAGCAAGGAATTGTGAAGCTCTCGGGATCGATTTTCTTTTGTGGGAATTTGTTGAGTACTAAAGCGGAGCATTCTTCGCCTAAGTTAACTAATTGCAATGATTCAATTTTCCTTTTGTGAGTGAGGAAATCCCTCATGAATTTTGCATGTTTAGGCATTTGGGTTAGGACCTCAATAAAAGGAATATTGACATGCAATTGTTTTAGTAAACTTTCGAACTTTGCGAATTGCTCATCGGTCTTTTGACGATTTAACCTACCGGGGTAGGGAATTGGAGGAGTCTTGGTGGGCTCTTGATTTGGTGAAGAAGCCTTTTCTAGTTGAGGTGTAGGTGAAGTCGTGCTTTGGTGTTGACCTCCTTCAACTGGCGGTAATGGGGCATCCTCGGGACCCACGGTTCGGTTTCTCAATGTGATGAGGTGTACTTGTGCCTTTGGGTTGGTTTCGGTATTACTTGGTAACGCGCCTTGTGGTCTCTCGGAGAAATTTTGAGCTAGTTGATTTAATTGTTTTTCAACGTTTTGAATGCTAGCTTGTTGATTTCTAAAATTCGATTCTAATTGTTGAAATCGATCCGAGTTTTTCTTTTCGGTGTCGGAGATGAGGCGAGATATGGTATCTTCAAGCCTTTCTCTTCCACCTTGTTGTTGAGAGAAATTTTGTGGTTGTTGAAAATTAGTTCGTTGGTTTTGTTGGTTACTACTATTGCTGGGATCTCTCCAACCAAGATTTGGGTGGTTGCGCCATCCTTGGTTGTAGGTACCCGTTGGAGGACCCGACTGCCTAGGTCTATTATCAATGTAGTTTACCGTTTCCGTTTGTTCATCTAATTCTTTCATACAACTCCAATTTTCATGTGACCCACCACACCCTTCACAAGCCATAGCCGAGGCCGTTTTTGTCATTTCTAACTTTTTGATTTTTGAAGAGAGGGCCTCGATTTGGGCTTGTAAAGAAATGCTTTCATCAACCTTATGGGCGCCCGGGGCAATAGATTTATTACCTCGGGGAGTGTGCCATTGAAAATTGGTTTGAGCAATTTCCTCAATTTGATTATATATTTCATTTGGGCGACGATTACCTAAAAGTCCCCCGGAGCTTGAATCAAGTGTTTGTCTTGTGTTTGGCAACAACCCATTGTAGAAAGTGGATACTTGTTGCCATACCGCTAGACCGTGATGAGGACACTTTCTTAGAAGCTCCTTGAACCTTTCCCAAGTTTCATATAAGGATTGCCCATCCTCTTGTGAGTATGTATTAATTTCAGTCATTAGTTTAGCCGTTTTAGCAGGAGGGAAATACTTATATAGAAACTTTTGGGCTAGTTCATCCCAGGTGTTTACCGAGCCAACTGGGAGGGTGTTAAGCCAAGCCTTAGCTCGGTCTTTTAGTGAAAATGGAAACATCCTAAGGCGAATGGCGTCGTTTGATGCTCCATTGTTCCGAAAAGTATCACATATTTCCAAGAAATTAGTAATATGCAGATGGGGATCCTCGTCCGCAAGCCCATGGAAGGTTGCGGAGTTTTGGAGCATTTGTATCAAATGCGGCCGAAGTTCGAAGTTGTTGGCTTCGACATTCGGTGCATTGATAGCGGCGCCGAGATTGCCTACGGTGGGCCGTAGGTAATCCATGAGGGTACGTTGGTCCGCCATTGGAAGTGGGTCCCCCGAAACTTTTTCTTGATTTTTAGCTTTAAGTCTTTTTCTGAGAAAGCGTTCGGGTTCTTCTAGAGGTTCTTTTATGTCTCTACTAGAACTGGAGCTCATGCACTACGTAGGAGGTTCAAATGTGGCGCCTGGGTTCCGAGTCCTGCAATAAAAACAGAAAAGAACGTTGGTCAGAATGTTCACCACGGCCCCGTGCTCGGTGAACACGGCCCGTGGTCAGAGATACAGTAATTGTTTTCTGGATCCCTGTTACTGGGAGTTTGGACACGGCCCCGTGTTGCACCGACACGACCCCGTGTTCAGCTCTCTGTAACTCAGAAAATAAAATTTGCCAGTGATGATACTGGGCACGGCCCGTGTCCGACCAGGCACGGCCCGTGCTGAGCTCTGCAGAAACAGAAAAATTAAAAAAATCCTAAAAATAAAAAAAAGAAAAACAATTAGGCCGTTGATTCCTAACTTTCTTAAAATCCTTGTGTCCCCGGCAACGGCGCCAAAAACTTGATGCGTGTGAAGTGTTATATATTTTATTAGGTGTATATTTTAAGCCCCTTTAACACTTTTTAGTCAAGTTTTAAATTTATAAAACACGATATTTACTAACACTAGACACACATATGGGCAAGTGCACCCATCGTGAGCGTAGTATAGTGTTGGTAAGATACCGAGGTCGTCCAAGGACACAAGAGCTTTTAGTACCGGTTTATCCTCAACATCTAATCAAATCAAAAAGTTTAGAAAAATGTTTTAAACTAAGAAAAAAAATAAAACTAACTAAAATGCTGAAAATAAAAATAAAAGAAAAACAGATAGACAAGATGAATCACTTGGTTCCGACTCGTATCTAGTGTAACCTTTGATTATTTCCGCACTTTTGCACATAATTAAGAGATTATCTTAGTTATTGTAGTAGGCCCCTCTTTTGAAGGTGACGTTACCCTCACCCCAGTAGTTTGAGTCAGCAAGGATACAATCCTAAAAGGGTGGATTATTGGAAGATAATTAATTAAGTTATTAATGCAAATTATGGTAGGCCCCTCTTTTGGAGGTGACGTTACCCTCGACTAAGTAGTCTGAGTCAATAGGGATACAGTCCTAAATAGTCGGGTTATAGTATTAATAGTAGTTAACTTATGAGGGGATCAAAGAGTTTGGACCCCCGCCATCCAATACCGTGAAGTATTGAAGGAGGTCCTACTAAAATTGACCCAAGTCCATTGCAGGACCTCTAAACGCTGAACAATGGCAAGACCTTTACCAAACCGTTCCCTTAACCCCCGACCAGGTAGCCAACATACCTCCATATAGACCGTGGAGATATGAATGGTGAAAATCTTTTATTTTATATAGACAGTAAAATAATGCCAAGACACCACGGACAAACGATAAAGACAGATCACCTTCAACATAAGCAACTAGTTATTAAAGTCATTAATACAAAACCAAGTAAAAAGTGCAAAAGATTAGAAATAAAAAGTATTACACTAGACACTTTGTCTTCACCAAGTGATGTAAGAGACTTAGGCAAACATGGCCTTGATTGTCAAGAACTCTTACGATCAATCTTGGATCCCTAGACGACTCACACACTCTACGATGGACAATGGATGATGGTGGTGGATGATGGTGTTATGGTGGTGGTGGGTGAAGTGTGAGAGAGGTGGTGTGCCAAGGGATGGTTTGAGCTTGAGCCAAGCACTTCTATTTATAGGCTGAACAGAAGCTCGGGCATGGCCCCGTGTCCAGTGGGCACGGCCCCGTGTCCACATCCTTCTCTTTCTTCATTAAATGCAGTTTTGTCTTTTTAGTTGACCACGCCCCCGTGTCCGCTGAGCACGACCCCGTGGTGCAGAAGAATCTTTGTACTATGCAGATTTGCTAGATTGTGCGAATCTTATAGTTGACCACGTCCCCGTGTCCGCTGAGCACGGCCCCGTGGTGGGCAATAGAAGCTTCTACCACTTTGTCTCTTCTGCTGGCACTTGGGCACGCCCCCGTGCTGGCTGAGCACGGGGCGTGTTCAGGCTTCTGATCTCTTGTTTTGCTTGGGAAGACGCTATTGTGGGGTCGGGCATGTCACGTCTTGTCCCTTTTCTTGTATTTATGTTAGATTTTGATATCTTTTTGCTTCTTTTGTCAATTTGAGCTCATTTAATCCTAAAAATACAAAAGGAAGACAAAAGCACACTTTTTCCAACATTAGTACTAAAAAAGGGTTAGTTTTATGCCTCATTTGATGAAATTTATATGTTAATATTTGAACACATCAGCAAGTTAGGGAATTGCTGATGAGACAATAAAGATACTGCATAATGAAGTGTTTTGGCATCATCTGTTCCAGGGGGAGATTGTTGGGATTGAACCCTATGCAAAGGAACAATTGATAAAGCCAAAACTGTTCAGATCAGTGGATCCATAATAAGCAGTTGTTTGTATATAATCTTTCCCCTTGACAGTGGCTCCTAACATTTGATAGACTCAAGTACTGTTCTTCACAACTGTTGCTGACCTAAAGACTGATGAAAACTAAAGTGCTGATGCTCAATCTACTGATATGTTTCAAGTACTGCTGAAGACCAAAGCACTGCTGGAGCTATAGAAGTGGAATGAAGAATCAGTGGTTTACTTATTCATTGTATTATTCTTATGTAATCAGTAGTTTGTAATCAGTGGTTGTAATGGTCAGTAGTTAGAGTTTGTTAGGAGGTTAGATGTCACTTTCATGGTGACGTCAGCCAAAGATGCTCAATGGTTGTTCTGTATTATAAATAGAACAGTACCCTGTACTGTTTTGTTAGCTCTTTCACAAAAAAGTCATTTTGTATGAACAATCAAGTGAGCTCATGCTGAGGGGGAGATCTGTGCATGCATGCATTAGTATTGTTTATTGTAATCAAATACAATCATTCGATTCTATGTTAAACATGTTTGCTGAAAATTTTCTTCAGTTGATTGTGTGTTTAAAGTTTATTTCATTTATTCCGCTGCAATTCATCTCTGTTTCATCTTCATTCTTATTAAACTAACACAATCAAAAGAAACTCAGATCCTAACAAACTCTTTCATTCCAACTTGCTCATTTCATTCTCTTCTCTCTAAAGCTCTAAGTTGAGGATACCACACTTGTTGGAGGCCTCATACATGAGCATTCTTAGTCTTATTTTCCAGCCAAGAGCACTTGTAAGTGTTCTTTCATGTCTCGTTTATTTATTTCAAGCTAAAAAGTCAAACAAGGTTTGACTTTCAGCTTTGACCATGAATTGGTCAAGTCAAAGTTCGTTTGAACTTTGCAATGTGAGCGTAATCACGATGGTTATAGTCCCTTGCGACTATATCTACTGATTACCACGTTGACTAGTCGAAGTGACGAGTCAAAGTTTCGGTCAAAATGCCCGATTATGTGCATTTTGCGATGAAACTATTTTCGGTTATCAAAACACTTTGTTTTGATATCAAATCAGTTTTCTAACTTAGTTAAATATGTTTTAACATGTTTAACTCGTCACTTTTAGATTAGTGCTTGTTTAGGGTCGTAAGTCAAGCGGTCTCGACAACTGCTTAGACTTTCGAACCTGACCTGTTTGGTCGATCATTAGGATCCGACCAAACACATTAGGTGACCATAGTTTTATAGGGAATAACCTTCCGAGGTTATACCTTATGGCCACATCGTTTAATTAGTTGTATGATAGGTAGTTTATATGCCTTAGGAAAATGACCAAAATGCCCTTTTTGCGCATAATTTCATTTTAAGCATATGTAACCAAAATTTTAACACTTAAACTGATTATGCAACATAATTAAACATGTTAGGGCATATAAGACTTATCGTAGGACTAGTTAGACCCTGCGAACGCTCTTTTGCGCAAATTACGCGTTAAAGTAGCGTAAACTACCTTAACGGGTCATAACGGGTCAAAGGCACTTAGGATAGGTTTCAAATCAGAATGTAGGTTTTGTTAAACCTGTTAGGATTGAACCCTATCAAAGGAACAGATAATTAAAGCCAAAACTGGATCAGAGCCGTTGATCCAGAATAAGCAGATGTTTCGTACAAGTCTCTCCCCTTGAAAGTGGTTTCAACATCTGCTGACCTCCTATCTACTGATCGTGCAAACTGCTGACCAAGTAAAGGCCTGATGAAAGACTAAAGCTCTGCTGTTCAATCTATTACCTTGAGCCAAGCACTGCTGATCCGGACAAGTACTGTTGGGTTTACAGCAGTGGAAGGATGCAACAGTTATTTAGATGTTTTTTTTATGTAATGAAATGTAATAGCAGTAGTTAGCATAGCAGTGTTTGTATTGATCAGAGGTTAGAGTTTGTTAGGAGGTTAGATGTCACTTTCATGGTGACGTCAGCTTAGATGCTTCAGTGGTTTGCTAGTGCCTATAAATAGAACAGTGCTCTGTACTGTTTTATTAGCTCTTTGCAAAATTCTCCTCCTGCACGAACAAACACTGAGCTCTGGCTGATGGGGAGTTTGTATTCAGCATTGCATTGTAATCGTAATTGAAATAAATTCAATCCTTCGGTTCTTTGTGAAAAATGTTTGATCAAAGCAATTCTCTCGTTTGATTGTGTGTAAAGTTTGTTTCCATCTTAATTCCGCTGCACAACTCATCCATCTTCATCTAATTCAAACGTAAAAACACAATCAAAACCAAAACAATTGGTATCAGAGCCTGGACAGTCAAATTTGATTTAACAATCATTTTGACATATATAGTTCAGCTCAAAATCGTTGATATCGATAGTTTGTTCGGTTTGTTGAAAAACAGTGCAAGGTTTAATCACTATTAAAGTTGATTAATCAGTGCCTGTAAAACAACCAGGATGATGTCACAATCACAAGATGATAAGAATAACATTGGTTCTCTTTTCAAACCACCCATGCTTTAATGTAATGAATACAACATCTGGCAGAGAAGGATGGGTCACATCCTTACTCAACAGAATACTGGATGTTGGAGGTCTGTTGTTTTTGGTCCCCATGTTCCTATGGTGCCAAGTGCTGAGGATGCAAAGAAGTTCGTACCTAAACCATCTGAAAACTATACTGAAACTGATTTTCAAAAGTTCGAACTCGATGCCAAAGAATTTAGCATCATAGCATCTGCATTACCCAATGAGATCTATGCTGGACTGTTACATTGTAACAGTGCCAAAGAGTTATGGGATGCATTGAAGGAACAGTTTGGGGGAACAGAAGAAGTCATTGAAAACAATAGAGAAATTCTGAATCAGCAGTATGAAACATTTTGTCACATTAAGGGTGAATCATTGACCCAACAGTTTGAACGGTTCAGTTGTCTCATCAGTGAGCTAAGACTTGTTAATGTTGAAATTCCAAAATCAACACAAAATAATAGGTTTCTTAGATCACTACCTGATAAATGGGACACAATTGCATTTGTGACTAGAAACTCTGTTGAGTTCAAAGATCTGACCCTAACCCAACTTCATGGTAGACTCCTGACCTATGAAAGGGAGTTAAACCAGAAAAAGAAGTTGCAAGAGTCTGGAAAAGTTGCTGATGATTATTCATTCGGTAGCACAGCTCTTTTTGGTCAGGAAGAATCTGGTAACAGTGGTAAGGATCAGGGTTATGATCACTTTATTGATATAACTACTGGTGGTAATTTTAACAACCCTGATCCTCACTCTGCAAATTATGCTTTTACTGCTAATTGTGAAAACCAGATGTCAGATAATTTGTGCTTTGAACTCAATGATTTGCAACACTTTGATCCCACTGACTTAGAAGAGATGGACATTTTGCATCAATTGGCTTTGCTTAGTGTAAGAACAAGCAAATTCTACAAAAGAACAGGGAGAAAATTCCCAGGGTTACATGGGAATCTAAGGGTGGGGTTGGATAAATCAAAAATCAAGTGTTACAAGTGCAATAGGCTAGGTCATTTTGCTAGGGAATGCAGGAGTCAAACCACTGGTCCAATAATCACTCATCCCAGCTCAAACCCTAGACCACAACAGCAAAGCACTGTGCACTATACCCAATATACCCCTGCTGCCCATGTTAACACTGCTCACTATGCTGCACCCCCTGTGCCTGTGCATTATGTTCAAACCACTGTTCCACAAATTCAGTATGTTCAAACCCCTGTCCCTCAGGTACAAGTGCAACCTTTTGCACCTCCACCAGCTGCTCCAACAGTAACACAACCAGATCAGCAAAGCTTTTTCACTCAAGGCTTTGTTGACTGGAGCAGCTTGCCTGATGAGCTTGGTGATGAAAATTTTGCACTCAATGCTTTTAATGATCCTTCTAATGATGAATTTTGTTTCATGGCATTAGAGTCAACACCAGAAGGGGTAGAAACTGAAGGTGAACAGCTAAGTGTTGAAACAGTGGATAAAGTGGTTGAAGCAGTGGTTACTGCAGTTGCTGGTGAACTACTGCTGGGAGAAAATTCAGAAACCTTGATTGAACCACTGACTGACCCTTGGTCTGAAGAAGACAAGGAAGAAAAGAAAGCAGGTGAGAAAGAAGAGGGAGTTGATGAAGAAGGTGATCATCAATGTGATTGTGCCATGATGGCTGCTGCTAAGGTAACACCTCAAGTTCTTGAAAAACTGTGTTCAGGTGAATGCATTATTGCATTTGCTAACATCAAAGAGGTAAATGAAAACCTTAGGGATAAAATTTTAACTGATGAAGTCAAATTTGAAAAGTCATTAAAAGAACTTAGAAACAAATTGGCTGAAAAGGATAAAGAGATCAGCAGTCTCAAAGAAGAGCAAAGCATCACCAAAACTCAACTCCAAACTATGGTAGAAAAATACCAAGTTTGCAAAAAGGAGTTAGAGTCCACCCAAATCACATGTGAAAAATGGGTGGAATCCTGCAAAGGATATGAGGTAATGCTTGAAAAACAGATTAAAAGGAATGTGAAATTTGGTGTTGGTTATAGAAAACATGATGATGAAAACACTGCTTCTGAAAAATCTGTTCAAACCACTGATGTAACCACTGAGTTCATCCATACAAACAAGAATGGCCAAGAAGTGAAAATCACTGATAAACTTGGTAACAAAATCACACTTGACAGACCAGTGGGATCCTCTACTTTTGAGGAGCTTGAGAAATACCAGTTTAAACCAACATGGTCTGATGAGTGTGACATTCTTGAAAATTTCAAACCCATGGATTTTACAACCACTGACGGTGTTAAAGCTCCAAAAGCTAAAGTCATTCCTCTCAAGGACATCCCAACAAAGGTTAAAAACTCTGTTGCAAAGGAATCCGAAAAGAGAAATAAGAAAGAAAAGATCAATAACTTGTTTTGTGAATTTTGTGAGAAAAGGAATCATCTAACAAAAGACTGTTTCCATTTAAAAGCATATGATTTGAACAAAACAAGTGTCATTGTTCCTGCTGAAAGCTGCATTGTCTGTGGTAAAACAAACCACAAAACTCAAGCATGTGTGTATCTCAAAAACTTTGATGTGAAAAAGAATGAGTACATTGCTAAAACATCCTTGAGTCCATCAACATCATCTGTCAAATTCACCAAGAACCAACCACTGTTTGTGCCAGTTCAAACAGCTGTCACAAAACAGCTGAACCAAACATCTGTCAAAAGAGATGTTCAGGTTACTGATGCACCTCCTGCCAATCAATACAGAAGAGGTAAGGAAAAACAGTCTTACCAAAGGATTCCACACGTTTATGAGACCTACAAAAGGCCCTCTAAACCTAAAGTGAACAGGCATCCTTTTGGGTACCAACAGGTGATTGGGCAAAACCCACAACAGTGGTTAGAAAGAAACAGTCCTAAAACTGTCCAAACCCCTGACCTAACCACTGTCCATCAATCTACATCCATCCCAGACACTGTTGAGACCCCATCCAAAGCCTTATTGGCTTTGGAAACCCTAATGAACTAATCCTTTTACTTCATGTGCAGGGAGCTTCTGCATGCTTAGATAGCCTTTGGTATGTAGATAGTGGAGGCTCCAGGCACATGACAGGATGTTAAGCCCTACTCAAAGATTTCAAAATTCATGGAGGGGGTGATATATCCTTTGGGAATAACAGTAAAGGGAAAGTTCTGGGGTCTGGTACAGTGCAGTCTGGAAATGTAAAATTTGAAAATGTCAATCTGATAGACAATCTGAAATTCAACCTCCTGAGTGTTTCACAAATGAGTGATAAGGGGTATGGGCCATTCTTCACAAAGGAGTGTTGTAGGATTGTTGGACCAGAAATGGTTGAAAAGATTGAAGTAATAATAAAAACTGGAAAAAACAAAACTTGTTGCTCAAAGAAGTGACAATGTTTATGTTGTTGATATGTCAAAAGAGTGTCCCAGAGCTGACGTCTGTCTGTTTTCAGCTGCCTCTAACAAAGAGACAGAACTTTGGCACAGGAAACTGGGACACACAAATCTCAAGAGAATCACAGAAATTTCAAAAAATGGCCTTGTAAGAGGCTTGCCACAAAAATTGTTTTCATGTCCTGAGCACTGTGTTTCCTGTTTAAAAGGAAAACAACATAAAAGCTCTTTTAAGTCCATTGAAGAGTCCAAAACAACCCAGTGTTTGCAAATGCTGCACATGGATTTGTTTGGCCCAGTTCAAGTCATGAGTCTCAAGAAGAAAATATATTGTTTGGTTATTGTTGATGACTTCTCTAGGTTTACATGGACTTTCTTTTTACACTCAAAAGATGAGACTGCAGGCATTTTGCAAGACTTTGTGACACAGGTTGAAAAGCAATTTGACCTTCCAGTAAAAGTCTTCAGGAGTGACAATGGCACAGAATTCAAAAATAAGGAGTTGGATGCCTTCTGTGTGAAGAAAGGGATTGTAAGGCAGTACAGCAACCCTAGAACACCAGAGCAAAATGGGGTAGTTGAAAGAAAGAACAAAACTTTGATTGAGGCTGCCAGAACCATGCTTGCTGATTCAGGTTTGCCATTAACTTTTTGGGTAGAGGCAGCAAATACTGCTTGCTATGTCCAAAACAGAGTTTTAATAAACCCCAGGCACAAAAAGACTGCTTATGAACTTCTATATAAAATCAAACCACTGATCTCATATTTTAAAGTCTTTGGCTGCCCATGCTTTATTTTAAATTTAAAAGATTCTATCTCAAAATTTGCAGCCAAAGTAGATTGTGGTTATCACCTGGGATACTCAACCACTGCCAAGGCCTACAAAGTGTTTAATACACGGACCAAAGTAGTGGAGGAGACCTTGAATGTAAAGTTCAATGAACTTTCATCAATGAAAATCCCAGCAAATCCTGCAGAATTGTTTGATCTTGAAAAATTCACTTTTGAAAATACTGTTGTCAAGACTAACAGTGCAGGTCCATCAGAGGATTCATCACCAGACTATGGGTATGAGATCATCATTCCTCAACAAAAGTCTGCCACAATGGGAAAAGCATCAGTTGTACAAAACAACTGTAAAAGCTCAACCACTTCTACCTCAACAGTTGTTGACCAAAGTAGCCCATCAACCACTGCTTCCACATCATCAAACACTGCTGACAAAAGTCCCTAAATAGTGGATAAAAGTCAGCATGTGTCCACACCATTACCTCCTTTTCCACCACCTTTTGAAGCCACTGCTGGGTCATCAAAGTCACCAACAGTGGTTAGCTCAGATGATACACATTTGCAGCCTTCACCAACAAATGCCATCATACCATATCAAGGAGATTTAATCTCTTGAGATCTCATCCACCTGATCAAATCATTGGCAACATCAATGAAGGGGTGCTCACAAGAAGCCAAACCCAAAACATTTGTCTTTTTGCTGGTTTTCTATCACTCCATCAGCCAGTCAAGTACCAAGAGGCACTGAAAGACAACAGCTGGGTAGAAGCCATGCAAGAGGAGCTCCAACAGTTTAAAAGACAACAAGTATGGGAGCTTGTACCACTGCCAGAAGATGTTAGTCCCATCGGCACAAAGTGGGTCTTCAAAAACAAAACTGATGAAAGGGGCATTGTTGTCAAGAATAAAGCCAGGCTTGTGGTTCAAGGTTACAGATAGGAAGAGGGGATTGATTATGATGAAACATTTGCCCCTGTAGCAAGATTGGAAGCTATAAGACTGTTCCTGGCCTTTGCTGTCAACCACAACATGAAGGTGTTCCAAATGGATATCAAAAGTGCTTTCCTCTATGGTACAATTCAAGAAGAGGTGTATGTCTGTCAACCTCCAGGTTTTGAGGATCCATTTTATCCAAATCATGTCTACAGGTTGAACAAAGCCTTGTATGGCCTGAAACAAGCACCTAGGGCCTGGTATGAAACTCTTTCCACTTTTCTACTCTCAAATGGTTTCAAAAGAGGTACCATTGATAAAACACTGTTTCTAAAATGGAGAGGAAAGGATTTAATGATTGTCCAAATTTATGTGGATGACATTATTTTTGGAAGCACATGTAATAAAATGTGTGAAGAGTTTAGGGAACTCATGACAGCTGAGTTTGAAATGAGTGCAATGGGTGAACTGCAATGCTTTCTTGGTCTCCAAGTTCAGCAAATGCAAAATGGAACTTTCATTGATCAAAGCAAGTATGCTAAAGAACTTTTAAACAAATTTGATATGAATGATTGTAAACCATGCAGCCCACCCATGGCAACAAATAAGCTTGTCATGTCTGATGAAAAGGATGAGCTGATTGACCAAACTTTATATAGAAGCATGATTGGGTCTCTTTTGTACCTAACTGCATCTAGGCCAGACATCATGTTTGCAACATGTGTCTGTGCAAGGAGTCAATCAGCCCCTAGAAAATCCAACCTTATTGCTGTAAAAAGGATATTCAGATACATAAAAAGTGCTCCCACACTTGGTATCTGGTATCCAGCTAATGGGAATATCAAGCTTTCAGGATTTTCAGACAGTGACATTGCTGGATGTAACACAACAAGGAAGTCTACATCAGGAGGGTGCCAGTTTCTAGGTGATTACTTAGTTTCATGGCAAAGCAAAAAGCAAGCAGCTGTTTCAACATCCACTGCTGAAGCTGAATACATTGCTGCTGCAAGCTGTACAGCCCAACTCCTGTGGCTTCAAAATCAGTTGCTGGATTTTGGTATCACTGCCTTAAAGACACCAGTCATGTTGGATAGCCAGGCAGCAGAAAATATCATCAAAAATCCAGTTTCTCATTCAACCACCAAACACATCGACATCAGACATCACTTTGTGAGGGATTGCTATGAAAAAGGTTTGATTTCTCTGCATCATGTTCCAACTAAAGACCAGCTGGCAGATGTGCTCACAAAAGCATTAGATACAGCCACCTTTGAAAGTTTGGTCTCTAGAATTGGCATGCTAAACATGGAATAACAAGCAAAATCTTGTTTTTCTATGAATAAAAGCATCAAAATGTTTTCAGAAAATCAAAAATCCATCCTTAAAAATAGCTAAAAATGAAGTTTTCATTAAAATCCTTAAAAGTCTGCCATAACCACTGCTTGTTCAAAGGTCTGATCTACTTCAAAATGTCTGTCCACTGCTGAAAGCCATCCCCTGTCCTCTCATTTCCTTGATAAACTCTGTTGTTCAAAAGCAGTGTCTTATCCACTTATATGCTATCCACTGATAGTGCAAATCATCCACTGCTTCCATTTGTTACCGTTGTAACCACTGCTTTCATCAGTAACTTTCATAAAAGTACTGTCCTTCATTTCATCAGAGGTTGGCATGTGGGCAGTACATAGTGGTCAGTACTTTTGTAACCGCTGCCACGCCAGCATTCACTTTTTCTCTATAAAACCCCCATTCACAACCCAAAACAGGGTTTTACTGTCGAATTGAATTCTTAAAAATTCTCTTCTCAAAACAGTTTCTTCCTCTCATTTCATCAAATTTCTTCATCATCTTCAAAATGACAAAATCAAAACCATCTGCAAAACCCACTTCCAAATCATCTTCAAAAGAGGTCTCTCAAAAGGCCAAACTCACTGAAATTCCACACAAACCGTCTCACAATCTTCTGGGTTTACTCACAAAACCCGGCACCACAGAAATTTTCGACTTCATTATTGATCTCATGTCTGCGTCAAAGTATAAAACTTTGCTTACAGCAGATGCACCCATTTACCTGCAAACCCAAAGGGAGATTTGGAAGAATGTAACCCTTGACAAACAAGGCGACAATGTCATAGCCATTAACTCCACAATAAAGGGTAAAGCAGTCAAAATCACACCACAATCCATATCAGAAGTCTTTCAACTCGATGACCAGACATGTTTAACTTCTATCCCTAAAAATGAGTTAAAAATTGACTTCATTGAAAGAGGGTATGCAGATACAATGATGAAAAGGGATACCTTACAAAAAGGTTTCTTCCCTCCTGCAACAAGATTTCTATTCCATACCCTCCTAATGTGTGTTTCCAACAAAACCACTGCTTTTAATGAAATACCATTAAAGATTCAAAACCTGGGGTATGCAATTCTTCAAAACGAAAATTTTAATTATTCTCAAGTAATCTTTAATGATCTGGTTAAAAATGTTGAAACAAAGCCATTCTTACTTTTTCCAAGATTTTTAAGTTACTATTTTGAAAAGAAACTTGGTAAGAATGATGCTGATGCAATAACACAAGGTGACTCTATTCAAATAAACAGCTTAACTACTGAAACTTTTACAAGAATGTCAACACCTTGCAAAACACAAGCAGAGGTGCCTGAGCAGAATTTAGCAGCTACCACTGCTCCTCAGGTATCTGCTGCTGAGCCCACTGCTCAAGGTGATCAAAGTAGCAAAACAACTGCTTTGAAACCCACACCTACAATCACCAAAAAGCCAACAAAAAGAAAAACACAAACCCCCCCAACCCATCAAAAAGGCAACTCTGGAGGATGAGATACCAGAGCTACTGCCAGTGACAACACAACACTCATTTGGTTTACAAGACCTCATTCTACCCGATCTCCCGATTTTGGTCCAGATTATTAAGATAGTGATTCCATACTAGGTGCCATTTGATTCCTTGATTTCCCGAGCTTTGTTAGATCACTTAATCAAGGATACTTGTATTCTCAAGTGAGTACATAGTCCACTCTTTTACGTTTTCAAATGTTTTGGGGTGATTCATATGTGCCTATTCACTATTTTCATGATTTCAAGCTTTTTGTTTTTCACATGCATAGTACTTATCCTTTGACGAATTGAAACTCTTAAACACTGATTTTCAAAGTTTGTAAGACTATTTGTTGGTTCGTATTGTTACTTATACATTCATTAACTATGATCAAGCCGATTGGTAGTACGATATAGCACTATAGGTTGAAACCCCATTCCTGTTGTATGGAATGTTAGAAACCAAAGTTTAAACCAAATAGATTTTGCCTTCGTGGTAAATCTATAGTCACCAAAGTGTAGTTTGATACAAAGGTTTGAATGTATTTCCAAATCACGATCTATGGTATACTTCGGTATACTACTAAGGCATATTTCGATATGCTACCAACGTGATATTTTATTAACCAATGTATAGACTGCAAATGTTTTCCAATTAGGCCATAAAAACTTATCTTATGTTGTTTCCAAAACCAAAGCATAGTTTGATATGCTATTGTTTACCAAAGTATAGTTTGATATACTGCCAAACCACGATTAAGGTATATTTTGATATACTACTAAAGCATATTTTGATATGCTACCAACGTGATACTGTTTTACTAAAGTATAGATTGATATACTGCCAAATCACGATTAAGGTATATTTCGATATACTACTAAAGCATATTTTGATATGCTACCAACGTGATACTGTTTTACTAAAGTATAGTTTGATATACTACGAAATGACAATTTAAGTATATTTTGATATACTTCCAAAGCATAGTTTGATATGCTCCGAATGTGATATTGTTTACCAAAGCATAGTTTGATATGTTATTTACAAAACCAAAGTATAGTTTGATATACTACCGACTTTGTTATTTCACAAACTATAGTATATTTTGATATACTACCAAAGCATAGTTGATATGCTATTTTTAAACCAAAGCATAGTTTGACATGCTACTTTCAAATCCAAAGTATAGTTTGATATACTACCGATTATGCTATTTCTAAAACCAAAGCATAGTTTAATATGCTATCTTCAAACCAAGGTATAATTTGATATACTACCGATGCTTTCATTCTTAAACCAGAGTATATTTTGATATACTATCTATTTAACTATTTCAAAACTAAAGTATATTTTGATATATTACTTATCCGATTATCTCAAAACCAAAGTATATTTTTGTATAAACTACAAACCTTTTATCAAAACAATGCGCTTTCGATACAAAACTTTTTTTTTTACAAGGATTCATGACTATTTTTGTAAAAATAATTTTTTTTATGTTAACCAAAGACATGAATCTCATTCACAAAACCTATGTTACTCACAAGCATTTTTATGCTGACGTTTTATTTTCACATATGTTTCAGGTGCTACTATGTGATGATTGATGATGCATGCTACACATAGGATGGACTCGTGCCTTAGTGACTTTAAAACTTGAAAGACAATTATTTGTATTTATCTGGTTTGTATTAAAACAATGAGTCCATTAATGGAATAAAACAAAACTTCAAACACCATGGGTTGTGAAACAATGATTCTGTTACGACACTCCCTGACGTTTCCGCCGTGGTTTGTTGTATTACGCGGTCGGGTGTGACAGAAGAGTTGGTATCAGAGCTCATGGTTATAGGGAATTAAGTTATTAGTAATGCTCTTGACCTAGTCTATAACCTTCCTAGGACCCTAACGCAAGAAAATTTGCGTTTAGATTCTTAATACAATACCAATCACCTATCCTTAGGTGATTAACAAAAACAAAGCACAACTCATTCTCTCGAGTCAAAAATTTTCAAAACTTCACAAGAAATCATCTATCCTTAGATGATTTGTTTTAGGCTTTTAAGCCTTTGATGTTTTCAAAATCTCATCAAAGTTTGGGTCTTTATAATGTGAACACAAGCAATCTGGAAGGGTGGGTGCCTGTACCTCAAGTTTTCTGTCTAAGGCTAGAGTGTTCGTACAAATCCGCAGCATCAGACCAGTCACTCTTATCTGGGAACTCTTGGGGTGAGTGTCCACTTATAGGCTAAATCATGTCTTCGTGATACATTATTATGACCCGTTTACTTTGATTAGTCACCGTGTCGTTTGTTTGTTTGGGTAACGTACAAATGATCACAATCTTTATGCTTTGTCGATATTTTTAAAACACTCTATTTTGACTATCCAATGTCATCTCACTCGTTTCCTCTCATGTTTCCTTGCTCTTTTAGAATGCCTCCTCGACGTGATCAAACTCATGATGCTACTATGGTAGCCTTAATCGCTCAGCAAATCACTGCTGTACTCCTAAACCTGGTAACCCAATTAAATCAAACAAACAACAACAATAATAACAATGCACCCGCTCCGTGCAACTATAAACAGTTCAACTCAGCTAAGCCACTTACATTTACTGGGACTGAAGGAGCTACTGGGCTCCTACAGTGGTTTGAGAGTCTCGAAAGCACGTTTCGTCATGTACAATGACCAAACGAGCGAAAGGTTGAGTTTGCATCGAGTGTATTCCAGAAGAGAGCACTCACATGGTGGAACGGTGTAATGAGAGATAGGGGTGCCGATGTGGCAATGGCACAAACCTGGGAAGAGCTTCGAGCTCTAATGATGAAGGAATTATGTCCTCGTCATGAACTCAGGGCATTGGAAAAGGAATTCGACGATCTTAAATAAGACAGCAGTGAGCATCGAGCCTACACCGATCGTTATGAGGAATTAAGTCTGTTATGTCCTACCAAGGTTACGCCTTTAGATAAGGCGATTGAAAAGTACATTAATGGCCTCCCTGACCCAGTTCAGGACATTGTTACTGGTAGTAACCCTACTACAGTTAGACAGGCTATTGAGCTATCCGCTACCCTGACTGAATCATAGATCAGGAAGGGTAAACTTTTCCGAAAAGGTACGTTGATCTAGTTAAAGAGATCATGTGTTGATCTAGTTAAAGAGATCATTCGTCGATCTAGTTAAAGAGACCCTTTTGTGGTCTAGTCAAGTCATTACATGTTTGTTCGATTGATTTTTCCCCTACACATTATAAAATGAACTGTGCGGACTATGCAAGGAATTACGTAATTATGGATGCATACATAATTATGGAATTCAGTGCACAGAAACCACAACAAGTTTTGTCATGTGTTAAGACCTATAGTGATAAGAATAACAAAATGGGAACAATGTAAAAAGGGCATGGTGGATACGCCACTGGTACTTCCTATATATAAGTGTTCTTTATTACATTGCAAGCGTAGCGTTATTTAAGTTACTAGAAATCCTGGACCTTGACCAATGTTGTTTTATCTTACACTCTCCGACTTCCATTTCGAACACACACACAAGTTTCCTATAATAGTTTATTATAGGAAACATTCTCCCATCCGTTGTTAGAAACTCCGAAGTTCACATACTCTTCATATTTTGTTGCAACAAGGACATCACTTTGACATTAACATGGCGCTCTTGGGATTCGGTATAATCATACATCTATAATTTGGAGTGAAGTTTAAATCTTCGGATCTGAAATCATCCTTATAAACAACAGACGAATACAATTAACAAATTCGCTGGAAATCCAAACGTGGCCCAAAGTTTTACTTAGGGAACAGAGGATTCATTCGAAAGCGAAACAATCACATCTGTTTTCACAAGTTTCCTCTAAAATTAAATTTCGGGATGAAATTTCCTAAAGTAGGGGAGACTGTGACACTTGTGCCTTTACAACCGTCATACAAATACGAATCCAATGAAATCTTGTGTTTCATTCTTGAGATTTGTACAATTACATATAGCATTAAACATATCAAATCTCGTATGATTTCGAACTCTCAAGAAGCTTTTCTGGAAGTTTTACGTAAACTATTACGCAAACGTAATCAGTTTAACGCAACGTACACTCTGGAATAGTGTCATAAGCTAAACATGCCCTAAATAACCTTTACATAACTTAGAAATAAGTTTTGAAGGGTTTCGTGTGGCGAGAACAAGTTTATTCAATCATAGGGACTATTTGCGACAAACTGCAAAAGTCTGCCAATGCGCATAGCAACGTACACTCCAGAACAAGATCATAAGCTAAACATACCCTAAATACCCTTAATATAGCTTAGAAATAAGCTTTGAGAGGTTCGGTATGAGAAAATATGCTTATTTGATCAACAAGGACTAAAAGCGTCAAAACTGCGAAAGTATGCAAACGCGTGCATATCTTAGGTTCTGACCATATCCGGACATCCAAAAATTTTTGTAATCACTAAAATATTGCATTTTAGTGATGGGAATGCAAAAATACCATTCGTCGCGCAATTTGGATTGTTTTCGCGTCCGTTCAAGTTTCGTCGTAATTAACCGAACAACGCGATTGTACGACCAAACGAACCGAGATCCATGATATTGCTTTAAAATCCTTGTAGAGCCTTGAAAATGGGTTATCGGGGGTTAAACACGTCGAAAAACAAGTTTCGGAGCAGTAGGGACCTGTTTTAACAAAATTTGAAACTTCTGATCTGCACTGGTAAGCTGGTCGCAACAGAAAGACCTGTATTGGTCGTGGGCCGCGAGAATAGTAGCTGGCAGAAACCAGTTTTTGATTAAATCAGCTGAAATTGATGGTTTTGGCCAATTTTTTCCTTGTTTGGCGGGTGAGGGGGGTTAGGCTTTTGGGGGAGGGTGAATTTAGGTTTTTTTTTTTTTGGGGGGGGGGGGGGGGGTTTAGGTTTTTGGGGGTGTCGGTGGGGGGTGGGTTAAGTGGTTTAGGCTTTCTGTATTAGTGCACATGTGTAGTACAACAATTATTATTATTTTTTTTTTGAAAATTTTTTTCCATACATAAAAAGTAGCGATTTTGGCATGTTTTTTAGGATTTTTTAGTTAGTTTTTTGGTTTTCTCATTTAAACTAGTTTTCTCATGATCCATCCCTATATATATATATATATATATATATATATAGGGGATGGTTCAAATGAAAACCACTTTTATTGTGAAAACTCGAAAACTAACTAAAAAAAGCCTAAAAAACACACAAAAATTTTTTTTTTCAATTTTTTTTATAAAAATCACTGGTTTTTATATATAAAAAAAAACTTTTTTCAAAAATTTTTTTTTTGTGTAGTACACATGTGTAATAATACACATGTGTAGTACACATACACATATGTAGTATTACACATGTGCACTACACAAAAAAAAATTGAAATTTTTTTTTTAAATAGAAAAACCTGCGAAAAATGGTTTGAAAAAAAAAATTTGGTATTTTTTTTGACTTTTTTAATTAGTTTTCGAGTTTTCACAATAACTAGTGGTTTTCATTTGAATCTTCCCCTATATATATATATGGATGGATCATGAGAAAACTAGTTTAAATGAGAAAACCAAAAAACTAACTAAAAAAACCTAAAAAACATACCAAATTTTTTTTTTACATTTTTTTTTATAAAAAATCGCTAGTTTATACATGGAAATTTTTGTTCAAAAAAAAAAAAAAATTTTGTTGTATTACACATGTGCACTATTACGGATATAGTGCACATGTGTAGTACACATATAATCACATATAATGCACATCTGCAGTACAACAAAAAGATTTTTTTTTGAAAGTTTTTTTATATATAAAAAGTAGCGATTTTTTATAAAAAAAATTGTAAAAAAAAAATGGTATGTTTTTTGGCTTTTTTTTAGGTTTTTTTAGTTAGTTTTCTCATTTAGATATAGTTTTCTCATGATCCTCTCCCTATATATATATATATATATTGAGAGTGAGAGAGAGAGAAACGGGATCGAGAAAACGATTGGAAGTGTGAAAATGGGGAGAACGGATCCTGGTCTAACACGTGGCAAGGGGCGCTAAATGATATGCATGGGTATGATTATCATTTTGCATGTTTCCCTCCATAAATCGCGTTATAAATCTGTTTCAAATAAAACTCAAAAAAATTCCTATTAGCAGTTACCTCATTTCCAAGCTTTCGAGATCTATGGCGTCTGACGTGGATTCCGTTCGACAAAGTAATATTTGATGACGTTTTCATATTTGTTCCAGCAAATCATGTAACACATATACAACATATATGGCGTTTTGTTCTTTATGCTTGTTTCATTGTCATCTTTTTCAAAGTAATATTTCACAATGCGTTTTTATGTTTCAATGGTGTTCTTCATGTATCCAATATTTGGCGTTTTCATTGGTTTAACAAATAGTAAGAGCTGATAATTGGTGTTTTCATTATTAATGTTAATTGTCGTTTGGGATCTAATATATGCTTATTGTTTACGATCAATGGTGTTTTACACCTGATTAGTTTTTAATGTTATCGAGTAATATTTGTAAACATCAGTTCTTACTATTTGTTAATTTGTAAACATCAGCTTTGTTAATTATGACGTTTTCATTATCATGTTATATTTATTAATTATTCATATTGTTAATTATTCAACTCATGGGATTTTGATTAACACGTTTTATTAATATTGTGAATTCATCATATTGTTAATTGATGTGTGCAAAATGCAACATATAAATTACATCAAATGAGGCATAAAACTAACCCTTTTTTAGTACTAATGTTGGAAAAAGTGTGTTTTTGTCTTCCTTTTGAATTTACAGGACCAAAAGAGCTTAAACGAGCAAAAGGAACAAATATACATAAAAAACCAACATAAATACAAAGAAAAGGAATAAACGTAACATGCCCGACCCCTCGGCAGCATCCCCAAAAGCAAAAACAAGAAACAGAAGACTGACCACGGGTCGTGCCCACTGGACACGGGGCGTGGTCAGGTGGCTGTAGAAAGGACAAAGCTGTGGAAGCTTCTACGCCCACCACGGGGGCATGCCCAGCTCAGCACGAGGCCTGGCGCTAAGATACGCAGAATCTAGCAAAATCTTGTTAGTACAGATACGCTTCTTCCCACAGGGCCGTGCTCAGCGACCACGGGCCGTGTGGAGCCCTATGCTGACAAATGCAATTAATGAAGGAAGAGAAAGAGATGGCCACGGGGGCGTGTCCGCTGGACACGGGGCCGTGGCCGGGCTTCTGTTCAGGCTATAATTAGGGGTGCTTAGCTCACTTCAAAGGCATCCCTTGGCAAACCACTACTCTCTCACTTTGCCACCACTCCACCACCACTACACCACAAACACCCACCACCATCATCCATCATCCACCTTTAGAGTGTGTAGTACTCACGGGATCCAAGATTGATAGTAAGAGTTCTTGTCAATCAAAGGCCATGTTTGGCTAAGTCTCTTATATCACTTGGTGAAGACAAGTCTTTTATGTATTACTTTTGATTTTTAATCTTTCGGCACTTTTTATTTGGTTTTGTATTAATGACTTTAATAACTAGTATATTATGTTGAAGGTGAATTTTCTTTATCATTTGTCTGTGGTGTCTTGGCATTACTTTACTGTCTATATAAAGTAAAAGATTTACATCATTCATATCTCTACGGTCTATATAGAGGTATGTTGGCTACCTGGTCGGGGGTTAAGGGAATGGTTTGGTAAGGTTCTTGCCTTGTTTAGTGTATAGATCCTGCAAGGACCTGGGTCAAGCTTACTAGGACCTCCTTTAATACCCACTGGTATTGGATGGCGGGGGTGCGAATGGCTTGACCCACTCATATGTAAACTACCATTAATACATTAAACTGGCTACTCGGGATTGTATCCATGCTGACTCAAACCACTTAGCCGAGAGTAACGTCACCTTCAAAAGAGGGGCCTACCACTTTTCGCATTAATAACTTAATTAATTATCTTTCAATATTCCGACCCTTTGGGATTGTATCCTTGCTGACTCAAACCACTGGGTTGAGGGTAACGTCACCTTCAAAAGAGGGGCATACTACTATAACTAAGATAATCTCTTAAAAAGTCCGAAAGTGCAAAAATCATCAAAGGATACTTAAAAGACGAGTCGGATCCAAGTGATTCATCTTGTCTATCTGTTTTTATTTTATTTTTATTTCTGCATTTTTAGTTTTATTTTTCATGTTTAAAATCTTTTTCTCAAAAATTTTAGATTGATCAGACGTTGAGGATAAACCGGTACTAAAAGCTCTTGTGTCCTTGGACGACCTCGGTATCTTACCAACGCTATACTACGCTCACGATGGATGCACTTGCCCAAGTGTGTGTTTAGTCTTAGTAGAATATCGTGTTTTGTAAATTTAAAACTTGACTAATGCGTAAAATGGGCTTAAAATATCAATAAAAATATATCACAGTCGACATGCACCAAGTTTTTGGCATAAAATGGGCTTAAAATATCAAGGATTTTAAGAAAGTTAGGAATCAACGGCCTAATCATTTTTCTTATTTTTCAATTTTTTTAGGATTTTTCTTAATTTTTCAGCTTCTGCAGACTTCAGCACGGGCCGTGCGTGGTCGGACACGGGTTCGTGCCCAGCAACCTTACTGGCAGTTTTTGTTTTCTGAGTTACAAAAGAGTGACCACGGGGCCGTGGCGGTGCACCACGGGGTCGTGCTGAACTCTCTGGTAACTAGGATCCGGAAAACAATCACTGCAACCACGACCACGGGCCGTGGTCAGCGACCACGGGCTGTGGTCAGCGACCACGGGTCCGTGGTGAGACTTCTGACCAACGTTTTTTTTTGTTTTATCCCAGGACTTAGAACCCAGGCACAGCACCTGAACTTTCTACGCAGTGCATGAGCTCCAGTTCCAGTAAAGACATAAAAGAACCTCTAGAGGAACCCGAACGCTTTCTAAGAAAGAGACTAAAAGCTAAAATCAAGAGAAAGCTTGGGGGGGACCAACCTCTAATGGCGGATCAGCTTACCCTTATGGATTACCTACGGCCCATGGTAGGTAATCTCGGAGCCGCTATCAATGCACCGAATGTCGATGCCAACAACTTCGAACTTCGGCCGCATTTGATTCAAATGCTCTAAAATTCCGCAACATTCCATGGCTTAGCTGATGAAGATCCCCTGTTGGTGCATATTTGTGACAACAACTTAGATTTGGTCTTTGGATATCTTGTAATTAGTTAAACAATAAACAGTTAGTGGGTTTAGCTTTGTAATAGTTTGGTTATAGAGTTTGGGCTAAACAAAACCCAGTTGGGACAAGGGTGGACGAAATGGGCCTTGCCCATGTAGGAAACTCTAGCCCAAGTAGCAACCTTGTGTTATATAAACAAGGTTAGGCTTTAGGGTTGAGGTTAATAAGCCAAAACAGTGTTTGTGAGAGTAATTTCGTGAGAGTTCTATCAATTTCGTATAGGCTTAGAGCTTGGACGAATTAGGGTTTGATTGATTGTAAAACTTGTTTTTGATAATCAATAGAAAACCGGTTTGAAAGTGATTTCTGTTTCTACTCATTCTGCTATATTCTGATCAAGAGGATTCCACACTCTTGATTAGATTGACAATTCTGTTAAAGATCCATACGACAAGGGGACCTACAATTGGTATCAGAGCATTAGGCTCTTTAAGGCTCGGTTCAGAAATTGTGGCTGTAGAAACAGGAAGAAATTTTCGAAATCTGAAAATTAGGGTTTTGAAATTTTCGAAATTTTTGATAAAATTTTCGAAATTTGTTGGCTGTTTTGATCTTCTGGTTTGTTTGATTGCTGTTTTGCAGGTTTCAGGGTTTCCAGGAAAGTTTTTGGTTGATTCTGGAAGAATTTTTGGCTGAATTTCTTGAAGATTCGAAGACTGTTCTTCGTGTTCTTCGTGGTTTTCCATATGTTCTTCATAATTTTCGAAAATTTTGAGCTGATTAGGTTTTCTGATTTTGCAGATTTGTGTTGGAAAATCTTCATAATTTCGAACAGATTGAGTTTCCAAAGTTACTGGGCGATTTTAACAAATTCGCAGACTGATCAGCGAATTTGAGACTTGATATCTCGGTGAACGGCGAAGTAAAATCCAAAGTCGACTTTGGTAATCGTATAATTTTCCTCAGCGAAATTATTACGGTTTTCAGCGACTTTACTGGTCGTCGTTATAGCGAATTTGGAGCAAAATTGGTAAGCGAACTTAAGCAGCGAACTTGACTAGCGAACTTGATTTTCAGGGAAATAGACCCAGCGAATTTAATAACTGAGCAGCGAAATTGAGCATCTTGACTTGCTAGCGAAATTAACAGCAAATTTAAAAGGGTGGAATATTTTCTGGCAAGCGTAACAAAAAATTAACGTGTTCGAAAATAGAAATTGATCCGTAGCTCGTTTGACAGAACCGTCTGCACCGTTAAATTCCTCATATTTTTAGGAAAAAAAATTCCTCATATTTTGACATTAGATATCATTGGATTCGTCTTTTCGAGACGATTCTAACGGTGTAATTTGGTAACCACTGTTTTCGGAGATATTTTGTACGGTTTTATCAGTCTGCAACGTTTAAAATGTCGAACATGTCTACTTTGAATGAGCTATTGAAAATGGAGCATGAGGTTGGCACTACCAACAAACCACCAAAGATGATGAAGGTGGAAAATTACTTGACATGGAAGGATCGTTTTCAATCCTTCATTGAATATCAGGACACTCGCATGTGGATATGCATTGAAGATGGGTACACAAATCCAACACACGACTTTGAGGGCAGGCCACGTAGAACTGCCTATGTGGACATGGAAGATGCTGATAAAAAGATGTATGAAGCTGAAAAGAGAGCCTTGGCTGCAATTAAAATGTCCTTACCTGATAGCATCAAGCATACTTTCAAGAAGTACACAAACTCAAAGGATATGTGGGATGCATTAGAGAAAAGATATGCGGGAAATTCAGATGTCAAGAAAAACAAAGTAGATCTTCTGAAGAAGCAGTTTGCTGTTTTCAAATACATGAAACATGAGTCACTTGAGGACATCATCACTCGTTACTACCATCTGATGCCAGAAATGGAAAACTATGAGATCGATTGCTATTCTGACGTAGAGAAGAATGACAAGCTGCTCGATGCCTTACCTACTAAGTGGGATATTTACACTCTCATGATTAAGGGAGAGGCAGATTATGAGACAAAGGAGCTGGAAGAAGTAGTTGGAAAGCTGAGAGCTTATGAGCTCAGTATGAAGAAGAAAGACACTGGATATGATCAGGTTCAAGATCCAGCGATTTACAATGGGCTTACATCTTCTTCATCTCACAACGCTTCTAGCGACTCTGCTACTGCTTTTCTTTCGTGTGAGAATGAGCAGGTCACAGTGAATGAAGATGGTGATGTGTGTTTTGTAGCTGCTTCAGGAGGATCATCAGGAGCCAAGAGAACATCAGGTTCTAAGAAGAGCAGTGGTGTTAAGTCGATGCCAATGAGTGTGAAGTTTGCTGAAGAGCATCTTGCTCTACTTGCTTCATTTGTTGCTTCTTATGAGAACTACATTCAGGGGAAGATATCTGATCCTGCCACTTTAGATGAAGATTACGATCAGATTGACCCTGATGATCTTGAGGATATGGATTTGCAGTGGCAAATGGCCATGATTACTAGACGAGTGAAGAGGTTTATGAACCGAACGGGAAGGAAGTTTATAGGAAAGACTGTCGGTTTTGATAAGACCAAAGTGAGATGCTTCAACTGTCAAAGTTATGGGCATTTTGCTAGGGAATGTAAAAAACAAAAGCAGGAGAATTCGAGTCAGAGTTCAAACAATAGGAATGCATCAAACAATTCTAACTCAAGAGCGCTGATCTCTACAGCTAGAGAAGGTTCTTATGACTGGAGTGTTCACTTGGAGAATGATGACAATGTCACTCAGGCATTCATGGCAAAGATAACGCCAGTTGATGATGGTGAAGCTACAGTAGATGATGTTGAAGTTGAGAAAAAAAGTGAAGCTGAGGCTGAGGTGAAAATAGAGAGTAAAGCTGAAGAAAAGAAGGGTGATCAGACAAAAGATGCTGAAGAAGAAAAGCAAAAGTCTGACTATGAAAAGGAAGCTGAAGAAAAAGAAGCTAAATACAAGAGAATGGAAGCTCAACTTGCAGCACTAATGGCCAACCTTGACAAACAAACAGGAGAGGTAAAGTCAAATTCTGTGTGTTTAAAATGTCGTGAACTACAGGGTGAGGTTGACAGGTTGTCAACACAAAACCAAAGTCTGGTGAGCGAGATGTCTAATATTAAAGAATCTAACTTTTTTGCTAAAAGAAATGAATCCTCATACTTGAAGAAGATAAAAGGTTATGAAAGTAAAATTGACACTTTAACCTACAAATTAAATGAAAAACTTCAAGTCATAGACTTAGCTCATGAAATGATGGCTGAGAAAACAAAACAGATTTCTGAAAAATGCAAAGAGTTGTCAGATGCACAACTCAAAATTGTTGAACTTGAAAAGAAATTAGGTCAATTCAGGGACTCTACTTTTGTTATGAAACATATGATGGGTGGCTTGAAGAAAAGTAATGACAAAACCAGTGTGGGATTTCATGGTTTCAATGAAGTTCCACCTCCTGTTAGTCATGACTATTCTTTCTTGCCTGATGAAGATGGCCTCATGGACTTTGTGTCAACATCACCAATTAGTTCCACGTCAAGTCAAGGAAATGTGTTTGAGAATGCTGATGCTCAGAAGGATAATAACAGCACACCTGTTTTGAAAAAGAAAACTTCACATCCTAAAAATAACAATCCAACTTTTGTTAAAAAGGTTAATTTTGTTCAAGGAAGTGACATGAAAAACGAAACAGCTGTTATTGAAAACGAATCTAATGTAGAGTTTGCTAAAAACAAGAACAAAGAAAATTCTAAAACCAAGCAAACTGAACCAAATCCTTCTAAGGCATCATAAGTAAAACCCGAATCTAGTTCAAAGGCTTCAGAAAAGAAGTCTTCGAAAAAGAGATCGTGCTTCAAATGTCATACAAAGGGACATGTAGCTAGCTACTGTCGTAATAAAAAGAATGAAGCACAAGTGAGTGAGAAGAAGAGAGAGAAATCACCTGAGAAGAAAGGTGATAATGAGGAGAAAGTTGCAAATTCTCCAAAGAAGTCTGCTGCTAAGTTCCACATTTTCAAAGAAATCAACCAAGATTTCAGCCTAGATCTCCACCAGGCAGATATGAGAGACCTAGAAGCAGTTCACCTAGAATGAACAATTTTAATGGAAATTCAAATAATTTCAGAAGTCAAGGTAAATATCAAAATCGATACCAAAATAATGGTGGTCGAACTTTTTATAACAATGGCTTTAGAAATTATGATAATAATGCTTCTTGGAATCAAAATTCAAGGTATCAAAATCAAAATTTTCAAAGGTCAAATAGTCCAAACACATATAGGAACCCTCAGGACCAAAGACCTAGTGGAAATCAAAATCAAATTCCATCAACAGGTCTGAGATCCAAGACTCCAGTTAGGAGTAATGGATATTGGATGGATGTTCCACTAGTTGGTGAATTTGGACGACCCAAGACCATTAAGGCTTGGGTCCCCCAATCTAACTAATTTCTTGGTTGGTGTGTGCAGGAGCTGCTAAGGAGGATTATCAACTTATGGTATGTTGATAGTGACTGCTCCAGGCACATGACGGGGGATGCGAGATTGTTGACTGAATTTGAAGATTATGATGGTGGAAATGTAAATTTTGCGGGTGCTAAAGGTGGTAAAATTACAGGACGAGGAAAAGTGACCAATGGGAAGATCACTCTGGACAAAGTGAACTATGTTGAGCAGCTTAAACACAATCTAATGAGCGTGTCACAAGTCTGCGACAAGGGTCACTCGGTCAATTTTACCAAGAATGAAGCATTAGTGTTGAAACCAGGTTGGGAGATTCCGGACGATTGGATAGTGATGAGAGCGCCAAGAAGAAATGACACTTATGTCATGGACATGGGTGCTAAGGATCCGACTGCTGTGGTGGCGTCCTTACTATCAAAAGCATCTGAAGCTGAATCGATGTTGTGGCACAGACGCATGGCCCATATTCACTATCGAAAAATGAATTACCTTGTTAAAAATGAGCTAGTGAAAGGGGTACCAATGCAGAGGTTTCGAGTGGAAGATAAATGTCTTCCATGTCAAAAGGGAAAACAACACAAGAAACCTCATAAGTCTAAAACAGTAAATTCCATAGATGCCCCTTATGAATTACTTCACATGGATTTATTCGGTCCAGTGAACGTAAGGAGCATAGGTGGAAAGTACTATTGTTTAGTTGTCACTGATGATTACTCACGTTATTCATGGGTTTTCTTTCTAGGTACAAAAGATGAGACGGCGGAGATGTTGATAGATCTTTTTACAAAATTGGAAAATGTCCATGATGCAAGGATCAAGAGGATAAGGAGTGATAATGGCACGGAGTTCAAGAATCGTATTATGGATCTCTATTGTCTTCGCAAGGGAATTGAACATCAATATTCCGCTCCTTATACGCCTCAACAGAATGGAGTCGCTGAGAAGAAAAACAGGACGTTGATTGAAGCCGCTAGGACGATGCTTTCAGATTCAAAGCTACCAGTTCTGTTCTGGGGAGAAGCTGTGAATACAGATTGCTACGTCCTAAACAAAGTTTTGACTGTTAAACGTTTTAATAAAACTTGTCATGAATTAATGTTTAACAAGAAACTAAACTTGGAAGGCTTTGAACCATTTGGATTACCCTGCACCATTGTGCGAAATAAAGATAAACAAAAATTCGGTGAGGTGGCTGATGATGGCTACTTTCTAGGTTATGTGCCTGGCACACCGAATAAAAGGGTTTTTAATCTAAAAACTGGTAAAATTGAGGTTGTTTACAATGTTGAAATTACTACATACAAACCTCAACAATCAACGAGTGGTCCAGCTATATTATATGATTATGAAAGCACTTTAAATCATTTAATATTCCTGAGTTTCCAAATGCAGATGATTCTCAGTTGATTCAAGCAGTGATTGGTGGAGACGATGAAGGCGAGTTCATGCCTAGATCAAATGTTGATATGACAGATGCTCCAGAAACTTCCCAAGGTGCTGCTGATCCTGATTCAAGCGATAGTGACTCTGAACCCATTGAGGTGGAGGATTTCATTAATCCGTTTGCAAATCAGAACATTCAGGGGGAGGTTGGATCAAACCTGGGTAACAATCTAGAAGCCGATGATGTTGCTACTACACGAGCAAATAGAGATCATCCAGTTGACATGATACTTGGAGATCCTACTGCAGGTGTTCAGATGAGAAGAAGCATAGCAGCGAATTCTGGATTATTTGTTTCGATTGAGAAGACTGGGATAGTGAATGAGTGCTTGTATAGTTGCTTTATTTCCCAAGAGGAGCCGAAGAACATACATATGGCTCTTAAAGACAATTCATGGGTTGAGGCTATCCAAGAGGAATTGGCCCAGTTTGCGAAGTTGAAGGTTTGGGAGTTAGTTGACCTTCCTAAAGGTGAAAGAGAGATAGGCACTAAGTGGGTATTTAGGTGTAAGAAGGATGAAAGAGGGATAGTCATGCGAAACAAGGCTCGATTAGTTGTCAAAGGTTTCAATCAGCAAGAAGGGATTGATTACAATGAAGTGTTTGCACCAGTGGCAAGGTTGGAGGCAATTCGTTAGTTTCTGGCTTTCGCTTCATTCAAGGGCTTTAAAGTTTTCCAACTAGACGTGAAGAGTGCATTTCTTTACGGGAAAGTCCAAGAAGTGGTGTATGTCTCACAACCAGATGGGTTCGTTGATCCAGATTATCCAGATCGGGTGTACAAACTTGATAAGGCTTTGTATGGATTACATCAAGCTCCCAGGGCGTGGTACGAGACACTGTCTACACATCTGATCAAGAATGGTTTTGAAAGAGGTCAGATTGACAGTACACTGTTCATCAAGAGGAAGAAGGAAGATTTTCTGCTAGTACAGGTGTACGTGGATAACATCATCTTTGGGTCATCAGATGAGAGCATGTGTAAAGAGTTCGAGCAGGTAATGAAGAGCAAGTTCGAAATGAGCGCTATGGGTGAGCTGTCTTACTTTCTGGGATTACAAGTTGAACAGAAGGAGGATGGGATGTTTATTCATCAAACGAAGTATGTGTATGACATTTTGGATCGGTTCAAAATGAATGATTGCTCTACTTTCAACACACCCATTTATGAAAATCACAATCTTGGCCCAGATCATGAAAGTACTGAAGATGTTGATCCTACTCAATACAGGGCAATGATTGGTTCTCTAATGTACTTGACTGCTTCAAGACCTGACATCATGTTTGACGTATGCTTGTGTGCCAGATATCAGGCTAATCCAAAAGAGTCACACATGAAAGCAATGAAGCGTATTCTTCGTTACTTGAAGGGGAAACCTAAACTTGGGTTGTGGTATCCAGCTGATAGTGATATGAATTTTGTTGCTTACACTGACTCAGACTTTGGGGGATGCAAGTCAAACAGGAAGTCTACAACTGGTGGTTGTCAGTTCTTAGGAGGCAGGATTGTCTCTTGGCAATGCAAGAAACAATCTTGTGTGTCTACATCTACGTGTGAAGCTGAATATATTGCTGCGGGTAGCTGCTGCTCTCAGGTTCTCTGGATACAACAGCAGATGCGCGATTACGGTTTGGATTTCACTCGTACTCCTATTATTATAGACAATAATGCCACAATTTCAGTAACTAATAATCCCGTGAAACACAGTCGTACAAAACATATTGACATACGTCATCATTTTATACGGGATTGTGCTGAAAAGAGGCTAATTGAATTACATCGAGTCGACACACTAGATAACCTGGCAGATCTTTATACTAAAGCTTTTGACAGGGCTCGCTTTGAACATTTAGTCGAACTCAACGGGATGAGGAATCATGAATAACTGGTTTTTCATAAGAATTTTTGTAAATAGTTTACTGCTTTTCTTAAAAAATCAAAAATACAAAAACATTGAAAAATCAAAAACATAAAAAAATATATAGAAACTTAAAAATGAGTTATCACTGTGTGAAAAAGAAGAAATGATAGTATATCAGCAAGTTAGACTATAACACTCAAAATGAATAAAAATGCTTAAGTGTGATAGCAGCTTCATCATATGATGTACCAGTAGGCAAAAAGCATGAAATAATCAACTTACCAATGTGATATAAACCTAAATGAACTGTGTATGAGTGGGGAACACATTAGTGGTGTATGGTTTAATGACCTTAAATCTTGCATTGATAGAATGCCAAAATCTGAGGTTTTGGGTCTTTATACTGTTATTTCATCTGGGGATATCAGGGGTGTCCTTCTGCTGCATCCAGATATATGCTGACCTAGACACACCCAGGATATCTTAAAAGAGCTAAAAATGCCAAAACCCTGAAAATGAAGAAGCTCTCATAGAGAGTTATTCAAATGTGCAAAATGCATAAATCGTACCAAAAAATGGTATTTGTCTTAGCCCTCGTTAGATATTTTGGTCTCTCTGCTGTACGGAAGTACTGACCTGGTCACCAATTATCTAAACGTTGAAAAATAAAACGGATGAATTCAGTATACTCACCTACTACGACGAATCTTTGTGCATACCTTGATCGCGGGGGTATATCCTGAAGTGGGACACACTAATATATCAGTAATAAAATTACCTTAACGTATCATACGGTAATGGTACTTGAAATGTTCATGCATTTTGTTTAAGTGGACAAACATACTGGTAATCGTCTTGGACTGCTTTTCATGAAAAATTACATAAAGAATTAATTAATAGTGTGAAACAGTTTGATTGTGCTGATATGATCTTCCTACCGGTGATTCTCACAAAAATAGAGTGTTTATTGTTTTTGTTATTTACTTGTTTTCAGAAAATAAGAAAATCCAAAAATAGTGTCTTTTTCTGTTTAAAATTCTTAATGTACGGAAAACTGTTATTCTTGGCGGAATTGTTACTGATAGGGGGAGACGGTGTTGGAAAGTGAGTTCAAAATTTTAAATCATGCGGGTTATAGGGTGTGTGATTAAAAAGTTTTGCGTGTTGGTGATAAGTTGAAAATGTTTAATCTATGATACAGTTTAACTGTCTCTTGAAAAATAATAATTTATTTAACTTTGTTGAAAAATTCTTATGGTTTCTCGAGATGTTTGTTTTATAGTATACAGATTGAAGCAGTGTGTTGCTAAGAAGTTAAAGTGATGAGTTGCTGTGAAGAGATGAGAGTTTGATTGGATGCATGGTAGAACCTCCTTTCTACATTGCAGACAAAGTGAAGAGTTTGAAGATTGCTTTACAAATGCTGAACTGGAGTTTACTCAAACGCTAAAGTTTTTGAAGATTTGGCGATTGGATGCATCAGCTTAGGGGGAGTCTATTGCTGACAGAAGTTGTTGAAGCTGAAGCTATCCAAAGACCAAAGACAGTGCAAGATTACTTTAAGATTGCAAGATGACTGAAGACAAAGTTATTTTATGAAGCTATTGTCAAGGGGGAGTTTGTTGGTGCATATTTGTGACAACAACTTAGATTTGGTCTTTGGATATCTTGTAATTAGTTAAACAATAAACAGTTAGTGGGTTTAGCTTTGTAATAGTTTGGTTATAGAGTTTGGGCTAAACAAAACCCAGTTGGGACAAGGGTGGACGAAATGGGCCTTGCCCATATAGGAAACTCTAGCCCAAGTAGCAACCTTGTGTTATATAAACAAGGTTAGGCTTTAGGGTTGAGGTTAATCAGCCAACACAGTGTTTGTGAGAGTAATTTCGTGAGAGTTCTATCAATTTCGTATAGGCCTAGAGCTTGGACGAATTAGGGTTTGATTGATTGTAAAACTTGTTTTTGATAATCAATAGAAAACCGGTTTGAAAGTGATTTCTGTTTCTACTCATTATGCTATATTCTGATCAAGAGGATTCCGCACTCTTGATTAGATTGACAATTCTGTTAAAGATCCATACGACAAGGGGACCTACATCCCCATCTACATATTACCAACTTTTTGGAAATTTGTGATACTTTCCGAATCAATGGAGCATGAAACGACGCCATCCGCCTCCGAATGTTCCCATTATCACTAAAAGACCGAGGCAATGCTTGGCTTAACACCCTCCCAAGTGGTTCGGTAAACACTTGGGATGAACTTGCCCAAAAGTTTCTATATAAGTATTTCCCGCCCTCTAAAACTACTAAATTAATGACTGAAATCAATACATATTCACAAGAGGACGGGGAATCCTTATAGGAAACTTGGGAAAGATTCAAGGAGCTATTTAGGAAATGTCCTCATCATGGTCTCGCAGTGTGGCAACAAGTATTCACTTTCTATAATGGGTTGTTGCCACACACAAGACAAACACTCGACTCTAGCTCTGGGGGACTCCTAGGTAATCGTCGCCCAGATGAAATTTATAATCAAATTGAGGAAATTGCTCAAAACAATTTTGAATGGCACACACCCCGAGGAACAAAATCTATTGCCCCGGGTGCCCACAAAGTGGATGAAAGCACCTCTTTACAAGCCCAAATCGAGGCCCTATCTTCAAAAATCAAAAAGTTAGAAATGGCAAAAACGGCCACGGTTATGGCTTGCGAAGGGTGTGGTGGGCCACATGAAAATTGGAGTTGTATGAAAGAAATGGATAATCAAATAGAAATGGTAAACTACATTGATAATAGACCTAGGCCGTCGGGTCCCCCAACGGGCACTTACAACCAAGGATGGCGTAACCACCCTAACCTTGGTTGGAGGGAACCCGGCAATAATAGTAACTAACAAAACCAAAACCAATGAACAAACTTTCAACAAGAACCAAGAAATGAGTCACAAAATTTCTCTCAACAACAAGGGGGACGAGAGAGGCTTGAAGACACTGTTTCACGCCTCATCTCCGAAACCGAAAAAAAGAACTCTGATCGATTCCTACAAATGGAATCAAACTTTAGAAATCAGCAAGCTAGTATACAAAACATTGAAAAACAACTAAATCAACTAGCCTAAAATTTCTCCGAGAGACCACAAGGCGCACTACCTAGCAATACCGAAACCAACCCAAAGGCGCAAGTACATCTCATAACACTAAGAAACCGGGCCGTAGGTCCCGAGGAGGCCCCACTACCCCCATCAGAAAAAAGTCTACCAAGTCAAACCAAGACCCCTCCTCCAACCCATAAGGAAACAACGCCTCCATCAAATCCCAAACCAACTAAGAACCCCTCGGTACCCTACCCCAAAAGTTACTTCGCCAAAAGACCGACGAGCAATTCATGAAATTCATAAACTTACTAAAACAATTGTATATCAATCTTCCATTTGTGGTAGTCCTCACTCAAATGTCAAAATATTCAAAATTTATGAGAGACTTCCTTACTTACAAAAGGAAGATTGAAACTTTACAATTAGTTAATTTAAGTGAAGAATGCTCTGCCGTGCTACTCAACAAACTCCCACAAAAGAAAATCGACCCCGGTAGCTTAACCATCCCTTGCTCCATCGGGGGATCTCCTGTACGCAACGCACTAGCCGACCTTGGGGCTAGAATCAATCTCATCCCCACGTCAATCTTTGACCGACTCAGACTAGGTAAAACAAGCCCCACAAAGATGAGCATACAACTAGCCGATAGGTCTATCAAATACCCACAAGGTATCGCCGAAAATCTATTGGTAAGAGTCGGAGACTTTGTTGTCCTGGCCGACTTTGTCATACTCGACATGGAGGAAGATACCGAAGTACCGCTCATTCTAGGATGACCATTCCTTGCCACCGCTCACGCAATGGTGGATATGAGTGATGGGAAAAGAGTAGAAGACGACCCGGTCAACTACATGGATGTCATAGACTCAAGCTTGGATGACGCTCTCCGACGGTGCAACACGGGATGCGAGACATCACGCCCGGGTAACATATGACTGACTTAGGGTCTAGCCAAGGACCCTTATAAACGTGGCGCACCACGGAGGCATTCCGCGGAACTATCCGTAGTTTTTAGTTTAGTGTAACTTTTATATTTTCAAGTTTAGCTTTACTTTTCAGGAATAAAACACACTCGAAAAGGTGGAGGTTACCAAGGGAACGTTAAAACCATACCGCATGTACAAAAACAGAGCCTCCCGACAATTTTCCAGCATTACAGCAAGTTCAGCACGGGGCCGTGCTTAGCCCAACACGCCCCATGCCCAAGGCTCTGCAGAAATTTTCCCAGTTTAGGTAATTGGACACGGGGCTGTGCTCACTGAACACGCCCCGTGCCCAGCCTTCTGTTAAATTTTGGTACTGGCAATCTGACCACGGGGCCGTGGCCAGACGCCCAGTAACACAAAATTTTGTATTTCAACACCTTTTTACACATTAAATCAACCTAAAAACTTATTTTTGGGACACATTGAGGACAGTATGTAATTTAAGTGTGAGGGGGGGGGGGATGCTAAAACCTTGAATTTTGTAAGTTCTAATAACAAGCCTTACACAAAATTCTATTGGAACTGCTAATCACCCCAAATTTTTTTGCAAAAATTTTCATTTTTTTACTTGTCTTAATTTAATTTGGGAATAACAAGTTCTAAAAATGTTATATTTTTACAAATTTACAACCGATAGCATCGTGATAAAAAGAACCAACATAGGAAAATTATGAAAAGGCATGACAAATTTAATTAAATTTTGATTATATATACTTGATCACATTATAAACTCATTCCCACAACAAGTGAGTTTTGAGCCTTTATTGAGCATACAAGCATACATCTTTAAACTAAATGCTTATTTTTCGTTTCTTGTGTGAATGACCGCTTGGTTCGTACAACTCCAGAACTTGCCACGACGATACATTCCCGGTCCTTACCAACTCAAACCCAAGTAAGAAAATGATGGAGGCATTAGGACTAACCCATTTTCCTTTCAACACCATTATTTTTCATTTTCTTTATCACCTACCCAAAATCCCCCTAGGTAACCCCTTTGAGCCTAAACCTTTTCATTTCTAAACCCACAAAACAAACAACCTTTACCCACCAAAACCTTTTTCTTTTTAACCCCTTTATTTTAATAAAAAGCTCGGTTATCTTGTGACGTTTCGTTAAAAAAAAAGAAAAAAAAAAGAAAGTCTAGAAATAAACAAACAAGTTCCTCAAATAAACTTTGTTTGAAGATGCGTAGTTTGAATAAAAGTCACAAAACAAAACGTTTTATGACGACCGACGCTTTTTATGCTTTTAGCCCTTTTTACTAACCACTAACCAAAACCACCTACCCTTAGCCCATGCCTAACCCTTCCCAAAGTCCTCTTGATATTTACGAAGGTTTATAGTTAAAAAGGATGAGGATTGATTGCTTGGCAAGCATATAGTAGAAGTAAGTTCCATCCCGGTCTCGAGTGTTTCACAAAAATACATCTTCGGCCGAGTGTTGAGTGATCTCCCGTGAGGTATGTGAACTTGTATATAAATGGAATTTTAAAGAGGCATGTTATGCCCAAATAAGTAAATTCTCTTATGAAACGTTCTAAATAAATCATAACAAATAGGATTGTAAATAATAAAAATAAAACCCAAATAAAGATCTTGGATTCCTGACTCTCAAGACAAGCCCAAAACTTCTCTCATACCCATTCCATTTGGGTGTGTAAGCCACATATTAAAGAGTTTTGCTTGAGGACAAGTAAAGATTCAAGTGTGGGGGTATTTGATGTGTGCAAAATGCAACATATAAATTACATCAAATGAGGCATAAAAGTAAAACCCCTTTTAGTACTAATCTTGGAAAAAGTGTGTTTTTGTCTTCCTTTTGAATTTACAGGACCAAATGAGCTTAAACGAGCAAAAGGAACAAATATACAGCAAAAACCAACATAAATACAAAGAAAAGGAATAAACGTAACATGCCCGACCCCTCGGCAGCATCCCCAAAAGCAAAAACAAGAAACAGAAGACTGACCACGGGCCGTGCCCACTGGACACGGGGGCGTAGTCAGGTGTCTGCAGAAAGGACAAAGCTGTGGAAGCTTCTACGCCCACCACGGGGGCGTGCCCAACTCAGCACGGGGCATGGTCAACACTAAGATATGCATAATCTTGCAAAATCTTGGTAGTACAGATACGCTTAAGCCCACGGGGCCGTGCCCAGCGACCACGAGCCGTGTGGAGCCCTATCTTGACAAATGCAATTAATGAAGGAAGAGAAAGAGATGGCCACGGGGGCGTGTCCACTGGAAACGGGGCCGTGGCCGGGCTTCTGTTCAGGCTATAAATAGGGGTGCTTGGCTCACTTCAAAGGCATCCCTTGGCAAACCACTACTCTCTCACTTTGCCACCACTCCACCACCACTACACGACAAACACCCACCACCATCATCCATCATCCACCTTTAGAGTGTGTAGTAGTCACGGGATCCAAGATTGATAGTAAGAGTTCTTGTCAATCAAAGGCCATGTTTGGCTAAGTCTCTTACATCACTTGGTGAAGAAAAGTCTTTTATGTATTACTTTTGATTTTTAATCTTTCGGCACTTTTTATTTGGTTTTGTATTAATGACTTTAATAACTAGTTTCTTATGTTGAAGGTGAATTTTCTTTATCATTTGTCCGTGATGTCTTAGCATTATTTTACTGTCTATATAAAGTAAAAGATTTACATCATTCATATCTCTACGGTCTATATAGAGGTATGTTGGCTACCTGGTCGGGGATTAAGGGAATGGTTTGGTAAGGTTCTTGCCTTGTTCAGTGTATTGATCCTGCAAGGACCTGGGTCAAGCTTACTAGGACCTCCTTCAATACCCACTGGTATTAGATGGCGGGGGTGCGAATGGCTTAAACCCCTCATATGTAAACTACTATTAATACATTAAACAGGCTACCTGGGATTGTATCCCTGCTGATTCAAACCACTTAGCCGAGAGTAACGTCACCTTCAAAAGAGGGGCCTACCATTTTTCGCATTAATAACTTAATTAATTTTCTTTCAATATTCCGACCCTTTGGGATTGTATCCTTGCTGACTTAAACCACTGGGTTGAGGGTAACGTCACCTTCAAAAGAGGGGCCTACTACTATAACTAAGATAATCTCTCAAAAAGTCCGAAAGTGCAAAAATCATCAAAGGATACTTAAAAGGCGAGTCGGATCCAAGTGATTCATCTTGTCTATCTGTTTTTATTTTATTTTTATTTCTGCATTTTTAGTTTTATTTTTCATGTTTAAAATCTTTTTCTCAAAAATTTTAGATTGATTAGACGTTGAGGATAAACCGGTACTAAAAGCTCTTGTGTCTTTGGACGACCTCGGTATCTTACCAACGCTATACTACGCTCACGATGGGTGCATTTGCCCAAGTGTGTGTTTAGTTTTAGTAGAATATCGTGTTTTATAAATTTAAAACTTGACTAATGCGTAAAATGGGCTTAAAATATCAATAAAAATATATCACACTCGACACGCACCATTAATTAATCAACTAATGGTGTTTTCATTATGGCGTTTTTATTATGGGTTTTCAATTATATGTTTATTAGGTCTTGATTATTATTCAATTAATGACGTTTTAATCGATAATTTTATAAGGTGACAATTCCTATTTTAGTGGCATTTTTCTTAAATTGTCTCTCACTGTGTTTTCTCAGACGATGGTGTTTCCTCGAATGAAAGGTTTTGCCCCAAAATTGGTTTACCATTTATCATTCCTGACGTTAGTGAAGAGATAAAGCCCAAAATGGACATGATATTCCCAAGCCTCGATGATTGTTACTCAATGTAGGTTTCGTACGCCAAGGCTTGTGGTTTTTCTGTCAGGAAAAAGACTGAAAAGATAAACGCTAACGGAGAAAAACATATTAGGTATTACATGTGTACGAGATCTGGGGTATATATAAGGACAAGAAGGTTGATACATTGGACCCTAATCAAAATGAACGGATAGTACGATCCAACTTTTCAAAGAGGACTGATTATGGTGCACTGTTATGTGTAATATTTGAGGCTGGATCATGGAAGGTCTATAAGTTTGTTGAGGAGCACAATCATGATCTTGTTGAACATCCTGATAAGAATTTTCTTCCAACTGAACGACACCTCACTCAGCTCCAGAAGCATGTTATACACATCATGTCTAAGTTGAATTTGGGTCCGGTTAAGGCGTTTAATGTTATGAAGACATGTTTTGGCGGTTTTGAAGACGTGGGTGCAAGTAAAGTTGATTTTAAGAACTACAAGAGGCAAATTAACTTGTTTATAGGGGAATACGACGCTGAGATAGTTGTGAGACATTTGGATGAAAAAAAAACAGTTCCAGCCTAAATTCTCGTACGATTACTTCACAGACGAAGAGAATCAACTGAATCTCCAAGAAACGACATTTGAAATCTCTGGTTTTTTAATATTTTGGCGTTTATAAATTGAATGGTATTTAGTAAAATATGGCGTTTGTTTTTGGTGTGTTCAATGGAAGGTCTGAGATGTTGTTTATATAAGATGTATTTTAGCCTGTATTTTAGGTGGAAATTTATTATAATAAATGCTAGTAATGAAGGTTCCGTCGTTTCAGTTACTGTTTGTTCAGCTTTATCGATTAAACACAAAGTTGGGCATTTTAGATTAATGGCGTTTAGATGAAGATGATGTGTATGGCCTTGTAGTTTAAGGCTGGAATTTTAATGGCGTTTTACTGATGAGTTTGTTGCGTAGAGAAGTATAAAGACCTTTTTACCCTTAATGAAACGTTTCCACGTCACAAAATTAATGTTATTTACGAAAACACCACCGCGCCAATCTAAGCCATAGATTGTTTTGATCCAACGGATGAGGAGCGTTTTCACCGTTTTCACACTTTTAGGCGTTTCCCTAAATACTACCCCTATATATATAACCTTGCATTGGAAAGATTAGTGTGGTTCTCTATTGTAATGTCGTTTGTTCTGTTGCTAACATTTTATTAGTCGTTTTAACAAAATATATCAGTAAAACGTTCCGGATTCATGAAAACTTACAACTTAATTACTATTTAAGAAAACTTACAACTTAGTTACTATGTGATAAGTGTTACAATCCATATAAACAGTTATTTATTAGATTAATCTTTAAATATATAAAAATTAATAAAAATGTAAATGTATATATAAAAGTATTATCCTATCTTGTGTATCGTTATTTAAAATAGAAACTAGAAAATCTATCTATACACACAGAAGACTAAATTGAGCCAACCGAGTCAAATCGAACTAAGTGGACCTTTACTCATGCTCGTTTCGTTTACAAACCACACCGATCTGAACCGAGTGCCTTTTTCAGTCGAACGAGCAAATTCCGAGCATCTTTCGAGCGAGGATCAACTGAGCTTCGAGCGTCGAGTAATTTGAATATTTATATACGGATTTTTCAATTCAATTTTTTTTACATTTTAATCAAGTTGACTATTTTCAACAACTGGATTAATTATTGTTTCATTATTTACATACAGGTTTTTCAATTCAAAATTTTATTTTTAGCAATTATATTGTTCAATCATATTTTTATGAATTCATTGAAAACGATTTTATAGCCATTTAGGAATCAGTTAAAAAAACATTTATCATATATTTAAGTATTCAAATATCTAATATTTGTTATGATTTGTTGAATCGCATTGTATTTTTTGTCATATCATTATAACCGAAAGTATTTAAGTAATTATGTTTTTTTATTCTCATTTCCCTTTATATTATGTCTTATTTTAGTTATTTGCATATGTTTATATATGTTGTGTAGATCGATGTGGCAACTTCAATTAATTTTATTATGAACGGGTAGATTTGGATTATGTTTTATCTAGCGGGTCAAACAGTTAAAAATTAAATAAAAGTAGTCTAAAACAAGAAGGCGGATCGCTTGACAGTCGCCTTAAGTTTACATTTAATGCAAGTAAATATATTTAGATTTTTATGTATAATCAAAATGATATAAATTTGAATTAATATATGACCCTAAACCATATCTAATATATTTAGATTTTTACCCGGGATTGCTTCCCGGGCTCGGGAAACTTAATTATATTAATTACTATTTGTTATTAATACGACCACATTACATCAACCATCTCATTCGATTCAACAACAATGTCCTCAAATCACCGGATTAGATCAAGAACACATATTAGAAGTTGTTAGGATCTGAGTTTCTTTTTTATTGTGTTTTTGTTTAAGAATTAAGAAGATGAACAAGTAATGCAGCGGAATTAAAATGGAAATAAACGTTGCACACAATCAAACAGGAGAAATGCTTTCAACACACATTTTAACATAGAACCGAATGATTGAATTTATTTCAAGATTCAAGTGTTTCTTCAATCATCCGTTTAACCCCTACTTTCACAAGGTAATCCTCTGCTTCTTTATATGCTGCTGTTATTTTATCCATCTGGTTTTGATTCCTTCTTTGGTAAAGGATGGCAGCAGGTGGAGCAGTGGATCTCCTGAATTTTTGCTTTTGTGGCTTAGCTGAAACCACTGCTTCAGGATAATTAGGCTTTTGTGGAATATTAGGATTTTTCTTCCTTAGTTCTTCCAGCCTTTTGTAAGATGCAAACACTTTATCCTCTTTCCATCTTGACACTTGATTCCTTAACCCAAAAGCAGCTGTAATCAGCTGTTCTTTCATCCTCTTCAGCTGTAGAGTCCTTTCTGGTACATTTTTCTTAAACTTTGCCCAGATAAGAGGAGTCTGCTTCACCTTGTTTTTGATCATATCTTGAATTCTGGCTGCTTCACTTTCAAGCTCGCTAATGGTCTATTCTTTGTACATGTACTTTTCTCCTTTATACGTTTTGTAAGCCATGATGTTATCAAGATAATCTTTTCTCAAGGTTTCATCTGCTCTTTCTGATAGTTGCTGACAAAGATATTTTGCAAACTGCTCCAATGTTCTGACCTGAGTTAGCAGGTATTGATAGTATCTTTGTATTTCCTTATCAGATTTACCATGTGAATTCCTTTTAGAGATATCCTCTACTTGTTGAGCTTTTAACCTCATATATTCTTCAATGTTGTTTGGCCTAGGATATCCTTCAAGAGATGGAAAACTCCTTTTAGCAGGGTCATCTTCAGTGTAGAAGGATTTGATCTCCTCTCTAACTGCTATAAGCTCTAAAGGGTACTGAGCACCTGCAGGAGTGATGGCAGTGTTTGGTTTTTGAACTTGAGCTGAAGAAAGAGGAACAGGGTTTGGAATAGGTACAACTGGCAGTGATTGTGTGGTTGTTTGTGGTGGTGAAGTGTCATCATCTAGGACAACATTGGTTACCCTTATCCTTTTGGGTTTAGGAGAGGTTGGTAGTGTGTTGATGGATTGAGTGGTAGTGATTTGAGTGGAAGGTTGCTAACTAACAGTTGTTGGAACAACTGCTGTTTCAACCACTGTTGTCATTACAACAGATGATGTGTCATCTGAAGTCTTCTGCTTTTTAGCAGGAGATGATGATGGTGATGAATTTGTTTTTGGTGGTGAGGTATTTTTGGTGGTGATGATGTTTTTGGTGAGGCAGTGGTTGAAGTGGGAGCAGTAGTTGTTGGAACAACTGGTGTTTCAACCACTGTTATCATTACAACAGATGATGTGTCATCTGAAGTCTTCTGCTTTTTAGCAGGAGATGATGGTGGTGATGAAGTTGTTTTTGGTGGTGAGGTGATTTTTGGTGGTGATGATGTTTTTGGTGAGGCAGTGGTTGAAGTGGGAGCAGTAGTTGTAGTGTGTGTTGAAGTGGTGGCAGTTTTTGGGTAACAGTTGTTGAAACCACTGAAGTACCAACAGTTGTTGATACAACAGGAGTTTTAACATATGTTGGTTTGGGAGATTGATGTCTAGTGGGTTGCTTTCTTTTGACCTTAGGATTTTCTTCATCCTTTGGTTCTGAAATACCCTGCTCATTCATTTCCATAAAAACTCTCTTCTCATGTTCAAACCTTGCTTTATCCTTTGCCTCCATATCCCTTTTACCCTTGCTTTTGCATCAGCAATGGCATTTGTGGTTACATCAATCTTTTTGGAACCATCTGGCAAAGGGATGTCTGCAAGCATACTTGATTTGTCTGGTGCAATGTACAATCCATCTTCATATCCCTTCTTTGTCAACTGCTTCATTTTCTCCCCCTTTTTGGCATTAGCTGGTGGTGGGTTGTCCACAAAGATTATAGAGGGAGGAGCAATGCCAGTGGTGTTTAGTAAATGGGCCTTGATTGCCTTGATATCTGCCTGGGGGTCTTTAAACCTTGCTTCCATGAGATTTCTAATCTTTTGAACTTGTATCTCATGTTGCTGATTAGCTAATTCTCTTTGGTGGTGTAGCAGAGGTTGAAACAAACTCCACGGCTCATTTGGAGTGGGAGCAGATGAAGGAGCAGCTGTTGGAGTTGGTGCAGCAGTGGGTGGTACCTTTTGTGCTTTCAACAACTGTTGCAGCATGTCTTTGATTTCTGCAACAGATGTATCAAGCTTGTCAACTCTATCCGTCAATTCTCGGTACATTAAACCATCACCTAACTTAATGGGATCATCTGATTTCCTACTAACAGTGGTTGCCTTAGGAAAATTTTCCCAAAAGTCATCCAATGATGCCCCTTGTTCTCGGTACTGGGGACTTCTTTCCTCAGCAATTGATAACCTTTTAAATGTACCAGTGGTTGGAACAAACACACCGGTGGTTATCAGAGTTGCTGGAGAGGAAATTGCCTTCAAGGAAGTCTGATTTATGAAACAACTGGCCAGGTGTAGATCAGTGGATCCAACACCTGTAGTTGCTGCTTCGCTTGAACTACTGACAGGAAGTACTTGTACATCCTGCAGTGTAACCTCCTCTAGTGTTGTTGGTGGGTTAGCAATGATAGGGAGTTCAGACTCAGTCACTTGTGGTGGCATGCACTCAGTGATAGGTGGTTGAGAGGAACTGATTTCTGTCTGAGCTATATCAACTGCATCCAACAAAAGTTTTGTTTATGCAGGAATTTGAGAGGTAAGTATGGGTATGGAAAGAGAATTTACCCCGGGCAGTGGGCTGTGGATGATAGGATCAAGTGATTCTAGAGCATCATAATTTGGTGTCCCGGTTCTTACAACCTGTTCTTTTTTAGAAGAAGCAGGAGGAGTTTGAGGCTCGGGTTGAGATCTTTCTACCGTCTGCTGTGAGGAAGTAGCAGCAGTGGTTTCTGGTGACTTTTGTGTTGTCACTGGCAGTTGCTCTGGGATCTCATCTTCCAGAGTTGCCTTTGTTTTAGGTTTGGGGGGCTTTTGTGTTTTCTTTTGTCTTGGCCTTTTGGTGGATTTAGGTGTGGGTTTCACAGTAGTTGTTTTGCTGCTGTGATCACCTTGAGCAGTGGGCTCAGCAGCAGGTGCTTGAGGAGCAGTGGTAGCTGTTAAAGTCAGCTCAGGAGCCTCTGCTTGTGTTTTGGACACTTTTGATAGCCTTGTAAATGTTTCAGGTGTAAGGCCATTTATTTGAAAAGGTTCACCCTAGATGAGTACATGAGCATCATCCTTTCCAAATTTCTTTCGAAAATAAAAGCTTAGGAACCTTGGAAATAGTAAAAATGATTTGCTAGTAACATTTTTTACCAAATCATCAAAGATCTCCTGGGAATAGTTAACGTTTTCCCCATGCAAAATAGCATAACCCAGGTATTGGATCTTTAATGGAATTTCACTGAAAGCAGTGGTCTTATTAGAAACACACATTAAGAGGGTATGAAACAAAAACCTTGTGGCAGGGGGAAACTACCTTTTTGCAAGGTGTCTTTTTTCATTTCCTTTGCATACCCTCTTCGTAAAAAATCTGTTCGATACTCTATTTTAGGGAAAGAAGTTTTACCTTGAAGATCATTGAGTTCAAACACTTCAGAGATGGTTTGTGGTGTGATTTTAACTTTAACACCCTTTATTGAGGAATTGATGGCTATGGGTGTTTCATCTTGAGATTCAAGTTTTGCATTTTTCCAAAATTCCCTCTGGGTTGCCAAGTAAATCGGAGCATCAGAAGTCAACAAAGTTTTGTACTTTGAAGACGAAAGAGCATCTATGACGGAATTGAAGGTTTCAGTGTTACTTGGTTTTGTCAACAGACCCAAGTAGTTATGGGGAGCTTTGTATGGAATTTCTATGGCCTTTTGAGTGGATTTCTCAGATGATGAAGACGGTGATTTTGCCATTTGAGGAAGAAGGACGATGAGGAATTTTGAGAGAAATGGAGGATAACTGCTTTGAGAAAGGAATTTTGAATTCGATTCGACAGTAAAAACCCTGTTTGGGGGTTTTGATCAGGGTTTTATAGGGGAAAAAGTGAATGCTGACGTGGCAGCGGTTACAAAAGATCTGACCGCTATGTACTGTCCACGACCCAACCCCTGATGAGTAATGGAAGACAGTTGTTTTATGAAGCCACTGATGGAATAATATCAGTGGTTGCAATGGTTACAATGAAAACAGTGGGAGACTTTAAGCTATCAGTGGATAGCCTATCTGTCCTGATGGTGCAATGTTGAGATTATTAAAATAAACTATTACAATGGATTTTTGATTTCCTGAAAACATTTTGATGCTTATAATTCATGAAAAATTTTCATTTTAACTATTTTTAAGACGCATGTTGAGATTATTAAAATAAAGTATTACATAGAAAAATAGAAATTTAATGAAATATTTATAAACTATTACACGCTAGAGTTAACACTTGTTAGGATTTCGTAGGTAAAATTGTAACGATTAGGTAAAATTGTAATTTCATTGTAATTCTATTTTTTAACTATCAGTGGATAGTCAACAGTGATTGAAACACAAATGTTTGGTCACTCAGTGGTCAGCATGAAAAATGAAGAAACAGTGGTTGTCTTTAAACAGTGAATAACATTTAACAATCAGATGTTTGAACCAAAACAGTGGTTGTAACAGACTTTTAAGGATTAATGAAAACTATCATTTTTAACTATTTTGAGGATGTTTGACGTTAAACAGATATTTGACCTTAAACATCTGTTTTGACATAAACAGATGTTTGCGCTTAAACAAATGTTTGACCTTAAAAAGAAGTTGGCCCATAAACAATTGTTTGCAAAAAAAGACCAATTTCAAAAATACTATAACCAAACAATGAAAATGAGGTGCTTAATAATCAGTTAGCATGCTGGGGTGATGTGATAAATACCGTTACATATAAACATCTCAGTGATATGAAATCTAACAATCTAACAGAGTATAAAACACTGATGTGATAAATACTGTTACATATAAATACTGTTAACATAAACAAAGGTAGAATATCTGCTGTTGATGCTGAACCAATGTTGTTGTTGGGTAGTGGTTCATCTTTGAGTTTGTATAGGGTTTGTCTCGAGAGATAAACTATAGCGAACCAACGCTACACTAAACACTGTTACATAAGAAACACTGATACAAAAATACTAAAGTTGAATCTGTTGTAGATGCTGAAGCACTGCTGCTCCTGAGCAGTGGTTTTCCTTTCGTTGATCAGGCTTTAGGTACATAAGTGCTTGTCTTTAACAGGGCTTTGTCTTCAACAGTGGATAGGCCTCATCAGTCTTTAAGTCCATCAGTCTTTATAAGGAGCAGTGGTTAATTATAATAGTCCTTAGCATGATCAGCGGTTATAACCACAACATAACCCTTTAAGAGGAAGCAAGTGTCCGTCTATTCATTTGATAGGACTCATTGCATTACATCCCTGTTGAAAAACAGAATCCATAAATTTAGGGAAAATGGATTTGAAAGATGATAACCCAACAGTGGAGGATCTCATTCTACAGCTCCGATAAATTCAGGGGTATTCTCAAATAATGGTTCCTAGATGTTTGAAGAACGACAAAGACAGACAAATGTCCACAGTGCTGCTTCTTTGAACATTTGTCGGTCTTCAAACATCTACGAATCTACGAAGCATTATCTCATTGGAATGTAACGATTAGGTAAAATTGTAATTTCATTTTAATTCTAGTTTTCATTTGATAATTTCATTCTATAATTAATTAACCACATCAACAATAAAAATGTGAGCAGTGGATGTGTGACACCTGTGTCACTGCGACCATCAAACAAATACCAAACCAATGAAATATTGTATTTCATACTTTGGACTTGTATAAATATGTGTATCTTTTGCACATATCAATTCTTGTTCGATTTCAAGCTCTAAATCGCTTTCTGGAAGGTTATACGCGCACTGATGCATAAATATAACCAGTTTAATCCAACGAACACTCCGGAATAGTGAAATAGGCTTAACATACCTTAAATAACCTTTACATAACTTAGAAATAAGTTTTGGAAGGTTTGGTATGGTGAAATCAAGTTAAATCGCTTACAGGGACTAAAGTTGACAAACTGCGAAAGTATGCCAATTTGAACTGTAACGAACATTCCGGAACATGACCATAAGTTAAACACACCTTAAATATCCTTTACATAACTTAGAAATAAGTTTTGGAACGTTTGGTATGGTGAAATCAAGTTAAATCGCTTACAGGGACTAAAAGTGTCAAAAAGTGCACAAGTTTGCATTTTCGCGCATAACTTACGTTCTGAATACAACCGGACATCCAAAAATTTATGTAAGCACTAAAATATTTTATTTTAGTGTTTGGCATAAGAAAAATCCATTCGTCGCGTCATTTGGATCGTTTTTCGCGCTTATGCGCATTCCGTCGTAATTAAGCGAACATCGCGATCGTACGACCAAACGAACCAACATCTGACATATTTTTGAGCATGTTTCATGTCCACAATGTTTAGGCATCATTTTAGGGCCTTAAAGTTGGCTTTACGGGCCTTAGAAGTGTCGGGAATGGCCTTAAACACGTGCAGGGACTGAAACTGTAAATTCTGAAACATGTTGCTGATCAGACAAGGCCAGGCGGCCCGCCTGAGCCTTTGTGAATCCTGAAGCGGGCCGCATGGCTCCTTCTGACCAGATTAACTGCATTTAACAGCAGATTCCAGCTGTTTAATCCACAACCACACACTCACACTTGCTTAGTCAGCTGATAAGAACCCATTTTTAGTCACCACAACTTGCCAACAAGTGTACGCACGAGATTCGATCACGATATTCAAGAAACGATCCTAACGGTTCGGGTATTCCTATAAATACCCATCCACCCCATTGCAAAACTTACAAGAATTTTGATTTGAGAAACTCTAAGTTGAAACTATTGTTTCATACCTGAGATTTTTAAATCGAAATTAGCATTCGGGGACCCTTCGTAAGTATTCTTTCGTTCTTTTATTGCTTTCGAGTCTTTTAGAGTCTGAAAGTCAAACTTTGTTTGACTTTCTGCGTTGACCAGTTTATGGTCAATGCGAAGTTCGTTTGAACTTCGCAACGTGAGTGTAATCACGTTGGTTATAGTCCCTTGGGACTATGCCTACTGATTACCACGTTGTCTAGGGTCGTAGGGTAAGCGATCTAATAAATCGCTTATACCTTCGAACCCGACCCATTTGGTCGATCATTAGGATCCGACCAAACACATTAGGTGACCATAGTAGGTAGGGAATAACCTTCCGAGGTTATACCTTATGGTCGCTTCGTTAAGTAGTTGTATGATAGGTAGTTTATATGCCTTAGGTAAATTACCAGAATACCCTTTTCATGTATAATTGGTAATTAAGCATATGTAACCTAAAATTTTGTCACATAACTGATTATGTAACATGTTTAGGCATATAACACTTGTCATAGGACTAGTTAGACGTTCCGAACGCGTTTCACGCGAACGACGCGTTAAAGTAGCATAAGCTACCTAAACGGGTCGTAATGGGTCGTAAGCACTTATGTTAGGTTTCATTTAGTATGTAGGCTTTGTTAAATCATATTACACGAGTCTCCACACTCGTTTGGTTTACGAACCCTCATTCTATCCGATCCTCCGATTTAGGTCTGGTTTATTAACATAGTTACCTATATTAGGTGCCGTTTGATATCCGTGATCTCTAGCATTGATTGGTTGTCACTCAAGGACTACTGAGCATTCTCAAGTGAGTACATAGACCCCTCTTTTACTGTTTTCCAAACTGTTTTGGGGTGGAACACATGTGCCTACTTGTTACTTTCATGCTTTCCATGTTTTCACATCATATACCTTCTATGTTCAGTAGTACATTATAGTACCTGATTTCATTACATTTCATGCTAGGTGTGCCCATTGTGTGCATTACTTAGTACATCGTTTTCATTACATTTCATGCTAGGTGTGCCCATTGTGTGCATTACTTAGTACATCGTCCTACATTACAGGTTACATGTTATGTATGTCTATTGTTGCATACTTAGTACAGGTTATATGCTACGTATGTCTATTGTTGCATACTTAGTACAGGTTACATGCTACGTATGTCAATTGTTGCATACTTAGTACAGGTTACATGCTACGTATGTCTATTGTTGCATACTTAGTACAGGTCACATGCTACGTATGTCTATTTGTTGCATACTTAGTACATTTGTTATTCATCGCATGCTTACATTTTGGATACATATTACATGATTTACATTAGACATGAACATTTTACTTTGGTAGTTTTGTTTGAGTAAGTGATTAAGTAACGAGGCGTGTGTAATATGATACAAGCATGGTGGATACGCCGCTGGTACTTCCTATATATAAGTGTTTGTATGGTATTACATATCGTAGCGTTATTTGAATCATTTCAATTTGAGACATATAACATATTATACAAATAACATACTTTTCACAAGACATTGTTTTACAAACAACTTATCTTATACAAACTCATTTTACATGGTTATTCATTTAACCTTACATTATTCTCTTATTTATACATATCATCTGATCTTATCGTTTTTCAAATGATTTACAAGACAAAGCAAATTACAAGGTTCATGACTAAACATTTTCTCAAACATAAGTCATGAAACCTATTTTCACAAAACCTATGTATCTCACAGGCATTTTTATGCTGACGTACCTATTTTCACATGTGTTTTTCAGGAGCTGTTGCATAAGATGATCAAGATACACATAGGCAGACTTGGGATTTAGTGGCAATAAAAGATGCAAGACTAGTTAATTATGTTGTATTTCTTTGTTTGTTAAGACATTGTAACACTTTTAATCAATAAAACGAAACTTCAATTGCCATGGATTTGAAACAATTAATTCTGTTACAACACTCCCCGACGTTTCCGCCACGTTTAGTATGTTCTACGTGGTCGGGGTGTGATAGAAAAGATGGTATCAGAGCCAATGGTTATAGGGAATTAGGTTATTAGTAATTCTTTGACCTAGTCTATAACCTTCTTAGGACCCTAACGCGAGTTTACTTGCGTTTAGTCATAAAACAATACCGTCACCTATCCTTAGGCGACGACCACAACAAGAACATAAATTTCAAAACCGCTTTGAAAAACTAATCATCTGTTCTAAGATGATTGATTACAAGGTTTTGAACCCTCTATTGTAAGGTTTTGAACCCTCTGTTATATGGTTTTGAACCCCTTTGAATTTTCAAAATCTCGTCAAGGTTTTGGGTTTTAAATAATGTGAACACGTGCAAACTGGAAGGGTGAATGCCTGTATTCTGGGTTTTCTGTCTAGGCAAGCACTTCGTATACATCTCATCAGACGCGAGACCAGTTGTGCTTACCTGGGAATTCTTGGGATGAGTGTTCACTTATAGGCGAGCATGTCTTCGCGATACATTATTTTTGACCTATTTACTTTGATTAATCACCGAGGTCGTTTGTTGCTTTGTAGTAACAAACAAATGACCACTATCCTTGCTTTCATCAGATTTGTTTCATCTCATTCTTTTCGTCTAATTCTCTCACTCATTTCCTTTCATGTTTCCTCTTTTAGAATGCCTCCACGACGCGAAAATCCGGTATCTATTGACGACCTGGCAGCTGTCATTACACAGCAAATAACTGCTGCAATCCCGACCATCGTTGCCCAATGTCACCAAGCTATCAACAACAATAATGCCCTCTGCAACTTCAAGACGTTCAACTCGGCTAAGCCATCAAAGTTTTCCGGGTCTCAAGGAGCGACTGCACTTCTACAATGGTTCGAAAGTTTAGAGAGCACCTTCAGGCATGTTCAATGTCCAAACGAGCGAAAGGTAGATTTCGCATCTAGTGTCTTTGAGAAACGAGCTTTGACGTGGTGGAACAGTGTGGTGAGAGATAGGGGTGCCGAAGTGGCACTGGCCCAAACTTGGGAAGAACTTCGAGCACTGATGATGAAGGAATTTTGTCCCCGTCACGAGATCAGGGCATTGGAAAGGGAATTCGACGATCTTAAACAAGACAGCGGTGAACATCGAGCATACACTGATCGATATGAGGAGCTGAGCCTGTTGTGCCCTACCATGGTTACGCCTTTGGATAAGGCGATCGAGAAATACATTGATGGTCTCCCTGACTCGGTTCAGGATATTATTACTGGTAGTAACCCCACTACGGTTAGGCAGGCCATTGAGCTATCTGCAACCTTGACTGAATCTCAGATCAGAAAGCATAAACTTTTTCGAAAGGGTGACAAGAAGCCAATAGAGGAATCAAAGACCATTGATGAACAGACTGGATCCCCTGAGAAGTCTAAGAAGCGTAAGGCTTCGCATAATTGTGCGATTGCTGCTCAACCCAACCAAAACAACCGCAACCAACCAACTCAACCTCCTGTAAAGAAACCTTATGCCGGTACTGCACCGATATGCGACAAATGTAATGCACACCATTTAGCTCACCTACAGTGTCGTTTATGTGCATCATGTGGGCGACTCGGTCACCTGGCAAATTCTTGTCGATTTACCCCGAACCAAGGTGGTCCAAACCAACCTCAAGTAAATCCTGCTCAAGCTCGTCTTCCACCAGGACCTTGCTTCAACTGTGGCGAGATGGGCCATTTCCGAAGAAATTGCCCAAAGATTGCTAATGCGAATCCAGCGCAAGGATGAGCATCGGACCAACTAGAAAACAATGTTGTTTAGAAATAATCAAGCCTTATGTATTATTTTCTTTTGTAGTCAAGGTCCATGAAACAATTGTTGTTGTTTATAAATAAATCCTTTTATTTACATTGCAATGTACAAATGTGATGGCTTGTATAAACAACGTATCCTCTTCAATACCGACAATCAAGGAACCGTATTCCTTGAAGAACAGGCTACCCCGTAATTTCTTCCATTTTATTATCTCTTGCGTTTTCCACGGAAAATCCTAAGTACCCGTTTCTTCCAAGGAAACGAAGTACAAGGCGCAAGTTGCAACTCTGTACGAATACCCAAAGTACCACTATAAATTCTTAATAAGGTACCTAAGGGTATTTCTGTATATTCTAAAATTATTGTACCCAAATTCGAATATTGCGTTTCTTGAAAACGAAATCGAATTTTTGGAAGATCTTTCTATCTTCATAGTTAGATTCTTGCTAATGTTTAAAGTACCAAATGAAATCCATGAAATGGATTCCTAGTGTGCTTTAAATGCATGTACGTAATTAACAAAACAAAACTTACAAATTAAAGATCTAGATAAACAATTTTGTGGTTATGTGACTATGTGTTTATGCATTTTGTGTTTTCGTATACACTGGATATTCGTTATCCAAATCCTCATAGAATCTTTCTTATCTTCATATGAGGGATTCGTAGTAGGATATTCAAAAAGGTACTATCTTAAATCCTTAATGGACTCCTACGTTGTAGTTAAGTCCCTTGGATTATAAAGTACTATTCCAAAGTTCAAGGACAACATGTGTTGATATAGTTGAAGAGATTGGTTCGACAATCTAGTTAAAGACGTCCTACGTCGATGTAGTTAAATATTCCTCTTGGGTAGTTAAGTTAAATAGATTGGTTCGACAATCTAGTTAAATATATCATGTGTTGATATAGTTAAAGAGATCCTACGTCGATCTAAGTTAAATAGATTGGTTCGACAATCTAGTTAAAAATATCATGCGTTGATATAGTTAAATAGGCCCTCTGGCGGTCTAGTTAAAGAGATCCTACGTCGATCTAAGTTAAATAGATTGGTTCGACAATCTAGTTAAATATATTATGTGTTTATGTAGTTAAATAGGCCCTCGGGTGGTCTAGTTCAAGAGATTGTTCGTTGATCTAATCCTGTGGTGACCTAGTTAAAGAGACTCTTTTGCAGTCAAGTTAAATCACCACAGGATTATTCGTTGTTTTTCCCATACGCATTATGAAATGAACTGTGCGGACTGTGCAAGGAAGTACGTAATTATGGAGGCCTACATAATTATGGAATTCAGTGCACAGAAACCACGGGAAGTTTTGTCATGTGTTAAGACCTACAGTGACAAGAGTAATGATACGGAAGAAGTCTTCGACTTTGACCGATGTCATTTTATTCTCACACTCCCCAATTCTGATTTCAAGCACACACAAGTTTCCTATGATAATTCTTCACGAGAAATGTTCTCCTGTCTATAGTTCAAAACTCCATGTTTTGTTACTACAACGACTTCACTTTGAGGGTTGACATTTTCGCTAAGAATCCTAACATGGCCCAGAGTTTTACTTAAGGGTTTAATGGATCTATTAGAAGGCGAAACCGTCACAGCTGTCTTCACAAGTTTCCTCTAGAAATTAATTTCGGGACGAAATTTCCTAAAGTAGGGGAGACTGTGACACCTGTGTCACTGCGACCATCAAACAAATACCAAACCAATGAAATATTGTATTTCATACTTTGGACTTGTATAAATATGTGTATCTTTTGCACATATTAATTCTTGTTCGATTTCAAGCTCTAAATCGCTTTCTGGAAGGTTATACGCGCACTGATGCGTAAATATAACCAGTTTAATCCAACGAACACTCCGGAATAGTGAAATAGGCTTAACATACCTTAAATAACCTTTACATAACTTAGAAATAAGTTTTGGAAGGTTTGGTATGGTGAAATCAAGTTAAATCGCTTACAGGGACTAAAGTTGACAAACTGCGAAAGTATGCCAATTTGAACTGTAACGAACATTCCGGAACATGACCATAAGTTAAACACACCTTAAATATCCTTTACATAACTTAGAAATAAGTTTTGGAAGGTTTGGTATGGTGAAATCAAGTTAAATCGCTTACAGGGACTAAAAGTGTCAAAAACTGCACAAATTTGCATTTTCGCGCATAACTTACGTTCTGAAAACATCCGGACACCCAAAAATTTATGTAAGCACTAAAATATTTTATTTTAGTGTTTGGCATAAGAAAAATCCATTCGTCGCGTCATTTGGATCGTTTTTCGCGCTTATGCGCATTCCGTCGTAATTAAGCGAACATCGCGATCGTACGACCAAACGAACCAACATCCGACATATTTTTGAGCATGTTTCATGTCCACAATGTTTAGGCATCAGTTTAGGGCCTTAAAGTTGGCTTTACGGGCCTTAGAAGTGTCGGGAATGGCCTTAAACACGTGCAGGGACTGAAACTGTAAATTCTGAAACATGTTGCTGATCAGACAAGGCCAGGCGGCCCGCCTGAGCCTTTGTGAATCCTGAAGCAGGCCGCATGGCTCCTTCTGACCAGATTAACTGCATTTAACAGCAGATTCCAGCTGTTTAATCCACAACCACACACTCACACTTGCTTTGTCAGCTGATAAGAACCCATTTTTAGTCACCACAACTTGCCAACAAGTGTACGCACGAGATTCGATCACGATATTCAAGAAACGATCCTAACGGTTCGGGTATTCCTATAAATACCCATCCACCCCATTGCAAAACTTACAAGAATTTTGATTTGAGAAACTCTAAGTTGAAACTATTGTTTCATACCTGAGATTTTTGAATCGAAATTAGCATTCGGGGACCCTTCGTAAGTATTCTTTCGTTCTTTTATTGCTTTTCGAGTCTTTTAGAGTCTGAAAGTCAAACTTTGTTTGACTTTCTGCGTTGACCAGTTTATGGTCAATGCGAAGTTCGTTTGAACTTCGCAACGTGAGTGTAATCACGTTGGTTATAGTCCCTTGGGACTATGCCTACTGATTACCACGTTGTCTAGGGTCGTAGGGTAAGCGATCTAATAAATCGCTTATACCTTCGAACCCGACCCATTTGGTCGATCATTAGGATCCGACCAAACACATTAGGTGACCATAGTAGGTAGGGAATAACCTTCCGAGGTTATACCTTATGGTCGCTTCGTTAAGTAGTTGTATGATAGGTAGTTTATATGCCTTAGGTAAATTACCAGAATACCCTTTTCATGTATAATTGGTAATTAAGCATATGTAACCTAAACTTTTGTCACATAACTGATTATGTAACATGTTTAGGCATATAACACTTGTCATAGGACTAGTTAGACGTTCCGAACGCGTTTCACGCGAACGACGCGTTAAAGTAGCATAAGCTACCTAAACGGGTCGTAAGCACTTATGTTAGGTTTCATTTAGTATGTAGGCTTTGTTAAATCATATTACACGAGTCTCCACACTCGTTTGGTTTACGAACCCTCATTCTATCCGATCCTCCGATTTAGGTCCGGTTTATTAACATAGTTACCTATATTAGGTGCCGTTTGATATCCGTGATCTCTAGCATTGTTTGGTTGTCACTCAAGGACTACTGAGCATTCTCAAGTGAGTACATAGACCCCTCTTTTACTGTTTTCCAAACTGTTTTGGGGTGGAACACATGTGCCTACTTGTTACTTTCATGCTTTCCATGTTTTCACATCATATACCTTCTATGTTCAGTAGTACATTATAGTACCTGATTGCATTACATTTCATGCTAGGTGTGCCCATTTTGTGCATTACTTAGTACATCGTTTTCATTACATTTCATGCTAGGTGTGCCCACTGTGTGCATTACTTAGTACATCGTCCTACATTACAGGTTACATGCTATGTATGTCTATTGTTGCATACTTAGTACAGGTTACATGCTACGTATGTCTATTGTTGCATACTTAGTACAGGTTACATGCTACGTATGCCTATTGTTGCATACTTAGTACAGGTCACATGCTACGTATGTCTATTTGTTGCATACTTAGTACATTTGTTATTCATCACATGCTTACATTTTGGATACATATTACATTATTTACATTAGACATGAACATTTTACTTTGGTAGTTTTGTTTGAGTAAGTGATTAAGTAACGAGGCGTGTGTAATATGATACAAGCATGGTGGATACGCCGCTGGTACTTCCTATATATAAGTGTTTGTATGGTATTACATATCGTAGCGTTATTTGAATCATTTCAATTTGAGACATATAACATATTATACAAATAACATACTTTTCACAAGACATTGTTTTACAAACAACTTATCTTATACAAACTCATTTTACATGGTTATTCATTTAACCTTACATTATTCTCTTATTTATACATATCATCTGATCTTATCGTTTTTCAAATGATTTACAAGACAAAGCAAATTACAAGGTTCATGACTAAACATTTTCTCAAACATAAGTCATGAAACCTATTTTCACAAAACCTATGTATCTCACAGGCATTTTTATGCTGACGTACCTATTTTCACATGTGTTTTTCAGGAGCTGTTGCATAAGATGATCAAGATACACATAGGCAGACTTGGGCTTTAGTGACAATAAAAGATGCAAGACTAGTTAATTATGTTGTATTTCTTTGTTTGTTAAGACATTGTAACACTTTTAATCAATAAAACGAAACTTCAATTGCCATGGATTTGAAACAATTAATTCTGTTACAACACTCCCCGACGTTTCCGCCACGTTTAGTATGTTCTACGTGGTCGGGGTGTGACGGGATGTTTTTTAGTAAAACCAGTGATTGTCAATATCAGTGGATGTCAACAATAAAAATGTGAGCCGTGACTATTTTTTAACTACCAGTGGATAGCCAACATTGATTGAAACACAGATGTTTGGTCAGTCAGTGGTCAACATGAAGAATGAAGAAACAGAGGTTGATCATCAAACTAATCCTTGACACTATTAAACCTCTGTTGACTTACCAAACAGATGTTTAGACACAATTCAACATCAACATAATCTAAATCTTACTCAAACACTAAATAATAAGTAAAAATAAAACACAACATAGATTCATAAAATTAAATTTATTCATTTATTCATGACCTTAAAACTAAAAGTCCAATAATTACATCACATACTGAACAATATTAAAGTTCAAATCTAAGAATAACAGCAAGAATTAAGAAACTTTAGTTTCAACTGCATCGATTGCTGTGCAATATCGATGTATGTCCTTCACCATCGCCATGAACTGCACGTCTCTATCACCGCACTCTATATTACTGACAACACAAAGCTCACGAACGGAAGTTGAAGGCATCCACATAAGATCTCTGGAAACCTGCTCTCTAGTGAACAGGCCAACTTGCAATCCATCAAAACATCTCTACAGCTCTTGAAGAGTAGCCCTATCTTCAATAGTACATAGCAAATCTGTCTTTTCATGATATTACACAAATCTATACTTTCTATAAAAGGATAAAATCTTCCTGACGCAATAAAACCTGACTTTCGATTTAACGAAAATCGAACAATGCAACTCTCCCATCAAAGAAGACAGCACATGCAACTTTTCACGATAGAAGATACATATCGTCCGTTCAGCTGCAACTCTCCCATCAAAGAAGATATCACATTCAACTTTTCACGATGTTGCAACAATGATACTGCAACATCCATATTGAAAGGTTGATGTGTGATGGGAAGCTTCATTGAAACGACGATGTTGGAACAATGATACTGGAACGATAACATGTAAACATAATCAACAAACATTCGAACAAAGAAATGTAATCGGAGATTAGCGGCTGAATCACGAGAAAGATGCATTTGAGAGAGAGAGATACGCTCACATATATGAGCGAGCGAGATTTGAATGTGAAACCAGATAATTATATCTTATTTATAGGATAAGAATATATGGTTTGAATTTTGAATTTCAAAATTACTGATATTATCAGTAATTACTGATCTGATTTGAAAGCAATTGTCAAGATGTTTATTGGGAACTGATGTTTATTGTGAACTGAAAGGTAAGTAGTGTATATCCTTATATCCTGCTTTATTAAAGTAATTAAATATTAGAAATGAAATGCAAAGTAGGAAAAAAAAAGAGAGAGAGAACGTCAATTTTAAATTACCATTTTGCATATTTTGAATTTCAAAATTACTGATATTATCAGTAATTACTGATCTGATTTGAAAGCAATTGTCATGATGACTTTTCTAATTTTTATTTTAACTTTACTTAAGAGATAATAACCGTCAGTTTAAAATTCACATTTTGCATATTTTATATAACAATCCCGAACCGACACCCTTGTAATATTTTCCGACACTCTAATATATTTTAAAATATCCCAATATGTCCCTAAAAACACCCCATACGTGAAAACGAGCCCGAATACCTTAAATATTAATAAAAATAATAAAAATAAAAAAAATAGAATTTTAGGGGTTTTGGCGGGCCGCGTAAGCCACACCTTAAGCTTACGCGGGCCGCAAGAGATCAAGAACGCGGAAACACCCTGGGCCGCCACGTGGCCCAACACCCGGCAGACCTATGCCATGACCCGGACAAGCTAGTCCGTTGACCAGCATTGACGCGGGCCGCGTAGCCCATTGGCTACTCTTACGCGGGCCGCGAGAAAGTCAGGTTTCAGCCCTATAAATTGATTTGCTCGGCCTTCAGTCGAATTCGTTCAAAAGTTTCTTTCCTTGTCTCAAAATTAAATAGTGGGCATTATACTCGGGTCTAATACCCCCTAAATAGCGAGGTTCTGCTACGATATAAGTATCATAACCCCTGGAGACGTATTTGATACTCTGCCCGATTGATCTAGGGTTCCGTAACGGCTGTCATGGTTCTGCCCGACGTAGTCGTTGGAATGCCGTCTCAGGGAGGGTATTACTAATGTTAAAATAGGTTATTATACTAACACGCGTACATTTGTGTAATTTATAGATTTTCACCAGGAAACCCTTACGGATAATCTAAGACAGCAATGTGAGTAATCTCCTTTTTGTAAACCATTTTTACAAAACCTTAACTATTTTACAATGCAATTTAGCAGTGATTGAGTCTTTGTAATTCTACGATTACTGCCGGTATGTTGGGGTTTTGTATACAAAATGTGAGTAACGTTACCATTGGACGAAGAGTTAGCCAGTGTGTAATATGACCCTCCAGTCAGGATTGACAGTACTGAATGAGTAATTGGGTAGATGTAAACATTGTAATCGCTCTCAATACTGTTTAAATTAATAAAAATTTTCTTGATTAAACTGGGATTCACTCAGCAGTATTTCCCACTGATGATGTGCACAAAATGCAACATATAAATTACATCAATTGTGGCATAAAACTAACCCTTTTTTAATACTAATGTTGGAAAAAGTGTGTTTTTGTCTTCCTTTTGTATTTTCAGGATTAAATGAGCTCAGATTAACAAAAGAAGCAAAAAGGCAGCAAAATCTAACATAAATACAAGAAAAGGGACAAACGTGGCATGCCCGACCCTCCGACAACATCTTTCCAATCAAAATCAAGAAGACAGAAGACTGAACACGCCCCGTGCTCAGTGAACACGGGGGCGTGCCCAAGTGCCAGCAATAAAGACAAAGCTGTAGAAGCTTCTATCACCCACCACGGGGGCGTGCCCAGTGGACACGGGGCCGTGGTCAACTCTAAGATTCGCAGAATCTGAGGAAATCTTGATAGTACAGATATGCTTCTGCACACGGGGGCGTGCCTAGCGGACACGGGGGCGTGGTCAACTAATGCAGACAAACTGCAATTAATGAAGGAAGAGAAGATGATGGACACGGGGCCGTGCCCAATGGACACGGGGTCGTGCCCGAGCTACTGTTCAGCCTATAAATAGGGGTGCTTGGCTAATTTGCAAACCATCCCTTGGCACACCACCTCTCTCACACTTCACCCACCACCCACCACCATCACAACACCATCATCCCCCACCATCATCCACTGTCCATCATAGAGTGTGTGAGTCATCTCGGGATCCAAGATTGATCGTAAGAGTTCTTGACAATCAAAGGCCATGTTTGCCTAAGTCTCTTACATCACTTGATGAAGACAAGTGTCTAGTGTAATACTTTTTATTTTTAATCTTTTCGCACTTTTTACTTGGTTATGTATTAATGATTTTAATAACTAGTTTCTTATGTTGAAGGTGATTCTTCCTTATCGTTTGTCCGTGGTGTCTTGGCATTATTTTACTATCTATATAAAATAAAAGATTTTCACCATTCATATCTCCACGGTCTATATGGAGGTATGTTGGCTACCTGGTCGGGGGTTAAGGGAACGGTTTGGTAAGAGTCTTGCCTTGTTCAGTGTATAGATCCTACAAAGGCCTGGGTCAAATTTAGTAGGACCTCCTTCAATACCCACCGGTATTGGATGGCGGGGGTCCAAACTCTTTGATCCCCTCATATGTAAGCTACTATTAATACTTTAACCCGGCTACTTAGGACTGTATCCCTGCTGACTCAGACTACTTAGCCGAGGGTAACGTCACCTTCAAAAGAGGGGCCTACCATAATATGCATTAATAACTTAATTAATTATCTTTCAATAATCCGACCCTTCAGGATTGTATCCTTACTGACTCAAACTACTGGGTTGAGGGTAACGTCACCTTGAAAAGAGGGGCCTACTACAATAACTAAGATAATCTCTTAAAAAGTGCAAAAGTGCGGAAATAATCAAAGGTTACACTAAACACGAGTCGGAGCCAAGTGATTCATCTTGTCTATCTGTTTTTTATTTTTATTTTATTTTTCAGCATTTTATTTAGTTTTTATTTTTCTAGTTTAAAAACCTTTTTCTAACTTTTGATTTAAGTAGACGTTGAGGATAAACCGGTACTAAAAGCTCTTGTGTCCTTGGACGACCTCGGTATCTTGCCAACACTATACTACGCTCACAATGGGTGCACTTGCCCATATGTGTGTTTGGTGTTAGTAAAATATCGTGTTTTATAAATTTAAAACTTGACTAACGTGTAAAAAGGGCTTAAAATATACTTAAACTTATATAACACACGACACGCATCAAGTTTTTGGCGTCGTTGCCGGGGACACAAGGATTTTAAGAAAGTTAGGAATCAACGGCCTAATCGTTTTTTTTTTTCTAATTTTTATATTTTTTTTAGGATTTTCTTAATTTTTCAGTTTCTGCAGAGCTCAGCACGGGTCGTGCCTGGTCGGACACGGGCCGTGCCCAGCATTGTCACTGGCAGTTTTTATTTTCGGAGTTACAGAGAGTTGAGCACGGGGCCGTGTTGGTGCATCACGGGGCCGTGTCCAGCTCCCCAGTAACAGGGATCCGGAAAACAATCACTGTATTTCCGACCACGGGCCGTGTTCACCTGAGCACGGGGCCGTGGTGAACCTTCTGACCAACGTTCTTTTCTGTTTTTATTCCAGGACTTGGAACCCAGGCGCCACATCTGAACTTTCTACGTAGTGTATGAGCTCCAGTTCTTGTAGAGACATAAAAGAACCTCTTGAAGAACCCGAACGCTTTCTCAGAAAAAGACTTAAAGCTAAAAACCAAGAGAAAGTTTCGGGGGACCCACTTCCAATGGCGGACCAATGTACCCTCATGGATTATCTACGCCCCACCATAGGTAATCTCGGCGCCGCTATCAATGCACCGAATGTCGAAGCCAACAACTTCGAACTTCGGCCACATTTGATACAAATGCTTCAAAACTCCGCAACCTTCCGTGGGCTTGCGGACGAGGATCCTCATCTACATATTACTAATTTCTTAGAAATATGTGATACCTTTCGGATCAATGGAGCATCAAACGACGCCATCCGCCTTCGTATGTTTCCATTTTCACTAAAAGACCGAGCTAAGGCTTGGCTTAACACCCTCCCAGTTGGTTCGGTAAACACCTAGGATGAACTAGCCCAAAAGTTTCTATATAAGTATTTCCCTCCTGCTAAAACGACTAAATTAATGACTAAAATTAATACATATTCACAAGAGGATGGGGAATCCTTATATGAAACTTGGGAAAGGTTCAAGGAACCACTAAGAAAGTGTCCTCATCACGGTCTTGCGGTATGGAAACAAGTATCCACTTTCTACAATGGGTTGTTACCACACACAAGACAAACACTTGATTCTAGCTCCGGGGGACTTCTAGGTAATCGTCACCCAAATGAAATATATAATCAAATTGAAGAAATTGCTCAAACCAATTTTCAGTGACACACCCCCCGAGGCAATAAATCTATTGCCCCGGGCGCCCATAAGGTTGATGAAAGCAATTCTTTACAAGCCCAAATCGAGGCCCTTTCTTCAAAAATAAAAAAGTTAGAAATGGCAAAAACGGTCTCGGTTATGGCTTGTGAGGGGTGTGGTGGACCACATGAAAATTGGAGTTGTATGAAAGAATTAGGTGATCAAACGGAAATGGTAAACTACATTGATAATAGACCTAGGCCGTCGGGTCCTCCAACGGGTACCTACAACCAAGGATGGCATAACCACCCTAACCTTGGTTGGAGAGATCCCGGCAATAGTAGTAACCAACAAAACCAATGAACTAACTTTCAACAACCACAAAATTTTTCTCAACAACAAGGTGGACAAGAAAGGCTGGAAGATACTGTATCTCGCCTCATCTCCGACACCAAAAATAAAAACTCGGATCGATTTCAGCAATTGGAATCGAATTTCAGAAATTAACAAGCTAGCATTCAAAACATTGAAAAATAATTAAATCAAATAGCTCAAAATTTCTCCGAGAGACCACAAGGCGCGTTACCAAGTAATACCGAAACCAACCCAAAAGCACAAGTACATCTCATCACATTGAGAAACCGAACCGTGGGTCCCGAGGAGGCTCCATTACCGCCAGCTGAAAGAAGCCAATCCAGCCATACCACAACTCCACCCACGCCCCAACCAGAGAAGGCTTCTCCACCAAACCAAGAGCCCACTAAGACTCCCCCGGTTCCATACCCCGGTCGGTTAATTCGTCAAAAGACCGATGAGCAATTCGCAAAGTTCGAAAATTTACTAAAACAATTGCATGTTAATATTCCATTTATCGAAGTCCTAACCCAAATGTTTAAATATTCAAAATTTATGAGGGACTTCCTCACTCATAAAAGGAAAATTGAATCATTGCAATTAGTTAACTTAGGCGAAGAATGCTCCGCCTTACTACTCAACAAACTCCCGCAAAAGAAGATTGATCCTGGAAGCTTCACGATTCCTTGCTCAATTGGGGGATCCCCATTCACAATGCACTAGCCGATCTTGGGGCTAGCATCAACCTCCTGCCCGCCTCAATGTTCAAACGACTCGGCCTAGGAAAAACGAGCCCTACAAAGATGAGCATACAACTTGCCGACAGATCCGTCAAATATCCACGAGGTGTCGTTGAAAATCTATTGGTCAAAGTCGACAATTTCGTCTTCCCAGCCGACTTTGTCATACTAGACATGGAAGAAGATGCCGAAGTCCCCCTCATCCTAGGGAGGCCATTTCTAGCCACAGCCCAAGCAGTGGTAGACATGAATGACGGAACACTAACATTGAAGTTTGGGGACGAGGAAGTGGAGTTTGGAGTTGGAAAAAGAGTAGAAGACGAAGACCCGGTCAACTACATGAAGGTCTTAGACTCAAGCTTGGATGACGCTCTCCAACGGTGTAGCATGGGATGCAAAACATCCCACTTGGGTGACATATGACCAGGCTTTGGGTCTAGCCAAGGAACCTTATAAACGTGGTGCACCACGGAGGCATTCCGCGGAACTATCCTTAGTTTAGTTTAGATTAATTTTTATGTTTTCTAGTTTAGTTTTAATTTTCAGGAATAAAACACACTCGGGATGGTGAAGGATAACAAGGGAAACTTGAACCAGCACCCCATGCACGAAAACAGGGCCATCCGATAAAATTGTCTTCATTACAGCAAGTTCAGCACGGGCCGTGCCCGCCCAACACGGCCCCGTGCTGCACAATCTGCAGAAAATGCCCAGTTCAGGTAACTGGACACTGGGCGTGCTCACTGAACACGCCCCCGTGCCCAGACTTCTGTTTCTCTTTATTCATTTCTGTTACTGGTGATCTGAACACGGGGCCGTGCCCGGACACCACGGGGCCGTGTCCAGACGCCCAGTAACATAAATTTTGCTTTTTCACACATTTTTACACAGTCAATCAACCTAAAAACTAATTTTTGGGACACATTGAGGACAATGTGTAATTTAAGTGTGGGGGGGATGCTAAAACCTTGAATCTTGCAAGTCCTAATTACAAGCCTTACACAAAACTCTATTGGAACCGCTAATCACCCCAATTTTTTTCAAAATTTTTTCATTTTTCTTTCTTGTCTAGGTTTAACTTGGGAATTTCAAATTCTAAAAAGGTTATATTTTTACAAATTTACAACCGATAGCGTCGTGATAAAAAGAACCAACATAAGAAAATTATGAAACGGCATAACAAACTTAGTTAATATTTGATTATATATAGTTGATCACATAAAAGCCCATTCCCACAAAAAGTGAGTTTTGAGCCTTTATTGAGCATACAAATACATATCTTTAAACTAAATGCTCATTTTTCGTTTCTTGTGTGAATGGCCGCTTGGTTCTTACGACTCTAGAACTTGCCACGACGATACATTCCCGGTCCTTACCAACTTAAACCCGAGTAAGTAAATGATGGAGGCATTAGGACTAACCCTTTTTCATTTCTACACCATTATTTTTTCTTTTTTATTTACCACCTACCCAAAATCCCCCTAGTTAACCCCTTTGAGCCTAAACCTTTTCATTTCTTAACCCAAAAACAAACACCCTTTCACCCACCAAAACCTTTTTATTTTTAACCCTTTTGTTTTTAGTAACAAGCTCGGTTTTTCGTATGACTTTTCAAAAAAAAATGTGTTGATGATGAAGCAAAAGAGAAATAAACAAGCAAGTTCATCAAAAATAACTTTGTTTGAATAATGGCTTCATCAAAATAAAATTTAAAAAAAATAAAAAGTCTTACGAAAATCGACGCTTTTACGCCTTTCGCCCTTTTACTAACCACTAACCCAAATGATTGATTGCTTGGCAAGCCTATGGTAGGAGTAAGTTCCATGCCGCTCTCGAGTGATTCACTAAAATACATCTTCGGCCGAGTGTTGAGTGATCCCCGTGAGGTATGTGAACTTGTATATAAATGGAATCTTAAAAAGGCATGTTATGCCCTAATAAGTAATTTATCTTATGTAATGTTTTAAATAAATCATGACGAATACGATTGTAAATAAATAAAAATAAAACTTAATAAAGAATCTTGGAAATCCCGACACTTTATGACAAGCCCAAAAACCTTCTCTTCTACCCATTCCATTTGGGAGTGTAAAGCCACATTATAACGACTTTTGCTTGAGGACAAGCAAAGATTCAAGTGTGGGGGTATTTGATGTGCACAAAATGCAACATATAAATTACATCAATTGTGGCATAAAACTAACCCGTTTTAGTACTAATGTTGGAAAAAGTGTGTTTTTGTCTTCCTTTTGTATTTTCAGGATTAAATGAGCTCAAATTAACAAAAGAAGCAAAAAGGCAGCAAAATCTAACATAAATACAAGAAAAGGGACAAACGTGGCATGCCCAACCCTCCGACAGCATCTTCCCAAGCAAAATCAAGAAGACAGAAGACTGAACACGCCCCGTGCTCAGTGAACACGGGGGCGTGCCCAAGTGCCAGAATAAAAGACAAAGCTGTAGAAGCTTCTATCACCCACCACGGGGGCGTGCCCAGCGGACACGGGGCCGTGGTCAACTCTAAGATTCGCAGAATCTGAGGAAATCTTGATAGTACAGATACGCTTCTGCACATGGGGGCGTGTCCAGCGAACACGGGGGCGTGGTCAACTAATGCAGACAAACTGCAATTAATGAAGGAAGAGAAGATGATGGACACGGGGCCGTGCCCGAGCTACTGTTCAGCCTATAAATAGGGGTGCTTGGCTCATTTGAAAACCATCCCTTGGCACACCACCTTTCTCACACTTCACCCACCACCCACCACCATCACAACACCATCATCCACCACCATCATCCTTTGTCCATCATAGAGTGTGTGAGTCGTCTTGGGATCCAAGATTGATCGTAAGAGTTCTTAACAATCAAAGGTCATGTTTGCCTAAGTCTCTTACATCACTTGGTGAAGACAAGTGCCTAGTGTAATACTTTTTATTTTTAATCTTTTCGCACTTTTTACTTGGTTATGTATTAATGACTTTAATAACTAGTTTCTTATGTTGAAGGTGATTCTTCCTTATCGTTTGTCCGTGGTGTCTTGGCATTATTTTACTGTCTATATAAAATAAAAGATTTTCACCATTCATATCTCCACGGTCTATATGGAGGTATGTTGGCTACCTGGTTGGGGGTTAAGGGAACGGTTTGGTAAGAGTCTTGACTTGTTCAGTGTATAGATCCTGCAAGGACCTGGGTCAAATTTAGTAGGACCTCCTTTAATATCCACTGGTATTGGATGGCGGGGGTCCAAACTCTTTGATCCCCTCATATGTAAGCTACTATTAATACTTTAACCCGGCTACTTAGGACTGTATTCCTGCTGACTCAGACTACTTAGCCGAGGGTAACGTCACCTTCAAAAGAGGGGCCTACCATAATATGCATTAATAACTTAATTAATTATCTTTCAATAATCCGACCCTTTAGGATTGTATCATTGCTGACTCACACTACTGGGTTGAGGGTAACGTCACATTCGAAAGAGGGGGCCTACTACAATAACTAAGATAATCTCTTAAAAAGTGCAAAAGTGCGGAAATAATCAAAGGTTACACTAAACACGAGTCGGAGCCAAGTGATACATCTTGTCTATCTGTTTTATTTTTATTTTTATTTTATTTTTCAGCATTTTATTTAGTTTTTATTTTTCTAGTTTAAAAACCTTTTTCTAACTTTTGATTTGATTAGACGTTGAGGATAAACTGGTACTAAAAGCTCTTGTGTCCCTGGACGACCTCGGTATCTTGCCAACACTATACTACGCTCACGATGGGTGCACTTGCCCATATGTGTGTTAGGTGTTAGTAAAATATCGTGTTTTATAAATTTAAAACTTGACTAACGTGTAAAAAGGGCTTAAAATATACTTAAACTTATATAACACACGACACGCATCAACTGACAAAATGTTTTTAAACGCGTTTCAGGTAACACAATGTGAAAGCCAATTAGAAGCCAGCTGGACAGCACTGAAGGCTTGGAAAAATGGCTATAAAAGTTACCTAAATAAAAGAAGGCGTTTATTCAAAATAAAATGGGATTTATTCCTACGAATCCGTTTGTAATGAAAACTTGGGTTTATCCCAATATGTTTAATTATATAAAATATGGTGTTTTACTCTGATAAAATATTTCCTAACTACGGTCCTGATGATATTTCCGCTGCCAAATCAATAAACACCGATACCATCTAACTGGTTCGCGGCTCCCGCTCCCAGGATAGGCTCAGGGGCGGTGACAGAAGGTGGTATCAGAGCTAAGCCACTGATTCAGCCACAGAAGTGTTCTGCTGACGCCAAAATTCAAAATGTTAGGAAATAAATTACGGGAATATATGCATAATTGTATTTTCTTGTTATGTGTTATCTAACTATCTGTTAGTTTACAGTATGAGCGACCAAGGACCATCTGACGCGTACCGTCAATTGTCTGGTTCGCCTAGAAGCGAAGGTGCCTCTTCTCAGCCTGCCCTCTCGGGGTATTCTCCTGATAGAGAAGAAGGAATATTCGTATTTAAGGCTCAATCTGAAGAGCCATTTCCTCAGAAAAAGAGGGGATGGTTCAGTAGGGGAGCACATGAGCGTAGGAAGCGTATGAAAAAGTTACAAGACCAGAGAGCACTAGCCGCAGCTAAAAGAGAAACTGATGCTTATGCCCAGGATATGCTTAATAGGGGTATAGCCAATATCCATATTTTAGCAACCACTTCAGCTGACCCAAACCTGGAGCAAATGCTAGCACCCCAACCACAACCACCAATTCCTGATCAACCAATGGAGATAGAAAACCCTGAAAACCAAGTAGAAATGCATGACTTCAATCCAGAGGAAATACCTAGGGTACCTGCACCAAATCCCCTAGACCCAAATTACGACCCATGGTGGGACGATAACAGGGACTATGTGCAACGTTACCCTATCCATGAAGATTTGCCCATGCCCAATCTAGGAGCCTACCCAGGGTTAGATCCTCTAGATCCCTATTTCGATAATGATGCGTATATTAGGGAGATCTTAGAGAATCCTTACCCATACCAGGCCCCTTTCCAGGAACCCGCACCCCAGATTCCGAACCCAGTCCTAGAACCTGCACCCCCAATGAGTGCAGATAACGTACAAGAACTTAGGACTTTTGGCGAGGAAATTTTAGAGAGTAGTGAACGAATGAGACAGGTGGGAGAGCGTCTTGTATGGAAATACGACGAACGCAATATGGATTTTTGGATGAATCCATATCCTTGAATCGATGGTGGAGACGGTAGAAATAATAATAATAATAATAATAATAATAATAATAATAATAATAATATAATACAACAATAATATATGTGTGTATGTGTAAAAAAAACTACGGATGCCTATTACTAGTAATGTAGTTTTAAATTTCAGTTGGTATTGTAATTTTAATTTCAGTACTAGTGTGTAATAGACGCATAGTATATGAATAGAGTAAAAGTCGCAATGCTCGACGCTTTTGACCAAAGTGCGTGTCATGTGATTTGCTATATTCAAATATTATTGGTGATATTAATATGTGATAAATGTTTAAAATTCAGATGGACAACGAAGTGAATCAGGAAAACCAGAATGATAATATCCAGAACGACAACAACTCGAATAACGATAATCTGAATAATGAGAATCCGAACAACAATAACAATGGAAATCAAGTGGATAATAGTGCCATCCAACACATAGTGGCACAAGGAATCATAGATGCGATGCCATTTATTATCCAAACTGTTAAGGAAGCAGATAATAAAAGTAAGCATAGCAGTAAGCGACCAATTGAACCTGAACACAACGTAAACAATGGACCCGTACTTCAGGTGCCCATTCCCAAAAGAAGAAGAACCATGCCATATGGTTGTTCTTATAAAGAATTCTGGTCTTGCAAACCAATAGAATTCTCGGGCAATGAAGGACCCATTGCAGCTCTACGCTGGATAGAGAAGACTGAGGCTGTTTTAAAAATAAGCAAGTGTGCTGAAGAAGATAAGATAATGTTTGCTTCTAATCTGTTTAAGAATTCAGCCCTAGAATGGTGGAACACTATCCTCCAGTCAAGGGGAAGTGATAGGGTATACAACATGGAATGGGAGGAGTTTAAAAATATGGTAAAAAGGAAGTTCTGCCCTCCCAATGAAAAGGAGCAGATAGCAAATAAGTTTCTGAACCTTAGAATGACCGGGGTAGATAGTAAGGGGTATACTACCACATTCTTTGAATATGCTGGAATAGTACCAACCCTTGCATCACCTGAACCGGTATTAATCTCCCGATACATCTGGGGATTAATCAGGGAGATTAGGCATGTAGTCAAGGCAGCTAGGCCTCAAACCATAGAAGAAGCTGTAGAACTAGCCAATACCTTGACAGATGAATTAATCCGTACTAGAGAAGAAGACCAGAGGAGAAACCTAACCCAAAGGCTTACTCAAGAATTCCGTTCTGGAAATTTCAACCGTGGGAAAAATGTAGGTTCTACATCTACAACCTATTGCAAGTATTGCAAAAGGAAGCATTCTGGAAGATGCTCCGTATATTACAATTTCTGCAAAATATCAGGACACAAGGAAGAAGACTACAGGAGGAAAGCTAACAACCGGATATGCTTTAACTGCGGAGAACAAGGTCATATCAAGCCGAACTGTCCGAAATTGGCTCCAGCTGCAAACAACAAGAACACTAAAAATGCTAGAGCATTTGTTCTAACTGCAGATGAAGCCAAGATGATCCCGGACGTCATAGCTGGTACGTTTTTAGTTAATGATATTTTTGCTAAAGTATTATTTGACTCTGGTGCAAACCAAAGTTTTATCAATACTTCGCTTTGCAAACTTCTAAATCAATCATTAACTAAACTACCACAAGAATGTCTAGTAGAGACAGCAAATGGAGAAACCGTTAGGATTTCTGAAATCTTGCAGGGAGCAAGAATAGAATTTTTTAATCAAAAATTTATTGCAAACCTTTACCCAATGAATCTGGCAGAATTTGATGTTGTATTAGGAATGGATTGGTTAATAGCCAATAACGCCAGTATTTTGTGTGATCAAAAGTCAATCCAAGTAAATTCACCAAGGGGTGAAAATATCACAATTAAAGGAGATAAATAATCCAGATCCACCAAATTCATCTCTGTGATGAAAACTGCAAGTTATATCAGAAAAGGATCTATAGTGTATTTGATTTCTATAATCACTAACACTAAAGGAAAAGAATTAAAAGATATTCCAGTAGTGTCCCAGTTTTCAGATGTATTTCCAGAAGAATTGCCAGGGCTACCGCCAGATAAGGAAGTTGAATTCAAAATCCACCTACTACCAGGAACAGCACCGATTGCCAAAGCATCTTATCGTTTGGCACCCGCCGAAATGCAAGAACTGAAGAAACAGTTGGACGAATTATTAGAAAAAGGATTCATTCAGCCAAGCTCATCACCATGGGGAGCACCGATACTGTTTGTCAAAAAGAAGGACGGATCAATGCATATGTGCATTGACTACCGTGAATTGAACAAGATCACAATTAAGAATCGGTACCCATTACCAAGAATCGATGATCTGTTCGATCAACTGCAAGGAGCTCGATTTTTCTCTAAAATCGATTTAAGATCGGGATATCACCAATTAAAGGTACAGGAAGAGGACATTCCTAAGACTGCATTCAGAACAAGGTATGGCCATTATGAATTTACTGTCATGCCATTTGGTTTAACCAATGCCCCAGCCGCACTTATGGACATGATGAACCAAATATGTAAGCCATATTTGGATAAATTCATAATTGTCTTCATAGATGATATTCTAATTTACTCTAAGAGTAAAGAGGAGCATGCAAAGCAATTGCACTTACTTTTAAGTCTATTAAGAAAGGAAAAGCTTTATGCTAAGTTTTCAAAGTGCGAGTTTTGGTTAGAGCAGGTACAATTTCTTGGACATTTGGTCGATCATGAAGGAATTCATGTGGATCCAACAAAGATCGAGGCAATTACCAAATGGAAAACCCCTGAGTCGCCAACTGAGGTTAGAAGTTTCTTAGGATTGGCTGGTTATTATAGACGATTTTTTCTAGATTTTTCTAGAATAGCCATTCCCTTAACTAAGTTAAACTGTAAATCCATTAAGTTTGAATGGGGATCAAAACAAGAAGAAGCCTTTAGAATCCTTAAACAAAGATTAACCCATGCACCTATATTAGCATTACCAGAAGGAACTGAAGACTTTGTAGTCTATTGTGACGCTTCTAAGTTAGGTTATGGATGTGTGTTAATGCAACGTCAAAAGGTGATAGCTTACGCATCTAGACAACTTAAGAATCATGAAGAAAATTATTCAACCCATGATCTAGAATTAGGAGCCATAATTTTTGCCCTTAAGATTTGGAGACATTACCTTTACGGTAGTAAGTTTACCATATTCACAGATCATAAGAGTTTAAGGTATGTTTTTGGGCAAAAAGAGTTGAATATGAGACAAAGACGCTGGATGGAGATTCTTAGTGATTATGATTGTAATATCCAGTATCATGCAGGGAAAGCCAATGTAGTGGCTGACGCTTTAAGCCGAAAGTATCACGAAAAGCCAAAAAGGATACGTTCTCTTAAATTAAATCTACAAGTAGATTTAAACGATCAGATTAGAAAAGCAAAAGAATCAGTAATCAAGGATGATACTGAAAAATTAAAAGGAATGATTAAAGAATTAGAACAAGGAATAGATGGAATTTGGAGATTCCATAAAAAGAGAATGTGGATACCTAAATTTGGAAACCTACGCCACCGTATATTAGAAGAAGCCCATAAGTCTAAGTATACAATGCATCCAGGAAATGATAAGATGTACCAGGATTTAAGGAAAAGTTTCTGGTGGATAGGAATGAAAAAGGATATAGCAGCATATGTTTCTAAATGTTTAACTTGTTCACAAGTTAAAGCTAAACATCAGAAACCCTCAGGATTGCTGCAACAATTAGAAATGCCAGTTTGGAAATGGGAATTGATAACAATGGATTTTGTTACCAAATTACCCAAAACAAGAAAAGGTAATGATATAATCTGGGTGATTTTAGATAGGCTAACCAAGTCAGCTCATTTCCTACCAATGAAAGAAACTTTTAGAATGGAACAATTAGCCAAATTGTATGTAAATGAAATTGTTTCATTACATGGAATTCCTTTATCAATTGTCTCTGATAGGGATAGCCGTTTTACCTCTCATTTTTGGGCAAGTTTCCAAAAAGCAATGGGAACCAAGTTGAATCTAAGCACAACTTACCATCCTCAAACAGACGGACAAAGCGAAAGGACAATTCAGACAATGGAAGATATGCTTAGAGCTTGTGTAATTGATTTCGGAGGTAATTGGGACGATCACTTACCTTTAATAGAATTTTCTTATAATAACAGTTATCACACAAGTATCAATGCTGCACCATTCGAAGCACTTTATGGATGAAAGTGCAGAACCCCAGTCTGTTGGGTAGAAATTGGGGAAAAGCAACTATTTGGACCTGAGATAGTGCAGGAAACAACCGACAAGATCATTCAAGTCAAGGAACGACTGAAAGCAGCACGTGATCGACAGAAGAGCTACGCTGATAACAGACGTAAGCCGTTAGAATTTCAGGTAGCTGACAAGGTATTGTTAAAAGTCTCTCCTTGGAAAGGAGTGGTAAGATTCATCAAAAGAGGAAAGCTAAGTCCCAGGTATGTTGGACCTTTTGAGATTATTAGAAGAATATGACCTGTAGCTTATCAGCTACAACTGCCAGAGGAAATGGCTGGAATACATGATGTATTTCATGTATCTAATCTCAAGAAATGCTTAGCCGATGAAACAATGATGGTACCTCTAAAGGATATAGAGGTAAATGAACAACTTAAATTTGTAGAAAGGCCTCTACAGATTGAAGATAGGAAACTTAAGAATCTCAAGCATAAGAGATTAGTTCTGGTCAAAGTGAAGTGGGACTCCAAAAAAAGGACCTGAATATACATGGGAGCTTGAATCAGAAATGCAAAGAAAATATCCACACTTGTTCCAGTAGACCTCGAGGACGAGCTCTAAAACAAGGTGGGAGGATATAACAATCCCGAACCGACACCCTTGTAATATTTTCCAACACTCTAATATATTTTAAAATATCCCAATATGTCCCTAAAAACACCCCATACATGAAAATGAGCCCCGAATACCTTAAATATTAATAAAAAAATAATAAAAATTTGAATTTTAGGGGTTTAGGCGGGCCGCGTAAGCCACCCCTTAAGCTTACGCGGGCCGCGAGAGATCAAGAACGCGGCAACACCCTGGGCTGCCACGTGGCCCAACACCCGGCAGACCTATGCCATGACCCGGACAAGCTAGTCCGTTGACCAGCATTGACGCGGGCCGCGTAGCCCTTTGGCTACTCTTACGCGGGCCGCGAGAAAGTCAGGTTTCAGCCCTATAAATTGATTTGCTCGGCCTTCAGTCGAATTCTTTCAAAAGTTTCTTTCCTTCTCTCAAAATTAAATAGTGGGCGTTATACTCGGGTCTAATACCCCCCCTAAATAGCGAGGTTCTGCTACGATGTAAGTATCATAACCCCTGGAGACGAATTAGATACTCTGCCCGATTGATCTAGGGTTCTGTAACGGCTGTCGTGGTTCTGCCCGACGTAGTCGTTGGAATGTCGTCTCAGGGAGGGTATTACTAATGTTAAAATGGGTTATTATACTAACACGCGTACATTTGTGTAATTTATAGATTTTCATCAGGAAACCCTTACGGATAATCTAAGACAACAATGTGAGTAATCTCCTTTTTGTAAACAGTTTTTACAAAACCCTAACTATTTTACAATGCAATTTAGCAGTGATTGAGTCTTTGTAATTCTACGATTACTGCCGGTATGTTGGGGTTTTGTATACAAAATGTGAGTAACGTTACCATTGGACGAAGAGTTAGCCAATGTGTAATATGACCCACCAGTCAGGATTGACAGTACTGAATGAGTAATTGGGTAGATGTAAACATTGTAATCGCTCTCAATATTGTTTAAATTAATAAACTTTTCTGGATTAAACTGGGATTCACTCACCAGTATTTCCCACTGACAAAATGTTTTTAAACGCGTTTCAGGTAACACAATGTGAAAGCCAATTAGAAGCCAGCTGGACAGCACTGAAGGCTTGGAAAAGTGGCTATAAAAGTTACCTAAATAAAAGAAGGCATTTATTCAAAATAAAATGGGATTTATTCCTATGAATCAGTTTGTAATGAAAACTTGGGTTTATTCCAATATGTTTAATTATATAAAATATGGTGTTTTACTCGGATAAAATATTTCCTAACTACGGTTCTGATGATATTTCCGCTGCCAAATCAATAAACACCGATACCATCTAACTGGTTCGCGGCTCCCGCTCCCAGGATAGGGTCAGGGGCCGTGACATTTTAAATGTCCAAAGCTCAAGAAATTAGCATTAATTACTGATTTGATTTGCAACAAATAGTCATCAAGAATTTTTTTTATTTTTTAATTTAACTTTAAATTTTATCACGAAAACAATGTTGGAGGAACTCTTATCTCATTGGAATGTAACGATTAGGTAAAATGGTAATTTCATTGTAATTCTAGTTTTTATTTGATAATTTCAATCTATCACTAATTAACACCATCAATAATAAAAATGTGAGTAGTGGCTGTTTTTTAGGAAAACCGCTGATGGTAAATATCAATGGATGTCAACAATAAAAAAGTGAGCAGTGGCTATTTTTTCCTATCAGTGGATACCCAACAGTTTTTTAAACACTGATGTTTGGTCAGACAGTGGTCAACACGAAGATTGAAGAAACAGAGGTTGTATTTCAGCAGTGGATAAGTTTTAAAAATCAAATGTTTCAACCAACACAGTGGTTGTAACAGGCTTTTAAACAGATGTTGTGGCTTAAACAGATGTTTCGCCTTATATATCAGTTGTCTGGACTTAAACAGAAGTTTGACCTTAAACAGATGTTTGCCCATAAACAGAAATTTGGCCATAAACAGATGTTTGGCCTTAAACAAATGTTCGAGCTTAAACGAATGTTTGCCCATAAACATCTGTTTGCAAAAAAAGACCAATTTCAAGAATACTATACCCAAACAATCAAAACGAGGAGCTTAATAATCATCCAAGTGTACTTGATTTTTATTTATTAGTATAAAAATGAAACAACTGTTCAATTTATAGTACAGATCAAACCACTGAAGTGATGTGATAAACACTGTTACATATAAACACTAATTTCATAAAAAAATGTTACATATAAAACACTGAGGTGATGACATCTAACAACCTAACAGACTATAAAACACTGATGTGAAAAACACTGTTACATATAAACCCTCTTAACATAAACAAATGTCTGAGCTTAAACAGATGTTTGCCCATAAACAGAAGTTTGGCCATAAACAAAGGTCTGAGCTTAAACAAATGTTTGCCCATAAACATCTGTTTGCAAAAAAAGACCAATTTCAAGAATACTATACCCAAACAATCAAAATGAGGAGCTTAATAATCATCCAAGTGTACTTGATTTTATTTATTAGTATAAACATGAAACAACAATGTCTTCAAATCACCGGATTAGATCATGAACCCATATTATAGGTCAAACAAAAGCACAACAGGACCACAACAGAACCCATATTAGAGGTCAAACAAAAGCACAACAGGACCACATGAATAAGATGTTTGTTTTTGTACTTCTTTACAAAATAGGATGTTGACCAAAATTCAAACAGATGTTGACCAAAAGTCAATCAAATGTTGGCTAATAGTCAAATAGATGTTGACCTTAAACAGATGTTTGGTTTATGGCCAAACATCTGTTTATGGCCAAACATCTGTTTAAGGTCAAACATCTGTTTAAGTCCAAATATCTGATATAGAAGGCGAAACATCTGTTTAAGGTAAAACAACTGTTTAAGTCCAAACCTCATATATAAAAGGCCAAACATCTGTTTAACCTTGAACAGATGTTTAACTTAATAAGATCTACTGTCTTCTCACATTGTTTTCCTCTTAAAAACACTGTTCAACCTAACATGGGTTTCCATTAACTATTGACCAAAATGCAAACAGATGTTCAAACCACTGTTTGTTACTGTACTTCTTTACAAAATTACATAGAATTCAAGAAAACGAAACTAAGAAATTTACGAATCTAACATCAAAATTTTAAAATCTAAGAACAACACCAAGAATTTTACGAACCTAACAGCAAAAATTTAGTGCTTTTAGCTTTAAACTCCATCAATGTATATCTTCGACAATCGCCATGAACTCCACGGAAGTACTCAATGCATCAACATCAGGATTTATAGAAACCTTATCTCTCGTGAACAGACCAAGATGCAGTACATGAAAACACTTCTTCAGCTGTTGAAGAGTAGCCCTGTCCTCATATACTTAATCCTTAACTTTGTTCATAAAGAACTGTTTTAAACCAAACTTTATGCTTCTTTTAATACAAAAAGGCAGGAAAGACCATTACTCTAGTAAGATAAAATCTTATCTTACAGCAATAGCAGATGTTTTCTTGCGTTTAGTAGGAACTACTGCGGCTTTTACATCATCATAATCTGCCCAGAGTCATATATAATCATCATTTAGTCACCAGCAAAAATTATTTTAAATGTAGATTTAAAAATCTTTTTTTTTGTGTTTAATTTAACTTTATGCTTCTTTTAATACAAACCTATAATAACCGGCAGCAGATTGTATGAATTTCAAACAACTGTGATTAGACTGAAATATAAAGCGAGAATTAGAGTATATCACTTCAAAATAAAAAACTCAAAATTTCAAAATTGGAGTAGCAAAAAACACATACTTTAAACGATGTTGGAACAATGATACTGGAAACAACCGTAGAACAATCATCATCATCATCTGCAGCAGATCATTCACAATCATCATTTAGTCACAACTCAGATAACAAAACTTCAGTAAAAATCAAAAACAAAAACACATACCATTATCAAGGCAAACCACATATCACCAATTTTTTTTTCTGAAAATGGGTCAGAGAGAGCTCCAGATTTCTCTTATCCTTTATGAACAAATGTCGAGTATTGAGAAGAAGAGATACATATCGTCCGTTCAAGTTGCAACTCTCCCATCAAAGAAGGTAGCACATGCAACTTTTCACGATGTTGCAGTAATTATACTGCAACATCGATATTGAAAGGTTGATGTGTGATGGGAAGCTTCATTGAAACGACGATGTTGGGACAATGATACTGGAACGATGATTATATAAGGAGCAGTGGTTGGATATAACAATCCTTAGCACATGGAACTTTAACAGGGATTTGCCTTCAACAATGGATAGGCCTCATCAGTCTTTAAGTCCATCAGTCCATCAGTCTTTATAAGGAGTAGTGGTTAGTTATAACAGTCCTTAGCATGATCAGCTGTTATAACCATTCCATAACACTTTGAGAGGAAGCAAGGGTCGGTCTATTTGATTGAGAGGAATAATTGCATTACATCCCTGTTGAAAAATAGAATTAATAAATTTAGGGAAAGTGAGGTTGAAAGATGGTAACCCAACAGTGGAGGATCTCATTCTACAGCTTCGATAAATTAAGGGTATTCATATAAGGGTTCCTAGATGCTTCCAAAGAATCATCACTTTGGACATCTGTTGTTCTTCAAACATCTATTATCTATTATCTATTATCTATTCTATCTATTATATATAATAAATGAAAGTTATTTGGTCCACGTGGCCCAAATAATTTTCATTTATTATATATAATAGATAGAATAGATAATAGATGTTTGAAGACAACAGATGTCCAAAGTGCCGCTTCATTGGAAGCATCTAGGAAGAATTATATGAGAATACCCTTAATTTATCGAAACTGTAGAATGAGATCTCCACTATTAGGTTAACATCTTTCAACCTCACTTTCCCTAAATTTATCAATTCTATTTTTCAACAGGGATGTAATGCAATTATTACCTTATTTAAGATACCTTCAATTGCATATTCTGATAAATCAACATTCATTTCACTCAAATAATCCCTTCAACTGCATCTTCAATCATGAACTATCTAAAGAAATGGATGAAATCATCCAAAATACCCAAAATAAAACTAAGTAAACCATCCAATATTCTTGTGTACTCACCATTAATATGATGACCAATATAAAATCAAACCCTAAAAGCATACAAATCATAATGAAATATGAAAGAAACAAACCAAAAAACTTGTTGGGCGATTAAAATTAAAAGGATATCATACGCAATATTCATGTAATTAAAATGGCCATTTTTACCTTACTTGACAACAATAGCAAACAACATCAAACAATAATAGCAAACAACATCAAACAACAATAGCAAACAACATCAAACAATAATAGCAAACAACATCAAACAACAAAAGCAAACAACATCAAACAATAGCAAACAACATCAAACAACAATAGCAAGTGACCAATCAATCAACCTCAAAATCATATAGAAGCCTAAAAATAAAATGAAAATTAGATAAGTGAACATCAAAACTGAACAGGAAACCTGACCAAAAATTAACCAAACACCTGATGTTGAATCCACTGTAGATGTTGAATCCACTGTAGATGTTGAACCACTGCTGTTACAAACAGATAATACCTCGGGAACTGGAAATTTAAAAGGATCGGCTTCAAAGGCTTCAACAATCGGAAGAATCAAATCTCAAGCAAATGAAACCCTAATTTCAAAAAGAATAATCGGTGAACATATTCAAAGATCAATAATCAACAGATGTTGTACTCATATCATCACCGTTAAGAAAAAAACCCTTAGTTTCTGAACATATTCAAACATATCAGTTCATGGCGGAAATCTATCCGCAGGTAAGCGGATCTCAAATTTGATGACCATCGATGACAACAACCCTGGAACCATATGATGAGATTATGAGTAGAAATTAGGGTTTAATTAAAACTTTGTATGAAAATAAGAAGAAATCAACACAGAACTATAAACATACAAATCAAACCTCAAATGGAAGAAACTTGCCGACGAAGAAGATGAAAGAATCTTCCCAACTATAGCTCGGGATGAAAATTACAAAAGCCAGATATTACCTCTTCATGGTATAATCAGACATGAAAATTACAAAGGCTGAATGATTCATGATAAGAAGATTTGGTTTGATCTTTGATTAAGAAGGGATAAGAGAACATGAGAAGGAGAAGGAGAAGAAGATTCAGATCTAGGGTTTTGAAAAGGAAAAAAGGAGACGGAGGGAGTATAAAAGGGATGGAAGTGTGGTATTGTTGGGCGGGAAAACAGAACTGAGGATGCCCTAATTAAGTGACACGTGGCCCAAATCACTTTCATTTATTATATATAATAGATTAAGTGTGCTTAAATTCTTGCAAGATTTGAAATTTTTTTCGCTTATTATTTTGTGAGTCCAAGTAATTACATGTGACATTTAATAAATAAGAAACTGAATGAAATTCATTCTGCCTGTTATTTCTTAACTATTTATTATTTTATTTTTTAATATTTACTTTATTAATATATCTCATTTATTTAATATTTATTTTCTCAACTATTTTTCCTTTATTTCTTTGTTTAATCTAGTTTTTTTTATATATAATTTGACTTAAAAGCAAAACATAAACAAATAAACCTCATCAATTATGATCATATGGTGCACGAAAATTAAAAGTTCTTACACAAAAATAATAGCTAGATAGACAATAACATTAGATGTCTATATACTTGCACATTCCTTTTCGTCACATATTTTTGTAAATGTACCTTTTTATTTGTTATATCAATCATATAAATGGATTAGCTATTTGTTATATCAATCATATAAATGGATTAGCTAAGAATGGAATATTAGTTTTCTTTGTGGAGAAGGAATATTAATTAATTAGTTTGGAAGTACGACAATAATATTAAAAGGTTTGTTATACAAGTACAATCAATGAATAAGATCTTGACATAATCACAACTTAGTGGTGTCTCTTTGATAAATCACTATTTCAATCCATTAGTTTAAAAATTGCGATTTCACTCCATGTGGTTCCACTTTCGTAACCATTTCAGTCCCTATGGTTTCACTTTTGTAACCATTTCAATCCATTTATTCTGTTAGTACAGAGACTGAAATGGTTACGAGATGGACTGAAATGGTTACGAAAGTGAAACCACAGGGACTGAATTCGCAATTTTTAAACTAATGGACTGAAATAGTGATTTTTGACAAACCACAGGGACGTAAACAGTAATTTACTCAAATGAAAATAATAACTATTTGACTAGTCTAAAAACCCGTTTATTAAACAGGGTAATTCCATCACAGTCTCTTTAGCGAAAAGGTTAACGTAAAGACGAGCTATTTAATACACGAATTCCTGTTGCTTATTTATGTTTTTGAGGTTTTTTTATTGGTTTCTATTTAGATTTTAGAGGGAATTTTCTGTATATAATTTTATTACTTTTCTTTCATTCACATAGTTACTGTTCAATTTACATTGTTTTTTATTGATCCAAACCTTCTCTCTACTTCTTTCCCTTAGCTCCTGAGCCTATCTTTCTCTCACTCTTTCTTTGCCACTTTCCCTCTTTACACCATCAAATAGCATTTAATGGTTATCTAAAATATAAGATAAGGAATATTGACTTTTACACTACAATCCATGATTTCGTGCCTATTGGCACACTAATATGTCTATTGACACACCAAACCCTAGCAAAACTAGGGTTTATATACGCAGCGTATAGGTCAATACGCAGCGTATAGGGTTAACCCTCTACACTGCATATATACGCTGCGTATTGACCTATACTCAGCGTAGGTAAACCCTGATTCTCAGTGCCTGATCAGCAATCATTGCACAGAAAACAAGGGTTTATATACGCTGCGTATAACTCAATACGCAGCGTATATAAACCATCTGAATTTTTGGGGTCATTTTGGTGGGTTTGAAGCATCAGTTTTTCACAAGGTTTATATACGCAGCGTATAGAGCTATACGCAGCGTATATAAAGGTCAGAAAATGTCCTTTATACCCTTGTGTTGAGGCTATACGAAGCCAAATACAAGGGTAGTTGTGTCATTTTTGTTTCATACGCTGCGTATGGATCTATACGCAGCGTATATGAAGCTCCATTTTTGAATTTTTTTTTTGTGTATTCCTTTGTTTATTTATTAAAAATTTTAATTGTGTGTATTTTGGGGTATTTCCATGTTTATTTATAAAAAAAACAATATTATTGGTAAATAATACAAATATAAATTATAAAAATTAAAAATAATACAAATATTATGAATTACAAGACCTACAGGTAACCTATACGAGACCTATACTATACTATACGATACGATATAACACCCGTATAGGCCAATAGGTGTGGTTTAGGTCCCATATTGACCTCGTATAAGCCTATAAGTGTGATATCGTATCGTATAGGTGTGGTTTAGGTCCCGTATTGACCTCGTATAAGCCTATAAGTGTAATGTCGTATCGTATAGGTGTAGTATAGGTCACGTATAGGCCTATAAGGGACCTATACTACATCTATAGGCTAATACGAGTGTTGTATGGTATCCTATATTATCGTATCGTGTTGCATTGTATCGTGTTGCATTGTATCGTATAGTGTATACTATAAGTCTCGCATCGTATCGTATCGTATCGTATCGTATCGTGTTGCATCGTATCGTATCGTATCGTGTTGCATCGTATAGGCCTATAGGCCTATACAGGACATATACAACACCTATAGGCCTATACGGTCGTTATATCGTATCGTATAGTATCGTATCGTATCGTATCGTATCGTATCGTATCGTATAGTGTAGTATATTCGAACCGTATATACGTTTTCCAAAACAATTTAACGTTATATAATATTATTTGTATAACATTAACGATTATATATTTTAAGCGATTTAACGTTGGAACCGGGTGAGAATTTATACCACAAACACATCAAAATAGCAAAAAAAAAAAAGAAAAAAAAACTGATGGATTATATACGCTGAGTATAGCTCTATACGCAGCGTATATAAACCCTTGTTTTCTGTGCAATGATTGCTGATAAGACTCTGAAATCTATGGTTTATATACGCTGAGTATAACTCTATACGCGGCGTATAGAGGTAACCCTATACACTGCGTATAGACCTATACGCAGCGTAGGTAAACCCTAAATGTGTAGATAGCCAACCAAGGTGTGCAGATAGTTTGGCCCTTCTTATATTTACTTACATCCTTTATATTTTAATCTTTTTCTTTTCTCTTTTTATGTTTAACATTTAATTATTTATGAATTATTTATTTTCTTTTCTTTATCATTAAATCTAACTTTTATATTTAAATCTGTATATTTAATTATGCGGCTTGCTTATTTGATGTGTTAAGATTTGTCATTTTTTATCATCGTTTTTACGTCAATATTTTTACGTGAGTTTTGTTGTTATCGTTTTCGCTTAATTATTCTTTTCTATGATAATGTTTTACGTTTCGGTCTCAATTTGGCGATTTAACACCCCGCAACGCGCGTACATGGTTTAACGTGTTTACATCTATATTTTGTTTGGTTTGACGGCCCTGTCGCAAGGCACGGGGTCTTAAAAACTCATTATTTAAAAAGGTTAACATTAAAAATTTGATATTTTATTAATTATTTTTCCTTCTCACTATTAATTTCCAAGAGTTAAATTAATTATCTTTTTCACAATTTATTCATTACCCTTAACTACATATTCATCCAGTTTTACATACTTTTCGCTTATTTTAGGGTGGTAGGGGCGTGGAAAAGGAGGGGGTAAGGGGTAACGGTTTGTGGGTAAGGATACCTTTGTGGGTACATCGCCATCGGTCATGGGGTACTCACAGAGGGTAGTATAATAGTCATTGATAGGGGAAGAGGAGAGAGATGGTGTATGTGCAAGTGGGCCCTCAATCTTAGCCTACCCAATCATCCATCATCTTTATAATTTAGAGTAAATTACGTTTTTGGCCCCTGTGGTTATATCACTTTTACTATATTAACCCAAAATAAGAATTTTTAACAAATCTGCCCCTATGGTTTCTATAACTAACCATTTTGGCCCCTAAGTCTAGGGATCATGAGGGCCAAAATGATTAGTTATAGAAACAATGAGGGCTAAAATGGTTAGACTTAGGGGTCAAAATGGTTAGTTATAGAGACCATGGGGGCAGATATGTTAAAAATTCTTATTTTGGGCTAATATAGTAAAAGTGATATAACCACAGGGGCCAAAAACGTAATTTACTCTATAATTTATGTATCTTTTTTTAAGAAAAAAAGGATTTTAGGGTAGTTAAGAGTAAAAGTGATGTGATAAGGTAGGATTGCTAAAATTCAAGGTATATATGAAAGGAGCATCCTTTCCACCCTTAGGGTATACGTGGTGGTCACGGGGAAGGGTGCGGTGAGTGAGTTTGTCGATGGGGAACACTGCCGCCATCCCTTGTTTACCGCGTGGGGGAGTTGGATTTCGGTGATTAATCAACGCACAAGGGGAGAGGAGGGAAAAGGAGAGAGAGGGGTGCATAGTGGGCCCCACTCTCTTCCAACCTATCATACAATTTTCCTTTAAAAAAATGGTTTGGATGAACCACTCCTTGTGATTAAAGGGCAAAAGGGGAGTTCGAGAGGGCAGTTGACATGGCAAGAAATCATTGGGTGGGTGGAGAGTTTACCTCATGAAAGGGGTGGTCACCTCTTAGGGAGAGGTAAACTCTTCACCCACCCAATGATTTCTTGCCATGTCAACTACCCTCTTGCCATTTGATCATAAGGGGTGGTTCACCCAAACCATTTAAAAAAAAGGAAAATGTATGATTGGTTGGAAGAGAGTAAGACCCACTATACACCCCTCTCTCCTCTTCACTCCTCTCCCCTTGTGCACTGATTAATCTCCGAAATCCAACTCCCCCATACGGTAAGCAAAGGACAGCGGCGTTGTTCATAAACTTAAGTTAGTTAATTGGGGAGAAGAAATGAGAAACAAAAGTAATTAATAATACAACTGAAATTACAAATATATATATATATATAGTAAATATGAGGAGGACCAACATGTAACTTTATATAATTTTAAGAGTTCAAGTAATTACAATATTTAAAATATATGGTACAATAATATTGTTTCCTTTTAAAACAAGATGCCCCACAATTTTTAAACGGCATAACTTTTTCAAATGTGGTATTTAAAAAAGTTACATCGTAAAAAAGGCATTTTATCCCCTTTAATTTAAGTATGGTGATGCTGTAATTTTCTTTAATAAAATAATATTATCATTTTTCACGATTATCCATGTTTGTGTTTTTCGGGGCATCGCCTGGACACCCCTCTAGAAAAAATAAATGCTAAATAATATATTATTAAAAAAATAAAATATATTCATCACCATTTATTAGGTTTGATACGAAGACGCGATATCAATTTTCAATAAATTTATATCGTAGTGTTGAAAAAAATAAACATAGTTACGTTGTTAGATTTTTTTTAAAGTTAATATACACAAGTTAATAAAAAAAATTAGTTTAAAGGTTAAATAAAATGTTATTTAAATAGTTAAAACAAATACCTAAAAAAACCTAAGCAATTTATTAAAAAAAACAAATTAAATTTCAAACAAAATATTATTTAAATAATCAAAACAAATACTTAAAAAATTTAAAACACTACTCATCACCATCTAGAATTTTGTTGTGTCAATAGTAAATAAGAAGACGTAATTACATTCAGTGGTTAAATTATGTTGTGTCATTGTTGTGTCAATAGTAAATAAGAAGACGTAATTACATTCAGTGGTTAAATTATGTTGTGTCATTAGTAAATAAGAAGAAGTAATTACATGTGACTCAAAGAAAATCATTTTATTTTGAAGGGAGTGAATACATGAATTCACTAGTGAATACACTACATTATTAAAACTAAAATATTTACTGATGAATACATGCATTAATAAACCCTAAATGCAGTTACAGAATAACAAATAATTCTAATGTTTTTTTATGAACAAACTAACTTAATCTTAAATCTTAAATGCTCTTATACTCAAACCTTGAAAGGTTGAACCCTCCACCTTAATTAAGCAAATAATTCTTATATAGTTGATGATTCCTATATTAGAGGTATCATTATTTGTATGGTACCATGATATGCAATAGGCCAATACCTATGGAAACTTGAATTAATAATAATAACAATAATATTCGTAGTAATATTAATAATAATAAATGGTTTTCTTACGTTTAATTAAATCTGACAAGATATGTCTATTAGTTTACTGTTTACATGTGTTACTCCAATAAGAAAAAGACTTTAGCATGACTTTTTTTTTTTTTTTGCTAATTACAAGTCTATATATATAAACCTAACGTTCTTCAACCATCCTGTACTTCGCTGTTATTGACTCATATAACCATGAGTTTCCTCAATCTACGCCAACCCGAAAGCGATCACCCTTCATCGTCGTCTTCTTTGTTCTTATCTTCCTTACACAACGCCGAGCAACGTGTTTTCTCGTGCAGTTATTGCAGTAGAACGTTCTACAGCCCACAAGCATTCGGAGGCCACCAAAATGCTCACAAGATCGAAAGAACCTTAGCCAAGAAAAGCCGCGAACTGAGCTCAGCTGCAAGACATAAACCCGACTGGAACCGCGTGTACTCTGGGTCTGGGGTAGATTTTAACGGTTCAACCCATGTTGGACAGGTGCAGCAGCCTGTGGTTGTTGGGATTCAAGATCAAGAATTCTCTGGTTCGCACGAAATGGAAATAAATGTGGATTGTGGTTATAAGGGTGAGAGTGTTGAAGATGATCTAAATCATCTTGACTTGTCTCTTCGGCTTTGATCTACTTATTTACTAATGTATGTACCTGTTTTACATAACAAGCATTTGATCTCATAACCATTATACTACAATAAAGGAAAGATAATTATTAGTGGTTATATAAGTATAGTGTGTCACCGGGTGCAGTCTCTTTGTCTCTTGGGATACATCTCTTATGATAGAGGAAATATTTGCCTTCGTATTACACTCAACAGACCCAAGCAATACCGTGTTATGAGTGGGATTTTACTAGGTATGTTTGTTGTTTGCTGTAACTAATTCTTATGTTCGACATAAACAAATTATGAACGATGAGTTGGGTCTACAGTCATTGCTCTTATCTTGATCATTAATTAGTTCATCAAATTTTATTGTGTTTTTCTATAAATTTCTTGACGTATAAACCATAATTACCCTAATATTCGGTATGAAGGCATTTCTTCTTGAAATTCAAGGATGATTCAATCTTAATTGTAAATAATTTGAAACCATTGATCTTCTCATATTCCATTTGGATTATAGGCACTGGAGGAGTCACATAGGCACCGGAGGAATCACATGCAGTGGCGGATCCAGGGAGTTTCCTGGGTTCCTAGGAACCCCCTCGGTTTGGAAGAAAATTCCTGAATCCGCCACTGATCACATGCAAACTCCTCAAATTGACTCAAGTTGTGATGGTATGGTGATGGCATGGCTTCTTCGCTATGTCACCAAGATATATTATCAGAACGCTATCTTGTTCTTCCGCTGCACAAATATGATATTTGGACAGAGTTGTAAGTCACAAGGATATGGGCACATTCAAGGCACAATAGCATATCAAGTTCACAAGGATCTTTACTTTTTCCCTCAAGAAAACTTGTATGTCTAATGATAGACAGCTAGATTAAATGGTTGGCTCGTATGTTGATTGATGGGAATACAAAAAAAAAGAGCGAAGAAACGATCTAATAACTCCGATAGTTTACTTCTTCATTTTAGATTGTCGGGTAGACCCAAATTAACATTTTAGTTACCATTTCTATTTCGTTTAAGCTTCTACATAATATATAAGTTACTTTCAGTGAACCTAATAACTTTGTTACCTTCACCAAACTTAATAAATTTTGTTACCTTAATCATCCAGGCCTCTACTTAATATATGTTACTTTTGACATGTATAAAGTCTCTTATTTGGGTTCTATGTAACGTTGGTACAATGTCTAGCATTTTTTTTCGCTTCGGTGCTTACACTACAAGAAAAGACCACTATTAGCGGCGACACCTTTAGCGGCGACAGCCAGCTGTCGCCGCTATTGGTCGATCCGCGTGAAACCCAAACCCCAACCGTTGATCATTATTCTGATCTAATGGTTGGGGATTAAAGAGGCAATACCGGCGACAGATTATGATCAATAGCGGCGACACCCTTTCTCCGCTAAAGGTAGGTGACCCACTTTAGTCCCCAGCCACACATATCTTATCCAGGTTAACCCTGGTTAGCCTAATAGCGGCAACAGATAAGCTAATAGCGGCGACAGGCCGTCGCCGGTATTGCTCGTTCCGTAAAAGACCTGCACAACGCCATTTTCTTCCCTCCTCCTTCATTTTCCCCCCAAATCTCTGTGAACCACTGCCGTAGAACCGCGTTTTTTGCCCAAATCGGTTAGTTTAACTTTCTTTTTGTTAAATCTCTTCTCTATTTTGTTATTTACATGTTATAGGCTTTAATTTTTGCTCGTTTTTGTGTATATTTGTGTTTATGGAAGAAAATTCGGATCACCACCATCTCTTCTCCGGTCACCACCTTCACTTCTCCGGCACCACCTCGTCTCAGCGGTCTTAGTCTACTTGAAACCAGAAAAAACGGTTAGTTTTATATGTATTTTTTTTAAAGTTTATTGTATAATTTTTGGTTTAGGTATGTAAATATGTGTATGTAAGGATGAATGTTTGTATGTCAAATGTATAATGTAGGTGTATTTGGAGAAAATGAGTATATGAAAGTCTATGTATTTGTGTATGTAGGTGTATGTAAGCATGTATGTGGGTATGTAAGTGTATGAATGAATGAATGTATGTATGTAGGTGTATGTTAGTATGTTGGTGAAAAATGTGTATGTTAGTATGAATGTTTGTATAAAGTATGCAAATGTGTATGTAAGGATGAATGTTTGTATGTCAAATGTATAATGTAGGTGTATTTGGAGAAAATGAGTATATGAAAGTTTATGTATTTGTGTATGTAGGTGTATGTAAGCATGTATGTGGGTATGTAAGTGTATGAATGAATGTATGTATGTAGGTGTATGTTAGTATGTTGGTGAAAATGTGTATGTTAGTATGTATGTTTGTATAAAGTATGCAAATGTGTATGTAAGGATGAATGTTTGTATGTCAAATGTATAATGTAGGTGTATTTGGAGAAAATGAGTATATGAAAGTCTATGTATTTGTGTATGTAGGTGTATGTAAGCATGTATGTGGGTATGTAAGTGTATGAATGAATGTATGTATGTAGGTGTAAGTGTATAAATTTTATGGTTTTGATCAAAATGTGTATTTGTTTATGTGTAGGTTTGAAAAAAATGTTAAAGTTTGATAATTTGTATATTTGTGTTTAGGTTTTAAAACATTTATATTTAAATTTGACAAATATATATTAGTTAGGAAATACCCTCTTTATATTAAAATCATCATTTAAAACATAACGAACATAGAAAATACCCGCCAAAATTGAAATCATCATTTAAAACAAAAGGAGCTAAGAAAATACCCGCCCGAAATATAAACCATTATGAAGAACATTACGAGCTTAAAAACTGTGCCTGGTATTGAATTCATCATTTCAAACATAACAAGCAAAGAAAACACCCAATCGAAATTGAAATCATGATTTAAAACATAACGTTCCGCCCAAAATTTAAAACAATCATTAAGAACATAACAAGCTTAAAAAACTGTGCCCGTGTTTGAATTAATCATTTTAAACATAACGAGCTTAGAAATACCCGCCCGAAATTGATTTAGAAATTAATTTCGGGTTGTCCCCGTTTATCTTGGGACTGCTTTTTGAATACTTTATCTCATTTAGGATGTGAATGTGTATTACATGATTGTTTGTTTAAGAAGGATTCGGTTATCATTTTCTCTTTGCTCCTCGGGTATATATATCATTACATATATACTTGGGAGCCAAGAGGAAATGCTGTCGATTTTTTCTTAAACAAACAATCATGTAATACACATTCACATATGAGATAAAGTGTTCAAAAAGTGGGTTTAGCAGCCTACCCTTGTCTTCTTAATCCTAAATTACATTTTCTTTCAGTTGCATAATGCCTATCGATAAAAGTTGGATTGATTCCCCCGTCATTCACCTCACTACAAGCAAGGACTCAAGTCATTTATCGAGATGTGTGAAAGAGTGATAAAAAACCACGATGAAGTTAGATGTCCGTGTACCCAATGTAAAAATTCCGGCTTAAAAACTATGGCAGAAATGAAATATCATTTGCGTATTAACAGTTTTTGGAAGGAATACACGAAGTGGACCTATCACGGGGACACGACTCCAATTGCAGAAGTAAACGATGTTGCGCCATAAGACGGTATGGGAAACGTTATTGAAGACATTAGGGGGGAGCGTATGGAAGAAGATACATACCTTAACCAAGAGAACTCGAATGGAGATAGTAGCGGTGTTGTTAATGATTTTGAAGACCTGGTAAAGGAAGTTGAAACAGAATTATATCCTGGTTGTACCAAGTTTTTTTCTATCGACTTTTTAGCAAAGCTTTTGAATATAAAGGATACGTACCATTTGCAAAATGAAGCAGTAGATCGAATCCTCTCGTTGTTACGAGAGTCAATGCCAGAAGGCAACAAGATTCCCCTTTCGTATTATGTAGCTAAGAAAACATTTAAGAAGATTGGTTTGGCATATGAGATGATAGATGTGTGCACAAATGATTGTGCTCTCTTTTGGAAAGAAAACGAGTCCTTGCAAAGTTGTCCCGTTTGTAATGAGAGTCGATGGGTCGATAAAGACACAAAAGGCACGAAGGTGGCTCGTAAGGTGTTACGATACTTTCCTTTGACGCCTAGACTACGACGTTTGTATTGTTCAAGGCACACAGCGAAAGATATGATATGGCATAGTACCGGACGATCGGAAGATGGGACTATGCATCATCCAGTTGATGGATCTGCATGGCAAAACTTTGATAAAAAGTACCCAAAATTCGCGATGGAGCCACGAAATGTTCGCTTAGGGCTTGCAGCTGACGGTTTTTGTGACACCTGTGTCACTGCGACCATCAAACAAATACCAAACCAATGAAATATTGTATTTCATACTTTGGACTTGTATAAATATGTGTATCTTTTACACATATCAATTCTTGTTCGATTTCAAGCTCTAAATCGCTTTCTGGAAGGTTATACGCGCACTGATGCGTAAATATAACCAGTTTAATCCAACGAACACTCCGGAATAGTGAAATAGGCTTAACATACCTTAAATACCCTTTACATAACTTAAAAATAAGTTTTGGAAGGTTTGGTATGGTGAAATCAAGTTAAATCGCTTACAGGGACTAAAGTTGACAAACTGCGAAAGTATGCCAATTTGAACTGTAACGAACATTCCGGAACATGACCATAAGTTAAACACACCTTAAATATCCTTTACATAGCTTAGAAATAGGCTTTGAGGGGTTCGGTGTGCTAAAATATACTTTTGGGACATTCAGGGACTAAAAGTGTCAAAAAGTGAACAAGTTTGCATTTTCGCGCATAACTTACGTTCTGAATACATCCGGACATCCAAAAATTTATGTAAGCACTAAAATATTTTATTTTAGTGTTTGGCATAAGAAAAATCCATTCGTCGCGTCATTTGGATCGTGTTTTTCGCGCTTATGCGCATTCCGTCGTAATTAAGCGAACATCGCGATCGTACGGCCAAACGAACCAACATCCGACATATTTTTGAGCATGTTTCATGTCCACAATGTTTAGGCATCATTTTAGGGCCTTAAAGTTGGCTTTACGGACCTTAGAAGTGTCGGGAATGGCCTTAAACACGTGCAGGGACTGAAACTGTAAATTCTGAAACATGTTGCTGATCAGACAAAGCCAGGCGGCCCGCCTGAGCCTTTGTGAATCCTGAAGCGGGCCGCATGGCTCCTTCTGACCAGATTAACTGCATTTAACAGCAGATTCCAGTTGTTTAATCCACAACCACACACTCACACTTGCTTAGTCAGCTGATAAGAACCCATTTTTAGTCACCACAACTTGCCAACAAGTGTACGCACGAGATTCGATCACGATATTCAAGAAACGATCCTAACGGTTCGGGTATTCCTATAAATACCCATCCACCCCATTGCAAAACTTACAAGAATTTTGATTTGAGAAACTCTAAGTTGAAACTATTGTTTCATACCTGAGATTTTTGAATCGAAAATAGCATTCGGGGACCCTTCGTAAGTATTCTTTCGTTCTTTTATTGCTTTTCGAGTCTTTTCGAGTCTGAAAGTCAAACTTTGTTTGACTTTCTGCGTTGACCAGTTTATGGTCAATGCGAAGTTCGTTTGAACTTCGCAACGTGAGTGTAATCACGTTGGTTATAGTCCCTTGGGACTATGCCTACTGATTACCACGTTGTCTAGGGTCGTAGTGTAAGCGATCTAATAAATCGCTTATACCTTCGAACCCGACCCATTTGGTCGATCATTAGGATCCGACCAAACACATTAGGTGACCATAGTAGGTAGGGAATAACCTTCCGAGGTTATACCTTATGGTCGTTTCGTTAAGTAGTTGTATGATAGGTAGTTTATATGCCTTAGGTAAATTACCAGAATACCCTTTTCATGTATAATTGGTAATTAAGCATATGTAACCTAAACTTTTGTCACATAACTGATTATGTAACATGTTTAGGCATATAACACTTGTCATAGGACTAGTTAGACGTTCCGAACGCGTTTCACGCGAACGGCGCGTTAAAGTAGCATAACCTACCTAAACGGGTCGTAATGGGTCGTAAGCACTTATGTTAGGTTTCATTTAGTATGTAGGCTTTGTTAAATCATATTACACGAGTCTCCACACTCGTTTGGTTTACGAACCCTCATTCTATCCGATCCTCCGATTTAGGTCAGGTTTATTAACATAGTTACCTATATTAGGTGCCGTTTGATATCCGTGATCTCTAGCATTGTTTGGTTGTCACTCAAGGACTACTGAGCATTCTCAAGTGAGTACATAGACCCCTCTTTTACTGTTTTCCAAACTGTTTTGGGGTGGAACACATGTGCCTACTTGTTACTTTCATGCTTTCCATGTTTTCACATCATATACCTTCTATGTTCAGTAGTACATTATAGTACCTGATTTCATTACATTTCATGCTAGGTGTGCCCATTGTGTGCATTACTTAGTACATCGTTTTCATTACATTTCATGCTAGGTGTGCCCATTGTGTGCATTACTTAGTACATCGTCCTACATTACAGGTTACATGCTATGTATGTCTATTGTTGCATACTTAGTACAGGTTACATGCTACGTATGTCTATTGTTGCATACTTAGTACAGGTTATATGCTACGTATGTCTATTGTTGCATACTTAGTACAGGTTACATGCTACGTATGTCTATTGTTGCATACTTAGTACAGGTTACATGCTACGTATGTCTATTGTTGCATACTTAGTACAGGTCACATGCTACGTATGTCTATTTGTTGCATACTTAGTACATTTGTTATTCATTACATGCTTACATTTTGGATACATATTACATGATTTACATTAGACATGAACATTTTACTTTGGTAGTTTTGTTTGAGTAAGTGATTAAGTAACGAGGCGTGTGTAATATGATACAAGCATGGTGGATACGCCGCTGGTACTTCCTATATATAAGTGTTTGTATGGTATTACATATCGTAGCGTTATTTGAATCATTTCAATTTGAGACATATAACATATTATACAAATAACATACTTTTCACAAGACATTGTTTTACAAACAACTTATCTTATACAAACTCATTTTACATGGTTATTCATTTAACCTTACATTATTCTCTTATTTATACATATCATCTGATCTTATCGTTTTTCAAATGATTTACAAGACAAAGCAAATTACAAGGTTCATGACTAAACATTTTCTCAAACATAAGTCATGAAACCTATTTTCACAAAACCTATGTATCTCACATGCATTTTTATGCCGACGTACCTATTTTCACATGTGTTTTTCAGGAGCTGTTGCATAAGATGATCAAGATACACATAGGCAGACTTGGGCTTTAGTGACAATAAAAGATGCAAGACTAGTTAATTATGTTGTATTTCTTTGTTTGTTAAGACATTGTAACACTTTTAATCAATAAAACGAAACTTCAATTGCCATGGATTTGAAACAATTAATTCTGTTACAACACTCCCCGACGTTTCCGCCACGTTTAGTATGTTCTACGTGGTCGGGGTGTGACAGTTTTAATCCCTTTAACAACGGTAGTGGATCCTCAACTCATAGCACGTGGCCGGTTATACTCACCACATATAATCTGCCTCCCTGGCTATGCATGCGAGAGTCCACATTCATGTTGACCTTGTTGATTCCTGGCCCTAAATCACCGGGGAAAGACATGGACGTTTTCCTTAGACCGTTAGTGGATGAGCTTAAGCAATTGTGGCAGACAGGTGTACGTACTAAAGACGCAGCAACAAACACATACTTCACAATGAAGGCGGCGTTGTTATGGACCATAAATGGCTTTCCAGCCCGTAGTAGTCTATCAGGTTGGAGCGGACAAGGCTACATGGCATGCCCAACTTGTAACCAAGACACTCCTTCAATACATGTAACTGGTAAATGTGCTTATGTTGGTCATCGCCGGTTCTTAGATGCCAACCATCCTTGGAGAACAAGTCTCGACTTTAACGGGAGAACCGAGACACGAGACCCTCCGAGACAGTTTAGCCCAGCTGACATAGAAGCTCAACTCGGTCGTTTAATTAATCGTCTACCAGGCAAGCATCCAGATTTTGGAGGTGGGAGGATAACCCGGTTAGATTTCGAGTTGAACTGGACCAAAAGAAGCATATTTTTTGACCTTGAGTATTGGTCTTCTCTGCAGCTGAAACATAACTTAGATGTAATGCATATAGAGAAAAATGTGTGCGACAGCTTGCTCGGTACTCTTCTAATGAACGATAAGAGCAAAGACACGCCAAATGCGCGGTCCGACTTGGAAAAACGAAACATTCGGTCGTCATAATGGCTGAAACAATCGAGTGGCAAGTTCTTAAGTCCCCACCCAAAGTACTCATTCAAGTCCGATGATCGAAAACTTTTTTGTCAGTTTATAAAAAATGTTAAATTACCAGATGGGTTTGGATCTAATATCAGTAAGAGGGTGACAGATAACAATGCTAACATTACCGGGTTGAAATCTCTTGACTGTCATATCCTCATGCAACGCTTGATACCGATTGGGGTTAGAGGGCTTTTGACTAAAGATACATCTACACCAATAGTAGACCTTTGTATGTTCTTTAAGCAACTTTGCTCTAGAACACTATCGGTGGATGATATGAAGAAAGCAAAGGATAACATTGTTACCATCTTATGCAAGTTAGAGATGATCTATCCACCTGCGTTTTTTGACATTATGGTTCATTTACTTGTGCATTTACCTGATGAAGCGATTGCGGGAGGTCCAGTAGCTTTTAGATGGATGTATCCATTTGAAAGGTACATGAAAAAACTAAAGAACTATGTCAAAAACCCGGCAAGGCCTGAAGGTTGTATAGACGAAGGTTATGTGTTTGAAGAAGCTCTAACATTTTGTTCAATGTACCTTAAAGATGTTCAGACTAAGTTCAATCGCCCAGATAGAAACGATGATGTCGTTGTTGAAAAAAGAAAGTTATGGGTGTTTGAGTCCAAATGTCGTCCTGTTGGCGCAACAAAGAACAAATATCTATCATTCATCGAAAAAAGCAAGTTGGAATGGTTTGTCCTCGAAAACTGCGCAGAAGTTAGGGAGTACATGAAGTGAGTGCTTCTATCTTTAACTTTTCATAATCTGTTAATTGGTATTTTTCGTTCCTTTCTTATATTTGTTATCAATGTAGTGAATTCAAACATACACATCCCCAAGATGATCTTAAAACCAAATTTCCGGGATGGTTTCTCCATAAGGTATAATACATATATAACACTCATTACTCTACACTTGCTAGGTAATACATATATAACAAACATTATTACTCTATATTTGTTAGGTCCATTCGATGAAAACACAAAATTCTCCGGAATTCCACCCGGAGTTGTATGCTCTTTCAATTTGTGCGAAAATGACTGCTTACACTTACACTGCTTGCATAGTCAACGGTGTTAGGTTTAAGACACTTGAACGTGATGCAAAATGCGCAACGTAAAACTTTGGGGTGGAAGTGGTTGGAGAGAATGGTGTGAAATTTTATGGCCAATTAGAAGAAATTATTGAGTTGCGTTATACAAATGATTATTCCACTGTCCTATTTCGGTGCAAGTGGTTTGATACTCGAAGGGGTGTAAACCATGACAATAATATCACCAGTATAAGCACTGAACATGAATGGGACAAAGACGATCAACTCATATTTGCTTCGCAAGCCAAACAAGTGTTCTTCATCCAAGAAACATCTCGAAACCAAAAAAATAAACATAGGTGGGAGATCAATACCGGCGACATGGGCCTTTAGCGGCCATTACTAATACCGACGACACTTTTAGTGACGACATTCGTCGTCGCTAAAGGTGGAAGATCAATACCGGTGACAGGGGCCTTTAGCGGCGACAACAGGTCAATAGCGTCCAAGCAATACCGGCGACCCTTTACCGGCGACATGTCGCCGCAAAAAGTCAATAGCGGCGACAAAAGTCATCAATACCGGCGACAGCTGTCGCCGCTAAAGGTGGCCCGTTCTTGTAGTGAAGAAATTATGGGGGTGAATATCCTTCTTTAGTGAATATTCCTTGTTTTTCTTGTGGAAGTGATAATGCCATTTCTAAGTTCTTGCAGAATCAACATGGGTAAGATTATTGGTGATAGTCTGCTTATGATGGACCCTTTACCTACTACAATAAGGTATAGGCAAGTACGTGCTTTAAATTACAAAGCAAGGGTAAGAGAGTTGTAGGGAACAAGCAGCCAGGTGAATATCAATCTGTTGGAGACACTATTAGTGTAGTATGATAATTAGTTGATGTCTTCTCAGTTCTCAGCAAACATCATGTAACACATTTTTAATAGAATCTAAAAAACATCTTCACATATTTAATAAATAAAATCCATTGCACATACAATACACAACTAAAAGTGAAAAAAGCAAGTTATCCAGATACACATTATAAAAGTAGCTCGTGTTCACAAAGACACATTTTTCATTGTCTCCTTATTTATCGATTGAAATAATATTAAAAAAGGTTAAGGAGATCATTTACCAAGTTGATTTTAGACCCGATTTAAAATTGTGTCTCAATTCAGTGGCGGATCTAGAAAATCCGACAAGCCGTAACGTTTTATAAAAAAGCCGTAACGAAATCATAAAAAGGTCAAATTTTTCCAAAATTTACACTAATTTACACTACCGCCGGAGCGCCAAGCCGTAGCGGAGGTTGCCCCTTCTTATATGCTAGGTCCGCCCCAGTGTCTCATGCTCGGCTCAATGCCTGTTAGCTTGTTAATTATTACCCAGTGGATTTTTCAAATACGTTTCCTACTATTATAATTATTTTTATAACTTATGCAAGCAAATTAAAAATATAGAAAGCTACTTAATACCATACTCAAAAGATAATGTTTACAGGTATACTTCGGGTAGATAGGTATGTGAGCTTCCGTAATTGTGACGGGTATCATTTAATACCATACTCATCTCATACCTAAAAAAACATTTAAAACTAATCTCATACCCGAATCCATCGCATTATATCTCAAATGTTTTGGGTTTTAGGTTGGTCCATCGGGTTCAAGTTTGTTGGCCATCGATACATAGTGAACAAGTAACTCTCTGAAAAGCGACAAGGTCTATGGAGAGACGATTACATTGAACACATTAGATTGTGTTCATGTTTGTCACATCTTAAAAAATGAAGAACACAAAGATGCTGAATGAGACAGAGAGTAACACGTCATAAGAACATGTATAAAGAGAATTAACACAACTTTTCTCTACAATAAAGGGTATGGTTTGGAAGTGGTAAGGGCTCCATTGGAAGTCGTCCCCTTTGTTGCTTACACGCGACAATCCAGCCAACAACATCTACAATGATCTTATTTAGTATATTTGACAAAATAGATACATTGAGGAACATACAAATACCAATAATTAACTTTTGGTGTCTTCTATCATGCTGAAGAATTTGAATAGAATGGACTAATGGATACAGACAAAACCCTCTTAGAAGCAGATTCTTATATGGAATAAGTTTAGTGTCTTCGCTTATGACGTTACTAAAGTCACCATAAAGCAACATGTTTCATGTGTTGCATAATCTTGATATTCAAAACTCTCAATTTGGAAATTATTCAGTATGAATACATTAGCTACGTACCAAATTCATATCATTACAAAAGTCCATTTAATGTTCAAGAACATAAGTAACTGTTTTATCTTTGGAAAAGAAAAGAGTGTTCATGATGAAAAATTAAAATATAGTTTTATTATGCAAAAGAGAAAACAAAATCACTTACGTTTTCATGAAGAAATATAACCAATAATCTATTTTTAACAACGATATCCGATATGAAGTCAACTCAAGCAAAGGAAACAACATACCAACCTACATAGTTTCTGCGTGATGAAAAAGAATCAACTACGGAATGAACATCCATGCTTTATTACACCTTATCTTTATTATCTACCCTGGAAAAAAATGAATGCTTTGATCTTAACCCATATAAAGGAAGATGTTGTTTGTTACCTATATATTACATGTACAATTCTTATTTATGATGAATACCACTAATTGACTAGTATAAATCTAAGCATTACATGATTACTGTTTTGGTCAAAAATTACCGAAGCAATTTAGTGATCAAAATAGTTAAGTGAGGTAGTGTGCTAAAAAGTGTGTTGGAAATATGCTGGTTAAGTTGTTTGGAAAAACAGTTTTCAGGATACGGCTCAGGATATTGAGCTATATCTACGATCAAACTATGAGCAAAAAGTAAAGGGGGTGACACGAGATATACGAGGAAAGCCCTTGATCAATCTAGATCGCCGGCATAAAACCTCGGGAGCTGACAATCGCAGCTGCCTTGTTCTTCTTATTGCTTTAAACGTCAGGATACAGTGCAGGATATCGATCAGATCGCTAAGTGTTACAATGCTTCTTGTGAAAGTGAAAGTTGCGAGAGAGTAAGTGTGAGAGAGTAGTGAGTGTAGTTGTTGTGTCCTATTGATCTGATCTATCCATCTATTTATAGTTACGAGAAACACAAACTAAAATTCCTATAAATGTGGGATGCTCCCGAATATTCCATTATTAACGTTGTGGACCGAGTAAAGCGGCTACAACGTCTTCATTTGAACGACTTGGACCGAGTCTTCCGGAGAAAGGGTCTTCGTGAACGTTGGGAACCTGGACTCGTACTCCTGCACACAATCCGTTAGTAATCCTCAGGATACCATCCAGGATGTTACCAATATCCTGAATCAGCATCCCGGATACGAACATATATCAGATAAGCAAGATATAATTTAAGATATTATTCAGGATATGAGCTCAGAATTTCGCCCATAACAATTGTCCCAAAAAAATGTTACCGTTTAGTATCCTGGCACTAATGGTTATATTTTTTACGAATAACGAGGCAATTAAGAGATTAGACTCATGATGTGACCGTTTGTAACCGCGCAACCTATATTTACTCATTGCTCCCTATATCTTCTCATGCTTATCCCATTTAACCTTCACCAAAGAGAAAAAGGTAAATACTTCTCTCTCTCCATTCCCTCTTCTTCTCACATTCTGTTCAATATTCCGGCGAGAATATGACAAGGCAAACAAGATCAAGCTCCGATGACTCCGCCCCTCATTCATCCAGCAGAATCTTCTCCAAGAACCGGAGAAAGAGATATGCTCCTTTGATAGTGCCCACTTATCAGCTCTCAAATCCTCAGGCATCTTTCCAAAAGAAACGGTGTTCCGGCCGTTTGACCGGGAAATTCGGTCGGACATGGTTTCCGACGAGTGGTTGTGCTTCAATGCTTTCCCCTTCGCCCTAGGGCTGCAATTTCCTTTCTCAGACTTTATCACCGAGTTCTTCAACGTGACCAAAATCTGCTTCAGTCAGACAATGCCGATGCACTGGCGAGTATTGTCTGTTCTTGATCAGATCAAGAGAAACCATATCCCTGACCTTTCCGTTCATGACCTCCCCCTAGCGTATCGGCTTAGATGCCATGGTTCCAGTAGATTTTTATTCTATTCTACCTCCGGCGATCCACTGATACTTCGTGCCACCAGGAACGAGGAGAATTGGCAATCCAAGTTCTTCTTTGTAAAAAGAAACTCCATACCTGGTGGAACGGAATATCCGGTGAAGTGGTTGAGAAAGGGTAGGATTTAGGGTTCTAGGATGATCCTGTCTTGTATCCTGCTTCATATCTTTGAACTAACCATTTTTCTTTTATTGTCTTGTACACAGCTGATTTTAGGAAGCTTGAACCTCCCCTAGCTGATTCACAGAAGAGAATTGACGCTATCAGACTCCTCCCAGAGGCTGAAAGAAGTTTTAACCCGTCTCCACCATCTCCAAGCCCTCTTTCCAGTGCAAACATGTCTGGTAAGGATCCTGCACAATATCTGCCATACATGTTTTTAGTTGATATATTTAGGAAAGAATTTTACTCCCTGTATGCAGACTCTAGCAAAGTTCCAATCCTCCTTAATCTTGACGAACTTGATAGTTACCCCACTCCAGTCATCGTCAAGAAAGAGACTCCTGCTGCTACCAGCTCCAAACCACTCCCGGCCCCTAAGGCCAACCCAAGGACTCGTGCTTCCACCGCAAAAAAGAGGAAAGGCTCCGAAGTCAGTGCCCCAGGCCCGGAAGGGTTCTCCTATGAAGAACTCAGCTTTTCTGACTCCTTAGAGCCGATGACATCCTTCCTCAACAAGGTAATATCCTGCGACTATATACTGCATACATGTTCTGATAGGATATCCTTACAGGATATCCTAGTTAATATATTTTGACTTATACCTGAATTTTGACGTACAGGGTCTCCAGTATCTGCTCCACCTTTACACCGATGCTTGTAGTACGAACACATTTCAAGAGGCCAGGATCAAGCAGCTCGAGACCACTGTTGCCGACCAAGGGGCCATCGCCGAGGTGAAGACTCGTCACTATGAGGATAAGCTGAAGAAGGTCACCCAGGATGTTGAGATCAAACTGGCTACCATCCAAATGGAGCATGAACAGGCCATGGTCTCTTTCCGGGAAGGGATCAAAGCCTCTGCCATCATTTCTCTGCTACAAGCTCGAATTAAAATGGCTTATGAGGCCAAGGAGACAGGCCTTGAATGCCCATCCTGGCCGGTTGAATCCTGGGTGGCGAAGCTGAAGGAGCTTGGAGGCAAGGCTGTACCCCTTCCTGCTGAAACTGGAGAATCCTCTAAGTCAGCAAAGGTGGTGGACAAGGCTGGAGATAAGAAGGACGCTGGAATGGATGCTGGCGAGGATGCTGCACAGGATGCCGGGACGGATGCTGGGGTCGAGAAGACGGAGAAGGCTGGTGAGGATGCCGCTGTGTGAGGGCATTAAAGTGGGCGATGATGGATGTTGATGCCTAGGCCGGAGCCCACTTTTTTAAATTTGATCGTTGGTTTGTAACCCTAAGACAATTTACTTTTTCTGCACTTTACTTTTCCTGCATTTGAACAATATGATGGCCAAAGGTGGAGGGATCCTGAGTTTCAGGATGAAGCCCTTGGTCATCATCGCTAGTATGCTTTTGCTTTTGAACAATATAACAGTTGGAGGTGGATGGGTCTCGGTTTGAGACAAAACCTTCATCTGTTAAGTACATATGGTACGGGACTAATCGTGCTTTTGGTGGATGGACCTTGGTTTGAGGTGAAACCAAAAGCACAACTTTTGATATGTTAATAATATAACTTTCTTTTGGCTTTATATCTGTTGTCACTATCTTAATGCATAAATTTTATTTATGAAAATAGTTTAATTTAGACAATTTTGGGAACACATTGTAAGAGTATCCTAAGAAATATCCTGCTCAGGATACTGACACATAATCTGTAAGAGTCAAGTTATCCAGAAAGGAGAGATCATACCAGAGATTCTTAAAGAGTCAATTCCAATCTTCAATTATAGAAATGTCCCCAGTGCACACTTATAGGTTCAAATCCATCCTTCAAATTGTATGAAACATGTCCCCTGTGTTTAACACGTTTGAAAACTTAATATCCTAGGGATAAACCCTTAATATCCTGGGGATAAACCTTTTATATCCTGGGGATAAACCCTTAATATCCTGGGGATAAACCCTTAATATCCTGGGGATAAACCTTTAATATCCTGGGGATAAACCCTTATTTTCATGCGCTACAGGCGAGAGTGTACAAACTCCAAGACTTAGAATGGTGAAAACCTTTAAACCTTAGAGAGTATGAAAATACCCTTTCGTGAGAGAGGGTGATCAATCCTCATATACCTTTAGGATCCAGGATATAGCCAATAGTAACGAAATTGTCAGCCACTTTCACATGAACTGGTCCCGCTACCTTGAACTATCCCTAGATAACTTGCGCTCCAGGCGGGGTGTTTAAACCCAATTCGTAAGAAAGGTGAATACCTTTAAGCCTTTGAAGGGATCAGAATCCCTTAACCGTGAGAGAGGGGGCCAATCCTCTAATCCTTCGAGATATCCTTAGCGTGTATCCTGGAGCTATATCCTGAGGCATATTCTGCAAAACAATCTTTAAACTAAGGTGGGTGTTAGCTTGGCTAACACCCCTCCGATGCTTAAGTCAGTATTGGGTTCAAGATAACAAACAAATTCAAACATATTTAAAAGAGGTAGAATACATACCATTCTGGGATAGAAATTAAATTCTATTCTTACTTGAAATATAGATTTAAGTGCACAGCATTCCATGATCTTGGTAGCATATCCCCTTCCATACTCCTGAGTCGGTATGCTCCTTTTCCTGATTCTGATTCAACCTCATATGGTCCTTCCCATTTTGGAGCCAGCTTTCCATCGGCAGGATTAGTGGTATTTTGAAAAGCCTTTCTTAACACCCAATCCCCGACTCGAAATCTTCTAGTCCTTATATTCTTGTTATATGCTCTGGATATCCTTTGTTGATATGCTGCCATCCTCAGCCTTGCTGCATCCCTCGTTTCGTCTACAGTGTCCAAGTCTTGACATAAAGCTTCAGGATTCTGCTCAGGATCCCGGAGGATAGATCTTGCAGTAGGTATCACCATCTCTGTTGGGATCACTGCTTCTGCTCCAAATACCAAGGAAAACGGGGTTTGGCCCATTGCATTCTTTACCGTCGTTCTATCAGCCCACAAAACAAAGGGTTGTTCTTCTGCTCATCTTCCTTTCTTGGCTCCTAGTCTCTTCTTCAAGTTGTTGACAATTATCTTGTTTGAGGATTCAGCTTGTCCATTTGCTTGAGGATGTACCGGGGTAGATGTGATCATTTTGATTCCCCAACTTTTGCAAAAGTCAGTAGTCCTCTTGCTTATAAACTGGGATCCATTGTCATAAATAATTTCAGCTGGTACTCCAAACCTGGTCAGGATTTTCCTCTTTATGAAGTATACTACTTCTTGGTCTCTAACTTGAACAAATGCTTCAGCCTCAACCCACTTAGAGAAATAATCCGTCATTGCCAGCATAAAGACTTTTCCTCCCGGAGCCTTTGGTAATTTCCCTACTATGTCCATACCCCATTTCATAAATGGCCAAGGGGAAGCTATAGGATATAGTGGTTCAGCTGGTTGATGTAGTATGTTACTGTGCCTTTGACATGCATCACATCTTCGAGCATATTCTGTAGCATCTTTTTTCATTGTCGGTCAATAGTATCCTGTTCTTAATACTTTTGAGAATAATGACCTGCCCCCAGTGTGGTTGCCACACTCCCCTTCATGTATATCTTGGAGCACTTCCTTAGTTTCAGGATCCTCCAAGCACCTTAGATATGGTCCTGCAAGAGATTTCTTATACAAAACATTATTTATAATGGTGAATCGTGATACCTTCATCCTAAATGCCTTAGGATTTTCGTTTCTGGGGATGTGTCCTTCCTTGAGATATCTCATGATTGGAGCCGTCCAGGATTTACGATCCTCCTCAGGATACTCAGCAGCAGGATCCTGAATACTTACTACTTCTTTATCCTGAGGATTCGTTGCAGGATACAAGATATGCAATATTAGTATTTGGGTCCCTTCTGGTATCCTGACCGATGATCCCAGATTTGCTAAGGCATCTGCTTCAGCATTATCTTCCCTTGGTACCTGTTCAATTGTAAAAACATCGAAATATCCTGCTAATTTTTTTGAGAAGATCGAGGTACTCGATTAACTTCTCACCTTTAACTGCATAGGATCCATTAAAATGATTAGTGATTAACAAGGAATCAACATATACTTGCAAATTCTTGACATTCATATTCTTAGCCAACTCTAATCCTGCAATTAAAGCCTCATATTCTTCTTCATTATTAGTAGCAGGAAACCCACACCTAATAGCCTGGGGTAATATGTCCCCCCTGTGGCGATTTTAGTAGTATTCCCAATCCTACTCCTCTAACATTGGATGCTCCATCAGTGTACAATGTCCAGGATCCTGAGGATTCTCCCAACTGTTGGACTTCTAGGTCTACCTCATCCTGAATGTCACTACTGAAATCAGCCCCAAAGTCAGCTAGAGCCTGCGATTTTATGGCATTTTTAGGTTCATACACTAAGTCATAAGCACTTAACTTCACTGACCACTTGGCCATTCTGCCTGACATCTCGGGTTTCCTAAGCACATTTTTGACAGGATAATTGGTTTTAACATGAATTCTATGTGTCTCAAAGTAATGTCTAAGCTTCGTTGATGCCATAACTAGTGCTAGTATCAACTTTTCTAAATGAGAATATCTAGTTTCAGCATCTAACAAACTTTTACAAACATAATACACAGGATATTGCTGACCTTCATGATCCTTTATAAGGACGACACTTACAGCATTCCCCGATACTGCGAGGTATAGGGACAATGGCTCACCATTCTTAGGCTTCATCAATAGAGGTGCAGTTGAAAGATACTGCTTCAAATCCTGCAGGGCTGCTTCATGCTTCTCTCCCCACTCGAACTTCTTGTTTTTCTTCAGGATATCATAAAATTCCTTGCATTTCTCGGAGGATCTTGAGATAAATCTGTTCAATGCTGCAACTCGCCCTGTTAACCGTTGAACATCCTTCATATTTTAAGGTGATTTGATATCCAAGATGGCTTTAATCTGCTTCGGGCTTGCCTCTATTCCTCTTTTGGTCACCATATATCCTAGAAACTTTCCTGCCCCCACTTCGAAATGGCACTTAGCAGGATTTAGTTTCATGTTGTACTGATCCAGGATATCAAATGCTCCCTTAATATCCCGGAGGTGATCCTCAGCCTTTTTAGATTTTACCACCATATCGTCAATGTATACCTCCATGGTGTCCCCCAGCTTGTCTTTGAACATCATGTTTACCAATCTCTGGTATGTTGCACCTGCATTTTTCAAACCAAACGGCATAGCAGTATAACAATAAATACCTGTTGGTGTCATGAAGGCAGTATCCTCCTGGTCCGAAGGCTCCATTTGAATCTACTGAAATCCTGAGGATGCATCCATGAAGGTTAACATCTCATGCCCGGCAGTAGCATCCACCATTGCATCAATATGAGGAAAAGGAAATGGGTCTTTGGGACAAGCCTTATTCAAGTCCGTGTAATCTACACAGACTCTCCATTTCCCATTTTTCTTCTGTACCACGACTACATTTGCCAGCCATCTTGGAAACTTGACTTCTCTGATCATTTTGGACTTCAATAATCTTTCAACTTCCTCTTGGGTAATTGTATTTCGTTCAGGAGAAAACTTCCTTCTTTTTTGCTGAACAGGCTTGAACGACCTGTCAATTCCAAGCTTGTGAGTGATAATGTCTTTGGATATACCTGTCATATCCTCATGCTTCCATGCAAATGTTGACATCCTGCACTTCAAAAGGTTAGTTAATTGTTCTTCAATATCCTGAGGGATATTGGTTCCTACGAGCACCGAGATATCAGGATTATCCTGATCCAGGATAACTTTCTTCATATCCTGCTCTGAAGCCTCCACGATATCCTGGGCCCGCATCTTTAATTGCTATGCTGCATTAGGCTTGGTTGAGGATTTCATTGAGGATGAGTAACATTCCTTCGCCTCCTGCTGATCACTATCAACCTTGACAACCCCCCAAGGGGTAGGGATTTTGATGCATTGATGATAAGTTGATGGCACGGCTTTCATATCATGGATCCAAGGTCTGCCCAATATTATGTTATAGCAGGATAGGGAATCCATTACACAGAAACGTTGTATTGAGTTGACCCCTTCAACATATACCGGTAACTTTATCTCTCCTACTGTGTTTCTAGCCTCTCCACTGAACCCAACAAGCACGGTGGATTTCGAAGTGATATCCATTGGAGATACATTCATTCTTTTCAAAGTCTCTAGTTGGATTATGTTAACGGAGCTTCCATTACCTACCAATATCCTGCGTACAAAATGGTTAGCCACATATAATGTTATTACAAGAGCATCATGGTGAGGATCCTGGACAGTATCCCTGTCATCACTGTCAAATGTGATCACTTTATCAGTTGTGAGGGTAGTCATCCTGGCTGGTTTATCTCCCCTTTCGGCCTTAGCTTCCTTTGCATGTCTCTTGGCCGCAGAATACGAAGTCCCACAAATGTCGGATCCTCCTGAAATAAAGTTGATTATCTTGGCATCCGCAGGAGGTGACGCCGCTCGTTCAGGATCCTTCTCAGTATCCTGACCCTTATTCTTCTTTCTTCCTAAGAGATCCTTCAGATATCCCTTGCTTAGAAGAAAGCTTATTTCTTTTCTTAGAGCAATGTAATCCTCAGTTACATGTCCGAAATCTTCGTGGAAGGCACACCATTTGGACTTATCCTTCCAATCAGCTTTTTGTTGATTCTTTCGAGGCCACCTGGCTTTGTCTCCTAAACCCTGCATAGCATACATTAATTCAAGAATGTTAACAGAAAAGCAATATTCAGATAATTCAGGATATTCTTCAGGATCCTCGTCTTCAACAGCATTTCACTTTCTTGTTGTCATTTTTGCCATACGGCTTAGAGCGATATGGTTTAAATTAGGATTCTGACTTCCTATTGGTTGAATCATAAGTGGTGGACAAGTTCATCCTCTCTTGCATCTTCTTGTCATCCTCCAGTCGAATATATCTTAGTGCCCTGTTTCGAGCTTCATCCAAGTTCCTGCATGGGTTCATTACAATATCTTGGTAAAATTGAGAATCCTATTGCAGCCCCATCTTGAAAGCCTGCACAACTGTTGCTACATCAAGATGTGGAATATCTAAGGATTCCCAGCTAAACTTGTTCACATAATCTCTTAAGGATTCCTGAGGTCCTTGAGTTATCTTGTAGAGATCACTTGTTAGTTTTTCAAAACTTCGACTACAAGAAAATTGACTATTAAATAAATTCACTAGGTGAGCAAATGATGTAATCGAATGAGGAGGAACATTCAAGAGCCATTTCAAGGCCGATCCTGTTAAGGTAGAACCAAAACCCTTGCATAGGCACGCTTCCTTGAGCTCCGGAGGGATAGGGTTAATCTCCATTCTTTCCCTATACTGGGCAATATGCTCTTCAGGATCCGTAGTTCCATCATACAGTTTCATGTTGGGAGTTTGAAATCTCTTTGGGGTTTCAGCATCACAGATAGGATAAGCAAAGCGGGATATCCTGTGGCTGTCTTGGGACACTTCCGGAATTGGCTGGACCACCCCAGGTACACTGGATATCATGTCCTTCAATTTCTGAAGCTCCCTAGTAAATGTTGACGTCATACCTGCATCCTGCAAAGATCCATTAGTGTTAGTAGCAAAAATATTATTATTTGACGCGTTACCAGTCCGAGGATTCTGGCCATATCCTGAAGCATATCCTGAGCTCCTCACAGTTGACATGGTAACCGAGGAGGGTATTTCAGGAGTATGATTCGGAGGATGGCTAGGCACAATATTTCCCCTATTATCCTCACTATACACAGCCGAACTAAAGTTCAAAGCTCTGGGTTGTAGAGGAGTGACGATATCCTCAACGGGTCTGCTTGAGCTAGATTTCAAGAGTTGTATTTCTCTCATCAGCATTTGGTTTGTTTCCTGTTGCTGCCTCATTTGTTCCTGCACACTTCCAAATAAGGTTAGAATTTCGTCATTAGAAGCTAGAACAGGACCAGATCCCTGGATGTTCCGAGTAGGAATAATATCCTAAGGTTGTGAAGAAGCCTGCATCCTTGGAGGAGGTGGTGGAAGCGTTGAACCAACGGTAGCAGAGGTTGTAGCAGACACGGTAGAGGAGCTCATGTTTGATCTCGAGGCCATTGCAAATAGTGTGGCAAAAAGTTTTGAGAATATAAATCCAAGTAATGATTTCGCAAAAGTTTTTAGTAAGGATGTTTTGGTCAAAAATCAAGCAATGATAATGCAACCAAACTTTCTGTTGTGAGGTGTGATGCTTGAATCAATGAACAATGCGAAGGATCACTCAGAAATGTAATGAACAAGTGACACAAAGATTTATACGAGGAAAAAGCCCTTGATCAATGAATGATCTCCGGCATAAAAAACCTCGGGTGATGGAAACTACCGATCACCAACTCAGATTAAGCAAGAAATGTATTACAACTTCGGATGATAGCGAGCTAGTTACAAGGATCACTATAGTGTAATGTGCAAAAAAGTGTGTAATCGCCAAGTGAATTGTCGAGAGCTGGTGAAAGCAGTTGCGAGTGTGTGTGTTAAGCTAAAAATAGCCAAGTGTTCTAATTTAGCTCGCTATCCCCTTAAAAATGGAAAATATCTAAGCTAACAAAGTTTCTGCATTTTGTGCAAGTCTTCCACGACTTCCATAACGTCCACTTCAGTCATGCACGTGCGGAATAAATATGGAATATGCTCCAGGAATATCGCCAAGACCAAGTCCAAGCCCGTACTCCTGCAAAACAACTTCACATTCAAAGTAGACAATCGTTAGTATAAGGATCCTGATGATGATCCATGATCCCGATCCTACAATACTTTCTGAGGATCACTAATTCAGACAGAATTGAGGATCACTAAACCCAACAGTAAATGACGATCACTGATCATTGTAAAATCCTCCCCTAACAATTGCCCCCAAAATATAAGGAGTAATTTGTAAATAAACGAGTTGTATTTTCTCGTTCTTATCCGTAACCAACTAACGGATATATAGCCGTTGTAATCGAACTATCCGTTGCCATCCTGACGTCACTGAAGTGACTACCCTGCAAGATCATCATTATAAATTGAAGTTAGAGATAAGGGTTAGAGAGCATTTATATTCGTGCGTTTCCTCCTTTAAATCCTCATTCGAAGATCCAATCAGGTAATTCTCTCTCCTTTCTCTCTTCATCTTCTTTCTCTGTTCCTTCTTTCCTCATCTTTATCTGCGATCAAGATGATGTTGAGATCTTCGCCGGCTAAGGATCACCGTAAGGACAGTCCCTTGAAGTCCCAAGGGATCATCAAAGATTCTGCGAAAGAAAGATGCTGCTTTTCCGATCCACAGATAGGCAGAATCCGCCATTGTTTCCCGGCGAACACCGTTTTCAAACCATTTGACCCCACCGTTCTAAGTGACTATATTTCTGAAACTTGGGTAGCCTTTCCGGTCACACCATTTGCAATAGGATACTCATATCCTTTTCCAGATTTCACCCAATCCTTCTTCTCTCTCACCGGCATCTCCTACATTCAAGCGATGCCAATGATCTGGAGGGTCTTATATACCCTTGAAAGGATCATTGAACATGAAGGAATTGATCTGGGAATGTCGGAGTTTGCAGAGATGTATGACCTTGTTAGCCATGGATCCCACTGATATCTACTCAAACATAAATGTCACGGCCCACGACCCGGTTTGACCCGTTTCAGGAGCCGCGGCAGAAAATACTGCGGTATTTATTTTAATTGAGTTTAACAGCGGAAACAGGATCGTTTAAAGCTAAAAATTTTCCCTGATTATTTTATTTCACAATTCGGGATAAAACCCCGATAATTTACAATAGTATGATTTTTCTAGGAAATCGTTATGTTACAAAACTTATTGCTTTATTTTATAATGAGCCACTATCTTAAGCTTGAAATGCTCCACAGCACTTTTCCTGATTTACAACAGATCACCTGAAACATGTTTGAAAAAGGTTTTGTCAGCGGGAAATACTGAGTGAATCATTCTATTTTGCATAATGATGCATAGTTATCAATTACAGCATAAAAGCGATTACAATGGCTTCTTATCTTATTTTTATCTGGCATTCTGTCACAATGGTGACATGTCACAATGGTGACGATGGTCATACCACTATTTAGATCAATGAACCTAAATAATGATGATTATCCCTGTAGGTCAATGAACCCAACAGTGATTATCCCAAGTAGGTCAATGAACCTAACTGGGAGACAATTAGTAATGTGCACAATACCCCACTAACCAGTAATTCAAGATATCCACGACTTAGTCCCTGTAATTATAACCTTGAAAATAATTTGAGGTATTGTTAAATATTTGATAAAAATAACTCACAAACTGTGAGAAAAGTTTTATAAAGCAATTTGATAAAAAGAGAATGACTCACAAACTGTGAGAAAAGGAGAATGACTCACATTGCAGATTTATACGGGCAGAGCCTAGCCTACTGATTAGCCTTTTTGTCCTAATTTTAATAACAAGCACACAATTTGGGATTAGTAATCAATCCAGCATTTACGATAACTCACGAGATCAAATTCTCACAATTAATGTCAAAATGCAATACTTTGTCCATCGAATTAACGATGATCCGTTGAATTAACAACGAATGACAAGGTATAATACTTTACCCATCGAATTAACGATGATCCGTTGAATTAACAACGAACGATAAAGTATAATACTTTACCTATCGAATTAACGACAATCCGTCAAATTAATGACGAACGATAAAGTATAACCCTAATGTGGGCGGCACTTAAACATTCATTGGATATTTAGATCAATCGGACAATGAATCGTAGCAGCGATTGTGCTAATACCCTGATTGCAGCTTCAATTTAGTGCCTGTGTGTGTTAATTGTGAGTATTTGGATGATATCTCCGCGCCTGAAGTGAATTTCTTCGTCGAACTAACGTACAGAAGCAAGTGCCAATGTTCTGAATTTATACACAATTTTTGCCAAGCTTACGGACCGTAAGCTTAATGACCTTACGCTCCGTAAGGTATACAAAATGCCTATATTGTTGCCACGTGTGGGACTAGCTCAGATGAGTCGACATTTTCTGAAAATTCAACTTGGAGAGCACGTAATTCGGATAATCGTCAAGTAGGGAATGCCCCCCTGAGTTTTAGGGGCCCTAATCCTGATTCTGAAAATTATGAAAATTTTAGGGTTTGCACAGAATCACTTGGGTGTCTCAATTAGGGTTTCCTATTGGTCAAATTACTTTAGTAATTATGACTTTTGATGAGAGTCGTTACATTCTCCCCACCTTAATAAAAATCTCGTCCTCGAGATTTACTGGACTAATTGAGAATACTCTCTCTTCCTTTTGGATTCCAGTTCCTAAGTATATTAGGATCCTGTGTTTGAATCCTACTTTACTTAAACTAACACTTTTTGTTTACCTTTACATCTTAGAAAGGTACTACCAAAGATTCGTCTGATAGACATTTCTTTGAGATTGGATATATAAAATATATCATGTATTCTAACTAACCTTCCTGGTAGTTGTAAACTATAAGTAGCTGATCCAATATGTGAAATTATTGGATATGATTCTACATAATTTGGTCTTAGCTTTCTTTTCTTACCAAATCTAACAATTCCCTTCCAAGGAGATACTTTTAATAGTATTTTGTCTCCAACTCGAACTCCAACGGCTTTTATCTATTATTTGTATAATTCTTATGACTATCTCTTGTTGTTTCCATCCTTTCCTTCGTGATACTGAATATCATAGTTGTAGTCATTTAGGATTTTCATCCATCTTCTTTGCCTCAAATTCTTTTTGCCCAATTATATATATCTTAACTTCTTATAATCTGTATAGATAGTATCCTTACTTCCATACAGATAATATCTCCAAATCTTAAGGCAAAAATTATGGTTCTAATTCTAACTCATGAGTGGTATAGTTCCTTCGTACCTTTTTCAATTGTCTTGAGGCATACGCAATTTCCTTTTTGCGTTGCATTAAGGAATATCCAAATCCTAGCTTTGAAGCATTACCATATACTTCAAAATCTTCTGTTCCTTCTGGTAAAACTAGGATTTATGTTTTAATATCCTAAAAACTTCTTCTTGTTTAGATCTCTATCAAACTTAACTATTTTACAGGTTAACTTAGTTAATGGTATAGTTATTTTGAAAATTCCTTAATAAACTGTCTATAATACTAAACCTATAAAATTCCTAATTTCCATTGCGGTTTGCAGAATCTTCCATTTGGTAATCACTGCTATCTTAGCAGAATTTATGTGAATACCTTCATGATTCACCATATGACCTAAAATTGCATTTCAGCCAAAATTTATTCTTCAAAAATTTTGGAGTAAAGCTTTTCTTTTTCTTAACATCCAATATTATGCTAACCGATAAGGTTCCTTGGCTTATCGATAAAATTCCTGGAATTAGATGAATTTTACATTCTATCTTCATGTAATCTAGGTAAATCTTCTGGAAATATATCTGGGTATTCGGATTTTACAGAAATTTCCTTAAATTCTGTATCTTTAGTATTAATGATTACTAAATCATATATACTATTCCTTTGCCTTCGTTCATAATTAGCAATTTCCATTACTGATATGAACTTCATAAACTTACCTGGTTTATCTCCGGTAATTCTAATTACTTCTCTGATGGTTGATTGAATTTCTAAGAAATTCTGATCACAGATAATGATCACAACATCAAATTCAACTAATTTCATAGATAATAGGATTGCAGAAAACTTATAACTTATTTCTAGGTTCTGCATAACCTTATCTATTTTAACTGAATTCTCATCTGCCGTTTCTAATATATATAGAAATTTATCTAATGCTGGTTAACGGTAGGTTAAGAGTTTGGCAGAGTAAAGTATTTATAAAACTTTGGTTTGCACCAGAGTCAAATAATACTTTTATGTAAACGTTGTAAGCTAAGAACATACCGGCTATCACATCTGGAATCATCTCGGCTTCATGAGTAGTCAGCTGAAAGGTTCTCGCATTCCTTTTTGCTCCTTCTGCTGGTTTGACTTGATTGTCAAATGGTTTATTCAGTTTTGGACAATCTGGCCTAAGATGTCCAGTTTCTCTACAGTTGTAGCAAACTGAAAATTTCTTCCTCCTACAATCTTCTTCTTGATGCCCTGGGATCTTGCAAAAATTGCAATATCCTTTGCATCTTCCAAAATGCTTCCTTTTGCAAAAATTGCAAAATGGACTAGTAGAATATTGCCTAATCCCTCCTTTCTTGAAATGGTTATAGTTACCCGAACTGAATTCTTGGGTAATCTTTTGGGCTACTTCCTTCCTTCTATTTTCTTCTCTTGTCCGTACTAGCTCGTCAGTCATAGTATTGGCTAATTCTACTGCATCATCAATTGTGCGAGGTTTCGCAGCTTTGACAATATTACGAATTTCGGAAATCAATCCCCAAATATAACGAGAAATAAGTACCGGCTCTGGCGAAGCCAGGGTTGGTACCACTCTAGCATATTCAAAGAATGTCGTAGTATACCCTCGACAATTTACATCTACCATCCTATGGGTTAGAAACTTATTTTCCATTTGATCTTTTTCATACTCAGGACAGAATTTTCTTTCTACAAGACTCTTAAATTCTTCCCAGTTCATAGCATACGCCATCCTTCTTCCTTTTGCTTGCAACATCGTATTCCACCACTCTAGCGCTACTTCTTTGAAAAGGTTTGAAGCGTACATAACCTGATCATCCTGAGCACATTTACTTATGGCAATTACTGCCTCAGTTTTCTCTAACCAACGCAGTGCTGCAGTCGCTCCTTCATTGCCTGCAAACTCAGTGGGTTTACAAGCAAGAAATTCTTTGTAAGTGCAACCAGGCGTTGCAACTTTCCTTTTCTTAGGGAGCGGAGCTTGCCGTGGTTCATTATCATGATTAACATGATTATTACCTCCATTTACGCTATTACTGAAATTATCTTCAGAAATGCGTTTACTAGGAACAACTTGTTGCGGTTCGATTGGATTTTTAACAGCAGCAATGATTGCTGGTATAGCATTGGCTATCCCTTGAGCAACTATTCCTGGAATAGTGTTGGCTATTTCTTGAGCAATAATATTTTCTATATCTTGCCTAGTCACATATTGATTCCCTGATTGTTGCTCAGATTGATTACCCTCATTAACTGGTTCATTATTAGCGTTTTCCATCTGATATCTATTTTATAGATACATAATTAGTATAAAGGAAATAATTCAATGTCACAATTTAGTTGCACATAATCACATAATCGAATATACAAACAAAATTGTAACTTTTCTAATATTTCCTTATATCATGTTTCTATATACACCCGTTTTATTCTTTTTATTTACACATACTGATTTTACTGTTACTATTATACAATCACAGTTTCATAATCCCCTATCCTTTGTCAGATGATGTTCTAGTAACGGCGTTTCTTCTCATCGTATTTCCAGGAAATCTGTCCCAAAGTCTCTTGGATCCTATTCCCAGCATCCATGTTGTCAAAATGATGAAGTTCAGTCCTATTCTCGTTACTTATTGGTAAATTTGGTAAAGGTTCTGGATTGTACTTAGAAAAAAGCCTATAGGGATGGTTTTGTAACAGTATTTCATTATCCAATCATTCGTCTATATTCCAATGATTCGAAGAATTTGGAATAGATGGTTCTAAGTTCATAAAATTATTTTCATTAACAGGCTCAATAGTATCATCTGTTGTCATTATAAAATCTAATTCTTCTTGAGATGGTAACTTTTCAATTTGCCTAGAGCTTTCCCCAATTTCCATTTTCTTAGGCTTAGGTTTCTCGAGAGGTAAAGCATTGAATTCTATAGGTTCTTCTATATCTGGTATATACCTATTGAAATCTCTGGAAACTTCGATTCTTACTGGATAGAGATTTAAATTCTGAAGGGCTTCCGACAGATTACTCATGCTGATTAGTAAAATACACATAATTATTAAATCATACTAAAATTTTATATAACAACTTTTTAAATAGTATTTCATATTACCAAAACAACTAAAAATTTAAACATACTAGGTTTTATTTGTAATTTATTTATAAATTTTTCTAGACTGTAGATAATAAAAATACTAAACTTTAAATCAGAATATTTAAAGATTTATATTTACTATTACAGTAGTTAACATATAAAAATCTATATACTAACTAAGTATGATGACTTAATTTATATATATTAACTATTCATTATCATGGTGGATATTGGTTAGTGCTGCCTTGTTTAAGCATAGGTGATCAGTCCATGCCTAACTAAGGCTAGGTTATCCAATATCTGCCTTTGATAATAATCATAGTATTTAAAAATAATCTTAATACTACTACTATTAATATATTATTATTAATAATAATAAAATTATTAATAATAATAAATAACTAGCAAAATTTTAAATAAGAGTATACTTCAAACATAAAAATATAATTTCTTTACCATAATATAGTAATACTATATTAGGTAATTCCATATATTAATCAAATAAATTTATATAATGTTTTTCGATTAACGATGATAGAGCAACAAATATTACACTATATATATAAAAATATGCCCATATTAAAATTAACAAATAGCCAGTTAATAAAACACATAATCATATAATAGTAATCAGGAAAAATTAAGTATTTCTAAATACTTAATTAGCTTAACCCAGTGGCTCTGATACCACCTTTTTCTGTCACGGCCCACGACCCGGTTTGACCCGTTTCAGGAGCCGCGGCAGAAAATACTGCGGTATTTATTTTAATTGAGTTTAACAGCGGAAACAGGATCGTTTAAAGCTAAAATTTTTCCCTGATTATTTTATTTCACAATTCGGGATAAAACCCCGATAATTTACAATAGTATGATTTTTCTAGGAAATCGTTATGTTACAAAACTTATTGCTTTATTTTATAATGAGCCACTATCTTAAGCTTGAAATGCTCCACAGCACTTTTCCTGATTTACAACAGATCACCTGAAACATGTTTGAAAAAGGTTTTGTCAGCGGGAAATACTGAGTGAATCATTCTATTTTGCATAATGATGCATAGTTATCAATTACAGCATAAGAGCGATTACAATGGCTTCTTATCTTATTTTTATCTGGCATTCTGTCACAATGGTGACATGTCACAATGGTGACGATGGTCATACCACTATTTAGATCAATGAACCTAAATAATGATGATTATCCCTGTAGGTCAATGAACCCAACAGTGATTATCCCAAGTAGGTCAATGAACCTAACTGGGAGACAATTAGTAATGTGCACAATACCCCACTAACCAGTAATTCAAGATATCCACGACTTAGTCCCTGTAATTATAACCTTGAAAATAATTTGAGGTATTGTTAAATATTTGATAAAAATAACTCACAAACTGTGAGAAAAGTTTTATAAAGCAATTTGATAAAAAGAGAATGACTCACAAACTGTGAGAAAAGGAGAATGACTCACATTGCAGATTTATACGGGCAGAGCCTAGCCTACTGATTAGCCTTTTTGTCCTAATTTCAATAACAAGCACACAATTTGGGATTAGTAATCAATCCAGCATTTACGATAACTCACGAGATCAAATTCTCACAATTAATGTCAAAATGCAATACTTTGTCCATCGAATTAACGATGATCCGTTGAATTAACAACGAATGACAAGGTATAATACTTTACCCATCGAATTAACGATGATCCGTTGAATTAACAACGAACGATAAAGTATAATACTTTACCTATCGAATTAACGACAATCCGTCAAATTAATGACGAACGATAAAGTATAACCCTAATGTGGGCGGCACTTAAACATTCATTGGATATTTAGATCAATCGGACAATGAATCGTAGCAGCGATTGTGCTAATACCCTGATTGCAGCTTCAATTTAGTGCCTGTGTGTGTTAATTGTGAGTATTTGGATGATATCTCCGCGCCTGAAGTGAATTTCTTCGTCGAACTAACGTACAGAAGCAAGTGCCAATGTTCTGAATTTATACACAATTTTTGCCAAGCTTACAGACCGTAAGCTTAATGACCTTACGGTCCGTAAGGTATACAAAATGCCTATATTGTTGCCACGTGTGGGACTAGCTCAGGTGAGTCGACATTTTCTGAAAATTCAACTTGGAGAGCACGTAATTCGGATAATCGTCAAGTAGGGAATGCCCCCCCCTGAGTTTTAGGGGCCCTAATCCTGATTCTGAAAATTATGAAAATTTTAGGGTTTGCACAGAATCACTTGGGTGTCTCAATTAGGGTTTCCTATTGGTCAAATTACTTTAGTAATTATGACTTTTGATGAGAGTCGTTACAATAAACCTGGTGAAGAACACCCCATCTTCAAAGCCACTAAAAATGACACCAACTGGAAACGGCGATTCTTTTTTGTCAGAAGGGATTCTCTCCCTGATGGAAAGGATCTGCCTAGAAAATGGACCACCCATGGTAGGATAAAGGATCCTTAGAAGGATCACCAGATGACCTTGTTTCTGCTGAGGATCACTAACATCCTTTTGTTTCTATTTTACAGCTATCGCTGTCGCACACCTTATTTCAACACCTGCAACGAAGGAAAGGCTTGCTGCTTTTCGGAGGCTTGATCCTGAAATAAGATCATTTAAAGCAAATACCCAGGATTCTCATGAGGTATCCTCAGGTTCTGTCACAATGTCAAGTAAGTATCCATGTTTATATGTAATTAAATGCTTAAATTAAAATGAAATAAGGATACTTATCTGTGTTTGAATGTGTAGGTGCTGGAAAATCATCGAAGTCTGCTACCCGTTTCAGTGTCACCGATCTCACCACTGTTGGTCCCAGGTCCGGGGAGAAAAAAGCAGCTGCTAGCCCAAGTACTGCCATCCCCAAGCCTACTGCTTCCAAAGGAAAGAAGAGGAAAGCCTCTAAGGCTGACAATCTAGAAGGCCTGCCTCTAATTCGCCACCAGTTCCTTGAGTACTTTGCTGATGTAAGGATCACTAACTTAACTTAGTTTTCCTGCCCACTTGAGGATCATGTGATCCTAAACTTTACATTGTCTTCTTTGCAGAAATTTGCTGAAATCGAGGACTACGTAGGCAATGTTGAAGAGATTGAGCAAAAGTGCGTGGATCTCCAAAAGATGATGCTGGCCAAGGATAAGAAGATTGCCTCCCTTAAAAATGATGTCAATCTGGTGAAGAGGGAACTTGTCTTGGCTCACATTACTGCTGATCAGGAGAAAAATGAGATCACCAATGATGCTAAAATCTCCGCTGCCATTGCTATGTACAAAACCCAGTTGCAGATGGCCCAAGAAGCTCTGGATCCTGACTTGGACAAGAGCAGCTGGGACGTAGAGGGCTGGAAGGCTAGATTGGCTGAGCTGGATGATGAAGAAGAGGTCTTAGCAATCGAGGCTGGCAGCAGTGGAGTTAAGGATCAGGTGGATGATGCTGGAGCTGGAGGAGATGGTGATGCAGCAAAGGTGTAAGCTGCAAGAATGGGCGATGAAGGACATTTCTAGACGTAGCCGGATCCCATTTTTTAGAATTTGGTAGTTTTATTTTGGTTATGGTGTTTTGAAACAATCTTGGGTTGTAACAACTTTAGACAATAGTTTCTAGGGTGAAGGATCATGGATCCTTGAAAAATAGGTAGGATAATGGGTGGTGGATGGATCCTCTGTTTGGGGGATGAAGCCACTCGTTATCCTTCCGTCTTTTATTTCCTGCACTACAAAGACCCGTAAACAATGGACACCCTTTGCCATCCCATGTGGACGGGCCACGTTTTGCTGGTAGAAACGTGGGTTGGCAATTTTGACAACCTTAAAGGGTTTAACGTTTTGTGAATAAAATAACTTTAACTTTTTGGCTATCTCCCGTGTTGTTATCCTTAATAGTACTTTACTTTTCAATTGTTGTGATATTCATTTTGGCTAAACTTATCAAGTAAGGAAAAAATTTAATAAATATCCTCAAAAAGTTTAGGATATGATCAAGGATCACATATCCTATAGTCAACAAGTTCTGAAAAGTAGTGTAGTTTAAGGATCATAAGTTCAGTTGTCAAAGGATAAGGGCAACTCAGATGAATAATGAATAAAATCAAAATAGTTAAGGATCATACCTGAGAATCCAAGTTAGGATCCTAACCTTTAAGACTTATAATCAGGATATCCAAAAGACAAACCTTAGTAGAAGGTAAGGATCAATGATCCTTGGTCGTTTAGCTTCAAAAACCTGAAATAGGATACAACTTGGGACTAAGCCAATATAAGATAAAAGTTAGCAACTGGGGACAAGCCCAACAATTATGGGGACAAGCCCAATATACTGGAGACAAGCCCAAAGGATAACTGGAGACAAGCCCAAAGGATCGTGTGTAAACTGGAGTATGGCCCTTACTGGCGACTATCCAAACTTAGTGACATGAAAATGCCAAAACCTTAGCTAACGTGAAAACGTTAGAAACCTTAGGAACGGATGTATGGTACGTCTACCATTATACGTAGGATCCTGAATATAGCCAGTACAATGAAATTGTCAGCCCCTAAAGCGAGTACTGGTCCCATTGCCATGAACTATACTAGGATCATCGTGCGCTACTGGCGAAACTGGGGACAGGCCCAAACTGGGGACTATCCCAAATAACTGGGGTCAAGCCCAAATAACTGGGGTCAAGTCCAATAACTGGGGTCAAGCCCATATAACTGGGGTCAATCCCATATAACTGGATACTTCTGTGGATACTCAATCCTTTGTTAAGGATACCTGAACATTCAAAACTCAGAATCAAGTGAAAGGAGGATAAAGGATGCAGGATCCTTATCCTTATATAAGATAATTACTGAATGAAATAGTTTGAGATTAGATCATTACCAAAATGAGGATCATCGGTCCTGTAAGAATCCTTCAAGGATACTTGTCAGATAAGGATCATGGATCCTCGTTACATGAAGTATTTCTTTAAGTGGACAGCATTCCAAGCTCTTGGTAGCAAGTCACCTTCCATTGTTAGCAGTCGATATGCCCCCTTTCCTGCCTTAGCTTCGATCAAGTAAGGGCCTTCCTACTTTGGTGCCAACTTTCCATCAACAGGATTGGTGGTATTCTGAAATGCTTTCCTTAACACCATATCTCCAACTTGGAATTTCCTGATCCTGACATTTTTGTTGTAGGCTCCAGCCATCCTTTGTTGATAACTGGCCATCCTTATCCTTGCCAAATCCCTGAGTTCTTCTATAGTATCCAAGACTTGAACCAAGTTTTCAGCATTTTCTTTAGGATCACGGATGCTTGTTCTTGCAGTAGGAACCACCATCTCTGTAGGGATCACTGATTCTGCCCCAAATACCAAAGAGAATGGAGTTTGGCCAGTAGCATTCTTGGGAGTTGTCCTATCAGCCCAAAGTACATAAGGTAGTTCTTCTGCCCACTTTCCTTTCTTGGATCCAAGCTTTTTCTTCAAATTGTTGATGATGATCTTGTTGGATGATTCTGCCTGACCATTAGCTTGTGGGTGGACTGGTGTCAATGTTATCATCTTAATCCCCTAGCTGTCACAAAAGTTAGTAGTTCTATTCCCAATAAACTGGGATCCATTATCATAAACAATTTCAGAAAGGATACCAAATCTAGTAATAATGTTTCTCTTAATAAAGGATATCACTTCTTTTTCTCTGACTTGAGCAAAGGCTTCAGCCTCTATCCACTTGGAGAAGTAATCAGTCATAGCAAGCATGAATACTTTTCCACCAGGTGCCTTAGGGAGCTTACCAACTATATCCATTCCCCATCTCATAAATGGCCAAGAAGAGGATATAGGATGCAAAAGTTCTGCTGGTTGGTGAAGGATATTACTGTGTCTCTGACAAGGATCACATTTCTTGGCATATTCCACAGCATCCTTCTTCATAGTAGGCCAATAGTATCCTGTCCTCAGGATCCTTGAGAACAATGCTCTGCCCCCAGTGTGGTTTCCACAATCTCCTTCATGGAAATCCTTTAGGACTTCTTGGATTTCAGGATCCTCAATGCATCTTAGATATGGACCTGCAAGAGATCGTTTATACAACATATTATTCAATATTGTAAATTGAGATACCTTGATTTTGAAAGCCCTAGGGTTTTCTCCTGTAGGAATCTCTCCATGTTGTATGTATCTCATGATTGGAAGGATCCATAATCCTGAATGAGATTGGGTATCATCACTAGGGATGATTGCAGAATCCTCTCCTATCTCCATAGCTACATGATCCTCGATAGCAGGGGTCAGGACATGGATAATAGGGATCTTGATATCCTCCGGGATCTTCAAGCATGATCCTAGATTAGCTAATGCATCAGCCTCTGCATTCTCTTCCCTTGGTACCTGTGTCAAACTAAAGGAAACAAAAGAGAGTGCCAATTCTTTGACTATCTCTAAATATTTGATTAGTTTTTCACCTTTAACAGCATAGGATCCATTAAAGTGATTAGTGATCAATAAAGAATCTACATGTACCACAAGATACCTGATCCTCATATGCTTGGCAATTTGGAAACCAGCTATCAAGGCTTCATATTCAGCCTCATTGTTGGTAGTTTGAAATTCACAAGCTATGGAGTGGGGTATTATGTCCCCATGTGGCGATTTTAGTAGTATTCCAAGTCCTGTTCCTTTGACATTAGAAGCACCATCAGTGAAGAGTATCCAAGGATCCTTAGTTTCTTCAAGCTGTTGGACTTCTAACTCAGCTTCCTTTTGCAAGTAACTACTGAAATCTGCCACAAAGTCAGCTAAGGCTTGGGATTTAATGGCAGTTCTAGGCTCATATCTTATATCATAAGCACTAAGCTTCACTGCCCACTTAGCCATCCTTCCTGACATTTCAGGTTTGCTGAGAACATTCTTAATTGGAAAATTAGTCTTAACAATAATGGCATGAGTCTCAAAATAATGTCTTAATTTAGTAGATGCCATAATTAATGCAAGGATAAGTTTCTCTAAGTGTGAATACCTGGATTCAGCATTAAGTAAACTCTTACTTAAATAATAAATAGGATGTTGTGTACCTTGGTGATCCTTAACAAGGACAGCACTTACTGCTTTTGAGGATACTGCTAAGTATAAGGATAATATATCCCTTTTTTCTGGTTTCATCAAGGCCGGGGCTGAGGATAGGTAATCCTTAAGAGCTTTGAGGGCACTTTCATGCTTCTCAGTCCATTCAAATTTCTTGTTCTTCCTCAGGATGTCATAGAATTCCTTGCACTTTTCTGAGGATTTGGATATGAACCTGTTCAAGGCTGCGATTCTGCCTGTCAATCTTTGCACATCCTTAGCATTGGCAGGAGATTTGATATTTACAATAGCCTTGATTTGCTCTGGACTTGCTTCAATGCCCCTCTTTGTCACCATATAGCCTAAGAATTTACCTGCCTTAACACCAAAATGACACTTGGAAGGATTTAGTTTCATATTAAATTTATCAAGGATATTGAATGCTTCCTCCAAGTCTTTAAGGTGATCCTCAGCTTTCTTAGACTTAACCACCATGTCATCAATATAGACTTCCATAGTGTGTCCAATTTGTTCCTTGAACATCATATTGACTAGCCTTTGATAAGTAGCACCTGCATTCCTTAGTCCAAACGGCATAGCAATATAACAATATATACCAGTTGGGGTCATAAAGGCTGTATCCTCTTGATCAGATGGTTCCATCTGAATTTGTTGAAATCCAGATGAAGCATCCACAAAAGTCAACAACTCATGACTCGTGGTAGCATCCACCATGGAGTCAATGTGGGGTAATGGGAAAGGATCCTTGGGACATGCCTTGTTTAAATCAGTAAAATCGACACATACCCTCCACTTTCCATTTTTCTTTTGAACAACAACCACATTGGCTAACCATCTTGGATACTTAACCTTTCTTATCATACCTGTCCGAAGTAGTTTATCTACTTCTTCCTGGATAATAGCATTCCTTTCAGGTGCAAACTTCCTCCTCTTTTGATGTATAGGCTTGAATGACCTGTCAATGCCAAGCTTATGAGTAATTATATCCTTAGATATTCCTGTCATGTCTTCATGTTTCCAGGAAAAGGTGGATTTCCTCCTCTTAAGGAAGGATACTAGATCCTGCTCAATGTTGCTAAGGATCCCTGATCCTATGAAGACTATGGATTCAGGATCATGAGGATCCATGAGGATTTCTTTTACATCCTGCTCTCTTGCCTCCAAGACATCTCTTGAAGGATACTTTAATTGCTATTGCTCCCTTGGTCTTGAGGCTGGCTTCATTGATGATGTATAACAATTCTTAGCCTCTTGTTGATCACTCTCAATTTTCACCACTCCCCATGGACTTGGAAGCTTTACACACTGATGATAGGTGGATGGAACTGCCTTTATATCATGTATCCATGGTCTGCCAAGGATAACATTGCAACAAGATAAGCAATCTATAACACAAAATTTTTGATAAGAATGCAATCCTTCAATATAGATTGGGAGTTTGATGTCCCCCAATGTATTCTTAGTTTCTCCACAGAATCCCACAAGTACTGAGGATCTTGAGACAATATCAGACTCCGGGATATTCATTTTCTTGAGGACATCAAGCTGAATGATGTTCACAGAGCTTCCTCCATCGATAAGGATCCTGCGAACAAAGTGGTTAGAAATAAACAATGTAATTACAAGACCATCATGATGAGGATCCTGGACATCAACGCGATCATTCTCATCAAAGGTTATAACTTTATCCTGGGTAATAATGGAGGTCCGGACGGGTCTGTCTCCATTATCCATCTTGGTTTCCTTAGCATGTCTTTTTGCTGCTGAAAAGGAAGTACCACAAATGTCTGATCCACCGGATATGAAGTTTATAACTTGTGCATCTGCTGGAGGAGCAGGAGCCTTTTCCGGGATCCTTTCAGGATCTTGGATCCTTGACTTCTTTCGTCCCAAAAGCTCTTTCAAATGCCCCTTGCTCAACAAGTAACCAATTTCCTTTCTAAGTGCAATGCACTCTTCAGTGAGATGCCCGAAATCCTCATGATATGCACACCACTTTGATTTATCTTTTGTAGCAGCTGGTTTATCACTTTTTCTCGGCCACCTAGCTTTCTCACCTAGATTATGCATTGCAAGGATTAGTTCATTGTTATCAACAGAAAAAAAGTATTCAGAAATAGGAGGATAATCCTCATCATCCTCTTCTTGTCCCACTACATGCACGTTCTGGTTATCAGATTTGTTATAGGATTTTGATTTGTTGTTCCTGAAGTAGGATCCTTGCTTTTCCTGTTTTGAGGATCCTGTCAATCTCTCCTGGACCCTTTTTTCATCCTCTAGACGGATGAACCTAAGGGCCCTGGTTCTTACTTCATCAAGATTCCTGCATGGGGTCATAACAAGATCATCATAGAACAATGAATCCCTAAGCAATCTGATTTTGAAGGCTTCTACAGCCGTAGCTATATCTAGGTTAGGGATATCTAAGGATTCTTTACTAAACTTAGTGATGTAATCTCTAAGTGATTCATTTTGACCTTGTGTTACCCTATATAGATCACTAGTTAATCGTTCAAACTTTCTACTACAAGAGAATTGACTATTAAACAAATTAACTAGATTAGCAAATGAAGTAATAGAGTAAGGGGGAAGACTTAGCAGCCATTTAAGAGCAGATCCTGTGAGTGTGGATCCAAATCCCTTGCATAGACATGCTTCTTTTAACCTCTCAGGAATTGGATTGATCTCCATCCTCTCCCTGTATTGAGCTACATGATCCTCTGGATCCGTTGAACCATCATACAGCTTCATGGATGGTATCTGGAATCTTTTGGGCATCTCAGCATCACAAATAGGTGGTGCAAAGCGAGATATCCTATGACTACCATCTGCAATTTCAGGAATGGGTTTGACCACTCCTGGTACACTGGATATCATGTCCTTGAGCTTCTGTAACTCCCTGGCCATAGCCTGATTGATACCTGTTTCCTGCATAGAGCCATGGTTAGTGTTATATGAATTATTAAAAGTGTTACCTCCCACAGGATTCGTGTTTGGAATTCCAGATGTGAATCCATATTGACGAGACTCTGGTATGATTGAAGGACCAGAGGAAGCAATGGTTTGCATTGGTATGAAGTCTCCTTGATGAACATCCGAGCTCGGGGGCTGCATACTTCTTGGGAATCCTTGATCCTGAAAGATCTTGGATCCTTGAGGCTGAGATAATCCTTGAACCTGAAAGGACCCTGGATTCATAAAGGATCCTTGGACCTGGGAGGATCCTTGGATCTGGGAGGATCCTTGGACCTGGGAGGATCCTTGGACCGGGAAGGATCCTTGGACCTGGGAGGATCCTTGGACCTGGGAGGATCCTTGGACCGGGAAGGATCCTTGGACCGGGTGCATTCCTAAATATCCTCCTGAGCTGATGAAGGATCCCTGATGCTGAAAAGAGGATCCCGATGGCTGAGAGCAGGATCCTTGAGGTTGGAAGTGAGAGCCAAATGCCTGACCCATAGTTGCTGTTCCATAACGCCTTTCTGATGGACCACTTTGATACTGGATGCCCGGAACTGCCGATTGTAGGGTAGTTACAACTGGAGTGTCAAAATTCAATGACCTTGGCATCAGAGGAGAGTGATCCTCCACTGATTTCTTTTGTTTCTTGATATCACCAATCTCTTGGAGGATCCGTTCATTGGTTTTGTCCTGCTCTTGCATGCGATCCCTCATCTGCAAAATCAGATTAAAAAGATCATTAGTAGTAGGATTAGTGGAAACAGAAGAAGTTGGTGGTTTTTGGAAAATGGGGGTTTGTCTCTTCGCAGCATTTTCAGCATTCTTCTGGGATCCAGAAGGTGGTGGAGGCAAAGGAGGAACGCCTTGTGAAGAACTGATCGCCGACATAGAGCTTGATGTGTTCTTTGCTGAGGAAGCCATTTGCTTGATTGTAACGAACCGAAATGATCACCAGAATAATAATTTCTCAAGAACGAAGCACCAATTGCCCCACGGTGGGCGCCAAACTGTTTTGGTCAAAAATCAAGCAATGATAATGCAACCAAACTTTCTGTTGTGAGGTGTGATGCTTGAATCAATGAACAATGCGAAGGATCACTCAGAAATGTAATGAACAAGTGACACAAAGATTTATACGAGGAAAAAGCCCTTGATCAATGAATGATCTCCGGCATAAAAAACCTCGGGTGATGGAAACTACCGATCACCAACTCAGATTAAACAAGAAATGTGTTACAACTTCGGATGATAGCGAGCTAGTTACAAGGATCACTATAGTGTAATGTGCAAAAAAGTGTGTAATCGCCAAGTGAATTGTCGAGAGCTGGTGAAAGCAGTTGCGAGTGTGTGTGTTAAGCTAAAAATAGCCAAGTGTTCTAATTTAGCTCGCTATCCCCTTAAAAATGGAAAATATCTAAGCTAACAAAGTTTCCGCATTTTGTGCAAGTCTTCCACGACTTCCATAACGTCCACTTCAGTCATGCACGTGCGGAATAAATATGGAATATGCTCCAGGAATATCGCCAAGACCAAGTCCAAGCTCGTACTCCTGCAAAACAACTTCACATTCAAAGTAGACAATCATTAGTATAAGGATCCTGATGATGATCCATGATCCCGATCCTACAATACTTTCTGAGGATCACTAATTCAGACAGAATTGAGGATCACTAAACCCAACAGTAAATGAGGATCACTGATCATTGGAAAATCCTCCCTTAACAAATGATAGCACCACTTGCCCCACGGTGGGCGCCAAATTGTTTTGGTCAAAAATTACCGAAGCAATTTAGTGATCAAATTAGTTAAGTGAGGTAGTGTGCTAAAAAGTGTGTTGGAAATATGCTGGTTAAGTTGTTTGGAAAAACAGTTTTCAGGATACGGCTCAGGATATTGAGCTATATCTACGATCAAACTATGAGCAAAAAGTAAAGGGGGTGACACGAGATATACGAGGAAAGCCCTTGATCAATCTAGATCGCCGGCATAAAACCTCGGGAGCTGACAATCGCAGCTCCCTTGTTCTTCTTATTGCTTTAAACGTCAGGATACAGTGCAGGATATCGATCAGATCGCTAAGTGTTACAATGCTTCTTGTGAAAGTGAAAGTTGCGAGAGAGTAAGTGTGAGAGAGTAGTGAATGTAGTTGTTGTGTCCTATTGATCTGATCTATCCATCTATTTATAGTTATGAAACACAAACTAAAATTCCTATAAATGTGGGATGCTCCCGAATATTCAATTATTAACGTTGTGGACCGAGTAAAGCGGCTTCAACGTCTTCATTTGAACGACTTGGACTGAGTCTTCCGGAGAAAGGGTCTTCATGAACGTTGGGAACCTGCACACAATCCGTTAGTAATCCTCAGGATACCATCCAGGATGTTACCAATATCCTGAATCAGCATCCCGGATACGAACATATATCAGATAAGCAAGATATAATTTAAGATATTATCCATGATATGAGCTCAGAATTTCGCCCATAACAATTACCATTAATTGATTAGTTATTCGATGACCACCACATGATATATCTCCCCATCAATGAAACCGTAATATGTATATTTATACACAAGAAAGTACTTGAACAAAAATCAGTTTGAATTGCATCCATTGTTCATACAAAACCAAAATTAAAGTTACCGTTGATGTATGTGTGTCGTGGAGATTAAGTTAACCTACCACCATGATGCAACGTTATAAGGAAAAGTGTAGGAAAGGAACGTCCAAATTCAAAATTTTGAAATTTTACACACCAAAATCATTTTGAATTGCATTCATTGTAAAAAGAACAATTATGAATTCAATACTAACCCTAGCAAACATATATCTAAAACCACATGATGCGAACCAAATTTTAAACATAATCCCATCAAGGTGGAATTATTCTAAGATAAGCTTCATATAATATGTTTTCTTTATAACATAATCGAATAGTTTAAATTATAAAAAAAACTAATAACCCCTATATTATCCTCGTAATTCAATTGAAAAAATGTGTAATATGAAATGGTTAGAAGTCGGACTTACATATGTAGTGTCATATGTACGATCAGAAAAGTCTTGGAGAAACAGTTAGAAAGCTTTGATATCTTACATGCGTCGAAGGGCCCGATCAAAGATAAGAGAAAAGTGTTTCTCAATACCTCCAACTAGATAGCAAATGGTAAGAGGGGTGTCAAATCCATGAAGAGTTTGTGGTATGTGTTCTAAGTTATGTTGATTAAGAAAAACTTTTATGATGCTTGCTATGTTAATTTTAATCTTTGAATTTGATTGGTTTGAAAAGTGAGTTAGAGTATCCCAGATGAATAGGTTAAAACAAGATTAACAATTTGTAACTAAAACCTCATTACTTTTGATTTGATTAAGAACAATATGTAAAAAGATTCACACCCGGGTCGAAATCATAAGCACTTAGTTTCAATCACACAATTAGGTTTGGAATTCGAAAAAACAATTAGTATTAATGGGGTTGGATTTCAAGACTTAGGCATCAACAATCATCAATATTAATAATGAACAATAGTATGTTTTATCACTCAAGAACATATACAAACCCTAATTTTAATTTTAATTGAAGCTTAATTAGTAGAATTCATTTCATAAAGTAATGATGCATGAAATCAAAACAATTATGAATCCAAAACAATACTAACAGAATCAACACAATTGTACTAATACGCAAATGTAAAATTAAGAATCCACAAATCACTTAATGTATCAAGAACAGGGTCGTCCCCGAAAACCTATGGGCCCTGAGCGAATAGAAAACACGGGTCCCTAAAATATAAACTTTTTAAAATATATAAAAAAGTTTTAGATATATGAAAATTAATTAAAAACTTGTGGGAATCACCCATATGTTGCGGCATGCCACTTTTTATGTGGAAGCATAGATTAAAAAACACATCTCACACGCGCAAATGCACATAGAAAGGTAGAAAGAATACATATTGTAAGGGTATATTCAGAAAATACGGAAAAGCTTCGTTGTAATTTTAAAAATCGCAATTTAAGATCATGCAAAACCACCATAACCTTACCAAATTTATTTAGTAAACACATAGATTTAAAAGAATAACAATGTAAGGCTTTCTTTGTAAAAAAGTAATTTTTGGAACATGCAAAGCTAATTGTAGATTCAATAATAATTTCATAATTAATTTAAGGGATAATTGCATATTTCCGCTTAAAAAGACTTTTAATTGCATATTTACCTATGCTAAAATTAAAATTATATTATTCCCCTTCTATACTAAAATGACCAAATTACCCTTTTCAAAACTAAAAGATCCTTATCACCTTCAGTTTTACAAGTTGTTTGAAGGAATCTAAACCTTATTTACTTGTAGTTTTGTTTTGGCAACAATAAAAAGCTGACATATTTTTTTTGAACTAATTTGATGAGATGTTGTTGTGTGTTTTTATGATAAGTGAAGGACGATGTCTCATGTGTATGTAGGAATCTGGATCTGATAGTTTCTATGCGAGAGCTTAAGAAGAATTTCCCATATATGACGTTCTAAGCAAGTTATTTTAATTCAATTAATTTTTATAGTTTGATTAGGTTGTTCCCGCTTTTGCTTTGTGTCAAAAACAATGGTAGCAAAGCGTAATCAACAAGAACCTGAATCAAAAGCTTTATTAACCAACAGACTTAATGATTTACAACTGAAAACAAAGAACAGAACGATGATATATTAACTTACAACTCTCAACTACCGATGATCATCAACACGATAATCATCAATTATCACAAGATCACTGATACAAAACAAAACAGCGACCAAATGAATAGAAACCCTAAGCGATATTTTGAGAGAGAAACTAGAGAGAATTCTGGAAACAAGTATCTTGAAATTAGGTGCGTGCAACTCATATCTGATGTCAACACAGGCGTTCTTTTAACAGCCCCACTTGATTTTCTGCGAGTGTTTACAAGAGGCCCACTTCCAAGCCCAAACAGCAACTGATGTCCAAACAGCAACTGATGTCCAGCCGAAGCCCAAACATGTATGTACCGGCCCAGCACATTACCAAATATGAAACAACCACAACAATCAAAGAAAGAATTAATAATAAAGAAAATTAAATTGGAACTTAGTTTATATTTTTTAATACCCCCCACAATTTAATTTTCCTTATAAAAACACAAAAAACTTTTAAACAGATAGCTAAAAACAAGAGCAAAACACCTGACCTTCTTCAAGTTGTGCAGTTCAATAAAACACCGTTGTAACGCAACTAAGAAACGTTCCTAATGTTATTGTAAGACTTGTAAGGGCAACGTGGCAGTAGAGCGGACAGAAGTTTCTGTTAACGTAAAAACTTGAACCAACCAATGTAGAGCACTTCGACCACCAGCAGCCGAACCAAAATCCTAAATTGCTAAAAAGCATAAGGAGAGCACCAAAAGAAAAGATCATGCTCATTGACATGCTAATAAAACTCAAATCACGGCCAGCCAACAATGTTCCTTCAAGGCTATGAGTATTTGTTGCCACACATAAAGCAATGAAGAATGGAAGTAGCACTTTGTGCATCTCCTTTATAACTTGAGGATCAGGTAAAAATACTTTAGGAAATAACCACGGAACAACTGTACCAGCAGCACCAATTATCAACAGCGACTTTAACAGCCTTCTTTCCTTTGATAGACTTCGATTAGCATCATATAAAAGTTCTGGCATAAACGATTGTGCGGTTTGCGATAAAGGCTCGCCCCCTTTGACATCATCATTATAAATACCGGAGCCGCAAGCTTGAATATTTGAAGCAGTTCGTTAGCGGATGGAACCGCAACGGCATAACCGTTATACCCTTTATCTTTCAGAGCTTCAACCATCAAAAATCCAGCAACCACCCGAGACGCCATTGTTGCCCATGCTGCACCGGAAATACCGTAACCGAAAAATAAGCAGAGGACGACATCACCGATGCCGTTGATAAGATTTGCAACTGCCAAAGCCTTTAAAGGTCCCCATGAATCCTTCATTCCCAGACTTGCATTCTGAGCAACCCATCCAACAAGAATTGCGGGTTATGCCAAGCCTCGAATCTGAACATATGTGTTTGATGCTGATAACATATGTGCATTCTTAGCTCCAGAAAAAAACGTTGAGTGCCCATTCTCCCCAGAACCTCAGTTTTACCCTAATTACATCACAATCAAAACCATTTCCTTAAAATAACTTTTATTCAAGACTTGACCTTTAAAACAATTATCAATTATAGGAAAAACATGTCAAGAAACAAATTAAAGAACTTTCTATCACAGAAAGCAACAAGTCAGAAAACACAATCTGACCAACACGGAATCACAGGATTTTGGATATAGTAGAGTTAAATCAAATAGATCAAAGAAGGAATCACACAATTCTAGATACGATCAAAAACAACCTTGATAAACAAAAAAAAACATAACATGCAAAACAATGTCTGTTTCAAATATATCTTTAATCAACCAATGAACTTTAGAAACACTGATGACAAAAAATACACAAAAAATGCCACACGACACATCAAATCTTTGTATGCATCAGTGACAAGTACAATCATACAACATACTAGAATAAAAAAGTATCACATGATTGCATAACAGAATCAGATACACATCTGATAACATATAAAGAATCAGATACTTGTGCAGAACTTAAAACAAATTTTACTTGATCAAAAAACTTTTACAACTTTACAAAACACATATCCATAGAAAACTTTGTAAAGAATTTAAAGACTAATTTTAATCAAGAAAACCTTTTACAACTCCACAACGTCCAAACCACATAATACGAATCACAAGATTCAACAAGTCTGAAAAAACAAGAATTACACAACTCTACATCAGACAACAGTTACAGCCTAAACAAATTCTGATAATCCACAAAATCACACGATTTTAAGACCAGAAAATATCTCTTACACAAGAGACAACACAAGGCTATAACACCATTCAAGAAACAACACTACGATCTAATGGGACTAGACTCAACAACACGAAAAATCTACAAACGACCCTAGATCAGTGTGGAAGAAAAAAAAAACAACCATCACCTAGACCAGTGAACTAACATCACTACGATCGGCAATGAAGTCTCAAAGAAATGAATGAGAACCAAATAAGACCACCAACACAATGATCCTACACATCCCTCACTACGGTTGGACTCGAAACATAAAAAATCCATAACCAGTGAGATAAAGACAAACATTATTGAAGAATACATCTTCAAGATAGCATAATCTTTACAAGAAAAACCATCACACACAATAAAGCATACAAGGTTGTCAAACATATTCAAATCTTACCTTGACAATACTATAGGTTTAACTACGTGAACCACATGGTTCGTTAACCAATCAACAAGATTATAGACAAGTAGACACACAGGTTAGAGCCGATTTTTTAACAACGTTCAAAAACACAAACGAATCACATGATCGAAGATAAAAAAAAACCACGTCACATGGGCTCGTAACATCAAGGATGATTTTTGACAAACGAACACAACTGGCTGAATTTAACATTCACACAATTTATATTACTAGAACCTTGAACTTCAGTAACAAACACGAGAACTACAAGATTCTATAATCATGACATAGATGCACAATGACCAACCAACAAGAAAACACCATGTGTATAGTTACTGAACAATATCAAAGAGTTCGAAACCAACCAACAGGAACTATGAGTATAAAACTCGACAAGATTGTAATCAAATAGCATTCGCAAAAAAAAATCTCATCAAAACAACAATCCTCACAACTAAACAATGTTTATCACTATGGTAAACAATCTTTCAACCTAACGATTACAACAGATGCAATAGAAATCAATAATCTAGGTCAAGAACATAAGCAACAAATATGCTCTCTAAAACACTCCAGTTCACAAAACAGAGTATCAACAAGATGACTTGTATCAAACAACGCTAAATCTAACAGACTCAATATACACAAGAACCCTAGACTCAAACGCACATGACAAGCTGATAAAAACCAAGTTAGAAAACTCTTGAAGACATATTTGAAGAAATTGATATAAACCTTGGTTAGTAAACAATATTTTCAAATCAACCAAATATGTAGACACACTTATTCACAACTTTAAATTACCAATTTGAAATCAAGAACAATACCTACATGTAACGGAATCAAACCAAACTTCTGATGCATATTTAGGAAAAACTTGACACAAATAGAGCTCTTTAGAAATGAAATTTAAAAGCCAAGACAAGATATCAGAGTTGTAGAGTTGCACCTGTTCCATTGTTTTGCTAGATCAAAAATAATTCTTTTTAATTTTAATTTTTTTAACACATGATAGATTGTTTAACAGATCTACAAGCAAAACAAATCACATAAGGCAAAGCCAAGAGATAGAGCCCGTTCAGATGTTCATCACTCACAGGTGCCTCCGCATACCTTATCAAGGACACCTCCTAGACCTAGACCAATAACAATAGTCTAACAATAACACACTCAAATTCATAGATATCACACACAGTTTCAGCACATGTAAACATAACAGATTATCAAGGAACAACAAATGATAACACACGATATGCAATAGAGTGAACCCTCTGTGTGTCCCAATCACAAACCGGTCTTACTAACCTGACACCAGAATGTCTAGACACAACAAATGCAGGTGTGACAACAAAAAACAAAATCAAAGTCACGGAACGAACTCACCAAGGATGCCTTTAACTCCAAGCGAACCTGTTCCGTAACCTTCGAGGGTTACAAGAACAAGGTTAGAAGAAAAACAGCAATTGGATTCAGTTAGTTTGCCTCGCAGCACCAGTTGAACTAGGGATGACATTTTGTGCAGCACCACGACCTCCACGTCAGTCCCTCATTAAAGACCCATCAACGGTTTTTTGTGTAGCTGCAAACGCCGCGATACTAGCAACCGCATCTGAAGCACCGTTTCCTAACGAAAGCAAAGTCACCCCAGATTCACTTGCAAAACCCTCATGCTGATTCAGTCCAGTACAATCTGATGGAGTCTTGAGAGCCAGTCTCCCGGAGCTTCTAACAAACCGGACCCGAGTTTTACCCATGGTGCTCCAGTTCCGGGTCAGATTGTGAAAGCAAAACACAGTAAACACAAGTATAAAAACACCACCTCGGAGATTCAACACCATCCGATGAGAAACTCTAACCAACTGGCGATCCATCTAACACACCAACAAACAAGATACGATTTCATCGGGACTGAGGATGCCAAACTGAACCACTCGGACTTTTGCAACTTTGGCCAGAGAGTACAGGAAGCGTATATCCATGATTGTTGCAGTATACTCAGATTGGTGAATTCTTCAACAAATTAGGGTTATGGAAAGTTGAAACATAGAGAGGATCGCTCGGTCTCTAGATCGAACAAAAAGTGTTGAAAAAGGGTCAAGAATCAGAATCAAGATTATCAAGAAACTGAAGAACAAGGAAAAAGAAACCTAATTTATGATACCCTTTTCAATCTTTAACCATGATAAAGACAATAGGGTCAATATGATCAACAAAAAAACCAAGAAACAGTGAAGAACAGGAACACGAACTAAGGGAGAAAGATGAAATTTTTTTTCAACTTTTTCTTGAACTTCCTGTGTTAGGCACGAACCCCGAGATTCTAAAACAATGTAGATCTGAAGTCGGCAAATAGAGTATTCACCAAGACTTAACCAGATAGAAACCGAATCAACTTCGATCTAAATCAGATCCGAGCAGATCTAACACAAGATGCACAGCGGAATAAAGAAACCCAAAGAACTCCTACCAGGGCTCTGATATCATGTCAAAAACAATGGTACCAAAGCGTAATCAACAAGAACCTGAATCAAAAGCTTTATTAACCAACAGACTTAATGATTTACAACTGAAAACAAAGAACAGAACGATGATATATTAACTTACAACTCTCAACTACTGATGATAATCAACACGATAATCATCAATTATCACAAGATCTCACAACAAGATCACTGATACAAAACAAAACAGCGACCAAACGAACAGAAACCCTAAGCGATATTTTGAGAGAGAAACTAGAGAGAATTCTGGAAACAAGTATCTTGAAATTAGGTGCGTGCAACTCATATCTGATGTCAACACAGGCGTTCTTTTAACAGCCCCACTTGATGTCTGCGTGTGTCTACAAGAGGCCCACTTCCAAGCCCAAACAGCAACTGATGTCCAAACAGCAACTGATGTCCAGCCGAAGCCCAAACATGTATGTACCGGCCCAGCACATTACCAAATATGAAACAACCACAACAATCAAAGAAAGAATTAATAATAAAGAAAATTAAATTGGAACTTAGTTTATATTTTTTAACACTTTGTTTTTGTGTTTGTTTGATTTTAGTTTTTTAATAGATAACGGAACGAAGTAGGCATAGGAGGTTATATAAGAGGACTAGGTTATAACCCCGTGTATTACACGGGTCGATTAAATGAATTTTATATACTAAATAATAAAACAATATATCTTTAAAAACCTCCTTTATTGCACGAGTTGAATAGATATAATTTTATATATTAAATAATAAAAAGTTACATCTATAAGAACCATATTGTACATGTTGAATAAATATAATTTTATATACCAAATAAAAAAGTTATATCTTTAAAACCACGTGTATTACACGAGTTGAATAAATGTAATATTGTTTACCAAATAATAAAATAATACATCTTTAAAAAACCTCATTTATTACACGGGTTGAATAAATGTAATTTTATATACCAAATAATACAAAAGTTACATCTTTAAAAATATGTGTATTACACGGGTTGAATAAATGTAATTTTCTATACTAAATAATAAAAAATATGTATCCTTAAAAAAACCCCGTGTATTGTACGAATGGAATAAATCTAATTTTATATATCAAATAATAAAAAGTTACATCTTAAAAAAACCCCATGTATTACACGGGTCGAATAAATGTAATTTTGTATAGTAAATAATAAAAAAAAAGTATATCTTTAAAAAAACCACGTGTATTACACGGGTTTAATAAATCTAATTTTATATACCAATAATAAAAAGGTCACATCTTTCAATATACTAATGGATAATACTCAATACGCGATGGATATAGTGATTGTGAAAATTGTTCTTGAAAAGAAGATATGTTATTCAAGAAGGAAATTAGGATCTGTTTGAGTGAGAAAATGTTGGTACCAATTCTGACAAATTGATTTATAAATTATGTAATAAAATTGATATAAGGGTCCAAAAGGGTTAGAAAAAAAGACGTTGAGAGCTCAGATGTTAAAAAATTCATTTTTGGGCTAAAAGGGTAAAAGTGATTTAACCACAGGGGCCAAAATCATAATTTACTCTAATATCAAATTAGATAATTAAGTTTGAATTTGAAGTAAATAGATAAATATAAAAGTAATAATTAAACTAAATATTATTTAGTAGAAGGATTATCTATAATTAATTAGAAGAGATTAAACTAAAATAATAATTATCCATAAGACATGGCCTAATATGACGACAAGTGTGCACAAAATGGTTTCTTTTATTATATAGTATAGAAGATATGTATGAAGGTGATATACTACTTCTAGCCAAATTAGTTTATTTTTTCTAGAAAAATATTGCTAAATATATTTTATTACACAAAAAGCTTGCAACAATATGTTTTTACTCGGAGATAAAAAGCTTCGCGTGAAGATAACAATGGGTAAAACTTTGTGTATTTAACAATATGAATTGTTTTTGATGTTTGGGTTAATTTATGAAGGTTTTTATTCCTCATGTTTCTTTTCAACACTGCTTATGACTCTTATGTTTCTTCCCTCTCAAAAGATCTCATTGTCTCATCCCTTACTCAGCCATCTCTCTCAGCGACGACTTTTCAGCCGGCTGGTGTTTCGGTTTGGTTCATCGAAATTTGTCTTTGTCAATTGTCCTGTTTCAAAAATTTTATGGGAAAATTTAATATTTTTTTAAGTTCTAGTAAAACTAAGGATATGATAGTCATTATATAATTTATTTATAATAAAATAAATCAAAATGGGGGAAATTTACATTTTTTTTAGCTAAGGAAGGGGATTATAAAATTTTAATTTTGGATAGAGTATATTGTAATTTGAAGTTTTATAAGGGGAAATATGAATTTGACCGCATTTTTTTTAAATTAAATTTGGGAAGTCACTAAATGATTACAATTTTTATTTAACGTAACCTGACAAAATTAGCTAATTAATGTCATTTGCATTTAATTAATAGGTAAAAACGAAAAGAAAAATAAAATTGAACTAAACCTGAGGCCGCAGGGATTAGAACCCGGGTTTTCATGCTGTAAAAGCAACATACGAACCACCAAACCAAGTGCTTCACTGTAACCTTTTCCGATTCATTATTTATATAACCTAATTGTACAGCTTAAAATTCATAAAAGAAAAAAAATCGAGCCCCGAGAGAATTTGAGCCCTAAGTCGTCGCCCACCCCGCCCCTCTGAGCCGGCCCTGATCAAGAATCCTAAATAACTTACAAAATCTACACCCGAGGTGAAGCTTGGTATATTAGCCGCTCATGGTGAAAGGAACTTAGAATTGAGAAGAAATCCTCTTGAAAACTAGGTTTGAATCTCTAGTGTGTTGTAGGATCAATTGAGTGTTTTAGATGATGAAAGATGATGAAAAAGGCTCCAAGAACACCTTATAACCCCAAAATTCGAATCATAGCCAATCCCCCATTAATCCCGAGTTTAATGACACGAAAGACCAAAAAAATCGGAAGTGTAACAGCGATACCCATCGCCGACAGGGTTGAATGGCTCTTGGCGACGACTTAGGCTGGCCGACAGGGACACCTTCTGTTTAAGGGACAAACAACGTGAAAACACCTCATCGCCGAACAAGCACTATCTGAAAACAGTGGTTTCTTCGAATCAGATCCATTTAGCTCCATTCCAAAACTCCGTTCAGCTTCCAAAATGCATTTTAAACCTATCAAAGCCTGCAAAATACAAACCATGTCAAAATAGTGCTTCAAAAACTCAAATTTACACAATGTTACGAATTTAAACACGAAAAGCTAAGAACTTTCAACCACCAATCACATCCCAGCACTTACCGTTTACTTGTCCTCAAGCAAACGATTATTCACATTCATATTAGCCAAAGCAAAAGAAACACATTCCATTCTCATTATTCATAAGTTATGGTCCATGGTCATACCCGACTCACAAATTTCACAATCAAAGAGCTTTCTCAACAATCAAATTGATGTAACACTAAACACAAAGTTGTTATCCAAGATTAACTTACCTTTAGAGGTGGTAAACAAGAATGCACATCCCTCACAAGAATCTCTCCACTTGATAGATATTTTAACTAGCAAAGATGCACTAGTATATGATATCCACTTGAAACAGATTATGGCATACATTAACATAAGCTTACAACTCAATCATTTCTCTACCAGTTTGCACAAAAAAATGCACAAGTCAAAAGGATTTTTAGAGGGTTGTAACGGGGCTAGGCTAAAGGTTTGGACTATGATATATTTAAGGTGGCTAAAGGTTGCAAAAATCCGATTTTATTACAAAAGAACGAACTAACAAAACTAACCAAACTAACAAATCTTCAATGTAGAGATTTAATTCACTAATACTCCTTTTTGAGTTTTTCACCATCTGTTTTCAACTATTTTCACTATTTTTTTCACCTTTTTTACTTTTATAGATTAAAAATAAACATAAGAAAATCGACCTAACACGAACAAACTATAATCGTATTTCACCACTCGGGTTTGAAAAGTTAAAAAGGCAAAATTGGTCAAATGGGTGAATTTGGATGGTCAAATGAAAAGGTCAAGGTTCAAAAAGGCGATTAAGAGGTAAACTTGGGTAGGGATTTGAAAGAAAAAGCTTTAAATAAAAAGGTTCATCCTGATTCCTTTATCATTCTTGTGCAAGTAATTGGTCCATGATTTTAAAGTTTATCAAAAGATGCAATTTCTAAAATGTAACACCGTAATGGCCACACTCAATTAAAACAAGAACATGCATATATGTGAAATTTTGGCATGTTTAAAGTGGCTCAATACCTCACATAGAAAAATAGATAGGGTTTATGATGTGCAACAAGTTAACCTTTCTTTTCAAGAAAATTATTCCTAAGTAACCACCCTTAACTTTTCTATAAAAACATTGTTGAGAAATCTATCATGCAATTTTTTGGAATGTGACCATAGCCAAAGACCAAAATAGTTTGTGAAAACCCTTGTTGACTTTTGCTTTGTAGAATATTTAAAAGAGGACATGTTTGAATTTTTTTTTAATTTTCCCCATCCCCACACTTGAGGTTAGCATTGTCCTCAATGTGAAGTGTTTCGGATGAAGAATTTCCAAATACTAAACGATTATGATAAGGTTACCAACAAAGTCATCACCCCAGCCAAAGTGATATAAATACAATCCACTATCAAGAAAAAAAAATAAAACAATCAAACCTTAGAGAATTAGAAATAAATGCATATGGTTTCTTGACATTCCATGTCACACCCTGACTTTTGCGGAAGCGTATGATGTGTGACTGGTTTAATATCATTGCATTCAATCATAATAAACAACTAAATAATCAAAACGATGTTCATCCATTCATTAAGTAAAAGTATTACAAATACCAGTTATTTAAGTTTCAAACAACACAACCTTCGACTAAGATACAATTCAACAAAAGTGGATGACATCTAAACTTGGAATTTACTTCTAGAAACAACACCCGCGCCCAAGATCCAACTTGTTTACCTAAAATACATGTAATTTTGGAAAAACATCAACAAAAGTTGAGCGAGTTCATGCGTTTGTGTGAGTACTGACAATCTTGTAAACCTTTTAGAGATTTATTTGGAAACAGATATGAAAAGCATTATGAACATAAGTAAATGTTTTACAAGGACATTAAAGCATGTGAGGACATAGGGAGTACTCAAAATGAGTAGGCTTATACCCTCGTCGATTTCCCTCGACTATGTCGAATTCCCCTTCGACTATGACAATTCACCTCGACTATGTCGATTCACCTCGACTATGTCGATTCACCTCGACTGGGACACCGAAGCACTCAAGTGGTCACAAGTACCATGAGTGGGGTTCGGTCGTACCCGTTAGATCTAACCTTCGTCCCTAATTAAGAGTTAATGACATTTCAAATTTAGTCTATGCTCACATGATCTAATAGTTCATTTCATAGTCAATTCATACTGTTTAAACATTCGTAACATGTATTCCACCCCCGAGAGTTATAAAACCGAAAACAGTTAAAGAAAAGGGGGAGCATGAACTCACTGTCTTGCGTCTTCAGTACTCGTAACTCACGTTCCTTCAGCAAACACGACTACCTACAATGTACTAATTTCTATTAGACGAACGGGTCGTGCCTTGCCTTAGTATTTACGCTTCTGAGTTACGTTTCTTTTATGTCGTTAATATCATTCCAAGTTGTAATTACTTGTTAAAATAATAAATATTTTAACTTAAATTATATTTATAGATTTTGGAATAATTGTTAAACACTATTTTGTAACAATACTTCTCAAGTATTTATATTCGTATTTCCTTCCCAAGGATGGGTATATTAGTACTTGTATTTATATATTTTTGCCATGTATCGGTGTCGTATTCCGGTGTGGATTTATACGTACGAGAATGCGTATTTTCTTGTAATCGTTAAGTATTCTCATACTTAATTTTTGTGTTAAACTTTCCGGAATATTATTTCTAATATATTTTCCCAAAATATATATTTAAGAATTATTACTTAGAAAAATTATTCATAATTTTTCCTTTTGGCAAAAATATTTGTAGTTCCAAAATAATATATTTTCAAGTCTAACTTTAGAAAATATATAAACTTATTTCTATCCAAAAAATAATGTATTTCAAGTTTATCCAAGAAAATATATATTTTTCCAAAAATAATATATCTTCCAAAAATTTCAAGAAAATATATTTTTACTTCCCAAAATAATATATTTTCTCCTTCTCAAAAAATATGATATAAATTTGCAATAATTGTAAAAATCATATTTTTGTTCCTTTGATGTCCAAAATATTATTTACCAAAAATACACTTATGAGTAAGTTTTCCGCAATATATTGTAAGTTACATTCTTTTGTTCGGTTTCACCAATAATTTGTGTGTAACTTGTATATTTATTCCTTGGAATTTTTGGTAATATTTTGGATTGTAATTTCTTGGTACATAGATGAGTTGTTGGTACATATGTCTGTCGACTTCGTCTTGTATCGAGTCTTGTATTAGGTTTGATAGATCAGGGCATGTTATTCGAGAAAATTGGAAAAACATGTTAGATGGGCCATTTCGAATGAAATGGAAGAGTCCATTTCGTACGAAATGTAGAAGCCATTTCGTGTGAACCGTTTCGTGCGAAATGGGATTCCCTATAAATACGTGTCTTGTGATTTCATTTGTAACGTTTCGATTCCGGTAGCGAAGCTCTGCCGAAGTGTCTCCAGCATTGTAAAACGATCTGATATCAATACATAAACAGTTTAAAGTGAATCTAAGTGCAATCCAGCTGAAATAACTCCGATACGTCTGTTTCCGCCTTTCGTATTGGACGAGATCTCTTCTGAACGACTCGTTTGGGTCTGCAAACGGTCCTACAAGTGGTATCAGAGCTCAGGAGGAAGAGTTCTTACCATTTCAGCTGAAAATTCTAATTTCTACACCTTCTTTTCAAAATTAACCAAATTTTCACGGATAAAATGGCTTGATTTTGAAATATAACGTGCGAAACAGTGATTTAACAAACCCTTGAAAGAATCAGATCTTAAATCGGCTTAAAACTTGATCATTTTGTTCAAAAACTGTCCGAAAGGGTGACATCATCACCATTTCGTACGAATTGGTATCATTTAGTTTGAAATTGCTCCATTTCGCACGAAACAATACTCCATTTCGCACCAAAGACCCATTTCGTGTGAAGGTTCATTTCGTTTGAGATTGGATAGTCCCATTTTGTGTGAAACATCATCTCATTTCGTACGGATTGGTTTAGTTGCTCTCATTTCACACCAATTGTCATTTCGTGTGAAACTATATTCCATTTCGTACGAATTGGGAGTAGTTGATTCATTTCGTTTGAACAGGGTTCATTTCGCGTGAAAGGTTCATTTCGTTTGAAGAGCGTTTTGTTTGAAGGATCTATTTCGTTTGAAAGACTGAGTTTGTGAATTTTTGATAACCGAATCATGGAAAACGAGTTCTACAATGCCTTTGCTTCTTCGATGACTGTTACTCAGAGTACGTTGCTAGAAAATGAAACGGGTACCACGCAAAAACCGCCTAAGCTCATGAGTATTGAGGAGTATAGTGGATGGGCAGAACGTTTTGAAAACTGGGTTCAAGCATATTACCTAGATGCATGGGAATGTATTGAATATCGATATATTAGACCGGTTAAGGACAGCGGAGAGAAGGTTGAAATTAAAGATCTAAGTGCTGATGAGAAAAAGAATTACAAAAGTGAAAAGATGATGGTTAGTCTCTTGCAGCAAGCTATCAAGGAAGAAATCTTGATTTTACTACAACACAACGGAAGTTCACATTCAATATGGAAAGAATTGAAATCGAAGTTTGTTGGGAGTAAAGAGATGATCAAGAACAAAATGTCACTTTTGAAGAAAGAATTTGATCTATTCCGTGGATTAAAAACTGAAAACACCAAGCAGATCATAGAAAGATATTGCAATTTGGTGATGAACATGAAGAGATTGAACATCAATAAAGAAAATGAAGAATGGATTGAAAAGTTGGCCGATGCATTGCCACAAGATGTCTGGGGCACATATCTTATGATGTTGAAAAACAAACCTGAATTTGACAATCTAACACTGAGCACATTTATTGAACAACTCGAAGCTCAAGAGATGGAACAAAGAAAGATAGCAAGAATGAAGAACTATGATGGTGAACAAGACATTGGTCTGTATTACAAGGGAGGTGCTAGTGATAAGACCAACATTGCACCAAAGATTGAAACTGCTTTCAATGCAAAAAGTTCTTCTGGAGATTCATCTCAAGGATCAAGTAGCAAAACTGGATTCTCTTCATATCCATCATTCGATCCAAACTTTTCAGCAACAAAGAATGGCAAAGTTCTACAATGCAACATTGCGCTAAATTTTGAGAATGATCAAAATTACTCTGAAGAAGTAGCTAAAAGTTATATGTCTTTGTTGGTGACTGTGTTAGAGTCCTATGGGAGTTTAGTTGCAGGAAGGATCGGAAATTCAATGTTGACAAAAGAGGATTACGATCAGATTGATGCTGAAGAGATGGAACTTATGGATATTAAGTGGTGTTTGGCTAGTGTGTTGAGAAGGGCTGAAAAGTTTATACAAATTACGGGAAGAGATGATTTCCGTGATGCTAATGTTTCTACTTTAGGATTAGATAAATCTAAAGTTACTTGTTTTCGTTGCAGGGAAAAAGGGCATTTCAAGCGAGAATGCACAAATCGTGAAGCAAGTGGAGCTCAAAACCCGTTCAGCAACAATGATTATTATCAGAAAGCGATTTATCATCAAGTTTCTCAACAGCCATATCAACAACAAGCGCCACAAACTGCTTATGCTCGGAAGGAGATTGAAGAATCAAAGAAAGCTTATCTGGTGAATCAAGATGATGAAGGATCGTCAAAAGGATTTAGTTGGGACAAATATATTTCAGCTGAGAGTAAAGCATGTCTGACAGATCAAGAGGATGAAAGATTGCCAGAAGGTTTTAGCTGGGACAATTATTGTCCAGATGAAGAGATCTTAAAGGCTAAAGCTTTTGTTGCTCAAGTCAAGGAATATACTGCTGATGATTATTGGGCAGATAAAATGAAAGAGCATTTAAAATATCTAGCCGAGAGAGATGCTGAAAATGCTCGAATGGCAAAGAAGAAGGTTGAAAAACAAGATGATCGTGATGATGATAACTCGTATTATGCTGAAAGAATGAAAGAATACTTAAAATCACGAGAAAAGAAAGATGATAATGATGATGAAGCTGTCCGGGTGATAAAGAAGCAGGTCAAAGAAATTCCAGCTTTCGAGATTAAAAAGGAAGCTGATGCAGAAAAGATGCCCGAGAAATGTGAAAACTGTGAGATTGCGAAAAAGCAAAACAACACGTTGATTCATAACATGAATAGACTGAAAGAATCTTATGATGTTCTAAACAAAGCTATGAATCAATACAACGAATCAAGAAGTGAACAAGCTACAGCTATGAAAACACTTCAAGGAGCATTCATGTCGAAGCAGCAAGGCATCAATCATTACATTGAAAAATGCGCTGAAATTGAGAAAAAATTGGAAATCCAAAGAATAGAAACTGAAAGAGTTGAAAGATTATTAAGAAGTTACTCATGTGCTTCTTATGTGAATGACAGGATTTACCCTACAGTGGAAGGCATGAAGGCATTCGAAGAAGAAACATCTGTAGAGAAGAATTCCGAAACAAAAGAAGATACTGAAGTGAAGAATTCCGGTAAGAAACAAAGTGTTAGCTATAACAAGTGTCCACCTCCGCTTGAAAATGGATATTCTCCAAGAAATCCAAATTCAGAAATAGTAAAAAAGGCAACCAACTTACAGTGGGAATCTGAGTCTTCAGATAACTTGCCAGACAACATTGATGTCACGTTCACATCATCCGACACTGATCATGAGTCCGAGATAATTAAGAAAGTTGTCGATCAGGTGTTGGATAAAGATGAAACGGAGGAGTTAAAGTCAGAGTCAAAGTCTGAGTCCGACACTTCAAATCCAACAGTCAAAAAAGGCAAACGGGTTTATAATAAAGAATTTCTGTTATCACAAAATAATTTGAATGATGAAACATTCAAAGTAGCATATACTTTGAATGATTCTGACAAATTATATTCTGATGAAGAATTTCCAATAAGAGGTGTTAAAACTGAAATGATTAACAAGGTTTTCAAACTAACATAAATTAATATTTCTGAAATAAAAGATGTAAATCTTGCTAAAAAACCAAGACCTTACACCTCAAGAGTTCAACAAAGGATAAACAAGAAAAAGGGTTACAGTTCTGGTTCAGGTTATCGAAAGAAACCAAACCATAACGGTAATTTCAAAAAGAAGGGATTGGGTTTTATTCCACCAGAAAATCATAAAAATTAGAAAACTTATAAATCAAAAACTGTTTTTGTTTCAGGAACATCATCCGAAGAAGAAAAGGAGCATGTGTTTAGGAAGCAGACAAACAAAGAATTTCTTTCTAAGAAGCAAGAGGAAATGAAAAAGAAAGTTGCTCAGAAGAAGAAGGAGACAAGAACTTGTTTTCAATGCAAAACAGTTGGTCACATTGCCAGGAATTGTCCAAAGGCGATTCAAACAAAACAGGGAGTCTCTGGAAAACTGAAAGGATAAATGGTTGAGAATGAACCACCAACCAAACAATTTAAAGTTTTCAAAAATTCAAAATTTGAGGTTGGTGACTGTTCAAAGAGTGCTTACAGAAGAAAAGTGAAACTTAATAACCAGAAATGGATTGTTAAGAAATCTGACGATAGTTCTAGCAATGATTCTGATTCGTCAAAATCAGAGGAGCTACTTTCTGGTGATGAATCTGACTCGTCAAAGTCAGAGGAGCCACAAGTTGTGATGAAAGAAGAGAAACCAGTTCCGCCAATTGATGATGCAAATTTTCCACCATTGCGGGCTGAAAATTTTAAACAAAAAATTGGCAAAGTTGAGATTTCAAATCAATTCTTTTCTGAAAAGAAAGAATTTGATGTTGAAAAGTCCTTTAACCCCACAATTCAAAATATTTTTGGAAAAATGATTGACAGGAAAGTCAAAGGGGTAAAGGAATTTTATGAAAAGAAAACAAAGAAACCAGATGAAGATTGGTCATCCCAGGTTAGTAACTGGGATAGAACCTATCATGACTGAAAAAAACTCTAGACTTGCCGGAGCTCCCAAGTTAGTAATCGTGGAGCAGGAATCCACATCTTTCTAGAGGTTCAATGATTGATAAATGAACCTACAAGTGGTTAAAAATGAACAATGTGATGAGTTTTTCCCCAAGCCTACAAGTGGTAAAATCAACAAAACTTATTTTCCGGAAAAACCATTTTGATTAAAACAAACTTAAGTGTTTTGAAATCATAATGGAAAAATAGTTTGTTGTTAGGGGGAGTTCTGATTGTTTAAGCCAAGTGGATGGAAAATTGAAGCAATTCGAATCAGTTTGTCAGTTTATTTGTATAGTTTGCTTTCAAATTTTCCCAGAAAATCAAAATTTGAAACATAATTTTGATTTTAGGGGGAGTAAAATTTTTTTAGAAATTTGAAAATTACAAAAACATGATAAAATCCAAAAAGCCAAAAACATCAGAAAAATGAAAAAGAGTTTTGTTGTGAAAAAGAGGAAATGATAGTACATAAGTGGACTATCACAACACGCTAAAGAAATGAAAAGTCAAATGTGATAAACGGTCTCACTGATGATATGTCAGTAGGTTTTTACTCATTTAGTAGATTGTTTTCGAGATATAAACCTAAAAATATCAAACTTGCTTATCTCGTGGGGAACATCTCTCGGATATATGGGTAACCCGTGAAATCTTGTTTGAAGGACTTTCTATTTCTGATATACTAGGTCTTTGTGCGTGATGATATCTGGGGTATTATACCAGGACTTCTGATTTTGCGGGAGTAATAGCCTAGTCCTCGTATAATACTTTGCATTGCTTTAATCTTAAAGCTCACCCTCAGCATAAAAAATGATGAAATATTGAAAAATGCTAATCATGTGTTGTTGAAGAAAATATCCCCAAACGGAACACACCTAAAGACGAGCCATCATCTCTCTGATTGAACGGAAGTTCTAGCCTGAGCTCTCATGGTTTCGCATTTACCCGTTTACAGATATCATTAGTGTACACTCACCTGTATGACTGAATATAGAAGTCTGGATACGGGAGTATATTCTGAGGTGGGACACGCGAATAAGTTTAAGTTCATTAAAACACTAATCTCGTATCTCGAAACAGTTGAACTTTGTGTGAAAATTTAAGTGGATCAGTATACTGACAATCTAAGTGAATCATTTAAAACTTAAAATGTTTAAAGCTTAACGGTGTTGGTGATTTGTCTCAAAAACTGATATGATCCTCTTACACAAACTCACAAAAAAATTGTATGTAAATATTTCTTTATTGCATTTCGTTTAAAAAAATCACAAAATCCAAAAAGATTTTCAGTGTGTTTTAGCATAAATTTTGAAAAATACAAAAAGATTTTCGACAACTGATGATGAAAAGCTGATTTTCAAAATTCTGAGTGCTAAACATGATAAACAGGTTTGGGAGAGTGTGTTTGAAAAAGTTATTCTTACAAGTGGTTATAAAAAATTATAAATGGTAAATCATTTTTGAACGATACCTGCAAGTGTTGTATAAATTTGTCAAATTGTTAAACTTTGTGAAATTTATGTTTGAGGTAGAGTGTTTGCAGGAAGAAGCAGCCAGGATACGACTCCTGAAGGATATGTGAAAGCCAGGTTCCGATTCCTATTGCTACGGAAAGCCAGGAAACGATTCTAAACTTGTGAAAGCTGCAGAGTGAGAGCAGAGTTTGAGCCAGGTTTCTGATCCAAGACCTGTAGATTGTGAATTCCAGACGACGATCCCAGCTTATCGAAAGGGGGAGTCTGAAGACATCAAGAGGGAGTCTGAAGATATAAAGAGCCAGTTTCTGATTCTGGAACTGTGTCCACGCAAGCTGCTGATGCTGATGAACTTAAGGAATGAAGAGATCTGATCAAGAGAAGATAGAGACAGATTGAGATTCTAGAAGAAGAGAGAGAAAAGAGAAAATAGAGATTGATTGAGGATGCTTACAATGGAGAATCTTTGGAGAGAGCGAGAAGACTGATAAAGACTGAAGATGTGACATACCGAAGACTCGACACCGAAGACTTCGTCAACATCCAAGGGGGAGTCTGTTGGTACATATGTCTGTCGACTTCGTCTTGTATCGAGTCTTGTATTAGGTTTGATAGATCAGGGCACGTTATTCGAGAAAATTGGAAAAACATGTTAGATGGGCCATTTCGCACGAAATGGAAGAGTCCATTTCGTACGAAATGAAGAGTCCATTTCGTACAAAATGGAGAAGCCATTTCGTGTGAACCGTTTCGTGCGAAATGGGATTCCCTATAAATACGTGTCTTGTGATTTCATTTGTAACGTTTCGATTCTGGTAGCGAAGCTCTGCCGAAGTGTCTCCAGCATTGTAAAACGATCTGATATCAATACAGAGACAGTTTAAAGTGAATCTAAGTGCAATCCAGCTGAAATAACTCCGATACGTCTGTTTCCGCCTTTCGTATTGGACGAGATCTCTTCTGAACGACTAGTTTGGGTCTGCAAACGTTCCTACATGAGTTATATTATTTCAAGTCCTAAAATAATATAACTAGTACACATAATAAATAATCACACGAGTTATGACATCAATATTATATATACTTTCCTCAATATATACTTAGTCACTTTTATTTATCAAAACCAACCTCCAATATTTGTAATTTTTGTAATAAAAATTATGGCAACTTTTATGTGAAAACCATTCTCAAGATTTACTTATAAACACTTGTTTTAAAAATATTTTTCTAAGTGTTTAATTTCTACAAAAATTTTGCCATAGTTTCCCCTTCAAAATGGAGGTTTCCATGCTTTCAAAGCATATCATTTTCTTTTAAAATCATCATCAATCATCAACAACATGAACAAGACTTACCATGTGCCAAAAATAATATATTTACACTATGACATGAACTTGAAACTTTGTAAGAGTTTGTAGTAACTTAGTATGCTATTTAGTAGGTTAAGTTACCCTTAAAAACATAGTTTATAGTTTATAAAACTCATTCTTGAAGATTTTAGTTCTTCACAACTTGTATGAAGATTTTCTAAAAATGCTTCTTCTTGTATTTTTCTTGTTAACAATATGTTTCTAGCTTTGATTTAACACTTAAAACATATTTACTTCCTTTAAACACCATAATCATGTTAGATCTTACAATAAACTTTAGTTTCTTGAAATCTTTTATTTTCAAGACTTATAACTTGTAGAAATAATCATCATGCACTAAAGCAAGTTTATTTTCAAGTTCATGATTTACATAAAGGATGATCATTATAAACTTTTCAAGATCTATCCTTACACTTGCTAGATCATGTGTTTAATCATCATCTAGCAAGCTTCATATGGTGATCTACACCATAACACAAGGAATTAACAAACAAGTTCAATACATACACTAGAACAACTTGATCTTCATGTTTTAGAGCTTTTTTGTTAATGTTCATCTTTATGTTTTCTTGAGATTCTTTAGTTTACCAAGTTACTTCATACTTTAACCACTAAAATTATGAGTATAGACAAGATCAAAGAAGCTTACTACTAGCACTATGGCTAGGGAGGAACAAGTTGCAAAGTGATGAAGAAATGTGGTGGATAAAAGCTCCTAGAGATGGTCCTTCAACTTCCTTTGCTTCCCACCTTCTTAGTTATGCTTGATTCACCTTAGGATCACCTTAGAATGCTTGATATTGGACTAGAAATAGAGGTGTATGTATGTATGGTGGTGGCCGTAGGTATGGTAGTAGAAGAAGAGGGTGTTTGTAAATTTTGAGTGTTGGTGAATGATGAGAATTAATGTTTAGTGGTTTATAACAACTAGCTTCCAACATTGTTTTACCCAAAGGATATTGTGTTCCATATCTAGTTAGCAAATATAATAAAATAATAAAAGAAAATCCCAAGTGGGACCCTCTTTGTAACCGGCCCTAAAGTGGGGGGGGGGGTATTAGTTGAGTTTCAACTTCAAGTTAGGGATTCTAGTTAGATATTATGTGCAACATTTAGTGTTTAATGTTTCATAGTGTTTGAGGGTGTAATATGGTGTTTGATGATCATAACTAGCTTTATAACACTAAAAAAAAATTTCTAGTAAAATTTTGATGTTTCGGGTAGTGTCCGGTTTTTCGTTTCGTTACTGTTCGTTAAAGTGCTAAATTGCGCAGTTTAGTGTGCTTTATGTAGTCTTTTATGACAGTTTCGATTCCCATGTGACACCTGTGCCACACCGACCATCAAACAAATACCAAATTAATGAAATATTTTTTTCATAATAGGGATTTGTTAAAAATATGTGTATCGTTTGCACATATCAATTCATGTTCAATTTCAAGCTTTAAATCGCTTTCTGGAAGGTTACACGCGCACTGATGCGTAAATATAACCAGTTTAATGCAACGAACACTCCGTAATAGTGAAATAGGCTTAACATACCTTAAATAACCTTTACATAACTTAGAAAATTTTTTTGGAGGGTTTGGTGTGGCGAAATCAAGTTTATTCGCTTACAGGGACTAATTTCGACAAATTGTGAAAGTATGCCGATTTGTACTGTAACGAACATTCCGGAACATGACCATAAGTTAAACATACCCTAAATATCCTTTACATAGCTTAGAAATAGGCTTTGAGGGGTTCGGTGTGCTAAAATAAACTTTTTGGTCATTCAGGGACTAAAAGCGTCAAAAAGTGCATAAGTTTGCATTTTCGCGCATATCTTACGTTCTGAATACATCCGGACATCCAAAACTTTATGTAATCATTAAAATATTTTATTTTAGTGATTGGCATGATAAAATTCCATTCGTCGCGTAATTTGGATCGTTTTTCGCATCCGTTCGTGTTTCGTCGTAATTAACCGAACAACGCAACCGTACGACCAAACGAACCGACATCCGAGATATTTTTGAGCATGTTTCGTGTTCCCTATACTTTAACTTCATTTTAGAGCCTTGAAATGGGATTAACGGGGCTTAAACGTGTCAAAAATGCATCAAAAACCATGTTTTGCACATTCAGGGACCAAAATTGACATTCTGCCATAGTTATCTTAGGAAGGGGCCAAAATGAAAAATCTAAATTCCAGCTTGTTCCAGCTGTTCTCCTCATTTGCACATGGTTTTAATGAAACTAGGGGCTCCCATGGTTTCACAAAACCATGGGCACATGTGTACGGATGAGATCGAAGCTCGTTTTACGATGAACGATCTTAACGGTTGTGCAAAAACTATTTAAACCCCACCCCCTTTGCTCTCAAACTCACATTTGATCTGATTTTCATTCTCTAAGTTGAAGTCTTGCACTTCATATCTAAGAATAAATTGGATCAAACTTCCTTGGACCTTTTGTAAGTCCTCTTTCGTTCTTTTATGCATTTTTAGCGTGGAAGTCAAACTTTGTTTGACTTTCTGCATTGACCAGTTTATGGTCAATACGAAGTTCGTTTGAACTTCATAACGTGAGCGTAATCATGATGGTTTTAGTCTCTTATGACTATACCTACTGATTGCCACGTTGTCTAGGCATAGTGGTGAGTCGTAGTTTCGGCCAAAATGCGTATTCTTGCGTATTTTGTAACCAAACTACTTTTAGGTATCAAAACCATTTGTTTTGATACCAAAACCTATTTTCTAACTTCGTTAAAAATGTTTTAACATGTTTAGCTCGTCACTTTAGGTTTAGTGCTTATATAGAGTCGTAAGTCAAGCGGTGTAAACAACCGCTTAGACTTTCGAACTAGACCCGTTTGGTCGATCATTAGGATCCAACCAAACATGTTTAGTGACCATAGTTGTATAGGGAATAACCTTCCGAGGTTATACCTTATGGTCACTTCGTTCAGTTAGTGGTATGATAGGTAATTTATATGCCTTAGAAAAATTACCAAAATGCCCTTTTTGCGCATAAATTCATTTTAAGCATATGTAACCTAAATTTTGACATCTAAACTGATTAGGTAACATTATTTGATATGTTAAGGCATATAATACTTGTCATAGGACTAGTTAGGCATTCCGAACGCGTTTTACGCGAACGACGCGTTAAAGTAGCGTAAGCTATCTTAACGAGTCGTAATGGGTCGTAAGCACTTAGGATATGTTTCCTTTTAGAATGTAGGCTTTGTTAAACCATATTACATGAGTTCCTTTACTCATTTGGTTTACAAACCTCATTCTATCCAATCTCCCGATATTAGGTACGGTTATTAACATAGTTACCTATATTAGGTGCCGTTTGATTCCGTGATCTTCTAGCATTGCTTGGTGGTTATCCTAGGACTTCTAAGCATTCTCAAGTGAGTACATAGACCCCTCTTTTACTGTTTTCCAAATGTTTTGGGGTGAAACACATGTGCCTACTTGTTATTTTCATGCTTTCCATGTTTTCATATCATATACTTGCTATGTTCATTAGTACACTATTATTACATGATTTCATTATGTCTTGCTATGTATGTTCACTTAACACGCTAGCACAATTGTTTTACGTTTTGAACCATTTAAAATCATTGGATGTATGTGAACCATTTGAAATCATTGGATGTATGAGAACCATTTGTAATCGTTGGATGTATGTGAACCATTTGTAATCATTTGATTTATATGAACCATTTGTAACCATTTGACATATGTGAACCATTTGTAACTGTCTGGACCATTGGGTTAGTGTAGGTCCCTCTCGAGGATGAGATAAAACCTTATCCTTGTTATATCTAACACACTAGCGAGTGCGGAATCCAAGCTAGTATGCAACTGAGACTTTATACGAGAACAAGCACAAACACAACACGCAAGATTCACCGATTAACACCACTTGTATTAATACGAATGAAGGGTCCGGTTACAAGCTCAATGTTTACAGAAGTATTCTATAAACTCTCAAAGTGTGTGTGTGTGCTCTCAACAGAATGCTCTCTCTCGTGTACCCAGTCTCTCGTGTCTCACTCTGTTGTCTTGCCTCTCATCTGAACAGAACACAACACATGGGTATTTATACCCGACACAGCAGGTCTGGTCGAAGGATCAGACAGAGTGATCGAAAGATCATCTGTCGACCAGAAGGCCCATCGAAAGATCACATTCACCACGAAGGATGATATCCTTCGTGGTCTATCTTTCGTGGTCTATCTTTCGAGCTCATCATCGAAGGATATAAAACAATCCTTCGATGACACATCCTTCGACCCACACACCTTACAAACATTTGTTTACTGTTTGGCCAAGTCAAACCGGAGGATGGTTGACTTGGTCAAACTTACATCAACCTTACATTAAAGACATCGTTTTGTATCATGACGAAATACAGACAAAGTACAGACACAAGTGCACCAACAAACTCCCCCTTGGCTGTAGCTTTGTCTCGATCTTCGTGTCTTCAAGTCTTCAAGGCCGAGTCGAACCGAGCCGAGTCGCGTCCACACAAAGTGCATCAACAAACTCCCCCTTGGACGCTACTCGTGATGGTTCGTCTTCTATGTCTTTCATGTCGGAGGATCTTCAAAGTTTTCACGCGTTGTAAGCAGAAAGTGTATCAACAAACTCCCCGTTTAATGTAGAAAGTGTGTTGACAAACTCCCCCTTAGATTGAACTCTCCATTGAGTCATGCTCGTGAATCTTTTGACTTGACAATTCTTCAGATCCTTGTGGTGTTGATGAAGGGACAGCGGCAACTCGATCATTTTATCCTTTGAGTGCCTCCACTTCGTGTCTTCATTCCAAAGCTTTTCATCGAGCATGTTCTCCTAGCCTTTAGCATCTGCACATGCAAGAAAGCTAAACGCATAATGAGAACAACCGCTTGGAATATAGTTAACATTTAAACTAACGACACATATGAGATCAAATCTCAATCAAACACCAACCGACAGCAGTTTGAAAGTTTAGAAAAATATTCATTTTAATCCTTTAACTTTCAAAACTCGTTAACTTCGACTGTTTATGAAGATGCAATTGTTTTCCAGCTTACGATCAGGATTTTGGGTAGGATAGACTCGAGTTCCAACATCGGTCAATCAAAAATAAACTTGAAGAAAAATCTTTTTGGATTTTATAAAGTTTAAATTAAAACACACCTAAAATCTTTTTGAAATTTTCATTTTTCAAATGTAAAGACGGAAAGCAATAAATAAATATATACCAAGATACATAAACAGGAAACATAAATATTTACAGACAATTTTTTTTGCGAGTTTCGAGGGTAAGAGAATCATATCAGTGTACGGTCATGTCAAAAACACTCTCTTTGTTCAGTTAGTTAACATTAAGATAAACATCCTATAACAATTATCGGTATTGTTGTCCACTTAAGCTCAACTTATCAGATGTAATCATGGCGAGGGGATACGTTAAGGTATAATTTATACTTACCGACCGGTGTTCATCCACATCACGACACATTCCCGTATCAAGGTATGCACGAGGATTCATCTTACCGGTGAGTATACCGATTATCATCTGTTTGACCGTATATGATGTGAGATTCTCACTTATTTTGAATTGAAAACAAGCCCTATGTGATATAATCACTTATTGATGAGGAACTTGATTTTCGATGCATGAGGGCACAGGAGCAAGTCCGTGAACAGGTCAGTACTTTCGTACAGCAGAGAGACGAACTTGACTCCCGGAAAGAGTTTGTGATATTTTATCACTTATTTGATTGGACATGTGATTGTTGATCACTTATTGAGGTCGTATGCAGTATGTACACGTATGTATAGTATCATGGAAGATCTAGACTTGCGTCCCCGTTATTTTTCGGTAAAAGATACAACCATGATACCCAGATGATAAGCAGCATAAAGACCGAATATCTCAGAACCTCGGCAATCTCTCAAACGAAATTTCGGTACTAAGACCATATGCCAATGAATGGTTCCCACCCAGTCTTCAGTCGGATTTAAGTTTATATCACCCTGCACACTTTAAAATGATTGTGAGCCTACCGATACATCTTATATAGAGCTGCTTATCGTTTTTCATTTAAGGTTTAAAGAGGTTTAGACAGACCACTGATGTACTATCATTTTCTCTTTTGCTCGCCAGGAAACTCATTTTTGTTTTTCTATTGTTTTTGTGTTTTTGAAATTTTTCGATGTTTTTGGATTTTTTAAATTTGGATTTACTCCCCCTAAAATCAATAAACTAAGATAAATTTAAAACACAAAGGTATTTACAAAAATGATTTTCCGATGTTGGTTAACTCATGTTTTACCTCAATGTCGTTTACCAAAATTAAGTTTTAATCAGAAATGATTTAGCGAAATTTGGAAAAATCAGTTGGCATGACGGTAAGCGGTGCGGACCATGACAGCATTGTCTGGTCAAGAGTGCTGAACGAGATAATAATGCACAAAGCAGCTTAAATATCGACAAGTATAGGAGAGATTAGAAATTTAAAACCGTATCCTGCAACTGCATCGTGCATTGCAAGGAATCTGAGAGCTCTCCCAAACTGAATATCCACCCGGTGTGGATTTCAAAGTCGATTCTTTGTAGCTACTTAGAAATCTCTTCACAGCAACAAGATCAGAAACCTTTGGTTCCGGCTGGTCTTCCTCATTGTACCAGCGAAGGTCTTTATCTTTCTCTTGAGAAGTAGTGTGCGGTTGTTCAATCCATGCCAAGGCATCCGCACACCCGGTTGGTTTGTTCAACAACCACATTCTCTTCAATCACACCACGAAGAAATGTACACTGCACGTTTATCTTGTAGATTGTTGAACTTCAGACGTGCTGCAGGTGCGTACATTTTGATTTGAATCTATCCCGGGGTCCCGATCAAAGCCTTGAACATTCACATTTTGAAATGATTTTCATTTTGTCGAAGCTTCCAATTTCATTCAACCACATTTCTGTTTCCCTGTCCTTTTTCTCTCCATCAAAGGCAGCAATTTCTTCTGTTGCCTACTTTGTGCAAGGATGCTCCACTATCAACAATCTTACGATTATCGAAAGTTCCTCCTGGAATATCCTACACACTCACTCAAAAATTAGTTGGAGAGAGGGACCCAAGCCTTTGTGGACTTGGGTCGTCCTTGATCATCAAGAAAAGTGATTTCAATCACTTGATGATTAGGAAAAAGAACCTGTGGTGCTCCCCCTGACTTAATTACCTGTTTTTGTTTCCAAGCTGTTTGTTCTTTACCAGTATTTGCATTAATTGTTTTAGCATTTACTGGTTTTACAGTTTTAGGTTTTGCTTGAACAGGTTTTTCTTCTTTGACCTCTGATTTTAAGGTCTTTTCAATTACCTTTTGATTCTTTTGTTTTAACTTCTTTTCCCTTTCTTTCAAGACACGTGGGTCTTGTTTCGGGGAAAATGATCGTTTTTGGTAATTGGTTTCTTGGGGAGCACTTGTTTTTGCCTTCAACTTTTGCAGGTATGGGCAGTATCTTACAATATGCCCAATTGTGCCACACTCAAAGCACATTCTCCGCTCTACAAACCTCGGAGAAACACGTTGATGACCAGACTGAGAACCAGACAATGAACTTTGTGATCTAGACGTGCTTGGACCTAAATCACATCCGTTGGTGTGTTGGGTGTAATTATTCTGATCATTTCGTTTTAAAATTCTAACTTGTTTTATAAAATCAAGGTTAGATTTATCTTGAAATGTTTCAGGTTTGTCTGAACCGGTGGATCCAACAAAGTTCACTTTCGGTTCTCTTTTCTTAACAGGAGCTCTTTTGTTTTGCACCCATTGTTGTTGAACCTTAGGTGCTTGAACATTCTTGTTCTGAGCCTTCTTTCCCTGTATCTTACCCTTTCCGGAGTTGACTTGTTGTTTTCGCTCAACTTGTAGTTTTTGGTTTCCGTACTGTTTTCTAATTTGTTCACACGGAATTGGATCACATTGAGTGACAGTAACTTTGCCATTTTTGTTCCCCAAAAACTTATCAGTGCATCCTTCAAAAATTTGCTCAATTAAATCTTGATTTACATTTTTAATTGGAAAATCTTTGTTAGAGTAAATTTTGTCATCTCCTTTGAGCGTGTACAACAAGTTACTCCCTTCAAAACTTGATACACTCGATTCCATTTCTTTTGACATTTCAGTCTTACTCGGTTTCACTGGTGGATCACACAGGATGTGATTCTCGATTGGAATTTCTGTTGTAACCGAGTTAGACTGTTGGTTCACAATTACATCAGATTCATCATCCGAAGAATCAGCATCCTCAACAGTGGGAGGACTCTGTTCCTTAACACATGATGAATCTGTCACATTCTCAGATTCAGATTCAGTTTCAGATTGACCTGAGGATGATGTACCAGTTGTGAACCCGAGGCCTGCTGCAAAATCATCTAGATTGAGTGGCACAGTAGGTTCAAAACGGGGCATATCCTCGTTATCAGGCAATTTTGAGTAATTGTGATTCATAGGGGGAGGACATGCTTTGAATCCCATACACTTCTTATCCCCCTTTTTCTTTTGAACAGCAATAATGTGATCCAATACATAGCGGGAATTGGAATAACTTTCCAATTTCTGCTTGATTGTTTCACATTCACATCGAGCGGTTGCCAATTCTACCATCTGCTTTTCAATTGTGTCTATAAGATCATTGTTAGCATGTTGTTTTCGCAAAACAGCTTTTTGTAATTCTGAAACATCATGTCTTAATGACGCAATTGTTGTTTTAAATTCCTTTTCATTTCTGGTTAAAAACACGTTAGCTTCAGCTGCTTTAGAAAGATCTACAATCAATTCTTGATTGTGTTTGGATAGGATTTCAATCTGACTTTCCTGTTCAGCATATTTTACATTTAAACTATCATAATTTTCACAGCTAACTACAGTGGGTTCATCGACACATACCTGACCTGATGAACTGTCGACATTAGCCATAAAGACTGAATGGAGAGAAGACGAAGAATGAGCAGTTTGATCCACCAAATTAGATCCTCTTTCAGTTACTGCTGCAGCTTCCTCCAAAAGCTCATCAATATCTGCATCGACTGACGCACTTGATGTCTCATCCACATGATCATTTCCTGAAGTGGAGGATTCTTCATCTGAGCTTCCACTATTACCAGAACTGTCTTCATCTCCAGAAGATGCAACACCATTGGTGGAAGATTCTCCACCACTGGCGTGCTTTAAATCCTTTACTACTTCAGCAAAACATGCTGTTCCACCATTTCCTCCTTCTCCAAGCTGAAGTGACCAATCACAACCCTCATCTATTTGAACCAACAGCCCCCGGTTGGTATTTGATGACCCTGCTTGGCCTTGGTTGTTGACAGGTATCAACGTACGAACATTGTTCCCGTTCTGGTTGCCTTGATTTCTGAACGGATTTTGATTTCCATGCTGAGCTGGTCTTGTGCATTCCCTTTTGAAATGACCCCGTTCGCCACAGTTAAAGCACTTGACAGCTTGCTTGTCGAACCCATACTTGGTGTCTTTCTTGTTTTCCAAGTTGGTTCTCCCCGTCCTTTCCATAAACTCCTTAGCTCTTCGAATTGCACTAGCAAGAGCCCATTTGATATCCATCATTTCAAACTCTTCTTTATCCACTTGCTGATAATCTTCATTGGTTAGATTGATATTCCCAATCTGACCTGCAACTAATCCACTATAAGCACTGACCAAGGTATTCAACATCTCCATATGCTCCTTGGCTACTTCGACACTCACTTTGGAAAAGTTGGAAGTGTCTAGTCTGACTGTGTTAGGATTGGAAGTGGTTTGAAAGTTTGAAGAGCCTCCATAAAAACCTTGCTGTTGCGGTTGTTGCTGCTGAGCTGTCGGTTGCACATTCGGTCTTGAAAACATCGTGTAGGCTGAAGGATCAAACTGATCTGTTGTTGAAGGTCCGGTGTTAGAAACGAAAGCTGTTTGAAGCTTCGCGTGTTGAGAAGCTGGTCTTTCTCCACTGATACCTCCTGCAATCCCAAAGTACATTTCTGGATTTTGAGGAGTTTGTGTTCTTTTTGCCTTCAGCTTTTCTTCTACATCCTTATTCTCCAATCTTTGAATTAATTCATAAACGGTGATTGTTTCTAAAACACCATTTTCTTTGAGAATTTCAAGATAACTGCTCCACTTTTCTGGTAAGCTATCAGCGAATCTCTTCACCAATTCTTGTGGAGTGGCAGTGACTTTAAAAGCAAACATCTCGCTCAACAAGTGATGGAATCTTGTAGATAAGTCTGCCAAAGTCTCATTCTCCAAACACGTGAATCCTTCAAACTCTTTCTTCAGTAATTCTTGCTTGATCTTCCTAGATTGAGCATTCCCTTCACACCGTAATGTGAGCATATCCCACAAGCTTTTAGTAGTCGTGCAGTAAACAAACTGGTGGTAAATGTCTTTATGAAGAGCTTGTGTGAGAATCATGAATGCTTTCTTTTCTAACTCAAACTTCTTTTTATCTTCTTCAGACAAAGTGCTGTAAGTTTGTGGATTAGATCCTGCAATTTCCAACTCATTTTCAAAAGCTGTGAAGAAGCACATCCATAGATCTTGACCTTGTCCCTGAACATAAGTTCTCAGCCTTTCTTTCCACCATCCCCAATCATTGATGTGATTTAACTTTGGCGGTTTTGTGCTTGTACCAGTTTCACTGTCGTTCTGCATCATAGATTGAATGCTGCTGTTTTGATTTGTGACCAATGCCCATTGATTTGCAGTGATCATTGCAGCTTGAGGTGGGGCAATAGCTTGCATCCATGCAGTTTTGTTGAAATCTGACGTAGATTGCGTAGGTTGCATAGCTGATGATTGTGGAGTCGAAGTTATTTGAGTCCACGCGGTTGGATCCCACTGACTGTTTGTTCCCATTTAAAAAATTTTTCACAAACTATGATAAAATTTCGAAGGAAAATAAACAGCCGAAGGATCTTTGATCGAAAGACCTGTAAAACACAAACTTGTTAAACTTAAACAAACTGGGATCGAAGGATCAAAACTTGTTCGAAGGATCAACAATGTTCGAAGGATCACTGTTGAGTTTCGAGCAATGACTTCGAAAGACTCTCCAATCGAAAGATCCTAATCTTTCGAACAATGACTTCGAAAGACTCTCCAATCGAAGGATCCTTGTCTTTCGAATAAGTCCTGTAGATCGAAAGATGTATGTTTCGAAAAGATTCCTTGGTTCGAAGGATGATTATCTATCGAACCTCCCTTGATCGAAAGATGAACTTTCGACTTCGAAGGATATCTTTCGATCTTGTCTGACACAGTTGACAAAGAGTGACGGGTTGGTGAAAAAGGTGATGGGTTGGTAAATCTTTCGGCAGAAAGTATGGTCAGACCATGCTTTTCTGCAAAAACAGATTTTGTATGATTATTTTAATCAGTTCCCTTTTCCAATACACCAACAACTTTCGAAAATAACTAAACAAGATCAAAGGATGTAAATTTTGAAGAACACTTGAAGATATTATGAACACAAAGGGTTTTCCGGTAAAACTACAAACTTCCGACAAGATTTAAACCGGATAAAACAAAGTTTTTCAGAAAAGTACAACTTTTCAAAACCCGAAAAACACCCGAAAACACTCGGTTTTAACAAGGAGAAGAGCCAAAGCTCTGATACCACTTGTAGGTCCCTCTCGAGGATGAGATAAAACCTTATCCTTGTTATATCTAACACACTAGCGAGTGCGGAATCCAAGCTAGTATGCAACTGAGACTTTATACGAGAACAAGCACAAACACAACACGCAAGATTCACCGATTAACACCACTTGTATTAATACGAATGAAGGGTCCGGTTACAAGCTCAATGTTTACAGAAGTATTCTATAAACTCTCAAAGTGTGTGTGTGTGCTCTCAACAGAATGCTCTCTCTCGTGTACCCAGTCTCTCGTGTCTCACTCTGTTGTCTTGCCTCTCATCTGAACAGAACACAACACATGGGTATTTATACCCGACACAGCAGGTCTGGTCGAAGGATCAGACAGAGTGATCGAAAGATCATCTGTCGACCAGAAGGCCCATCGAAAGATCACATTCACCACGAAGGATGATATCCTTCGTGGTCTATCTTTCGTGGTCTATCTTTCGAGCTCATCATCGAAGGATATAAAACAATCCTTCGATGACACATCCTTCGACCCACACACCTTACAAACATTTGTTTACTGTTTGGCCAAGTCAAACCGGAGGATGGTTGACTTGGTCAAACTTACATCAACCTTACATTAAAGACATCGTTTTGTATCATGACGAAATACAGACAAAGTACAGACACAAGTGCACCAACAAACTCCCCCTTGGCTGTAGCTTTGTCTCGATCTTCGTGTCTTCAAGTCTTCAAGGCCGAGTCGAACCGAGCCGAGTCGCGTCCACACAAAGTGCATCAACAGTTAGGGAAGTGATTAGGTAACGGGGCGGGTGTAATGTGTTAAAAGCATGGTGGATACGTCGCTGGTACTTCCTATATATAAGTGCTTTTAACATATTATATATCGTTGCGTTATCTAGATCACTTGGGTAAACGATTTTGAAATGATGTCACACAATGATGTTTTCTGAATAATATAACCATACGAGTTTTATTAACGAGTTTCTACGAGATGTTTTACAATTTGATTTAATAAAACAAATGTTTTGGAGTTAAGAATCATGGCTACGAGATTTTATAAATCATATCCAATTTGATTTGAGTTGGTTAATTATGTCGCAATACTATACTTTTCAAAATAAGGTTTTTAAATAAGTATTGCAACAGGTAAAACGAGCCATGAATCAGACACTCATATAAAACCTATGTACTCGCCGGCATTTTTATGCTGACGTATTTTCACATGTGTTTCAGGTACCATAGTTGATGATGTTTGATGATGATATTTGTGTACGCTCACATAGGAATGGACGAGGCCTTAGTGACTTAATAACAATGGAAGTCTATTTGTTCATGTTTTGTTTCTAATTCCAATGTAATGAAATACATTTAATTCAATAAAACGAAACTGTTTAACCCATGGTTGTGAAACAATGATTCTGTTACAACACTCCCCGACGTTTCCGCCACGTTTTGTTGTTTTACGTGGTCGGGTGTGACAGAAAAGTTGGTATCAGAGCCAATGGTTATAGGGAATTAGGTTATTAGTAATGCTTTGACCTAGACTATAACCTTCCTAGGACCCTAACACAAGTTATCTTGTGTTTAGTTTTAAAACGATACCGTCACTTATCATTAAGTGACAACCACAATAAGAACATAAATTTCGAATCCGCCTTGAAAACCAATCATCTGTTCTAGGATAATTGATTACTAGGTTTTGAACCCTCTAAGTTTTCAAAATCTCGTCAAAGTTTGGTCTAAATAATGTGAACACGTGCAAACTGGAAGGGTGGGTGCCTGTACCCTGGGTCTTCTGTCTAAGGTTAGAGTGTTTGTACAAATCCGCAATATCGGACCAGTCACTCTTACCTGGGAACTCTTGGGGTGAGTGTCCACTTATAGGCGAGCATGTCGTCGCGATACATTATATTGACCCATTTACTTTGCTTAGTTACCGTCTCATTTGTTTGCCTTTGGTAATAAACAAATGGTCACAATCTTCATGCGTTGTCATTCTCTTTTGACTATCTTTCGCTTGTTTCCTCCTATGCCTTCCATTATCTTCAAGATACCTCTTCATCGCAACAACACTCAAATGTCCGAACCAGGTACTGCAATTACCCAGCAAATAGGCGTCGTACTCCAGAGGACCGTTGATTTAGCTATCGCCATGACTCGCCTCAGGGATGAAGCCGTATAAGGGAACTGCTCCTTGGTGCAATCAATGCCACCGTCATCATCCGAATCAAATACCATGTTTCAAATGTACCCACAGTGGACGATGGAGACATTTGGTTAACATGTGCCGCTTTGCAATCCAAAGCAAAGCTGTTGCAAATCCTGCTGCTGCTCAACCTCCAAATTCTACTTCATATGTCACCTTAACATATCTAGCACCTCAACCTCATGAAATTTCTACCTTGTGTATCGACTTAAGCACGCCTAGTGCGAGGTGTCGAAACACCTCTCGTTACACAAATTCCGAAATCCATATAGGATCTTTCTATCCTCATAATTAGATCCTTGTGGTTGGGTAACGTTAATCGAAGCCCTTAATTGAATTCTTTGTATGATTCAATACGTACATTATGATTCAATAAGGACAAAGCCGAATTCCTATTAAGATTTTTCCTATCTTCATAGATAGATTCTTGAAAATGATTAAAGTGCCAAATGAAATCCACGGATTGGATTCCTGGTGTGCATTAAATATCCATGTCCAAAGATAACAAATTAAAGGTCAATTTAAACAATTATGTGATTATGTGCTTATGTGTTCCCTTTTATGTTTTTGTGTGATCCAAATTTTTGTTATCCAAATCCTCGTAGAATCTTCCATATCTTCGTATAAGGGATTCATAGTAGGATATCCAAGGGTACTATCTTAAATCCTTAATGGACTTCTACATTGTAGTTAAGTCCCTTGGGTTATGAAGTACTATTCTATAATTGGACCCCTTGAGTGGTCTAGTTGAACAGATTGATCCAAAAATCTGGTTAGGAATATCATGTGATGATATAGCTGAAAAGACTCCTTGGTGGTCTAATTAAAGAGATCACTTGTCGATCTAATTAAAAGGACCCTATGGTAGTCTAGTCACACTCATCACGGGTTCGATTTTCTTCCCCTACACATTATGAAATGCACTGTGCGGACTGTGCAAGGAATTACGTAATTATGGACGCGTACATAATTATGAAATTTAGTGCACAGAAACCACAGCAAGTTTTGTCATGTGTCTAGAGTTAACCCTATTCATTTCCATTTCTGAAGAATATCCATTGAGAAAAATGACTCATTCCGTTCATTTTCGTTTCTGAAGAATATCCATCGAGGGAAATGAATATCCTTGATTAACCATTCATTTCCATTTCTGAAGAATACCCATTGAGGAAAATGACTCATTCCGTGCATTTTCGTTTCTGAAGAATACCCATCGAGGGAAATGAATATCCTTTTGTTTAATCCTTCATTTCCTTTTCTGAAGAATACCCATTGAAAAAAATGACTCATTCCGTGCATTTTCGTTTTTGAAGAGTACCCATCAAGGGAAATGAATATCCTTTTGTTTAATCCTTCATTTCCGTTTCTGAAGAATACCCATTGAGGAAGATGACTCATTCCGTGCATTTTCGTTTCTGAAGAATACCCATCTAGGGAAATAAATATCCTTTTGTTTATTCCTTCATTTCCATTTCTGAAGAATACCCATTGAGGAAAATGACTCATTCCGTTCATTTTCGTTTCTGAAGAATACCCATCGAGGGAAATGAATATCCTTTTGTTTATTCCTTCATTTTCCATTTTCTGGAGAATGCCTGTTAAAAATAACTCCGCTCATTTTCGTTTCTGAAGAATATCCGTTGAGTGAAATAACAGGATTATGCCTTGCATATATTTGATGGGTTATTCTACTCAAATAGATAAACACCCTAGATTCCATTCAAGACAAATATTTAACACAGCGTCACAGATAGACTCCTATGAATAAATTTCGGGACGAAATTTCCTAAAGTAGGGGAGACTGTGACACCTGTGCCTCAGCGACCATTAAACAAATACCAAATTAATGAAATATTTTGTTTCATAATAGGGATTTGTTAAAAATATGTGTATCGTTTGCACATATCAATTCATGTTCGATTTCAAGCTTTAAATCGCTTTCTGGAAGGTTATACGCGCACTGTTGCGTAAATATAACCAGTTTAATGCAACGAACACTCCGGAATAGTGAAATAGGCTTAACATACCTTAAATAACCTTTACATAACTTAGAAATAAGTTTTGGAGGGTTTGGTGTGGCGAAATCAAGTTTATTCGCTTACAGGGACTAATTTCGACAAACTGCGAAAGTATGCCGATTTGTACTGTAACGAACATTCCGGAACATGACCATAAGTTAAACATACCCTAAATATCCTTTACATAGCTTAGAAATAGGCTTTGAGGGGTTCGGTGTGCTAAAATAAACTTTTTGGTCATTTAGGGACTAAAAGCGTCAAAACGTGCATAAGTTTGCATTTTCGCGCATATCTTACGTTCTGAATACATCCGGACATCCAAAACTTTATGTAATCATTAAAATATTTTATTTTAGTGATTGGCATGATAAAATTCCATTCGTCGCGTAATTTGGATCGTTTTTCGCATTCGTTCGTGTTTCGTCGTAATTAACCGAACAACGCAACCGTACGACCAAACGAAGCGACATCCGAGATATTTTTGAGCATGTTTCATGTTCCCTATACTTTAACTTCATTTTAGAGCCTTGAAATGGGATTAACGGGGCTTAAACGTGTCAAAAATGCATCAAAAACCATGTTTTGCACATTCAGGGACCAAAATTGACATTCTGCCATAGTTATCTTAGGAAGGGACCTAAATGAAAAATCTAAATTCCAGCTTGTTCCAGCTGTTCCCCTCATTTGCACATGGTTTTAATGAAACTAGGGGCTCCCATGGTTTCACAAAACCATGGGCACATGTGTACGGATGAGATCGAAGCTCGTTTTACGATGAAGAGATCTTAACGGTTGTGCAAAAACTATATAAACCCCACCCGTTTTGCTCTCAAACTCACATTTGATCTGATTTTCATTCTCTAAGTTGAAGTCTTGCACTTCATACCTGAGAATAAATTGGATCAAACCTCCTTGGACCTTTTGTAAGTCCTCTTTCGTTCTTTTATGCATTTTTAGCGTGAAAGTCAAACTTTGTTTGACTTTCTGCATTGACCAGTTTATGGTCAACACGAAGTTCGTTTGAACTTCATAACGTGAGTGTAATCACGATGGTTTTAGTCTCTTATGACTATACCTACTGATTGCCACGTTGTCTAGGCATAGTGGCGAGTCGTAGTTTCGGCCAAAATGCGTATTCTTGCGTATTTTGTAACCAAACTACTTTTAGGTATCAAAAACGTTTGCTTTGATACCAAAACCTGTTTTCTAACTTCGTTAAACATGTTTAGCTCGTCACTTTAGGTTTAGTGCTTATATAGAGTCGTAAGTCAAGCGGTCTAAACAACCGCTTAGACTTTCGAACTAGACCCGTTTGGTCGATCATTAGGATCCAACCAAACATGTTTAGTGACCATAGTTGTATAGGGAATAACCTTCCGAGGTTATACCTTATGGTCACTTCGTTTAGTTAGTGGTATGATAGGTAATTTATATGCCTTAGGAAAATTAACAAAATGCCCTTTTACGCATATATTCATTTTAAGCATATGTAACCTAAATTTTGACATCTAAACTGATTAGGTAACATTATTAGACATGTTAAGGCATATAATACTTGTCATAGGACTAGTTAGGCGTTCCGAACGCGTTTTACGCGAACGACGCGTTAAAGTAACGTAAGCTATCTTAACGAGTCGTAATGGGTCGTAAGCACTTAGGATAGGTTTCCTTTTAGAATGTAGGCTTTGTTAAACCATATTACATGAGTTCCTTTACTCATTTGGTTTACAAACCTCATTCTATCCAATATCCCGATATTAGGTCCGGTTATTAACATAGTTACCTATATTAGGTGCCGTTTGATTCCGTGATCTTCTAGCATTGCTTGGTGGTTATCCTAGGACTTCTAAGCATTCTCAAGTGAGTACATAGACCCCTCTTTTACTGTTTTCCAAACGTTTTGGGGTGAAACACATGTGCCTACTTGTTATTTTCATGCTTTCCATGTTTTCATATCGTATACTTGCTATGTTCATTAGTACATGATTTCATTATGTCTTGCTATGTATGTTCACTTAACACGCTAGCACAACTGTTTTACGTTTGAACCATTTGAAATCATTGGATGTATGTGAACCATTTGAATTCATTGGATGTATGAGAACCATTTGTAATCGTTGGATGTATGTGAACCATTTGTAATCATTTGATTGATATGAACCATTTGTAACCATTTGACATATGTGAACCATTTGTAACTGTCTGAACCATTGGGTTAGGGAAGTGATTAGGTAACGGGGCGGGTGTAATATGTTAAAAGTATGGTGGATACGCCGCTGGTACTTCCTATATATAAGTGCTTTTAACACATTATATATCGTTGCGTTATCTAGATCACTTGGGTAAACGATTTTCAAATGATGTCACACAATGATGTTTTCTGAATAATATAACCATATGAGTTTTATTAACGAGTTTCTACGAGATGTTTTACAATTTGATTTAATAAAACAAATGTTTTGGAGTTAAGAATCATGGCTACGAGATTTTATAAATCATATCCAATTTGATTTGAGTTGGTTAATTATGTCGCAATACTATACTTTTCAAAATAAGGTTTTTAAATAAGTATTGTAACATGTAAAACGAGCCATGAATCAGACACTCATATAAAACCTATGTACTCGCCGGCATTTTTATGCTGACGTATTTTCACATGTGTTTCAGGTACCATAGTTGATGATGTTTGATGATGATATTTGTGTACGCTCACATAGGAATGGACGAGGCCTTAGTGACTTAATAACAATGGAAGTCTATTTGTTCATGTTTTGTTTCTAATTCCAATGTAATGAAATACATTTAATTCAATAAAACGAAACTGTTTAACCCATGGTTGTGAAACAATGATTCTGTTACAACACTCCCCGACGTTTCCGCCACGTTTTGTTGTTTTACGTGGTGTGGGTGTGACATTCCGACACTTAGGAAAGTATTCTGGACCATTATATCACAATTCTGCATTTTATTTTGTTGTTAAAAAGCTGAAAATAGCTGAATTTTTCTATTTACTGCAGAATTTTGCAGTTTTAGTGTGTTTCTGGCACTTTCCGGCACCTATGTCATCACTAGGAAGGCAGTTTTGAAATCCCTACTTCCCTACACACTATACTAGTGTAACACTTGGTCCTGGGGCTTATTTTGTGTCTTAACATCATGTCTGTCTAAGTACTGAACTCCCGTCAGTATTTCTAGTTTGCCTGATAGCTGTGCCAACTCTATTATGAGCATTAATAGAGTTATATTGTGCCGCATGTAGTAATGATAAAAGTCTTGCAACATGAAATGTCATTATATGTATATAACAGTAATTAGAATTTCATTCGTCTTATAGACTAGATCATGCACAGTTATTAAAGCACAGATTACTGTCTAATTATCGTACGGAATGTACGGAAAAGTGACAGTTGTCACATTCCATGATAATCATGTTTTCCAAACAATATCCTAACTCACTTTGTAAAAATCACAACTGCATTTAGTGTAAAAAAGCAAGACCTAATTTAAACCACTAGATAGATTGGGAGGACAATAACGGTCTAGTGAAGTTTATATAGGGAACACACCGACAAAGTTCATTTAACTACCACACAAAAAAATAAAACACACAAAAGAAAAGAAAAACCAGACAAGCACACGAATAGTACACAACAACAACAAACTTCGTACCTCACCCTTAATGATAATAAGGGTCATTTGGGCCCGGTGGTGGATATTGGTTGTATGGAACACCAAGAATGGATTCCAAAAATCCATTGTATCGATCCAACGGGGATGATGAAGACTCCTCCATAGGTTGTTGCGGGGAAGTGGGGAGGAAACTCGAAGATACGCCTTGCGGCCATGGAACCGCATTGTGAACTTCTTGTGTTTCATTCGAATGGTCTAGATATCTACATAAGCAGAAAATTGTATGTGTGGCTAACCGACCGCAAGGTCCATTCGGTGTTGGATTTGTTCACTAAGAACATGTTTGTTTATTCGATTCATCTCCACCCCGTGATGAAGGGCCTACCAATAATTATTCTTTCTTACTTCTCTTTCTATCCTTCTTTCAAGTTAAGCATCATGCCTCAACCTACTTTCCACCCTTTTGTCTCACTTGCTCATCATATATGTGCTGATGAGATGAGGGCCAATGATCAAACCCAAGGGGATGTACTGAACGAACTTCATCCCTAACTTCAGTGGTCATGTCATCCACTTGGCGCACTCTCCTCGTACGCACCCTTCATCTGGAGCCTCTGGCTCACCCTCAGTTCCTCCTCTTTCTCCCCTAAGTCGGATGGAGTAGCATCCTAAGCTCTCACTTCAAAAGTTTTCCCTGTCCCCCAGTCCATGAATGTGTGATAATTGCCAAGTTTTTTCATATTTGAATTTTGACTTACTCGTCTTCTTAAGGACAAAATTTTCCACTCCTTCAATAGATGGGGCATCCCCAAAAAGACATCTTTATTGGATCATCATGGCATTGATCAGACCAACATGCGGAATCATTTTTCGCATTTTGTTTTCTCTACCATCCTACACATTCATCATGGCAATATGACCAAAGGAAAGCTTGAGACTCCCAGTTAATAGAGCGTATACCACCCAAGAATCCCACATTCGTACACTACCTCTATCCCCAAATTTTGGAGTATCTTTGTTTCACACAACCTAGCGTCCCTTTTAAATTGATCATTTACCATATTCGGGAGAACCAAGTGTGAATTTAGAAAAGAAATCATTCATTTTCGGATATTCATAAGCATTATCCCTCAAAGAATCAAACTTTGCAATTCAGTTCATCTTCTCAAAAAAAAACATCACCATTGTCTTTCTCCCCACATCGCCTATCAACTTCTATGTGTGTGGAGGATTGTTCTCCGTTTCATGCCTCAAGGTGGCACACCATTATGCAATGGCATTTAAGTATATTTCCTTTAGAGCCCCCTTGCAAAAATCCAAAGCTCTTTCCCAACCAAAGTGCTCAAATTTTTGAGTGATTCCAAACAATCTACACTGATCAAAATTTAGCGGCCTTTCCAATACCAACACTCCTCGACTTCAATTCTTCAAATTAGCCATCTTCCACTTCCACAACCGAACTTCAATAGCTTTATCTTTGAATTAGGACAACCGCCTTGATGGGTCCTTTTTCCACAGTTCCCTAATAGGATCTTTCCCCGCTTGATCGGCTTCATGCATTCGTTCATCTTGTTGTACATCTACTTCTTCTTTAATTCTCTCTTACTCCATCCATGGATGTCTGTCCACGACCCATGAAGTATCTTGATTGAGATTTTCTTCATTTAAATTTCCTTTTACACCCTTGTTTCTTTTGCTCCTAGCTAATGAAGAGCCCTCATGAATACCATTTCCCTTGCTCTTTTTGCCTCTTGAAAGCATTTTCTGCAAAAACACCAAATAATTGTGTTTAAATTTTAAACATTATTCACCAATTCCATAACCTAGGCATGTAATCCAATGTTGAATGCTTGATTGTTTAAATGAAATCTAGAAAATGGATTTAAACTTTGCAAGTACCTATTTCCAATTTAAAAAACACACCTTGATTACAAAAGTTGTTGCTTTCATAACAAAATTTCTCAATATTCAATATCTTTATCATTCCTAAACATCAACAACAAGTGAAAGAGAATGAACCCCCACCCTTGTTTGATGTCAAACCTCACAAATCAAGCAACAATACTCAAACAAGACTACTAACTCATCAATATTCTATATTCTACCCACATTCAAACATACAAGCTCAAAATTTAAGGAAGAAAGCTACAAATCTGTAATAGCAAAGCCATAGAGAGTAAAGAACAAACCTTTAAGATGGAATAAGCCTTAAGAACTCAAAAGATTCGAGCTATAAGCAAAAAAAACTTGAAGAAACCCCAAAAAATTAACTTCAAATTATTCCCAGTTCATTAGGAATTAGTCAAAACTAATTAGGAGTTTTGTAACTCTCGAGATTCTAAGAGGTTTAGACCCATAATTTACTTGATTTGGTGAACGAATGATAAAGCTAGTTATGAATTTGGGGAAAACTAGGGTTTGGGTGAGATTAGGGAAGAAGATGAAGATGGGTAAGAGTGAGAGAATGAGTGGTTGATGTTGTTTTGTTTGAAACTTTGATATTTACGGGTTTAGATCTGTTAAAATTGATTAAACACAGGGATTTTTTTAGTGAACATGAGTCGGTTTATGGGTGAAAATAGGTAAAAAATGGACCATTTGCGTCACACCAGTAGACTCCATCACCAACGGGCATGACCCCTCGTCGGCGATAGCTTACGTAAGCTGTCAATGGTTTGTAGACATATATTGAAGGCGTCGGCTGGGCTATACCGCTGGCGAGGACATGAATCCCCGTCGCCGACACAGTTTGATTTTTTGTGCTTTTATTACTTAACCAAACAAAATTTATACACTACACCAGGAATACCCCACTTCCCAAATTAGACGCGTATTGTCCTGAATACACACCTCAAGAGAACATACCTAGGACGTGAGATACCAATGGCCCTTAAACGACATCATAATTCGATGTGCTTACCAAGAAGCTCATTGATTCACTTGTTGATTCCTTTATCTCATTCTCTTCCAAAAACAGACCCATCCACTTGCTCTTTTGGGTCCTCAATAGCAACATCTCCTAACTTCCCGACCTGTGTTATCACATAAGAGCCCATCCACTTGCTTTTTAACTTACCCGGAAAGAGTTTCAATCTCGAGTTGTAAAGCCATACGTTTTGACCCATAACAAACTCCTTCTGGATCTTAGCATCATGCACCTTCTTCATCTTATCTTTATACTTTGATACACATTCATATGCTTCTTCTCTTAATTCTTCCAAGTCGCACAACTTCGAAGTTATCTTTTTTATTGCATCATCCTATTTTTAAATTAACTTCTTTGATAGCCCATAGTGTATGGTGTACGAGTTTAACTGGTAAATGACATTTTTTCCCAAAAACCAAGCGAAAAGGTGTAGTGCCAATAGGGGTTTTGTGAGCCGGTCGGTAAACCTATAAGGCATCATTTAACTTCGTAGACCAATCCTTACGGTCCGTTTTTATGGTCTTTTGCAAAATCTCTTTAATTTGCCTATTTGACACATTTACTTGACCACTCGCTTGAGGATGATTAGGAGTTGCAATTCTATGGTCAAAACCATACAGTTTGAGTAACTTTTCAAAGTTGAAATTTTGAAATGAGATCCTCCATCAGTTATGATGACTCGAGGAATCCCAAACCATGAGAAAATGTTGCTTTGGATAAAGTTACAAACAACGACATGGTCGTTTGTTTTGGTAGCTATTGCTTTGACCCATTGGGACACGTACTACATAGCCATCAAAATATATAAGTTTCCAAAAGAATTGGGGAATCGGCCCAAGAAATTGATTCGCCAAACATCAAAAACGTCCACTATGAGAATCGGTTGCATAGTCATCTCATCCCTCTTTGCAACACTCCATATTTGTTGTCAGTTAACACAATTTTTAGACAATTCAAATGCATCTTTGAACAAAGTTAGCCAATAAAAGCCACATGTAACCACTTTATGTCCCGTCTTTTGGCCACGGAAGTGACCACCACATGCAAAGGAATGCACATGAGATAAGACGCTCGGAATCTCCTCATCCAGGATGCATCTGCTTATCATTAGATACACAAAAACTTTAAACAACTCTGGCTTCTCCTATCTGTAATGCTTCACCTGCAAGAGGAAATGAATCCTCTTTTTCCTTACCCAATGTTCTGGCACTGTACATGTCACCAAGTAATTAACAATGTTACTGAACCATGGTAAAGTAGAAATAGACAAAAAGTGCTCATTAGGAAATGTTTCATTCATCTCAAAAGATTGGAAGCCATCTTTAGCCATCAACCAGGACAAGTGATCGGCCACCACATTCTCACTTCCTTTCTAGTCCTATGTTTCCAAATCAAACTCTTGCAATAAGAGTATACATCTAATCAACCAAGGCTTTGCATCTTTCTTCTCCATGAGGTATTGACGTGCTTAGATAGTAACAATTAAACTAACACATATTACAACCAAGTTTTAAGGATAAAAACACTAATACTAACTAAACATGTTCTAGGAAAGCATACCTATCAATATATAGTATAGTCTAGGAAGGTACCCAAGTAACAATCCTTGGACACTAAGATCTATTAATCTATCTCTTTCGTAATATTTAACCAAAGTAACTTTATATAATTAAGTAAATGCTAAAGAACCTATTTCATGAAGTTTAGAAAATAGTGATAGAAAGATAACCAGTTAGGTTCAGAATTATCTTATTACTTTTGAAAAATAATTGATTATGGTTCTTATGGAAAACTCATCATAGTTGTCACAAAAAGACGAGGGTGTAGTGTTAAAAAGCTTGAGCCTTCTCAGGTTAACCCCATATCCCCAAATAACCAGGCTATAGACACACCCAACTAAATGCATCCATGTAACTAAGACATTTACATATACCTTGTTATCTAAGAGTCTCTTATATTGCTAGAGCAACCAAAATTAATGAACTGAACGAATTACTATCCAGATTACACCATTTAAAGCAAACCTTTACCTAATTTTCAAACTCGTAACAATCTGATTCTTCCCATAGGTGACCCATATGAATTACCAATATCCAACTAAGTTTATCCTTTACCAACTAAGCATCCAGCCCTAGATTAACGATCGATATATAGCCTAAAGATAAATGAAACATATCTAACATGCATAACCACATAGAAAGACCTAAATCACCCACACAAAATCATTTGGACATCAATACTCAACATACAAATTTCACTATCATAAGTTCATAAGCAAACCTTACTAAAAACACACTTTCATAACAAAATCAACCAAACCTTTTCACGGTAACAAGAATCATCCTACCCTGACTGGCTATTACACGGTTAGCTACTCATATGTAACACCTCGTAAAATCACGTCCAATGATGTATTGACACGTGTAATAAACCCTAATGAAGTCAAATAGTAAATTTAAGGGACTAATTTTTCAAAAAATCGAAAACCTTGATTATCAAAGGACTGGAAGTGTTAGTATACCTAAAATAAGTTTCTAAATAACCTCTTATGATAATTTATTCACAAATGGGCCACTTGATGATCGAGTGTAGCCGTTTGCGTAATTAATTAAAAGTTTGCGCAATGAAGGGTTAAAAGCGTCAACATGTTGATTCTTACCTCTGAGTGACCTCTTAATAAACTGGGAGCGTAATGATATTTGATTATACCCTTGGGAATGCTAATTATTGGCCGTCTAAGGTTTTTATGCCTATAAGTAAAGTTACGCGCAACTTTTCAAGTTAGAGGGACTAAAAGTGACAATATGTTTAATTATACCTCTGAATGACCTTTTAGCGAACCCGAAGCATCTTGATGTTTTATAATACTCCCAAGAATGCCCAACGTTGATTAGATGAGGCTTCGATGATATTAAACAATGAAATGCGCATGTTTGCGCATTAAAATGGACCTAAAGCGTCAACTTTTGAATCTGCGCCTTTTGGTGACCATTTAAGCGAGCGAGAGCATAGTAATAATTAAAATCATGCTTGGGAATGCCCATTATGGGCCATGGAAGGCTTGGATATCATTAAACGACGTTTTGCGCTACTTTGTGCGATTAAAGGACTATTTGCGTCAAACTGCAAAAGTATGTCGATTCGTATGGTAACGGACCTTCCGGAATATGATCATAAGTTAAACGTACCCTAAATATCCCTTACCTAGCTTAGAAATAGGCTTAGAGGTGTTCCATGCGCAAAAATAAACTTTTAAGTCATGCAGGGACTAAAAGTGTCAAAAAGTGCACAAGTTTGCATTTTCGCGCAAATCTTGCATTCTAAATATATCCGGACACCCAAAAATTTATGTAAGCACTAAAATATTTTATTTTAGTGTTTGGCTTAATAAAATTCCATTCATCGCGTAGTTTGGATCGTTTTTCGCGTCCGTTCGTGTTTCGTCGTAATTAGACGAACAACGTGACCGTACGGCCAAACGAACCGACATCTGTCATATTTTTGAGCATGTTTCATGTCCCCCTATATTTGGGCATCATGGTGGAGCCTTGAAATGAGGTTAACAGGCCTTATGCGTGTCAGAAAAGCCTTTTAAGAAGTGTAGGGACTGATATTGTACATTCTGGAACTATGTTTGCTGATTTGGACTTGCAGGCGGGCCGCGTAAGCTGCCTGGGTTCCCTACGCGGGCCGCGTGAGGTGAACAGATGCAGAAAATAGCTGCAGACAACCCGTTTCTTGCTGGTTTTTGTTCCAGTTGGCTTCCATACTCTCAAACATCAATCTAGGGGCTGCCAACTGATTCATAAAACCAGTTTACACTTGTTGTAATCTGGTTATCTTTCCCCAACACTTGTTGATCATCCGTGAGCCCTCCAAAACTATAAATAGGCCATGATTTCTCCATTTCACATACACATCATTCTTGCAATTGGCCCTCTCTCAAATTCAAAAGGGTCCTGAGCAAAAAGGAACCTCCTCTGAGTTAATTTCAGTCCATTGGATCCTTTGTAAGCTTTCTTAACCTCTCTTAATTCGGTTTTATTAGTTTATTAGCCTAAAGTCAAAACCGTCGTAATTAAGGTTTGACTTTGTGATTAATCACAATTGTCCAGTTAAATCTCGAATTGAAAGTACCTGTGAGTTGGTAATTATGTAGGTAATAAACCCTTAAAAGGGCACCCTCTGATTCCCACTCTAACTAGGTCAATTGTCGGGTCAAACTTGATTAGAAAAAGTCAACAGAAATCAATTTTTCAAATAAATGCATAATTAACAATGTAGAAGCCATGCAACCAGTTTTATCACTAATATAACTTGATAATTAATGTAAGAACATGTCTAAACATGTTCAACCCGACAATTTTCAGTTTAGGCTCGGTTCGGAACCGAAAGTCGCATAATTAGACTTTTGCTTTGACTTTCAGTTCTGACCCAATGTAGCATGATTTAGAAATGTCTTAGAGCCTTATTAGGACCAGGTTACATGTTAGTATAACCCTCTGTGATTATACAACTTGGTTCATTAGTTATCCGATTCATATGTATGTTTCCGTTACATGCCTAAATGTTGACTATTATGCCCTTTTGACCTTAAAACAAGAATTTTGAAAATGTGAGAGGACAATAATCTTTATTAATGATTTATAAACATGTCCCTAAATTTTCACATCAGTTTGAGGTCTAGATTAAGAGTTATGCTCATTAGCGTAAGTAGAAACCTTTTTATTAATTAAACGGCGTAATTAGCATATAGCCTATCTAAACCCAATTTTTGATACCAAACTTTTTACCTACTGATATAAAATAATATTTTGGGATTTTTGAAGATTTTTATTTATTTTTAGGCTGAGCATAACATAGGGTTCTAAGCTTAATTCGGTAATTGTCGGTTTTGCCCTTTTGGTCTATAAAATGAGTTTTACAAATCCTTTTGACACCAAACCTTTTTCTACTGATCCTATATGATAAATAAAATATTTTCAACCCTCTGGAATTATAAAAATATCAGCTTTTCTTATAAAACCCGGAAATCACTTAAAACCGTCTTTTTACGCGTTTTAAACGCATAGTATGTATTAAAACCATTTTTAACATATAAGACTAGATAACTACTGATATATTAAGTAAATTTTTATACTTTAACAGTAAGCAAAAGTTTTAAACTCAAATTTCCATATTTGACCTTTAAACCTTATGTGAAATTATCAAAATGCCATTTCGGTGCATAGTTTGGATATAAATGATAAATTTCACATATATATCATACCCTACTGATATAACTTATTAAATTAAAGTATTTTTACTGATTATATCATACCTGAAACTCAGACTTATATTAAATCTCTTTTATAACCTTTTAAATGACCAAAATACCCTTGCGGGGCATAATTTGAGTTTAAATCCGTTTTGGGTATAATAGAATATATCTTACTGATGTCACAACATATTTAAGGCATATTAACTTAGGAAACATGTTCATGACTCATTTGGTTACCCGTTACGCACTTTTCGCATTCGGATCGGTTTATGTAACTAGTTTGCATAAATTAGCCGAAACGGGTCAAACCTTATCATTTTCATCTCAAAATCCAGAATGTGTTTAGTTTACCCATATCAAACAAGTATACAAGCTTTTCGGGTCTAAACCACATTCTAATCCGGTCTTCGCTTAATCTTGCGTCTGAACCATATATCCTCCTTTAAAACTAACCGGTCTAAGCATAGGCTTAATTAAGACCCGTTAGGAATCTAATAGGGTATTAAAACCTTCGTTCCAGATTTAGGGGCCCAGTAAAAGCTACCTATGCTTGCTTGGTTGTATACGGCTGGGATAGATGGTATAAATTTGCTCAGGTAAATACTTTTAACTTATTTTCCCTTATACGGGCTTGGGGTACGGTATATAAAATACCACTTGGTCGGGCATTGAATTTTTAATCGTATGAAGGTTACTTTATTGAAATGACCCGTTTGAATTGTTTTGTTTGCTTAAAACCTTTGGGGGGTTAATGACCATGTCCCGGATATCCTTGGCATCATTCATAGAAATGGCCACGACCTAAGCACGGGGTGTTGGCTTACACCCGCCTGTGCCTGTATAAATAATAAGGTATAACCGCCGGTTTCGAGAATAACTCGCCGCAGGACTATATCATGTGGTGTGTCTATTAATCTTTAACCCGGTGTCAATCCGGGCTACTGAACGTATAACGAACATGTAATTCTTTTACAAGTTTATATATAAATAATTATCCCAAGTTATAAAAAGTTTTGTGCCATGTGCATTCAAATCAATTTTCTAAAAAATTTTCAAAACGAGTCAATTAATTGTATTTACCAGTGTAAACTGACGTATTTTCCAAAAAGGCTAAGTGCAGGTACTAGACGGAATAGGCTGGCTACTCCTAGCATCAATAAAGAGTCTTGCAAGCTTAAATGTTAAAGTCTGTTGAACAATTATCTTTTAGTTGATCCGCCTGTGGATCCTTTACATTCCGTTTGTAATACTTTGATATTACTTTTCTTTCGGTTTGTAATGTGATTCATCTTTTGCTTCCGCTGTGCATTTAAAATTTGTGTTGTTTGACTATGATGATATCAACTACATCACGATACTCCCCACCGGGCCCATCGGTAATATGTGGAAATATCGGGGTGTGACAGGTTGGTATCAGAGCCAACATTGAGTGAATTAAACACTAGTCTTTTGTGTTTAATCTCAGTGACACAGTAGCACATTCCTTGACCTTCTGAGTCTAGACTTAACGTAGGAATACTCTCATCTCTATTCGGAGAATTATTGCTTTCAATTCTATATATATATTTTTTTATTATATGTCGCCAAGCAAAGAAGCCGTAATGGAAATTCTCCCCATTTGAAGCCTAGGAAAGGCCGAGCTTCGTACTGCGACTAGGATTAACGTGCAACCAAGGAGAAAACATTCAGAAATAAAATGAAGAAGAAACTCCTTTTTCTGAAGTTCGTTTCCTTAGTAAACCCTTATAAGGGCATACTTATCTTTATGTCCCTTCATGGACAACATTATTTCTTTCAAGTCCCGGTTAGGGCAATTCTGTACCTCTTTTGAAATCAATGGAATGTTTTACCTAAAAATTCATTTATATCATTATATATGAATATAATATATGAAATAAATTGGAATATCATTCCTTTTTGTAAATGATCTTCCAGTATATATATATTAACAAGGAATCTTAAAAGGGTATAACCTAGCTTGAATGTCATTAAAGACCTGGCTATGATGGTAAAACCTGTTTAAAAGAGATTCAGATCCTTATTAACATCTCACTTTAGGATTGTTCTGCGTTAAATATTAAAAAGAATCTTAAAAGTAAAACCTAGCCTAGATGTCATTTCAGACATGGCCAAGATGGTAAACCCTATTTAAAAAGATTCCAATCCTTGTTAACATTTGAAAACATGTTAACACTCCTGAAAACAGGTGATGCGATAAAATCACACTGGTCATCTTTATATTAGGAACTTCCAAACCCCTTATTTAGCCTGAATGATCAATAGGAATCATGGCTAATAAACGTCGAACATGATGTATACATCAAAACATCCATTTAAGTTGTATGCCTACGGGCAAAGATGTAATAATGACAAAGATAGTTTTATTTCATAACTTCCTGCCAAAAGACAATGAACTATGAAATTTATCCGACCCAAAGGATCATTGATTATGTTTTAAAATTTCCCTAGTGACAAGGCCTCTGTGCCATCAAAAAGTCCTTTGGAACAAGCCATTGTGCTATATATAAAATGTCGGTATGACATTGACAGTCGTGACTTATGTCCCCTGTCTAATAAATATGAAGGATTATATTCCGTTTAAACGCCAAAGATGGATTATTTAAAAACCTAGGCAAAACATAATCAAAATAAGTTTTATACTATCTATTGGCCTATATGGTTTATTTGCACCATGGCTATTTAATTATCAAGTTCGACAATTCACTATATAATTAAACAAATTATTACTACTTGGTTTGTAGCCTTCAAAGCTTCACCATGGCTGACCTATCTGAAGCTCACAATCATCCAGTTGATCAGAATAATGATGCAAGACTGAACTTAACGGGCACCGAGTTACAGGCTATGTTAGATACAGCCGTAAACAAAGCCGTGGACCGAGCATTAAAGGATCATAAGCGAAAGTGCGATAATACCCCAAATAAAGGTTACAAAAAGGGTAAGACCGGTTCAAACTATAACCAGTCCAAGCCAAAGGAGGCAAAACCCAAATGTAAAACCTGCGGGAAGAAGCACTTCGGAAAATGTTTCTATGAACAGACCAGGGGATGTGTCATCTGTAAAGAGATGGATCACAAGACCCATGAATGCAAGGACTTGAAGGACCCCACATGCTATGGTTGTGGCGAGAAGGGGCACATAAAGAACCGCTGCCCAAAGGAGGCGACTAAAGGGAAAGGCACTTTAGATTCACAAGCTAAGCCTTGTGGAATTTGTAATAAGGAAGGGCACAAGACTTTGGAGTGCCAAGACATAAAGGACGCAACCTGCTATGGTTGCAATGAAAAAGGGCACATCAAAACTAATTGCCCAAATAAAACCAAGAAGCCTGGGGTGGCTAAGAAGACCAAAGCTAGGGGCTCTCAAATGAACGCTCAAGAGGCCGTTCAGGATGACAATGTCACAACAGGTACTTTCCTTATCAATGACGTTTATGCTAGAGTATTATTTGATCTAAGTGCAGATAAGTCTTTCGTAGACAATGGATTTTGTAAATTATTAAATCTGCCTGTTAAAACTCTAAGCGTTAAGTATGAAGTAGAATTGGCCGATGGTACCTCAAAGAATGCTTCAACAATATTAGATGGATGTTTTATATCCATTAGGAATCATTCTTTTCTGCCCTCCTTGTTTCCGTTAAAAATAAGAGGGACTCGATATAGTGATAGGAATGGATTGGTCATCTTAAAACCAAGCCCATATTGTGTGTGATAAGAAGCAAGTAGTTATCAAGACTCCTTATGATGAGGCTTTGACAGTTCAAGGAGACACATGGTACAGATTGCCTAAGCACTTGTTGAATTTGGTATTTAATACCAAAGCTCCGAGTATGGAAAACTCAGAAGAGACAAACAACAAGTCCCGATGCTAGAGATGCGACAAATGTTAATGGTGCACCAAATGTGAACCTCAATGTTAATGGAGTTAATCTCCAAAACGGTAATTAACGCAGTTGTTAGAAAGGCTATGAGAAAAGTCATAAAAAGGTTCAAGAAGCTGAATGCTGCTTGCTCTAAAACACATGTCGCTGCTCATGAGAAGAGCTTTATTCATACTTCAAATGCGAAGAAAAAACTAAATGAAATCATATATGGCAAGGAGGCCCATTCTTTTAGGATGTACTTAAAGGTACTTCGTCTCTTGGAAGTCAAGAAACTTCAATAGTCAAGAAATTTCATTTAGTTTTTTCTTCGCATTTGAAGTATAGTAAAAAGGGGCCATCAATTGCAGGAAATTGTTGGATGAAGTAGAAACCATTAGGTGTATCAGCGGTTATGCTGGAAAGGACACGGTGAGGTATGCATCACAGTCATTCGATGGCAATACCCTTAATTAGAGAGGACATTAATAAAGTCCACAAGAAAGATCCTTTTATACAATATGGGATGGTCCAAGTTTTAAGGGCCTTATTAGAAAAACCTATTATCCGCATCACGAAATGGAAAAAGATGGAATAAGAATTTTCTGACTCCCACCATAAAAGTTCTAGACTGTCGACAGTATGTTGCAAATTTAAATTCATTGGCTGAGATAGTGCCCTATTCCATTTACCCAAAAACTAAGCTTAATGCAATAATTATTGGTGGTTAGTAACGGCAATAAAGAGGGTACATTAAGGTTTCAAAGCCTGCTCATTATAAATCCATTATAGATCTACCTCAGCTACTCACGTTATATAGATTAAGAAATAACCAGTCAAAGCTGAGACTGCCCTAAAATTTGTCAAGGATTTTGCAGCTAAGTTTAAAAGGATTAAGAATGGAGACGTTTAACCCTCCTAATGAATTATTAGAGGAAATTCACATTAATAATGACACCAGATAAATCCCTTATTTTGATTTTATTGCTAGGAGTTACGTTTGGTTTCAGGTGCTGCCAAGTCTCTCATAAGACCATAAGTTTAGCAAACTTTTAGAAATTCTCCCGTAAGAACCCCAGAAATTAAGTGTAAGGTAAAACTTACAGGCGAAATCATAAGAACTATTTCTTCTGTTCCTGTCAGAAACCTTCAGTCGTAGAATTTTAGAAGTATCCTCTCTCTAGAGGAAGTGCGTCAGCATATATAGTTGATATCTCTTTAATCTCTATCGATTACGAATACCAGATGGTACGATAAAAGCGCCATATGAGGATTGGTGTATCTTAATATGTTCCATAGATTGCTTCCATGCCTGATCAGTATGGAGGTTTAATGCATGGGACCACAAAGATATTCCGATGGTCATATAGTACTAAAGTTAGCTAATGGTATTCAAAGAAGATATCCAGAATGGATTTATCCAAGTAAATGTCTCCGATTAAGGAATTCGTGGACTCGTAACATAAATATGTCACTTAACTGACACAGAATATGATAGGTGAACTGGAGCCTGAGGTTTGGGAAATATTTGTAACCTCCTTGCGTCTTGGTTATCTTCTCCTAGGACTACCATGTTTACCTCATGAAAGGCAAGTAGAGTTAAGATTTATATCCCATTTAGGGCTATATTATTACGAAATCTCCAAGACGGCTAGTACCATCATTGGAAGAATCGAAACCCTGATTAAGTTAGTTTTAAAACGGAGGTTCATATAGCCTAACTCAATATTCTGAGAATTCGGTATAGTTAATTAAGAAAGACGGTTCATTTTGCTTATGCATTGATTACCCCAACCCTAATTAGACAACAATTAAGAATTGCCATCAGCTGCCCAGGATCGTCGATTTGTTCGACTAACGGCGAGGATTAGCTATTCCTTAAGATTAGTTTTAAGCAGTGGTTGGAATAACCATCTCACCTTAAAATAAGCTTTTCTATAATAGTTGTTATATAAGTATCAAGACTGCTTCTTTGGAGACCTTGTATAGATGGAATGTTAAACATTTATTGTTGGACAAAAGATTGGTAAGTCCAATTATCAGGATCTGAAAGTTGCCTTGGAAACAACGAATAAGATCATACAAATCCATAATCATCTGTAAGTTGCCAGTATTCGGCAAAAAATCAAGGATTAATGAAAGTAGCAACCCTCCTAAGTTCTTGTTAAGGAATAAGGTTCAACAAAAGATATCACCCAGGAAGGGTGTGCCAATTTGTTAAATTATCAGGCTAGTTAAGCTCTGATTATATAGAATCATTCGAAGGAAATCGAATGTATCAAGATCAAATAGCTTATAAACTAAAACCTATTTAACGAGCTTAGCAGAGCTCGCAATGCATTACATACTAATGATTTAAGGATGCATTTCACCAATAAGTCGAGAAGCATTATCACATAATGATATGCATATTTATGATATGATGAGAAACCTGCATCGATTGAGAATCGACAGGTTAAGCAGCTCCAAAAAGGATACATGTACCTATTATAGAGATCAACTTGGGAGCTTGGAGAGGCACCAGATATGCTATAGAAGTTGAGTCCATTATGCGACAAAAAGTACTTCCAGCATCTTAGCAAATCTCGAGGTCGAGATTTCTTTTAAGGGGGTGAGGATGTAACACCTCGTAAAATAACGTCCAATGATGTATTGACACGTGTAATAAACCCTAATGAAGTCAAATAGTAAATTTAAGGGACTAATTTTTTGAAAAATCGAAAACCTTGATTATGAAAGGACTGGAAGTGTTAGTATACCTAAAATAAGTTTCTAAATAACCTCTTATGATAATTTATTCACAAATGGGCCACTTGATGATCGAGTGTAGCCGTTTGCGTAATTAATTAAAAGTTTGCGCAATGAAGGGTTAAAAGCATCAACATGTTGATTCTTACCTCTGAGTGACCTCTTAATAAACCGAGAGCTTCATGATATTTGATTATACTCTCAGGAATGCCAATTATTGGCCGTCTAAGGTTTTTATGCCTATAAGTAAAGTTACGCGCAACTTTGCAAGTTAGAGGGACTAAAAGTGTCAATATGTTTAATTATACCTCTGAATGACCTTTTAGCGAACCTGAAGCATCGTGATGTTTTATAATACTCCCAAGAATGCCCAACGTTGATTAGATGAGGCTTCAATGATATTAAACAATGAAATGCGCAAGTTTGCGCATTAGAAGGACCTAAAGCGTCAACTTTTGAATCTACGCCTTTTGGTGACCATTTAAGCGAGCGAGAGCGTAGTAATAATTAAACTCATGCTTGGGAATGCCCATTATGAGCCATGGAAGGCTTGGATATCATTAAACGACGTTTTGCGCTACTTTGTGCGATTAAAGGACTATTTGCGTCAAACTGCAAAAGTATGTCGATTCGTATGGTAACGGACCTTCCGGAATATGATCATAAGTTAAACGTACCCTAAATATCCCTTACCTAGCTTAGAAATAGGCTTAGAGGTGTTCCGTGCGCAAAAATAAACTTTTAAGTCATGCAGGGACTAAAAGTGTCAAAAAGTGCACAAGTTTGCATTTTCGTGCAAATCTTTCATTCTGAATATATATCCAGACACCCAAAAATTTAAGTAAGCACTAAAATATTTTATTTTAGTGTTTGGCTTAATAAAATTCCATTCGTCGCGTAGTTTGGATCGTTTTTCGCGTCCGTTCGTGTTTTGTCGTAATTAGACGAACAACGTGACCGTACGGCCAAACAAACCGACATCTGTCATATTTTTTAGCATGTTTCATCTCCCCTATATTTGGGCATGATGGTGGAGCCTTGAAATGAGGTTAACAGGCCTTATGCGTGTCAGAAAATCCTTTTAACAAGTGCAGGGACTGATATTGTACATTCTGGAACTATGTTTGCTGATTTGGACTTGCAGGCGGGCCGTGTAAGCTCCCTGGGTTCCCTACGTGGGCCGCGTGAGGTGAACAGATGCAGAAAACAGTTGCAGACAACCTGTTTCTTGCTGGTTTTTGTTCAAGCTAGCTTCCATACTCTCAAACATCAATCTAGGGGCTGCCAACTGATTCATAAAACCAGTTTACACTTGTTGTAATCTAGTTATCTTTCCCCAACACTTGTTGATCATCCGTGAGCCCTCCAAAACTATAAATAGGCCATGATTTCTCCATTTCACATACACATCATTCTTGCATATTGGCCCTCTCTCAAATTCAAAAGGGTCCTTAGCAAAAAGGAACCTCCTCTGAGTTAATTTCAGTCCATTGGATCCTTTGTAAGCTTTCTTAACCTCTCTTAATTCGGTTTTATTAGTTTATTAGCCTAAAGTCAAAACCGTCGTAATTAAGGTTTGACTTTGTGATTAATCACAATTGTCCAGTTAAATCTCGAATTGAAAGTACCTGTGAGTTGGTAATTATGTAAGTAATAAACCCTTAAAAGGGCACCCTCTGATTCCCACTCTAACTAGGTCAATTGTCGGGTCAAACTTGATTAGAAAAAGTCAACATAAATCAATTTTTCAAATAAATGCATAATTAACAATGTAGAAGCCATGCAACCAGTTTTATCACTAATATAACTTGGTAATTATTGTAAGAACATGTCTAAACATGTTCAACCCGACAATTTTCAGTTTAGGCTCGGTTCGGAACCGAAAGTCGCATAATTAGACTTTTGCTTTGACTTTCAGTTCTGACCCAATGTAGCATGATTTAGAAATGTCTTAGAGCCTTATTAGGACCAGGTTACATATTAGTATAACCCTCTGTGATTATACAACTTGGTTCATTAGTTATCCGATTCATATGCATGTTTCCGTAACATGCCTAAATGTTGACTATTATGCCCTTTTGACCTTAAAACAAGAATTTTGAAAATGTGAGAGGACAATAATCTTTATTAATGATTTATAAACATGTCCCTAAATTTTCACATCAGTTTGAGGTCTAGATTAAGAGTTATGCTCATTAGCGTAATTAGAAAGCTTTTTATTAATTAAACGACGTAATTAGCATATAGCCTATCTAAACCCAATTTTTGATACCAAACTTTTTACCTACTGATATAAAATAATATTTTGGGATTTTTGAAGATTTTTATTTATTTTAAGGCTGAGCATAACATAGGGTTCTAAGCTTAATTCGGTAATTGTCGGTTTTGCTCTTTTGGCCTATAAAATGAGTTTTACAAATCCTTTTGACACCAAACCTTTTTCTACTGATTCTATATGATAAATAAAATATTTTGAACCCTATGGAATAATAAAAATATCAGCTTTTCTTATAAAACCCGGAAATCACTTAAAACCGTATTTTTACGCGTTTTAAACGCATAGTATATATTAAAACCATTTTTAACATATAAGACTAGATACCTACTGATATATTAAGTAAATTTTTATACTTTAACAGTAAGCAAAAGTTTTAAACTCAGATTTCCAGACTTGACCTTTAAACCTTATGTGAAATTACCAAAATGCCCTTTCGGTGCATAGTTTGGATATAAATGATAAATTTCACATATATGTAATACCCTACTGATATAACTTATTAAATTAAAGTATTTTTACTGATTATATCAGACATGAAACTCATACTTATATTAAATCTCTTTTATAACCTTTTAAATGACCAAAATACCCCTGCGGGGCATAATTTGAGTTTAAATTCGTTTTGGGCATAATAGAAGATATCTTACTGATGTCACAACATATTTAAGGCATATTAACTTAGGAAACATGTTCATGACTCATTTGGTTACCCGTTACGCACTTTTCGCGTTCGGATCGGTTTATGTAACTAGTTTGCATAAATTAGCCGAAACGGGTCAAACCTTATCATTTTCATCTCAAAATCCAGAATGTGTTTAGTTTACCCATATCAAACAAGTATACAAGCTTGTCGGGTCTAAACCTCATTCTAATCCGGTCTTCGCTTAATCTTGCGTCTGAACCGTATATCATCCTTTAAAACTAACCGGTCTAAGCATAGGCTTAATTAAGACCCGTTAGGAATCTAATAGGGTATTAAAACCTTCGTTCCAGATTTAGGGGCCCAGTAAAAGCTACCTGTACATTCTTGGTTGTATACGGCTGGGATAGATTGTATAAATTTGCTCAGGTAAATACTTTTAACTTATTTTCCCTTATACGGGCTTGGGGTACGGTATATAAAATACCGCTTGGTCGGGCATTGAAATTTTAATCGTATGAAGGTTACTTTATTGAAATGACCCGTTTGAATTGTTTTGTTTGCTTAAAACCTTTGTGGGGTTAATGACCATGTCCTGGATATCCTTGGCATCATTCATAGAAATGGCCAAGACCTAAGCACGGGGTGTAGGCCTACACTCGCCTGTGCCTATATAAATAATAAGGTATAACCGCCGGTTTCGAGAATAACTCGCCACGGGACTATATCATGTGGTGTGTCTATTAATCTTTAACCCGGTGTCAATCCGGGCTACTGAAATTATAAAGAACATGTAATTCTTTTACAAGTTTATATATAAATAATTATCCCAAGTTATAAAAAGTTTTGTGCCATGTGCATTCAAATCAATTTTCTAAAACATTTTCAAAACGAGTCAGTTAATTGTATTTACCAGTATAAACTGACGTATTTTCCAAAAAGGCTAAGTGCAGGTACTAGACGGAAGCTTAGATGTTAAAGTCTGTTGAACAATTATCTTTTAGTTGATCTGCCTGTGGATCCTTTACATTCCGTTTGTAATACTTTGATATTACTTTTCATTCGGTTTGTAATGTGATTCATCGTTTGCTTCCGCTGTGCATTTAAAATTTGTGTTGTTTGACTATGATGATATCAACTACGTCACGATACTCCCCACCGGGCCCACCGGTAATATGTGGAAATATCGGGGTGTGATAGGTTGGTATCAGAGCCAACATTGAGTGAATTAAACACTAGTCTTTTGTGTTTAATCTCAGTGACACAGTAGCACATTCCTTGACCTTCTGAGTTTAGACTTAATGTAGGAATACTCTCAGCTCTATTCGGAAAATTATTGCTTTCAATTATATATATATTTTTTATTATATGTCGCCAAGCAAAGAAGCCGTAATGGAAATTCTCCCCATTTGAAGCCTAGGAAAGGCCGAGTTTCGTACTGCGACTAGGATTAACGTGCAACCCTATTTTCACGTTCTTCTCTTGTTTTGTTCAACCTCTCTCTTGGGTTTCTGTGAATTTCTTTATTTATATACGGTACATCCCACTTTGGGTTATTTATGACCCGTATACCCGAACAAGGGTCACAACCCATAAATAAGGGAAAGTTGTTTCTTGTTGATCTAGGGTTTCCAATAGTATGTCGGTGTTTTAATTTGAGGCCCACGATTCGTAACTCTATTCGATGCACACGGCCTGTAAAGGGAGACTTGGGCATGCATTCAGCACATCTTCAATAAACTTTAGTTCTAGCCCGGAAATCCTTCAATTTACTTAGGAAACTGTAAATATTCATAAACAAACATTTAAACCATTCCAAACATAATTTACAGCAAACAACTATCAAAATGCGAGTTTTTACACTATCATAATATGTTGTCTATCAGACACATCAGGTACATTACAACATTGTGATCAGAGTATATGATTACTTTGCTACCCCATATATAAGATCTAAATTAATCTAATGTATAAACCTCCGTGAGTAACTCTTTTATCTGTTATATAATCTAGTTGAGCATCCGAAAGAGTTTTAGTTGCATACTAAATTGACACTGGCTTTTTCTCAACCCTTAGTCCCAACTCGACCCCAACCACGTAGTCATTTGCACCCTACATGATTTAGAATGGTTAAGACATCCTCGGTGATTGCTAGATCGGGGCCTCCCTAGTTTTTATTTAAAAATGTTGTAGGATTTTATGCCATCTTCATCAGAAACAAGCGGTGTGTCTATAAGTAAAAGGTTACACAACAATTTTGTTATGTCACTAAATCCCTTTATAAATCTCCTATAGAAACCTTTATGTCCCAAGAATGACCGAATACCCTTAACATTTATGGGATAAGGTAAAGTAGAAATAACTTGTACTTTCGTATGATCCACCTCTATCCCATGACTAGACACAACATGCCCCAACACAAGTCCCTCTTGAACCACAAAATGCCTTTTTTTCCCAACTCAAGACCAAATTGATTTCAGCACATTGTTTTAACACTTATTCCAATTGATCTAAACAGTTTTCAAAAGATGAACCTAAAATAAAGAAATCATCCATGAAAATCTCCAAAGTCTCCTCCACCTTATCTGAAAAGATACTCATCATACACCTTTGAAAGTTGGCGAGGACATTACATAATCCAAATGGCATTCTCCTAAATGCGAATGTGCCATATGGACATGTTTGTTGATCTGAGGGATGAATAGCAATTCAAATTGTTACCCGAATACCTATCCAAGAAATAATAGTTTTTTGTCTAGCTAATTTTTTCAACTATGTGGTCAATAAAAGGTAAGGGAAAACAATCTTTAAAAGTAGTTGAATTTAACTTCTTATAATCAATACAAACACGCCAGCCGGTTAGCGGTCGAGTGCCTCCCGTCTCACCTGAGTTGTTTTTATCTACTTGAATACATGCCTTCTTGGGAACAGTTTTGTCACACCCCAACCGATGGCGGAAACATCGAGGCGTGGCACTGAGCGAAACAGATTGTCCAGAAGTTTCCATAACAATTATCATTACCAATCAATTTAAAATAACATGTCCCATACCATGTCTCAAAAGGCAAACAAATTATTACAGACAAAATCTAGGCAATTAGTTATGTTCCGACAACTCAGATTCAAATTGTATAGAAAACTATTTGTTGGCCTCTAGGACCTTATTCTAGCCTCGCTTTCCTAGCAGATAAGCATCCTAAACACCTGTCACATACGTTAAAATAAAGTCAATACACATAGTGTAAAGGCGAGTATACAAGTTTGATAATAGCATATAGAGTTCGAAATAGTTTACGCATAACCAGCACGTACACAGAGGAAAACGAAGCATGTTAGTTATTGACATGAACCTATCGATACCAATGACTGCGGGTTGACTGCCCAAGGCAGTTCGCAATACATGATCACCACAGTAATCCATGCAAGTAATTGTCCTTAACAACCCTCGTTGAACGGGTGCTGAGTCCAAACTATAGTACTATCGTCGTTAAGGCAGGTAGACAGTATTTCATGTGTAAACATAACAAACAAGCATTCATTAAGTCACGTATAACATGCGGTAACGGTTAGCGTTTAAAGTATTGCGTAGTGTGTTCGATTGTGATTTTGAATAAGTAACGTATGTAACACCCAAAAGTGCATAAAGCAAAAAGGGCCGAGTATACTCACAACGGTTGATGGATTGAAGGGAGCGCTTGAGAGTAAGGTTAGCCTGAATAGTTCGATAGCATAACGATAAGTAACGCGTAAAACGGAAACAAGTGTCGATGGGTCGGTCAGCTGGTCGATCGGACGGCAGTCCGATCGGACAGCTGATCGTGCGGGTGACAATCCGTTAGGACGGCTGTCCGTTCGAGTGGATTGTTTCTTCCTTTGGGAAGAATGTGTTTGTGTATGATGGCTTGGCTTTTGAAGTTTTTGTTGTAGCATTTGAAAACATTGAAGTATCTCTACCTTTCAGGTCGGTCGATCGGACGGTCGTTCGATCGGTCGGCAACCCGTTCGGCTGGGTACTTCAGCGAGAACAAGTTCTTAGCAGGATGTCACTCGATCGGACAGCAGTTCGATCGGGTGGCATTCCTAGTGCATTGAACATGTTGAAAAATCGATTAAGTGTTAAAGCCTAAGTATCTCATGATCCGAAGGGTAATCCGATCGGATGGTAGTCCGATCAGTTAGCAATTCGTTCAATACTCAAACTTCAGATAAAGTTGGTTAAGTGTGGGACCCATAGTGCAAGCCGTTCGGCTGACCAGCCGTTCGGGTGGCTGTCCATTCGGACGGCACCTCGTCCTGGTCGTCCTGTTCGTCTCACACTTGGTTATTTTGTTTGTTTGTCATTTTATCGAGGCATTATGATAACGAGTCAAACAACAGGAACCTTGTCAATACTTGGTTCTCCTGACCGGACAGGAATCACCCAAATCCGATTAGTGAACTGTTCGAGACGGTGGTTCACGTTTAACCCTAAATCGGTAAACCTCGTGGATAGGATCGGATCTTGAGCTAACATGACCACAGATCGGGTAGTAAGACGGCATCAGTTCCGATTCTATCGGTTTTGAAGGCATTGAGTGTGAAAGAGTTGAAAGAAAGTTAGAAAACCGTCTTTCAATCCTTTTCTTTGTGAATATGTTTAGATCTATGAAAGATCTTTATTAGTTTATGTGGAAATCGGTTAGATTTAAGTTGTTCTTGGTGGATTGAGGCCAAAACATGAAGTTCTTCAAGAACACATGATGACATCATCCTAGAACACCTTGAATCTTGGTGATTTCACGGTTAAAAGTTAAGATTTAAAAGATAGAAAGGTGTAGGAGTGCGTGTAGATCAAGAAAGTACAAGATTTAGGGCGAGATCTTACTGGAATCGAGAGAAATATGAGAAAAGGTGGGGAGAGCGTGCTGTTCGGTCAGAGAGTTGCCAAAAGTAGAAAGAATGAAAGTGACATGGGTATTTATAGAGTTCCAAAAGAGGAAAGGGCTGGCCGATCGGCCAGGCAGCTCGATCGGACAGCCTGTCCGATCGGACGGCAGTCCGAACGGACGGTCGGTCGATCGGCTGGTTGCCTGATCGATCGGTCGCCTGTTTCGAGTGTTCGGTGCGACGAGTGTTGCTGTTTCGATTTCGATTGCGCGTGCTGCGATGCGATAGAGTTTCCTTATCAAATTACTTTTAATCCCAACTACTCATATCTTGCACTATCTCTTCTCCACTAATTATCATACTATATCAACATACAATCATCCTTACTTCGTATTCGTTTAGCGTTTGCGATTCGATTGCGATTGGATTCGATTGCGATTCGATTGATTACCACACATAACATAAATAAACATGCACAAGTAACACATAAGGCACACATACACGTATAACAATAACCAAAATGCGTAATTCGAGTTGCGAGCGCGATGTCGTTTAGATTAGTTCGATTAGCGTTTTGTTAACTTTATCGCATTGTTACTTCCTATTATTCACAGTCGTAAAGCGATTCGTAGCGATCAATATTCGACTATTGCGATTGTAATTAATTACTCCACATAATACAACTAATGTAAAATATAAAATAGACTAACTATAAGTCAAAGAAATCAAAACAGGAATTGAGCAAGGAGAGACAGATTGCAATTAGCGATCTTTTCTTCCTTTGACTTCAATCTTGACTTTGACTTTGACTTTTGAAACACTGGGGTGTTACAAGTTTATGTAGAGCTCACCATTTAACTATCCAAGATGGGGTGAATGATACCCGCATCTAGCCATTTCAACTCATGATTTTCCACAACTTCTCACATGTTTGGATTAAGCCTCCTTTGTGCATCTCGTGTAGGTATCACCTTTTCATCTGTGATGATCTTATGCATCAAAATAGATGGACTTATTCCTTTCAAGTCCACAATACTCCACCCAATAGCAGTTCTTTGAGTGACCAAAAATTCATGAACTCTTCCTCTTACTCCCTGGTTAAATTTGAAATGCTTAGTCAATTCCTTCAACTCCACCTTGGTTGCTTAACCAAAGATGGCTTTAATTTGGTGTCTATGTGATCCGAAAGACTTTCCACTTGGTGAGTCCAAGGTGGCCATCCTTCCTTCAAAGCTAGCACATCCATCTTTTTCTACTCCTCCACTAATGTTAGGACCTAGAAGTGTGAGACTGAGTTAGTTTATATTAGGAATTGGACTTGTTTAGGTCATTAGGGCCATGCCTTAGGCCATGTGGGCCAGGCAGGCCCATGGGAAGACCATGTGGGGAATGAGCTTACCTAGGTATATAAACTAGTTTGTAAAACAAACTAGGGTTTTAAGCCTTCATGTTACAGAAACTCTAGAGAAACACAGAGAGGCTGCGATTTTGATTATGAGAATACTTATACCAGACGTTTTGCTAATTGATAGTAATAGAACGTGTGCAAGTATTGGAAGTGATTTGGTATTCTTGTGTTCTTGGTTTTCGTTTTTCTTCAATTACACCAAGTTTGAATTCCGCCTATCCTTGGTGTTTATTTGATATCATTGTTGATCCGGTTATTCGGCACTTACAATTGGTATCAGATCTTGTTGAACCTGTTTCTAGGCTCAGATTGATATCACAATGATTTTGTTTGATTTTGGAAGTTGTTGGGTTGTTGTGTTCAGAGTCTTCTTGGAAGAATAGTTGATTTCGGATAATCTGCTACTGTTCTAGATACTGTGTTCAGAGTCTGCTTGGAAGAATAGTTTATTTCGGATAATCTGTTGTTGTTTTCGGAAGAATTATAGGCTTTTCGGATAAAATGCAAGGGCTTTTCGGATAATTGCTTGAGTTTTCGGATAAAGTTGATTGAAGATTGCCTTGAAGCTGATTAGATTTCGGATAATTCTTGAAGAATTCGAAAAAGGGTTGCTTGGACGATTCAGAAAATTTATTACCAGATTTTTCGGGATTTCGGTTACCAAACTTATCAGATTTGGGAATATCTTTAATAGTTTTCGGATATATCAGAATCCCTGATTATCCGGAAGTTTGTTACTGATAGCTTTTGCTTTACAGGTTTCGAATACAGTGTTTTGAGTTCATCATTTCAGATACACTGTTTCGAAAGGGATTTCGGATAACTTTGGTTTCGATTTTTGAACAGCATCATATTTTCAGATACAGTGTTTCGAAAAGGGTTTTTGAGTGACATCATTTCAAATAGTTTACTATTTCAAATAGAGCGTTTCGGATAGCCATTTTTCGGACAAGATCACTATTTCGAAAAGGGAATTCATACCACTGTTTTGAATCGTGCCCGAGGGTTTTCGAACTAGACTACTGTTCCGAATTGGGTTTCGAATTGAATTGATTTCAGGACTATTAACATTATTTTTAAAACATATCTAAATGTTGGGATTGAACCCTACAGAGGAACAGATGATGTAAAGCCAAAACTGGTTCAGAACAGTGGATTCATCATAAGCAGCAGTTTGCACTAAACTTTCCCCTTGACAGTGGCTCCAACATCTGATATGCTCCAAGTACTGCCTTTCTCAACAACTGCTGATCTTGTAAACTACTGTTAAGTCAAAGCACTGATGAAGCATAAAGATTGAAGCTCAAACTACTGATGGGATCCAAGCACTGTTGAAGATCAAAGCACTGCCCATTCAAGGTCTGATCACCCTTTGAAGAAAGTACTGATACTCAACACCAGTGCTTAGACCACAACAGTGGTATGAAGAATCAGTGTTTATATCTCAGTGGTTAGAATGTAATTAGTGTTTGTATTGTCAGAGGTTAATAGATCAGTGGTTAGAGTTTGTTAGATGTCACTTTCATGGTGACATCAGCTTTGATTCTCAGTGGTTTGGTATGTACTATAAATAGAGCAGTACATGTACAGTTCCTTTTGAGCTTCGAGCTTTTTGCTCATCTCCTTTCATCTTGTACGATCAACCAGTGAGCTCAGGCTAAGGGGGAGTTTATTTTGTAAGCATGCTTAGTAATCTTTTGATTTGTATTGTAATCATTCGACTTAATGAAAAGCATGTATTTATCAAAATTATTTTCTTCTTTGATTGTGTTTACAAAGTTTGTTGTTCATTTCTGCTACACTTAAACTTTGTTCATCTCTATTGATTTGTTCAAATTATACAAACAAACACAATCATGAAAGCCTCCGATCCTAACAATTGGTATCAGAGCTTGGACAGTCAAATTCGATCTAACAATCAATTTGACATAACAGTTCAGCTCAAAATTCATTGATGCTAAGGTTGGTCGTATTTACTTGAAAAACATAGTAACGATTAATCACGTCCAAAGTTGATTACTCAAAAACTTTGTAAAACAACCAAGATGTCATCTATCACATAGGATTCACATAACACTAATAATCTGACATAAACTACCGATGATTGTTAAAGTTGGTAAAATTTGATAATCTCGGAGTGGATATAATTTTTCATAGATCAATGAGTGTTTGTGATGTAAACTATGTTTGGTTCCATGATTTACTTCTGCTAAGGGTTTATCTCATGTCATTAAAGACCTATGTTCAGAAAAATGGCATCCATGCTATTGGTAACATTGAAGAGATAAACAAAACCTTAGGAACAAAATTTTATATGTGAACGAACAATTTGAAAAATCTCCAAAAGTTAAAAATATGCATCAGATATAACCATGGATCTACTCAAAACCATGATAGTAAAATATTAGTGGTGTAAAGAGTTTGAAATTAGCCCAAATCTCTTGTGAGAAAAAGGGTGAAATCCTACAAATGTTATATGTTTGATGTTTAAGTAAACCAGATCATGGGTAATGTGATGCTTGACATAAGCATTAGCAAAAATGTCCAAATCTCTCAAAACATTGCTAAAAATGATTTTGAATTAAGTATTCTTTCCTTAAAAACCTTCCAGTAAAAGTTTCAATACTTCTCTATGGAAAGGGTAAAAAGGGAAAGAAGAAGAAAAATCACAAAAACTCAAAAGTGTATTTATCTCAAAACTTTTGAAATCAAAAGAAAAGAGTATAAATCCAAAACACTTAAGAGTCCACAGGAGATCTACATACTTGGTCAAACATTTGTCATCCATCAACCATGTACAATCACTGTATCAGGGAGTTCAGGTAACAAAGGTATCACCAGTTTGATTATTAATAAAGAGGATTTGGCCAAAATTTTCAGAAATTCTTCACAAGGTAATAAGGTTTACAAAGAACCTTCAAAATCTTTGTGAACAGGCAACCTCATAGTTACAATCATTTAACAAGGAAATGGTGTCAAAACAGCGGTTACAAAATTTTGGTTCAAACCACTGACCATTATCCTAAGCTTGAGAGGTGAATTGACTCTGACCCTTTTCAAAATTATTTTGATTTTGGAAATTCACCTGACCCAGTTTGATTTATTATCAGAAAACCTTTATTTGTTTTTTTTTTGTGGTAAAGGTCTTTCAAATAAAACAGGATATATTGTTATTTGTTTTTATGAGAATGATGTATTTTGAACTTCTACTTGTTTTTTATAGTAAAAGTTTAAACACCTGTCAGGATATAGGATCCTTTTATTTTTGCCTAGGGTAATATTGTCCATAATAATAGATCAAAAGGAGACGGTGTTAGAGTCTAAGTCATTTCACATCTGTAGCATCACCTTTTAAAACTCATTCATTCTTAGAATTCAGCCATATTACCTTACTCTTGACATCATCAATGAAAAGGAAATCTTCAAAAAGTCAATCCTAAAACATGTGTCTTCTTACTGACTTTCTACCATCCCATCAACAAGTCATGCACCTTGGGGTACTAAAAAGACAGAAAGTTGGGTAGATGTCATGAAAGAAGGGCTTCAGCAGTTCAGTGACAACAAGCTTGAAAAGCTTATGCCACAGCCAAAGGATGAGAATCTATTTGGCAAAAAGTGGGTCCTCAAAGGACGTTGCATATGCTAGGAGCATGATTGTCAAGATTTATTATACTCAAACAAGTACAAATATCAAAGTATTTTGACTAGGCAAAAAGCAAGCAGATGATTTCATAACCACTGATTGAAGAATATTATGATGTTGCTGCAAGCTGAATAGTCCAACTGTTTGTAACTTCAAAATATGTTATTGAATTTTGGTATAGTTGCTCAAAAGATTGTTTTTATGCAGGGCAGTCAAGTAGCTGAAATATATCATCAAGAGATTCAATATCTCATTGATTCACCATCATTCATCATCAGACATCACTTTGTGAGGGAGTGCTATAAAAGGTTTGATTTCATCTTTAACATGTCCACCCTAAAGATCAGTTGGTAGATGTACAAACTTAAGAATTGGATTCATCTACTGTTGAAAAACTTGATCCCTATGATTGGAGTGCTAAACTTGGATTAAAGCTAGCTTTCTTGTGTTCCATGTGTAAATAGCATAAAAATGTTTTTAGAAAAATAAAAAATAAAAGAAAATATAACCTTAAAAATAGTTTAAAATTGAATTTTTCAAAAAATCCTCAAAGTCTGTTCAAAGCACTGATGGCATTAAAACTCTGTTAAATAGTAAAATCTATCCACTGCCAAAGTGTATCCTCTGTTTGTGCAAAACACTGATTTACAACAGAGGTTACACATGGACAGATGTTATTCAACAGTTGTGTGCATCAGATGCCATGATCACTTTTTCAAATAAATGGCCTTACACCTGAAACATTTACAAGGCTATTAAAAATTTCCAAAACAAAAGCAGAGGTTCCTAAGCAGACTTTAGCAACTATCACTGCTCCTCAGGCACCTGCTGCTGAGCCCACTGCTCAAGGTGATCACAACAGTAACACAACTGCTGTGAAACCCACACCTAAAACCACCAAAAAGACCAAAAAGACATCATCCAAAAAGCCCACCAAACCCATCAAAAGGTAACTCTGGAGGATGAGATCCCAGAGAAAATACCTGTGACAATACAAAAGTCACCAGAAACCACTGCTGCTACTTCCTCACAGCAGATGGAAGAAAGATCTCAACCCTTGCCTAAAACTACTCCTACATCCTCACAAAAGTATCAGGTTGTAAGCACAGGGACACCACCTTATGAAGCAATGGATTCACTTGGATCTATCTTCCACAACCCTGCTCCCGGGGCAAATTCTCTTTCAACTTCCATCATCACTTCACAAATACCACCATCAATAATGACCTTGTTGCATGCTTCGGATATAACTCAGACATAAATCAGTTCCTCTCAACCACCTATCACTGAGAGTACACTCCAACAAGTGACTGAGTCTGATGCTTATACCTCTGCTATCCCAGCAACAACTGAGGAGGTTACATCCCTTGAGTTACAAGTAACTCTTGGTGATAGTTCAAGTGGAGCAGCAACTACAAGTGTTGGATCAACAGATCTACATTTGGCCAGTTGTTTCATAAATCAGACTCCCTTGAAGGTAATTCCCTCCAATAGCACCTCTGATATCTACCAGTGAGATTATTCAAACCACTGGTGCAATTAAAATGATATCAAGTGTTGAGGGAAGAAGACCCCAGTACCAAGAAAAAAGGGCATCTAAGGTTGAAGCAAGTGATAAATCACATGTTCATGATACCCTAGATACAACTACCACCTATGGTAGGAGCTCAGATGATCTTATAAGTTAGGAGATGGGCTAAAATATAAGGAATTAACGGACAAAGTTACAAAGATTGAGACATCAGTGGGAGATATCAAAAATGTGCTGCAACAGATGTTACACTCTGCAAAATCTCGAAACACTGCTCAAACCACCAGAATTGTGAAACAAGTGTATCCTCTGCTTCAACAACATTATCAACATGCTAATCAGTTACATGATTCAAAAGTGCAGACACTCAAAGAAGAAGTTGAAGCCAGGTATAAAGACACACAGGAAGAGCTTAAAGCTATTAAGAAAATTCCTATTCCTGACACTACCCCTGCACCTATCTTCGAAAGAGTTGATGATGCCAAAAAGGGGGAGAAAAATGTCTCTGAGGAAAATCTTTCAGTAACTTCTACAGAAACATCTGTCAAAGAAAAGGAAAAGGGAGGTGATGAAACCCTGAAAATTCAAGCAGATGATGAAGATACACAAATGAGGATCGTTCAAAGTCAAACAAATTCAGCTTAGCTGGTCTCAAAACCACTGCTGATATTAAAAACATTAACAACATCTGTCACTCAAACAACTGCCACCAATACTACATCAACACACACTTCAACCACTGCTCTCACCATTTCAACAACAACTATACAATCCACTGCCCCACCAAAAACATCCTCACCACCACCAACACCACTTGCTGCCATTCTTTATCAAAGAAGGAAACAAAGCAGATGGATGCAGAAATACCAAAAGAAGACCAAGCTTCAGAAGAATATATCATGAAGATGGTTCTTCAGACACTTAGAGCAGAACAACAAGAAACAGCAAAATCTCAAGACACTGCTCAAGTTGTCATCACCAGGCCTCAATATCCAAACTCTTCAAATAAATCTCTCCCAAGAAAACCATTGGATTCAAAAATACTAAAGTGGATGTCTGATCAAAAGACCCACGTATTGACTTTGCTCAGGTCCAATGGTGAAGTGAAGCATATATCAAGGGAAACATCACTTGGCCTGTGTGTTGAAGATTTGCAAGATCTCCTTGAGCTTACACTGTACAGGGATGAGGATGACACAGATTCCATGAACTTTGAATTACAATTCAAAGGACAAGTTAGGGAATTATTGATGAGACAATAAAGATCCTGAATAATGAAGTGTTTTGGCATCATCTGTTCCAGGGAGAGATTGTTGGGATTGAACCCTACAGAGGAACAGATGATGTAAAGCCAAAACTGGTTCAGAACAGTGGATTCATAATAAGCAGCAGTTTGCACTAAACTTTCCCCTTGACAGTGGCTCCAACATCTGATATGCTCCAAGTACTGCCTTTCTCAACAACTGCTGATCTTGTAAACTACTGTTAAGTCAAAGCACTGATGAAGCATAAAGATTGAAGCTCAAACTACTGATGGGATCCAAGCACTGTTGAAGATCAAAGCACTGCCCATTCAAGGTCTGATCACCCTTTGAAGAAAGTACTAATACTCAACATCAGTGCTTAGACCACAACAGTGGTATGAAGAATCAGTGTTTATATCTCAGTGGTTAGAATGTAATCAGTGTTTGTATTGTCAGTGGTTAATAGATCAGTGGTTAGAGTTTGTTAGGTTGTTAGATGTCACTTTCATGGTGACGTCAGCTTTGATTCTCAGTGGTTTGGTATGTACTATAAATAGAGCAGTACCTGTACAGTTCTATTTGAGCTTCGAGCTTTTTGCTCATCTCCTTTCATCTTGTACGATCAACCAGTGAGCTCAGGCTAAGGGGGATTTTATTTTGTAAGCATGCTTAGTAATCTTTTGATTTGTATTGTAATCATTCAACTTAATGAAAAGCATGTATTTATCAAAACTATTTTCTTCTTTGATTGTGTTTACAAAGTTTGTTGTTCATTTCCGCTGCACTTAAACTCTGTTCATCTCTATTGATTTGTTCAAATTATACAAACAAACACAATCATGAAAGCCTCCGATCCTAACACTAAATTTCATTATTTGGTAAATTTAAAAAAATGATGAACACAAACGGACTGATGACTGTTGCGGACCTTACAAATGCTACTCTGGCTACCATTCAATCTCAAACTCTGGCTCTTCATCAAGACCTTGACCAGATCATTGGTACTTCTACTAAAGTTCCCTGGCTATTGTATGGGGATGATTACTATGAATGGAAGTTTCGGTTTGAACAGTACTGTAAAGAAAAGGAACCGGGTGTTTAGAGGTGTGTTAGATATGGACCTCGAATCATAATGTACGCTACTGAAGCTGATCTGTTAACTCAAGTTCCAAAACCTAAGAATTTGTGGAGGAAAGAGGACAAGAAAATTAAAGAAGATTGTTGGGATTGAACCCTACCAGAGGAACAGATAATGAAAGCCAAAACCGGTTCAAAATAGTGGATTCACAATAAGCAGACGTTTACACTAAGCTCTCCCCTTGACAGTGGTTACCTATCTGCTGATACACTCTAAGTACTGCTCAGAAGAACAACTGATGAACCAAACACTGATGAAACAACTAAAGACTGCTAAAAGGCAAACACTGAGCTCTATCTACTGATGTCTCTTAAGTACTACTGAAGACCCAAGCACTGCTTATTCAAAGACTGGTCACCTTTTGAAGAAAGCACTGATGTTCAAACAATCAGTGCTTAGGCTACAACAGTGGAACGTGAACAGTGTTAGACTTGTTTTGTATTTTATTATCAATCCGTTGTTAGACGTCAGTAGTTTTGTATAGACCAGTGTTTATAGGTTGTTAGGCTGTTAGATGTCACTATCATGGTGACGTCAGCTGAGGTACATCAGTGGTTTGGTTTGCCTATAAATATGACAGTACTCTGTACTGTTATATTTGATTCGTTTTGAGTGAGTTCTTCTCCTCAATTCAATCCTTTCATCTTGTGCAACCAACCCTGGAGTATCAGGCTGAGGGGGAGTTTAGTCTGTAAGCTTGCATTGTAACCTTTTGCTTTTAATGTAATCTTTCAACTCTATGAAAAAGCAATTGTTTATCAAACTATATTCTCCTTTGATTGTGTTTACAAAGTTTGTTATTCATTTCCGCTGCACTTAAAACTGCTCATATCTATTTAATTTGTTCAAATCTCACAAACAAGCACAATCAGTAGATCCCCAGATCCTAACAATTGGTATCAGAGCCTGGACAGTCAAATTCGATCTAACAATCAATTTGACATAACAGTTCGGCTCAAAATTCATTGATACTAAGGTTGGTTGTATTTAGTTGAAAAACAGAGTATCGAGTAAATCATGTTCAAAGTGGTTAATCAAAAACTCTGTAAATCAACCAAGATGTCATATGACACACAAATTTCACACAACAAGTGAATTCATGCACAAGACACTCATGGTTTCTAGATCTGAAAACAATATCTGTTAAACCATGAGATTATTTCTTATTTTCTAAATTGATTTCAATTGTTGATGTATAATATGTGATGTTCTCATTAAATACTAAAGTATGGACCTCAGATTAACAAAACCTATGTTCATAAAAACATGGATGTTTTGCTAACATAAAAAGAGGGAAATTAAAACTTTAGTCATTCGATCTTATGTGTTGAAAAACAGGTTGAGATCCTCAAAAAGAACAAGTCAACTTTGTTAAAAATACATTAAGAAAATCGGGAGTCAACATAGTCCGTATCATGTGTAGTGTGAGATTGGTTGAAAAATTTGTGCAAACATGACCATGTCTCTCAAAACATTACTACAAAATGATTTTGGATTAAAATTCATAAAACTCGAAAGTGTGTTTATCTCAAAACTCTTGAAGTCAAAAGAAAAGAGTATAAACGTAAAACACTTAAGAGTCAAAGCTTGGGGTAAAAATGATCATTAAGCAACTGTTTGTACTCTTTGACTCAGAAAAATTCAGGTGACAGTAGTATTCTCAGTGATTAAGCTTATAAATGGACTAATTCATGTGTCCTCATGTTTGCAATCAACTGACAAAGAAAATGGTACCAAACAGTGGTCAAAATGTATTCAAAATATTCTACCACTGCGGTCAAACCACTGACCATTTTCATAAACTTGAGAATGATATGATTACGTTTTTTTTTTAAAAAAAAACATACCAGATCCTTTTTGATGCTGTTCTCAGAAAATCCTTTAAAAAAAATTTATATAAAGGATTCTCTCGAATAATCAGGATATATTATTCATTTTATTTTTTTTGGTAATATATTTTGAACTTTTGCTTGTTTTTATTGGCATTAGTCTCATTTACCTGTCAGGACATAGTACCTTATTTTTGTTGGTATTATTGTCCTCATGAATGGGTCAAAAGGAAATGGTACATAGTTCAAGATCATGTCATACTCAGGTTTGTTTTTAAACATTAATCAAAGGTTGATTGCTAAACTGTGGTTAAACTACTGGGGCATCTCATGTTTTAACTTGGATATCTAACAAAAAAAAAATGAGTGCCTTAGCAAAAAGTCTACATCATCTGGGGTACTAAACCACTGTCCTTCAAATTGACATGTGGCAAAAACCTTGAATGGAAATTCTCAAAACTGTTGCTGAAATACTTGTCCTTCAAATCTGGATCATTTACCCTAATCACTGCTTTATTCATACATCTGTTTCCTAATCACTATCAGTAGATAGTTCTCTTCACAAAGCAGTTTTCAACTTTTCTTCCCAAAATCATTCTTCGTTCTTCTCTGCGAAAATGACGAAGTCAAAATCAAAATCAAAATCTACACCAAAATCACCATCATCTTCAAAAGAGGTCGCTCAAACGGCCGAAGAATCCATCGAGATACCATACAAATCTCCTCATAATTATCTGGGTTTGCTCACAAAACCTACCGATAACCACACCTTCGACTCCATCATTGATACACTATCTGCATCAAAGTACAAAACTTTGTTGACAACAGATGCTCCCATTTACTTGCAAACCCAGAGAGAGTTCTGGAAGAAGGCGACGCTTGAAAAACAAGGCGACAAAGTCACTGCCATCAACTCCTCGATATAGGGTAAAGCGTTTCAAATAACCCCAAAATCAATCTCAGAGGTCTTCAAACTGAATGACCAGAACGGTAAAATATCTTTTGATAAAGCCGTGATAAAAACTGATTTCATGAAAAGGGGATATGCAGAACAATCAAAGGTAGATACCTTACAAAAAGGTTATTTTCCATCTGTACCCAGATTTTTATTCCACACACTTTTAAGTTGTGTTTCAAATAAAACAACAGCGTTTAACGAAATACCATTGAAGATTCAATGCCTGGGCTATGCTATTTTAAACAATAAAGATTACAACTATTCCCAGGAGATCTTCAATGACATGGTAAAGAATGTTGACAGCAAATCATTTCTTCTTTTTCCAAGATTTCTGCGCTATTACTTTAAACAAAAATTTGAAAAAGAGGATGAAAATTTGCCCAAACAAGGTGTCCATTTTCAAATAAAAGGTTTAACAATTGAAACATTTTCAAGAATGATGGCACCAATAAAATTAAAAGCAAAGGTGCCTGAGCAGACTTTAGAAACTGCCACTGATCCTCAGGCAACTTCTGCTGAGCCCACTGCTCCAGGTGATCAGAGTAGCACTACCACTGCTTTGAAACCCACACCTGACATCACCAAAAAGACCAAAAGAAAATCTTCCAAAAAGCCCACTAAACCCAAGAAAAAGGAAACTCTGGAAGATGAGATCCCAGAGTAACTGCCTGTGACAACACAAAAGTCACCACAAACCACTACTGCTACTTCCTCACAGCAGTTGGAAGAAAGATCTCAACCTATGCCTAAAACTCCTCCTGCATCCTCACAAAAGGATCAGGTTGTAATCACAGGGACACCAAATTATGAAGCTCTGGATCCACTTGGCTCTATCTTCCACAGTCCTGATCCTAAGGACATGTCTCTTTCAACTCCTATACCCTTACCAATCATACTACCACAATCAATAATACCCCTGTTGCATGCGGTTGATATTGCACAGACACAAACCAGTTCCTCTCTATCACCTATCACTGAGAGTATACCCCCACAAGTGACTGGGTCTGATGCTTATACCTCTGCTATCCCAGCAACAGTTGAGGAGGTTACACTGCAGGAGTTACAAGTAACTCTTGTCAGTAGTTCAAGTGGAGCAGCAACTACAACTGATGGATCAACAGATCTCCAGTTGGACAGTTGTTTCATTAGTAAGACTCCCTTGAAGGCAATTTCTTCTATAGCACCATCGATAACCACTAGTGAGCCTATTTTGACCACTAGTAACATCAAAGGATTATCAAGTGCTGAAGAAAGAAGTCCCCAGTACCAAGAACAAGGGGCATCAATGGGTGATTTTTGGGACTTAGTTCCTAAGACACACATTGATATAACCACTACTGGTGGGGATTCAGATGATCCTACTAATGTAGGTGATGATTCAAAATATCAGAAATTGACGGAAAGAGTTGAAAAACTTGAAGATTCAGTTGCTGAAATTAAAGATATGGTGCAAGAGATTTTAAAAGCTCAAAAAGCACAAGCCACTGCTGTTCCTGCTCAAGCACCTGCACAACATGCATTTGCTGAAAATGAGCTTTGGAATATTTTTAAACCCATGCTTGAAAAACAGCAACATATGGCTGATCAAAAGCATGCTATTCACGTACAAATGCTGACCAACATGATGGAATCAAGGTTTAAAGACACTCAAGCAGATATCAAGGCTATAAAGGCCAGCATACAAAAGACTGCCCATGGTGGAAAAGTTCCCTCTTCCATCCTCTTCATGGATACACCCCTTGCAGATAATGCCAAAAAGGGGGAGAAAATCAAGTTGAAGAAGAAAGGAATATAAGATGGGCTGTATATTGAACCAGAACTAGAAAAACAGCCATCCAAACCATCTCAAACCACAAAATCTCATATTTCCATTCAAACAGCTGATACACCGGTAGTTACAAAAACTGCTGTTAGTAGCCAAACAGCTACCATATCTTCAACACACACCACTCCATCACACACCACCAAAACCACTGCCCTCACATCATCATCTACAATCATATCACCACCACTACCTCTTGCCATAAAGCAGAAGACAGCAGATGTTACAACATCTGCTGTAATGACAACAGTGATTGAAACACCAGTTGTTTCAACCACTGTCAGTCAATCAAAATCACCAACCACTACTATTCAATCTCAAACCACTGATCCATCCAAAACATCATCAGCCTCTCCTACATTAAAAAGGAGAAGGGTTTTCATTCCTGATGATGAGTCACCACCACCATCACCACCATCAAAAACCCCTGCTCAAAAGCAGAAGACATCTGCTGATACATCAGCAGTTGTAATGACAACAGCGGTTGAAACATCAGTTGTTTCAACCACTGTTAGTCAAACATCCACCACTGATCTCATCATTCCCACGCCACAACCTCCAAAGCCTCACAAAAGAAAAAGAGAAACAACACAGGCTACTGATGAAAAGTATGATCCTGTTGCTGCTAAATATCCATTGGAATTAGAAGCTGTGAAAAATGAGATGAAACAATTTTACACTGAAGATGATCCTTCAAAAAGGAAATTTCCTTCTCTCATAGGTTTCATAATTCCAGAAAACATGGATGAATATCTCGAAATAAAAGCAAGACAAGCAAGGATAAGAGCCAAAGTTGAATGCAAGGATCAAGGTGATGAAGCTATTTTGGAAAGAAGGGAATTCCGGCTCAACAAAGTCAAACAAATAGAAGAATATGCAAGTGATCTAAACAAAGAAATCTCAAGCCTATCCCCTGAAGCAGATCAACGAAATGAATTGAGAAAAGAATATCTTGCATACATTATGAAAGAAAAGTTCTATCCTGCTGAAGAAACAGAATTCAAAGACTGGCCAATAGTTGCACTAAAGCATGAGGCTAACAGAATTGAAAAGATTAAACTTGATCCACGGAAGAAAAAGACAGCTCCAAATTGGAACAAATACAAGAAATTCATTGCTGATCTTATTTCCGAGCATAAAAGAAAGAAGCAGGAGTTGGTGGATGGAAAGGTGGATACTGCAGATGCCATAGCAAAATGGTCAAAGCAGCAAACTGATGAAGCTTATGAAAGGCTTGAGAAACAGAGGATGAAAGTCTCCGACATTTCTAAAAAGTCTGACTACAAAAAGCTACAGGAGCAAGTCAAGACCTTTGAAACACAAATCAGCACAGCAGAAGCCTTTGTCACAAAATTGAGAAAAAAAAGGAAGGAAATACTGTCTGCTGGAGAAGAAAAGGATAAAGAAGCTGATCAGATTGAAGAAGCTATCAAGAAAATAGCTTCAGATAAAGAAAGATTAGCAAAACTACAAGACCTTGCCAAAAGGGTCAAAGTAGTAAGCCAAAAATCATCAGCAGATATCACAAACAGTGAGCTGACTGACAAAGAAGTTGAAGCAGACATAGCTGCAGCTAATGAGATTATTGAAAAAGCATTCACACGAGTTTCTGAAGCTCATGATACTGCTCTACACTTCTTCTCTAGGCCAAACACTTTAAGTTCATCAGTCAATAAACCTCTCCCAAGAAACCCATTTGGTTTAAAAATACTAAAGTGGCTCTCTGATCAAAAGACCCACGTATTGACTCTGATCAGAATCAATGGAGAAGTGAGGCATATATCAAGGAATCAAGCACTAGGCCTGAGTGTTGAAGATCTACAAGATCTCATTGAGCTTTCACTGTGCAGGGATGAGGCTGATTCAAGTTCCAAAGAGTTTGAAGAAAAATTTAAAAGAAAAGCAAAGGAACTTCTGATGAAGAATAAAAATCCAGAATAATGAAGGGTTTTGGCATTATCTGTTCCAGTGGGAGATTGTTGGGATTGAACCCTACCAGAGGAACAGATAATGAAAGCCAAAACCGGTTCAAAATAGTGGATTCACAATAAGCAAACGTTTACACTAAGCTCTCCCCTTGACAGTGGTTACCTATCTGCTGATACACTCTAAGTACTGCTCAGAAGAACAACTGATGAACCAAACACTGATGAAACAACTAAAGACTGCTAAAAGGCAAACACTGAGCTCTATCTACTGCTGTCTCTTAAGTACTACTAAAGACCCAAGCACTGCTTATTCAAAGACTGATCACCTTTTGAAGAAAACACTGATGTTCAAACAATCAGTGCTTAGGCTACAACAGTGGAACGTGAACAGTGTTAGACTTGTTTTGTATTTTATTATCAATCCGTTGTTAGACGTCAGTAGTTTTGTATAGACCAGTGTTTATAGGTTGTTAGGCTGTTAGATGTCACTATCATGGTGACGTCAGCTGAGGTACATCAGTGGTTTGGTTTGCCTATAAATATGACAGTACTCTGTACTGTTATATTTGATTCGTTTTGAGTGAGTTCTTCTCCTCAATTCAATCCTTTCATCTTGTGCAACCAACCCTGGAGTATCAGGCTGAGGGGGAGTTTAGTCTGTAAGCTTGCATTGTAACCTTTTGCTTTTAATGTAATCTTTCGACTCTATGAAAAAGCAATTGTTTATCAAACTATATTCTCCTTTGATTGTGTTTACAAAGTTTGTTATTCATTTCCGCTGCACTTAAAACTGCTCATATCTATTTAATTTGTTCAAATCTCACAAACAAGCACAATCAGTAGATCCCCAAATCCTAACAAAGATGATGATAAGGCCATGGTAATTCTTACTATGGCACTTGGTCTAGACATTTCCATTGTTGTTAGAAACTATATGAATGCTCAAGAAGTGTGGAATGAGCTTCAAAATTTATACGAAGGAAATGCTGACATGAAGGCTAGTAGAGTGAACATGTTGAATTAGAAATTTAGCTCCTTCAACCACATCTATGGTAAAACCATTGAAAATCAGAAGGTTTGTTAAACTGGTTTCGCTGATGATAAGTGCTGGTATCACCATTACAAATAGTCGTATGAATCGTCAACTTCTGAACTTCTTGCCAAAGAATTGGGATGCTGATGTGGCTATGATTAAGCAGACAAAGAACTTGAATGATGTCAAACTTGCTGAACTGATCGCTACAATCAAATCATGTGAAATCGACAATCAGTAAAGAGACCTGAACCATAAAAGCTCTTTGATGGCTGCCGGTTTGACTAGTTCCAACAATGCATTAATCTCTTAGAATCATCCCAACATCGTTTTTAGTCATGTTCATGGAGTGTCCAATACTAACCGAAACATTGTTTTCAGCCCTCTAACCCAAACTCTGAAGTTCAACTATGTGTATGGTATGTCACTTCCTACACAACAAGACGTTGTTAACAATTCTGCAACACCTGCAACAGTCGAGCCGCACCCTCAGTACGTAAATGTGGTTTACAGTCCGGTAACCTCGTAATCAACTCAAGGAACTTCCTCCTATACCGCAACTGAAAATATAGCCTTTTTTACCAAGCAAAATGAAGAGAGACTGGCCCTTGCTGCATCTATGCATAACAATTTACATGCCATTTTTGCAGGAGACCTGTTGCCTCCAACTGTCTTAGCCACTGAAATTGATCAAGTTGTTGAGGAAGACATAGAAGAGCTGGATGTGTCTTGGAACCTGGCTATGGCTGCCTTTAAAGCTAAAAAATTGCAGAAGAAGTTTGGTCGTCGCCCAATGTCGAATCTTCGTACAGGGCCCATGAGAGACAAACTAAGATGTTACAGGTGCCATGAACCAGGCCATTTTGCCAGAGACTCCAAGAAGGCACCTGCAGAATACGTTCCCAGCCAAACTGCTGTTGTACAAAATGCAAAAAGAGCAATGGTGCCTGTTACACCCGCACAAATATCATCGAGCTCAGGAGACAGCAGAGCTGGGAAGGCGTTGATAGTTCAAGAACAACAAGGTTTCATCTGGTTTGATGCATTGGGACACGTAGAATCACTCAAGATCTCTAAAGCTGCACCGATGAATCACTACTTGATGGCACAAACAGATGAGCCTAAATCCCTTTCTGAAACAGTAAACTCTCTTTTATGTTCTGATCATTCTAGAAAAAAACTTGCACAGATGAGGGCACATAACTTTAATTTGATTAATGATTTCAACAGTGCGATGTCTAAGTGCATCAGGCTTAGAGACAACAACAAGTTGCTCACTGGAAAGGTTGAAGCACAAAAGGACATAACTCAGCTTCACAAGGATCTTAACCAACAACCGTGTTGGGTTTACGATTATAAAAACAAACTTAATGTGAAGATCATGGAACTTGATTCTATGAAAGCTAAGCTAGAGCTCCTAACTGGCAAGTATCAACAAAATGAAATAAATATCAAGAAGTTTGATACATCTAGTGAGACTGTTCAAAACTTGTGTAATGTGCAACTTGCATATAAAGATAACCAAGGGAAGGGTTTGGGTTATAAACAGGTTCCTCCTCCATAAGGGAAGGGTTTGGGTTATAAACAGGTTCCTCCTCCATATAATCATAATTATTCTAGAATGCCCACCACTAAGGAAGATCTAGAAAATGAGAAAAATATGATGTATGGTAAACCAAGTGACTATGTTTCTTGGGAACCTTTCAAACCAAAATATGCCAGATCAACTGAATTTAAAAACCCATGGATTTTGTTAAAACCATGGATTCAGCTCAAAAGTTTTTAAATGAATCAGTTGATAGATCAGAATCTGAAATTGAACCGGTTCAGAGGTCACAAGGGGGTAATCAATTAAATTTAGCAAATTGTGATTCTATGATTGATACTAACTGTTCAAGGTCATGTGCAGATTCAATGATAGTTGAGGATCAGTCTGAAGTGGATGATGAACCACATTTGAATGCTACTGTTGATTCGAATGACTCTTTATGTGTTGAACATAATCTTTATGTGTTGAACATAATCTTTATGTTTGGAACTTTGTTCAATCTATGCTTGCTGAAACAAAGGTTTTTCTAAAAATGTTACTCAGACCGATACTTTAGAATCTGTGGTTTCAATTTCTGAATGTGATCAAAATGTTTTACTAGAGGAGCCTGTTAAATCATCTGATGCCTCGGAATCCTATGAAACTAATGTGGTTGAAAATGTTGTCTTGTCTGGTTGTATGAATGACATCAGGATAGTTGACAAAGAGGGATCACCCGATTTCTACACAAAGCCTGAAAATCAAACTGCTTATTCAGAGGTGAAAGATAACGTTTCTAAGGTTTCTGGTGCATCACTTTTGATTCCTGTCATAGTTGAAGACTTGCTTGAGAAAACAGACAAGGGTCATAGCAAGCAACAAGAACCAAAATGAGCAGATCAAAGACGTGGGATATAGAAATTTAAACATCTAGGATAATCATGCTCTCCAAGGTCATTAATAGTCCAAAAAAGGCTCGTCATTTGAAAAATGCATTTGTTAGGCCTGTTCACAATGGCAAATGTGAGAAATATGCATTTAACTGTGCTAACAAAGCTTTCGGAAAGATAGATGAGATTTTCGAACAAGACATGCAATCTGATCAAGATAAAAAGAATAAAAAGAAATCCTCACAACAAAAGGCCTCTGCAAACGACAAGTATAGACATCCAAATTCATCCGTGTTTGCAAGAAATGTGCAAGAAAATCAAGCACAAAAGGACCAGTTCGTCATTCAGGGCCTACAAGAGCTACACAAGCTGGTCAAAATGCCTTCTACATGAAGAGATAAACATGCTTCAATTGTGGCATTCCAGGTCACATTGCTCGGAACTACACACATCGCCTTTATGTACCCTATTATGCTCAAAATCAGAGGGTTACACCAAAGGATAACTACCATTCTATGCCAATGAAGGTATCATCACCTAAGGCAATGAAGAATGTGAATCCCAAGGCTAAACCATCTAATGGGGATTGGAACGCTGCTAAAAACAAACGAAAGGTTGTTCAGGAACAAAAATCTGTTTCTAAATCTAATAAACTTGAAACAGCTAAAGTTGCTCAACCTAAGGCAACAAACACGTTTGTTAAACCGAAACAAATTTGGAAACCCAAATGCAAAGCAGCAACATCATTAATCCTTTAAACGAAAGGGGACATGTGTTTAAAGGAAGTGTCTTATTTTGATGCTTCAGGAAATCCCAGGACCACGATGGCCTGGGTACCAATGTCTTACTAATCTCCTTATTTTTTAGGGACAACAAAGGAGGAGCTGTTGACAATCTATGGAATGTTGATAGCGGTTGTTCTAGAGACATAACGGGTAACATCACACTGTTGCAAAAAGTTCTATTTCTTTACAGTTGATATGTTTCCTTTGGAGGAGATAAGGGAGGTGAGATAAGATCAACAAAAAGGTAGAATTTAAATTTCATGCTTTAATTTTAACAATGATTAGTCTTCAATCTGATGACAGAATGGTTAAGCAAAAAACAACAAAAATATTTTTCTTTTTCTTTCGTTTATAACTTTGTACATACATTTTCTTTATTAGGTAAATTTGCGCATAAAGTGTGATGCACAAATTTAGGGGGAATGGTAATATATGTGCATATGCATTGTTTCAGGGGGGAATGAGAAAATACAAAAACATTTGAAAAACAGAAAAATCCAACAAGATTTTATGGCATCATTTGGGAAATGAAATAAATGTCCGTGCTAAAGGGATTGATTAACACATGTAAGGTGTCAAGGCTGAAAAGACTAGGATCTACTGCGATGTGTTGATAGACTTAATGCTTGATGTGCAAATTGTTTATTATATTTTAAAAACACCAGTTAAAAGAGTCAAACTAGCTCAATAACATACAATCGGCAAATGTACCGGTCGTTATGTAGTCGAGTCGGTAAGACCGAGCATCAATCTGTGGACACAATAACGCGACTCTCAATACTAAACTTTTGTTGAGTCCTAGTCTAGCAATTTTGGGATAGATTTTTAGATTTTATGAAATAAGAAAGCAAATAAAAAAAATACGAAAACAAAACACGAATAGCAGATTTGGGTGCACTCAAACGATGGAAATGTAGCTACCTAGGCAAGATGCATATCAACTCACTCATGATTCTCGGAATGGAATAATTAAGTTTTGGCTACCGGGATCTTAAAGTTCACTAAACAAGACCTAAACTGGCTGGCGATCATTCTCCAAACAAGTCGCAATCTAGAATCAAGAACAGTGTGTAAATTCACCGGTTAATGTCAGATCACCTCTTCATCTCTCTAACTAGGTTATGGTACCCTAAATCTAGATTACCTCTAAGTCTCATGAGAAACAGTACATCCAAGAAGTGTAAGAGATGTACGGGGTGGTGACTCTAATCATGTTCTAACACGGTTTGCTAAAAATCACAAGAAAACCTAGGGTAATTCACTCTCGTACAATTAACACCTAACCCGTCTAATGATTAAGAAAACCCAACATCTAATCTCCTCTTGGTCTCAAAGATGGTAGAATATTTAATTACCAAATAATTTATTAGTTTGTTCCTAGAGTGTACTACATTTGGCAACCACAAGATTTAGTCGAAAACACAAAGTCTACGAAATCACCAAATCCTAGATTTAATTACTACGCAATTAATTTTAAAAAAGAAAAGGTGGAACAAGTATAAACCATCAATTATTAAATACGCATAAGCATTAGAACCTAGTTTAGAACAATTTTACCATAATACTAAGCCAAAACATAAATTAACCAAACCAAGAACGAAAAAAATAATAAACAAATCTAACCGTAGAGCAATGAATTTTTATCAGTTATGTAATTATTGTAATCTTTTTTCTCAATCTGTGATATATGTCTGAATGATAAATATATGTGAGGTGAAGGAAGTGTTGAGACCATGTAAGGCTTGAAACACACCCAAACTTGAATAAATAAACGCATGTGGTGTATCATACATGCATGGGTATTAAGGTATTCTAGATCAACTGATACGTAATGAGGTATTTAGGCTGGGGAAACTATGAGCCCTCCCAATATGGGTTGCCCAGTAGTAAAATATGCTCATAATAGGTAGTATGCCACCATCTTATATAATGGCAGTACATCAGCCCAGTATGGGTATTTGTCTAGTCTGTAAGGTAGAAGGGATGTCTACCCACACCTGTGAAAGTAAATGAGGGTATGCTTAGGTAATTAAGGCATGTGCCAACTCAATTGTGTGTCTAGTAACCAAAATCAGTATTGTTATTCATGATACGAATTGACTGTCTTTATACAATTGTGCATGAGCTCACCAGCATAAGCTTACATGAAATCTTTTAAACACGTGTCACAGGATTAGCAAGTTCACAAGTAAAAGTTATTTCGCTGTTAAGTCAGGTATCAGCAGTGCATGATCGCCCTGGTTTCGGGAGGGGTGTTAGGCATTCATGTGGTAGCTCGCATATATGTTGACGACGTCATCATAAAAGAAAACAATTCTCACAACATCCAACAAACAAAGAACCTTCTTGACAAAAGGTTTAGCATCAAGGATCTTGGGTGCTTAAAATATTTTTTGGGGATTGAAGTTGCTCGAACTAAAGAAGGCCTCATCCTTAGTCAAAGGAAGTACACCTTAGAAATATTAAAGGATTGTGGTATAGAAAGTGATGTGCTTTGAAAGTAACAAATAAATTGCACATAAACCCAGACCAATTTTAAGGTAAAACCACAAATACTATCTATACACGTTCTAGGCAAGCGTACCTATCAATACATAGTATAGTTAAGGTAAGTACCTAAGTATCAATCCGTTGACACGAAATCTATTAACCTATCGCTATCATAATATCTAACCTATGTAACTTTTAAGAACAAGAAAACACTAAACAAACTAATGATTAAGTTTTGGAAACAATTATAAGAAAAGTAACTAATTAGGTTTAGAATCATCTTAATACTTTTGCAAAGAGTTGATTACGGTTTTTATGAAAAGCTCATCATAGTTGACACTTGTGGTGAGGGTGTAGTGTTTGAAAGGTAGAGCCCTCTCAAGTTAACCCCATGTCCCCGAATAACCAAGTTGTAGACACACGTACTTATCCGGTTCTAAGTAACTAAGTCATTTACTAATCCATTTGTGATCTAAGAGTTTCTTACATTGTTCTAGCAACAATAGAATAACGAACCGAGCGAATTACTAACTACGTTACTCAATTTAAAGAAAACCCTTTACTAGTCTAAACATTTTTAATCATATTCTTTCCATAGGGGACCCATATGATTTACCAACCCTCATATAAGTTTATCCCTTACCTACTAAGTTTCCAGCCCTAGACTAACAATCGATATATAGCCTAAAGATAGACAAAACAAATCTAGCATGCATAAATTCATAAAAACATCTAAATCATCCACAAAAACTCATTCAAACATCAATACTTATCATATAGATTACAAAATCACAAGTTCATAAGCAAACCTTACTAAAAACACACTTTCATAACAAAATCAACCAAATCTTTACATAGTATCAATAATCATTCTACCCTAACCGGCTATAGAGCGGTTAGCTACTCATAGTAACAAAAGAAACCAAAGAATTCATCGAATACATGACTGAATCTAAAGGAAAATGATAATACAAAGGGTCTAACTCAGTAAGGATCGATATCTCGACCTTCTGTATGTTATTCTTCCTTGAATCCTTCTCCCATTGTTTAGATCTTGAATCTACCTCCTTGGAACAACCCCTTTTTCGCTATTCTTACTGCTGAGTTCGTAACTTAGGGTTTCCATCGACATCTCATTCTTTAAATAGGGTCCAGGTAACTTCCCGGTGGATTACGACCCGTAACTAACTTTAGGGTACTGCCCGTGAGTCCGCCACGTCATACAATATCTCATTAGGGTTCAAATCTCTAAGGTGGTTCACTCACTTTAGGCCCACGACTCGTAGTTCGCTAACCGGCTTACGACCCGTAAGGTTGTTGACTGGGACAACCTTCTTCGCGTCTTTAGTAACATCCTAATCTGACCCAGAAATCCTTTATTTTACCTATGTGTCATTTTAACTCGACATTTGGGGGAAAATAAAACTTTGCAATGATATGATCAAACAAAACATTACTTATCGAAACCCCAATTTGATCCATATCAAGTGGATTAGGTGTAGTTGTTCGGTTCAAGTGCTTCAACCCCAAATTATGTTCCTGCGAAGGCAATAACAATCGAAATGTATTCACACTTATAGATTATGTCGTTACCAGAATGAACTTTCGCTTACACTAAAACGAATGCGTATTCATTCTACGGTGATTGGTCTCATAGAGAATCTTTTTTTCTCACTGTTGCTAAACTAATGGTGTTTTAGTTTTACAAATTAGACAAAGTTGTTCGGTTCAAGTGCTTCACCCTATATTTGTGGATCATCAGTCCCTCACATAGACAGACTCTTGCTTCAACACTAATAAAAAGTTAATCTTGAATTCTTAATATACAAGGTACATCATGTCTAAATGTTGTATAGCCTAAGGCCCAAGCTATTATTTTTTGTAAGTAACTCCAGATTTATATATATATATATATATATATATATATATATATATATATATATATATATAGGGTAGGGTTCTAGAGTGAACAATGGTTAAGTTGTGAACAAAATGAACACATCTTGACCCTTCATTTCTTAGATGATGAGATTTAATGGTAATGGCAATTTGGTAAATATTTTGTAAAATATAACCAGTAAATAAGGGGGATAGGGGTATTAATGTAAATGTATACTAAATCTAATTATGTAAATATCACAATCACAATCTCTCTCATAAAGATCGATCGGTGGTTTCATCATCTCTCTCCTAAATCTAAATTTGTAAATATCACAATTTCTCTCTCATTGTCACTGTAACTGATCAACCATCTCCTCCATTTTAGGGTTCTTCATAAAAAATCGATCGGCAGTTTCAAGTTCATCATCTCTGTAATCGATCGGCCATCTCCTCCATTTTTTGTGTTTTTATCAAATAAAAGAAGGCAGAAGATAGAAGATTAAAGGGCGACGACGAAGAACACTCTTTACCGTCATCATCATCTTCGTCGGAACGACGAGCAACCAAGGTACACCGATGTAATCCCTCGTGTTTGTTTGATTAGACATCGTCGTTGTTCGATTTGTCAGGAATTGGTTACATTGTTTATGAATCATTAATTTGAATTATTGTTTGGATCGTTTTGATGTTGAATGGGTATTCGTCGATGAAATCAATAGAGGGTTAGGGTTTTTGTTTCTTGTTTGAGGCGGGTGTACACATGTGTATTCCGATTACTTGTGTTGATTTTTAGGGGGGTAAATATGATCAGATTGTACACATATGTACAGTGTGTTTTTTTGTTTATTAATGCTCTGGTTTTGAAGATGTATTAATAACGTGGTGTAAAAGTTGTTCTAAAAGTTTCTTAATCACAAGTTTTTTGATAGTGTTGACTTAAAAAATAATCTTTTATGTACAACTGTGTACAACAAGGTTAATTAGGATGAGATTTTGAAAAAATTGTGTATATACACCTGTGTACAGCGTGCTCTGTTTTTTAAGGGATTCTAGGTTGTTTGTTTGGTTGAGTTGGTGTAGAGTCGTTTATGTACACCTGTGTACAGCGTGGTTAATTAGGTTGAGATGTTCAAAAATTGTTTATGTACACCTGTGTGCGTGCTTAATAAGGTTGAGATTTTGTAAAATCGTTTGGTGCCTCTGTTTTTTTTTTTTTTTTTTGAAGAATAAGGTTGATTTAACAGTTTTGGTCATACTCTGTTTTGTTATTAATTACCTTGTATACAATTAACTTTGCATGCTTATTGATGGGTTGTTAAATATTAATGGATGAAAACAGGAGGATGGAGATCAAGTGAAGCCAGTTGCTGGAAAGCACATAAAGGGCTGCAACTGTAAAAAGTCAATGTGCCAGAAAAAGTAATGCGAGTGTTATCAGGGTTGTTCACATCCCGGTGTTATGGTTCAATTCGTTTCAGATTCTCGCAAATTACTTATCTTAGAGGTGTCTGTTTTGACCTGTATACTTATACAACGTGTCAAGTTATGTACTATATCTAACGGGTCAAACAAGAAAAACTAAAAATATTATGTTTTGCATTGTATAGATTAATGTTTGGTTTTTTCATTATCTACAGCTTGTTATCATTCAAGAGAGAGATTTTGTTGATAGGTTTTTTTTATTGTGATGTTGTTGTAGTAGTATAGATCAAGTTTTGTAACATACAGGAGTTTTTACTCTGTTTTTAGGCGATGGTATGATTTTTGCTTGGTTGATTTGTTGTAGACATTTGTACAGGAGTTTTTTTATTAAATACACTGGGTTATGAAGATTTATTAATACACTGTGTACGTATGTGTATACTGCGATGTACACATGTGTATATTGTCTGCAACCTGGGTTGTACACTATGTACACATGTGTATACGTAGTCGATACACATTAACACATGGGCTTACAAAGCTGGGTAGTAGTATAGATCAAGTTTTGGTAACATGTATATATGGTTCACAAAACCAACCAACGTAAGCATTAACACATGGTCTTACAAACTTTTACTAAAATCATTTTGAAATTGATAGAAGGTACATTGAGAAAACTCATTGTTCTAGAAACATAGTTCTAAGGAAAACTAACGTAGAATTAAACAAATGTAGCACATGGTTGTGACAAGCAGCCGATTAGATGACATGTACCAACAGACTCCATCCTTCGAATGTCACCGCCATATGAATATTTAAAATGCTTCTTTTTGGTGAGTCTGGTCATTAAACCCTCCATGAAAGATCAAAACTTGACAAATTGTTTAACAAATATTAGGAAAAATGTCACGATTGTTTAGCCCGAACACGACCACTTCTACGAATAGTCTTGTCTGATGAATCCATTTGGGGAGCTTGAAGTTCTGCATTTGTTTTTATCTTTCTGCCATTTGGGGAGCTTGAACTTCTGGCACTAAACTAAAAAATATACAAAAAAAAACCCTACAAACTGTGTGTTGCTTACAATATTTACGTCTGTGTACAAAAAAAAAGTAGAACATACTGGGAATACATAAACAAAGCATGATTCTATAGAACCAACACAAAACAAGTACAATACCCAAACAACTCGGATCCAATTTGAACAACAACAGCAGCTCAGACTTTGAACTTTAAACAATCTGCAACTGACTTTTCCGATTAAATGTTTGCCAGAATCAAATCCGTCTCCGATTAATGTTCATCGGAATACAAGTACAATACCCAAACAACTAACGATACACACTTGGGTTTAACAAAATCAACTGTCTATTCCGATTAAAATGTTCGTCGGAATCCAATCCGTCTCCGATTAATGTTCGTCGGAATCTTATGTCGTCTCCGATTAATGTTCGCCGGAATAATCGAGCTTCTGATGAAAAATATGAACGTGATGAACTGGGTTTATGAAGATACTTATGGGTGAATTCGATAAATCTGGTGAATGGATTCGATAAATCTGATGAACTGGGTTTATGAAGATAAATATGAATGATAAAAGTTGAATTCGAAATCTGATGAACTAGGTTTATGAACATAAATATGAATGATAAAAGTTGAACGTGATGAACTGGGTTTATGAAGATAAATATGGTTGAATAGGGAGAATATGATGAACTGGGTTTCTGAAGATAAATATGAATGATAAAAGTTGAATTCGAAAATTGACTTACTGAATTATTGTTCTTGTAAGGTTGGATAGAATCATGGAATAAAATTAAAATATAATTCAGATTTCCCTAAATATAGGAAGATGAAACTGAATATTGATTTGTAAAGAATAATAAATTAATAAAAATAAATGTTATATTACAATCCTATCCTTTTCATCTAAAAAATAAATGGATGGTTAGGATTAGTTCACTAGGTTCACAACCAAGGATGTTATTCACTCATGATCCCTATCATATATATATATATACATATATATGTTGAAGCACCTTATGAATAGTGCTTTTTTGTCTTTTATAACTCTTGTCTTTTAGTGATTTTTTTGAATTGTAGTGAGTTATCTGCGTTTTACGTTACGTGACAGTATGAATTCGTGTTTTTGTTTTACAATTTTCTGCAGTGTTGGTCGTTGTTTGTATACTACTTAGCACGGTTTTACAACCCTCAGCCTCGCAACACAGGGGTCAACATCGGTACCAGTACCCTATTCGTTTTTATACTTTTTTTTCTCAACGTGACGATATAAATTCGTTGAATACAGAGTTGTATTCGTAATAAAATATTTTTTAGTATCGTAAGTAATATCGAGTGTAGATACCATACCGGTATTGTAATGAATCAAACCAATATCAACCGAACAACACTAATACATGTACATGTGTTTGTTTTTATGGTTTTCAATCGATTTAAACACAAGTCAATGGCTATGCCGAGTGTTGGTGTTATGCCGGTATTGTAATGACCTAAAACACGCCACGAAGCGCGAGAAATCCAACTAGTTTAAACACAAAACTCGTTTCATAGGAAGCACATAAACATAAAACTATATAACCAAATAGAAATTAACTACTTTCAAAATCAACATTCCAACAACTTCAAAAATATAAACCAAAAAAAAATCTTTACATACAAGAGGTACATCTGAAATCTGAGTCACCAAATATAAAAGAAATCAAAATGATCAAGACCGTTGACTTTTCTCTCTATTTCTAACATCATAATCAGGCAATATCCTTTAAATTATTTTGATAATGTCTCAAATATCACTAGTTATTACATTAATCCAATTTCCAAAAAAAATTACTTGTCTTCTTCGATTCTTCATCATCATGTATCATGAATCATCATACTCAAGAACAAATTCACGGCGAAAAAGAGATGGAACTAGAATCAGATGATTCAAAACTACGGTTTCTTGCATACCTTAATTCTAAGGAAACCTGTTTCTGATACCGTAACTGTCTATAAAAGTTGTCAATAAACATCTCAGCTCTCTTATCAATATCTTCTTCTTCACGGAAACTCTTGGTTCTATCTACACGAAAGCTTTTACTCTTATTCAACTCCGGAGACGACGAAGAAGGAGAAGAAGAAGAAGAAGAACCCATATCACCAAACCTTATATTATTATTTTCTTCATCGTCATCTGAGGATGACATGATTGCGGTCAACCCTAACCCTTCACCGAAGCTCAGCCGCCTACGACCACCAATACGGCCGGTGAAAGCAGAAACGATCCGCCATCGGTTTATGTTTGAGTTCATGAGAAAAGTAACCTTTTTAACAACGGCTTTTAGCCTGCTTAATACGTGCCATTTTCGATTGTCGTCGTCTTCTGCCATGGTTAGGTTTTTGGGGTGATTTGTAGAAAGAATACGAGCTTGATGAGTATAAGAATTGATGAAAACGAAATGGGTTTGATGAATAATATAAATAAAGAGATTGATATGATGGTCGTGTTGTGAAGTTGTGGATAACTTATGTAAGTTGGTACGTAGAGATTTACAAAGTTAGTACATAGAAAATAACGTCAAGAAAAGGGAACTAGGTGACGTGTGCCAGCTTGTCTTGCAAGGGACGCGGAGTAGGCACGTTTCTAAACTAGTTTAAGTAATCAAATGATTAAAAAGTCCAATATCTTTTTTGAAAGGAAAAAGTCCAACGTATTATAATGAAAATAAGGGTAAATTACACTTTTCGTCCTTTATGTTCGTATCGGATTGTAATAGATGATCTTTAACTTCAATAATTACAGTCACAGTTTTTTATTTGTAAAACTCATTACACTCTACGTCCTTTAACACTAAGGTAAGTTAAAATTTTCAGTTAACTCTATTGATATAAGGGCAATTTAGTCTTTATATTTAATTATTTATAGTCTTTAATAAACAAAATAGCATTTAAAAACGAATGAAAATAACTTTAAATACCCCTTCTCTCTCTGTAAACATTTACTCTCTCTCTTTCATCTTTGGTGAGACAATGAGCACCACTCCGGCGAGCCACCACTCTGGTTAAGGCTCGCTCGGACGAGTTCCCAGGGACCCCATTCTTCAACAAACAAAAATCACCCTCTCAGTGAGAAAACCTTGAAGATCGCCACGAAGTTTTGTTCAAAGTTTGAAGATCAAGGCCGGTTAAGGTTTGGTCAAATTAAACCCTTGAAGCCGTCAATGATTTTCCATTCAAGATCTGTGTTTGATTTCGTGAATCGCCGCCTCTCTAGATCAGGAACCTAAGACTAATCGTCGATTTGAATCGTGGGGGTTGGGTGGTTTGCCATTAGGTTCTGTCGTCAAAGTAGTCGACCGGAAAGAACCTTGAGTCGCCGGTGTTAATGAGAATCGCCCGACGATTCAGATTTGTTGGTCGGAGAAGTTTTCTTAATGGCCGACAAGGATGATTGAAATTGGAAGTTTTTTTATGGCCGACAAGGATGTATTCCTTTTGTTTTGCATTTTGTTAACCGCATGTGTTTGACATATAATAGGTTTAATTGAGAGTGACAATGGTGGTGACGGGTTGTTAATGGTGGGTAGTGGTGAGTTGTTGGTGACGGGTAAAAAGAAAGGGACAGAGACATCAGAGAGAGGGGATAAGGTTTTTCATTTTGTGTGGTTGTAAAAATGATAGGAAAAGTAAAATATAATAGTAAAATTACTAATCTACCCTCATGTGTAAGGCACATGTCATAGTTAACTGAAAATTTTAACTTGGTTAGTGTTAAAGGACGTAGAGTGTAATGGGTTTTACAAATAAAGGACTGTGACTATAATTATTGAAGTTAAAGGTCATCAATTATAATCTGATACAAACATAAAGGACGAAAAGTGTAATTTACTCTAAAAACAAAAAGGACCAAATTATATTAATGATTTATGACTTATGAGATATCAATTTATTTTAAAGTTTTAATATTATAACTGTGAAAAAAACGGATTTAGTCTCGTTTGTTTAGAACGATATTAAAAATGATTGTTTATTTTGATATGAGATAAACTAGAGTGAGGTTCGGTTATAAAGTCTATTTTTCCTACAAAGTGTACAAAGTCATAAAACACCACAATTTCAACCATAAAACACATTCAAATCCCATATATAACAGAGTAAAGATCACTAAAACACAATATCCAAACCTTAACAATTCATAAAAACTTCAAACACATCATCGTAGAACTATGAATATAAAACACAACATGATAATCAACATAAAATACACTAATGTTAGTCATTCGATAATCAAAGTCTTATCATCCAAAAAACAACACAAACCCCACAAATATGATGTTTTAGTAATCTTTAGTTTGTTATTTGTGGGTTTTAATTGTGTTTTATTGTTGACATTATGATGTTTTATAACTTTTTACACTTTGCAGGAAAAATGGACTTTGTAGGAAACTCCTACCCAGATAAACTAATACATCTTTTTCATTATAAAGAAAAACACAATATCACGGTTCTTTCTTAGTTTCTTCTCTAGCGGTTAGCCCTCCTTCAACTGTAGACCAAACACTAAGCACCGCTACGCCAAACACCATCGTTCATCTTCATTACTAACCTATGGTCATCTCCTTTTGGCCCGATGACTTCAACTCACACATTCTTGAATAAACAATAAAAGTTACTTTCAGTTTCTTCCCTAAAAGATAATTTAATAGATGATTGTATATATTACTTATGTTTGATGTGGTAATTAATAAGAAGATAGTTGTGTGTGTACATCTGTGTGTCAAGAGGTGAAGTCGTTGTCACAACCCCATCCAGATCAGTGGTATCGGTGTTTATTAATTTGGCAGCGGAATACATCAGGACCGTAGTTAGGAAATATTTTTATCAGAGTAAAACACCAAACTTTTATAATAATACATCATTGGGATAAAACCCATGTTCATTTGACAATACATTTGTAGGGATAAACCCTAATTTTTGAAAACAAAAAACTCCTTTTTATTTAGGTAACTTTTATAGCCACTTTTTCAATCCTTCAGTACTCTCCAGCTAGCTTCTATTGGCTTTCACATTTTGTTACCTAAAACGCGTTTTAAAAACATTTTATCAACAATAAATACTGGCGATTGCATCCCAGTTTAATCAAAATAGCTTTTATAACTTCACAGTATTGAGAGCAATTACAATGTTTTTATCTACACAATTACTCATTCAGTACTATCCACACCAGACTTGTGGGTCATATTACTCATTGGCTAACTCGTTGTCCAATGGTAACGTCTTTTACATTTTGTATACAAAACCCCAACATAACGAGAGTATTTGTAGAATGCAAAGACTCAATCACTATTTAAGTATTATTAAAACATTTAAGGTTTTCATGAAAAGATTTACAAAAAGAGAATTTCTCATAAATAGTGAGAAAAAACAAGATGTACTCACATTGTAGATTTAGGTGATACTACTATATATTCCTGGTAATTCTCCTGGTTATTATCTATTAAAATTAAACAATGCACACGTGTTAGTAAAATAACCCAAATCATATTAACCGTACAACTCGAGACAGAATTCCAATGACTGAATTAGGCAGAGCCTTGACATGCGTTACGGAATCCTAGATCAATCGGGTGTAACACGAGACAGAATTCCAACGACTGAGTCAGGCAGAGCCCTGACATGCGTTACGGAATCCTAAATCGATCGTGTAGGGTAACAGCAGGGTTATAATACTTACAACGAGGCATAACTTCGCTTTTTAGTGGGTATTAAGCCCGGGTATAATTTCTACTATTATAAATTTGTGAGAGAAATCAGAATTTTGAACAAATTCAAATGAAGCTGATCGATCCTATTTATAGGCTTTCTGTATGGCGGCTCGCGGCCCGCGAAGACATAAGCTAACTTTCTCGCTATAACAACCCTCCTATAATATTTCCGACATTCCTAAAATATTTATAACACCCCTATACGCCCTAAAATACACCTCGTATATGTAAAATGGCCCTAAATACCTTTAATTTTATAAAAAATAAAATAAAAACCAGAAATTAAGGGCGCTCGTGGGCCGCGAAGACCTAGTCTTCGGCTTACGTGGTGCGCGAGCGAGAGGACAAGCGGCGGAGCCCGCTGCCGCCACATGGCACAGGCGTGTCGAAGCTAGGCCGCTGAGTGGGCAAGGCCAAGGCCTACACCCCTAGCTTGCGGGGCGCGTATGCCCCTTGTGAATCCTTCGCGGGGCGCGAGGGACTACCGAAGCAGCCCTATAAATTGGAGCTCAGGCAGTTCATTTTCGTCGCTGATTTCTCACAATTCTCTCTCAATTTCTATAGTGTAGAAATAATACCCGGGTATTATACCCACTAAATTAGCGAAGCTCTACCTCGTTGTAAGTATTTTAACCCCCGGTTACGTATTAGATACGCTGCCCGATTGATCTAGTGCTCCGTAACGGCTGTCAAGGTTCTGCCCGACGTAGTCGTTGGAGTTCTGTCTCGGGGAGGGTATAAATAATGTAAATATTGGGTTATTATACTAGCGCGTGTGCATTGTTTAAATTATTAGATTATAACCAGGAAACCACAATGAAAAGTCTAAAATAGCAATGTGAGTAATCTCCTTTTTGTAAACCTTTTTGCAACTGTTTTTACAAAACCTCAATTGTTTTTACATTATAATTAACAGTGAATGAGTATTTGTAATTCTACAATTATCATCGGTATGTTGGGGTTTTGTATACAAAATTTGTTACCATACTGTGAGTAGTAACATGACCACAAGTCGGGTCGACAATACCGTGGGTGGTAATTAGGAGAATGGTAAACAAATGTAATTGTTGGACTACCCTCAATACTATACAAGGATAAAACCTATTTTGATTAAATTGGGATTCACTCACCAGTATTTCCCACTGACAAGATGTTTTTAAACGCGTTTCAGGTAACAAAATGTGAAAGCCAATTAGAAGCCAGCTGGACAGCACTGAATGCTTGGAAAAATGTGGCTATAAAAGTTACCTAAATAAAGAAAGATGTTTTAATTCAATAAATTAGGGTTTATCCCTATAAACATGTTGTAATGAAAACTTGGGAATTTCCCATGTGTTTACTATTATGAAAATGTGGTATTTTACTCTGATAAAATATTTCCTAACTACGGTCCTGATGTAAATTCCGCTGCCAAATAATCATAAACACCGATACCACCATCTCTGAGTAGGCCGCGGCCGCCCGCCTGCCGAGGCAGGGTCGGGGGTTGCGAAAGAAGGTGGTATCAGAGCTACAGCAACTAATTTCAGCCACAACAGTGTTCTGCTGACACCAAAATTTTATCTGTTATGTTAGGAAATTATCAACAGGATTATGTGTATATATTATTGTTTTGTGTTATTTGAAAATTTGTTAGTTTACAGTATGAGTGATCAAGGACCTTCAGACGCTTACCGTCAACTGTCTAGTTCACCTATGGACGAAGGAACTTCTTCCCAACCTACCCCCTCGGGGTACTCAGCTGACACAGAAGAAGGGATCTTTGTATTTAAGGCACATTCCGAGGAACCATTCCCTCCCAAAAAGAGAGGATGGTTCAGTCGGGGAGCACACAGGCGTAGAAAAAGAATGAGAAAGTTACAGCAACAGCGGGCCCTAATCTAGGATATACTCAATATGAGATTTGCTAATTTTCACATATTAGCTGCCACAGCTGCCGACCCTAATCTAGAACAACTTATTGCACCTCAGCCATTACCACTGTTTCCCACACAACCCATGGAAATTGAACCAAACCCAGTAGACCAGCCCCCAGTACCTGCTTTTGACCCAGCCGAAATCCCTAGAATCCCAGCACCCCATCCTCCAGATTATGACCCATGGTTTAACGACCATAGGGATTACCAACAACTTTACCTAATAGAGGAACCCATGCAAAACCCGGTAGCACCTTATCCCAACCTGGACCTTCTAGACCCATATTTTGATAATGACCAATATATCAGGGAGATCCAAGAGAACCCATACCCACAGGAGGAACCAATGCCCCAGTACCCTGACCCAATACCAGCACCTGCACCACCCATGAGTACTGAGAATGTGCAGGAACTCCGAACGTTTGGTGAGGAGTTGTTAGATGAAAGTGAAAGGGTAAGACATATAGGTGAGATGCTCGTTTGGAAGTATGAAGAGCGCAATATGCAGTATAGTAGTAGTAGTAGTATAAATATATATATGTGTGTGACTTGAAAAAAATAATAATAAATATATAATATATCCCTTAGAATAGATAATATCTACCGATGCCTACTAGTATTGTATTTTGAATTCCAGTTATGGTTTGTACTAGACGCATATATCTAAAATAGAGTAAAGGTCGCAATGTATGACGATTTTGACCAATCTGTTTTTGCTGTTAGATTGTTTGCATTTAATATTGTTTTGCGATATTAATACTTGGTAAATGTTTATAATCCAGATGCACAACGCAGCCATTCAGGAAAACCAGAATAATGATAATCAAATAAATAACAGTGCAATTCGACACATAGTAACCCAAGGAATTAGAGATGCTATGCCATATATCATCCAAAATGTTAAAGAAGCATAAAATAATAACAGTAATGGTGGAAGTAAGCGAACACATACTGAACTTAGTCACAGCATGAACAATGGACCATTACTACAATTGCCAACTCCAAAAAGAAGAAGAACCATGTCTTACGGTTGTTCTTACAAAGAATTCTGGTCCTGCAAACCAATAGAATTCTCTGGCAATGAAGGAGCCATTGCAGCTCTACGCTGGATAGAAAAGACTGAGACAGTCTTAAAAATAAGCAAGTGTGCAGAAGAAGATAAAATCATGTTTGCTTCCAATTTATTTAAGAATGCAGCTCTAGAATGGTGGAACACTATTCTCCAGTCTAGGTGAAGTGACAGGGTCTATAATATGAAATGGAATGAGTTTAAGAACACGGTGGAAAGAAAATTTTGTCCTCCCAATGAAAAGGAACAGATAGCTAATAAATTCTTAAACCTTAGAATGATTGGAGTAGACAGCAAGGGTTACACTACTACATTCTTTGAATATGCTAGAATAGTGCCAACCCTAGCATCACCAGAACCAGTCTTAATCTCCCGTTACATCTGGGGATTAATCAGTGAAATTAGACATGTAGTCAAGGCAGCTAGACCAGAAACCATAGAAGAAGCTGTAGAACTAGCAAATACCTTGACTGATGAATTAGTGCGTACCCAAGAAGAAAACCAAAGAAAGAACCTAGCTCAAAGGCTTACCCAGGAATTTCGCTACGGTAATTCCAACCGTGGGAAAAATATAGGTTCTACCTCTACACCTCACTGTAAAGCCTATAAGAAGAAGCATTCAGGAAGATGCTCCACCTACTGCAACTACTGCAAGATACCAGGACACAAGGAAGAAGATTATAGGAAGAAACCCAGTATTGGAGTGTGCTTCAACTGTGGAGAAAAAGGACATATCAAGCCGAATTGTTCGAAACTAGCTCCAGCCATGAACCACAAAACTACTAAGAATGCTAGAGCATTTGTTCTGACTGAAGAAGAAGCCAAAATGATTCCGGACGTGATTTCCAGTACGTTTTTAGTTAATGATTTTTTTGCCAAAGTATTATTTGACTCTGGTGCGAACCGAAGTTTTATTAATACTTCATTTTGCAAACTTATCAATCAACCATTAACTAAACTCCAATAAGAATGTCTAGTGGAAACAGGAAATGGAGAATCCATTAAGATTACTGAAATCTTGCAGGGAGCAAGAATAGAATTTTTAAAACAAAAGTTTATTGCAATTCTTTACCCAATGAATCTGTCAGGATTTGATTTTGTACTTGGAATGGATTGGTTAATAGCCAATAAAGCCAGTATTCTATGTGATCAAAAGTCAAAACAAGTAAATTCACTAAAAGGTGAAAAGATCACAATTAAAGGAGATAAGCCAACTAGATCCACGAAATTCATCTCTGTGTTGAAAACTGCAAGTTGTGCAAGAAAAGGGTCACTAGTGTATATGATTTTTTTTGGTTAAGGAGGACAACACCTCCGGTAAATTTTATTACTAATAAAAAATATTTACAACCAAAGACAAAGGACCTCACAAAAAACAGAAACCACGGTCCCTTGCCCAAACTATACAATCACCAATACAAAACATCAACCCAATACATATCTCAAAACTCAAAAACCAAAACATCAAACTATACCAAATCAAAACTATAAAAACCAAAACCAACACAATTCTTCAAACCCACGGACTTCAAAGCAGCATCCATGATATCCAGCTCCATACTGACTAGCCAATCCCAAATCACTATGCCCCGAACTCCATACCAAATATCATTAAGCCTCCAAAACAAATTAGCCCAACCCATCAATCCACTAAAAATATGCACAGCCTAAACATAAAGAATCACCAACACCCCAATAACTCTATTTCAAACTAAGCCCAGCAACAACTCTACTCCTATATCCCTATTCATGCAGATCCAGAAAATAACCTCCTCATCACACATCCTACCCTCCAATCAATACAAACCACTACAGCAGACCCACTATATTTCGCCCAAATAAACCAAACATATTCCCTGCAATAGACAAAACTGCCTCTACCCATCCAATCCCTTAACAACAGCACCCAACACCCTACTAATTCCAAACAGACCAATAATCAAAACTATCCTAACAGCAAACTTGCCATAATCCACTGCATACCCTCCAGCTAGGAATGGCAATGGGCCGGGTTTGGGCCGGGTATTAGTAATCCCAAGCCCATACCCGGTTGTAATTCTTTGGCCCGTACCCGGCCCGTTACCCTTCGGGTATTTGTCGGGTATTTACCCATCGGGTATCGGGTATACCCGCGGGTAACGGGTATACCCATTAATTTGTTAAAAATATCATTGAAACTCTCATGTGCATTTTTTACTCTAATGTTTATATAATTTACTACTTTAACAACTACAACAAAGGAAAATATGACCAATAACATACAAATATATCATATTCAAATGCATATTTGAAACATATATCTGCATAATTAACTAATTAATGTACTGCTACTTTGGAGCACATAATGTCAGTTTATATAATTTGCATTTAACTAAACACCAAACATGAAAAATAGTAGCATTAATCAGAACCCAAGTAATCTCCCTAACAACTTGAAATGTGTTTAGAAAATTCCTAAACTAACACACATTTTTAATCTGCATAGAAACAACATAACTAAACATAAAATCTTGTGTTTGTATGTTAAAGTCTTGAAGACAAACAACAAAGCAAAATAAAATGAATAAGTGTATGTACTAAAGTTTATATAAATGGAAAATTAAATTTAAAATAATATGCTTTTCGGGTATTATTCGGGTAAACAGGCCAGGTATCGGGCGGGTATCACTAAATCCCATACCCGTACCCGTACCCGAATATTTTTATATTTTTAATCCCATACCCGTCGGGCTTCGGGTATACCCGGCCCGTATGTTTTGGGTTTCGGGTATACCCGTTGGGCTTGGGCTTTTTTGCCATCCCTACCTCTAGCCAATATAGTCCCTTTATACCCAAATCCCTAACCCAAACCATACCCACGAATAATTACTCAACCCAATCCATAACTGCAACCAACACCCTTCCAACCTCTTAACCAAAAAGCAACTGACACAAATTAAAAGCAAGAAAAGGTTTAGAAAAAACCATAGACACCATAAAAACCAGGATTGGCTGCCACTGTATGGAACTATAAAAGAACAAAAAATACAAGAGGAAGAAAAAAATGTCCTAACACAGGGGCAGCCCCCTTCCTTATAACTCCCAGGTTAGTGCCATCCCTCAGCACAAAAACACCTAAATCCCAAACAGCAGACGCAGAAGCAGCTAGAATGGTAGATGCACCCTGTAGACTAGCCACATAAACAGAAAATAGGTTCAAATTTCCTAAAAAGAAGAAACATAATCCAGAATTAAAAAAGCCAACAGTCCTAAGTTTCAGGGAATTTAGAAGGATGACTACCCAAAAGGCTAATGGTACCCTTACTCCACCTGTTGCCCAGAATGAACCCCAACTTATCTCTCCCAACACAGATAAAAGACACCACTGACTCAATCTGAAAATCAAGAAAAGGCTAAAAAGAAACCAACTCGACCATGATAACCAGGGTTTACTGCTGCTGCCAAGAGCTAAAAAGATCCAAAAAAATATAAACAGTAGAGAATAATGTCCTAACAACAGCAGCAGTCATCTTCCTTATAACTCCTAGGCTAGTGCTCCCCAACAGCACCAAAAAACCTAATTCCCAAAAACTAGTCGCAGACTTATTTCTTAGCTCAGCATTGAACTTAAGAAATAAGGGAACCCACACACACAAAATACTGCACAAAGAAAGAAACAAACGAAAGAATTTTGGAAGCCTATAAGGCCAGAATACTACCCATGTATTGTAAAGTCGCCTTATTCCTGCAATTCCCATTTTACCCCCAACCCTTTTACCAATTATGCCATTATCAAAGAACCACTTTCTCCCAACCCATTCATACCCAGTCCAACCCACAGGAGAGACCCTATTCATCATCAGTTTTTTTATCCCATACCTTAAATCTCCACACCTCAGCAGCCTCTAACACGCTACTGTTATACTTTAATTTTAACCCCATAAGTCTCAACCTTACTTCTTCACAAATTTGATCGAATAACTGCTGTGGCGATCTCCTATTGTCCCTAAATAACCTCCCATTCCTTTCTTGCCAAATAAAATATACAGAAGCAGCAACCACCAACCTTTTTATAATTTCCCAAATAGATTTGCCCTTCCTTAAATGTTCAACATAAAGAATAAACTCCTACCATAAACAAGGAGTATCTTCCATTCTAGCCTTAATCTTAACTCGTTTCCACACAGCTTTTGAGAATTCACAGTTAAAGAAAAGATAATCATGACTATCCGGACATCTTTTACGGAAAGCACATTTTAATTCACCATCCCAACCCCATTTCAGCATTCTATCTTGTGTTAAAAGTTTGCACCTAAAAGCTATCCAATTAATGAAAGCATGTTTCGGGATACATTGGCTGAACCATACAAAATTGCTCCATTTCACTACTTCCCCAACACAGCAAAGGCTGCTATACACCTGTTTCACAGAAAAATTATCCAGCTTTCCATCCCTTCCTTTCCAACTAACAGAATTACTTTTATTACCAAGAAAATCCCCAAAACTACTTTTAACTAGCCAGGGGTATTTCCTATGCCACTCCTCAGGAACTTGCCACCCCTCCGAATTACATATCTCCGCCACCTTGGTTTTATAATCAAACCCAGCATCACGAATATCCCTCCTATCAATCAGTTTTCCTAAAATACCCTTCTCATGCCACAAATCATGCCAAGCAAAGGTATCTATACCATTACCTACCTTGACAATGAAATTCCCCCTAACCAGCTCCCTATTCTGTAGTAAGTGACCCCAACTCCAAGAATCAGACCTTGTCTCCCCAATCTCCCAAAAACTTCTACCAAACAATTTATAAGTTTTAACCCATTTCACCCATAAAGACTCCTTATTAGACAATAAATTCCACATATGCTTGGTCATCAAAACCAAATTTTGTTGCCTTAAGGATAATATATTCAAACCCCCCAAAATAATTTCGGCATGCATACCTCTTCCCACCTAACTCTAGCCAACCCCCTACTCCCATCATGATGATTCCATAAAAAAACCTCTGATTAATCTTTCAATATCCGCAGCCACATTACATGGAAGAATGAATAAAGAAGACCAATAGACAGTCAAAGAGGACAGGGCCGATTTAATCAGTTGAACCTTTCCAGCATAAGACAAAAATTTCACTTTCCAATCAGAGATTCTATTCTTGACTTTATCAACAAGAACTTTGCAATCAGCTTGATACAACCTTTTAGAAGATAACGGGATGCCCAAATACTTCATAGGGAATTGTCCAACTCTAAAAGGAAGAATGTGACAACCGTCACTTTTCCGTACATTCCGTACACTAGATGAACAGTAATTTGTGCTTTAATGACTGTACATGATCTGGTTTACCAGACAAATAAATTCCTGAATTCCATGCAAGTGAATTCATGCATGATATATGCTACAAGAATTACATTATGATAGCCTTGCGTCAAAAATTAGTAAACTCACCGGTAAGACACATCGTGTCAACAGAACTGCAGAAAGCAGTCAGACATTAGAATTAGGGCCTAGGTGTAGGTCCAACGTCAAAAATACATTAAAACCCAAGGATACATACAAGGGTTACATATATACCGCCCGGATAATATTTAATCCCACAAATATTCTGTTATGATTAAAATTTTATTCTAATCAGGTTCGTGTTGAAAAATAAATTAAAACGCTTAAAAACGTTATTTTTTTCAAGTCTAAGCGCGTACCGTGTGTTCCTACGCGACACAATGCTTACACTGCAAAACGCAGACAACGCAGCAAACCCAGGAATATACCAGGAATATGTCAGGAATATGCCAGGAATATACTAGGAATATGCCAAGAATATACCAGGAATATACCAGGAATATACCAGGAATATACCAGGAATATACCAGGAATATGCCAGGAATATGCCAGGAATATACCAGGAATATGCCAGGAATATGCCAGGAATATGCCAGGAATATGCCAGGAATATGCTAGGAATATGCTATATGGAAGGTCTATAAATACCACCATTTCATCACAACACTCTTCTCTCCCTTCCTCCCTCCATGGCTACGGCCCAAACACCCCTCTTTCACCCTTCACTTTTCAACTCCTTTCCAAGCAATCTATGGTGATTCTAAGGTGTCTCGAGCTTAATTAGGAAGGTTGCAAGCAACGGAACTTGAAGGACCTTCACCATTTGCTTTTATCCACCTCATTTGCACTCTTGAACTTCCCTAGCCTTGAGCTAGTAGTAAGTGTTCTAAAACACCTTCTTGATCTTGTCTAGAGTGGTTAAAAAGAACTTTGTCGGTTAAAAACTATGAACATACAAGAAGACATGCTAAAAGTTTACTAAAATGTTAAAAATGTTGGATAAAAGCTATGTTGTTGTGTAAATCTTGTAAGACTTGTCTTGTTATGATTATTTAGTGCCGATCTATGTTGTGGTAGCTCGGATCATCATCTAACCCGGATTAGTCATGTTCATGAAACATGACATAGAATATGTTAAGAATGAAAAGGGTTAAATGATGAAACTCTACTACACACTAAACATGAACTTGAGTAAAAGTAATTTTTCTTGTAAAATAAGACTCTAAACATGTAGATCTAAAGATCTACAAGTGGTTTTTCGGAAGAACCAAGCAAAAATATTAGTCTTGTTTAAAACCCGGATCTTACATGAACTAAATATATTTTTAGTAAATAAACAAGTGTGTAAACACTTGTGTAACAAGGAAGTTCAACAAAGAAATATTTTTGTGAATCTTGACTAGAAGTTGTGAAACTTCATATTCTTTAAAAATAAAGTTTTTAAGAAATTAAACTTATTTTTAAAGATAACAAGGCTTACTAAATGTGCTAGTAAATTACTACACATTTTTGTAAATATTCAAGTTCATGAAATGGAGAAATTAGTGATTGTTGTTGATGATTATTGTTGATAATTGTTGTTGATGATTGTTGACGATTTAAAAGAAAATAAACACATGTTTTGAAAACATGGGAAACCTCCATTTTTAGGGGAAACTCTGTCAAAACTTTTATAAATTTTTACACTTAGAAAAATATAAGTTTTTGGGAAACTTATTCCCTAAAAATGTATTTAAAGTATTACCAAGGTTTCCCTAATTTTTGGTGATAAGAAATGAGGATTTCTTCAAGAATAAAAATGGATATAAGTATGTATATTTTTTAGAGAAAAATATATATTATTTTATCACCAACTTTTGTGCTAAGTGTATATAGTATGTGTTATACGTGCTAGTGTATTAAGACTTAAAAATACACTGAATACTCATGAGAAGTAAACACAAAAATACACATACAAGATACATAATTCGGGTGCAAAGTGCAAAACACGAGATACTTATATTAATTTTTGAGAAAATAATATAAGTAAGATACTTAGTTAAAAATATAAAATATTTTTAACACAAGAATATATATACAAAAGAGAGTGACTGTACTTGTGCGACGCAAGTCTAGTGACTAACGTTAAGAAAACGCGTATAGGTTACGACGTTAATTAAGCAAATCCGGTGAAGTTTACGACGCAAGGAACACAAAGTTGTGAGTTCATGCTCCCCCTTTTCTTTTAACTGTTTTCAGTTTTATAACTCTCGGGGGTGAAATACATGTTACAAATATTATAATTTTTACAAAGGGTAAAAATACGAGAAGCACTCGTGGTGAGTGCAACATGACGAGCTTTAAGAAAAGCCTAGAAATTACTAGATCATGTGAGCATAGACTAAATACAGAAATTCCATTAATACTTAATTAGGGACGAGGGTTAGATCTAACGGGTACGGCCGAGCCCCACTCAGGGTCCTTATGTGACCACTTGAGTGCTTCGGTGTCCCAGTCGAGGGAAATCGACACAGTCGAGGTTAATCGACACAGTCGAGGGTAATCGACACAGTCAAGGAAAATTGACGCAGTCGAGGTTAATCGACACAGTCGAGGGAAAATCGACACAGTGAAAGGAGAAAATACTAAAGCTCCCTATGTCCTCACATGCCTTAATGTCCTTGCACAAACACTCATTTAGTACGTGGTGTACACAAGAAAACGTGATTTATAAAATGAATACTTGATTTGTAAAGGTTACAAACTATATTTTCATACAAGATATACAAGACGCATGAACTCGCTCAACTTTATGTTGATGTTTTCCAAAATTACATGTATTTCAGGTGACAGGATGGATCTTGGGCGCAAGTGTCATAACTAGAAGTAGACTACAAGTTTAGATGTCATCCACTTTTGTTGAATTGTAACCTTGTCAAAGGTCGTGTTTTGAAAGCTTAAATAACAAGTGTTTGTAATACTCAAATTTTCATAAATGGATGAACATCGTTTTGATCATGTAGTTGTTTATTACGATTGAATGTAATGATAACAAGCTAGTCACACATCATACGCTTCCGCAAAAGACAGGGTGTGACAGTTTGGTATCAGAGCTTCGATTGTAGTGAACTAGGATTCTTTCTCGAGTCTAGACTACAATCACTAGAGTTCTCTCACGAAAACATTTTTCAAAAAGGTTTTCATTGCATTCACAAAAGCGCCAAGATCCACGAGTCAGACACTTTACAAAGAAAATACAAGGCAAGGACATTAGTGAGGAATACCTTTAAAATAAGGTGCCAATCAAAGCGTAGTCTACACGAGTTAGACTTGCCAAAAACAAAATGACCCCCAAAAACGAGAGTTATACGTGATATAATGCATTAAAATGCTTGATTATGCTAAGTAGCATATATGTTATTGATATACATACATACAAACAAGTGTACGGAATGATTATTGACGTGAATAAATATACTTTCTACTCTGACTCCTATTACTGTACGTGACTCGCACGATGAAGCTACCGACCTCGCGTCCTTTGCAAAGCTCATGGCTGGGAGTGATTACCAAACAAGATGCTGAGCTTGCTTCCGTAGGAGATGGCTACTCTTCCCTCTCAATTGTGAAGATGCCTAACTACGGTGATGACGACGAGGCAGAGACGGCAACCTTGATCAAATTCTCAATCAACGGGACGAGATCCCTGCAGCTTATGTGAAGCAAGATTGACGACATACTTGACCAGAAAAGGAAGATGAAGTATTCATCTCGAAGGTGCCCCTCCAACTACTAGGAATTCTCTCTATTCCTATTCCATCTAATCATCGTGCCTATACGTGCGTAACGATAACAAATGTTGGCGCGTGGACCACCGCAATGGTCCTTTCCATGACAAGAGGTATAAGGACAGTAGTGTCCCCTCCTTGATTGATCATCTGCTTGGACGAGAGAAAATTTGGGGTAACTGTGCAAGACAATTTATTATTACGGGGGCCCACGTAATAACGACTTGTAGTGCACAGAAATCCTGGTGGACTCTGCGGGTCAAGCTAATGAAAACCATACAAAATTAATCTATAGGTGTCCTCACCTTCATCTGGTAGAACAACACATAGATCAGTGCTTTAGCACGTTAGAAAGTAGGAGACCTGTCTTAGCCTACTTCGTGACTGACACTTCTACCTGCATACGAGACGTTTGAGAAAACGATATTTAAGCAAGAGAGGTGGAATAACATTCAAAAAGAATCAGCGATGATACACTCCCTATCACCTCTACACAAACAACCCCATCAAAGGGGAAATATACGCACCAGTAAAGAAAACCAATGTAGCGGGAAATAACTGAAACTTGAATGACCAAGGCGATGTAGCCTCGAGTTCATTTCAAACAATAAGCCAAGTTGGCAAGCCTATGTGAAGGCTCAATAATTGTTTCCTCGCTTATACACTGATTATATATATACGTGTGAAATTGGGTGATTACATAATGGCTTATGGTGCTATGTATCTCATAGACAATTGAAATGTTGTCTAACCTACTCCATACCATTTTGGCAGAGGAGAATGCCGCCCAAGCGAGACACAAACACCAGTACGCTGCCAAGAACAGAAGCCGAGCTGCAAGAATGCATCTCACAGGCGATTGCTCGACATGAAGCCCTCCGCTCTAAGCACAGCGATGGCACTACTGGAAATAACCCTCCAACTGGCTGCACCTATAAACAGTTCCTAGACTGCAAGCCATTAAATTTTGATGGCACAGGAGGTGCCGTTGCATTTGTTCGTTGGGCAGAAAAGACTGACTCCATCCTAAGAATGAGTAACTGTTCGCCCCGACAGAGTGTTACTTATATCTCAGGGTTATTCGTAGATGGCGCACTCTCCTGGTGGAACCTTCAGGTTCAAACCCTTGGTGTGGATGCTGCTTATGCACTAAGCTGGGACGAGCTCAAGGAAATGATGGAAAAGAAATACTGTTCTAGGGCTGAAATCCAGAAGATTGAGGTGGAGTTCTGGAACTTGAAAATGGATGGACCGAAGATTCCTGAATACGTCCAACGATTTCACGACTTGTCTAGGGTCGTCCCCTACTTAGTCAAACCGGAATTCAAAAGGGTTGAACGATTCATTTGGGGACTTGCACCTCAGATCAGGAGCATGGTTACTACCTCAAACCCCTCAACCATTGCAGAGGCTATCGATATGAGTGTCACCCTTACTGAAGAAGCTCTTCGTGCAGGAAAATTTTCGGAATATGAGGATAACAAGAAAGAGACTCATGTGGAGTCGTCAAGCAACAAGAAGAGGAAGTCCTCAAACCTAAAGATGAGCACCCAAGTCAACTATGGAAGCTCTAAAACAGGCAAAAGAAAGAAGGTAAAACCGCCGCATGACAGGAAAACTGATGGAGCCACTTATAAGGCCGGTGGTAAAATCTATTCGGGAAGTAAGCCGAAGTGCGGAGAATGCAATTTTCACCATGAAAGTCGATGTCTGAAGCCTAAGTGCGGAAAGTGTGGAAAAGAAGGGCACAGCAAGGATGCCTGTTGGGCGAAGGACCCAGATGGAAGAAATAAGAGAATACCAGGTTGCTACAAATGTGGTGAAACAGGGCACTTTAGGAAAGATTGCCATAGGAAGAAACAAGCAAGGAAGGGTTTTCACGATTGAACTCGTGAAGCACGCCAGAATCCAGATGCGGTTAATGGTACGTTCCCTATTAACCAACCTAATGCATCTACTTTTAATACTGGCACCAACTTTAACCTTGCATGCTTAGAACATAAGAAACTGCTTGGCCTAGTTTCAAGTAAAATAGACGTCCCATATTCTTTCGAAATAGGCATATAGAAGGCTAGTTGAAGCCGACGAAGCAAGTAAGGAATTATATTTTAGGGACTCAGAAGGCCTGAACCTTCTGTTACCCTTGACTCGCGAAGTCATAATATGATAGTCAGCATGGATCGGAAATCCAAGTATACAGCTGACGTCGTTTGATATGAGAAAATCAGTCGCATCCCTCTTGCGAATGATGAAACCAAAACTCCCTGCGATAGGTGCAAGGATGCTAGACCCCACAAGGCGGCAGATCTACGACATCCCTCACTAGTCGAAGAGGCATAGAAACGCCTCCGAGTAGACTGCAGAGCCTGAGAACATCCCCGTGATGGAAGAAGTCCCAGTAGCCTTTTCAGAAGACTTGCCAGGAACGCCTCTTTGTAGCGACGAGAGGAGTTTGGGATAAATCGTGTGCCAGGAGCAGCACCCGTGACGAATGACGCCATACCGACTAGCTTCACCAGCGAAGCATGAACCTCTGATATAACTGCAAGAGCTGCTAGACAGAGGAAATTAAGGACGTAACATCCTTAGTTAAGGAGACAAAGAGAAAGTTGGTAGTCTCCACTTTACATAAACTTCAGAAAATTGAGAATCAGAATCCTTTGCCAAGGATCAACTTGAGGACAAGAGGTCCTCCACTGCGAATACAAGAGGAAATATCCTTAAAACGACCTTTAGGACTCGCTTCGAGCATTACGAGATCCTGGTCGTATCATTTGGCTTAACACATGCATCGACAATATTCATGGACCTCATGAATCGAACGTGTAAGCCATGCCTGGATAAATTACGATCATACTTATTGACTACATTCTTATATGACCAACGACCAAGGAAGGTCGTGAGCAACAGCTGCAATTTACCTTGCAACTCTTAGAGAAAGCACAGTTATGTGCAATGATGACGAAAAGCGGATTTCGAGTTCGCGAAGGGAGAACTTTAAGATACATGGTGGATAAGAACGAAATTCACGCCAACCCTGCAATCAAGAGCTAAAGAGCTAGAGTTGCAATTATGTGACGTCTCTCGACAAGTCTCGATTCTACGTCGATGCAACGAGACCACGACTTTGCACACGCGGCACATTGATTAAGGAATCACGAGAAGAGATCTTGAGATAGATACAGTGATTGCGCGCCGCAACTGGACGTCATTACCGGAAAGAAAACGTTGCACGATCTTTATTGATCACAAGGGTTGCAACACTCCGATGATCGTAATAACTCGAATATGAACTGAGCTGCTGAACAATGCAGACTGTATGAACACAATATGTTCTTGTGTGATAAACTTTGATGAAAAGTCAGAACACTCACTTGCCTTAGTGGAGCTTTCCTACAACGGTATCTATCACACCGTCGTCTAAACCGCTTTGTGTAAAGCTTTAGACGGAACATAATGAGTAAATTCCCGTCATGTTGAACAGAGACGAGAAATAAACAATCAACTGGCCCGAGATGGCCCAGGAAAATTAGAGGCCAGATCCTTCAGATATGTAATCATGTCAGGACAGCCCGTAGAATACAGAAAGATTACGCCGATGAGCGGCATAAATCGTAAGAATATGAGACAAGAAGTATGACTTAAATGAGAGCCTCGCCTAGAGAAGGCGTAGTGTGAGTTGAAAAACAAAAAGGTTGAATCCCCGGTGTAGGGATCAGAACCATTGTTCACAAGATGAAACTCCCAGAAAAAGATCAGTAGTGATCGCGACACATTCATGTGTCTAATCGTTAGAGGAGTCTGACTTAAGGAACAGTCGTTGTTCCCACAAATAAGATTCACGTCAATGACAAACGACAAGAATTACTATAGAAACCTGTTGAGGTTTTGGACCAAGAGTCCGTATTACTATAGAAACCTGTTGAGGTTTTGGACCAAGAGTCCGTATTACTATAGAAACCTGTTGAGGTTATGGACCAAGAGTCCACGAGATACAGAAAAGTCATGATCGACTTACTGGAGTACGATAGAATTCATGACATGACCCAGAGATTTCATGGGAACATAAAGACAAATCATGAATCTAAGTGACCATATTGGTTTCACAACTCCCCTGCGACCGATGGCATCGCTTGAATTTCGGGACGAAATTCTTTTAACGGGGGGAGACTGTGACAACCGTCACTTTTCCGTACATTCCGTACACTAGATGAACAGTAATTTGTGCTTTAATGACTGTACATGATCTGGTTTACCAGACAAATAAATTCCTGAATTCCATGCAAGTGAATTCATGCATGATATATGCTACAAGAATTACGTTATGATAGCGTTGCATCAAAAATTAGTAAACTCACCGGTAAGACACATCGTGTCAACAGAACTGCAGAAAGCAGTCAGACATTAGAATTAGGGCCTAGGTGTAGGTCCAACGTCAAAAATACATTAAAACCCAAGGATACATACAAGGGTTACATATATACCGCCCGGATAATATTTAATCCCACAAATATTCTGTTATGATTAAAATTTTATTCTAATCAGGTTCGTGTTGAAAAATAAATTAAAACGCTTAAAAACGTTATTTTTTTCAAGTCTAAGCGCGTACCGTGTGTTCCTACGCGACACAATGCTTACACTGCAAAACGCAGACAACGCAGCAAACCCAGGAATATACCAGGAATATGTCAGGAATATGCCAGGAATATGCCAGGAATATACCAGGAATATGCCAGGAATATACCAGGAATATACCAGGAATATGCCAGGAATATGCCAGGAATATACCAGGAATATACCAGGAATATGCCAGGAATATGCCAGGAATATGCCAGGAATATGCTAGGAATATGCTATATGGAAGGTCTATAAATACCACCATTTCATCACAACACTCTTCTCTCCCTTCCTCCCTCCATGGCTACGGCCCAAACACCCCTCTTTCACCCTTCACTTTTCAACTCCTTTCCAAGCAATCTATGGTGATTCTAAGGTGTCTCGAGCTTAATTAGGAAGGTTGCAAGCAACGGAACTTGAAGGACCTTCACCATTTGCTTTTATCCACCTCATTTGCACTCTTGAACTTCCCTAGCCTTGAGCTAGTAGTAAGTGTTCTAAAACACCTTCTTGATCTTGTCTAGAGTGGTTAAAAAGAACTTTGTCGGTTAAAAACTATGAACATACAAGAAGACATGCTAAAAGTTTACTAAAATGTTAAAAATGTTGGATAAAAGCTATGTTGTTGTGTAAATCTTGTAAGACTTGTCTTGTTATGATTATTTAGTGCCGATCTATGTTGTGGTAGCTCGGATCATCATCTAACCCGGATTAGTCATGTTCATGAAACATGACATAGAATATGTTAAGAATGAAAAGGGTTAAATGATGAAACTCTACTACACACTAAACATGAACTTGAGTAAAAGTAAATTTTCTTGTAAAATAAGACTCTAAACATGTAGATCTAAAGATCTACAAGTGGTTTTTCGGAAGAACCAAGCAAAAATATTAGTCTTGTTTAAAACCCGGATCTTACATGAACTAAATATATTTTTAGTAAATAAACAAGTGTGTAAACACTTGTGTAACAAGGAAGTTCAACAAAGAAATATTTTTGTGAATCTTGACTAGAAGTTGTGAAACTTCATATTCTTTAAAAATAAAGTTTTTAAGAAATTAAACTTATTTTTAAAGATAACAAGGCTTACTAAATGTGCTAGTAAATTACTACACATTTTTGTAAATATTCAAGTTCATGAAATGGAGAAATTAGTGATTGTTGTTGATGATTATTGTTGATAATTGTTGTTGATGATTGTTGACGATTTAAAAGAAAATAAACACATGTTTTGAAAACATGGGAAACCTCCATTTTTAGGGGAAACTCTGTCAAAACTTTTATAAATTTTTACACTTAGAAAAATATAAGTTTTTGGGAAACTTATTCCCTAAAAATGTATTTAAAGTATTACCAAGGTTTCCCTAATTTTTGGTGATAAGAAATGAGGATTTCTTCAAGAATAAAAATGGATATAAGTATGTATATTTTTTAGAGAAAAATATATATTATTTTATCACCAACTTTTGTGCTAAGTGTATATAGTATGTGTTATACGTGCTAGTGTATTAAGACTTAAAAATACACTGAATACTCATGAGAAGTAAACACAAAAATACACATACAAGATACATAATTCGGGTGCAAAGTGCAAAACACGAGATACTTATATTAATTTTTGAGAAAATAATATAAGTAAGATACTTAGTTAAAAATATAAAATATTTTTAACACAAGAATATATATACAAAAGAGAGTGACTGTACTTGTGCGACGCAAGTCTAGTGACTAACGTTAAGAAAACGCGTATAGGTTACGACGTTAATTAAGCAAATCCGGTGAAGTTTACGACGCAAGGAACACAAAGTTGTGAGTTCATGCTCCCCCTTTTCTTTTAACTGTTTTCAGTTTTATAACTCTCGGGGGTGAAATACATGTTACAAATATTATAATTTTTACAAAGGGTAAAAATACGAGAAGCACTCGTGGTGAGTGCAACATGACGAGCTTTAAGAAAAGCCTAGAAATTACTAGATCATGTGAGCATAGACTAAATACAGAAATTCCATTAATACTTAATTAGGGACGAGGGTTAGATCTAACGGGTACGGCCGAGCCCCACTCAGGGTCCTTATGTGACCACTTGAGTGCTTCGGTGTCCCAGTCGAGGGAAATCGACACAGTCGAGGTTAATCGACACAGTCGAGGGTAATCGACACAGTCAAGGAAAATTGACGCAGTCGAGGTTAATCGACACAGTCGAGGGAAAATCGACACAGTGAAAGGAGAAAATACTAAAGCTCCCTATGTCCTCACATGCCTTAATGTCCTTGCACAAACACTCATTTAGTACGTGGTGTACACAAGAAAACGTGATTTATAAAATGAATACTTGATTTGTAAAGGTTACAAACTATATTTTCATACAAGATATACAAGACGTATGAACTCACTCAACTTTATGTTGATGTTTTCCAAAATTACATGTATTTCAGGTGACAGGATGGATCTTGGGCGCAAGTGTCATAACTAGAAGTAGACTACAAGTTTAGATGTCATCCACTTTTGTTGAATTGTAACCTTGTCAAAGGTCGTGTTTTGAAAGCTTAAATAACAAGTGTTTGTAATACTCAAATTTTCATAAATGGATGAACATCGTTTTGATCATGTAGTTGTTTATTACGATTGAATGCAATGATAACAAGCTAGTCACACATCATACGCTTCCGCAAAAGACAGGGTGTGACAAAGAACACTTAAGATTTCTTTCTTCAGATCTTCATTAACATTTCCAAAAAATATTTCACTTTTATGAACATTAGGAACAAGCCCAGACACCCCACTAAACTCATCCACCACACCCTTTATAACCCCAAACGAATTTGAATCAGGCCCACAGAAAATAAGAAGATCATCAACAAAACATAAGTGAGTCAGCCCCACCTTCTCACATCTCCAGTGAAACTTAAATTTGCCACTATTACTAATCCTCCTTTTAATAATTAAATTCAACACTTCCATAACTAGGGTGAACAAATAAGGAGATACAGGATCTCCTTGTCTCAGCCCCTTCTCTCCTTTAAAATAACCATATAAGTTTCCATTAAGAGCCACAGAATAGGAAACATAATTAAGACAACTCATTATCCATTCCACAAACTTCTCATGAAACCCGAAGAAGAGAAGGCTGCTCTTAAGGAACTCATGATTTACAGAATCATAAGCTTTTTGAAGGTCAATCTTCACAGCCACCCTGGGACACCCTCCTTTCCAATCATATCCTTTAACTAACTCCTGGGATATAAGAATATTATCACTGATCAGTCTCCCCGGAATGAAAGCACTTTGGTTCTGACTAACCAGCTTATCAAGACAACCTTTCAACCTATTGCATATCACTTTACTTATACACTTATACAATACATTACAGCATGCAATGGGCCTGAATTCAGAGACAGACTTAGGAGCTTTAACTTTGGGAACCATAGATAAAATAGTAGCATTTATCTCTTTCAATAACTTCCCATTTTTAAAGAAATACAACACAGCATCAGTCACCTCTTTCCCCACTATTTCCCATGCCTCTTTGAAGAATTTAGCACTATACCCATCAGGACCAGGGGCCTTTTCATCATTAATTTGGAACATAGCCTCCTTAACTTCCTCCCTAGTGAAATTAGACACCATAGCCAGGGCTACATTAGGATCCAATTTATTAACAAACAGAGAGTCAGGGTCTTCCAAAGGAGTAACAACAACCTTTCTTCCCATAATACCCCTGAAATACTTAACAAAAGCATCCCCAACAGCCTTCCCTTCATAAATATTACCCTCCAAATCTCTAATTAGCCCCACATGATTTCTAATCTCCTTATGCTTAACTGCCTGATGAAAATACTTAGAATTCTGATCTCCCACTTTCAACCAATGTTCCCTAGATTTCTGTTTCAACAAGTATTCTTAATCCAATAATGCTTCCTTATAAGCCTTCACATACACAACTTCCTCGAATCTTAATTCTTCATTATTAGGATGACAAGCAATCTCAGATTGTATCCTCTCCACCTCAGCCTTCAATCTCTCTACTTTCACATTCAGATTACCCTGTTGCCTATTTAACTTCCGCAAAGGCTTTTTTAAATCCTTCAATTTACACACCACCTTAAATATATTACCCTGTTGCCTATTTAACTAGTGTATATAATTTCCATAATCATTCACACTAAAGGAAAGGAATTAAAAGATATCCCCGTAGTATCTCAATTTTCAGATGTATTTCCAGAAGAACTACCAGGACTACCGCCAGACAGAGAAGTCGAATTCAGAATTCATCTGCTACCAGGAAAAGCACCAATTTCCAAGGCACCTTATCATTTGGCACCCGCAGAAATGCAAGAGCTAAAGAAGCAGTTAGACGAACTGTTAGAGAAAGGATTCATACAGCGAAGCTCATCGCCATGGGGAGCACCGATCTTATTCGTCAAAAAGAAAGACGGATCAATGCGTATATGCATTGATTACCGAGAATTGAACAAAGTCACGATTAAAAATCGGTACCCATTACCAAGAATCGATGATTTGTTGGATCAGTTACAAGGAGCTCGATTCTTTTCTAAAATCGACTTACGCTCAGGATATCATCAATTAAAGGTACAAGAAGAGTACATTCGTAAGACCGCTTTCAGGACAAGGTATGGCCATTATGAATTTATTGTCATGCCATTTGGTTTAACCAATGCCCCAACCGCATTTATGGACATGATGAACCGAATATGTAAGCCATATTTGGATAAATTCATAATTGTCTTTATAGATGATATTCTCATTTACTCTAAAAGTAAAGAGGAACATGCAGCGCATCTGCATGCACTCCTAAATTTACTGAGAAAAGAAAAGCTTTATGCTAAATTTTCAAAATGCGAATTCTGGTCAGAAGAAGTGCAATTTCTTGGACATTTAGTTAATCATGAAGGAATTCATGTGGATCCCATAAAGATCGAGACAATTACTATGGAAAGTCCCTGAATTACCAACGGAGGTTAGAAGCTTCCTAGGATTGGCTGGTTATTATAGAAGGTTTATCTGAGATTTTTCTAGAATAGCCATTCCCTTAACAAAACTAACATGTAAGTCTGTTAAATTTGAATGGGGACCAAAACAAGAAGAAGCCTTTAGAATTCTTAAGCAAAGACTAACCCACGCACCCATACTAGCATTACTAGAAGGAACTGAAGATTTTGTAGTCTATTGTGACGCCTCTAAGTTAGGTTATGGATGTGTGTTGATGCAACATCAAAAGGTTATAGCCTATGCCTCTAGACAACTTAAGAATCATCAAGAGAATTATACAACCCATGATTTAGAATTCGGAGCCATAATTTTTGCCCTGAAAATTTGGAGACATTACCTTTACGGTAGTAGGTTTACCATTTTCACCGATCATAAGAGTTTAAGATATGTTTTTAGGCAAAAAGAGTTAAATATGAGACAAAGACGCTGGATGGAAATTCTTAGTGATTACGATTGTAGTATCCAGTATCATGCAGGAAAAGCTAACGTAGTAGCCGATGCTTTAAGTCGAAAATATCATGAAAAGCCAAAAAGAGTACATTCTCTTAAATTAAATTTGCAGATAGATTTAAACGAGCAAATTAGAGAAGTACAAGAATCAGTAATCAAGAATGATACTGAAAAATTGAAAGGAACGATTAAGGAATTAGAACAAGGAACAGATGGAATTTGGAGATTCCATAAGAAAAGGATTTGGATACCTAAACTAGGAAACCTATGTCACCGAATATTAGAAGAAGCCCATAAGTCTAAGTATACGATACATCCTGGAAGTGATAAAATGTATCCAGACTTAAGAAAGAATTTCTGGTGGATAGGAATGAAAAAGGATATAACAGCTTATGTAACCAAATGCCTAACTTGTTCATAAGTCAAAGCTGAACATCAGAAACCCTCAGGTTTATTGCAGCAGTTAGAAATGCCGGTATGGAAATGGGAATTGATAACAATGGATTTAGTTACCAAATTACCCAAGACACGAAAAGGTAATGATATAATCTGGGTGATTGTAGATAGGTTAACTAAATCTGCTCATTTCTTACCAATGAAGGAAACTTTCAGTATGGAACAACTATCCAAGTTGTATGTGAATGAAATAGTTTCATTACATGTGAAAAAAACACTAGATAAATGGTCAGAACCGAGATATCTAGGGGGTTTGAATCCGCATAAAAAGGTGGGTTTCCTCTCGTCTGATTCGGTTACAACTGATCTCCTTCTCCGATAATTCTGCAAAAAAGAAGCACCGTTAGCCACGCCAAGGGGAGAAAAGGGTTCTCTCCTTGACCCGACTCCGGTGTGAGAATAAGTATGGTTTATGAAGAAGAAGATGTATTTGAGAAGTGTGTGTAACTTAATTTCATACCTGAATAGTTCTCATATTTATAGCCGGGAGTCTTTTGGGCGGGAAAACCCGTTAGTGAAAAGTTAACGGAAGATGCTAACCCCGTAAGCGGTTACATTTCCTTCCGTTAAGCTTCTGGATCCGTCGTGGGAGCACACGGATCGTGGCTCAGATCGAAGGCTGGGGATTTGCCACGTGTAAAGTGATCAGGTGGAGATTACTCTCCAATTACATGCTTTCGTTGTGGTTTCAGGGATGCCTGAGATGGTGACACGTGTCCAGACGGTTATAACCGTCTTGGTAGTGCACGATTGTATTTCTTCTAGAAGATTACTGCTGTAATCTGGTGTGGCACCTTATCGTGTGGAAACAGCTGAATAAATAAATCCCAAGTCTGGGTATTTAAGCGGAAGTGCTTATTTCAGGATTTTCATCCTTTGTTTATGGGAGGAAGCGCAAGGATTTATGATTTCCTTTGGGCGCGCAAGTGTTGATCGTTGACCGTTCTTTAAGTCTTCCTTTTGTGGGACCAGTGCGCGGCTGCGCAAGGTATAAGGCTGAAGAGTAAGGTTGTGGTATGGTCCCAAGCACTTATTATGAGGTTTTTGGGACCTTACCCCTTCAAGTCCCCCCAGTCTAGTGTTGCATTTATGCAAATAAGTGGAGCACTAGACTTATATGAGGGAAATGCTTTTGGGCGCGAAAAATAGAGAATCTTTCATGAGAAGATCTAATTTTGTAAAAGAGGGAGTTTTTTATGACTTTTGATTTCTTGTAATCATGCCCTGACATGTGATGACGTCAGTTGGTGATAAAAAATTGGTTTTTATGATATTTTTCCCTTTTTGTCTTGGGACTCGTAGTGGCGCTTGTCAGTTCTCATTAATGAAGGTTCCTGTAGCGCCGTTCAGATGGGATGTTTTCCCTGACAATCAATCATGGTGATCAAGCTTTTCTTTTCTTGAGTCTCGTTCCTCTTTATATGTATATTTTTTGGGGACGTTTTCTCTCGTGATCTGAGAAAAATGAAGACAAAGGGTTCCGTGCGTACTCGTCGTCTTCTGGAGGTTCTGAGGCTCTTCGAGGCTGTTGAAAGCCTCCTACTTCTTGCCAATTCACCACCGCTAGTGGCCACCGAGCTGGAGAAACCGGAGGTTGTCGACCGGAGGTTGAAGAAAGAGCTACTTCAGACGGGAACTGCTTCTGAAGCTTGTCGACCGGAGGTTGAAGAAGGAGCTACTGTTTTGTCCGTGGATGCCTTGATGGCACGTTTCCCGGGACTTCAGCCTGGCAGGTGTGACCTGGTGTATTCCCGTCGGAAGAGTCGTCGTTAATCGTGTGCTGGCTGCTGTTTGAAGATCTAGTTGGGTCACCTTGGGAATAGTTCTTCCTTTTTTGGGTGTTTTTTGTACATGTTCTAGTTGTGGTACTTGAAAATTTTGAAGATCATTGCCATGATCTTGTTATGAAGTGTTTATGCTACACTTAATGATATGTATGCTTGTGGTGCACTGTCTGTGTATGTAATTTCATGTTTTTACAATACGTTGCATGTGTTTAATTGCTTTTGGGTAGGTAGGGCGAATGAGAAATGGTAATGTGCTCATGTGTGAACGTTTGTCCAAAAGGCGTGTTAGTTTGCCTTGTTAAGACTGTTCATGAGGCGTACAATGTTTGACCATATTGTTTTCGCGTGAACCAAAGGAATTACATGCAATTTGTAACAAACAGTGATATAGGTAAAGATGATGTTTGTATTGATAAGAGCGCAAGGCTCGTAATGCAAGGGATAATAAAGAAATACATTGCCTGTATGTTTTCCCACTTTTGCAGACTAGTTCATATGTAACACCTGCGCAACTGTTGCGCGTTCCAGGTGCGGGGAACTAGCGTCCCATCAAGTCTTTTTAAGGTGTACGCCCCTTTGCCTAAGACTTCATTGATGATGTATGGTCCTTCCCATTTTGGTGCTAATTTGCCTGGTTTCTCTGCGTTGGAAGCTTCGTTGTCGCGCAAGACAAAATCACCAGGAACAAATGTGCATACGCGGACCCGCGCATTGTAATATTTTTTGAGTTTGGATTTGTACCTGGCCTCTGCGATGGCGGCATTCTCGCGCCGTTCTTCGAGGAGGTCTAAATCCAGTCTTCGCTCTTGCTCATTGTTTTGTCTTTCCATAGCTAACATGCGCGGCGATGGTAGACCAATTTCGGCTGGAATTACCGCTTCAGACCCGTAGACCAGGCTGAATGGAGTTTCTCCCGTTCTAGTCTTTGGCATTGTACGATGGGCCCATAAGATGCTGGGGAGTTCGTCAACCCATCCCCTGCGTGCTGTGCCTAGTCGCGCTTTGATGTCGTCGACTATCTGTTTGTTGAAGCTTTCAACTCGGTCGTTTGCTTGTGGGTGCACCACAGAAGCAAAATTGTGCTCAATCTTCATTTCTTTGAACCATTTCTGAAGATCCTCTGAAGCAAAGTTTGTGCCATTGTCTGAGATAATGCGCAATGGTAATCCGAATCTACAAATAATATATTCCCATATAAATTTGCGAATTACCATTGCTGTTGTTGAGGCTAGTGCTTTGGCTTCGACCCATTTTGTGAAATAGTCGACAGCTACAATGATGAATTTTACCGCGCCTGGCGCGTCGGGGAACGGACCAACGAGATCGATGCCCCACTGTTGGAATGGCCAGGCAGTCGTGACCGGTACTAGCTGATTCTTTGGTCGGAGCGTCTTTGGCGCATGACGTTGGCATGATGCGCATTTCCGTAATATTTCTACCGCGTCCACGTGCATTCATGGCCAATAATATCCTGCGCTCATTATTTTAGCTACTACCATACGTGGTCCGGCGTGTATTCCGCACAAGCCTTCATGAATTTCTCTGATCAAGTATTGCGCGTCTGTCTTGTCAACGCATCGGAGTAATGGTCCCATGAATGACTTTCTGTATAGAATGTCGTCCGCCATTTCGTAGTTTATTGCTTTATTCTGAATTTTCCTGGCTTCTGCTTTTTCCTCCGGGAGTTTCCCGTGCTGTAAGTATAAGATGATCGGGGACATCCAGGACGGACTACCGATCTCTATGACGTTGACTTGTTTTAGAGGAACAGAGGGATTGGACAGTACCTCTATGCGTACTTCTTTTGCTAAGAGCTTAAAGCTGGTTACAGCCAATTTACTCAATGCGTCCGCATGTTTGTTTTCAATTCTGTTTATATGGTTGACTTTGAACGTTTGGAATTGAGCAATTAACGTTCGCGCTTGTTTTAAGTACAATGCCATAGCTTCTCCTCTTGCATCGTAGTGCCCATTAACTTGTTCAGCTACTAGTTTTGAATCAACGTTAGCTTTGAGGTTTCTTGCCCCCATTTTAAGCGCTAAACGAAGGCCTGCTAAAAACGCTTCGTATTCTGCTTCGTTGTTAGTGCTTCGGAAATCTAGGCGTATGGCATATGTGAGTTCGTGATCGTCCGGGCTAACTAGTCGAAGACCTGCCCCTGCTCCGTCATCATTAGAAGCGCCGTCTGTGTGTAAGGTCCAGACTCTGTCGTCGAAAATGGGTATAGGGTTCTGGATTGCTTCGCACTCTTGAATTTTGTCTATGGGAACTTCGGTGACAAAGACTGCTAGGACTTGTCCTTTGATTGCTGGTCTTGGTCTATATAGGATATTGTATCCCCCCAGCTCAATGGCCCATTTAGCCAATCTTCCCGCCACATCGGGTTTGGATAAGATTTGGCCTAAATGATAATTTGTGAGAACCGTGATGACGTGGCCCGAAAAATATCGACGTAGGCGTCGTGATGCATGTACCAGTGCTAGGACCAGTTTTTCTATCATTGAGTAGCGAGTTTCCGGACCGGTGAGCATCTTGCTGATATAGTAGATTGGAGTCTGAACGTTATCTCGCTCCACCATTAATACTGCACCAACTGCTACTTCCGCAGCGGATAAATACAAGATTAATGGTTCTTTTTCTCGTGGTGCTGTTAGCGTTGACAGCTGAATTAAACATTCCTTCATTTGTTTGAAGGCTGCTTCTGCTTCAGGTGTCCACTGAAAGTGAGTCTTCTTCGCGCAGTTTCGTAGCATGCTGATGAATGGATAAGACTTTGCCGCGTGATTAGCCAAGAATCTGTTCAAGGCTGCTAATCGCCCAGCGAGTCTTTGCATTTCTTTTATTGTTGCAGGTGATGGCATTAGCTGGATGGCCTGCACTTTTTCTGGATTTACTTTAAAACCGTCTCTTGTGACTATAAAGCCCAAAAACTTTCCTTCCTCCATGCCGAAAGAGCATTTTGTTGGATTGAGTTTTAAGTTTACGCTGCGCAAAGAGTCAAACGTGCACTGAATATTGTTGAGCATCGTGCCTTCCTCGTGGCTCATGATGACGAGGTCATCCATGTATACCTTGACTGTTTTGCCAATGTCGCCTCTGAACACTGTGTCCATCAAGCGTTGATAAGTTGCACCTGCGTTGCGCAGGCCGAAGGGCATTTTAGTGTAACAGAAGATGCCTTTATCTGTGCGGAATGTCGTTTTATCTTCGTCTTCTTCCTTCATCTGGACCTGATGATATCCTTTGTAACAGTCGAGAAAACACTTCCATCTGAATGACGCTAGAGAGTCGACTTTTTTGTCTATCTCCGGAAGCGCGTAGCAATCCTTTGGGCACGCTTTATTCAGGTCTTTGAAATCGACGCACATTCTCCATCCGCCACTGTGTTTCTGTACCATTACTGGATTGGCAACCCATGTATGGTATTTTACTTCGCGTAAGATTCCCGCCTTGAGTAGCTCTGTCACTTGTTCGTCCATAGCTTTCGCTTTTTCTTCGCTAAAGCTACGCCTCCCTTGAGCGACAGGTTCTGCTGATGGTTTGATATTTAGGCAATGTTGCGCTATGTCGCATGGAACCCCAGTCATGTCTGCTGGGCACCAAGAGAATATATCTTTGTTGTTGGACAACAATTCTTTTAATTGTATTCGTGTTGCCGGTGAAATGGCATGTCCTAGTAGGATGGTCTGCTCTGGATATTCGTTGTTCAGGACCCATTTCTCCGGTTCGTTTGATGCTGAAGGTTTGACTACCTTTGCCGGTGGCTCGTCATCCACGTACATGACTTCTTTGCTTGAGTATAGAATTGCAACTCTGGTTTCCGTTGGAAATCTGCATGCAGCGTGTGGGATAGAAGTGATCATGCTGAATTCTCTTTGTGATCTTCTTCCGAGCAGGACATCATGGCGTGATGTTGCCGGCATGACCATGAAATTGACTGTGACTGTTCGTGAATGCTCACCATCAGATAGAGTCACAGGGAAAGCTATTTGCCCTAATGGGAATACAGCTTCATTGCAAAATCCGGTGAGAGGAAAATCGACCGGTTCTAGACGTTCTTTGTCTTCTGGGTCAAGCTGTTTGAAGCATTGCTCGTATATGATGTCCATCGAGCTTCCCGGATCTATAAACATATAGTCCGTCCGGTAATGGCTGAAGATGCCAGTGATAATTACTAGTCGCTCTTCCTGAGGGCCTCCAGGAACAACGGGAAACACGACTTGTTGTTCCCTCCAATGTTGATCATGGTTTCGTTTATTTGGCCTTCGTGACGGACCTCCTTGAATCATGTTTATTTGTTTTGATTTGGCTCTTTGATAACTGCTACTTCTGGATTGTTGACGTATATCAATATTACGACTAGATTGGATGTCCCCCCGACAAGGTGTTGGTGGGTCCAATACTACTGTGCCAATTTCTTCACCAGATCTGATGTTTGGGAACTCGGATCTGGCAATTTGCATAACAATTGTGTTTAAAGCAGTCTGGCATCTGTTAAACCAGTACTCTGGGGATCTCTCTATGAGTTGATCTAAGAAATTCTTCCTGTCTAAATAATTGTTGTTTTTGTTTGTTCCCATGATTCCGTTAATCTGGGTATTTTGGGTTGTAGAACCCTCGAACTCAGATCGAGGATCTGATGTGTGAGACAATGAATTCTCTGCCATGTGAAAACAGAGAATGAAAAGAACTGAATCGAAACGAGATGAAAACTAATAAGACAGAGGAATCGGTGGGCGCCAATGAAGAAACACTAGATAAATGGTCGGAACCGAGATATCTACGGGGTTTGAATCCGCATAAAAAGGTGGGTTTCCTCTCGTCTGATTCGGTTACAACTGATCTCCTTCTCCGATAATTCTGCAAAAAAGAAGCACCGTTAGCCTCGCTAAGGGGAGAAAAGGGTTCTCTCCTTGACCCGACTCCGGTGTGAGAATAAGTATGGGTTATGAAGAAGAAGATGTATTTGAGAAGTGTGTGTAACTTAATTTCATACCTGAATAGTTCTCATATTTATAGCCGGGAGTCTTTTGGGCGGGAAAACCCGTTAGTGAAAAGTTAACGGAAGATGCTAACCCCGTAAGCGGTTACATTTCCTTCCGTTAAGCTTCTGGATCCGTCGTGGGAGCACACAGATCGTGGCTCAGATCGAAGGCTGGGGATTTGCCACGTGTAAAGTGATCAGGTGGAGTTTACTCTCCAATTACATGCTTTCGTTGTGGTTTTAGGGATGCCTGAGATGGTGACACGTGTCCAGACGGTTATAACCGTCTTGGTAGTGCACGATTGTATTTCTTCTAGAAGATTACTGCTGTAATCTGGTGTGGCACCTTATCATGTGGAAACAGCTGAATAAATAAATCCCAAGTCTGGGTATTTAAGCGGAAGTGCTTATTTCAGGATTTTCATCCTTTGTTTATGGGAGGAAGCGCAAGGATTTATGATTTCCTTTGGGTGCGCAAGTGTTGATCATTGACCGTTCTTTAAGTCTTCCTTTTGTGGGACCAGTGCGCGGCTGCGCAAGGTATAAGGCTGAAGAGTAAGGTTGTGGTATGGTCCCAAGCACTTATTATGAGGTTTTTGGGACCTTACCCCTTCAACATGGAATTCCTTTATCTATTGTGTCTGATAGAGATAGCCGTTTTACTTCTTATTTTTGGACAAGTTTCCAAAAAGCAATGGGAACCAAGCTAAATCTAAGCACAGCTTATCATCCTCAAACGGATGGACAAAGCGAAAGGACGATTCAGACAATGGAAGATATGCTTAGGGCTTATGTAATTGATGTCGGAGGAAATTGGGACGATCATCTACCACTAATAGAATTTTCTTACAATAACAGATATCATACGAGTATCAATGCTGCACCATTTGAAGCACTTTATGGACAAAAGTGCCGAACCCCAGTCTGTTAGGCAAAAATTGGAGAAAAGCAATTATCTGGACCCGAGATAGTGCAAGAGACAACAGACAAAATTATTCAAGTCAAGGAACGACTAAAAGCAGCACGCGATCAACAAAAGAGTTATGCTGATAACAGGCGAAAGCCATTGGAATTTCAAGTAGGAGACAAGGTATTATTAATGGTTTCTCCTTGGAAAGGAGTGGTGAGATTCATCAAAAGAGGAAAGCTAAGCCCCAGGTATGTTGGACCCTTTGAGATTATCAGAAGGATAGGACCTGTAGCTTATCAGCTACAACTGCCAAAGGAAATGGCAGGAATACATGATGTATTTCATGTATGTAATCTCAAAAAGTGTTTAGCCGATGAATGATTAGTAGTACCTCTTAAGGACATAGAAGTAAATGAGAAGCTTAAGTTCGTAGAGAAGCCACTACAGATTAAACACAGGAAAGTCAAAAATCTCAAACATAAGAGACTAGTTCTAGTCAAAGTAAAATGGGATTCTAAGAGAGGACCAGAGTACACATGGGAGCTTGAATCAGAGATGCAAAGGAAATATCCACACCTATTCCAGTAGACCTCAATGACGAGTTCTAAAACAAGGTGGGAAGGATATAACAACCCTCCTAAAATATTTTTGACGTTCCTAAAATACTTATAACACCCCTATATGCCCTAAAATACACCACGTATACGTAAAATGGCCCTAAATACCTTTAGTTTTATAAAAATAAAATAAAAACAAGAAATTAAGGGCGCTCACGGGCCGCAAAGACCCAGTCTTCAGCTTACGCGGGGCGCGAGCGAGAGGACAAGCGGCGGAGCCCGTTGTCGCCACGTGGCACAGGCGTGTCGAAGCTAGGACGCTGACTGGGAAAGGCTAGGGCCTACACCCCCTAGCTCATGGGGCGCGTAACCCCCTTGTGAATCCTTCGCGGGGCGCGAGGGACTACCGAAGCAGCCCATTAAATTGGAGCTCAGGCAGTTCATTTTCGTCGCTCATTTCCCACAATTCTCTGTCAATTTCTATAATGTAGAAATAATACCCGGGCATTATACCCACTAAATTAGCGAAGCTCTGCCTCATTGTAAGTATTTTAACCCCTGGTTACGTATTAGATACGATGCCCGATTGATCTAGTGCTTCGTAACGGCTGTCGAGGTTCTGCCCGACGTAGTCGTTGGAGTTATGTCTCGGAGAGGGTATAACTAATGTAAATATTGGGTTATTATACTAACGCGTGTGCATTGTTTAAATTATTAGATCATAACCAGGAAACCACAAGGAAAAGTTTAAAATAGCAATGTGAGTAATCTCCTTTTTGTAAACCTTTTTGCAACTGTTTTTACAAAACCTCAATTGTTTTTACATTATAATTAATAGTGATTGAGTATTTGTAATTCTACAATTATCGTCGGTATGTTGGGGTTTTGTATACAAAATTTGTTACTACACTGTGAGTAGTAACATGACCACAAGTCGGGTCGACAGTACCGTGGGTGGTAATTAAAGTAGAATGGTAAACAATTGTAATTTCTGGACTGCCCTCAATACTGTACAAGGATAAAACCTGTTTTGATTAAATTGGGATTCACTCACCAGTATTTCCCACTGACAAAATGTTTTTAAACGCGTTTCAGGTAATAAAATGTGAAAGCCAATTAGAAGCCAGCTGGACAGCACTGAAGGCTTGGAAAAATGTGGCTATAAAAGTTACCTAAATAAAGAAAGATGTTTTAATTCAATAAATTAGGGTTTATCCCTATAAACATGTTGTAATGAAAACTTGGGAATTTCCCATGTGTTTACTATTATGAAAATGTGGTATTTTACTCTGATAAAACATTTCCTAACTACGGTCCTGATGTAAATTCCGCTGCTAAATAATGATAAACACCGATACCACCATCTCTGAGTAGGCCGTGGCCGCCCGCCTCCCGAGGCAGGGGTCGGGGGTTGCGACACTCGTGGCCCGCGAGAGAGCACGTGTCACTTATTGCTTGGTCGAGTCAACTTGTAGGTCTGTCGAGTCACCTGCCACGTGGCACCATGCAGTGTCGAGCAAGTAAAGGTGCTCGCGCCCCGCGAAGCTACAAGGGTCTGGGTGGCGGCCCGCGAGACCCTAGTATATTTGTTTTTATTTGATTTTTCTAACTATAAGGGTATTCTTGGTCCGTTTCTCGCGTACGGGATATATTAGGAATGTTTTAGGGTTACGTTAAGGGTTTTAGGAAGGTTGTTAAATCCTCCCCACCTTATTTTAGATCTCGTCCTCGAGGTCTACTGGAATAGGTGTGGGTATTTCCTCTTCATTTCTGACTAGAGTTCCCAAGTGTATTTTGGTCCTCTCTTGGAGTCCCATTTCACTTTGTGTTTGAGATTCTTGATCTTTCTATCTTCAAGCTAAATAGGTTTCTCGATAAACTTAAGTTTCTCATTTACCTCTATGTCCTTAAGAGGTATCACTAATGATTCGTCTGCTAAGCATTTCTTGAGATTACAAACATGAAACACATCATGTATTCCTACCATTTCTTCTGGCAGTTGTAGCTGATAGGCTACGAGTCCTATACGTCTAATAATCTCAAAAGGTCCAACATACCTGGGGCTTAGCTTTCCTCTTTTAACGAATCTAACTACTCCTTTCCATGGAGAGACTTTTAATAATTCCTTATCTCCTACTTGAAATTCTAAAGGTTTCCGTCTGTTATCTGCATAACTCTTTTGACGATCTCATGCTGCTTTTAGTCTTTCCTTGACTTGAATTATCTTATTTGTTGTTTCTTGCACTATTTCTGGTCCAGATAATTGCTTTTCTCCAATTTCTGCCTTACAGACTGGAGTTCGGCACTTTCGTCCATAAAGTGCTTCAAAAGGTGCAGCATTAATGCTAGTATGATAGATGTTATTGTAGGAAAATTCTATAAATGGTAAATGGTCGTCCCAATTTCCTCTGAAATCAATTACACAGGCTCTAAGCATATCTTTCATCGTTTGTATTGTCCTTTCGCTTTGTCAGTCTGTTTGTGGATGATAAGTTGTGCTTAGATTTAACCTGGTTCCCTTCTGGAAACTTGTTCAAAAATGAGAAGTAAAACGGCTATCTCTATCAGATACAATAGATAAAGGAATTCCATGTAATGAAACTATTTCATTTACATATAGCTTGGCTAACTGTTCCATACTGAAAGTTTCCTTCATTGGTAAGAAATGAGCAGATTTGGTTAATCTGTCAACAATCACCCAGATTGTATCATTTCCTTTTCTTGTCTTGGGTAATTTGGTAACAAAGTCCATTGTTATCAATTCCCATTTCCATATTGGCAATTCTAACTGTTGCAATAATCCTGAGGGTTTCTGATGCTCAGCTTTAACTTGTGAACAAGTTAGACATTTAGCAACATAGGTTGCTATATCCTTTTTCATTCCTATCCACCATAAATTATTTCTTAGATCTTGATACATCTTATCACTTCCGGGATGTATCGTATACTTAGACTTATGAGCTTCTTCTAGAATTCTGTGTCGTAGGTTTCCTTGTTTAAGTATCCACATCCTTCTTGTGGAACTTCCAAATTCCATCTGTTCCTTGTTCTAATTCCTTAATCATTCCTTTTAAACCTTCAGCATCGTCCTTGAATGTTGTTTCATGTACTTCTCTAATTTGATCATTTAAATCTACTTGTAGATTTAATCTGAGAGAACGTACTCGTTTTGGCTTTTCATGATACTTTCAACTTAAAGCACCAGCTACTACATTAGCTTTCCCAGCATGATACTGGATATCACAATCATAATCAGTAAGAACTTCCATCTAGCGTCTCTGTCTCATATTTAATTCTTTTTGCCCAAAAATATATCTTAAACTCTTATGATCTATGAAGACAACGAATTTATTTCCATATAAATAGTGTCTCTAAATCTTAAGGGCAAAAACTATGGCTCTTAACTCTAGATCGTGAGTTATGTAATTCTCTTCATGTTTCTTAAGATGTCTAGAGGCATAAGCTATAACCTTTTGATGTTGCATCAACACACATCCATATCCTAACGTAGACGCATCACAATAGACTATAAATCTTTGGTTCCTTCTGGTAATGTGAGTATGGTGCGTTGGTTAACCTTTGCTTAAGAATCCTAAAAGCTTCTTCCTGTTTCGGTCCCCATTCAAACTTAACTGATTTACAAGTCAGTTTGGTTAATGGAATGGCTATTCTAGAGAAATCTCGGATAAATCGTCTATAATATCCTGCCACTCCAAGAAAACTTCGTACTTCTGTTGGTGATTCAGGGATTTTCCATTTAGTAATCGCCTTGATCTTTGTGGGATCCACATGAATTCCTTCATGATTAACCAGATGTCCAAGAAATTGCACTTCTTGTAACCAAAATTCACATTTTGAGAATTTAGTTAAAGCTTCTCTTTTCTCAATAATGTTAGAAGTGTATGCAAATGCGCTGCATGTTCCTCTTTCCTCTTAGAGTAAATTAGAATATCATCTATAAAGACAATTATGAATTTATCCAGGTATGGTTTACATATCATGTTCATCATGTCCATAAATGCAGCTGGGGCATTGGTTAAACTAAATGGCATGATGGTAAATTCATAATGACCGTACCTTGTTCTGAAAGCAGTTTTAGGAATGTCCTCTTCCTGTACTTTCAGTTGATGATATCCTGAGCGTAAATCGATCTTTGAGAAGAATCGAGCTCCTTGAAGTTGATCGAATAGATCATCGATTCTTGGTAGTAGGTACCAATTCTTAATCGTAACCTTGATCAATTCTCGGTAATAAATTCACATACGCATCGATCCGTCTTTCTTCTTAACAAACAACACCGGTGCTCCCCACGGTGATGAACTTGGTTGTATAAAACCTTTGTCAAGAAGTTTGTCCAATTGGTTCTTCAGTTCCTTCATCTCTGTTGGTGCTAATCGATATGGTGCTTTGGCAATCGGTGTCACTTCTAGTATTAGGTGAATCCTAAATTCAACCTCTCTATCAGGCGGTAATCGTGGTAACTCTTCTGGAAAAACATCTCAGAATTTAGATATTACGGGAATATCTTTTAATTCTTTTACTTTAGTATTAATGATTACGGAAATCATATATACTACTCCTCCTTTCCTTTCATAACTTGCAGCTTTCATCACATAGATGAACTTTATCGATCTGGTTGACTTATCGCCTTTAATTGTGATCTTTTCACCACTTGGTGTACTTACTTGTATTGACTTTTGATCACATAAAATACTGGCACGATTGGCTACCAACCAATCCATTCCTAATACAACATCGAATCCAGCTAGATTTATTGGGTAAAGGTTAGCAAAGAAATGATGGTTTTGGATTTCTATTCTTGCTCCCTGCAAGATTTCCCTTATCTTAATGGATTCTCCATTTGCTGTCTCTACCAGACAATCTTGTTGAAGTTTGGCTAAGGGTAGGTCAAGAAGTTTGTAGAAAGAAGTATTGATAAAACTTTGGTTTGCACCAGAGTCAAACAATACTTTGGCAAAAATATTATTAACTAAGAACGTACCGGCAATCACATCCGAAATCATCTTGGCTTCCTCAGATGTCAAAACAAATGCTCTGGCATTCTTCTTAGGTACTTCAGTTGTCTTAGCTTTGTTGGTTGTGGCTAGAGCTAGTTTCGGACAGTTCGGTTTGATATGCCCAGTTTCTCCACAATTGAAGCATATCCTATTACTAGGTTTCTTCCTACAGTCTTCTTCCTTGTGTCCATATATTTTGCAAAAGTTGCAGTATACAGAGCATTTTCCATAATGTTTTCTTTTGCAATACTGGCAATAAGGTGCAGAGGAAGAACTTGTACCTTACCCACAGTTGTAATTACCGTAGCGAAATTCTTGGGTAAGCTTTTGAGCTAGGTTCTTTCTCTGGTTTTCCTCTTATGTACGCACCAATTCATCAGTCAAGGTATTGGCTAGTTCTACTGCTTCTTCTATGGTTTGAGGTCTAGCTGCCTTGACTACGTGTCTAATCTCACTAATTAATCCCCAAATATAACGGGAGATTAACACTGGTTCAGGTGAGGCTAAGGTAGGCACTATCCTAGCATATTCGAAGAATATGGTAGTGTAACCTTTGCAGTCTATTCCAGTCATTCTAAGATTTAGGAATTTATTGGCGATTTGTTCCTTTTCATTAGGAGGACAGAATTTTCTTTCAACCATTTCCTTAAAGTTGATCCATTCCATATTATAAACTCTATCACTTCCCATAGACTGGAGAATAGTATTCCACCATTCTAAGGCTGCATTTTTAAAAAGATTAGAAGCAAACATAATCTTATATTCGTCTGCACATTTACTTATCTTTATGACTGCTTCTGTCTTTTCTATCCAACGTAAGGATGCAATGGCTCCTTCATTGCCTGAGAATTCTATTGGTTTGCAGGCCAAGAATTCTTTATAAGAACAACCGTAAGAAGCAGTTCTTCTTCTTTTAGGAATTGGAGCTTGGATTATAGGTTCGTTATCCTTCACAGTGTGACTTCGTTCAGTGTGTTGATGTTTACTTCCATTTACAGATATATTATTTTATGCTTCCTTAACAGTCTTGATAATATAAGGCATAGCATCTATAATTACTTGTGCTACTATATGTTGGATAGCAATGTTATCTATTTGGTTTCCGTATTCTCATTATTCTGGTTTTCCTGATTTACTTCGTTGTCCATCTGAATTACGAACATTTATCAAGTATTAATTTATCACAGAATAAACTTAGTATAAATATTTATACACAATCACACAAACAAACTGATCAAAAACGTCGATCATTGCGACTTTTACTCTTTTTCTATATATATGCATCAGTTACATACTACAACTGGAAATAAAATACACTAGTAGTTACATCCGTATCTATTCTAGTCTATATATATATATATATTATCAAAATACAAAATTACATATATATCTAGGCATTTTCTAAGTATCATGTATCCAATCATGTATATCACGCTCGACATGCTTCCACATAAGCTTCTCTCCTATTTGGCGAATTCTATCTCCTTCTTCTACTAATTCGTCAACATATGAGCGAAGTTCTTCCAAATTTTCCTGGCTCATAGGTGGCATGATCAGGGTGTCGAGGGATAGGTTGTCCATAAGGGTATGGATTGTGTATCACACTCTGTGTCCACCAGTCGCTATTCCAAAATGGATCTAAAGGGTTATGGTTAGTGTACTGAGCTATGGGGTTTGGTGGGGGAATTCTGGGAATTTCATAGGGATCTACATCTGGAATTGGAAACTGGTATTCCTGATCGGGTTCTAGCATTTGTTGGTCTGGGAATAAAGGTAACAGTGGCGGTTCAACTATTTGGTTTAGGTTAGCGTCTACTGCTGTAGTGGCTAACATATGAAAATCAGCCAACTGTCTATCTAATTCCTCTTCCCAATGTGGCCTAATGACTGTCTCTTGAGTCTGTGCATTACTTCCCTATTAGCTCTGACTATCGCTCTCTGTTGTTGTAACTTCTTTATTCTCTTTCTTCTCTCATGTGCTCCTCTATTAAACCAACCTCTCTTTTTAGTAGTAAAGGGTTCCTCAGACTGTGCCTTAAATATAAATATCCCTTCCTCAGTATCGGCTGAGTATCCTAAGGAATTAGGTTGAGACGATGTTCCCTTATCTTTTGGTGAACTAACTATCTGACGATAAGCGTCCGAAGTTCCTTGCTCACTCATACTATAAACTAACCAATAGTCAAATAACACAAAACAATATGTACACATAATTACATAAGTTATTTCCTAACACAGAATTTAAGTGTCAGCAGAACACTTCTTTGGCTTAAACCAGTGGCTATAGCTCTGATACCACTATGTGTTGCAACCCCCGACCCCTACCCCGGGAGCGGGTACCGTGAGATCTAGATCAGTGGTATCGGCGTTTATTAATTTGGCAGCGGAATACATCAGGGTCGTAGTTAGGAAATATTTTTATCAGAGTAAAACACCAAACTTTTATAATAATACAACATTGGGATAAAACTCATGTTCATTTGACAATACATTTGTAGGGATAAACCCTAATTATTGAAAACAAAAACTCCTTTTTATTAAGGTAACTTTTATAGCCACTTTTCCAAGCCTTCAGTGCTCTCCAGCTAGCTTCTATTGGCTTTCACATTTTGTTACCTGAAACGCATTTTAAAAACATTTTATCAGCAAGAAATACTGGCGAGTGCATTCCAGTTTAATCAAAATAGATTCTATAACTTCACAGTATTGAGAGCAATTACTATGTTTTTATCTACACAATTACTCATTCAGTACTATCCACACCAGACTTGTGGGTCATATTACTCATTGGCTAACTTGTTGTCCAATGGTAACGTCTTTCACATTTTGTATACAAAACCCCAACATACAGGCAATAATTATAGAATACAAAGGTTATTACCCGTAAGTTTCACAGACTAAAGCAAGTTAAAATCATACAAACACACTACAAAATCAAATATAATTGAAAGCATGACTGCATCGGCGTCGACCTCCGCAAAACACATGTAACCAGCTGTGGTTAGCATTACCACCACCCATCGAATCTAGTCAAAACCCAAACACACTTTATAGTAATGGGTCAAGTGTCTTTTTGTCAAAAATACCAATTTAAAAAGGGCGGAATGCCCGGTTTTTATGCAATTTTTGCAACATTTGTATTGTTGTGAAAAGTGTAGTTTTGCAGTGTCTTTTTTCTGTCAAAAAGTGCAGTTTGTGCCCGGTTTAGATTTCTTGAAAGTTCCTCCAGTTTGTTGAATTCACTTGCATCAGTCTATGTCGGGTTCCATCTAAATCTATTGTGAGATACCATTTTGACCCGTTCTGCCACAATTGCCTTCTTTACTTGTTTTAGGGATACATCGCTAGAAGTAAACACGCAATGAACAGTGGATGAGCCAGTAGTCATTCTAGATTAATACCCATGCCCACCAACACATTTGAAATTTTTGCCACATTCGAATGTGTAAAAAGGTGTTGAAAAACTAAAATTTGTGTTACTGGGCGTCTGGCCACGGCCCTGTGTTGCTCCGCGCACGGCCCCGTGGTTAGATTGCCAGTACCAAAATTAAACAGAAGGCTGGGCACGGGGCAAGTTCAGTGAGCACAGCCCTGTGTCCAGTTACCTGAACTGGGCAACTTTCTGCAGAGACTCGGGCACGGGGAGTGTTAGGCTGAGCACGACCCCGTGCTAAACTTGCTGTAATGCTAGAAAATTGTCAGGATGCTCTGTTTTTGTGCATGGGGTGTGGTTTTAAAGTTCCCTTGGTAACCCCCACCTTTTCGAGTGTATTCAACCATTACAACATCATCCAAACACCATAATTTAAAGCCATCATTCATTAAGGAGTGAGATACATAGTTCCTAGAAATTAAAAAGTACATACTAAAAACTAAGGTAGATAAGTAGGTCCTAGAATGCAAGAAATTTTAAACCACAGAGAAGTTCTAGCCTAAGAGCAACAAAATCTCGAAAATTGAATTATTCGGTTGAACAAGGCCTTTAGAACTTCTTTCCGGAGAGTGCCCCTCACACATCGTTAAGCCACTCCTCTATCTCCCTAGGGAGAAGGAAAGCGGGCTCATTGTCTTCCTCATGTGAAGGAGGTGCGACCTCAACCAGAACCTCTTGTAAGGTGTCTAGAGGAGGTTCCGGGGGATGTCGTCCCATCCGGTGGGATTAACAACTTTTTGTGCCAAGTTTCAATCTTCTTGTGGGAAGATTGGTTCCATAGGTGGCATTGCAAGAATATTCAGCCTTTGTTGCAAAAGGTTGATTTCTTAGAAGCTATTCTCTAGCCCCACCATTAGATAGTTGATACGGTCAATTAGGACCTCCTCCACGGATGTCATCTCATCGAGTGCTTCTCTTAGCACCGTCACGTAACGCACAAGGGTTGCTTCAATCGATGGCCTCCTTTCTCTGTGACTGATCCTCGAGTGAGCTGAAGATGTTCCGCTGTTCTGACTTGACATTCTAAGAAAACAAGATGAAAAGTTCAAAACAATGAAATAGTAATTCCGACCACGGCCCCGTGCTCGCTGAGCACGGCCCCGTGGCCACCATTCTACAGATTTTTGAAACAAGGAATCTTAGTGCTTTAAATTATTTGTTTGACTTTTGAAACATTTCTGAGCAAAAGTAACTTAAAACAGTGTTATAAAACTTATTTTTGATAAGATTCCTTGGTTAAAAACCTAGCAAATATCACAATAAAGCTTGAAATCATAGAAGTTTCAAGCTTTAATGGAGGTTTTGAGGAGTTTTTGAAGAAGAAGGCAGGAGACAAAAGTGGTAAAGACAAGATGGTTGTTGAGAACCTTCTTTGGAGTATACCTTGTAGGGTATATTTGAAGATCCCACCAGATCTTTGTCTTTGGAATGGGTCCAAATGTGCAGGAATCATGCTGACTTTATAGAAAATGATAGCACGCTGACCACAGCCCCATGTCGGCTGGACACGGCCCCGTGGTCAGACATGAATCTGACACATTTTGTCCGTATTCTGAGCACGGGGCGTGTTGGCCGCCTGGACACGACCCCGTGGTCAATTTTTAGGTGGGCACGGGGCGTGTTGACCTGGACATGGCCCCGTGGCTAAAGAGTTTTATGAAGTTTCGTCTTATTTTAAGGAATCCGTCTAGATCAGGCGGTTCCTTACTGGACGGAACAACACCGAAGTGCCTAAGGTACCTAAATTGCTCTTGATTCAAACACGAACGCAAGAGGTTATCAGAATGGGTAAAACCTTAGCTAAATACGGTGGGCGAAACCGACCTTTATTCCCCTTATCTGGGCTCTCATTAAAGAAGGTATATGTTGAATCGCTCAGGTCTATGAACACATCGGCGGAGACCGATGGAGAGTCCTTCACGGCACAATCGACACAGGGACAACTATCGCTCATGTCCTTACAAGAGTTAGAGGTGTTTTTGGTATCAACGATGTTGTTTGAATCCGAATGTGATCTCAACAACTCTCCTTGATCATCGTCTTGGGATGAATAGTTTGCTTCCATCTCAAGTTCTTTTATCAATTTGAGAATTATTTCTTCGAGTTGACATAATTCTTCAAGAATCATATCATCTAAAAGAAATGATTAAGAACATTTGAGGGAGAGATAGGGATCGTTTTTACTTTCGCCCATCTTAAGGTTATAGGGAAACGATGGGTCTAAATAGTGGGGAGTGTAATTTAGAAAGTAACATTCTAAATTTTCATGAGATCCACCACATATTTGACACCATTCACCATAAGAGGAGCGAAAGTAAAAATAATCAATATCGCTCATAGTTTTGTTAGAAATTACCAACCGTCGGGATATTACGGTTCTGTTTTCAGTAACTGGAGGGCGGACATGGGGGCGTGTTCAGTGGGCACGGCCCCGTGTCAGCTACTGTCTGATTTAAAACATGATTGCCAGTAACAAAGATTGGGCACGGGGCATATTCATTGGGCACGGCCCCGTGCTGAAGTCTGCAGATGCTGAAAATCTAAGAAAAATCCTAAAAAAATAGAAAACTAAGAAAAAATGATTAGGCCGTTGATTCCTAACTTTCTTAAAATCCTTGTGTCCCCGGCAACGGCGCCAAAAACTTGGTGTGTGCAAGGTGTATTATGTTTTTATTGATACTTTAAGCCCATTTTACACATTAGTCAAATTTTAAATTTATAAAACACGATATTCTACTAACACTAAACACACACTTGGGCAAGTGCACCCATCGTGAGCATAGTATAGCGTTGGTAAGATACCGAGGTCGTCCAAGGACACAAGAGATTTTAGTACTGATTTATCCTCAACGTCTAATCAAACTAAAATTTTTGAGAAAAAGGTTTTAAGCATGAAAAATAAACTAAAATGCATAAATAAAAATAAAATAAAACCAGATAGACAAGATGAATCACTTGGATCCGACTCGCCTTTAATGTATCCTTTGATGATTTTCACACTTTTGCACTTTTTAAGAGATTATCTTAGTTATCGTAGTAGGCCCCTCTTTTGAAGGTGACGTTACCCTCAACATAGTGGTTTGAGTCAGCAAGGATACTGTCACACCCCCAAAATCCACACGCGGAGTATCACCGCTTGGAGGCGTGACTGACCAGGATCAAGCCACCAATCATATTGAACATAGTAAGTATTAAATGTAAAACAACCAAACCAATATGAAAGGTGTTTAAAACATAAGTGTAAATTCAATGTTTAGCGGAAGCATAAATAAACCCAATCATAAGTAGCCATTTCAAATGTTTAAATATTGTTCATAACATCCACAAGCTGTGCCCACAACGACCGTGCCTCCCGTGCAAGCTCCATAAGTACCTAAGGTCCTGCAAGGCATGTAACAGAGGATCAACAACTAGTTGAGCGAGTTCACAGTGAGTTTGTTTAGTTATAGTGTTCATAAAGCAGTTCGTATGTTCATTAGTAATCATGTATCGTATATATCGTATCGCGGCCCTCTAGGCATGTTTGCGAAGTATAGTGGGGATTTCCCATGTTTGCTAGACTAGGTATAGTAGTATCGCGGCCCTTCCTGGCATGTTTGCGAAGATTAGAGTATATAGTTCGCGGCCCTTCTTAGGCATGTGTGCGAAGATTGTCATAATATCGCAGCCGACCCTTGGCGTGTGTGCGAAGATCGTTTAAATAAGTATAACCAGTCTAGTCTGTTCTTATCCATAATCCTTCCTCTACCGGGAATCATATATCTAAGTTCCATAAACTGAACGAATAAATAATCCAACCCATTCCCATCCCGGGAATCCCATGCCTTGGCTGTGTGAACTCACCTTGGTTTGCTCGGCAGCTACACAAAAGGGTTTCTTGAACTATGAGTGGTCAACCGCGTCCTAATAGGGTTACCATACAAGTCAGGTTTTGACTCAAGTAATGCACGTATGTTTCACATAAGCTAGCGGATAAAGAACACACACGGATCATGGCAACATACACTAACACGTTCAATAGTTATAACATATTCACGAATTGGGCTCGCACAAGTCCAATCGTCTTGTGCGATCCAATAGATGTTTCCCAAACATACCCGGCCCAACAATCTATCCCAAAAGAATACGGCCCAATAACATAACAGATCAATAAAACATTCTCGGCCCAATTATATAACACATAGGTGACTTGTGCGATCCGAGTAGACTTGTGCGATCTACTTGGGTTGTGCGACTGACTTTGGGCTTGTTCGGGCCAATCAGCATAACAACTAAACAGCTTGTGCGACTGAGAGCTGTTTGTACGATCAGGTCCTCTTGTGCGACCTGATCAGCTTGTGCGAATGGACCTCTTGTACGACCAAGAGGTCTTGTGCGATCAGATTAATATTTCCGAATATCTTGCCATTCGGTTACAACCATTTATCCACTTCCAAAATTACAAGAATCAATCAACAGTTTCTATTTACCAATCAATCAAATTAACAGTTTCTCTTTTAATTATTAGATCAAACAAAGGTATTTGCTATTAAATTATGAACCCTAAATAATACCTCCTCATCTACAACTAATTGACATCAAGATCTTTAATTCAACAAACAATCACCTTAGGTAAAACATACCAATCATTCACAGCCGATTAATCATATATCCGATTTCTAAATCATCAACAACCTCATGTGATTAACAACTTTAAATCGATTTACAACAATATACATGTGAGCCGATTAACAAACATTCGGTTCTAGTTCATCATGTAATCAATTCAAAAACAAACTATGATAACCGATTATCATCATCACACACATCCTATTCATAAGAACATTATCATGTAGTACATCATTGTTCATCATGCATGCAACCCTAATCGTTTAGCCAACATAGATTCATAACAACATTAATCAACACATATCATGAAACACTAACCGAATTAGAGATGATTGAAGGTTAAAACGAATGATGGAACTTCAAGTGAGAGGCTCCTTGTTGCCGTCGAGTTCCAAGAAAAACGAGAGAGAGAGAGAGAGGGCTTCTAGGGTTTGTAAACTTGTGTGTGTTTTTGGTAAAGTGTAGAATAGTTACACACCCTAATGTTATGCGTGTGAGATGTGTGGACCGAACCCATACATGGGCTGCCCTTATGGTCCGATTACAAGAGATACGGCCCCAAGTGGGCTTGTGCGATCGTGTGTGTGTGTTGTGTGTTTGGCTCGTTCACATACATACATACATACAACCCAACATATATTCACATAACATGCATTTATTCAATTAGAGTAACTCACGTAACGTTACAAGATAGGTCTAAAGTACGAGTTGTCACATTATCCCCAACTAAAAAGAAATTTCGTCCCGAAATTTGGCATGCGGTTACTGAGGAAGCTAATGGTGTGACGTTGTTTACCTGCATTGTATCGCGGCTCCCCTGAGCATGTTTGCGAAGATTACTGGTTTTCTTGGGATGTCACACTTTTGCACTTTTTAAGAGATTATCTTTTGATGATTTTCACACTTTTGCACTTTTTAAGAGATTATCTTAGTTATCGTAGTAGGCCCCTCTTTTGAAGGTGACGTTACCCTCAACATAGTGGTTTGAGTCAGCAAGGATACAATCCCAAAGGATCGGAATATTGAAAGATAATTAATTAAGTTATTAATGCGAAAAGTGGTAGGCCCCTCTTTTGAAGGTGACGTTACCCTCGGCTAAGTGGTTTGAGTCAGCAGGGATACAATCCCAAGTAGCCGGTTTAATGTATTAATAGTAGTTTACATATGAGGGGATCAAGCCATTCGCACCCCCGTCATCCAATACCAGTGGGTATTGAAGGAGGTCCTAGTAAGCTTAACCCAGGTCCTTGCAGGATCTATACACTGAACAAGGCAACATATCTCTATATAGACCGTGGAGATATGAATGGTGTAAATATTTTACTTTATATAGACAATAAAGTAATGCCAAGACACCACGAACAAATGATAAAGAAGTTTCACCTTTAACATAAGAAACTAGTTATTAAAGTCATTAATACAAAACCGAATAAAAAGTGTGAAAAGATTAAAAATGAAAAGTAATACATTAAAGACTTGTCTTCACCAAGTGATGTAAGAGACTTAGCCAAACATGGCCTTTAATTGACAAGAACTCTTACTATCAATCTTGGATCCCAAGACTACTACACACACTCTAAGGTGGATGATGGTGGTGGAATGGTGGCAAAGTGGGAGAGAGGTGGTTTGCCAAGGGATGCCTTTGAAGTGAACCAAGCACCCCTATTTATAGTCTGAACAGAAGCCCGGCCACAACCCCGTGTCCAGCAAACACGCCCCGTGGCCATCCTTTTCTCTTCCTTCATTAATTGCATTTGTCAGCATAGGGCTCAACACGGCCCGTGTCTAGTGGGCACGGCCCCGTGTGCAGAAGCGTATCTGTACTACCAAGATTTTGCAAGATTCTGCGAATCTTAGCGTTGACCACGCCCCGTGCTGAGCTGGGCACACCCCCGTGGTGAGCGTAGAAGCTTCCACAGCTTTGTCCTTTCTGCAGACACCTGACCACGCCCCTGTGTCCAGTGGGCACAGGTCGTGGTCAGACTTCTGTTTCTTGTTTTTGCTCTTGGGGATGTTGTCGAGGGGTCGTGCATGTCACATTTATTCCTTTTCTTTGTATTTATGTTAGTTTTTGCTGCATATTTGTTCCTTTTGCTCGTTTAAGCTCATTTGGTCCTGTAAATTCAAAAGGAAGACAAAAGCACGTTTTTTCCAACATTAGTACTAAAAAATGGTTAGTTTTATGCCTCATTTGATGTAATTTATTGTTGCATTTTACACACATCAGTCACAAAAACAAAAGGTTTTACGACGACCGACGCTTTTTACGCTTTTCGCCATTTTCACTAACCACTGACCAAAAACCACCTACTCTTAGCCCAAGCCTAACCCTTCCCCAAGTCCTCTTGATATTTACAAAGGTTTATATTTAAAAGGGACAAGGATTGATTTCTTGGCAAGCATATGGTAGAAGTAAGTTCCATGCCGGTCTCGACTGTTTCACAAAAATACACAAATCGGCCGAGTACTGAGTGATCTCCCGTGAGATATGTGAACTTGTATATAAATGAAATTTTAAAGAGGCATGTTATGCCCAGATAAATAATTTTTCTTATAAACTGTTCTAAATAAATCATGACGAATAGGATAGTAAATAAAATAAAAATAAAACTTAATAAAGATCTTGGATTCCCGACATTCAAGATAAGCACAAAAACTTCTCTTCTACATCTTCCATTTGGGTGTGTAAGCCACATATTAAAGAGTTTTGCTTGAGGACAAACAAAGATTCAAGTGTGGGGGTATTTGATATGTGCAAAATGCAACATATAAATTACATCAAATAAGTCATAAAACTAACCCTTTTTAGTACTAATGTTGGAAAAGCGTGTTTCTTTCTTCCTTTTGAATTTACAGGACCAAACGAGCCTAAAAGAATAAAAGGAGTAAATAAGCAGCCAAAACCAACATAAATACAAAAAGAAGGAATAAACGTGACGTGCCCGACCCCTCGGCAACATCCCCAAAAGCAAAAACAAGGCAACAGAGTCTGACCACGGGGTCGTGCCCAGCTGGGCATGGGGCGTGGTCAGGAGCCTGCACAAAAGACAAACCTGCAGAAGCTTCTACGCCCACCACGGGGGCGGGCCCAGCTTAACACGCGGCGTGGTCAATGCAAAGATACGTAGAATCTTGATAGTACAGCAACGAGTTGACCACAGGGTCGCGCCCAGGAGACACGGGGTTGTGTGGGGCCCTCTGCTGACAATTGCAATTAATGAAGGAAGAGAAGATGCTGGCCACGGGGCGTGCTCACTGAGGAGGGCCATGGCCAGGGCTCTGTTCAGGCTACAAATAGGGGTGTTTGGTTCACTTGAAAGGCATCCCTTGGCAAACCACTACTCTCCTACTTTGCCACCACTCCACCACCACTACAACACCAACACCCACCACCACCATCATCCACCATCCATCTTTAGAGTGTGTAGTAGTCTCGGATCCAAGATTGATTGTAAGGGTTCTTGCCAATCAAAGGCCATGTTTGGTTAAGCCTCTTACATCACTTGGTGAACACAAGTCTTTTATGTATTACTTTTGATTTTTAATCTTTCGGCACTTTTTATTTGGGTTTGTATTAATGACTTTAATAACTAGTTTCTTATGTTGAATGTGAATTTTCTTTATCATTTTCTCGTGGTGTCTTAAGGTTACTTTACTATCTATATAAAGTAAAAGATTGCATCATTCGTGTCTTTACAGTCTATAAAAGGCACGTTGACTACCTGGTCGGGGGTTAGGGAAATGGTTTGGTAAAGTTCTTGTCTCGTTCAGTATATAGATCCTGCGAGGACCTGGTTCAAGCTTACTAGGACCTCCTTCAATACCCACTGATATTGGATGGCGGGGATGCGAATAGCTTGAACCCCTCATATGTAAACTACTATTAATACATTAAACCGGCTTCTTGGGATTGTATCCTTGCTGACTCAAACCACTTAGCCGAGGGTAACCTCACCTTCAAAAGAGGGGCCTACCACTTTTCTCATTAATAACTAACTTAATTATCTTTAAATATTCTAACCCTTTGGGATTGTATCCCTGCTGACTCAAACCACAGGGTTGAGGGTAACGTCACCTTCAAAAGAGGGGCCTACTACTATAACTAAGATAATCTCTTAAAAAGTCTGAAAGTGCGAAAATCATCAAAGGATACATGAAAGACGAGTCGGATCCAAGTGATTCTATCTTGTCTATTTGTTTTTCATTTTATTTATCTTTGCATTTTTAGTTTTATTTTCATGTTTCAAAACTTTTCTAAAAAAATTAGATTGATTAGACGTTGAGGATAAACCGGTACTAAAAGCTCTTGTGTCCTTGGACGACCTCGGTATCTTACCAACACTATACTACGCTCATGATGGGTGCACTTGCCCAAGTGTGTGTTTAGTGTTAGTATAATATCATGTTTTATAAATTTAAAACTTGAATAATGCATAAAATGGGCTTAAAATGTTAATAAAATCATATCACACCTAACGCACACCAGGTGTCACGACCTTTTAGTTTTGGATTTTCTTAACCAATACATACCGAGGTCCCTTCTTGTAGCGCGTGTCACGAGGTCCTCTTCGAGGCCCCGTGTGACATCCCCCAGTTTCTCGTGCATAAGCCAATCTACCTCGCTCTTGAGAAGGGTCAATGGTTTTCGTCCTGCCTTGGACTCATCAGGAGAGCGCTGATAACTCGACCAGTGGTCGTACATCGGGTATGCACGACAAGGCACGTAAACTTTACAATCCATTGAGACTGTCTCCAATGAAGTCCAAACTAACCGATAAACTCAAACAATATACCTATATAAAAAAAGCAACGAAAAGGTTTAATAAACAACGAATAGGCGCAATGCTTCTCACCGTTTGGCTTTGTATCGTAAAGTCATAACTCACAATGCTTTCCAAAATTTTCCCAGAGACGCACCGTTTGACTTTGTACCCACACAAAAACTACCTTCTCCCCCAGTTTTCTAATCTAAATTGAAACGTCGCATCCTTTACGGAACCGTGGTGTCTACTCCGGTAACATCATCCGGTGGGTATAAATAGGGTCGGTTTTTCTTAATTGTTCGTGTTCATCTTGATTCGTATGTGTCTATTAATCCGATTATAGGGCCATCAAATTTGAATCATATCAAAGGTTGTGAAGAACGAATCAAATCAAGAAGACGATCAAAAGGGGTACCGGTACCATCTGTATTCTTTTCTGATTATTCGGTTCTCTCATGTGTGGTATGAACAACACATTCATTTTAATGTTAAAAATTTGCATATGATTTTTTATTTGTACAATCTACAACTACCTGTGTGGATTCATGTTAATCGATATGTATGTTTAAAGTTCATGGTGAATTTGTTTTTACAAATACATTTTTTTTGTTTTATGTTGTCTTCTGAAGAAAATCCTTAGTTTTCTTTGATGTACATGTGAAATTACATTGGTATTGAATGTCTCTGTGTTCCATAATTGGTATGGGTTTATAGTAATAAAACATCAAAAGGCACACCTTATTGTGAAGACGATCATGTAGGATCGTTTTCTGACCCAAACGAGTCGATCAGAAGAGAACTTGTCCAATATGAGAGGCGGAAACAAACATATTGGAGTTATTTCAGCTGAATTACACAGGAAATCACCTTAACTGTCTTGTTTATTGAAAACACAACGTTTTACAGCCAGGAGACACTTCGGCGGCACTTCGTTGCCGGAATCAGATCGTTACAAATGACAAGGCACATCAGGTATTTATAGGCATGGTGGTTTCGTACAAAACCATTTCACACGAAATAGTGATTTCATGCGAAATAGCCTTCCTATTTCGTGCGAAATAGCCTTCAATACATATTTCTCGTTTTCCGTGCCCTGATCTATCTAATACAATACAAGACTCGATACAAGACGAAGTCGACAGACGTATGCACCAACAGACTCCCCCTTGGATGTTGACGAAGTCTTCGGTGTCGAGTCTTCGGTTGTCAATCCTTCAGTCTTTATCAGTCTTCACATTTTATCCAAAGTTTCTCCATTGTAAGTATCTTCAATCTCTTTCTCTTCTCTCTCAAATCTTCTCCTTGAAAATTAATCTGGCTTTTGAGCTTTCTAATTCTCTTGATCAGATCTCTTGAATCTTTTTCTCAGAATCGAAATCCTGGCTCTTATCCTGTTTCAGCATCAGCGACTTCAAACTCCCCCTTTCGATAAGCTGGGATCGCAGTCTGGAATTCTTGATTCAGGATCTTGTCCTGGCTCACACTTTTACAGGTTCTATGACCGAAACCTGGCTTTTCTCGGACTTCGTTCCTGCACAATCTCTACCTCAAACATAAGTTTCACAAATTTAAGATTTGTCAAATTTATATCACTAGCAGGTGTCGTTCATAATGATTTAACATTTAAAAGTTTTTGATAACCACTTGTAAATAAACATTCAAAATTTTTCTCATTTTAAACAGACTCTCCCAAACCTGTTCATCATGTTTAGCACTCGGAATTTTGAAAATCAGCTCATCAACATCAGTTGTCAATTTTTTTTTTTCAAAATTTATGCTAAAACACTCTTAAAATCTTTTTGGATTTTTAATTCTAACGAAATAAAAAATATTTACAGACAATATTTTTGTGAGTTTTTGTAAGAGGATCATATCAGTTTTGAGACACATCACCAACACCGTTAAGCTTTAAACATTTTAAGTTCTAAACGATTCACTTAGATTGTCAGTATACTGATCCACTTAAATTTTCACACAAAGTTCAATTGTTTTGAGATACGAGATTAATGTTTTAGAGACTTAAACTTATACGCGTGTCCCACCTCAGAATATATTCCCGTATCCAGATCCCAATATTCAGTCTTACAGGTGAGTATACCTAGATGATATCTGCAAAGGGTTAAATGCGAGGGCCATGAGAGCTCAGGCTATTGCTTCCGCAAAATCAGAGAGATGATGGCTTCGACTTTAGGTGTGTTCCCTTTAGAGATTTTTTCTTCAACAGCACATGATTAGCATTTTGCAATGTTTCATCATTTTTTATGCTGAGGGGGGTGCTATTTTTCAAGCAAGCGAAAAGTATTATACGGGGACTAGGCCATTGCTTCCGCAAAATCAGAAGTCCCGGGATAATACCCCAGATATCACTAAGCATAAAGACCTAGTATCTCAGAAAGAGGGACCTTTCAAACAAGATTTCGGGGGGTTACCCATATATCCGAGAGATGTTCCCCACGAGATAAGTAAGTTTGAAATTTAGGTTTATATCTCGAACACAATCTACTAAGCGTGTAAAAACCTACTGGCATATCATCAGTGGGACTGTTTATCACATTTATCTTACCAATTCTTTAGCATGCTGTGATAGTCCACTGATGTACTATCATTTCCTCTTTTTACAACAAAACTCATTTTGAATTTTTCAATGTTTTTGGATTTTTCAAATTTTCCAATGTTTTTGGATTTTCTGAAAATTTCTTACTCCCCCTAAAATTCAAAACCATTAAAAAGAAATTTGAAAACAAACTGTACACAGAAAATGACAACTGTTGTGAATTGCCTCAAATTGCCATCCACTTGGCATAAACAATCAGAACTCCCCCTTACAACAAACTATTTTCCCATTAAGATTTCAAAACACTTAAGTTTGTTTTAATCAAAATGGTTTTTTCAGAAAATAAGTTTTGTTGATTTTCACAAACCATTTGTAGTTTAGGGGATTCATTCATCACATTGTTTTTTAACAAGATCACTTGTATAAAGATTTGTAACACCCCGAAAATGGGTTTGGTAATTAACCCATGTTAATACTAAAAGACGGGTAAAATACCGTTAGTGGTAAAAGTAACCCGGTAAATATTAGGATTTAAATAGTTAATCCTAATAATAAATAAAAAAATGAATAAAAGCTTTTAAGAAATAAAAGCTTAGAAGGCCCGAGTTAACGGGACCTAAAATAAACTTAGTCATAAATATTCCCGAATCCGCTAAATTAACTAGGAATATTTAACCTAGTTAATAAGTAGGAAATTGCTAAAAGAAATAAGTAGGTTGTGGCCTACTTAATAACGAACCAAACACGAGGGGTTAAAGCTGAATAACTAGAAAAGTTATTTAATAAAAACAAACACAAACACACACACACAGTGTGTGTTCTGGGGCGACATCAGGGAGCTCCCCATGGAGCCAAACCCTAACAAGCACAAATCCAAGAAATTGAGAGGCCAAATCAGTCCCAAATCGAAATCCAAGCTCGTATTCATGAACACCTAGTTGAAAGGATCACAAGGTATGTAAAATTGTGACGTTTTGATCCATCTCAAATTCTAGGTTACTTGTAAGAAACTGAAATTGAGCTTAATTATGTCATGCATGAGTGAATCTTGAAGTGATATGATGTCTAGGAGTAAACCCTAGTCAATAACATGTTAGATTTTTGGAAAATCTATGAGATTCATGATGATCCATTGATAAGCTAAGTGGGTTTTATGTTAATATGATGAACCCTAGGAAATAGATTGTTAATCTAGTGTAAATTGACAATTTACAAGTGATTTCAGAAATTATAGAAGTTAACCACTTTGTAAGATGGTTGATTATGTGAAATTTGGGCTAAGAGATAAGTTAGAGACATGATAAATAAACATGTAAAATTCTGCCCTTAAGGTGTTCGTTGAAATGCCTCAAAGAAGGCTCGAAACTAGAATTTTGTAGTTAAAACATCTAGTTGTGATGTTTCGGCTATTATGCAAAATGAGATTAAAAAGAGTTCTAAATGTGTTAAACGCGATTAGAACTTTGGTTAAAACGGAGGTCTAAAGATAACGCCTACCGGGTAATTAAAGGGTGCTAAAACTAGTTGATAACTCGAAAATGCAATTAGCACACTAATGGGCATTTGACTATTAAAAAGGTCAAACTGACCTATAATACGATAAATAGCAATTTTGATATGAAATGCATAAGGTGGAATAATCGTATTAGAGTATGATTAAACTAACCACCTTGAAAACGATGATGATAGTTGACGCGTAACAAGCTAGGTGGAAGCTTGGAGTGAAAGCGGGTCAAACAAGTCAAGCATGGAAGAAAAGTGTAGCTCGGATGCAAGGTAAGTGAAACTTACATAATTGTGTAGATTACTTGTTCATTCTATACGTTATAGATGCAACAATGCTAATATTGAAAATATGGATTTCCGATGCGATTGATACGAGTCGGAACATATAAAGATGATAAAAACCATGGTTTATGGCAAAAAGGGCAAAACGGTAAATTAATCATGTAAAGACTAGGAATTTATGAATTTCCGTCAAGGTCACCTTGTAGTATAACCTAATAATGATAGAAAGGGTAAAATGGAAATCGGTCAAGTATTGACTAATGTAAACCGAAGCCTAACGGAAACCTTTGGCGTAAGCCGAAACGGGTTGAAATTTCAAGAAAAGAAATTAAGAGAAAATGGGATTCGGTAATGAAATCCGGGACGGGATGTAAGTATGAATTAGAAATCAAAAACCATGTTTTGATTTAATAGGCAACGTTGGGCATATAGACCGAACGGGTCAAATGGTGGTGATAACACCATTTGACAATATCGATTAATTTGGTTGTCAAGTCTTATGTTAACAGGAGCGATTAGCAAATCGGATAATCGCGCCGCCATAGATTGTGTGATAAAATAAGCAAGATATAATTCGGGTCTATTTGTTGACCCAAGCCAGGTACGTATATTTTGTTGTAGTTAAAAGTGATAATTTGGTCGAATTATTTGTGAAAGTCCTTCATTGTAAAAAGAAGGATCAAAATCGACCAAAACGCCCTTGTAGGCTAAAACGAACAAATAACCCTTAGAGGTTGTTTGGAAACAAGTCTTATGATTAAACAAAAGCTTAGAATAAGTGTAGATGTTGATAGATGCAATCCGCTAGCCAAATAGCTCTAATTGAGTCTTACCGTAAAATAACAAACCGAAAGGTAAAACTCGGAACATATAGACATACACATTGAAATCCAACTCACAAGAGTTGTAGTTGATTATTTCTTGATAAGAAATGTAGGAACAAGTTGCTAGAAAGGAATGAAAGCGATTTCAAGTTTTAAAGTGCTTAAATACTCTTAACGGGTCAAAATAAGCATACGAGTGAAAACTGGTTTAAAACGTGTAATAAACCTATGATTAGAACTTAATATGGTAGGTAATATTAATTTGAAGAAGTGTATGTGATATAGAAATCAAACAATTCGTTTGTTTGATAAAATGCACAAACGGGTCAAAATTTGGAAATAGGGCGATAAGCCGAAGACTTAAAAGTCTGAAATTTTGTTAAACCGGATGTTAGATTTTAACTCCATATGATGGAGAATCAAATTACAAACACGTAGGAAGAAACGAGAGGTTAAACGGATAAACGGTTCAAAAGTTACGCGCGTTTTAGTGCGTACGAACGACAAATCAACACAGCAGAAAAACTGCACTTTCTGCTAGGCGTCGCCGACGCGGGAAGGTGGCGTCGCCGACGCCGCCTGGAAATCTCGTTTTCTGTCGACGCCAGTTGCCCCTGGTCGACGCCAGAAGTGGAGTCGTTGACGCCACCTAACTCGGAAAAATGCTATTTTTGTCATTTTTAACGCTTGTACTTGTTTGGACTTCATATTTGACTATCAAAACTAACTTTTAGGTTGGTTTTGATTATAGGTACACCTTGGATGCCGGAAGACGATCAAAGCTCAACGAAGAACCGAACACGATACAGTTACATGCTTCCGCACTTTGCCACGTTGTAAACTTTTAAACAACGAACTCCGATTACGTTATGTAGAATAAATAATAATTTGTAAAAGTTTTAATAAACCCGTAATTCCGAAGTATATGTAATCATTAATTGCATGATTATTTTCCCAAAATATACGTTAAACCTGGACTTATAAAAACGGGTGTTACAAGTTTACATCAAGTTCAACTTAATGACCTTGATGAATCTATTGTAGGAATAACTCCAAAAACTTCACAAATACGTTTTACCAAGAATGATGTCGATTCCTGCTCCACGCTTACCAACCTGGGAGCTCCAGCAAGTCAGGTTTTTCAGTTATCTTGATTCTCCCAAGCCTGACGGTCCTTGGGAGATTCCGAGTTATCAACACTCGGTTTCTTTCCTTTCATCTTCTTCTCATAAAATTCCTTTACCCCTTTGACCTTCCCGTCAATCATTTTACCAAAAATATGTTTCACTTTGGGGTTAAAGGCTTTTTCAACATCAAATTCTTTCTTTTCAGAAAAGAATTGATTTGAAATCTCAACTTTTCCAACATTTTGTTTAAAATTTTCAGCCCTCAATGGTGGAAAATTTGCATCATCCATTGGCGGGACTGACTTTTCAACTTTTAGAACAACATGTGGCTCATCTGACTTTGTGGAATTAGATTCATCACCAGAAGAACTGCTATCAGATTTCTTAACAACCCACTTGTGGTTATCAAGATTCACTTTTCTTCTGTAAAAACTTTTTGAACACTCACCAACTTCAAACTTAGAATTTTTGAAAACTTTAAATTGTTTGATTGGTGGTTCATTATCAACCATCTTTTCTTTCAGTTTAAGAGAAACTCCCTGTTTTGATTGGATTGCCTTTGGACAATTCCTGGCAATATGACCAATTGTTTTGCATTGAAAACAGGTTCTTGTCTCCTTCTTTTGTTGAGTAACATCCTTTTTTATTTCCTCTTGCTTCTTCGCAAGGAATTCTTTGTTTGTCTGTTTTCTGAACAATTTCTCCTTTTCTTCTTCAGATGATGTTCCTGAAACAAAAATAGTTTTTGGTTTATAAATTTTTTCATTTTTATGATTTTTCGGTGAAATAAATCCAAGACCTTTCCTTTTGAGATTACCATTATGGTTTGGTTTCTTTTGACAACCAGAACCAGAATTGTAACCATTTTTCTTGTTTAATCTTTGATGAACTCTTGAGGTGTACTTTTTAGGTTTTTCAGCAAGATTTACATCTTTTATTTCAAAAATATTAATTTCTGTTAGTTTGAAAACTTTTTTGATTATTTCAGGTTTAACACCTCTTATTGGAAATTCTTCATCAGAATATAATTTGTCTGAATCATTCAAAGTATATGCTACTTTGAATGTTTCGTCATTCAAATTAGATTTTGATAACAAAAATTCTTTATTATAAACCCGTTTCTCCTTTTTGACTTTTGAGCTTGACGTGTCGGATTCAAACTTTGACTCTGATTGTGACTCCGACTTTGACTCCTCTGACTCATCTCTATCCAACACTTGATCGACCACTTTCTTAATTAACTCGGACTCATGATCAGTGTCAGATGATGTAAAAGTGACATCAATGTTTTCTGGCAAGTTAACTGATAGCTCAGACTCCCACTGTAAGTTTGTTGCCTTTTTTTACTCTTTCTGAATTTGGATTTCTAGGAGAATATCCATTTTCAAGCGGGGGTGGACATTTGTTATAAGTTGCACCTTGTTTCTTACCAGAAATATTCATTTCAGTATCCTTCTTTTTTTCAGAACTCTTGTCTTCAGATACTTCCTCTTCATCAAATGCCTTCATGCCTTCAACGGTTGGATAAATCCTGTCAATAACATAAGAAGTACATGAGTAACTTTTTAATAATCTGTTTACTCTCTCTGTTTCAATCCTCTGGGTTTCCAGTTTCTGTTCCAGTACAGCACATTTCTCAATGTAATTGTTGACAATTTTTTGCTTTGTCATGAAAGCTCCTTGAAGAGTCTTCATGGCTGTTGCTTGTTCACTGCTTGATTGATTGTACTGATTCATTGCTTTGTTTAGTACATCATAGGATTCTTTCAATCTTTTCATGTTGTGAATCAAAGTACTTTTTTGCTTCTTCATTGCTTCACAATTTTCACATTTCACAGGACTCTTTTGTGCATCAGCTTCTGCTTTAACTTTGAAAGCTGGAACTTCTTTTACCTTTTTCTTTATAACACGATCTTCTTCATCATCACTGCTAACTTGCTTCTTAACTCTCTTCTTTTTCTTTCGAACTTTTCCATCATCACTATCACTCTCCTCTAGCATCCTTAAGTGCTCTTTCTTTCTGTTTGCATAATAATCATTATCATTATCACTGTCTTCTGCAACTCGAGCAACAAAAGCTTTGGCTTTTAAAATCTCTTTATCCGGACAATAATTGTCCCAACTAAAACTTTCCCAACTAAAACCTTCTGGTAATCTTTCATCATCTTGATCTATCAATTTGTTCATCAAATATGCTTTCTTTGATTCTTCAATTTCCTTCCTAGCATGAGCAGTTTGTGGTTGTTGTTGACTTGTTTGTTGGCAACTTGATGATAAATTGCTTTCCGATAATAATCATTGTTGTTGAAAGGATTTTGAGCTCCACTTGCTTCGCGGTTTGTGCATTCTCACTTGAAATGCCCTTTTTCCCTGCAACGAAAACAAGTAACTTTAGATTTGTCAAAACCCAAAGTAGAAACATTAGCATCACGGAAATCATCTCTTCCTGTGATCTGTTTGAATTTCTCAGCTCGTCTCAACACACTCGCTATACACCACTCTATATCCATTAACTCCATCTCCTCAGCATCAATTTGATCGTAATCCTCTTTTGTCAACATTGGATTCCCGATCCTTCCTGCTACTAAACTCCCATACGACTCTAACACAATCACCAATAAAGACATATGACTTTTTGCAACTTCTTCTGAGTAATTCTGATCATTTTCAAGGTTCAGTGCAATGTTGCATTGTATAACTTTACCACTTTTTGTCTTTGAAAAATTTGGATCAAACGATGGATATAAAGAAAATCCAATTTTGCTACTAGATCCTTGAGACGATCCTCCAGATGAATTTTTAGCATTGAATGCAGTTTCAATCTTTGGTGACATGTTGGTCTTATCATTGATACCTCCTTTGTAATACAGACCAATATCTTGTTCACCATCAAAATCCTTCATTCTTGAGATCTTCCGTTGTTCCACTTCTTGAGCTTCAAGTTTTTCAATAAATTTACTCAATGTTAGATTGTTAAACCCTTTCTTACTCCTTAACATCATAAGATACGTGCCCCAAACCTCATATGGCAACGCATCAGCCAACTTTTCAATCAATTCTTCATTATCTTTTGTGATGCTCAATCTCTTCATGTTCATTACTAAATTGCAATATCTTTCGATAATCTGCTTGGTGTTTTCAGTTTTTAAACCACGAAATAGATCAAACTCCTTTTTCAAAAGCGATTTTTTGTTTTTAATCATCTCTTGACTTCCAACAAACTTAGATTTTAATGCTTTCCAAATTGAATATGCACTTCCATTGTGTTGCAATAAAACTAAGATATCTTCTTTAACGGCTTGTTGCAGTAAACTGATCATCATCTTTTCATTTTTGTATTTCTTTCTCTCATCAACACTTAGGTCTTTAATAGCAATCTCCTCTTCATCATCATTTAACGGTCTAATATATTTCATTTCAACACATTCCCAAGCATCCAAATAATTTGCTTGAACCCAATTTTCAAAACGCTCCTCCCATCCTTTATACTCCTCAATATTCATGAGCTTTAGCGGTTTTGCATGGTTCCAGTTTCGTATTCTAACATAGTGCTCTGAGCAACAGTAATCGGAGCAGCAAAGGCGTTGTAAAACTCTTCTTCCATGATTCGAGTTCAAAAATTCACAAACTTAGTCTTTCAAGCGAAATAGCACAATTCAAACGAAATACCCTGTTCAAACGAAATAACCTGCAAGACAACTTCAAACGAAATCACTTCACACGAAATAAAGACTTTCACACGAAATAAATGGTTTCGTGCGAAATATCCAAGCGAAATACACTTTTGGTGCGAAATGACATGATTTCGTGCGAAATAGCTGATTTCGTACGAAATGAGAATGTTGTTTTCGTATGAAATGAAACTTTTGAAGTAATTTCACACGAAATAGTGTTTTCGTGCGAAATGAAAGTAACTCAAACTATTTCGTGCGAAATAGATGAAACTAGGTGATTTCGTGCGAAATCAAATTTCTATTTCGTGCGAAATGCTGCTGATGTCATCATCTCGGCCATGTTTTTGACAAATTGATCAGGTTTTAGTCCGATTTTAGGTCCAATTCTTACAAGGCTTTGTAAAAACACAGTTTCGCATATAATGTGAGAAAATTAGACCATTTTGACCGTGAAAAATTGTTTAATTTTGAAAAGAAAGTGTAGAAAACAGATTTTGCAGCTGAAATGGTAAGAACTCTTCCTTCTGAGCTCCGATACCACTTGTAGGATCGTTTTCTGACCCAAACGAGTCGATCAGAAGAGAACTCGTCCAATATGAGAGGCGGAAACAAACATATTGGAGTTATTTCAGCTGAATTACACAGGAAATCACTTTAACTGTCTTGTTTATTGAAAACACAACGTTTTACAGCCAGGAGACACTTCGGCAGCACTCCGTTGCCGGAATCAGATCGTTACAAATGACAAGGCACATCAGGTATTTATAGGCATGGTGGTTTCGTACGAAACCATTTCACACGAAATAGTGATTTCGTGCGAAATAGCAAGATTTCATTTCGTACGAAATAGCTGAACCTATTTCGTGCGAAATAGCCTTCCTATTTCATGCGAAATAGCCTTCAATACATATTTCTCGTTTTCCGTGCCCTGATCTATCTAATACAATACAAGACTCGATACAAGACGAAGTCGACAGACGTATGCACCAACAGATCAAACACGATTAGGCGGAGCGTCGTTTTGATTACACCTAGAAATGAATATTATCTTCTTCTTCGTGCGTGATATACATTAAATTATACATGTTTTTATCCCCCAAAACACTTCCATTTTAAGCGTTTTTGACCGAAACCGCAACGTTTAGGTACCAAACTCGGTACTTTTATATTTTCAGGTCTTAAACGGAGCACAAAATAAAAATCTGATGAAAACGGACAAATTCTGATGCATTTCTAATAAAACGGGCAAGATTCTGATGACTGCCAGGTGTGGCACGACCGTGCCAGCTATCGGCACTACCGTGCGGATCGTTCGACCTCGGAAGCACTACCAGTGCGAATGCCAGTGCCAACCTTTTCTCGGGCCGCACCACCGTGCGACCAGCCGCATGACCGTGCCAAAGCCAGACTAAGGTTTCTGATCGCCAGTGCCGACTTTTTCTCGGGCCGCACTTCCGTGTGACCGGCCACATGACCGTGCCAAAGCCAGACCAAGGTTTCTGATCAACATTATGATGACTACGCACTACCGTGCGACCCACGGCATAACCGTGCCGATCTGATGACCCAGGAAACTTGTCCACTAGTCCACTTGGCTGACCTGGGATCGGAGAAATGGCGTCACCCGACAAGACCTGGCCGCACGGCCATGCGACCCGATGGCACGACCGTGCCAAACTGAAAATTGCCTATAAATAGCAGCATTCGCTACTGATCAAAATGTTGGGTTTTTCTCCATGTTTCTGGACGATTTCTAGGTTCCGAAGCAGTCCTGATCAGACCCATTTGAAGCTTAAAGATCAACTGGAAGCATAACCGATCCAACCCATCAATTCCTTGCTTGTTTATGGTTTGATTCCTTGTTCTTGAACATGTATTTTGATTATTTTGCAAGTTATGAGCTGATGTTAGTTTATGTTTAATGAAGTTTATGTAATAGTAGTAATGAACTTGTTTCTTGAATAATCTTTATGTTGTAATCTTGTTTGTATGAAACTTAGTACTTTTTCATGTTTGAATCTTCATGATTATATAATGAATGTTTCATTGATGTTGAGTTCCTGATTATGTTTGATTATCTTGGATAATGAATATGTGGTTAGTGGGATGGTAACTATTTCTTGATTAATCACTTGTTTGTAGACTTTGGTTACACCATGAAACCGGACCAGGGTATTGGTTTTATACAAGATATATCTTATTTTGATTAGGAATGCTTTCTTGCACGTAAGGGTTCTAACGAATTATATGGTGTTGATTACATGTTCTTGAATGTGGTTTATGATCCTTGTTTAGTAGTTTTGGTCTGAAATTGCTGACATGGTAGATTTATGTTCAAGACTTGTAAAGGTGAAATAGTTTGTTATATGATCTACTTAATTGCTTATCCTCGTGGCTGTATTGTGACCATCGGTATTTCTTTCTTTGATAAGTGAGGTTAGGAATCCAGACCCGGTAAATAACCTATCTTTAAAGGTTCGCATGAATAAATATCAATAGCTCGCTAATGAATGATTTTAGGTGGTTAACGTGTGACCATCGCGTTAACTTTCCGAAGAATCATAATGCTAGAAATCCAGACCCGGTAACTAGCTGTCTCGAAATTGGAAAATTGATTAAGTGCTTTTGTGACATATCTGATAGATAACATGTTTAGGTTGTTTGTGAAACGAGATAATAGTATATGTATGTTTTAGATGTAATTTAGATAACTTAGTTTAACAACCATTCACTTATCCTTTTTTCTAGTAAAATAATGACAAAGATTTAGTACCTAATAACGCCCGTGTTCCATGGATCAATATCTGGCTCTTACCAATACTTTGCTACATATATGACGGGATACACTTGTCCTTTGTTGTGTGTGTTTTAATGTTAAGGTATAAACCATTTTTATAAATATAAAACACCAAGTTACGCCCGGGTGCGATTGTAAATACTGTAAATAAATGTGTATAGTCGCGCCCACATCAAGTTTTTGGCGCCGTTGCCGGGGAACACGACGAAATTTATGGACAATCCGAGTCATTAATTTACCGGTGTACATACTGTGAATACTTGTACATTTTTGTATTTATCTGTTTTCTTATTTACTAACTTGTGAATATTTAGCCTAGCACGCCCAGTAGGACTAACTTTTGACTAACTTTTCTTTTTCTAACCACTAACCAACTAACTACTAACTTTACTAACTGACTAACCACTAACCTTACTAACATACTAACTTTTTATTTTATTGCTCGACTAACATTTTTCATTTATTTATTTAATTCAGTTAAGTGTTCGGGATCGAACCATTCATTCATTTAATTCATTTATTCATTTCGTTTCAGTTATTTCAATTCAGTCATTTCATTTACATTTATTTATTTTTTTCATTCAAGTACAGTTATTTTAGTATTTCATTTCTTTATTTCAATTCAGTTATTTCATTTCTGTTTATATTTACATTTATGCCCGTGTTCGGAATCGAACCGCTTTTATATATTTTATTTCATTTATTCATTTATTTTCATTTATTTATTTACGTTAATTTATTCATTTATTCATTTCTGTCCATTTAATTATTCAGTTAACTGCAATTTATTCATTTATTTTGTAATTATTTATTTATTTACTTGTTCGGAATCAAGTAGGCTTGTTTAAATTATTTATTTATTTACTCCATAAAAATAAAATAAAACTTTCTGATAAAATCATCAGATTTTCTGATAAATTCGGTTTTCTGATGGATTCTGATAAACCCATTAGATTTTCTGGGACAACAATTTACATTTCTGATGAATTTACAAGATTTTCTAGTAAGTTCTGATGGATGTATCAGAAATTCTGATGAAAAGACAATTTTCATCAGATTTTTATCAGACCTTATTAGATTTTCTGATTAAAAATAAATAAATAAATAAATTTAACGTTTACTCAGATTTTCTAGTAAATTCTGATGAATTTATTCGAATTTCTGGTAAAAAAAAACAAAATAATTTTTTCAGATTTTCGATGCGATCATCAGATTTCCATAAAATTTCATCAGATTCCATCAGATTTTCTGATAAAAAAAATCGGACTTAAATAAATAAATAAATAAGTATTATAGTATATATATATGTGTGTGTGTGTGTATATATATATATTTATAATAGTATAATATATTACATTCTTTTTCGGTATAATGCTTTCCTTTTATTTGTAGGTTGATGTCCTCAACCCCCATACCCGCTATTGCTGAGCCAGCCAACGAACCAGAACCTAACCTAAGAAGAAGTAGGCGGCTTCACGAAAGATCCCGTGTTATTGCACAAAGAATTGTTGCAGCAATCGATGAACCGGTGATACTTTCTGATAGCGAGAGTTTAGAAGACGATAGAGGAAACATCATGGCAGAAGACGACCGGCCATTGAATGAGACCGGCCGACCAGAAGGATAGGGCTTGCTACCGAGCATCGCCCGACCTACAGTAATTGCACCTTGTTTTGAAATCAAATCTAGTATTATTAATATGTTACAAAATTCGGTGCAGTTTGATGGGAAGGATCACGAAGATCCGGGCCGACACATCGCTTCGTTTTTCGAAGTGTGTTCGACTTTCAAAATTCGAGACGTTTCTGAAGACGCAATCTGTTTGCGGCTCTTTCCATTCTCTTTGCGGGACAAGGCCCGATCTTGGCTTTTGTCACTTTCGGCAGGATCCATCACGAGTTGGAACGAGATGGCAGAACTTTTCATGCAAAAATACTTTCCTCCAGAAAAGACAGCCAAGTTGAAGAATCGTATTATGACATTCAAGCAGGACGACGGGGAATCTCTACACGCTGCGTGGGAGAGATTCAGAGATCTTTTGATTGATGTCCCACATCATGGGCTGTCCAAAAGGCAGCTTGTACTTAATTTCTACCAGGGACTCAATTACGACTCACAAGAACGTTTAGATGCATATGCAGGAGGTGATCTTGGAACAAAACACCCAATGAAGCCTACGCAATTATAGAAAAAGCTACCTTGAAGTCAAGTTCTCGACACAGTGGGGTGCGAACTAAAGCATCATACATTCCTGGCGTTCATGTTGTGGATACGTATACGGCTCTTACAGCACAGATTGGAGCTTTGGCGGCAAGACTTGATCAATCTCAAAACATTTCGCATGTTAAATCATCATGTGAGCAGTGTGGAGTTTCGCACGAGCCAGGTACTTGTGAGAAAGGTGTTATGTTTACAGGACACAAGGAAGTGGATTATTTGGGCAATCAAATAAGGCCCCAAAATAACCCCTACAGCAACACGTACAATCCGGGATGGAAGTATCATCCAAACTTTGGGTGGAAATCCAGTTCTAGGAACCAAAACCCACTCGGATACGCTCAGCGTGCTCCCGCGCCACAGCTGCCCCAGGGACAGCCTTAGCAATCTCAGGGTCAGTCCTCCTAGCCACATTACCATCATCATGGCTCCAGTAGCAGTTCCCAGCCTCACGCCTCTCAGAGTAACTCTAAGCTAGAGGAGATGATGGCACAGCTGTTGGGAAACTTTGATTGTGCTAATCAGATAGCTGAGAACCGCTACCAATAACACGAGGAACGATTCATGGCCCAAGAAGGGGAGATGCGAAGTCAGAATGCTTCTATACAGACCATTGAGAATCAGGTTGGACAATTGGCTAAAATGTTATCTGAGAGACCCCCGGGTGGTCTTCCAGGAAACACAGAGCCGAATCCGAAAGGGCGAGTCAATGCCCCGCACGTTTAACAAGTGTGGGAAAAATGAGTCTAGCTATCGACTTGCTGACAAATTTAGCGAGCGTGTTTTCACACGCTAAGGGTATTTTTGTAAATATTAACTTTATCGCATTTATTTCCTTGTTCGTTAACTTATTCTGTTTTTAGTAGGTTTGAACAAGATTGATTCATGTCTTAGGAAGTTTTGAAGTTAGTTTAAAGTTAAAACATGTAAAAACCTTGCAAAAATGGTGAAATCTATTTAGAAAAAGGAGTTGAAGAGCATTCTGTTACTTCTGTATGCAGAATGTACAGATGAATCATGGTCGTGCACCTGATCCGCACGACCGTACACTTCATAATCACAACTGACCAAGAACAACGTGCATAAGGTGGTCGTCGAACATGCACTACCGAGCGGACCGATTGCACTACCGTGCACAGCGGCACCACGTTGCGAACCACAGTGCACAGGTTGATGCGCACTACCATGCACGACTTTTTAGCAACAGTAATTTTCAGGGTATAAAAACTAACTTTAAAAAAATTAATAATAATAATAATAATAATAAATAAATAAATAAAAACCCTTCAAAATTACTAACCCTGGCCACACACCCGTTCTTGGCTCTCCCACTCCTAAAACCAACCAATTTTTGCAAGGATTTAACTCGAATCTTCAATCAAGGTATGATTCCTTACTTGTTTTTAGTGTATGTTTGTTTTTGTTTAATAATGGATTTGGTTTTAGTCATCTAACGGTTTGATCAATAGTATTAATTGTTGTTTTGGTTAGTGACGTACTTGGCAAGTATATAGGGACGCACACAGAGTTGAGAAGACTTATATTCAAAGTCTATTCATACAAGTCTACTTCAACTCTAAGGGAGTACTTCTATCCTTTTTCACACTTTAGTTTAGCTCTTCATAATCGCTTAACTAAGACGTGTTTCACATTGGGGACAATGTGAAGTTCAAGTGTGGGGAGGGGTATAAGGGTTTAACTTTGTTTGTCCTTGAGTGTCCTCGTTTTTGTATGTATTTATTTTGAAAAAAAAACTTTCAACATACAAAAACGGTCAGTTGTGTTCTTTAGAAAGCATCAAATTTGATCAAAACCGACAAGCCAAATCGATTTTTGAAAAAGATAACTAAAAGCATGACAAACAAAAAGAAAAACTTGCATATTTATCTTTACATTTATACCTATTCCTTCCGTTTTCGTGAGCATATTTTTGAGTCTTTTATTGCTTTCTTGACATGCTTATTGTTTTTTTTTCGGAATATGAGTGAGCCGGATGTTTTATGCAATTTAGAACTTGTCAATAGTATACTTTTCAAAATCATAAATATGAAATTGCATGAATATGATAGAGGCACTTAGGATACCCTTCTTGTGTTAGCCTTTTTCTTTGTTTATATCCCGCACCCAACATTATCCATTAATTCGCCATGTTGAGCCTATTTTCCGTGTTTTTCCAATTTTACCCAACTACTTAGCCTAATTAACCAAATTTAGCCTTTTTTTATTTTTAAACCTTTGTGTTAAAACTCGGTCAAAGTTATTATCTAACTAGATTGTTCGTAATTATTTAGTTTGTAAAAATATCAAAAAAAAAAAGAAGAAAAAAAATAGAGATCGAAAAAAAAAACAGATTAAAGATGATCAAATTAGAGCAATTTTAAGCATTGAATAGTACAAATATGTTGTTTAGCTCGAAAAGGGTAAAAATCGTCTTTAAATGCGTTACTTATGTATAGTTGTTGATTCATTTACGCTTGTTAGAAATAACCACCGAGTTTTAACCGTTTAGCCAGTTTTATATATCCATTCCACACCCTTAACCATAGCCCATCGTTACAATCATCAAAGACTTCTTGATTTATGCTTTATCGCATATTAAATTGGTGGAGATTAGATCTTTTGACAAGCTTATGATATTGCACGATTCATTGACTTGGCGTTGAGTGTTTTACACATACACATTACATGTATGATTCATAAATATAACCGAGTGTGTGTGAACATTGTGAGAAATGTAAAGATTTGCATGCTAAGTCGATCGAAACTGGAATCATTGATTTTTGGTTATCTTTATTTATATTCGCATACGCTTGTTTGGTCTAAAATCTTTGATGATTGACTTTTTGGAAAACCGGTTGACCATCGAAATAAACTAGTAACTCTGTAAATTTTTAGATTCGTTCATTTGCTTTATTTAAGTTTGCCTGAGGACAAGCAAAGTTCAAGTGTGGGGATGTTTGATATACGTTAAATTATACATGTTTTTATCCCCAAAACACTTCTGTTTTAAGCGTTTTTGACCGAAACCGCAACGTTTAGGTACCAAACTCGGTACTTTTATATTTTCAGGTCTTAAACGGAGCACAAAATAAAAATCTGATGAAAACGGACAAATTCTGATGCATTTCTGATAAAACGGGCAAAATTCTGATGACTGCCAAGTGTGGCACGACCGTGCTAGCAATCGGCATTACCGTGCGGATCATTCGAACTCGGAAACACTGCCGGTGCGAATGCCAGTGCCAACCTTTTATCGAGCCGCACCACCGTGCGACCCGCCGCATGACCGTGCCAAAGCCAGACCAAGGTTTCTGATCAACATTATGATGACCTCGCACTACCGTACGACCCACGGCATGACCGTGCCGATCTGATGACCCAGGAAACTTGTCCACTAGTCCACTTGGCTGACCTGGGATTGGAGAAATGGCGTCACCCGACAAGACCAGACCGCACGGCCGTGCGACCCGATGGCACGACCGTGCTAAACTGAAAATTGCCTATAAATAGAAGCATTCGCTACTGATCAAAATGTTGGGTTTTTCTCCATGTTTCTGGGCGATTTCTGGGTTCCGAAGCAGTCCTGATCAGACCCATTTGAAGCTTAAAGATCGAGTGGAAGCATAACCGATCCAACCCATCAATTCCTTGCTTGTTTATGGTTCGTTTCCTTGTTCTTGAACATGTATTCTGATCATTTTGCAAGTTATGAGCTGATGTTAGTTTATGTTTAATGTAGTTTATGTAATAGTAGTAATGAACTTGTTTCTTGAATAATCTTTATGTTGTAATCTTGTTTGTATGAAACTTAGTACTTTTTCATGTTTGAATCTTCATGATTATATAATGAATGTTTCATTAATGTTGAGTTCCTGATTATGTTTGATTATCTTGGATAATGAATCTGTGGTTAGTGGGATGGTAACTATTTCTTGATTAATCACTTGTTTGTAGACTTTGTTTACACCATGAAACCGGACCAGGGTATTGGTTTTATACAAGATATATCTTATTTTGATTAGGAATGCTTTCTTGCACGTAAGGGTTCTAACGAATTATATGGTGTTGATTACATGTTCTTGAATGTGGTTTATGATCCTTGTTTAGTAGTTTTGGTCTGAAATTGCTGACATGGTAGATTTATGTTCAAGACTTGTAAAGGTGAAATAGTTTGTTATATGATCTACTTAATTGCTTATCCTCGTGGCTGTATTGTGACCATCGGTATTGCTTTCTTTGATAAGTGAGGTTAGGAATCCAGACCCGGTAAATAACCTATCTTTAAAGGTTCGCATGAATAAATATCAATAGCTCGCTAATGAATGATTTTAGGTGGTTAACGTGTGACCATATCGTTAACTTTCCGAAGAATCATAATGCTAGAAATCCAGACCCGGTAACTAGCTGTCTCGAAATTGGAAAATTGATTAAGTGCTTTTGTGACATATCTGATAGATAACATGTTTAGGTTGTTTGTGAAACGAGATAATATTATATGTATGTTTTAGATGTAATTTAGATAACTTAGTTTAACAACCATTCACTTATCCTTTTATCTGGTAAAATAATGACAAAGATTTAGTACCTAATAACGCCCGTGTTCCATGGATCGATATCTGACTCTTACCAATACTTTGCTACATATATGACGGGATACACTTGTCCTTTGTTGTGTGTGTTTTAATGTTAAGGTATAAACCATTTTTATAAATATAAAACACCAAGTTACACCGGGTGCGATTGTAAATACTGTAAATAAATGTGTATAGTCGTGCCCACGTCAGTGCGCCCCATAAAACTTTGGGATTTTAACAACCAAAGTTTATTTATAGTAATAACGTCGCAAAATTGACAATCAATGTTCAACAAGCAATTAAGAGGCGCAACTTAAATTCACAATCAATGTTTACCAAGCAACCAAGAGGGGCAACTTATTGTAAAGCCATAAACCGATTCATTGCGTCTTTTACGGAACCGTCATGACTATTCCGGTAACATCCTCCGGATTTATCATCCAAAGTTTGTTCATAGTAATAACACATCAAAATCACAATCAAGTTTTAAAATATAAGTGAGGGTGATAGTACAAGTGGAACCAATCAGATCCCCCCACCACTGAAATCCTCCGTGCTACCACCGCCTTCAGGAACAAAACGTCCAGTAACACTGAAATAAAAAAGAAATGGCTCAATGGGCAGATTCTTGGCACACGGCTGAGAAGAGAGAAGCCGCGATGAGATCACTCGCTGCCACCAATACTATGGAGGAGCAAGAATCAAAACGTGCTACGGTTCCATGCTTTCATAGTTGTGTTTACATCATCTCTGTCATGATATTACTACGGATGAATGTTTTTTTCACTGGTTGTAATTTTGAAAGTGAAACCCATGTTTTACCAAAACTTTAACCTTATTTTTTTGATACATCAATTTCTTTTTTTAGCAGAATTTGTGGTTTTGAAAAAATATGAAGTTGTGATTAAAATTTAAAGGACAGTTTATATTTTACCATCTTTTGTTGTGAAGTATTGGCAAGCATAATTTGTTTGATATACGTAAGTTGTAGAATATGATATTACATGATTTGTCATGATATTACTATGGGTGAATGTTTTTTTCAGTGGTTGTAATTTTGAAAATGAAACCCAAACTTTAACCTTATTTTTTATACATTAATTTCCTTTTTAGCAGAATTTGTGGTTTTGAAAAAATATGAAGTTGTGATTAAAATTTAGAGGGCAGTTTATATTTTACTATCTTTTGTTGTGAAGTATTGGCAAGCATAATTTGTTTGATATACGTGAGGAACATATAGATTCTTTTAATTAAATAATGGGATTGTTTAATGTTCATACTTCTGCCTACTAAACTATATAATTATGTTATCGAATTGTCTTTTTGTAATTCTCAGTGATAACTAACATCTAATCATTAGCAACACGTAAATGAATTCAGTTTAATTTAAAAAAATTACATTTTACGTTTCAATCTAAATTTTGTGATTTAAGACACTTTAACGTACATGTGTGATTCAACATTTAATCTATTTTTCCGTTTAATAGCCCCATTAGAACGCGTGGTTACTAGGTCGACTTAGTTTTTATTTCTATGTTTTACGTTTCGATCTAATTTTTATACATTAACACACCGCAACGGGTTCATAATTATTACATATACTTTTCGATTGGTTATATGGTAGTCAACACCAGCGTTGGCAAATGCACGTGCTATGAACGCGTCGTTTGTCCCCAAGGCGTGATGCAAAAGAAATATTATAACCAACATCCCGCCGCAATGCGCAGGTTGACATCAACTCGTTAGCTTTGAACATCTAACCCGTGATGACCGGTAAACCAAAGCATTTAAATAAAAATCCTAACAAAACGACCTTTAAACATCTAACCCGTGATAGCAAAGTCATGGAATAGGATCAAATACAAACACTTAAGTTTGTAAGAAGCGTAAGAACCAACACATAATTGACAAGTGTCCATCAATAAAAAATTAGTTTAGGGGTAATTTAGACCTTTTGACCATATTTATTTATAACTAATTAAAAATAATTACAAAAAAATATAATCAGCACAACATTATATAATTAGCATAACATCCTTAATCATTCTTCATTATCAGCATATCGTCCTCAATCGTTCTCCATTATCAACATAAATGACATTAGCACAACATCCTCAATCGTTCTCCATTATCAGCACACCAGATGTGTTGATTCTATATACTTTTGGTGTTTGTTTGTATTATTTTGTAATTAACACATAATCAGCACGTTATCAGCAGAATTATAAAACACATTTTTTTTAACTTTTTTTAAAAATCACTTTTATAAATACAAAAAAGGTATAGCAATATGGTACTCATATTAAATATAAAAAAATACTTGATTTTATGGTATATATTTTTTTTAAATAATGAAGTATATAAAAGTTATTTTAGTTTAAAAAACCTTGGTGGAATTTGTATTTAATGGAAAATGATCAAATGACTAGCAATTTTACAAAATTACCCCTGACTTGTTAGTACTAATTTTTAATTATAAGGGTTTTATTTATAATCAACATCAACCTTTGATTTAAATTATCAATGGCTCAGATCTATTCTTACGGTTCTTATAATTAGCACTGTTTGTACATGATCTCAACTCGCAAACTCATTTTACTAGCTTAAAACACTACTAAATCCATAAAATTATAAACTAATCTAACTTTAGAAATAAAAATTGCCACTTCAAAAAAACAAAAAAAAAAACTTAAGATATATAGAAGTCAAAAGAGTCTACCTTCTTTCTTTGCATAAACACTCCACCAGCATCACCATGTTCTAAAACCACCACCACCACCACCACCACATCTCCTCCCAGATCCACCCAATCACCACCACAAAATGGCACACAACGAACGCGACACCGTCCCTCTCAACCAATCCTCTCAATCCGACATCGATGAGATTGAAAACCTAATCAATTACTCAGTCCAATCCACCGTCCTCCCCGCACAACCACCATCGCCACCACGAGCATCAATTCCGGTGTCTTCTTCTCCGTTCATCCAATCCAATCTTCCTCCGCCGCCTCAGAAACCGGCATTTGTTGCTCCTGCCGTACCGCCACCGGTTTCTAACCGGAGTTCGAACGGTCAACAACAGCCGTCGAGTATCACCGGATTCGGATCTCCGCCGAACACGTTGACGGAGCCGGTGTGGGACACGGTGAAGCGAGATCTGTCACGGATTGTGAGTAATTTGAAGTTAGTTGTGTTTCCGAATCCGTTTCGTGAGGATCCGGGAAAAGCGTTGCGAGATTGGGATCTGTGGGGGCCGTTCTTCTTTATTGTGTTTCTAGGGCTTACTTTGTCATGGTCTGCTTCTGTGAAGAAGGTTAGTCAGTTTGTTTGTTTGTTTGTTTTCTGTTGTTTGTTATATCTGTTCAGATTTAGGGTTAATATGTACTGATATTGGATTGTAGATTGCTAGATCTTATGTTGTTATGTGTGAATTGAACTGGATTGTTATTAGATCTGATGAAACTGTAATTGGACCTAATGTTTAGGACTTTAGGTCTATGAGTTTATGAATGATAATCCTATAAAGAAGGGTTAGGTGTCTTCGTGTTTAAGTCTTTCTGTTCAAAGAAGTACTTTAGACTCTTGTGATTGGTGTATATGGTACATTTGATCTTGTTCAAGTAATGTGTTCATATCTTCAATACCTATATTTAGGCTTAATATAGGTAGTGTTGTAGATCTTAAGTTATATGATTATAGTTGCCAACGGCGAATAGCGGACGATAGCGACAAGCGACCTACACGCTACGTAGCGATAGCGATGAAATAGCGGGCACTATTTCATGTTTAGCGATACAGTTGAAGAAATTTTTAGAAATATTTTATATGTATATTTTTTCAAAAAAAATTACAAAAATCCCGCTATATGCATAGTTGTCAATAGCGATCGTAGCGATCGCTATAGCGCGCTATGTAGCGTATAGGTATAGTGTCGCTATTAGGGTTGTAGCGATGGATAGCAAGAATAGCGACACCTTATTGTTTGTATTTATTTTTTTTAATATAAATAGCAATTAAATATAGCAATAAAATAACTGGATTTTAGGTTTTTGTTTTATATACATGTAAAATAGCATATATACCAGGGTATTTTGATATGTACAAATAAATTTTTTTCTAGTGTATCGCTATTTATAAAATAGCGCCCGCTATTTATCGCTATTCGCTATGTAGCATATAGGTACCTTATCGCTATTTGTCGCTATTCGCCATTAACAACTATGTATATGTCGCGAAATCCTATATAGCGCTATATTGGATCTGCTGAAACTGTAATTGGTTGTTTGCTTTACAGCTTGCATGTGGTAGATTGTTGATGAATTGGCTAGGGGAATTAAGGAGTGTAGTAATGGTGGACGTTGGTGTAGATTTAGGAGTAGGTTTAGTGAGTATGTGAGTTAGACGTTCTAAAGAGAATTTATATTTGTAGCTTGCTACTTTGGTCGGCCCTATTTTCCATCTTCATGAATTTATGAGTGATAATGCTAAGAACAAGGATCGACACATACTATATTCCATAGATCATTGATGTAATCTCATTGCTATAGGAAGTCTGAAACTCATTACCTTCTCTTGATATGGTACATGACTGATGTTTGTTTAAGTATCCTCATGTAGTTTAGTGTCGTTTCTTGATGCAAGACGGAATTGTAAACCGTCACGTACCTTGCAAAAAGTTGTAGATAGATCGTAGCAATTTTTTAAATAGAACCTAAGTGAGAGAAGCTTTATTATTATATCAATAATTATCCCAAACTATTACAAATAACCTTTATTTGTAGGTGGTTCTAGTAACCGAAGTATTTAGTTTGGTTTAAAGTAACCAACGTATCAAATATGACTTTGAATGAAATAGAAAGTGTAAACGAAATTCTTAATTTGCTTAAAATGACTAATGTTTTAAACTTAGTTAAAGCAAAGAATAACAACTGCCAATCTAAAACAATAACAAAATTATTAAAAAGTTAATTTTTGGGGGAGCTATATGACTCGTTTCTTCATTCTTTTTTTTATTCCCACTAGTTCATGTATGAATCAACTATCCGAGTTATCGGTTCTCATCATCTTTACTTGAGTTTTATTGTTGTACAAAGATAATGAAATGCTTAACAAGTGCGTCTTTCTGCTTCATTTTTTCTTGGATTTCCCACATTTCTATGCAAGTTTTCATATCTGATTACTATATCTTTGTATGCTTGTCAAGATCAGTAGAACATCTTAAAGATCTAGGTCACCTATGTTCAAATTATCTCATTATACATTTTAGAAGTTGCTTGAATGTAATAATAGATAATTGCCCACCTTGCTAATTTTGCAACAGTTTCTGCATCAACAAGCCTTCTAATTCAGACAGACCGGGGCACACTAGTAACAAGACACATTAGACATGCATACCATTGTAAAACATCAAATTATATCATTAAATTAAACTAAACATATCAACCACACGCATTGCATATAAACGTTTATATTGTTCCCGGTAAATAGTCGAAGTATGTGCTTATCTATGGTAGAGAATTTGTTTGTTTGTAAACTTTATACATTTGAGAAAATGGTGTATAAGTTCAAGTTCAATTAGACTTGGGAATATGATTCTATATATTTATTTTTTGTTAAATTGAAATTAAACAAAGAAATATAATGCTTGCTGAATTATAAATAGATAACATCTTGTTTATTAAATTCTAGCTTGCTATGTAACTGATCTTGGTCAAGAAAGTCAAAAATAAACCAGATGAATTCATGTATGTTGTTGCCTTTGTTTAAAAAGGCACGTCTGAGCTACAATCTGTCTTGGTTTTAGGGTGGATGCATAAAATTTAGTATGAAAAGTAAACTGTAGGAGTAACATCCAAAGGAAGCAGTAAGCACGAAAGCTGTAAATTTGATTTAAAATATTTTGTAATATGTATATTTGTTTTCTTGCAGTCTGAAGTTTTTGCTGTTGCCTTTGCACTACTTGCAACAGGTGCTGTCATCTTGACATTGAATGTGCTGCTGCTGGTACTCTCTCTCTCTCTCTCTCTCTCTCACACACACACACACACACACACACAAACCAATGAACTTCGTAGGAAAGGCTTCGAGGACGAAACCTCTTTAAGGGGAGTAGATTTGTAACACCCCAACAATGGGTATTGGTAATTTAACCCCGTTAATATTAAGGAGCGGGTAAAGTACCAATAGTGATAAAAGTTAACCTGTAAATAAAATAAATAGGAATAATTAACCTAGTTGATTATTGGTATTGTTAACAATAAATGTCGGATGATACCCAATATTAGCTAACATCCTAAACTTGAGGGGCCAAAATCGTTTAAAAATGAACATGGCTTTAACAGATGAAATTAAAACCATTAGGAAATACATGGATTCACTAGTTAATATACCACGAGTCTCACTGATGAATACACATACCCGTAAATCAAATAGTTCCTATATTTAGTGGTTCTCACTGGGATCACCCCCTGTGTAGTATATCTATCTATGTTGACAAAAGCGAGCTAGGTGCGCGCCTAGGCGCTCAGGCGCAGCGAAGCGCAACTAAACCGCCTGGTGGAGAGCTAGGCGCAAATCTGCGTCTTTTGACAACATAGATATCTATATCCTTATGTGTGTGTCTGTGGGTTGTTCATTGATAAAAGTAGATATATAATTATATACTAAGAATTTACATATGCATGAATCTTTGGAGAAGAGATTTAAGGATTGTTTGGATGTATCACCGCGACTGTGTGATATTGAATATTTAGAATCAGATAATCAAAGTTAATAAAAACATGTTATGGACTTGTAGGAAATAGTGTCTGTATGTACAGTGCTATGCTTTTAGAAGTTGTAATAACAAAATTATCAGATATTTAATAAATCAATAAATGACAGAAAGAATAAAGTTTTATATATTGTTAAAATATTCAGATTTTGAATATAACAAATATATTTTTACCAACAAATACTGTATGTAAATTGTTTGGTAATAGCATACTTAATAACAAGAAAGTGTTGCGAAGTAAATAAAAAAGCTATACATGTAGGGTAACTAACTCAAATCTTTTTCCTAAAATAATTAGATTTGTGGTTGGTAACTAGTGTGGGCGCTCGGGGGGCAAAAGTGAAATGGTACTAACTTTAACGTTATTTTACTAATTTCGTGAAAATAATGTTAAAAGCGGCGGATGGTTAATCATGCATCATGTGGTGACGTTGATAGCTAAAAGACACCGTACATGCACCAATCAGTCTCTGTCCTGATTGTTTGAGTGTTATGTGTCTTAGGTCCAAGGCTTGATACAAAACTACAATCGAGCTGGGGGTCTCACCGGAAGCAGCCTCTCTATTCCTACGGGGTAGAGGTAAGGCTGTCTACATCTACCCTCCTCAGACCCTACCTTAGCTTTGCTATTGGTGGGATTTACTGAGTATGATGATGATGATGATGATGTGGTTGGTAACTAGTATAAAACCAATTATTTACCCAATTACCCTTAGTTAGTTAGATAATTATAATATGCATTTATCCAAACACTAGAAGCTTGAAGTTGCAAATAATCAGCTTTCCTAGGGATGACAATGGTTTTGAGTTTTGGTAATCCCAGTTCTGTAAGCGGGTATCCGTTGGGTTTGCAGGTTTAAAGCCTTTCGTGACGTTGGGTTTTTTATAATTCAAAACCCGATCTTTAACTTACCCAATATACCAACTTGAAATATGAAAATACTCAACTGCATTTCTAACATCTCTATGTTATAACAATTTTAAGTTTCTAACAATGCAAATTACCGTTATTCTACTTTTTATGATTATATAATATATTAGTTCATTCGTTTTCTGTGTTTGTAAAATAGTATCCAATGGTGTGCTTGTTTGTAGGGTGGTCATATAATCTTCTTCCAGAGTCTGAGTCTATTAGGCTACTGTCTATTCCCCCTGGACGTCGGAGCCTTAATCTGCATGTTGAAGGACAATGTGATCTTAAAAATTGTTGTGGTTTGTGTGACATTGGCATGGAGCTCATGGGCCGCGTATCCATTCATAAGCATGGCGGTCAACCCGAGAAGAAAAGCACTCGCTCTTTATCCGGTTCTACTCATGTATGTATCAGTCGGTTTTCTTATCATAGCCATTGATTAATATCATAACTCCATTACACAAGATTCTTTTATAGCGTTGTCGTGTTACATTTCGTTCGTTTATCCATCCAACGGACACTTTTGTATTCTATGCGGAATTGGTCTGTTTAGTGTTTGTTATCCGGAACCGATCTTTCTATGTTATGTGTAAGGAATTTTTGAATGAATGATAATATAATATGATATGATGTTTTGTTAAATAAATATATCTGAGTGTGCTAAACTTGGGGTGAAACCGTAAAAATAGTTAGTGGGAATGGAATCGTATAATAGGTAATAGCAAAATTGTAAAATTTTGAAGTTGTCTGGTAAAATTATTGGAGCGACCTATCACTAAATACCGTATTATTGTTATTATTATATATTATATATATATAATACAAGATACAAGATGTTAGTTGTAGGATTTTTTCTTATTTCTTAGTTTTGAAAGTCTAGTTCTTTATCTCATTGCTTTGGTCTTCGTAATGTCCTAAATTATCAATCCAAGTTTCAGTAAACAAACGACAAAACATTAAATGAAGAACAATACGATAATGGTTCTTAATTTTTAGGGTTTTAACATGGGGGTGTGATAAATACACTCAAGAAAAAGATTAATATACTCAAAAGTCAAATTTAGTAATGATTAACTATTTTATTATATTATTTTGTTATAAAGTTAAAAGTAATAATTATGTTTTATTATAAAGTCAAAACTAATAATTATCTTTTTTATGTTAATTTATTTTATAATACTTTTGTTACTTTTTTATATTTTGTTATACTATCATTAGTATTAATATCAAGAGTGAATTTCAAGGATTGTCCTTTATCTTTATACCCATTTTCAGACGCTGTCCTTTATGTTCAAAGTTGACGAGTTTTGTCCTTTATGTTTTCATATCATATACGTTTTGTCCTTTAGGCCTAACCCAGTTAGTTTTTTTCAGTTAAATTTGATCATTTGCTTTGCACATGAGGGCATTTTTGTCAATTCAAAGGTAAGTTCAACGGCAGATTTACAGCTCAAAGCTTCTGCAACCTTTAAACTGACAAAAATGTCCTCATGTGCAAAGCACATGACCAAATTTAACTGAAAAAACTAACTGGGTTAGGCCTAAAGGACAAAACGTGTATGATATGAAAACATAAAGGACAAAACTCGTCAATTTTGAACATAAAGGACAACGCCTGAAAATGGGTATAAAGATAAAGGACAATCCTTGAAATTCACTCTAATATCAATATTAATAAATAAATAATCAAGACACTTTATTATAAACTAGTATTTTCACCTGTCGCGCGTTGCGGCGGCATCGAAAGTTAAAGTAACTCGAATTATCCACTCGTTTCCGAACAAAATTTACGTCACAACACAGACCAACTGAAAATGTACATAAAACTAAACATGAAAACGTATTATATGTAACCCGGCTAAAAAAAATTTACGTCGAACATAAATCAACTTAGATTTGTACCGAAACGTAATTAAAAATAAGCACGTAAAAATAGTATTTTTAAGTTAAAAGTTAAAATATGGTACCATGCGTTGCAACGACATCAAAACGTAAAGTAACTCGAATTTATACTGCCTACTTGTATTCTTACAAAATTTATATCAAAACGTAGACCAACCGAAATTGAACATAAAAATAAGCACGTAAAACTCGAGAGGATTAAAATGACATTTTACAAAGTTTTTATAATGTCGATGGGGTGCAAGTGTCGACGCTGAGTTAAAACAAAAAAAAAACTGGGTATTTTGGTTTTCTTATAAAATTCAGTTAAATCCATAAAAAAAGATCCAAACTTTGTTAAAGGGCATGTTGTTTTAGTTCATTTTAGCATCTGGGTCTTGTTGTTCTAAGCAATCTTTACTAAAACAATCATTAACTTTAATATTTAGATATAACTTTTTCATCATACGTATTTTATAAAAAAAAACTTAAAAGTGTATTTTTTTTTTCTGTTCAGAAAAGTTCATTTCTTATTTTTTTGAACATGTTTTTATTTATAAGTAAAAAACGTATTTAGTTTTTTTTACCTAAAAAATCTAGGGGGGAAACATGATAAAATTTAATGTATCTATACGATCTATTAAAGGAGCTTAGAAGCTGATGTAATTTTGCCTACGTGTCATCATATTAGCTATGCCATATTGGATCAGCTGATGTCATAATTCGGATATAAATCTATCTATTATAAAAAAAACTTCAAATATAGTTTTGGCTTCGTTTTCAAAATTTAAACATGTCTCTCTCTCTCTCTCAAATATAGTCTGACTTCATTTTCAAAATTCAAGCTGTAATTTCAAACATGCATCTCTCTCTCAAACCTGCATCATTCTTCGTCTTCTCAACCGTCTAATAGGAAGGTCAGTTTCCATCTATTTTAGGGTTTTTAGATTTGAGGTTTTCTTTTCATTTTGATTTATTAAGGTTTTTTATACATCAGTTAAATCGTTGATACTCTATCCTATTAAGGAATTGATTTTAGGGTTTTTACGCTAAAATCATCATCGGCGACTGTCGCCTTTCTAATATCTTCCGATTAACATCTGACCAAAGCATGTATGTATTTTTTCGGTACGTATTCCTTTGAGCTGCGACGATTGATTTGATTTCTTTAGTATGCTCTTAATTTTTTGTTTTTACGATTAGGTTTGCTGGTGTTATTCATCAGTAGTTGCTGCTCAATTGATGCTCTTAATATTGTTATGGTTTTTGAAAGCATCTGATAGATTGGATTGAAGTTATACACTGAATATTTTGTGATTAATTTTGTATAGGCATTTGATAGGTTTCTTCATATTATTTGTGATTGGCAGTTTGGAGCTTGATGAACAAGGTAAGGTAGAATCAGTGGTCTTGAGCTGTTTCTCAGGTTCATCATCGTGATTAATTTTTATTCTTTTATCACAATCATTTATATATTAATTTTACTTAACCCATATCGTTTAACAATTGGGAGCCGTTTCAGTTCAAGTGCCCTCTTGGATCACTATTGGAAGCCTAAGAGCAACCAGGTTGTTGTACTCTTGATCTGTAATGTTCTAACCCTAAAATTCTTTCATGATTCGTATTCTTATGTTTTATCTATTTTGTTTTTCAGCATGAATTGAAAGAGGAAAGAAACAAGATCAAGAACATGTATGTGAAGTGATTAAGATTTTGTTGGGTTATTGGAATATATGGAGATTGATTGGCAGCTCTGTTTCTTAAGATTTTAGGTTTAATGGCTCTTCGGTCACTTTGGTAAAATCTTGCTTCTTTTTTTGTTTTATAAATTAACAATTTGTGATTTAGGATTTTAGCTATATTCATCATGTTGTTTCTTATTTCGTACAGAATATTACTATTTGGAATTATCGTAGTTGGGTAATTAATTTCAATATTTCGCCATGCCACACTTGATCCGCTGAGCTTGATAATGAATCTGATGCAGATTTCGGACTTCGGTTCTGCAACAACTGATTTTAGAACTAATTTACATGCCTCTTTATTTTAATTTGAGTATTATTTAATAAGAGCAGTTCATTCATTACATTTACCACAATTGTGCTAATGAGACATCTGAAGATCATTGTGGTGAACCAAATAGGGAAAGAGAAAGATCTGGTTACATGCAATGGGATTTCGATGACCAAACAAGTAAGAGGTATGTGGTATTGTTAATAGTTATGACACGGATATGATTTAAAACATGTTTATTATTTTTGGATTTTTACCAACAAAAAAAAGTTTGTTTGACTTTTGAGAGTCAAAGTAGCTATGTTTGGCTTCTACGTTGTCAAGAATATAATTTACTTTCTTTATATGAGATTGATAACTAACTGAACTGTTTATAACATATTTCAATTGAAGCATTGTGTTAATGATATTTATTTTATGGTTTAATTATAGCTCAAAGCTATGTAGTGCAGAATATATCTTGAGAAACATCTTATTTGACTTTAGGTAATCAAAGTAATTACACTTTACTTCAAATTATGAAGTGATTGTTACTTGGTGTAGAAAATATTGATAACGAGATTAAAATATATAAAATATATTTATTGGTTTCGCATTTCACCACCAAAGAAATGTAAATTTATATCCCAAAATTTCCATCACGGACTTTTGCGAGTCAACCATCTTTGGCTCTTAATAGATAACTATAATACATATCTAAATCTTTAATAATTGAATTCATTTTATGTATATTTAATATTTGTTGCTTTAATATTTGTTGATATACAATTAGCAGGTTTTCAGTTGGTGTCAAGTTAGAAGACCTTTTGAAACTCACAACAACAACATAACTTTAATGCATTCCCTCTGCAAGGTACCAGTTCAAGTGGCTTATGAAATTTGTTGACTATAAAAAGGTAGTTTGACAATAGATAGGATAATGCTGGTGCATTGCTGTAACATGTTACAGACAATTCAAAATTATGTATTTTGTGAAATCAGTTGCATTATGTAATGCCTGGTTTTTTGAGTTTGGACTTTCTATTTCAGGAATATTATAGTAGTTTCGTTTTTTTTGTATCAAACTGAATTAACTGAAGTGAGAGCAAGAATAGGAGTAATCTGAGTATAGATTCTGTGATTAACGTGACATGGGGGTTTTCGGTTGATTCGGATCGCGGTGTGAGGTATTTTGTTAGGTTGTATTTTTGTGATATAGAGTTTGTCATTGAGTCAGTTTTATTTCAATGTATTTGTTAACCGGTAATGTTGACGTATAAGGATCTTGATCTTTCTTTGTTGTCGTTTTGTTTGTTGGCATCTCCGTTTTATGTGGATTTTGTTGTTGATTTAGTTGTGGGGAAGCCGTTGCAGTTAACAAATGAGTCCAGAGAATTGTATTTATTTATTTGCTACTTAGAATTTATGGGTTAAGGTTACTTTTATATATATATGATAACATTGGTTGACATCTGACAAATACAGGTTTCAAGTTCAAACCATTTGGGCCGCATTACTTTGGCGAATCAAAACAACGATGTAACACCCTTATTATTATTTAAAGGTTTTCGTATACTTTACGAAAATAAACGAGTAATTATGATTTCAAATACATTGAAAATACGGGTTCATTAAAAACTTTTAAAGAATTAGAACTATACAACATAACATGTGTGAGTTTCGTCATTTAACATAACAACGATACATAGTGCGGAAGCTTGTAACTTAATCGTGTTCGGTTCTTCGTTGAGCTTGATCATCCTCCGGTACTGTAAGTATACCTACAATCCATAAAACATGAATTGAATCAGTCATACGTAGTTTAAAACGTGTCAAAACGAGTCCAGGAAGCTGAACTGATTGAAATACAAATTTTTCAACAAAAAGGGGTTCCTTCGCGCCACGTGACGGCGCCATGTTGCTCCCCCGCGTGGCGTGGGGGAGGCACTTTTCCAGCAGGTCTGCAGCTCAGTTCAGCTATGCCAGTTTTCACGGAAACGGCCATAACTTCTTCGTTATTGATCCGTTTTACCCGATTCTTTTTCCTACACGTCCGTAATTTAATACTCTATCTTATGGAGTTAAAATCCTACATCCAACATAAGAAATTTTGAGGCTTCTAAGCCTTCGACTCGTTACCTTTTTACCGAATTTTAACCCGTTTATGCATTTTATCAAACAAACGTATTTATTTGATTCTTATATCTCATACACATCTTCAAGTTAATGTTACCTACTATATTAGGTTCTAATCATAAGTTTATTACACAATTTAAACCCGTTTTCGCTCGTATGCTTATTTTGACCCGTTAAGGGTAGTTATGCGTTTTAGCCTAGAACTTGTGCCTTTCTTGTGTCGCTACAAAAGTTCCATATCTAATTGACTACAAATATTCCACCACAACTATTTTGTGGTGGATTTATCATAATGGACCCATTTTTTCCAATTTTTACCCATCAGTTGATCATTTTACGCAAACGACCACTTTTGAGCATTTGACCCGCGAATGTGCATTCCTATGACCTTTATTCATGTCTAATGATTCCATAATCTATATGCAAGTTCCTAAACGACCCCTATGAGTCGTTTGCCCAATATACCCTTCAAGGGTGTTTTGGTCAACTTTAGTCCCTCACTTCACGGCGAAGGACTATCACTAAATATTTTGACCAAAATTGTATGTTTAACCAAAAAAAAGCTTAGTTATACGTACCTGGCTCGGGTCAAAGTATTGACCCGTTTACTTAACTTTTGCTTTAAATCTTTACAGTTAAAGCAATGCAAGCTTATGTTATTTCCTGTGATTACAAAACTTAACAAGCAATTATCAAATGTTATTGTCAAATGGCGTTACCCACACCAATTGACCTATTTAGTCAAATTGACCATTTGTCTGTATGAGATGGTATTTAAGTACCATTCCATCCCCTTTAAACCTATCCCGGTTTTCCTTGTACTCGTTTTACTTAAAACCGTTTTTGTTTGTTCGTCACTACATGACTAATTTACCATTTTACCCCTTTACCATAACTTGTGATTTCTTACCATTTTCCCTTCGTTCCGACTCTCATTGAATCGTGTCGGAACATCCTATGCCAACCACTTAGTAGCATTCATATACTATACTTGCAATCATGTTATTTGTAAATAATAAAAAAAGGCGTAAGCTTTACTTACCTCGCATCCGAACTACGCTTTTCCTTTCCTTCTTGATTCGTTTGACCCACTCCCTCATCAAGCTTCCACCTAGCTTGTTACGCGTCAAACTATCATCATCGTTTTCAAGGTGGTTAGTTTAATCATAATTTAATACGATTATTCCACCTTACGCATTTCATATCAAAAATTACCATTTATCGTATTATAGGTCAGTTTGACTTTTTAAAAGTCAAATGCCCATTAGTATACTAATTGCATATTCGAGTTCATCAACTAGTTTTAGCATTCTTTGATTAACTGTAGGCGTTATCTTCAGACCACCGTTTTAACCAAAGTTCTAACCACGTTTATCACATTTAGAACTCTTTTTAATCACATTTTGCATAATAGCCAAAACATCACAATTAGGCATTTTAACTACAAAATTCTAGTTTCGAGCCTTCTTTGAGGCATTTCAACGAACACCTTAAGGGCAGAATTTTACATGTTTATTTATTAAGTCTCTAGCTTATCTCTTAGCCTTAATTTCACATAAATCAAACTTCTTACAAAGTTGTTAGCTTCTATAATTCTGAAGTCACTTCACAATTGTCAAATTACACTAGAATATCACCCAATTTCCTAGTGTTTATTAAAATCTACATAACCCACTAATCACCTTCAATGGTGATAATGGATTTTACTAAAATTTCACATGATTTCAACTTGTATTTGTTTAGGGTTTGTCCCTAGACACTATAGTTGTTCCTAAATCATCATAAGACACACATGCAACCATAATTTCAGATTTTCCCAATTTCATGAGAATTTCAAGTTGAGAGTTTTCATCAAATTTTACATACCTTGTAATCCTCTTGTGATGAGGATCAATAATCTATGCTCGGTTTTCGTTTTGGACCAGATTTGCACATCCAATTTGAGAGTTTTAGTGAACTTTTAGGGTTTGGAGAGTGGGGGATCGCCCCTGCTTGTTCTTGTACGACCAGACATCCCAAATGGGGTGTTTGGTTTTGTTTTTAATTAGAATTAGAATTAGCAACACAAGTTTCAATTTTAACATCTTTGGCCCCTCCATTTTCCTTAGTTCCTAATTTAAGTGTTTTAACCCACTCATAAGTCACTATCTAACTAGGTTAGAATTATTCCTAGTTAGCTTAGTAGGTTCGGGAAGTCGTAACCCGTTTTACTTTAAGTCCCGTTAAATCGGGCCTTTATCTTTCTATTTTCTTGAAAGTTCTTATTCACTTTAAGTAAATATTAAGATTATTTAAATAAATTCCTAATCCTTGCCAGCTTACTTTTACCACTAACGGTACTTTCCCCGTCTTTAGTATTAACGGGGTTTAATTACTAAACCCGTTTTCGGGGTGTTACAAGTCTACCCCCCTTAAAGAGGTTTCGTCCTCGAAACCCTTTTCTTACATAATTCATTGAGTTTAAACTCAATGTATTTGAGCCGAGAAATCTTTTAAACATTACTTATATTTTTTAACCAATCGTTAGTATTACCCGAAAAGTACGGTAACATCTTTTTGGTTACTAATTGTCTACATATCTCATACGACATAGTGTAACTTCGAAATAACGTAATCTGGTTATTTCCACTAGTTTAGTTAACTTAGCGATTTCCATCGCTTTTATATATTATCAAACTCTTGGTGAATCTGTTACCTTGACCCGTTTAGAGGTCTTTAGTAAAATATTTCACTTTTAGCAATAATTTCTTTTGTTTTCAGTTTTTTTTTATTCGGTTCAGTTATACCGAATCCACCGCTTAGAAGCAAACCAATTTTTTATTGATTTGAATTACTGGCCTTAACCGGTCTTACTAACTAGACTTATTAGTCCCGTTACTTTTCACCGCTCGCTTGGTTATAATGTGATTTTACTTCACATTACATTTCCTAACCGTGATCGTGTCACATCGTGTTTAGTTTGTATCAACCTTTCATTTTCGAAAATATCACTTCTCGAATATATCGTCTTGCGCCTATCAGTGTTAAGAATTGTATCTTTCATGCTTATTATTTAAATTACTTTCAGAATTTATGTTTGTAAAAACATTATTTCTTACTAAAACCGAAGTTTTAGTTTTAGGATCTTCTCTTTAACTTTTGTCAATTATCCATACAAGGATATTGACAGTCCATAATTTATTCTTTTACAGTCTTAGTTTTATGCGGGGATTCTCAACCGATTCCCTAGCTTTATTTAATTAACCCATAGGTTTTTATCACTTAGCCTGATGGGCTATTTTGATTAGACTTTCACCTCTTTAAGGCGAAGTCCTTATAACTTCTTTCTAATCATGACCCGTGGGTCGTTTTAGTCCCGTGGATCTTTCATTTGTTTATCACCCTAAAGGTTATGTTGATCCCGTAGATCACTCCTTACTCATGTCATTCTTAAAATACATGTTTGGTGTCAAGGCACCCCGTTTTTGTTCGAAGAATCGTTTGGTTTCAAGCTTAGGTCCCGTTAACCTTAATTGTAGTTTCATGGCTATAATTGTTTTCTTTCGGACAATTTTCCGATTTTATGACTTCTCACGTCATTTATGCATCAATTCTTCTTATGCTTACTGTTATTTGCTTTGCATATATTCTTTTTTGGTTATATCCCATTATCGGGCTCATTATTCTCTTGCATTTAACGCTACCTTTATCTGGCTAGCACTCATTTGTGCCATTCGGCGTTATATTGTATTCAACCTGTTTAACCTATTAATGTGAAATCCATCACTTATAAACAATCAACTTTATTCTTTATTCAACCCATTCGACTTCGAATAGTTGAACATATTTACTCACAGTTTCTATATACGAGATTTTATAGTCATAACTCGTAATCCAAGTCCTTTGATTTTTCAACCTGCGTTCACGTCTCTTGGTTTACGCATGTGTTTAATTCTTACCCGTCAACCGTGTGTTTTACCGAAGTCGTTATTATTGCAACCCTCCCGGTATGCATTAAGACCTCGTTTCATTTTTATATTCCTACTTTGTCTTTAAGTTTGACGTTTTACAAAAACGACCCGTTAAGGGACATATTTGCATTTTCCGGGTTCGAGTGTAAGTACACTCCCTCCCAATACTTGTCTAAATCATTTTACATGCTTGCGTTTTCTGGGTTCGAGTGTAAGTACACTCCCTCCCAATACCTGTCTAAATCATTTTACATGTTTCTTTGTCCCTTCACTCGGGCTCATTATCCTAATGTAATACGCTTCCGTCACTCGGTTGTGCGTTTACATTATTATCAAATATTTTGCTTATCCGATTCATTTGGGTACTTTTCAATTAGTCCCATTCACCCCGCCCTTACTACATCAGATGTAAACGTGTCCGCCATAAGAAGTTCATGGTATCATATGCCACCACTTACTTGGCCAGAGTAAGCGATTAACACATGACACGCATGACCTTTTTATAGTTTTCACATCACGCCCTATGTAAGTAATGCCTCTATTGGTTTCTCTTGGAAATAATATCCCGAACACATTTTCTATTCGGGTTTTTCCAAGTTTTTAATCTACATATGCAACTTTCAATTTCTACATATTTGTTGCATATTACTATTTGTCCAATTATATTTAAAATGTGCACCTGGTAATGCTTGCCTTAACGGGATTTCTTGCCATTACTTATTTGCGATCGTTACGCGATTCAGGTCCTTGATGAGTATGCTCTTCTTGTCATATCTCGGACCGTTCCATCATCATATCCACAATTCGTTTGACTCTCGTCGTCTTCAAACGTGAGTGTCCTTCAAATAAAACATTCACAAAAGTTAGTAACGTCAACTTCAATAGTCGCCCGTATTATAATACAAGGCTTTTTCTACTAAACGCGTCAACGCGCGTATTTTCATCAACCATATCAATCATTTTAATTGGGGTAACGTGTATCACACGATAGCCCTATGTGTTGTTTACAACACTTTAGCATGCTAAACTATTAACATACATGTACTTACCGGATTTGCGATCAAGCCTCGAACCGAACACATTTGTCAACAACCTTGAACTCTGATTACCAACTTGTAACACCCTTATTATTATTTAAAGGTTTTCGTATACTTTACGAAAAAAAACGAGTAATTATGATTTCAAATACATTGAAAATACGGGTTCATTAAACACCTTTTAAAGAATTAGAACTATACAACATAACATGTGTGAGTTTCGTCATTTAACATAACAACGATACATAGTGCGGAAGCTTTTAACTTAATCGTGTTCGGTTCTTCGTTGAGCTTGATCATCCTCCGGTACTGTAAATATACCTACAATCCATAAAACATGAATTGAATCAGTCATACGTAGTTTAAAACGTGTCAAAACGAGTCCAGGAAGCTGAACTGATTGAAATACAAATTTTTCAACAAAAAGGAGTTCCTTCGCGCCACTTGACGGCGCCATGTTGCTCCCTCGCGTGGCGTGGGGGGAGGCACTTTTCCAGCAGGTCTGCAACTCAGTTCAGCTATGCCAGTTTTCACGGAAACGGGCATAACTTCTTCGTTATTGATCCGTTTTACCCGATTCTTTTTCCTACACGTCCGTAATGTAATCCTCTATCTTATGGAGTTAAAATCCTACATCCAACATAAGAAATTTTGAGGCTTCTAAGCCTTTGACTCGTTACCTTTTTACCGAATTTTAACCCGTTTATGCATTTTATCAAACAAACGTATTTATTTGATTCTTATATCTCATACACATCTTCAAGTTAATGTTACCTACTATATTAGGTTCTAATCATAGGTTTATTACACAATTTAAACCCGTTTTCGCTCGTATGCTTATTTTGACCCGTTAAGGATAGTTATGCGTTTTAGCCTAGAACTTGTGCCTTTCATGTGTCGCTACAAAAGTTCCATATCTAATTGACTACAAATATTCCACCACAACTATTTTGTGGTGGATTTATCATAATGGACCCTTTTTTTCCAATTTTTACCCATCGGTTGATCATTTTACGCAAACGACCACTTTTGAGCATTTGACCCGCGAATGTGCATTCCTATGACCTTTATTCATGTCTAATGATTCCATAATCTATATGCAAGTTCCTAAACGACCCCTATGAGTCGTTTGCCCAATATACTGTTTTGGTCAACTTTAGTCCCTCACTTCACGGCGAAGGACTTTCACTAAATATTTTGACCAAAATTGTATGTTTAACCAAAAAAAAGCTTAGTTATACGTACCTGGCTCGGGTCAAAGTATTGACCCGTTTACTTAACTTTTGCTTTAAATCTTTATAGTTAAAGCAATGCAAGCTTATGTTATTTCCTGTGATTACAAAACTCAACAAGCAATTATCAAATGTTATTGTCAAATGGCGTTACCCACACCAATTGACCTATTTAGTCAAATTGACCATTTGTCCGTATGAGATGGTATTTAAGTACCATTTCATCCCCTTTAAACCTATCCCGGTTTTCCTTGTATTCGTTTTACTTAAAACCGTTTTTGTTTGTTCGTCACTACATGACTAATTTACCATTTTACCCCTTGTCCATAACTTGTGATTTCTTACCATTTTCCCTTCGTTCCGACTCTCATTGAATCGTGTCGGAACATCCTATGCCAACCACTTAGTAGCATTCATATACTATACTTGCAATCATGTTATTTGTAAATAATAAAAAAGGGCGTAAGCTTTACTTACCTCGCATCCGAACTACGCTTTTCCTTTCCTTCTTGATTCGTTTGACCCGCTCCCTCATCAAGCTTCCACCTAGCTTGTTACGCGTCAAACTATCATCATCGTTCTCAAGGTGGTTAGTTTAATCATAATTTAATACGATTATTCCACCTTACGCATTTCATATAAAAAATTACCATTTATCGTATTATAGGTCAGTTTGACTTTTTAAAAGTCAAATGCCCATTAGTATACTAATTGCATATTCGAGTTCATCAACTACTTTTAGCATTCTTTGATTACCCGGACGTTTATCACATTTAGAACTCTTTTTAATCACATTTTGCATAATAGCCAAAACATCACAATTAGGCGTTTTAACTACAAAATTCTAATTTCGAGCCTTCTTTGAGGCATTTCAACGAACACTTTAAGGGCAGAATTTTACATGTTTATTTATTAAGTCTCTAGCTTATCTCTTAGCCTTAATTTCACATAAATCAACCTTCTTACAAAGTTGTTAGCTTCTATAATTCTGAAGTCACTTCACAATTGTCAAATTACACTAGAATATCACCCAATTTCCTAGTGTTTATTAAAATCTACATAACCCACTAATCACCTTCAATGGTGATCATGCATTTTACTTAAATTTCACATGATTTCAACTTGTATTTGTTTAGGGTTTGTCCCTAGACACTATAGTTGTTCCTAAATCATCATAAGACACACATGCAACCATAATTTCAGATTTTCGCAATTTCATGAGAATTTCAAGTTGAGAGTTTTCATCAAATTTTACATACCTTGTAATCCTCTTGTGATGAGGATCAATAATCTATGCTCGGTTTTCGTTTTGGACCAGATTTGCACATCCAATTTGAGAGTTTTAGTGAACTTTTAGGGTTTGGAGAGTGGGGGATCGCCCCTGCTTGTTCTTGTACGACCAGACATCCCAAATGGGGTGTTTGGTTTTGTTTTTAATTAGAATTAGCAACACAAGTTTCAATTTTAACATCTTTGGCCCCTCCATTTTCCTTAGTTCCTAATTTAAGTGTTTTAACCCACTCATAAGTCACTATCTAACTAGGTTAGAATTATTCCTAGTTAGCTTAGTAGGTTCGGGAAGTCGTAACCCGTTTTACTTTAAATCCCGTTAAATCGGGCCTTTATCTTTCTATTTTCTTGAAAGTTCTTTTTCACTTTAAGTAAATATTAGGATTATTTAAATAAATTCCTAATCCTTGCCAGCTTACTTTTACCACTAACGGTACTTTCCCCGTCTTTAGTATTAACGGGGTTTAATTACTAAACCCGTTTTCGGGGTGTTACAAGTCTACCCCCCTTAAAGAGGTTTCGTCCTCGAAACCCTTTTCTTACATAATTCATTGAGTTTAAACTCAATGTATTTGAGCCGAGAAATCTTTTAAACATTACTTATATTTTTTAACCAATCGTTAGTGTTACCCGAAAAGTACGGTAACATCTTTTTGGTTACTAATTGTCTACATATCTCATACGACATAGTGTAACTTCGAAATAACGTAATCTGGTTATTTCCACTAGTTTAGTTAACTTAGCGATTTCCATCGCTTTTATATATTATCAAACTCTTGGTGAATCTGTTACCTTGACCCGTTTAGAGGTCTTTAGTGAAATATTTCACTTTTAGCAATAATTTCTTTTGTTTTCAGTTTTTTTTATTCGGTTCAGTTATACCGAATCCACCGCTTAGAAGCAAACCAATTTTTTATTGATTTGAATTACTGGCCTTAACCGGTCTTACTAACTAGACTTATTAGTCCCGTTACTTTTCACCGCTCGCTTGGTTATAATGTGATTTTACTTCACATTACATTTCCTAGCCGTGATCGTGTCACATCGTGTTTAGTTTGTATCAACCTTTCATTTTCGAAAATATCACTTTTCGAATATATCGTCTTGCGCCTATCAGTGTCAAGACTTGTATCTTTCATGCTTATTATTTAAATTCCTATCAGAATTTATGTTTGTAAAAACATTATTTCTTACTAAAACCGAAGTTTTAGTCTTAGGATCTTCTCTTTAACTTTTGTCAATTATCCATACAAGGATATTGACAATCCATAATTTATTCTTTTACAGTCTTAGTTTTATGCGGGGATTCTCAACCGATTCCCTCGCTTTATTTAATTAACCCATAGGTTTTTATCTCTTAGCCTGATGGGCTATTTTGATTAGACTTTCACCTCTTTAAGGCGAAGTCCTTATAACTTCTTTCTAATCATGACCCGTGGGTCGTTTTAGTCCCGTGGATCTTTCATTTGTTTATCACCCTAAAGGTTATGTTGATCCCGTAGATCACTCCTTACTCATGTCATTCTTAAAATACATGTTTGGTGTCAAGGCACCCCGTTTTTGTTCGAAGAATCGTTTGGTTTCAAGCTTAGGCCCCGTTGGCCCCGTTAACCTTAATTGTAGTTTCATGGCTATAATTGTTTTCTTTCGGACAATTTTCCGATTTTATGACTTCTCACGTCATTTATGCATCAGTGCTTCTTATGCTTACTGTTATTTGATTTGCATATATTCTTATTTGGTTATATCTCATTATCGGGCTCATTATTCTCTTGCATTTAACGCTACCTTTATCTGGCTAGCGCTCATTTGTGCCATTCGACGTTATATTGTATTCAACCTGTTTGACCTATTAATGTGAAATCCATCACTTATAAACAATCAACTTTATTCTTTATTCAACCCATTCGACTTCGAATAGTTGAACATATTTACTCACAGTTTCTATATACGAGATTTTATAGTCATAACTCGTAATCCAAGTCCTTTGATTTTTCAACCCGCGTTCACGTCTCTTGGTTTACGCATGTGTTTAATTATTACCCGTCAACCGGGTGTTTTACCGAAGTCGTTATTATTGCAACCCTCCCGGTATGCATTAAGACCTCGTTTCATTTTTATATTCCTACTTTGTCTTTAAGTTTGACGTTTTACAAAAACGACCCGTTAAGGGACATATTTGCATTTTCCGGGTTCGAGTGTAAGTACACTCCCTCCAAATACTTGTCTAAATCATTTTACATGCTTGCGTTTTCTGGGTTCGAGTGTAAGTACACTCCCTCCCAATACTTGTCTAAATCATTTTACATGCTTGCGTTTTCTGGGTTCGAGTGTAAGTACACTCCCTCCCAATACTTGTCTAAATCATTTTACATGTTTCTTTGTCCCTTCACTCGGGCTCATTATCCTAATGTAATACGCTTCCGTCACTCGGTTGTGCGTTTACATTATTATCAAATATTTTGCTTATCCGATTCATTTGGGTACTTTTTAATTAGTCCCATTCACCCCGCCCTTACTACATCGGATGTAAACGTGTCCGCCATAAGAAGTTCATGGTATCATATGCCACCACTTACTTGGCCAGAGTAAGCGATTAACACATGAAACGCATGACCTTTTTATAGTTTTCACATCACGCCCTATGTAAGTAATGCCTCTATTTGTTTCTCTTGGAAATAATATCCCGAACACATTTTCTATTCGGGTTTTTCCAAGTTTTTAATCTACATATGCAACTTTGAATTTCTACATATTTGTTGCATATTACTATTTGTGCAATTATATTTAAAATGTGCACCTGGTAATGCTTGCCTTAACGGGCTTTCTTGCCATTACTTATTTGCGATCGTTACGCGATTCAGGTCCTTGATGAGTATGCTCTTCTTGTCATATCTCAGACCGTTCCATCATCATATCCACAATTCGTTTGACTCTCGTCGTCTTCAAACGCGAGTGTCCTTCAATTAAAACATTCACAAAAGTTAGTAACGTCAACTTCAATAGTCGCCCGTATTATAATACAAGGCTTTTTCTACTATACGCGTCAACGCGCGTATTTTCATCAACCATATCAATCATTTTAATTGGGGTAGCGTGTATCACACGATAGCCCTATGTGTTGTTTACAACACTTTAGCATGCTAAACTATTAACATACATGTACTTACCGGATTTGCGATCAAGCCTCGAACCGAACACATTTGTCAACAACCTTGAGCTCTGATTACCAACTTGTAACACCCTTATTATTATTTAAAGGTTTTCGTATACTTTACGAAAATAAACGAGTAATTACGATTTCAAATACATTGAAAATACGGGTTCATTAAACACCTTTTAAAGAATTAGAACTATACAACATAACATGTGTGAGTTTCGTCATTTAACATAACAACGATACATAGTGCGGAAGCTTGTAACTTAATCGTGTTCGGTTCTTCGTTGAGCTTGATCATCCTCCGGTACTGTAAATATACCTACAATCCATAAAACATGAATTGAATCAGTCATACGTAGTTTAAAACGTGTCAAAACGAGTCCAGGAAGCTGAACTGATTGAAATACAAATTTTTCAACAAAAAGGGGTTCCTTCGCGCCACGTGACGGCGCCATGTTGCTCCCTCGCGTGGCGTGGGGGAGGCACTTTTCCAGCAGGTCTGCAGCTCCGTTCAGCTATGCCAGTTTTCACGGAAACGGCCATAACTTCTTCGTTATTGATCCGTTTTACCCGATTCTTTTTCCTACACGTCCGTAATTTAATCCTCTATCTTATGGAGTTAAAATCCTACATCCAACATAAGAAATTTTGAGGCTTCTAAGCCTTTGACTCGTTACCTTTTTACCGAATTTTAACCCGTTTATGCATTTTATCAAACAAACGTATTTATTTGATTCTTATATCTCATACACATCTTCAAGTTAATGTTACCTACTATATTAGGTTCTAATCATAGGTTTATTACACAATTTAAACCCGTTTTCGCTCGTATGCTTATTTTGACCCGTTAAGGATAGTTGTGCGTTTTAGCCTAGAACTTGTGCCTTTCATGTGTCGCTACAAAAGTTCCATATCTAATTGACTACAAATATTCCACCACAACTATTTTGTGGTGGATTTATCATAATGGGCCCCCTTTTTTCCAATTTTTACCCATCGGTTGATCATTTTACGCAAACGACCACTTTTGAGCATTTGACCCGCGAATGTGCATTCCTATGACCTTTATTCATGTCTAATGATTCCATAATCTATATGCAAGTTCCTAAACGACCCCTATGAGTCGTTTGCCCAATATACTGTTTTGGTCAACTTTAGTCCCTCACTTCACGGCGAAGGACTTTCACTAAATATTTTGACCAAAATTGTATGTTTAACCAAAAAAAAGCTTAGTTATACGTACCTGGCTCGGGTCAAAGTATTGACCCGTTTACTTAACTTTTGCTTTAAATCTTTATAGTTAAAGCAATGCAAGCTTATGTTATTTCCTGTGATTACAAAACTCAACAAGCAATTATCAAATGTTATTGTCAAATGGCGTTACCCACACCAATTGACCTATTTAGTCAAATTGACCATTTGTCCGTATGAGATGGTATTTAAGTACCATTTCATCCCCTTTAAACCTATCCCGGTTTTCCTTGTATTCGTTTTACTTAAAACCGTTTTTGTTTGTTCGTCACTACATGACTAATTTACCATTTTACCCCTTGTCCATAACTTGTGATTTCTTACCATTTTCCCTTCGTTCCGACTCTCATTGAATCGTGTCGGAACATCCTATGCCAACCACTTAGTAGCATTCATATACTATACTTGCAATCATGTTATTTGTAAATAATAAAAAAGGGCGTAAGCTTTACTTACCTCGCATCCGAACTACGCTTTTCCTTTCCTTCTTGATTCGTTTGACCCGCTCCCTCATCAAGCTTCCACCTAGCTTGTTACGCGTCAAACTATCATCATCGTTCTCAAGGTGGTTAGTTTAATCATAATTTAATACGATTATTCCACCTTACGCATTTCATATAAAAAATTACCATTTATCGTATTATAGGTCAGTTTGACTTTTTAAAAGTCAAATGCCCATTAGTATACTAATTGCATATTCGAGTTCATCAACTACTTTTAGCATTCTTTGATTACCCGGTAGGCGTTATCTTCAGACCACCGTTTTAACCAAAGTTCTAACCACGTTTATCACATTTAGAACTCTTTTTAATCACATTTTGCATAATAGCCAAAACATCACAATTAGGCGTTTTAACTACAAAATTCTAGTTTCGAGCCTTCTTTGAGGCATTTCAACGAACACCTTAAGGGCAGAATTTTACATGTTTATTTATTAAGTCTCTAGCTTATCTCTTAGCCTTAATTTCACATAAATCAACCTTCTTACAAAGTTGTTAGCTTCTATAATTCTGAAGTCACTTCACATTTGTCAAATTACACTAGAATATCACCCAATTTCCTAGTGTTTATTAAAATCTACATAACCCACTAATCACCTTCAATGGTGATCATGCATTTTACTTAAATTTCACATGATTTCAACTTGTATTTGTTTAGGGTTTGTCCCTAGACACTATAGTTGTTCCTAAATCATCATAAGACACACATGCAACCATAATTTCAGATTTTCCCAATTTCATGAGAATTTCAAGTTGAGAGTTTTCATCAAATTTTACATACCTTGTAATCCTCTTGTGATGAGGATCAATAATCTATGCTCGGTTTTCGTTTTGGACCAGATCTGCACATCCAATTTGAGAGTTTTAGTGAACTTTTAGGGTTTGGAGAGTGGGGGATCGCCCCTGCTTGTTCTTGTACGACCAGACATCCCAAATGGGGTGTTTGGTTTTGTTTTTAATTAGAATTAGCAACACAAGTTTCAATTTTAACATCTTTGGCCCCTCCATTTTCCTTAGTTCCTAATTTAAGTGTTTTAACCCACTCATAAGTCACTATCTAACTAGGTTAGAATTATTCCTAGTTAGCTTAGTAGGTTCGGGAAGTCGTAACCCATTTTACTTTAAGTCCCGTTAAATCGGGCCTTTATCTTTCTATTTTCTTGAAAGTTCTTATTCACTTTAAGTAAATATTAGGATTATTTAAATAAATTCCTAATCCTTGCCAGCTTGCTTTTACCACTAACGGTACTTTCCCCGTCTTTAGTATTAACGGGGTTTAATTACTAAACCCGTTTTTGGGGTGTTACAAACGAGCAAGAGAATTGTTTTTTGTGAAGATGTTTTCAGATTAAAAAATGTGAGAACTTGAAGAAAGTCAACTTTCAGAGTAGGTTAATTATGCTGGTTTTGGATTGAACATCGTCACTAGATGTTGTATGAAACTGCATTGGCTGGTAATTTCTTTTATAAATTGGTTGGATCGTTGGTTTTTATGTTGTTGTAATTTTATGGTAATTGGAGGTTTTCAGTTATTTTAATTCTCAAAAATTGATTGATTGAAAATTAAAAAGAAGCATGGTTTTAATGTTGTTTTTTGATTGGAATTGTTATGTTTTTTAATATTGTTGTTGACTGATGATGATTCTGTTATTCACAATTTAAGTATATTGCATGCATGTGATCCCAATTGTGATTTTGTTGATTTATATGGATATGTAATGTAGAAAAAATAGGGTATTTTGTTCTAAATGGTTAATTTCCATGAACATCCTGTTTAATTTGAGTGTTTATAATCTTAAATGTTTGTGAACAATGTATGATCAATCTTAAATTTATGTGTACTGGTCTGCAATTATTTTATTTGTTGGGTTTTAAGGATTATTACATTTAATTTGCTTTTATGATCTTGATCAGTATTAAATATGATTTTTCTTCGTCATATATGGATTTTGACATGATTTTCTTTTAATTAAACCGTAGGTGCTTACGAATGGTATAGAGGTGAAGTTATAAAAGAATGTGCTTAGTGTGATTGAAGCTTCTACTGGTAATGAAGATGATGATGATGATGATTTTGAGCTTGAAAACGGTCAGTCGAATGGCTCTGATATGGGTCAGTGTTGCTTTCGTATTTAACTCATAATTTACTATTCGAATTTCATAATTTCGGTTTCTAAATTCACATTTGTGCAAGTATGAACGAATATTTGAAACCAGGAGGGTGGCAAAGTAGTTAATTTGCATCATAATTTTGATGTTGTTGAATCTTTTTTACATTGGATACCTTATATATCTTTATAACTCTATTATGCATATGGACCCGCCGCCTACAGAAAGTAATTGTGTTTGTGACCATGTTTTCAGCATATGAACTTGCCTTTAATTTACACCAAACAACTCATTTCATGTGATACTGTGATGTGACAGAGAATGGAAATGATCCCTTAGACTGGACTACAAGGATGAAAATAGCTATTGGATCAGCTAAAGGGTTGGCGTATACATTTACATGAGGATTGTGAGTTGTCAGTTAGTAACTATTTTTTTTCTATTGCTATTAAACTGTCAAGATATTTAGTTCTGGAAACTGTTGGAACTTACTTTTAACATTGCAGGTCAACCTAGGATTGTTCATCGAGACGTCAAGAGTGCCAATATACTTCTTGACAACAATTTTCAGCCAAAGGTAGTAGTTTTACTTATCTTTTAGCATAAATATCATCTTATGTTATTAATTGGATTCTTATATTCAGGTAGCAGATTTTGGGCTTGCACGCTTTATTTGTGATACAGAAACTCACATTTCCACATGTGTGATGGGAACCTTCGGGTAAGGGTTTTTTTTTCATTTTTCTTGTCATTTCACACACACACATATATAGGTTAGTGTAAAAAGTTTTTCTTACCCTAAAAATGCTAAGCAGGAACTTGAACCATTGATCATAGATAATGAATGAATGCCATGTTTAGGGCTGCCACGTCATATGGGGTTATGGAGCAAAATGGTGGAGGGGTAAAATGGGTATAGCCAACCGTTGTTGACTCTTGACCAACTTCATTATAGCCAATCTAGGTGCCAATTTGCACATAGTGTTTTATACTTGTGTCTTAAATTACACATGGTGTTTCTTAAATCATACCCCTTAGAAGTGAGGCTAATATTATAATGCAAATGGAGTCCACAATCTAAACTACTCCAAATCGAATTAGACCATGTTGGACTCTGTATGCCCAAGACACATATTAAATTGATGTGGCTAGTACGTTATGATCCAAGTCGGGTCATGCCCAATAACAAGCTAGACAAACACCTACAATATTTATTTATGATATGATCAAACAAATAAATATTAACACTAAGAATATTTAGAAATTGGTTTTCTAAATAATTGCACTTGACTAACTAATAAATTATATGGATAATTTATTTTGAGAGAATATTTTATTTTGATATTTAATGGGTTAAATGACTTAATAAAAGTTGTATAAGTCTTAAAACATGTGATGTTATAATTTTATAAAAGTTATAAAATTATATAAGACTTAAATTGTTATTATAAGAAAATTATTGAATTTTTTTTATAAATAAAAGCTAGGGCCGCCCCCCCCCCTCATGGGAAAACACAAAAGTTTTTTGGTCCAATCATAAAGCATGCATTTTGCATGTCTAGGTGATGTTTGATTGGCCATTTTGGGTGGCAACTTCTCTCTCATCCTTTTAAGAAAAAGGTGTTGCAAGACTTGTAACATATCTATCATTTTTCTTTAAAATAATTCAAGTGCAAGAACTCTATCAAAATACCTTCAAAATTTCGGCCAACATATGGTTGTTTTGGAGAAATTTCAAGTGAGTTTCAAGTGTAGAAATCCTAGCAACATAAGGTGTTCGTTGGAAGCTTAGGGTATGCAAGCTTGAGGTCTTCTCCTTTGAAGATTTCCATTCAAGAATATCATCTTCTTCATATCACCTTGCTCTTGGAATGGTAGTATTCTAAAACACCCTATGGTTGTATTTTGATAGCATGTATGTCATATATGGATCCGATTTTGGGTTTTTGCATTTAAAAGAGTTTTAAATCTTGTAAAGTAACATGTTTTAAATCCTTATTCCGCTGCGTTTTAATTTTATTCGGATAAAATTAGCTTTGATAAACATGTTAAAAACCCAACAATGGTATTAGAGCCGCTTATATGAATGCTTGCTTCATCGGATTTAAAATTTTCGGGTTTGGAGAAACCCAATAGCCGAAATTTTATCCATGGATTTCCTTTTGTTTTTTCAAGATTTATTTCCTACATGCATAAAGGAATCTTGAAAAAATTATGTCATATGGATGATTTGTTTTGTTTGGACAAAAACCCACATTTTTCGGTTTTTCATTCTTGGCCGAAAAATATAGGTTGTAAAAGGAAACCATTTTGCTCTTGAATTTTATATATTTGGATATATATTTTGGTGTTCATAACCTAGCCATGACCTTGTGTGAATATGTTTGTGTTTGTGATTTTAGATAATTATTCAATGAGTTGTAATCATTATTATTTTTTCTTCCATTTGTAAAAATATGTAATTTATTTATTTTTCATTTGGTATGTAAGTAAATAGATTAGATGCATTTATTTTACTAGAAAAATGTATTAGGATACTTTTATGTAAAAGAAGATGCGCACAAAATGCGGTTTTGGTTTGTGCCAATTTCGGGCATAAAGGACTTCATAGTTCTTAACGGGATTTTAGCCCGATAAACAAAACACATTTTTGAAGTCAAAAGGAGTTTGGAGCTGAATTTAAAAGACATTTGGAAGCTCAAAGAAGTGAAGAAATCACAACACAAGATGAAGACTTGAAGCATTTGGATGCGGGATCAAGTGGGAGTTCACCGACACTTTTTTTGTGTCCATATTCACCCTTTAGGAAGGACCTTTTGACACACTTGTTTCGGCTAACAAGTGTGGTCAAAATAGTTGGCTATGGTTATGCACTTTTTAACATATGTGTTGTGTGCTTGTATGGTTATATTTTATTTATGGTTGTTTGGATTATATTTGGATATGCATACTTAACAACTAATAACCCGTAACAAGCTTAAAATTGGTTCTTACAAAATCATTAAAACGATTAATAAAAGGTTTTATTAAAAATTAATGATTTTATAATAAAATGGGTTTTATTAAAAGAACCTTGAAAATTGGTTTTCACTAAAGTACCATTGATTTGAATGCATGCAAATATATGGTACATAAATTTTTCTAAACTAGAATTTTGAAAAATAAAAATCCCTTTTATAAAACAAGTCAAACACCATCCTTTTATACAACACTCAAATTACTTGGGAACTATTTGTGGGATAAAGGTCACCTAACCACATTTGAGGAAACTTGTATATTTGAGGTGGGTTTACCATATTTGTGGAATAAAGGTCACCTAACCACTTATGTGTATAAACTCACACGTGTGTGTAAGTTGGACGACTTGATTTGGAAACCATGAACTTAGGGTCACCGAAGAATGGCGAACAAAAAGTGTTGATGGGATTAAACATGCCAACTAAACATAAAGATGTTTAACCGATCCCATATAGCTAGAAGTTGCAAAGGGTTGCAATCGTCAAACGTTGACTACCTTGTTAATTTAAATAATGGGATAAAGGTCACCTAACCAATATTTAAATGTAACGTTGGATTCTAGATTTTAATTATTAATTGTCTATGAGACGTTAAAAGGGTATTAATGATTAAAATTTTAATAATATCGAAAATACTAAAATTGAACCTTGTTAAATTTTGTAGATGGCCGCTAACAATGCAAACCCGATTACCCAAACCGTCCGTAACCTATCACTAAGAACCATCCTTGAAAAGGATCGTCTCAACCATAACAACTTCATGGATTGGTTTCGAAACTTGAGAATTGTTCTCAAGCAAGAGAAGATATCCTATGTGTTGGACGATCCTATTCCCGATCAACCTGACGAGGAAGATGTAGAAGCCTACAATAATTGGGTTAAGTATACCGAGGACTCCATGCAAGCCTCTTGCCTCATGTTGGGAACTATGATTCCCGAGATTCAAAAGGACTTTGAACATCATGGGGCATACGACATGATTACCCAATTAAAGGAAATGTTCCTACAACAAGCAAGGGTAGACCGCTTCGAAACGGTTCGAGCGCTTCATGCATGTCGAATGGAGGAAACCCAATCGGTCTCATCTTACGTCCTTAAAATGAAAAGCCACATTGATCGCCTCGAGAGGCTCAATTGTCCTGTCTCTAAAGAGTTGGCTACGGATTTGATCCTCAACTCTTTAACAAAGAAATTTGAGAGCTTTGTTATGAACTATAACATGAATGGATAGGACAAGAGCATTGGTGAGCTTCATGCAATGCTCAAAACGGCCGAAGCGGGAATGGGTAAAAAGGCTTTACCCGTTCTAATGATCAATGAGGGAGGCAAGAAAGGGCATCACCCCGACTCCAAGGCAAATGTTGCCAAAGGGAAGGGGCACGTCAAAGGGAAGGGAAAAAGAAAGGCTAAAGCAGAACCACCAAAACCAAAAGAGAAGAAGGCAAAGGTTGCCACGAGCGATCCATGCTTTGAGTGTGGAGAGATAGGGCATTGGAAAAGGAATTGTCCAACCTATCTCAAAGAGTTGAAAAACAAGAGGGATGCAGGGCAAACCTCAGGTACAATCTTTATGATACATATTGATCTAAATGTTATTTCTTCTAACACATGGGTATTAGATACCGGATGTGGAACTCATATTTGCAATTCGTTGCAGGGGTTCAAAAGAAATAAGCATTACAAGAAGGGAGACACTAGTCTCTTCATGGGCAATGGAGCGAAGGTTCAAGTTGAAGCCCAAGGAGACTATGTTTTAAAACTTCCAAGTGGTTTGGAAATATGTTTGAAAAATGTTTTGTATGCTCCTAGTTTGACTAGGAACATTATTTCAGTTTCCCTTTTAAGACAATATGGATTTGATTTGAAGTTTGTGAACAATGAAATTTATGCTTTGATGAATGACATGTTCTACTTTAAAGCTACACCTTCAAATGGTATTTATGATTGGTTCATGATAATACATCATTTGATAATTCGATGTACCAAGCAAACACCAAGAAACTCAAAATGGATTTGAGTGAGACCTATCTTTGGCATTGTCGTCTTGGTCATATAAATAGAAATCGCATGCAAATACTTCAAAAGAATGGTCTTTTGGAAACAAATGAAATTGGTTCATTTGATACATGCGAATCTTGTTTACAAGGTAAAATGACCAAGAAACCCTTTAGTGGCACAAACCAAAGGGCAAAAGATTTATTAGGCATCATACATTCAGATGTATGTGGTCCTTTTAAGCCAATGACTAGGAATGGTGAAAGATACTTCGTAACTTTTACCGATGACTTCAGTCGTTATGGTTATGTGTACTTGCTAAGACACAAAGATGAAGTTTTTGAAACGTTCAAAATCTTCCAAAACGAAGTAGAGAATCAACTCACCAAGACAATCAAAGTTCTTCGTTCCGATAGAAGAGGTGAATACCTTAGTAATGCTTTTCAAAATCATCTTCGGAGTTGTGGGATCATCTCACAACTTACTCCACCTGGAACACCACAACATAATGGTGTGTCTGAGAGGAGGAATCGAACTCTATTGGATATGGTTCGATCTATGATGGCTAGAAGCACATTGCCTCTATCATTTTGGGGTTACGCTTTGCTCTCCGCGGCTCGTATATTAAATATGGCCCCAACCAAGAAAGTGGATAAGACACCTTTTGAAATATGGCATGGAACGGTTCCATCATTATCATATTTGAAGGTATGGGGTTGTGATGCTTATGTGAAGCAATACACCCCAAACAAGTTAGAAGTACGATCCACTAAGTGTATCTTCGTAGGATATCCTAAAGATGATATAGGATATTATTTCTACGATCCAATAGAGCAAAAGGTATTTGTTGCTCGAAAGGCTAAGTTCTTGGAAGATAAGTTCCTTATGGAAGGAACTAGTAAGGAACTAGTAGAACAGTGGAACTTGATGAGGATCAAGAACCACAAGCCGATACACGTTTGGTTGATACTAGCACTCAACAAGAGGTTGTTGAAGATGATCAAATGGTTGATCAACATACACAAAACGTTCGCAGATCTGGTAGAATTAGTAATCCACCTGAAAGATATGGATTTTTCATGGATGGATGCTATGTGGTAGATTCAGATGAACCAACCACATACCATGATGCAATGTTAAAATCTGATTGCGACAAATGGCTTGAGGCTATGAACGTAGAGATGCAATCCATGTATGACAACCAAGTTTGGGAATTGGTTGTGCCACCTCTTAACTCCAAAGTAGTTGGAAGTAAGTGGGTTTTCAAGAAGAAAACAGATATGCATGGTAACTTGGATACTTATAAAGCGAGACTTGTAGCAAAAGGTTTCACTCAAACTCAAGGGGTTGATTATGATGAGACCTTCTCGCCAGTGGCAATGCTAAAGTCGATTAGGATATTATTTTCCATAGCTGCATATTATGACTATGAGATTTGGCAAATGGATGTCAAAACGGCTTTCCTCAATGGATATCTTGATGAAGATGTCTATATGGTTCAGCCTGAAGGTTTTGTTGATCCAAAACATCCTAACAAAGTGTGCAAGTTAAAGAAATCAATCTATGGATTGAAACAAGCATCGAGAAGTTGGAATTACCGTTTTGATGAAGAAATTAGGAATTTTGGGTTCATCAAGAACGGGGATGAAGCTTGTGTGTATAAGAAAGCTAGTGGGAGCACCGTCACTTTCTTAGTATTGTATGTCTATGACATTCTACTATTTGGAAATGACATTCCAACCATGGAAGGTGTAAAAGCATGGCATGGAAGATGTTTTTCCATTAAAGATCTTGGAGAAGCTGCCTATATTTTGGGAATAAAGATCTATAGGGATAGATCAAGGCGCTTGATAGGTTTAAACCAAAGTGCATACATTGACAAGGTCTTGAAAAGGTTCAAGATGGATAACTCTAAGAAAGGTTTGGTACCTATTCAAAAGGGGACAATATTAAATGTGACTCAATGTCCAAGCTCAAAGGATGAGCAAGAAAGAATGAAAGGAATCCCATATGCGTCTGCTATATGATCCATAATGTACGCGATGATATGCACTAGACCGGACGTGTCATGCGCTTTAAGCATGACAAGTAGATACCAGCAAAATCCAGGTAATAGTCATTGGATGGCTGTTAAGAGCATATTGAAATACCTTAGAAGGACTAAGGATATGTTTCTAATATATGGATCTGGTGAAGAGGAACTCGTTGTAAAAGGTTACACGGATGCGAGTTTCCAAACTGATCGAGATGGTTCTCGATCACAATCTGGGTATGTCTTCATTTTGAATGGAGCTGCAGTCTCTTGGAAGAGCTCGAAGCAGGATGTTGTAGCATTGTCCACTACAGAATCAGAATACATCGCCGCCTCATTGGCAACACAAGAAGCTGCGTGGTTGAAGAAGTTCATTGCCGACCTAGGGGTAGTCCTTACCATTCAAGACCCCCTAGAGATCTTTTGTGATAACGAGGGTGCGATTGCTCAAATCAAGGAACCTCGTGCACATCAAAAGACTAGGCACATTGAGCGGAGATTCAACTACATAAGGGATGAAGTTGAAAAAGGAAAGATATGTATTCGCAAAGTTCACACCGATCAAAACATTGCGGATCCACTCACAAAGCTCCTTGAACGGCCAAAACATGAGGGTCATACTTGTGCCTTAGGACTTCGGTATTCTAGTGATTGGATTTGATCTATTTTGTATTTGGATATTGGAACAATTGTTATTTTAACTCTTTTATGGTATTTTGAGTTATGTTCCATTTTAGCATGTTTAAATCCGTGAATAAATTAATTATTCTAAATGTCCGTAGTCGATCATACTTGTTGGAACAAATATGAATGTAAGACTATTATGAACTTGGATTGGTGGATATTCATTAGGTATGAATATAGAGCAAAGTGTTGCTGCCAAAGTTCATAGATATTTGTGGGATACAAATATTGGACTGACCCGCTCTCAAATGTTACTGCATGGAATCATTGATTGATCATAAGTAAATTTGAGCAAAGGCGAATATCATAGTATCCTCTGACCTGAGATACATATTGGGTCTTGATATTCACCAAATATTATGCCTTGACTTAGTTCTTCGCTGTCTGTAATAAGATAGTACATAAGACTAAGCTCAGGTATGGTACGAGGTGATTGTGAGAGACGTATGTAGTCAAGAAGGGATTTGTTCCTCTTATTCGTTGAGAGTAAGATGTCTAAGGCCTGCTTAAGTTAAATCAACAGAGAATGATCACACTGTGTCTCTGGATTTGACATGACATCTGTAACGAAAGGATAAATGATAGATTCACCTAAATCATTTTCAAGTAAGGGAATTGAAGGGGATGATGTTATTGAATGGCACTTCGTCATACGTATTAGGGGTAGTAAACCGTTGTTAGGCGTCATTTACTGCTTGCATCAATCTTCTATGTATCTTGTGCAAGTGGGAGATTGTTGGACTCTGTATGCCCAAGACACATATTAAATTGATGTGGCTAGTACGTTATGATCCAAGTCGGGTCATACCCAATAACAAGCTAGACAAACACCTACAATATTTATTTATGATATGATCAAACAAATAAATATTAACACTAAGAATATTTAGAAATTGGTTTTCTAAATAATTGCACTTGACTAACTAATAAATTATATGGATAATTTATTTTGAGAGAATATTTTATTTTGATATTTAATGGGTTAAATGACTTAATAAAAGTTGTATAAGTCTTAAAACATGTGATGTTATAATTTTATAAAAGTTATAAAATTATATAAGACTTAAATTGTTATTATAAGAAAATTATTGAATTTTTTTTATAAATAAAACTAGGGCCGCCCCCCCCCCCCCTCATGGGAAAACACAAAAGTTTTTTGGTCCAATCATAAAGCATGCATTTTGCATGTCTAGGTGATGCTTGATTGGCCATTTTGGGTGGCAACTTCTCTCTCATCCTTTTAAGAAAAAGGTGTTGCAAGACTTGTAACATATCTATCATTTTTCTTTAAAAGAATTCAAGTGCAAGAACTCTATCAAAATACCTTCAAAATTTCGGCCAACATATGGTTGTTTTGGAGAAATTTCAAGTGAGTTTCAAGTGTAGAAATCCTAGCAACATAAGGTGTTCGTTGGAAGCTTGGGGTATGCAAGCTTGAGGTCTTCTCCTTTGAAGATTTCCATTCAAGAATATCATCTTCTTCATATCACCTTGCTCTTGGAATGGTAGTATTCTAAAACACCCTATGGTTGTATTTTGATAGCATGTATGTCATATATGGATCCGATTTTGGGTTTTTGCATTTAAAAGAGTTTTAAATCTTGTAAAGTAACATGTTCCATCTTAGTTAAATATAATTTGTTCTTTGAATCATATGAAAACGGATGTACAATAAATTTAAGTTCTTGAACCAAATAAGATGTGTTGAATCATTTGAAAAGATTTATTATCTATTTTTGGGCAATCTTTTTTTTATTTATTATTTTATATAAGAGCTCAATAAGCCCAAACCGTGGAACCTTGGTTTAAAAAAGCGAGCTTAAAGCGTGAAGCGATGAAGCGCTAGGGTTGTCGCTTTTTTTGCTCCGAGGCGACAAGTCACGTGAAGCGTTTTGAAGCGCGCTTTAAGCCCGAAGCGCCATTGGTTTGAAGCGACGCTTCAGCCCAATCAAGTCAGATTTAGGTTTTTAATTTGGGCCCAATAGTCTCTAATAGGGTTTAATTGAGGCCCGCTACTTCTTCACCCTAAAAAAAGAACGTTGGTAAACATCTTCAGCCGCTCCCTCCCTCTTCTCTATCTATTCTTCATACTTTCTCCAATAATCGACTTTAATTTATGTTTTAATTATGTTTTTTATGTGTTAAGTGTGTGTTTTAATCATGTTTTTGTGTTTTTTATTGATTAACAAGTAGAATATGTCATATTGATGTGTATGAATTTTTTTTTATTTTGAGCACTTCGTATACGTGAAGTTCTCGCTTCGCGCTTGAAGCTTCGCTTAAAGCTTTTGGAACCAAAAAGCTTCGGAGTGCCTCACGCTTTTTTAAACCAAGCGTGAAATATACCGAACCGACTGCAACTGTTTGGTTTGGTTTGTGATGTGCGTGAGTGTTATTAGTTTTTAATGTATATATTAAGCCCTTTTTAACACTTTTTAGCCAAGTTTTAAATTTATAAAACACGATATTTACTAACACTAAACACACATATGGGCAAGTGCACCCATCGTGAGCGTAGTATAGTGTTGGCAAGATACTGAGGTCGTCCAAGGACACAAGAGCTTTTAGTACCGGTTTATCCTCAACGTCTAATCAAATCAAAAATTTAGAAAAATGTTTTAAACTAGAAAAATAAAAACTAACTAAAATGCTGAAAATGAAAATAAAACAGATAGACAAAATGAATCACTTGGCTCCGACTCGTGTTTAGTGTAACCTTTGATTATTTCCGCACTTTTGCACTATTTAAGAGATTATCTTAGTTATTGTAGTAGGCCCCTCTTTTGAAGGTGACGTTACCCTCAACCCAGTAGTTTGAGTCAGCAAGGATACAATCCTAAAGGGTCGGATTATTGAAAGATAATTAATTAAGTTATTAATGCATAATGTGGTAGGCCCCTCTTTTGAAGGCGACGTTACCCTCGGCTAAGTAGTCTGAGTCAGTAGGGATACAGTCCTAAGTAGCCGGGTTAAAATATTGAGGGTTATTGGATTTTATCACCCTTAACAATCAGCCTTTGGCCGTTGCCACCCCGAACTAACACTTTGACGCCCGACACCTCCAACTTGACATTTCGTTTGTGCTGGCACCACACCGTTAACCAAAAACTATCTCAGTTAGTTTTTTTATCCTACGTGGCCAGTTTTTATGATGTGGCTGGTTTTTGATGACGTGTCATGCTGAGATGGCCACTTATTTTTTTAAGAAATCTATATTCTAATAATAATTAATATATACATACTGATATACACACATAAGCAGATCTCTATCTCTCTCTACTTCTCTCGCTCCCTCTTTTCACCAACAACAACTACCACCATCACCGATTCACCGCCCACCACCGCCCCACCGCCAATTACACCAGCCGTCAGATCTGCAACAAACCACCACCCATTTACCCCGTCGATCTAGGGCTTTATAAAGGGGAAAACTAGCACCGGCTCTAAGTCATCGCCTGCAAACCACCCGCAAGCAATGGCGGCCGCCCACCACCACCGCTTCAAGTTTGACTGCAACATCTATATCAACCCTCGCTCACTTCTTTTTGCTACTCCATTTTCTTTCGATGTTCCCGCAAGAAACTTGATTCTCCGGCGAACACAAGCGACACCGTACCGTATCCCGTAGTTGACACCAGGGAAAACTCCAATGGGGGAGAAATCCTGATGCAGTGAGTTACACTACAATTATTAGTGGTCTAGTGAGGGCTAAACAGTTTAATGTTGAAAATGATGATCAAGAAAGGTTTAAGATCAGATGATAACGCTTGTAGAGCACTTGTATTAGCTTTACGTGGTATTGGGAAAGTCGATTTTGCTTATGAATTAATAGCAGGTGTCATGAAACTTGATTTTAACGAAATGGTGTATAGTGTTCTAATTCATGGGTTCTGTAAAGCTTGTTGGTTTGAAAGTGGTAAGTGTTTTTATTTGTGGATTTGTTGGTGGAGCTGATGGAGGTAGTTATGTTACGGGCGGAGGAGATGGTGGTTCGAAAGTGGTGTACGGAGGTGTGATGTAGGTTATGGTGTTTGATCGGTGGTCGTTGATGACTGGGTTAGTAGAAGATGAAAAGGGATGGAGGTGGAGGTGGGTTTCATAATAGTGGGGCCTACTTGAAACATAAATAATAAATAATCCACCTCATAAGCCACGTAGGAAAAGAAGTGCCACGTACGCAAAAAACCTAACTGAGTTAGTTTTTGGTTAACGATGTGGTGCCAGCACAAACGAAATGTCAAGTTGGAGGTGTCGGGCGTCAAAGTGTTAGTTGGGGGTGGCAACGGCCAAAGGCCGATAGTTTGGGGGTGATAAAATCGAATAACCCAAATATTAATAGTAGTTTAACTTATGAGGGGATCAAAGAGTTTGGAGCCCCGCCATCCAATACCGTTAAGTATTGAAGGAGGTCCTACTAAATTTGACCCAGGTCCTTTGCAGGATATATACACTGAACAATGGCAAGACTCTTACCAAACCGTTCCCTTAACCCCAGACCAGGTAGCCAACATACCTCCATATAGACCCTGGAGATATGAATGGTGAAAATCTTTTATTTTATATAGACGGTAAAATAATGCCAAGACACCAAGGACAAACGATAAGGAAGAATCACCTTCAACATAAGAAAATAGTTATTAAACATAACCAATTAAAAAGTGCGAAAAGATTAAAAATAAAAAGTATTATACTAGACACTTTGTCTTCACCAAGTGATGTAAGAGACTTAGGCAAACATGGCCTTGATAGTCAAGAACTCTTACGATCAATCTTGGATCCCGAGATGACTCACACACTCTATGATGGACAATGGATGATGGTGGTGGATGATGGTGTTATGGTGGTGGTGGGTGGTGGGTGAAGTGTGAGAGAGGTGGTGTGCCAAGGGATGGTTTGCAAATGAGCCAAGCACCCCTATTTATAGCCTGAACAGAAGCCTGGACACGGCCCCGTGTCCGCTGGACACAGCCTCGTGTCCACCCTTTTCTCTTCCTTCATTAATTGCAGTTTGTCTGCATTAGTTGACCACGACCCCGTGTCCGCTGGGCACGACCCCGTGTGCAGAAGCATATCTGTACTATCAAGATTTGCCTGGATTCTGCGAATCTTATAGTTGACCACGACCCCGTGTCCGCTGAGCACGGCCCCGTGGTGGGCGATGGAAGCTTTTACAACTTTGTCTTTTATGCTGACACTTGGGCACGCCCCCGTGCTCATTGAGCACGGGGCGTGTTCAGCCTTCTGTTTTCTTGTTTTGCTTGGGAAGATGCTTTTGGGGAGGTTGGGCATGCCACGTTTGTTCCTTTTCTTGTATTTATGTTAGATTTAGCTGTCTTTTTGCTTCTTTTGTTAATTTGAGCTCATTTAATCCTAAAAGTACAAATGGAAGACAAAAACACACTTTTTCAAACATTAGTACTAAAAAAGGGTTTGTTTTATGCCACAATTGATGTAATTTATATGTTGCATTTTGTACACATCAAACACCCCCACACTTGAATCTTTGCTTGTCCTCAAGCAAAACTCTTTATAATATGGCTTTACACTCCCAAATGGAATTGGTAGAAAAGAAGGTTTTTGGGCTTGTTATAGAGTGTCGGGATTTCCAAGATTCTTTATTACGTTTTATTTTTATTTATTTACAATCCTATTCGTCATGATTTATTTAAAACTTTTCATAAGATAAATTACTTATTAGGGCATAACATGCCTCTTTAAAATTCTATTTATATACAAGCTCACATACCTCATGGGGGATCACTCAACACTCGGCCGAAGATGTAATTTAGTGAATCACTCGAGAGCGGCATGGAACTTACTCCTACCATAGAGTTGGGTTAGTGGTTAGTGGTTAGTAGAAAAGGGCGAAAGGCGTAAAAAGCGTCGGTTTTCGTAAGACTTTTTTTTTGAAGCAATTCTTCAAACAAAGTTCTTTTTGATGAACTTGTTTGTTTATTATATATATATATATATATATATATATATATTTTTTTTTTTGCTTCAATTTTTTTTAATAAGGAATGTCACATGAAATCCGAGCTTTGTACTAAAATAAAGGGTTTAAAATGAAAAAGGGTTTTGGTGGGTAAAATGGTGTTTGTTTTGGGTTAAGAAATGAAAAGGTTTAGGCTCAAAGGGGTTAACTAGGGGGATTTTGGGTAGGTGGTAAAAAGAATAATGGTGTAGAAATAAAAAGGGTTAGTCCTAATGCCTCCATCATTTACTTACTCGGGTTTAAGTTGGTAAGGACCGGGAATGTATCGTCGTGGCAAGTTCTAGAGTTGTAAGAACCAAGCGGCTATTCACACAAGAAACAAAAAATGAGCATTTAGTTTAAAGATTTGTATTTGTATGCTCAATAAAGGCTCAAAACTCACTTTTGTGGGAATGGGTTTTTATGTGATCAAGTATATATAATCAAATTTTAACTAAGCTTGCCATGCCTTTTCATAATTTTCTTATGTTGGTTCTTTTTATCACGACGCTATCAGTTGTAAATTTGTAAAAATATAACCTTTTTAGAATTTGAAATTCCCAAATTAAACCTAGACAAGTAAAAAAATGAAGTGATTAGCGGTTCCAATAGAGTTTTTTGTAAGACTTGTTATTAGGACTTGCAAGATTCAAGGTTTTAGCATCCCCCCACAGTTAAGTTACACATTGTCCTCAATGTGTCCCAAAAATAAGTTTTTCGGTTGATTAAAATGTGTAAAAGTGGGTTAAAAACAAGATTTTATGGTACTGGGTAGCTGAACACGGGGTGGTGTTGGCTGAGCACGACCCCGTGTCCAGACTGCCAGTACCAAAAGTAAACAGAAGGCTGGGCACGGGGGCGTGTTCAGTGAGCACGACCCCGTGTCCAGTTACCTGAACTGGGCATTTTCTGCAGAACCTCGGGCACGGGGGCGTGTTGGGTTGAGCACGGCCCCGTGCTGAACTTGCTGTAATGAAGAAAAATCATTGGGAGGCACTGTTTTTGTGCATGGGGTGTGGGTTCAAGTTTCCCTTAGTAACCTCCATCATCCCGAGTGTGTTTTATTCCTGAAAATTAAAACTAAACTAGAAAACGTAAAAGTTAATCTAAACTAAAATTACGGATAGTTCCGCGGAATGCCTCCGTGGTGCGCCACGTTTATAAGGGTCCTTGGCTAGACCCACCTTATCAGGTGGTTTTGGCTCATCTTCAATTAGGGGGTCGTCATTGCCGAATGGATATTTCATTGACCGCTCAAGATCGACACTCTTTTTAAATGCCCCTAATTGAAGAGGTAGATTGTTGTACTTCCGGTTTCTCAAAGCTTCGTGAGTTTTTACAAATGGTCGTCCTAACACTAGAGGAGTGTCATCGAGGATGACAAAGTCGATGGGGACTACCATTTGATTTGTTTGAATCAAGACATCCTCAACTACACCGATTGATTTTACTACCTTCCGATTAGATAGAAAAATGGGTATTTGAAGTGGAGAAAAATCACTAATACTTAATTTTTCGAAAATGTAGTTAGGCATTATGTTAACACAAAGATCTTTATCGATTGTGACATTACTAATAAATGAATTTTGAAAGATACACGGAACCGGTGTAATGTTAATTTCAAATGGGTCTTCTCTTATTAGTGAGGTTTGATCAATAGTTAACTTAACACTTACCGTTTCGTCAATTTTAGTGTTAGTGTTTAACTCTTTTAAAAACTTAGCATGAGTTGGAACTAAACAATGATTTTCAAAAGAAGGTGACAAGAGATTCATTTCTTCAAAATTAGACTCTTCTTGAATTTTAACGTTGTCGGACTCACCTTTTTCGTTGTTTAACTCATGTGTCGGTTTTTCACTTATTTGTTCTTCCATTTTTACACTTTCAGTTATCTCTTCTTTATTAATTGTTCTCTTGCGCGGGATTCCTCTTCCCTTGCGTGAGATTCTTTTATATAGCGATCGATAACTCTAAGGTGTTCTAATATCCTATCGGTCACTTCGGTGATAGAAAAAGGATAGGGATTTTCAGAGCATGAATTCGGTTGTTCGATCCTTTGTTCTTCATAATACCCATATGAAGTAGATGGTTCACACCATTGTTCTTCATTGTAAGCATATGAAGGATAAGGGTCGTAATTTTGTTCTTCATAGTACTCATATGAGGTGGGTTGTTCACGCCATGGTTCCTCATAGTAAGCATATGAAGGTGGTTGTAACACCCCGGCCGGAGGCGGAAAAGCCAAAGGTGTCACGAAACTTGATAGAATGCATTTGAGCACATGGAGATTATGTTAAGTTGAAATATAATTTAAGTTTAGTTCAATAGATTGCATTCACATCTGAAAATATAAGAGTACATAAACAAATACAACATAAATTGTTTCATAAATGATAAATTTGGATTTATTCTAAGGCATATGTCTTGATCAATCCTATGTAAAATGTTCTTGCAAATCCTGTCATCAAACATTGTCACCTGAAACATATGTTAGGGAAAATATTTAGGTCAACAAACGGTTGAGTGAATTCATAGGTTTTGTTTTGCAAAAATGTTAATATAGATAAAGTTTGAATAAAAGTAATTGTCGATATGTCTTTATAGCAAAAGAGTAATACATGTAGTTACTTAATGGTACATTCAAACCTATGACGATACTCGGAAATATCACCTCACTTCTAAGTTTCACATGAGTACCAACAACAACAACAATTGCAACAAAATGTATGAGAAGTGAGATGGGGCGTCAATCCTATAGCGCTATAATACAACCGATGGGCTTATGCAGGTTGATGAACGTAAACTTCTTAAAGCAAACAACAAAGTATTAAGCAAATGCAAAAACAACCGGGGGAACCACAAATAGCAAATAGTTTGTATCACATTGTAACATATGTATCATCCCAAAAATAATTGTAAAAAGGGACTATGAACTCACCTTGATCTCGGGCAAATCCAAACAAGTATGCAAAGTGTGAGAGTTATTGGAATTAAGATTCCACGTCACTCTAATTGATTGAACATGCAACAATATGGAATATGTATCAACAATAATGTTTAATTGGATAATTGGAAATCCTAAATCTATAGGATTTGGTAGTGTTTTGTTTAAATGGTAATTATGTGGTTTGGATAACCTAACAAGAGGACTCGGAAAATGAATATGATGTAAATGAATTATTTATGAAAAATATTAATCTAACATAAATAATAAAATTGCAAAGATATGTAATTGTTTTAATATAAACATTTGTAATAATAAATCAAATATAATGATTATTGGCAAAATATTGTACGAGTGATATAATTAATTTATAAAAATTATAAATTAATTTAGATGATTTAAAATATATATTATTTGTTAAATGAATAATATTTTGTTTAAAAGAAATATTGTGATAATTATATAATTAATTATCAAAATAATTATAGTAAATCTGAATAATTAAAATAACATTTTTAATTATTGAACTAGAATATTACTGGCTTAAAATAATTATTATGGCAGAATATTTATATTTACAATAGACAAATATATATATGGTTTCAGTGTGAAATAACATGGTAATTATCTAAATAATTATCAAAATAATTAATCTAAATCGGAAAAATTATAAATAACATTTTAAATTATTGACATGAAATATTACTGATTTACAGTAATTATTAGGGTTCTGTAATAATTTTATATAAATAAGTGGAATTAAAATGGTTAAAATATCAGTATTTAAGTTTATAGAGTTATAATTATTAAAAATAAGATGTAAATAAACAAATCAGTTTCTGAATTTTTATAAACTCAGAAAAATGTGTACTTTGTTATAGAAATATTTTTTGAGCAGAATATATATAATTAAATCTGTTAAGTTTAAATAAATGATTTTAACCTATTTAATTATGTAAAATAATTTGTAAATAACCAAACAGTAACTAAAGTTATATAAACTCAGAATAAAGCATGTAATATCATAAAAATAATTTCGGACATAAATTATATAGTTATTTAATTTAAATAAATAAAACTAAACTATGCTTTTAAAGTGTAAATACTGTTTTAATTACACAAATATCAAAATTATATGAAATATCAGTAGCAAAATTAGTTTTATACAGTTTACCACTCAAAATAATTATCATAAAAAATTTCAGTAATTAACTCATAAAAATCGATTTATTATAAATTTTTAAAGATAAATAATGTTTTTAATTAAATAAAATAGTTTTATAAATATTTTTGCAGATTCTATATTTTTATTATAAGTATCAGTATTTAAAGTATTTATGCTGAAATGTTCAGATTTTAAATATTTAAAACTGATTTAATATGAATTAAAGAACAAACTGTTAAATATATAAATAAATAACAAAATCACTGTTCATCGTCTCCCCCAATTCGGTCAACCCAGAAAGTCAACAGCCCGATTAACTATCCAAACCATGATTATAATGCAATTAACTTTGTAGGCACACAATGTAAACTTAAACATACCGATTAACTGAATAAAACGGATCAAGTATCGGGAGGATGTGCGTATCGAATGATTCCGGCAACTGGTTTCCGGCGACTATTTGCAGAACCGAACAGAAGGGATTTCGAAGGTGTTTATGAATTACAGAGGGTGTGTGAAGGTTCGTGGGTGTACCAGGAAACTAAATAACATTTCAATTCGACCTTTAATCGACACAAATTAGTGGATTAATTCCACTTTGAATTTTTTTTTATAAAAATTCGGTTTTAGTGGGGTGTCACCGAATGGAATCGAATTTTGATGTTTGGTTGAGTTGTAAAGGGTCTAGGACCATTGTGTGATGTTTCCGGATAGATTAAATAACGATTTAAATGGGATGGGAACCCATGCCGGCGATGATAGTTGTTGATATTCAAAATATAATATAAAATTCTAATGTGTGTATAAAAGAATTTAATTCCATAATCTTTCAGCTCCTGCCTGGAGGAAAAACTGGCTAAGAAACTTCGGTTTCAAACACAAGTTCACGAGTTCGATCCTCACTTATACCGGTTCCAGGGGATTTATCCCTTTTTAAACCGGTTTTTGTCATATTTACACTTAAGCCCCTGTAGTTTCTTTTTTTACAAAAATGGTCCCTCAAGTTTCGAAAGTTTACAAAAACAGCCCCTAAACTTTGATACAAAATACATAGTTGGTCCCTGAAATTTAAAGAATTGACATAAATTGTCCCTGTAATAGTCAGTTAGTTAAACTAACTGGGTTAGAGTTTTAAATAGGAATCCTTTATAAGAAATTTAACCTGGTTAGGTTATTTGGTTAAAATAGTTTCAATAATGACAGTTTCGGTCCCTGAAGTCTAAGTTTGAGAAAATGACCAATTTAAACCCTAGATTTTTATAAAATAAAAATCTTTTTATTTCTTTTATAAAACAAGTTTCAAAAATTACCAAGTGAACCCTAAACTTGTAGTTTGAAATAATTGCACTTTAACCCTCGTATTTATATAGTTTCAGAAATGACAATTTAGTCCCTAAATTTTGTACTTTCAATAAATGACGGTTTTAGTCCTCGAAATTAAAAAGTAATAATTTCAAGCAAGTTTCAAAGAATGTCAAATAGGTCCTTTAGATTGTAGTTTCACAAAATGTCACGAAGGCCCTTATAATTTTTGTAACCTTGTTTAATAGCATAAAACTCAACGAATTTTGCAATTGTTTCACGTGTTTGTATTGGTATAAGCATGTATAAGCACAAAGTAAGTATGTTCAAATAAGTTTCATTCCAAATACAGTATTTGTTACAATGCATGTCAAAACAAATACGAGTGTGAAAACCAGGGTGGTTACAGTGGTGGCTCATATCTTGGTTCCTCAAAGTATGAGTAAGAAGGCTCATACCATGGTTCATCAAAATATGAGTATGAGGAGGGATGTTCATACCTTTGGTCTTCATAGGATGTGTATGAAGTTGATGGCTCGTACCTGGGCTCCTCATTGTAGGTGTATGAATTGGATGGTTGATATGAGTGAGAATATTGAATTGAGTGCGGGTCACCACAATTAATGCAATAGTTATTCCTATAATCATCCTCCTCATAGGTGTAGTTGTAACCTCCTGAGTATTGATCCATAAGAATCACTCAGCAGACCACAACCAAGTCTCGAGATCAGAAAGAAAAAAATAAAACGGAAACAGAGGCTGGACACGGCCCCGTGTTCAGTGGACATGGCCCCGTGTACAAAGTCTATATCTGGGCGTTTTAATTAAAGTTACTGATTTCGTTGAGCACGGGGCATGTTCAGTGAGCACGGCCCGTGTTCAAGCTACTGTTACTGGGTGTTTTATTAAAAAAGTGCAGCACGGCCCCGTGTTCAGTGAGCACGGCCCGTGTTCAACTTACTGTAAATGCAAAACTAAACTAAAATGCAGAAAAATGTGTGCGCGTTTTAAAAAGGTTTTGAAAAACTGAATAGGCCGTCGATTTTAAGCTTTCTTAAAATCCTTGTGTCCCCGGCAACAGCGCCAAAAACTTGATGTGCGTGAGTGTTATTAGTTTTTAATGTATATATTAAGCCCCTTTTTAACACTTTTTAGCCAAGTTTTAAATTTATAAAACACGATATTTACTAACACTAAACACACATATGGGAAAGTGCACCCATCGTGAGCGTAGTATAGTGTTGGCAAGATACCGAGGTCATCCAAGGACACAAGAGCTTTTAGTACCGGTTTATCCTCAACGTCTAATCAAATCAAAAGTTTAGAAAAATGTTTTAAACTAGAAAAATAAAAACTAACTAAAATGCTAAAAATGAAAATAAAACAGATAGACAAGATGAATCACTTGGCTCCGACTCGTGTTTAGTGTAACCTTTGATTATTTCCGCACTTTTGCACTATTTAAGAGATTATCTTAGTTATTGTAGTAGGCCCCTCTTTTGAAGGTGACGTTACCCTCAACCCAATAATTTGAGTCAGCAAGGATACAACCCTAAAGGGTCGGATTATTGAAAGATAATTAATTAAGTTATTAATGCATAATGTGGTAGGCCCCTCTTTTGAAGGCGACGTTACCCTCAGCTAAGTAGTCTGAGTCAGCAGGGATACAGTCCTAAGTAGCCGAGTTAAAATATTAATAGTAGTTTAACTCATGAGGGGATCAAAGAGTTTGGACCCCCGCCATCCAATACCGTTAAGTATTGAAGGAGGTCCAACTAAATTTGACCCAGGTCCTTTGCAGGATCTATACACTGAACAATGGCAAGACTCTTACCAAACCGTTCCCTTAACCCCCGACCAGGTAGCCAACATACCTCCATATAGACCGTGGAGATATGAATGGTGAAAATATTTTATTTTATATAGACAGTAAAATAATGCCAAGACACCACGGACAAACGATAAGGAAGAATCACCTTCAACATAAGAAACTAGTTATTAAAGTCATTAATACAAAACCAATTAAAAAGTGCGAAAAGATTAAAAATAAAAAGTATTACACTAGACACTTTGTCTTCACCAAGTGATGTAAGAGACTTAGGCAAACATGGCCTTGATTGTCAAGAACTCTTACGATCAATCTTGGATCCCGAGACGACTCACACACTCTATGATGGACAATGGATGATGGTGATGGATGATGGTGTTATGGTGGTGGTGGGTGAAGTGTGAGAGAGGTGGTGTGCCACGGGATGGTTTGCAAATGAGCCAAGCACCCCTATTTTTAGCCTGAACAGAAGCCTGGACACGGCCCCGAGTCCACCCTTTTCTCTTCCTTCATTAATTGCAGTTTGTCTGCATTAGTTGACCACGGCCCCGTGTCCGCTGGGCACGACCCCGTGTGCAGAAGCATATCTGTACTATCAAGATTTTGCTGGATTCTGCGAATCTTATAGTTGACCACGACCCCGTGTCCGCTAAGCACGACCCCGTGGTGGGCGATGGAAGCTTCTACAACTTTGTCTTTTATGCTGACACTTGGGCACGTCCTCGTGCTCATTGAGCACGGGGCGTGTTCAGCCTTCTGTTTTGTTGTATTGCTTGGGAAGATGCTTTTGGGGAGATCGGGCATGCCACGTTTGTTCCTTTTCTTGTATTTATGTTAGATTTAGCTACCTTTTTACTTCTTTTGTTAATTTAAGCTCATTTAATCCTGAAAGTACAAAAGGAAGACAAAAACATACTTTTTTCCAACATTAGTAGTAAAAAAGGGTTAGTTTTATGCCACAATTGATGTATTTTATATGTTGCATTTTGCACACATCAGTTTTGTTCAGTTTTAATTTTCAACGGTTCAGTTTCAATTTCGATTAAAAGAAAAACTTTATGTCATTTGAGTTGACATAACAAAACATATCCTTAGAGAAACCACTTAAAGAGGCCTCCTAGAATCAACATGTTGCATATCTTCACCTTATTAAGTCAAGAAAATATACCATCAAACAAAACAAACAAATTTTCTTATACTGTTATGACCCGTACCAATTGATAGTTTTCAAAAATGACCGATTGTATCCTTTCAGTGCTTTTATATTCTAACCTTAATATCTTTTGCTGAATTTGTAGATTATCTGTTGAGACTTATAAACTTTCTTTTAGCTTATCATGTTGACTTTCGGGATGAAGAGCTTTTGTCAAATTATATATCCTTCTTCAGGTTTGCTATATTTCAGCCCGTCTATTGGTTTTCTAAAATTATCTTTTCTGATTATCAAATGCTTCAGCTGTTAAGGGGACACTTTCATCATGTAATGTTGGTTTCGTGGCGTGAGTCGGAAAATATTGATACTTCTATTTATATAAATGAAATATGATTTTATTTTTAATCTGTTGATTTTCATGCATCATTGTATCTAGAACTTGCTTCAAAAATTACTTTCTTAACCTTCAGGTTACTGATACAGAGAAGAACCATGAACTCTCTAATTGGATTGTTGAATTGAAATTGTAGAATGGGAAACCGTGGTAACGATGAATGTGGAGCCTGAAGATGAATCGTTTGTTGTTTCTGATGCTAATGTAAGTTTCTTACTGCCTCTTTGTATATCATGATATGGGTCAATATGTTTGTAGTTATGTTTGATAATGGTGGTTATGTTTGTAAACATCATGTTTTGTGTGTTATTAAAACTGCATAAGTGAGGCTTTTGTATGTTCATTCCTTTATCTGATTTCTTTTATTGATGTTTCAGTGAGCCTTTTTTTGCATATCATATACGCATCATCTTTGTAGTTAATCAGGTACCCAAATTATTTTTCTTGGTTCTTGATGTTTTTTATGGTTTTTGATTTCAGAGATAAAGATTGAAGCTTTAGGTGTTATGGATAAGTTACAGTGGGGAAACAGAAAGAGACTGAGATTTGTAAATGTTAAAGAACCAACGGTTATGAATGGAAAATCAGATGGAAATAGAATTGTTGTGAAGAAAAAGAGAAAGAAGAAGACTTTATGTTTTTGGCCCAAATTGTTTACTACATTATCAAGCAAAGAGAAAGAAGAAGTCTTTATGGCAATGAAAGGGTGTAAACTCCCTCAAAGACCTAAGAAAAGAGCCAAGATTATTCAAAGAACTTTACTTGCAATGGAGGTAGAAGACAGGTGTGTTATTTCTCATGTTCAAGATAACCTCTTTCGTGTTCATGTGAGAAAGAAGAGATGAAGACACAAAGGATGTGTCAAACACAGTTCAGATGATACAGGTTCAGGTAATATGAAGAAATCCTCTGTTGAAGAAGCAACCAGTGATAGTGTTTTGGTGGAAAACGTGGAGGGGTCGGTGACATTGTCTAACCACCATTATTTCTATACATTTTAGATACTATTTTTTATGTACTATTGTTAATCAGTCGAACAAGTTTAATGTATAATAGTCGAACAAGTTTAATGTATAATACGAATGTGAATTCATTAAATAATTTCACATCATATTTTACATATAAACGTAGGCTTACATTCAATGTTTATGATGTCCCCGCGTCCACCTTTGATATATTATAATATGTTTTTTAGTATTTAAATGATATATTATAATATGTTTTTTAGTATTTGATTTCGATCGTTATTAAACATACCCGTGTGTTCACACGGGTGTTACAACTAGTATAATAAAGTAATAAAAGGGGGTATATTTCATCCAATAAAGTTAATAGTGAGAAAATGATATCTATTTATTGTATTGTGTTATATCCAATAAAGTTAGGAGTGAGAAAATAATATATATAAAAAGTTGACTTGTGGGTACATTTAACACTACCATTTTAACATATAAGATGGCTTATTACATATTTACCTAATTATTAAAATTTATTACATAATTCCTCTTCCTAAACCATACGTATTACACATTTTTCCTTTCTAAACAATACATATTACAGACGAGTAAAGTTCCCATACAAATAACTTTAATGTACTAAACGTACGAATAGCATTAAAAAGACAAAAAAACGCAGTGGCATTTTCGTAAATATTTGCTTGTAGGGTAACTATCAAAATTACTCTACAAATGATCCTGTAGAGTAATTTTGATCTTGTAGAGTAATTTTGTAGTTCTTATAGAGTAGTTTTGACCAAAAAACTATACCTCACCAAAAAACCCCTAAAATTACTTGTAGAGTAATTTTGATAATTACCCTACAAGGTCAAAATTACTCTACAAGAATATTTTACAAAATTACTCTACAAAGATTAAAATAACTCTACAGGATCATTTGTAGAGTAATTTTGATAATTACTGATAATTACGAAAATGCCACCGAGTTTTTTCACCAAAACCTTCAGTTCGTACGTTTTTGTACGTTAAATTTATTTGTATTTGATCTTTTGTCTACATATTTAGCCTTTTCATTAAAATTACTCTTATTGAATGACTATTTTACCATTAACGAATATTTACCTATTTTCCTCTTTCAATATCATCTTCCAACCCACATGTTATACACAACCGACCATTATATAACCAAGTTAGTCTTATATCCAAATAACTCTTTGTTTGATAGTGTAATGGCACAATAAGATAATTTTCAACGTAGAAAAAGAAGCAACAACAAGGAAGGCAGTCAAAGTTTAATGTTGAGTTAAGAGTAAATTGCCATTTTGGTCCCTGTGGTCTAGGCACTTTTGCCATTTTAGTTCAAATCTCAAACTTTTTAAATATGGGTCCCTGTGGTTTCGTTTTTGTTGCCATTTTAGTTCAAAAGTTAAATTTCGCCAGATTCCCCAACTTAAACCCTGATATATTGTCTTTATCCTTAGGGGTATTTTAGTCATTGTAGATTTATTATAACTCAATATTGATTAAAAATAATAAAACCCAAAAATCGTTTGACCCTATTTAAACAACTCATCTCCCTCATTTCACCCAACTTAACCTATTCAAAAACCCTAATTCATAACCCACCTCCATCACCGTAATCAGCCACCACCTCCACCCGTTGTGTCTTCTTCACCATCATTGAGCGTTTTTAGATCTGCAACGAATCTGGTGGTCAGTGATGATTGAAGCTAGAAAGGGGGAGATAAAGATTTGTGCGATTAACAAATCAGATCTGATTACGTGTTTGACCATTATTGCTTTCGACCCATAATTTTTTTTAAATATGTCGTTATTGGAGGATGTTTCAAACATTTGATCAACAGTCGAACATCGTTGAGCGAAAGTTGTAATTTCCATATGTTTACTTAAACTTATGAGAGGAATTGCTTGCAGGGGAGTAATTGGGAGCCGCGATTATTGGTCCTTGTTGTGACAACTGCCAAAAATCCAGGTATCCGTACAATTAATTAACTATGATTAGTGCTTAATGATTGTGCTGAATTATAATTAACTACTTTCTGATTACTGTATCATACTTACATGTGCATCACATATTGCATAATGTCATATTACTTTTACATGCAAACCATATTGACATAAATGATGCACAAAAGCACAGTTAGCGTAGTTAGCGGATAACTCCGAAAAATGCTGACAGAACTCAGCACATAGACAGACTGTATTTTGAGACCCAGTATGAGCCAGAAACCAAGTACTACACTAGTATAGTGTGTAAGGAAGTAAGGACCACAAAACTGCATTCCTAAGTAATAGTTTAAGTGCCGGAAAGTGCCTAAAACCCACATAAAGTGCTGAATTCAGCATAAATCAGCAAAAATCAGCTTTTTTTAACAAGCTAGTAACATGCAAAAATATGACTAAATGGTCCTGAATACTTTCCTAAGTGTCGGAAATTAAAAGTGTCACAAAAGGGTACATAAAGAACACTAATCGGTATAGTTTAGCACTTTAACGAACCGGTATCTAACCGAACAACCGGACACTATCCGAAACATCAAAATTATACTAGAAGCATTGTTTTAATGTTTCTGAGCTAGTTATGATCCCCGAACACCCTAATACACTATATAACACCATATTAACTTAAACACTAAACACCACACTTGAAACCTAACTAGATTGCTTAACCATTCCATCACAACCCAACCAATACCACCCCCCCCCCCCATGGTGGACGGCCACAAGGGTGGACCCATCCTTGATTTCCCTTGATCTCATGAAGATTGTTAAGAGATTTGTTATGTACTTAGAGAACACTTTATCCAATGGTTAAAGTCATAACTTGGTTATAAGAAGAAATTGATGGATTAAACTCTCATTATCTCACACACACTTCACACACCATCTTCCTCTCTCCCTCTCCTCCATTCTCGGCCGCAAGCACCACCCACATCACCACCATGTTCATCCAACTTCCATCCATTCTAAGGTGTACACAAGGTGTAAGGAGCCATACAAGAAAGCTTGGTGGTCTTGGAGATTGAAGGACCTCTTCTATTTGCTATTATCCACCACATTTGTCAACTTCATCTTCTAGTGTTCTTCCCTAGCCCTTGTGCTAGTAGTAAGCTCCTTGTAACTTGAATTTACTCCTTATCTAGTTGGTTAAAAGATGATATGTGATGATAATCATGAAGAACACTAAAGAACATAATCAAGAAACATGAACATAAGCTTGATACATGAAGTAATCTTGATGAAACTAAGTTGTTTATGTTATAAATGCTTGTTGATCATTGATTTGTTTGTAAAGATGATGTTGATCATCATAGCATCTTGCTAAATCATGATTAGAAACATAGTTTAGCAAGATGAGAAATGTAAGAAGTTGTAGGATGAAAGATCATCCACCCCTAAATCATGAACTTGAAAAGAATACTTGATTTCTTGAAAAATAATAATCAAAGTGAGTTAATAATCATATTGATCTAAGATTTATTAATGGTTTTCCAAAAAGGAACTAAGTTCAAAATATGTTTTTTAGTAGATCTTGATTCTTACTTAAACATACACTATTTTTAATGGTTAAACAAGTGTAGAAACACTTGTGTAACAAAAAGATTACATAAAGAAGCATTTTTAGAAAATGTGTTTGGAAGTTGTAAACACCCAAATTCTTAAAAAAATGGAGTTTTTAAAGAAGTGAATACATTTTAAAGGATAACTAAACCTACTAAACACACTACCAAGTTACTACAAGTTTTTACAAAAAGTTCAAGTTCATGTTATTGTATAAATTGCATGATTTTGGCACTTGGTAAGTGTTGATTGAATTGTTGATTGTTTGTGATGATTTTAAAAGAAAATGATATGCTTTGAAATCATGGACACCTCCATTTTTAGGGGAAACTATGGCAAAATTTTCTAAAAATATAAACACTTAGAAAAATATTTTTAAACAAGTATTTATAAGTGGATTTTAACCATGAGTTTCCGTATAAATTTTGCCATAATTTTTGTTACCAAAAATATAAATATTGGAGGTTGGTTTTTATAAATAAAAATGGACAAATATATATTTAGAATATATATACATTAAAGACATGATGTGCGAATATTTGTATACTTGTGTATTAGTGATATTATTTTAGGGATAAAATAATACAACTTAACAAAATACCAAGAAATTACAATCCAAAATAATACCAAAAATCTCAAGGAATAAATATACAAGTTACACATATAATATTGGGAAACCGAACGAAAGAATGTAACTTACAAGGTATTCCAGAAAATACATTTATAAATGTATTTTTGGTAAATAATATTTTGGATACAAGGAATGAAAATATGATTTTCATAAATATCACAAAGTTATATCATATTTTGACAAGGAGAAAAATATATTATTTTTGGGAAGTAAAAGTATATTTTCTTGGAATTTTTAGAAGATATATGATTTTTGGGAAAAACATATATTTTCTTGGATAAACTTGAAATACATTATTTTTGGATAAAAATAAGTTTAAATATATTTTCTAAAGTTAGACTTGAAAAATATATTATTTTGGAACTACAAATACAAGAATACGAATACACATGTATGATATACCCCCATCCTTGGGAAGGAAATGCGAATATAAATACTTGAGAAGTATTATTACGAAAATATTGTTTAAACAATTATTCCAAAATTTATAAATATAATTTAAGTTAAAATAATAATTATTTTGAAAATAATTATATAACTTGAAATAATATCAATAACGTAACTCAAAAACATTAAAACCAAGACAAGGAACGACCCATTCGTCTAATAGACGTTAGTACATTGTAGGTAGTCGTATTTGCTGATGGGATTTGAGTTACGAGTACTGAAGACGCAAGTCAGTGAGTTCATGTCCCCATTTTTCTTTAAACTGTTTTGTTTATTAACTTCGGGGGTGAAGTACATGTTTCGAATGAATACAAAATGCTTACAGACAAATACAATTGGTATGGTTAGCCTAGGAAAATACCATAGATCATGCGAATGGGTAGGCGCAAACTTAAGACCATCAATCCTCTTGTTAGGACTGAGGGACATGAGTGATAGATCTATTTGGGTGTAGCGAGCCCACACCCATGAGGACCAGGGTGGCCCATAGGGTGACTATGTCTTACAGCCGGAAGCCCGGTACAAATTTGCTAGGTTTGAGCCTTCCTACGCCGTCACACATATCAGTGGCCTTGCAAACCATTGGTGATCTTTTCCTTGTTTGCTCTCATAACGGGATTTACAAATATACATACATATAATGAAAAAAAAGGTTTTATACATACATATACACAAGCACATGAACTCGCTCAACTTTTGTTGATGTTTTTAAACTACATGTATTTCAGGGAATTAAGTGGATCTGGCGGGTGTTTGCATGTTAATCATGGACGAGATACATGGTTCTAAACTCGGTTTTATTTAAGGTCTTTTGTCGAGTCTTCGTGAACTCATTTAAACCTGTTGTGGTTTGTAATTTAAGTATGGAGTCTACGTTTCAGACAAGTATGTTATGGTATTTTCAAACTTAAATTAATGGATGAACATCTTCTGGTTTTATCATATAGTATTGTTATGATTGAACGCTATGGTATTAAGAAAGTCACACCATAATCACGCTTCCGCAAAAGTCAGGGTGTGACAGCTTGGTATCAGAGCTTCGATCGTAGCGAACTTGGATTCTTTCTCGAGTCTAGACTACGATCACTAGGGATCTCACGAAAATGTTTTCACAACATATATTTTCATTGCATACACAAAACGCCCAGATCCAGGAAACAAACATTTTTACAAATAAAAGACACAAAATACATTTCAAAGAATTCGGTTATAATTCAGTCTGAGAGACTAGGAAGTTAGTCTGAGAGACTAGTTGGGGCAGTCTGAGAGACTGGGTAGTTCAGCTTAAGAGACTGGGTAGTCTGAGAGACTAGTTGGGACAGTCTGAGAGACTAGGGAGTTTAGTCTAAGAGACTAAGTAGTTCAGTCTGAGAGGCTGGGTGGGAGAGTCTGGGAAGACTAGGATGAATACATGCATACATTGTTATTGATTACATGCTTAACGATGATTGTTGATATATGTGCATATGTTGTGATTGTTTTGCTACAGACATTATGTCCTCATTTGAGAGTGGACTGTCAGACACTGTAGACCCCATGGCCATTGTTTCGGACAATGAGATTGTCCCAGACCCTGAGATTTTTACCTCTAACACTGAGAGTGACGATGATGATGACTTTCAGCCTTTTGCATTACCCGATTTTGGTGATGATGTACCGCATGCTGATGGTTTATTCGACGAGGATCCTTTTCTTCTTCCTATTCCTGACCAGGACCATCTCATCCTCGGACATCCCGATGATGAGCATGCCGTGGTTCCGATCCTCTCCCCTTTGCCTTTGCTGCATTTCCTCTCGAGGATCTGCCTTTTGATGACATGTCAGATGACGATGTCGATCTTTTCATTGATTGTCCCCCTGATGCTGCTCAGGGAGATGGAGTTCCAGCTGATGATGTTATTGTTGTTCCACTTATTGAGATTCCTATCGTTGAGATTTCATCTGATCATTCTGGTCCTGATTCTTTCGAGTCTGTGTCAGCCACTACTTTGCATGCATTGGGATTGCAGCGTTACCCCACTGATTTTGATTCTGACACAGCCATGTCTGTTGCACCTGTTATCCCACATGACTTTGATCATGACTTTGAGTTTGATGATGAGCCTGGGTATGAGATTGACTTTGTTCCCGATGATCAGCCTTTTGATGCACCCACTGATCATGTGATGGATCCCGCTGATCCTGAGATGATACCGGCCGATCCTGAGCCGATGCCTGCTGAGCCTGATCTGGCCCCAACACCTGAGCCTTTACATGATATTGATCCCGTACCTTTTGGCGTACCTGACATCGCCCCACTTGTACCCAATCCGATCCCTGCACCCGCTGACCATGCGGCTTTTGCTGATTAGATAGACCCCAGATACGCATTCACCCGCAATGGGTGGATAGAGGATGATGATGATATGCCTCCTTTTGTTGAGCCTGTTACTCCCCCACCTGCACCTACACATGCACCTGTTGACGTTGCCCCGTTTCACCCACATGTGTCTGAAATACACCGCACTGACCTGCCGATCACATTCTTACAGGATATCCATCCACCCCATCAAGGGGAAGGCCCGTCCAGCCAGCAGCCTGGTCATGCTCCACACGTGTCAGCCGCATTTCCTTTCATGCCACAGTTTACACCTGCTACTACTTCTGCACCATCAGGCGAGCCACTCATATGGTTTCCGCCGAACACTATGCCAGTTTCTGATCCATATCATCCTTCACATTTCACTGGTTACATGAGGGATGACTTACTCTTGTCATTGCAGCTTCAGCAGGAGATTTTGTGTCATAGAGTCATGGAGCTAGAGAGGATTCCACGTCCTCCACCTTGTAGTTGTCAGTCACCTTTTGCGACTCCACCTGCTCCTCTTCTACCTTACCCAGATTTTGACGTTCGATTTCTGACTATGGAGCAGCAGATCAGCTATCTATTGCGACTCGCTTATAACCTTGAGGAGGAGCTAGCGCAGCTTGCTTTTCGTTCATCCACCATCAGCATAGCCGGTTTTGATTTTATGCAGGTAGCTGCTTTTGATGAGAGTGTTGCTATTGAGCCCAGCTTGCACAACCTTTTGAAGACCACTTTTGGATTTTATGACTGTTGTAGTTTGATGGATATTTTGGACAAGGGTAGTGTGACCCTGTAGTCCCTTTTAGTGTGATATGATACATTTGTAGAACATGTAAAACTGTATTCGTGGTCGATGATTTATACAAGCTCAATCGCAATGTTCTCATTATATACGTTGTTGAATCATACATTGGTGATATGAATGTGATGTTATGTGTTTACTTGCATGGATAAATGTTATTACATACACCCACTACATACTTATATACATAAGACCTGACCTATACAATCTTCTTTTAGAAGATGCCTCCTCGAAGAGACAACCAACTGGCCACAACAGAGGCCGAGTTACAAGAACGGATTTCACGAGCGATAGCACAACACGAGGCATTACGCTCCGAACATAGCGGAGGTACCTCGGGAAGCAACCCACCTCTTGGTAATGTTTAAGTCACTAAAAGACACATTACGTTACATTTGGATATTCCATGTGCGTTCGCTAATGCTTTCTGTGAATGATGTTACTTGTACAGGCTGCACCTATAAGCAATTTCTAGACTGTAAGCCTCTGAATTTCGACGGCACCGGGGGTGCTGTAGCTTTTGTCAGATGGATGGAGAAAACTGATTCTGTGATAAGAATGAGCAAGTGTGCGCCGGAGCACCAGGTCACCTACATCTCTGGATTGTTCTTAGATGGAGCGCTATCATGGTGGAATCTCCAAGTTCAGACCTTGGGAGAAGAGGCTTCATATGCCATGACATGGGACGAAATGAAGAAACTCATGCGCAAGAAATACTGTTCAAGGGCCGAGATCCAGAAATTGGAAACTGAGTTTTGGAACCTCAAGATGGATGGTCCGAAGATTGCTGAATATGTGCTGAGATTTCACGACATATCTCGCATCGTTCCCTACATGGTTGATCCGGAATTCAAGCGCATCGAGCGTTTTATTTGGGGACTGGCACCCCAAATCATGAGCATGGTGACAACATCAAAGCGTGAAACAATCACTGAGGCTATTGATCTAAGTGTGTCACTAACTGAAGAAGCTATCAGGTTGAACAAGTTCTTGATTTCTGACCAGAAGAAGAAGGAGACTCACGTTGAGTCATCAGGTGAGAACAAAAGGAAGTTCTCAAACTTCAAGAAGGGTACCAGTAGTGTTAATAGGAAGAAAGAGGCGAACCCACCAGTTGAGGTCAAGAATGGTATTGAAAAAAGAAAAGGGTAGACGGGCACTTTGCCCAAATGCGATGCATGTCAGTTGCCTCACAATGGACGATGCCGACCCGGAAAGTGCGAGTCGTGCGGAAAAGTTGGCCATGCCAAGTAGACATGCTTATGGTACTGGTCGTGGTAATAGTGGTCAGAGAGGTTATGGCAACGGGAATGGAAACAATAACCGTGGTGGAAACGGGTATGGAAACCGCAATCAAGGAGGAAATGGCGGTAATGGTAATCGTGGTAATTTTGGGAATCAAGCTGGTAGTGGAAACCGTGGAGCGAACAACAACCAGGGTGGTAATGGAAATGGAAATGGTCGGGGACCAGGTTGCTTTAACTATGGAGATGTTGGGCACTTCAAGCGTGAATGCCCGAAAATCAACCAAGCTCAGGGAAGGGTTTTCAACATTTGAGCGAGGGAAGCTCGCCAAGATCCGAACGTAGTCACGGGTACGTTCCCTATCAACCAATGCTTTGCATCTGTATTATTTGATACTGGTGCCAATTATAGCTTTGTATCCCTAGAATTTAAGAATATGCTTGGGTTAGTAGCTAGTAAGCTAGATATTCCGTATTCAATAGAACTAGCAAATGGAAAGCTAGTAGAAGCAAATGAAGTCATTAGAGGTTGCGTGATAGAACTGGGAGAGCAAGAGTTTACGCTTGATCTTCTGCCAGTCGAGTTGGGAAGCTTTGACGTGGTAGTTGGAATGGATTGGTTATCAAGTAACCGAGCGGAGATTGTATGTCATGAGAAGACCATTCACATTCCAATGGCGAATGGAGAAACAATTGTGGTGCATGGAGAGAAGCATGATACGCCTTTAAGGATCATCAGTTGTTTGAAAGCCCAAAGATGTTTGCAGAAAGGATGTGTTGCCTTCTTGGCACACGTCGTGAACAAAGAAGCCGCTGAGCCAAAGTTGGAAGATATCCCAGTTGTAAAGGAATATCCTGAAGTCTTCCCCGAAGACTTGCCAGGATTGCCGCCGCAGCGACAAGTCAAATTCCATATTGACTTAGTTCCAGGCGTTGCGCCTGTAGCTAAGGCACTTTATCAACTTGCGCCTTCTGAGATGCAAGAGCAGTCAACACAACTTCAGGAACTTTTGGACAAAGGATTCATTAGACCAAGCTTCTCGCCTTGGGGAGCTCCAGTTTTATTTGTCAAGAAGAAGGACGGTAGTTTCCATATGTGCATCGACTACCGAGAGCTTAACAAGTTAACCATCAAGAATCGGTATCCTTTTCCAAGGATTGATGACCTGTTTGATCAACTACAAGGTTCGAGTTTCTACTCCAAGATCGAACTTCGATCAGGTTATCACCAGTTGAGAATTCAAGAAGAGAGCATTCCAAAGACTGCCTTCAGAACTCGTTATGGACACTACGAGTTTCTAGTTATGTCGTTTGGGTTGACAAACGCGCCAGCAGTGTTTATGGATTTGATGAATAGAGTCTGCAAGCCATATCTCGATAAATTTATGATTGTGTTTATCGACGATATTTTGATTTATTCAAGGACAAAGGAAGAGCATGATCAACACCTAAAAGCTATTTTAGAGCTGCTCAAGAAGGAGAAATTGTATGCCAAGTTCTCAAAGTGCGAGTTCTGGTTGCGTGAGGTTCAATTCCTCGGTCATGTAGTAAATGGAGATGGAATCCATGTGGATCCCACAAAGATAGAAGCGATTAAGAATTGGGAAACTCCAAAGACGCCAACCGAGAGCCGTCAGTTTCTAGGTTTGGTAGGGTATTACCACAGATTCATAGAGGATTTTTGAAAATCGCTCAACCGTTGACCTCCCTTACTCAAAAGGACAAGAAGTACAAATTGGGAGATAAACAAGAAGAAGCTTTTCAGTTGCTGAAGAACAAGCTTTGCGATGCACCCATCTTATCCCTACCCGAAGGCACCGACGACTTCGTGGTATATTGTGACGCCTCGCGTCAGGGATTAGGTTGTGTATTGATGCAGCGTCAGAAGGTTATAGGTTATGCTTCGCGCCAGTTGAAGATTCATGAGAAGAACTACACTACGCATGATTTGGAATTAGGCACAGTGGTGTTTGCATTAAAGATATGGCGACATTACTTGTATGGTAAGCGCTGTACGATCTTTACCTGTTGGGATTTTCACATGTTTATCAAAGTATTTTTTATCCATATAAAATAAAAACGCAGCGGAAATAATTATTTAAAACATGTTACTTATTAGATATAAAACTCATTTTATATGTAAAACCCAATCCCGGATCCATATACGAATATGCATGCTATCAAAATAAAAACAACCATAGAGTGTTTAGGATACTACCTTCCAAGGAGTAAAGGACATGAAGATGATGATGCTTCTTGAACGGTTGCCTTCAAGTGTAGAAGACCTCAAGCTTGTATACCCCAAGCCTTCCAACAAACACTCTAGTTTTAGCTAGGATTTGAACACTTGCAACTCACTTGAAAGATCCCCTCTTGGAACCAACCCCTTGGCCGAAAATTAGAGAGTATCTTCTTGAGTTCTTGCACTTGAAAATTGAACTTGAAAAACCCTTGAACCAACACTTGTTGGCCGAAATTTAGAGAAGAAATTCTCTAGTTTTTCTTTCAAGTTCATAAGTCTTGCACCTTCTTGCATTTGACATCTTGGTATTTATAGAACCATGAGAGAGAATTGCCACCCACCTTGACCAATCATGTGGCCACTTACACATGCATTTGCATGTAGTGCTATTGGACAAAATTGCTTGGGAAGATCACCCAATCACAACCCATCTAACTTGTAAGACATGCATGTAGTGTGATTGGACCAAAATGGTCTTGGTTAGACCACCCAATCAAATCTTCTCTAGCACATGCATTTGCATGCATTTCTATTGGACTAAAATTTTAGGGAAGAACAACATGGGGGGTGGCGGCCTTGCTTTATTTAAAAAAAAATCTTTTAAATAATATAAGTCTTGTATTTTATAACTTTTATAAAATATAACATCATATGTTCACAAGACATTATACATCTTCTATTAAGTTAATTAACCCATTAAATAACAAAATAAAATATTCTCTCAGAATAAATTATCCATATAATTTATTAGTTTGTCAGGTGAAATTATTTAGAAAACCAATTTCTAAATACTCTAAGTGTTAATATTCATTTGTTTGATCATATCACAAATACATAATATAAGTGTTTGTCTAGCTTGTATTTGGGTATGACTCGACTTGGATCATAACGTACTAGCCACATCAATTTAATATGTGTCTTGGGCATACAGAGTCCAACAATCTCCCACTTGCACAAGATACATAGAAGATTGATGCAAGTAGTAAATGACACCTAACTACGGTTTACTACCCCCAATACGTATGACTATATGTCCCATTCAATTACATCATCCCCTTCAAGTCCCTTACTTGAAAATGATTTAGGTGAATCTATCATTTATCCTTTCGTTACAGATGTCATGTTAAATCCAGAGACATAGAGTGATCACTCTCTGTTGATTTAACTTTAGCAGGCCTTAGACATCTTACTCTCAACGAATAAGAGGAACAAATCCCATCTTGACTACATACGTCTCTCACAATCACCTTGTACCACACTTGAGCTTAGCCTTATGTACTGTCATATTACTAACAGCGAAGAAATAAGTCAAGGCATAATATTTGGTGAATATCAAGACCCAATATGTATCTCAGGTCAGAGGATACTATGATATTCTCCTTTACTCAAATTTACCTATGATCAATCACAAATGATTCCATGCAGTAATATTTGAGAGCGAGTCAGTCCAATATTTGTCTCCCACAAATATCTATTAACTTTGGCAGCAACACTTTGCTCTATATTCATATCTAATGAATATCCACCAATCCAAATTCATAATAGTCTTACATTCATATTTGTTCCCGCAATTATGATCGACTACGGACATTTAGAATAATTAACTTATTCACGGATTTAAACATGCTAAAATGGAACATAACTCAACATACCATAAAGAGTTATAATAATAGTTGTTCCAATATCCAAATACAAAATAGATCAAATCCAATCACTAGAATATCGAAGTCCTTAGGCACAAGTATGACCCTTTCATGCTTTGCCCATTCAAGGAGCTTCGTGAGTGGATCCGCAATATTTTGATCAGTGTGAACTTTGCGAATACATATCTTTACCTTTTCAACTTCATCCCGTATGTAGTTGAAACTCCGCTTAACGTGCTTAGTCTCTTGATGTACACGAGGTTCCTTGATTTGATCAATCATACCATCGTTATCACAAAGATCTCTTGGGGCCTTAATGGCAGGGACTACCCCTAGATCGGCAATAATTCAAGTGGCAGATCCATATGAATTATCTCAATCAATGAAGCGGCGATGTATTCTGATTATGTAGTGGACAATGCTACCCTAATTGTGATCGAAGAACATCTCGATCAGTTTGGAAACTCATATCCGTGTAACCCTTTATAATGAATTCCGAAACTCGCATCCCTGTAACCTTTTACAACGAGTTCCTCTTTACCAGAGAAATATATCCTTAGTCCTTCTAAGGTATTTCAATATATCTTTAACAGTCACCCAATGACCGTTACTTGGATTTCGCTGGTATCTTCTGGTCATGCTTAATGCACATGACATGTCCGGTCTAGTGCATATCATTACATACATAATGAATCCTATAGGTGACGCATATGGGATTCCTTTCATTCTTTCTTGCTCATCCTTTGAGCTTGGACATTGAAACGCATTCAATATTGTCCTCTCTTGAATAGGTACCAAACCTTTCATAGAGATCTTCATCTTGAACCTTTTCAAGACTTTGTCAATGTATGCACTTTTTTTTAAACCTATCAAGCGCCTTGATCTATCCCTGTAGATCTTTATTTCCAAAATATAGGCGTCTTCACCATGATCTTTAATGGAAAAACAACTTCCAAGCCAGGTTTTTACACCCTCCAAGGTTGGAATGTTATTTCCAAATAGTGATCGACATATCATACTAAGAAAGTAATGATGCTCCCACTAGCCATCTTATACACACAAGCTTCATCGACGTTCTTGATGAATCCATATTCCCTAATCTCTTCATCAAAACGGTGATTCCAACTTCTAGATGCTTGTTTCAATCTATAGATTGATTTCTTTAACTTGCATACTTTGTTAGGATGTTTTGGATCGACAAAACCTTCAGGCTGAACCATATAGACATCTTCTTCAAGATATCTATTAAGGAAAGCCGTTTTGACATCCATTTGCGAAATCTCATAATTATATTATGCAGCTATGGCAAATAATATCCTAATTGACTTTAGCATCGCCACGGGGTAGAAGGTCTCGTCATAATCAACCCTTTGAGTTTGAGTGAAACCTTTTGCTACAAGTCTCGCTTTACAAGTATCCAAGTTACCATGCATATCGGTTTTCATCCTGAAAACCCACTTACTTCCATTTATTTTGGAGTTAAGAGACGGCACAACCAATTCCCATACTTGGTTGTCATACATGGATTGCATCTCTACGTTCATGGCTTCAAGCCATTTGTCATAATCAGATTTTGACATTGGATCATGGTATGTGGTTGATTCACCTGAATCTACCACGTAGCATCCATCCATGAAAAATCCATATATTTCAGGTGGACTACTAATTCTACCAGATCTGCGAATGTTTTGTGTGTAATGATCAACCACTTGATCGTTTTCAACAACCTCTTGTTGAGTGATAGTATCAACCAAACATGTATCGGCTTGTGGTTCTTGATCCTTATCAAGTTCCACTGTTTTGCTAATTCCTTCCACAAGGAACTTAGCTTCCAAGAACTCAGCCTTTCGAGCAACAAATACCTTTTTGCTTTGTTGGATCATAGAAATAATATCCCATACCATCTTTAGGATATCCTACGAAGATACACTTAGTGGATCGTACTTCCAATTTGTTTGGGGTGTATTGCTTCACATAAGCTTCACAACCCATACTTTTAAATATGATAATGATGGAGCCCTTCCATGCCATATTTTAAAAGGTGTCATATCCACTTTCTTGGTTAAGGCCACATTTAATATACGGGCCATTGAGAGCAAAGCGTAATACCAAAATGATAGAGGTAATGTGCTCCTAGCTATCATAGATCGAACCATATCCAAATAGAGTTCGATTCCTCCTCTATCGAAACAAAGAACTTTAATTGAGTTGATTTAGTACTTCATCTTTTGAAGATTTGAACATTTCAAAACTTCAACTTTGTGTCTCAGCAAGTACACATAACCATAACTACTATAGTTGTCGGTAAAAGTAATGAAGTATCTTTCACCATTTCTAGTCATTGGCTTAAAAGGATCACATACATTCGAATGTATGATACCTAATAAATCTTTTGCCCTTTCCCACTAAGGGATTACTTGGTCATTTTACCTTGTAAATAAGATTCGCATGTATCAAATGAACCAATTTCATTTGTTTCCAAAAGACAATTCTTTTCGAAGTGTTTACATGCGACATCTGTTTATATGACCAAGGTGATAATGCCAAGGATAGGTCTTACTCAAATCCATTTTGAGTTTCTTGGTGATTGATTGGTACATTAAACTATCAAATGATGTTTTATTATGAACCAATTCATAAATACCATTTGAAGGCATAGGTTTAAAGTAAAACATGTCATTCATCGAAATATAAATGTCATTGTTTACAAACTTTAAATCAAAACCACATTATCTTATAAGGGAAACTAGAATAATGTTCGTAGTCAAACTAGGAGCACACAAGACATTTTAAAACAATTTCCAAATCATTTGGAAGTTTCAAAACATAGTCTCCTTTCTTGTAATGTTTATTTCTTTTGAACCTTTTGCAACGAATTGCAGACATGAGTTCCACATCCGGTATCTAATACCCATGTGTTAGAAGAAATAACATTAAGCTCAATATGTATCATTAAGATTGTACCTGAGGTTTGCCTAGCATCCCTCTTTTTTTCAACTCTTTGAGATAGGTTGGACAATTCCTATTTAAATGCCCTATCTTACCACACTCAAAGCATGGATCGTTCATGGCAACCTTTGCCTTCTTCTCTTTTGGTTTCGGTGGTTTCGCTTTAGTCTTTCTAATCATTTCCCTTTGAATTACCCGTTTCCATTTTCAACATTTGCTTTGGTGTCGGGGTGATGCCCTTTCTAGTTGCCACCCTCATTGATCGTTAGAATGGATAAAACCCTTTTATCCATATTGAGCCTTTCGAGGTGATCAATGTGGCTTTTCATCTTAAAGACATAAGATGAGTCCGATTGGGTTTCCTCCATTCGACATGCATGAAGCGCTCGAACCGTTTCGAAGCGTTCTACCCTTTGGAACATTTCCTACAATTGGGTAATCATGTCGTATGCTCATGATGTTCAAAATCTTTTGAATCTCGGGAATCATAATTCCTAACATGAGGTAAGAGGCTGCCTAGTATCCTCGATATACTTAATCCAATCGTCATAGGCATCCTTATCTTCCATAAGAGGTTCATCAGGATTAGAATCGTTCAACACATAGAATATCTTTTACTTGAGAATGATTCTTAAGTTTCGACATTAATCCATGAAGTGTTATGATTGAGACGATCCTTGTCAAGGATTGTTTTTAGTGATAGGTTACGGACGGTTTGGGTAATATTGTTAGCGGCCATCTCCAAAATTTAACAAGGTTCAAATTTTAGTATTTTCAATATTATTATATTTTAATAATTAATACCCTTTTATGTCTCATAGACAATTAATAATTAAAATCTAGAATCCAACGTTACATTTAAATATCGGTTAGGTGACCTTTATCCCTCTATTTAAATTAACAAGGTAGTCAACGTTTGACAATTGCAACTCTTTGCAACTTCTAGCCATAAGGGATCGGTTAAACATCTTTATGTTTAGTTAGCATGTTTAATCCCATCAACACCTTTTGTTCCCCATGCTTCGGTGACCCTAAGTTCATGGTTTCTAAATCAAGTCGTCCAACTTACACACACGTGTGAGTTTATTCACATAAGTGGTTAGGTGACCTTTATCCCACAAACATGGTAAACCCACCTCGAATATACAAGTTCCCTCAAACGTGGTTAGGTGACCTTTATCCCACAATAAGAGTTCCCAAGTGATCCGAGTGCTGTATAAAAGGATGGTGTTTGACTTGTTTTATAAAAGGGATTTTTGAGTTTTCAAAAATTCTAGTTTAGAAAACTTTATGTACCATACATTTGCATGCATTCAAATCCTTGGTACTTTTGTGAAAACAAATTTTTAAGGTTCTTTTTAATAAAACCCATTTTATTATAAAATCATTAATTTTTAATAACCTTTTATTAACCATTTTAAAGAACCATTTTTAAGCTTGTTGTTGATTATTAGTTTGTTAAGCATGCATATCAACATATCATCCAAACAACATAAATAAACAACCACACAAGCAAAACACACATATCAATAGGTGCATAACTATAGCCAACTATTTTGACCACACTTGTTAGCCGAAACAAGTGTGCCAAAAGGTCCTTCCTAAAGGGTGAATATTAACACAAATAATGTGTCGTTGAACTCCCACTTGATCCCGCATCCAAATGCTTCAAGTCTCCCTTTTGTGTTGTGATTTCTCCACTTTCTTTGAGCTTCCAAAATGTACTTTAATTCACCTCCAAACTCCTTTGGACTTCAAAAATGTGTTTTGGTTATCGGGCTAAAATCCCGTTAAGAACTATGAAGTCCTTTAGGCCCGAAATTAGCCAAAACCAAAACCGCATTTTTGTGTGCATCTTCTTTTACAAAACATATCCTAATACATTTTTTCTAGTAAAATAAAATGCACCTAATCTATTTATTTTACATACCAAATGAAAATAAATAAATTACATATTTCACAAATGGAAGAACAAAGATAATTAATTATTACATATTTCACACAAGGTCATGGCTAGGTTATGAACACCAAAATATATATATCCACATATATAAAATTCAAGAAGCAAAATGGTTTCCTTTTTACAACCTACTTTTTGGTCAAGAATGAAAAAACCGAAAAAGTGGGTTTTTGTCCAAACAAACAAATCATCCAAATGACGTAATTTTTCAAGATACTTTTATGCATGTATTAAAATAATCTTGAAAAACAAAAGGATAACCATATATAAAATTTCGGCCATAGGGTTTTAACCAAACCCGAAAATTTCATATCCTATGAAGCATGCATTCATATAAGCGGCTCTGATACCACTGTTGGGATTTTCACATGTTTATCAAAGTATTTTTTATCCATATAAAATAAAAACGCAGCGGAAATAATTATTTAAAACATGTTACTTACTAGATATAAAACTCATTTTATATGTAAAACCCAATCCCGGATCCATATACGAATATGCATGCTATCAAAATAAAACACAACCATAGAGTGTTTAGGATACTACCTTCCGAGGAGTAAAGGACATGAAGATGATGATGCTTCTTGAACGGTTGCCTTCAAGTGTAGAAGACCTCAAGCTTGTATACCCCAAGCCTTCCAACAAACACTCTAGTTTTAGCTAGGATTTGAACACTTGCAACTCACTTGAAAGATCCCCTCTTGGAACCAACCCCTTGCCCGAAAATTAGAGAGTATCTTCTTGAGTTCTTGCACTTGAAAATTGAACTTGAAAAACCCTTGAACCAACACTTGTTGGCCGAAATTTAGAGAAGAAATTCTCTAGTTTTTCTTTCAAGTTCATAAGTCTTGCACCTTCTTGCATTTGACATCTTGGTATTTATAGAACCATGAGAGAGAATTGCCACCCACCTTGACCAATCATGTGGCCACTTACACATGCATTTGCATGTAATGCTATTGGACAAAATTGCTTGGGAAGATCACCCAATCACAACCCATCTAACTTGTAAGACATGCATGTAGTGTGATTGGACCAAAATGGTCTTGGTTAGACCACCCAATCAAATCTTCTCTAGCACATGCATTTCTATTGGACTAAAATTTTAGGGAAGAACACCATGGGGGGGGGGGGGGGTGGCGGCCTTGCTTTATTTAAAAAAAATCTTTTAAATAATATAAGTCTTGTATTTTATAACTTTTATAAAATATAACATCATATGTTCACAAGACTTTATACATCTTCTATTAAGTTAATTAACCCATTAAATAACAAATAAAATATTCTCTCAAAATAAATTATCCATATAATTTATTAGTTTGTCAAGTGCAATTATTTAGAAAACCAATTTCTAAATACTCTAAGTGTTAATATTCATTTGTTTGATCATATCACAAATAAATAATATAAGTGTTTGTCTAGCTTGTATTTGGGTATGACTCGACTTGGATCATAACGTACTAGCAACATCAATTTAATATGTGTCTTGGGCATACAGAGTCCATCATTACCAATCACAAGAGCCTACAACACATATTTGATCAAAAGGAGCTTAATATGAGACAACGCCGATGGGTGGAGCTGTTAAACGACTATGACTATGAAATCAAGTATCACCCAGGGAAGGCGAATGTGGTCGCAAACGCCTTGAGTCGGAAAGAAAGAATCAAGCCCATACGGGTTCGAGCTTTGGAAATGATTATACAGACATACCTCTCGTTGCGCATCCGTGCTGCACAGAGAGAAGCTCTTAAGAAGGAGAATCTTGTGAACGAATATGTCCGTGGGATGGAGAAACAGTTAGTACCCAATGAGGAAGGAACGTTGTGCTTCATGAAACGAATTTGGGTTCCCCTCTTTGGTGGTCTTAGAGACGTGATTTTTTATGAATCTCACAAATCAAGGTACTCGATCCATCCAGGATAGGATAAGATGTACCAAGACTTGAAGGATTTCTATTGGTGGCCGAGATTAAAAGTTGATGTTTGCTTCGTATGTTGGCAAATGTTTGACTTGTGCCAAGGTAAAGGCCGAATATCAGAAGCCTTCAGGTCTTCTGCAACAACCTGAAATACCCATGTTGAAATGGGAGTAGATTTCAATGGATTTTATAACGAAGTTACCAAAGACACCCAGAGGTCATGATACGATTTGGGTAATCATTGACCGTCTGACAAAATCTGCACACTTTCTGCCAATCAGGGAAAAGGATAACACTAGTAAGCTTGCTGAGCTGTACCTTAGAGAGATAGTTGCATGACATGGAGTGCCTCTCTCGATTATTTCTGACAGAGACGGAAGATTTGTGTCAAGGATTTGGCAATCCTTCGAAGAAGCCTTTTGTTCTCAGTTGAATCTGAGTACTGCATTTCACCCACAGACAGATGGCTAGAGCGAGCGAATGATTCAAACGCTGGAAGACATGATGCGAGCTTGCGTAATGGACTTGAGTGGTAGTCGGGACACTCACCTACCTTTGGTAGAATTCTCGTATAACAAAAGCTACCATGTAAGCATTCAAGCTGCACCATTTGAAGCTCTTTATGGACACAAGTGTCGATCACCGTTATGCTGGGCAGATGCGGGTGATAGACAGCTTGTTGGTCCCGAATTGGTTCAAGAGACAAAGGATAAGATTTTACAGATCCGAGAGCGCATCAAGGCGGCTCGAGACCGACAAAAAAGCTATGCGGACCGAAGAAGGAAACCGTTGGAGTTTGAAGTGGGAGACATGGTTTTACTAAAGGTCTCACCTTGGAAAGGGGTAGTACGCTTTGGGGAGCGTGGAAAGTTAAACCCATGATACATTGGACCGTTCAAAATCCTGGAGAGGATTGGTCTTGTAGCTTACAAGTTGGATCTACCCGTAGAACTGAATGGAGATCATGATACATTCCCTGTATCTAATCTGAAAAAGAGTCAAACTCAAGAAACAGTTGTCATTCCTGCCGATGAAGTTCACATTGACGACACACTCCACTTTACTAAAGAACCTGTTGAGGTTACTGATTGGAAGGTTAACAAGACACGTAGGAGTAGTGTTAAACTCGTCAAGGTTCGATGGAATGCGCAACACAGCCCAGACTACACTTGGGAGCGTGAGGATCGCATGAAAGCAGAGTACCCACATTTGTTCCCCAACTCCCCTGCAGCTAGTAGCAGAACTAAAATTTCGGGACGAAATTTTCTTAACAAGGGGAGAATGTGACAACTGCCAAAAATCCAGGTATCCGTACAATTAATTAACTATGATTAGTGCTTAATGACTTTGCTGAATTACAATTAACTACTTTCTGATTACTGTATCATACTTACATGTGCATCACATATTGCATAATGTCATATCACTTTTACATGCAAACCATATTGACATAAATGATGCATAAAAGCACAGTTAGCACAGTTAGCGGATAACTCAGAAAAATGATGACAGAACTCAGCACATAGATAGACAGTGTTTTGAGACCCAGTATGAGCCAGAAACCAAGTACTACACTAGTATAGTGAGTAGGGAAGTAAGGACCACAAAACTGCATTCCTAAGTAATAGTTTAAGTTCCGGACAGTGCCTAAAACCCACATAAAGTGCCGAATTCAACATAAATCAGCAAAAATCAGCTTTTTTAACAAGCTAGTAACATGTAAAAATATGACTAAATGGTCCTGAATCCTTTCCTAAGTGTCGGGAATTAAAAGTGTCACAAAAGGGTACATAAAGAACACTAAACGGTATAGTTTAGCACTTTAAAGAACCGGTATCTAACTGAACAACCGGACACTACCCGAAACATCAAAATTATACTAGAAGCATTGTTTTAATGTTTCTGAGCTAGTTATGATCCCCGAACACCCTAACACACTATATAACACCATATTAACTTAAACACTAAACACCAAACTTGAAACCTAACTAGATTGCTTAACCATTCCATCACAACCCAACCAATACCCCCCCCCCCCCCCCATGGTGGACGGTCACAAGGGTGGACCCACCCTTGATTTCCCTTGATCTCATGAAGATTGTTAAGAGATTTGTTATGTACTTAGAGAACACTTTATCCAATGGTTAAAGTCTAAACTTGGTTATAAGAAGAAATTGATGGATTAAAATCTCATTATCTCACACACACTTCACACACCATCTTCCTCTCTCCCTCTCCCTCATTCTCGGCCGCAATCACCACCCACATCACCACTATCTTCATCCAACTTCCATCCATTCTAAGGTGTACACAAGGTGTAAGGAGCAATACAAGAAAGCTTGGTGGTCTTGGAGATTGAAGGACCTCTTCCATTTGCTATTATCCTCCACATTTGTCATCTTCATCTTCTAGTGTTCTTCCCTAGCCCTTGTGCTAGTAGTAAGCTCCTTGTAACTTGAATTTACTCCTTATTTAGTTGGTTAAAAGATGATATGTGATGATAATCATGAAGTACACTAAAGAACATAATCAAGAAACATGAACATAAGCTTGATACATGAAGTAATCTTGATGAAACTAAGTTGTTTATGTTATAAATGCTTGTTTATCATTGATTTGTTTGTAAAGATGACGTTGATCATCATAGCATCTTGCTAAATCATGATTAAAAACATAGTTTAGAAAGATGAGAAATGTAAGAAGTTGTAGGATGAAAGATCATCCACCCCTAAATCATGAACTTGAAAAGAATACTTGATTTCTTAAAAAATAATAATCGAAGTGAGTTAATAATCATATTGATCTAAGATTTATGAATGGTTTTCCAAAAAGGAACTAAGTTCAAACTACGATTTTTAGTAGATCTTGATTCTTACTTAAACATACACTATTTTTACTGGTTAAACAAGTGTAGAAACACTTGTGTAACAAAAAGATTACATAAAGAAGCATTTTTAGAGAATGTGTTTGGAAGTTGTAAACACCCAAATTCTTTAAAAATGGAGTTTTTAAAGAAGTGAATACATTTTAAAGGATAACTAAACCTACTAAACACACTACCAAGTTACTACAAGTTTTTACAAAAAGTTCAAGTTCATGTTATTGTATAAATTGCATGATTTTGGCACTTGGTAGGTGTTGATTGAATTGTTGATTATTTGTGATGATTTTAAAAGAAAATGATATGCTTTGAAAGCATGGACACCTTCATTTTTAGGGGAAACTATGGCAAAATTTTCTAAAAATATAAACACTTCGAAAAATATTTTCAAACAAGTATTTCTAAGTGTATTTTAACCATGAGTTTCCATATAAACTTTGCCACAATTTTTGTTACCAAAAATATAAATATTGGAGGCTGGTTTTTATAAATAAAAATGGATAAATATATATTTAGAATATATATACAATAAAGACATGATGTGTGAATATTTGTATACTTGTGTATTAGTGATATTATTTTAGGGATAAAATAATACAACTTAACAAAATATCAAGAAATTACAATCCAAAATAATACCAAAAATCTCAAGGAATAAATATATAAGTTACACATATAATATTGGGAAACCGAACGAAAGAATGTAACTTAGAAGATATTCCAGAAAATACATTTATAAATGTATTTTTGGTAAATAATATTTTGGATACAAGGAATGAAAATATGATTTTCATAAATATCACAAAGTTATATCATATTTTGACAAGGAGTAAAATATATTATTTTTGGGAAGTAAAAGTATATTTTCTTGGACTTTTTAGAAGATATATGATTTTTGGGAAAAACATATATTTTCTTAGATAAACTTGAAATACATTATTTTTGGATAAAAATAAGTTTAAATATATTTTCTAAAGTTAGACTTGAAAAATATATTATTTTGGAACTACAAATACAAGAATACGAATACACATGTATGAGATACCCTCATCCTTGGGAAGGAAATGCTAATATAAATACTTGAGAAGTATTATTACGAAAATATTATTTAAACAATTATTCCAAAATTTATAAATATAATTTTAGTTAATATAATAATTATTTTGACAATAATTATATTACTTGGAATAATATCAATAACGTAACTCAAAAACATTAAAACCAAGACAAGGCACGACCCATTCGTCTAATAGACGTTAGAACATTGTAGGTAGTCGTATTTGCTGAAGGGATTTGAGTTACGAGTACTGAAGACGCAAGGCAATGAGTTCATGTCCCCCTTTTTCTTTAAACTGTTTTGTTTATTAACCTCGGGGGTGAAGTACATGTTTCAAATTAATACAAAATTCTTACAGACAAATACAATTGGTATGGTTAGCCTAGGAAAGTACCATAGATCATGTGAATGGGTAGGCGCATACTTAAGACCATCAATCCTCTTGTTAGGACCGAGGGGCATGAGTGATAGATCTATTTGGGTGTAGCGAGCCCACACCCATGAGGACCAGGGTGGCCCATAGGGTGACTATGTCTTACAGCCGGAAGCCCGGTACAAATTTCCTAGGTTTGAGCCTTCCTACGCCGTCACACATATCAGTGGCCTTGCAAACCATTGGTGATCTTTTCCTTGTTTGCTCTCATACCGGGATTTACAAATATACATACATACAATGAACATAAAGGTTTTATACATATATATACACAAGCACATGAACTCGCTCAACTTTTGTTGATGTTTTTAAACTACATGTATTTCAGGGAATTAAGTGGATCTGGCGGGTGTTTGCATGTTCAAGCTGCGTTATGAATAAAAAGTTGTCATCCGAGGTCGTTAGGGTTTAGGAGATGTATCTTAATCCTGGACGAGATACATGGTTCTAAACTCAGTTTTACTTAAGGTCTTTTGTCGAGTCTTCGTGAACTCATTTAAACCTGTTGTGGTTTGTAATTTAAGCATGGAGTCTACGTTTCAGACAAGTATGTTATGGTATTTTCAAACTTAAATTAATGGATGAACATCTTATGGTTTTATCATATAGTTTTGTTATGATTGAATGCTATGGTATTAAGAAAGTCACACCATAATCACGCTTCCACAAAAGTCAGGGTGTGACACCTGTTTCCTTAGTCATGATCTATAACCGGTGGAACGGGTAAGCCTTTGTTTCTACTTTGAATTCAAAAACTATTTTGACTTAAAAAAGGACTCTTGTTCTATTACCACATCATTGTACCTTTGCTGGAACAATCACTCCATTTCCGATTAATCATTTCATCAATTGCCAATTGAATCTACAACGTTCCAGAAGATTCCGATCAATCGCCGGAATTCAAGATTCCACGGCGGTGATTTCAGTCGGTATATTCCGTTGCCGGAGTTAAATGTTTTAGTGGTTTTGTTTCACCGGTGACGATGCATCCGGCGAAGAGAATGAATCAGGTTAACAGATGAATATGATTATGAATATATTGAACTGTATTAGGGTATAAAGGAATTATATAAGATTAATTTAGTTTATTAATTATTAATATGTTATATAAAAATCAGATGGACAAAATTGCCCCTGAACAAAAAGACAAAATAGGCAGCTTGCAACAGTCAAATAAGAGGGTTTTTGAATTTTGGACTAAAATGACAATAAAAGTGAAACCACAGGGACCCAGTTTTAAAAAGTTTGAGATTTGGACTAAAATGACAAAAGTACCCAAACCATAGGGACCAAAATAGTAGTTTACTCTTTAATGTTTTATATTTACTGAATGAATGAATACTGTGATTTTACTTCAGCCAAGTATGCAAGGCAAGTAATGTTTGCACCATCAAAGCTCATCTATATAAAATTAATAACAAAATTTTGTGTATCCATTACCTTCAACAATCTTTCAACTCCAACATCCGTCATGAAAGTGTAAACTGAAAGACAATAAAAAAGAGTAAAATGCACGGATAGTCCCTGTAATTTTGGTGAAATTTCACCTTTAGTCCCCAATTTTTCAGAATTACACTCTTAGTCCATGTGGTTTGATAAGTTGTTACTCGGATAGTCCCTAAAGCGGATGAAGGTTACTCGGATAGTCCCTGTGTTTTGACAAGTTGTTACTCGGATAGTCTCTATGGTTTGACAAGTTGTTACTCGAATAATCCTTGTCATTTCACACCCACTTAACCAGAAAAAAACTAACTTCCATCCGCTTTGGGGACTATCCGAGTAACAACTTGTTAAACCACAGGGACTAAGAGTGTAATTCTGAAAATTTGGGGACTAAAGGTGAAATTTCACCAAACCACAGGGACTATCTATGCATTTTACTCCAATAAAGAATTTAAAATTGACAACAGTAAAAATAAAGCTAATTACTTCTTCATTAACATTATATTATATGAGTAAAGTTCTCGTACAAATAACTTTAACGTACTAAACGTACGAATATCAAGAAAAAGGCAAAAAAACGATGTGCCACTTAGTAAAGAGAAAAGGGAAAGGAGAAAAAGAATAAGGAAAATCCAAAAACAAGCAACAATAACCATAGCTGAGGGAATTGCCCAGATTCCAATAACTAGACCGTTATGGGAAGAACTAGATAGAAGACTAGCCAATCTTGGAATGTTTAGAACCGAAGAAAATGACCTTGACGTTAACCATGTAGCAGCACCTGAACCACATCTAGAACAATGGTGAACCAATGACTGGGTATTTCAAGATCTGATGAATGACCCCTATCCCTACATGCCATACGGAGAACCCGAACCAGTTTACAACGAGCCCATACCAGCCCAAATGCCACCAATGAGCTATGAAAATGTAGCAGAACTTCGCCACTATGGTGAAGATTTGATTCAGGAAGGAAATAAGATCCGCCGTATCGAAGAGAATCTCGTCTGAAAGTACGACAAGAGAGAAATGCAATATTAGAGAACCACCGCCGATATACTATATATATATATATATACACTTACTTTTATTTTAATTTGAGAAAAAATAATAATCCACTAAAAATATATATATAATATATATATATATATATATATATATATATATATCATATATATAGGTATCGATGTATAATTACTAACCTTTAATATTCTAGTTGTTTGTACTTGATGCATAATATATATATATATATATATAAAGAGTAGAAGTCGCAATGCTCGACGATTTTGATTCAATATGCTTGAGTATTTGCTTGTTTAAATTATTCTGTGATATTAATACCTGATAATATTTACTATTTAGATGTCAAATGAAGTAAATCAGGAAGTCCAGAATAATAATGATAACGGGAACCAAGTGGATAAGAGTGCTATAGAACAAATAGTAGCTCATGGAATCATAGATGTCATGCAATTTATTATTGACACTATTAATAAAAAGGCAGAAAATAATAATTTCATACTAGGTAGTAAACATACTCACGAGGAACCAAGTCACTGTGTGAATGGAGATCACGGACTTCTTATTAAAGCTCCAATTCCAAAAAGAAAGAGAACCATCTCATATGGTTGTTCTTATAAGGAATTCTTATCATGCAAACCAATAGAATTCTCAGGTAACGAAGGAGCTATTTCAGCTTTGCAAGCAGTCTTAAAAATAATTAAGTGTGCAGATGAGGATAAAATCATGTATGTTTCTAATCTTTTCAAAGATGAAGCTTTAGAGTGGTGGAATACCATTCTCCAGTCAAGAGGAAGTGACATGGTTTACAATATGGAATGAAACAACTTTAAGAAAATAGGTGAAAGAAAATTATGTCCTCCTCATGAAAAGGAGCAGATTGCTAATAAATTCCTAAATCATAGAATGATTGGGGTAAATTGTAAGTAATTTACTACCACATTTTTTAGTATGCTAGGATAGTACCAACTCTAGCCTCACCAGAACCAATATTAATCTCCCATTACATCTAGGGACTAATTAGTGAAATAAGATATATGGTTAAAGCAGCTAGGCCACAAACAATTGAAGAAACAGTGGAGCATCCTAATACTCTGATTGATGGACTGATACGTACACAAGAAGGAAACCAAAAAAAGAATCTAGATCAAAGGATTACTCAGGAACTACGTTCTGGTAATTCCTATCGTGGGAAAGGAACACGTTCATCTTCTTCATCTTTCTGTAGGTTCTGTAAAAGGAAACACTCAGGGAAGTGCTTGATATGCTGCAAATTTTGCAAGATATCAGGGAATAAGGAGGAAGACTGTAGGAAAAAAACTAACAGTAGAATATGCTAAATTCTCAAAATGTGAATTCTGGTAGCAATTAGTGCAATGTCTTAGACACTTAGCTAATCATGAAGGAATTCATGTGGATCCTACGAAGATTGAAGCGATCACCAAATGGAAAGTCCCTGAGTCACCAACAAAAGTAAGAAGTTTTCTTGGACTGACTAGGATATTATAAACGTTTCATTCAAGATTTTTCTAGAATAGCCATTCCGTTAACCAAACTAACTTGCAAGTCAGTTAAGTTTGAATGGGGACCAAAATAAGAGGAAACATTCAAGATTTTGAAGCAAAGATTAACTAACGCACCCATACTTGCCTTGCCAGAGGGAACTGAAGACTTTATAGTCTATTGTGATGCATCTAAGTTAGGATTTGGATGTGTGTTGACGCAACGTCAAAAGGTAATTGCTTATGACTCTATAAAACTTAAAAAGCATGAAGAGAATTATACAACACATGATCAAGAGTTAGGAGCAATAATTTTTGCCCTTAAGATTTGGAGACACTATCTTTATGGTAATAAGTTCGTTGTCTTCGTAGATCATAAGAGTTTAAGGTATGTTTTCAGACAAAAGGAATTAAACATGAGGCAAAGACGTTGGATGGAAATCCTTAGCAATTATGATTGTGATATCTAGTATCATGCAGGAAAAGCTAACGTAGTAGCTGATGCTTTTAGTCGAAAGTACAATGAGAAGCCAAAAAGAATACGTGCTCTCAGATTAACATGCAGGTAGATTTAAATGAACAAGTGAAAAAGATACAGGAAACAACAATCAAGGATGATGCTGAAGGTTTGAAGGAATGATTAAAGAATTAGAAAAAAGAGCAGATGAAATTTGGAAATTCCATAAGAAAAGGATTTGGGTACCTATCCAAGGGAACCTACGAAGCCGAATTCTAGAAGAAGCTCATAAATCCAAATATACGATGCATCCTGGAAGTGATAAGATGTATCAAGATTTGAGAAAGAACTTTTGGTAGATAGGAATGAAAAAGGATATAGCAAATTATGTTGCTAAATGTTTAACCTGCTCACAGGTTAAAGCTGAACATCAGAAATGTAACAACCCACACGTTCGTGCGTTGTTACTACTCGTTATACTCGTACGCCTAGCACCAGAGATTCGGATCATAATGTAGCTATATCGCATACATCGCTATTTCGCAATATTTTCGCATATTATCGCACACTTTATCGCTATCACATCACGACGCACTTGCTGACAGCCACGATGAAGTCGAGTGAGGACCAATTCTACCCTCCTTGATAACCGTGATGTGTCGCAATGCAACACAATACTCAAAAATGCAGTCGCAAGCACGTGTAACTTGATTATCGCAGGATTGGAATATGGATATTTATACGACCCTATGTGACTAAATATAATGAATATACTAGTACGGGTATGAAAATGTGTAACCAAACTATCGCGACGCTTAACGAACAAAACGAAACATCGAAACGCAACAAGCCGGAGACCACCGATCAAGTGACTAATCGATCGAGTGGCAACCCGATCGGATTACCACCCAATCGGATTGTCACCCGATCGGACAGCCACCCGATCGGACAGCCATCCGATCCGTTGCACTTCTCCCCTTCATGCCACTTCACCTATAAATAGCACTTGTCACATCACTTGAACAGTGATGTGACAGCTCTCACTCGACCAGCACGCTTTTGGGGCTTTTCCTCTCGATACCTCGCGATTCTTGTAAGTTTTCGACCGGAATCTTGTACTTTTATGATCTACACGCACTTCTCAATCATCTTCCCTTTCGAATCTTAACTTTTAACCGTGAAATCTTTGGATTTGAGCCGTTCTAAGGTGATGTCATCATGGAGTTCTTAGGAACAATGAAGAGTGACCTCGTCTCATCAAGAACAGTCCAGATCTGATAGATTCCACGGTGTATAAACACTAAATCTCACCTAAATCTAAGCCGAATCTAAGCTTTCTAAGTTTTTCTTCAAACTTTCTTAACTTTTCACTCAAAATCGGTAGCAACAGAGCTTGTACAGACCTTGTACTCTGCCTCTAGTGAAGTGTCGGTTCGAGAACTGGTTCCTATCAATGAGATGACCGACTTATCGTGATAAACACGAACCATCGTCGAGAACAGTCAACTGATCGGACGGGGTGACTTCCCATCCGATCAATGACTTGGACTTGGTGGGGTTTCCATTGTTTAACTCGTAGTCATACCGTCTCGATCAAATCGTGGAAACTTAACAAAATAAACAAGTTGTTAAATGATCAGGCTGCGGGACGGATTGCTGTCCGATCGGATAGCACTTGGTATCAAGACTTAAACAATTTTCAAACACTTAATGATCTGAACGACGAACGGATTGCCGTCCGATCGAACGACCGACTTTGGATCCTCAACACTTAAACGTTTTTACAAATCTTCATTAGTTCCAACGGATTGTCACCCGATCGGACTGCCTCCCGGCCAAGTGACCTGTCTGCTGCGAGCTTATAATCAACCAAAGTGTCTTTCCAATCGGATCACTGTCCGATCGAACAGCCACCCGACCGAGTTGCCACCCGATCGACCAACCTGAAGGATAGAGATACTTCTCTGTTTTCAAAATACTACAACGAAAACTTCAAAAGGCAAACCAGCATACACAAACACATCCTTCCCAACAAGGTAGCAAACCATTCGAGTGGTCACCCGATCGGTTGACCATCCGAAAGGATTGTCACCCGATCGACCGGCTAACCAATCGGATTGCCATCCGATCGGAGTACTGTCTGATCCATTGACACCTTGCTCCGTTCCACGCACTATCCAACGCTTACGCTATCGATCTAAACTCAGGCTAATCTCAGACGCACTCTCTTCAATCCAACCAAGTTGTGATTGCTTGCCGAAAACCGACTGTGAGTATACTTGAACCCTTTTTGCTTTTGCACTTTTGGGTGTAACATACGTTGCAATCAAATCAAATCACATCAAATGCTTAACTATTTATCACTTGCGAATGACCAATGTGCATAGTTATACGTGATGCTAGTTACATATGTGCTAGGACTTGTACTCGCGACGTCCCACCACGACTAGTATAGTACTATTGCGCCCGACGGGGTCTAGTTTAGCAATCGCGATCAAAGCTCGAGGACTTAGTTGGTAGCATCAGTTTTGTGAGTATATATGTCGTGTATTACGTTTATGTATGTGGAAATTCACAGCTTTTATCTATTACACTATTACCTATCAAACCTGTATGCTCGCCAATACTTTTGTATTTACGTTATTTTAACGTATGTTGAAGGTTTTGTCGCAGTCTACATCAAATCAAGCTAGGAAGTCTAGAAACACGCCTAAAATCTAGGTTGTCGGATTTGTATTGTTTGGGAGAACATGAAATCCGTGACAACTTATGTGATTGTACTTGTTTATTAGTATGGGATAATGAACGCATTAAATACTGTCACAATTTAGTTGTTATGGATTCTCTCGAGCAATCTGATTCGCCTAGTGCCGCGCCCCGATGATTCCGCCATCGGTTGGGGTGTGACAGATTGGTATCAGAGCCATAACTATAGGGAATTAGGCCAGACTTGACCTAGTCCGGGTCGATGTCTTAGAAACGCCCTAGTCTATAGTCTAAGTACCAACGGGCCGACTCGTGCGAACCCGATAGGAATTGCACGGGCCTACTTGATGCTCTTGTTCGAATTCGCTAAAAACTGCTACTTCGCTTGAACGCCGCATACTCCAATTTCACACGAAGAGCCTTTCCTAAGGCTAGAATATTACTTAGCCTTTCCTAAGGCTAGAATATTACTTATCCTTTCCTAAGGCCAACACAATACACACATTTTCGAAAATATTCGCATAACACAACCGAGTGGTCCAGTCAAGATCAGGCGTGAATACCAAGAACTCTCGATAAGATCGCTCACTCAGTGCATTTTCTAAGCACAAGAACTTTCTAGAGAGCTAGGAGTGACATCCATATCTCAACAAAAGTCTCCATTTCAAAATCTAGTGGAACTCCCGAATTTATTCGAAGAGCACAACCACAGCTAGGAGCGAAGTTATTAAGTCAGGGATGGAACCCGTACCTTAATAAACCGTTCCGCCCTCTATAAAATGATTTTCAAAAGCTCTCACCAAGGACTCGGCTATAACAGTAACTCGAGCCACACGATTACTAGGAAGACGAATGCCATGAGCTGCATCCCAGTGGAAGTATAAGTCTTCTAGGGCAACGCGCGTGCACGAACTTGTTGGGTATAGTTGGGTTACCTCGGGTAGTCGACGCCTAAAACCCAAGGCACTCTATCTATGTTCCTCACTTATAACTTGCCAATTTTACGCTTTACTGAACCTATTTATGCTTATGTGTTACGATTTAAAACTCTACGCTTTATCGATTTCTCGATTTATCAATTTTCGCCCCTTGCTTTTTGCAACCGCACAACTCGCACAACCATCGCAATCTAAAACGAAAAACCAAATATTCGCAACAAAACTAATCTCTAATTTCTCGCTCTCGCTTTCCCTCTTCATCGCGTCCTCGCGCAATCTACACCGACATGTATGTGTGTAAGTATTAACTACAACTAATTATATGTACAAAATGAGTCAGTTGTGAGAGAACTTTGGAATCTCGTGTCTCCTATGTGGCTCCAATGTGAAATCTATTACATTACTTGCAACGAGTTTTGATCGCGCTCAATCGCATCGCAAAACTCAAAAATCATTATGATCGAATCTCACTCCAAATCTCTCTGTCTAGATGTCTTCCAACAACTCTACCTCGAGACAAACAGCCAGGAGAAGAGCCAAACGAAGCGCCGAGAAGAGGATTGCCTCGCTTGTTGCAAAGAAAGTGGCCAAGGTCGTTCCTCAAATTGTCGCTCAAGTGCTCTCTCTCAGCAACTCTCGAACCCCAGAAGACTCTAAGACAGAAGCGCCGCAATCTGCTTTCCTCTACAAACACTTCAAAGCCTGTGACCCGATGGAATTCACGGGTGAAGGAGGTGTGTCTCAACTACTCCAGTGGTTTGATTCTATCAAAGTTACCCTTCGTCAGAGTGGGTGTCCTGATGGTTTTCGTACTACTTGCACTACCGAAGTATTTCAATCGCGAGCACTTGACTGGTGGATAGCCGAACGTAACAAACATGGGATCTCTGCAGCTTATGCTCTCTCTTGGGATGAGTTGAAGGAACTCATGAAGAAAGAGTACTGCCCTCCCCGCGAAGTCCAAAAGCTAGAAGACGAATTTTGGGAAATCAAGCAAGTCGAAGATGACAATACTGGCTACACCGCAATGTTCAAACAGCTTAGGATAATCTGCCCAAGTCAAGTCAACACTTTAGAAAAGGCCATCACGAAGTACATTCGCGGCTTGCCTGAATGTGTGGGCGATTTTGTCGAAGCTGCAAGACCTGCTACTGTAGAAGAAACCTATCGCTTGGCCGCAGAGATCAACGACAAATGAGTCATTGACGGATTCTTCTCCAAGAATCCTGTCAAACAAGCTCATCAAGCAATCGTCATCAACTCATCCGATGATTCTCCTAAAGATTCCTCCGACGATGTCTCCAGCGAATCATCAGACGAATCCTCCAACGACAATGACACCTCATCTCAGGATCGCAACGGGCTCAGCCACAAGCGAAAGGAACCAAGCGTGGATGAAATTCCAAACACCACACTGCTACGATTTGCTCCCGTTCTTGTGAAGCGCGCCTACACCGGAACTCACCCCCTGTGTCTCATGTGTACGTATCATCACCGTTATTGCGACAATTGCAACTGGTATAGTCATTTTACCCAGAACTGCCGCACAGGGCCACAGACTTGAGGAATCCCAGCAACGATCGCAGTCTCCGCAGAAGTCCTCCACAACAACATTTGTCATGCTTCCAATGTTGTTGTAATGCTATGATTTTCGCCGTTAGTTTCTTTTATGTGTTGAATTTGTTCTATTTCTCAATGCAATGAGGACTCTATTTATCTCTCGCTTTCTCTCTCGTCTTCGCACTTAATCTGGAATCACACACATGCTATATATTATATCACGATATAAGGTGTTTTACCCTCACTACACTCTTAGAATAAGGTACGATAAACGTGCAAGGAACGACTAATCACGGGTGCACACGGGATTACTTTGGTCAGTGCACGGAGATCGTAGTGAGTTCTAATGGTGCCATAACGTTAAAAGCATGGTCGAGCGTGGTGGATAAGCCGCTGGTACTTCCTATATGTAAGCGTCTTGACCATGTCAACAAAGTGCGACATCTATTCACGGGATGCAAGTAGTAGGAGTAAAGCAAGGTGTGCTTTGCCATACTACCGAAGTCTCGTGAAGAAAGTGCCACGTGGAGTTGAACGTTATTTAGACCTATACTATTATGGTTAATTTTCGACACACTACACTTATTCGCAAGGCGTAACAATTACATTGCATCATCGCGAGACTTGTCGTAAGTCTGCAAACGCAATGCAAATGCCTCATAGATGGACTCTGGAGAGTCTACCCCCGCAGGGAAACTGCATCGACGCAAGACTGCTCGTAAGTCTTTAATCGCAACTCAGTCGGAATTTCGCTGGAATCTAATGCACATCACCCTCGCAACACTTTAACGCTTAACACATCTATTAATCTCATCGCTTCGATACTCGCATCGCTTATCGCTTCTAACGCTCATTGCTACTTGTGATTATGTTGGCACACATGACTTCGATTCACGGAACGGATCTAGTATGGTCAAAACATGGTGGATACGCCACCGGTACTTCTTATATATAAGTGTTTTAGCCATATTAGCAGACTTTTGTGGGAAGATGCCATGTGGGGCTTAATGTTGGTTAAATTGTGGAACTGTGGAGATTAATCGTACCGTGTATCGCTTATCACGTACCGCTTACCGCTTATCGCTCATCGCTCATAGCCGGATACTCATCGTAATCTGTGTTGTTTTATTATGTATGACATCGCTTCATGGGACAAAACTAATGTGGTCAAAACATGGTGGATACACCGCTGGTACTTCCTATATATAAGTGTTTTACCATGTTAGCCAACTCTCGTGGAAACATGCCATGTGGGTTTTAATGTGGAATCTAATTGAAATCACACTATTCGCTCAATCGCATATCGCTCGTCGCCTATCGCTAACGCTATCGCTTACCGTATCTGTGTTATCTGTGTTAAGTTAGCACATGTGACCTCGCTTCACGAGACGAAACTCATATGGTTAAAACATGGTGGGTACGCCGCTGGTACTTCCTATATATGAGTGTTTTATCCATATCAGCAGACTTTCATGGAAAAAGGCCATGTGGGGTCTAATGTTAGTTAAATTTTGTGGTGTTGATCAATCCAATCGAATTGCATTAATCACGTATATTCCAACCGCTTTCAACGCATCGATCGCCGCCTATCGCTTGTCCCTTATCGCTTATTGCTTTTTGCTTATCGCCGTTGTCTTCGCTTATTATATTGGGTTGTCCTATCGAGTTTTCGTGTACCGCTTATCGCTTGTCGCACTCGCTCGTGTCGCTAAACTGAGTTCGAAAATGACTTCATTACTCGGTTCGCCTTTCAAGACTTGATCCCACCCTTCCTCATTTGGATTAAGTCATCGCAAATCTGTCTGTACTATGTTGACACGTATGACACCGCCTCGCGAGACGGAAGCCATATGGCTAAAACATGGTGGATACGCCGCTGGTACTTCCTATATATAAGTGTTTTACCCATATTGTCGAACTTTTGTGGGAAAGTTCCATGCGGGGCCGACTTTAAGATTTAAAATTTTAATTTTTGATATTATTTAAACCTTTTGTGTAAACAAAGCTCTTCTTACAAAACTTTTTCTAAAAATTTGATCAAAACCTTTGTACAAACGAGATTATCTTGTGACGATGGTGTGACAATTGACTTAAGTTACTGCCGCGTGACGAGAAAATTTCGTAAAACGAGTTTTAAACACCATAAAAAAAATCTTTTAGTAACCTAATAAACCCCCACTCATAGCACTGGTGTGAACATCGAAACAGTTTAACACCGCACTGTTGGAAGATTTTTCATAAACAAGTTTCTTCAACCCTTTTCGAATCAATCAACTTTTCAAAAACTAAAACGCTTTGTAATCGCTTTGTGTGTGTTACCATCTTTTCTATACGAATCGTCTTACCCGCCGCAATCGCCTGGTCATCGCAACACTCTCGCTCGTCGAAATTCAATCGATCACTCGCTTATCTTGACACTTTAAATCGATACCCTCACTCGTATCAACTCTCGCAACCCTCCTTGTGGACTAATTTCGGGAAGAAATTTCCTAAAGCAGGGGAGACTGTAACAACCCGCACGTTCGTGCGTTGTTACTACTCGTTATACTCGTATGCCTAGCACCAGAGATTCGGATCATAATGTAGCTATATCGCATACATCGCTATTTCGCAGTATTTTCGCATATTATCGCACACTTTATCGCTATCACATCACGACGCACTTGCTGACAACCACGATGAAGTCGAGTGAGGACCAATTCTACCCTCCTTGATAACCGTGATGTGTCGCAATGCAACGCAATACTCAAAAACGCACTCGCAAGCACGCGTAACTCGATTATCGCAGGATTGGAATATGGATATTTATACGACCCTATGTGACTAAATATAATGACTATATGAGTACGGGTATGAAAATGTGTAACCAAACTATCGCAACGCTTAACGAACAAAACGAAACATCGAAACGCAACAAGCCGGAGACCACCGATCGAGTGACTGATCGATCGAGTGGCAACCCGATCGGATTACCACCCAATCGGATTGTCACCCGATCGGACAGACACCCGATCGGACAGCCATCCAATCCGTTGCACTTCTCCCCTTCATGCCACTTCACCTATAAATAGCACTTGTCACATCACTTGAACAGTGATGTGACAGCTCTCACTCGACCAGCACGCTTTTGGGGCTTTTCCTCTCGATTCCTCCCGATTCTTGTAAGTTTTCGACCGGAATCTTGTACTTTTATGATCTACACGCACTTCTCAATCATCTTCCCTTTTGAATCTTAACTTTTAACCGTGAAATCCTTGGATTTGAGTCGTTCTAAGGTGATGTCATCATGGAGTTCTTAGGAACAATGAAGAGTGACCTCGTCTCATCAAGAACAGTCCAGATCTGATAGATTCGACGGTGTATAAACACTAAATCTCACCTAAATCTAAGCCGAATCTAAGCTTTCTAAGTTTTTCTTCAAACTTTCTTAAGTTTTCACTCAAAACCGGTAGCAACAGAGCTTGTACAGACCTTCTACTCTGCCTCTAGTGAAGTGTCAGTTCGAGAACTGGTTCCTATCAACGAGATGCCCGGCTTATCTTGTTAAACACGAACCACCATCGAGAACAGTCAACTGATCGGACGGGGTGACTTCCCATCCAATCAATGACTTGGACTTGGTGGGGTTTCCATTGTTTAACTCGTAGTCATACCGTGTCGATCAAATCACGGACGCTTCACCTAAATCTAAGCCGAATCTAAGCTTTCTAAGTTTTTCTTCAAACTTTCTTAACTTTTCACTCAAAACCGGTAGCAACAGAGCTTGTACAGACCTTCTACTCTGCCTCTAGTGAAGTCTCATTTCGAGAACTGGTTCCTATCAACGAGATGACCGGCTTATCATGTTAAACACGAACCACCGTCGAGAACAGTCAACTGATCGGACAGGGTGACTTCCCATCCGATCAATGACTTGGACTTGGTGGGGTTTCCATTGTTTAACTCGTAGTCATACCGTCTCGATCAAATCGCGGAAACTTAACAAAATAAACAAGTTGTGAAATGATCAGGCTGCGGGACGGATTGCCGTCCGATCGGATTACTGTCCAATCGTACTGCCACCCGATCGACCCGCAATCCGATCGGATAGCACTTGGTATCAAGACTTAAACAATTTTCAAACACTCAAAGATCTAAACGACGAATGGATTGCCATCCGATCGGATTACCGTCCGATCGAACGACCATCTGAACGACCGACTTTGGATCCTTAACACTTAAACGTTTTTACAAATCTTCATTAGTTCCAACGGATTGGCACCCGATCGGACTGCCTCCCGACCAAGTGACCAGTCTGCTGCGAGCTTAACATCAACCAAAGTGTCTTGCCAATCGGATCACCGTCCGATCGAACAGCCACCCGATCGAGTCGCCACCCGATCGACCGGTCGTTTGATCGACCGACCTGAAGGGTAGAGATACTTCTCTGTTTTCAAAATACTACAACGAAAACTTCAAAAGGCAAACCAGCATACGCAAACACATCCTTCCCAATAAGGTAGCAAACCAATCGAGTGGTCACCCGATCGGATGACCATCTGAACGGATTGTCACCCGATCGACCGGCTAACCGATCGGAGTACTATCCGATCCATTGACACCTTACCCTGTTTCACGCACTATCCAACGCTTACGCTATCAATCTAAACTCAGGCTAATCTCAGACGCACTCTCTTCAATCTAACCAAGTTGTGATTGCTTGCCGAAAACCGACTGTGAGTATACTTGAACCCTTTTTGCTTTTGCACTTTTGGGTGTAACATACGTTGCTATCAAATCAAATCACATCAAATGTTTAACTATTTATCACTTGCAAATGACCAATGTGCATAGTTATACGTGATGCTAGTTACATATGTGCTAGGACTTATACTCGCGACGTCCCACCATGACTAGTATAGTACTATTGCGCCCGACGGGGTCTAGTTTAGCAATCGCGATCGAAGCTCGAGGACTTAGCTGGTAGCATCATTTTTGTGAGTATATATGTGGTGTATTACGTTTATGTATGTGGAAATTTGTAGCTTTTCTCTATTACACTATTACCTATCAAACCTGTATGCTCGCCAATACTTTTGTATTGGCGTCATTTTAACGTATGTTGCAGGTTTAGTCGCAGTCTACATCAAATCAAGCTAGGAAGTCTAGAAACACGCCTAAAATCTAGGTTGTTGGATTTATATTGTTTGGGAGAACATGAAATCCGTGACAGCTTATGTGATTGTACTTGTTTATTAGTATGGGATAATGAACGCATTAAATATTGTCGCAATTTAGCTGTTATGGATTCTCTCGAGCAATCTGATTCGCCTAGTGCCACGCCCCGATGAATCCGCCATCGGTTGGGGTGTGACAAGAAACCTTCAGGATTTCTGCAAAAATTAGAAATGCCAATTTGGAAATAGGAATTGATAACAATGGATTTTGTTACCAAATAACCCAATACACGAAAAGGTAATGATACAATCTGGGTGATTGTAGACAAATTGACTAAATCTGCCCATTTCTTACCAATGAAAGAAACTTTCAGTATGGAACAGTTAGCTAAGCTGTATGTGAATGAAATAGTTTCATTACATGGGATTCCTTTATTTATTGTGTCTGACAGAGACAGTTGTTTTACTTCTCATTTTTGGATAAGTTTCCAAAAATCCATGGGAACCAGATTAAATCTAAGTACAACTATCACCCTCAAATAGATGGTCAAAGTGAAAGAACAATCTAAACGATGGAGAATATGCTTAGAGCCTATGTGATAGATTTTGGAGGAAATTGGGATGATCACTTACCTTTAATAGAATTTTCTTACAACAACAGTTACCGTACAAGCATCAATGCTGCACCATTTGAAGCACTGTATGGATGGAAATGCCGAACACCAGTATGTTGGGCAGAAATTGGAGAAAAGCAACTGTCAGGACCTGAGATTGTACAAGAAACGACTGATAAAATTATTCAAGTCAAGGAAAGACTGAAAGCAGCACGAGACCTTCAAAAGAGTTAAGCAGATAACAGACGTAAACCGTTAGAATTTCAAGTTGGAGACAAGGTACTATTTAAAGTCTCACCAAGGTATGTTAAACCTTTTGAAATTATCAAACGGATAGGACCAGTAGCTTACCAGCAACAGTTACCAGAAGAAATGGCAGCAATACATGATGTATTTCATGTATGTAACCTCAAGAAATGCTTAGTAGATGAATCATTGGTGATACCTTTTCAAGATATATAGGTAAATGAAAAACTTAAGTTTGTAGAGAAGCCAATAGTGATTGAAGATAGAAAGATCAAGAATATCAAACATAAGAGATTAGTTCTGGTCAAAGTAAAATGGGATTCAAAGAGAGAGCCAGAATACACTTGGGAGCTAGAATCTGAAATGAAAATGAAGTATTCTTACCTATTTCCAGTGAATCTCAAGGAAGAGATTTAAAACAAGGTAAGGAGGATATAACAACCCTCAAAAATGCCCTAAAACACACCGTAATCGAAAAACCGAGCCTGCATATCATTATTTAAATTGAAAAATAAAAAATTAAAGTTTATATGTCTGTCGCGGCATGCGACAGACTTCCTTAAACCCTTCGCGGGGCGCGACGGACCCTTAACTTGCCAGACACTTCTTAGGCCACGTGTCATACACGTGGCAGACCTATACTCGTGACTAGTCAGACCTAACCCTAGCTAGGGGCCCTCACGGGCTGTGAAAGGATGGCCTTTTGGCCGGTCGCGGGGCGCGAGAGACTCAAATTTCACCTATGAATTGAACATTTCAGCCACAATTCCAAGCCGCTCATTCTTTTTCTCTCTCAAATATTTCTGAAATAAAATTATACCCCTAAAATCACAAAGCTCTGCCCGTTGTAACCCCTGATCACTGATTCGATACCCTGTCCGATCGATCTTGAACCCATCAACTGATGCCAAAGTGCTGCCTGATAAAGGCTATGCTTTATAAACTAAGTTAGGGTTCTGTCTCGTGACGTATTGATAAGTTAAATTGGGTTATTATCAGTGTTGTAAAAGTCGTTAGGCGGTCCCTAGTCGGCCGACTGGGGAGTTGGGAGTAATCGGAGTACTCGGGGAGTACGCGGACATGGTAACTATAAAGAAAATTAATTGTTATATATTATATATATGTTAAAATAACCATAATTCATGTGAATTGAGTATAATTTGAAATGAAACATGTTTAAAGTTCAAATATTCTGAATACAAGTCTGACTAGTCTGAGTACAAGGTCTAGTAGTCCGAGTACAAGGTCGAGTAGTCCGAGTACAAGGCCGAGTAGGCCGCTGTTGACCGATTTTAACTAATTAAAAGTCAACAAACCACATTGACCTCCTAGAACGACTAGGCCGACTCTTTCCGACTACGTCAGACTAGGCGCCGAGTTTGACCGAGGCCGACTAATTGAGTCCGCATAGGAGGAAGTCGCCTCGGAGGGGTTCCGAGGACCAAGTACTCGGCCTTGGAATCCGACTTTTACAACACTGGTTATTATACTAGCAAGCGTGCATTGTATATTTTTAATACGAACTCAAGAAAATTATTAGAAAATATTTCCAGAAAGCTTATAGAAAAACCTAAGTTTACAATGTGAGTCATTCTTTTTTTTTTCTCACATTATTGTGAGTCATTCTCCTTTTTCTCACATTATTATGAGCCATTTTATTTAAAATGATTTTCAAAACCCTAAATGTTTATCAGTTATAATTACAGTGATTAAGTCTTTGTATTCTACAATTACTGCCGGTATGTTGGGTTTTGTATACACTACTATTCAAGTGTTACTATTGGACAAAGAGTTAGCCAATAGTAATATGACCACACTCATCGTAACTGCAACCATGACAATTACTGAATGAGTTTTTGAGTAGATATAAACATTGTAATCGCTCTTAATATTGTGAAGCTATAACCGTTTATTTAATAAACTGGAATGAACTCGCCAGTATTTCTTGCTAATAAAATATTTTTAAAACGCGTTTCAGGTAACTTGATGAAAAGCTATTAGAAGCCAGCCTTGGAGCATTGAAGGTTTAAATAAAGTGGCTATAAGTTGTCACACCCCAACCGATGGCGAAATCATCGGAGTGAGACGAAATATATTGCTCATCACACATAACACTATTTGCGACAATATTTAAGTTCAAAACCGGTTTCATTAATAATAAAAAAATGTCATGTACAATGAGAGAAATACAAGTACAACATAAAAATGACAATACAATAACAATAACATAACAAAATATTCAAATCTAGTATCTTGAGCGTGTTTCTAGTCATCCCTGCTAGATTCGTTATGAGCATCAATCATCAACCTGTAGTATGTTTAAAATATAGGTTCAACACAAAAGCATTGGCGAGTACACAAGTTTTATATTACATGGCATAAATATAGAAAGAATTTACTCAAATCCACATGGCATTTGTATACAAGGTAAACTAGCATGCAATACTAAATGTCAAACCCAAGTGTCCACAAGAATTATAAGTGTCCCTCGTGTAACAACCCACGTTTTTGAAAGTCAAAGTCAAAGGAAGAAAAGATTGCTAAATTGCGATCTGTCACTCCTTGCTTAACTACTGATCGTACTTCTTGACTTGTAATCGATACATTATTTTAATTTGCTTTAGTTGTATTATGCGGAGTACTTGTTAATAAATCGCTATTTAATCGCAGTTTAATCGCTAATCTCTTTATCGCTAATCGCATCGCTATCGCATCGCAACCCGAATTACAGGTTATGGATATTGTTTTACGTGTGTGTGCCATTATGTGTTACTTGTGCATGTTATGTTTATGTTGAGGTGATTAGTCGCAATCGCAGCCGCAACTATATCGCAATGCAATCTCATCGCAAACTCGAGATTTAAGGATTACTTTTGTGATATTTAGTAGTTAGGTTATTTATGAAACTAATGGGTAATACTATCGCATCGATTATGTGACAACTGTCAAATTTGTGTGCATCCGTACAATTATTAAACCATGATTAGTGCTTAATGACTGTGCTGAATTACATTTAATGACTTGAATTGATTTCTGATTATTGCCATATATATACATGTGCATCACATATTGCTTAATGTCATATCATTAATGCATGACAGCTTTATTGACTCAAATGATGCAATAAATACAGTTAGCACGGCTATCAGACAAATCTGGAAAATGCTGACGGAGTTCAGTACATAGACAGACAGAGTATTGAGATCTAGAATGGACCAGAAACTAAGTATTACACTAGTATAGTGTGTAGGAAAGTAAGGATCATAAAATTGTCTTCCTATAGATAGTTTAAGTGCCGAAAAGTGCATAAAACTCACATAAACTGCAGAATTCTGCAGAAAATCAGCAAATTCAGCATTTAAACCCTCTAATCTCATGCATAAATATGGTTACATGGTCCTGAATGCTTTCCTAAGTGTCCGGAATCAAAAGTGTCATAAAAGGGTACATAAAGCACACTAAACTGCAAGTTTAGCACCTTAATGAACCAGTAACCAACCGGACACTACCCGAAACACCAAATTTTCACTAGAAGCACTGTTTTAACATTTCCAAGCTAGTTATGGTCCCCGGACATCATAACACCCTACATAAATATTTATAACTAAAACATCTAACTAATACTTACATTTTAACCATAATCGAACTAATGTTTAAAATCTAAGCCTACTACACCCCCCCCCCCCCCCACCTATGAAATCGGCCAACATATGGCCCACATGAAGATTTCATAAGATTATAATATTTAATCTTGTTTATGCTTTCCTAAACATATTACCCAATGGAAGAACATGTGTGATAGATTATAAAGAAGACCACAAGATCATAACCTCATAACTTCACACACATTTTCTTCTTCCTCTCCTTGTGCTCTCGGCCAAAACCCAACCCATACACACTCACCATTTTCAATCATCTCTCATCAATTTCAAGCTTATACAAGTGTGATAGAAGGTGCACAAAGGAGCTAGGAGCTTTCAGAAGTTCAAGGACCTTCTTCATTTGCTATTAACCACTCTATTTCTTCTCTTGATCATCCCTAGCCTTGAGCTAGTGGTAAGAACATCATACACTCCATTTCTCATCTTATCTTAGTGGTTAAAAGATGTTACATAATGATTCACTTGAAGAACATGAAGAATCACAAGAATAAAACTTGAACATAAGTTTAAATCATGAAGAAACTATGTTGTTTATGTGTTGTTATGCTTGATGATTGTTGTTTATTCATGTGTTTGATGTTGATCCTCATATGATCTTGCTAGATCATGATTAAAAATATAATCTAGCAAGATGAGAGGATGAAAATGTTGTAGGATCATAGATCATCCTCATAAGAAACATGAACTTGAAAGGATATGTTGTTATCTTGTAAAATAATGATCAAAGTAAGTTGTAATACTTGTAGATCTAAAACTTCATGGATGATTTCTCAAGAAACCAAGTTAAAAATAAAAGTTTTACTCAATCTTTGTTCTTAGACAAATAAACCTTATTTTTGGTGGTTAATAAAGTGTAGAAGTATGTATGTAAATAGAAAAATCCATGAAGAAACATTTTTAGAAAATAAGATTGTAAGTTGTAAAGATCTAAATTCTTTAAAAATGATGTTTTTAAAGAATCAACCACACTTTAAAGGGTAACAAGACTTACTAAATACCCTAGTAAGTTACTACAAATTTTTACAAATATTCAAGTTCATGAAGTAGTAGATTATGCTTGTTAATGGCAAAGTTAGTAAGTGTACAATGTGTATTGTTGATTGTGGAATGATTGTGTTGATTTACAAAAGAAAATGATATACCTTCAAGGTATGGAAACCTCCATTTTTAGAGGAAACTATGACGAAATTTTTCTAAAAAATAAACACTTAGAAAATATTTGTAAACATACACTTACAAGTGTATTTTAAACCATGGATTTTTCACATAAAGTTTGCCATAATTTTTGTTACAAAAATATAAACATTGGAGGTTGGTTTTTATAAATAAAAGTGACTAAATATGTATTTAGGAATTATATATTTAGATGTCACCAAGTGTGTGATTATTTGTATATTATGTGTATTAGTTATATTATTTTAGGACTTGAAATAATATAACACATCAAAATACAAAGAAATTACAATTCAAAATATTACCAAAATTCCAAGGAATAAATATACAAGAATACACAAAATACCGGTAAAACCGAACAAAGGATTATAACTCACAAAAGATTCCGGAAATATTATTCATGTGTATATATTTTGGTAAATAATATTTTGGACACCAAGAAAACGAAAATATGATTTTTACAATTATTACAAGGTTATATCATATTTTTGACAAGAAGAAAATATATTATTTTTGGTGGATAAAAATATATATGTTTTCTCGAAATTAATAGAAGATATATTATTTTTGGAAGAAATATATATTTTCTCAAACAAACATCAAGTATATTATTTTTGGGAGAAAAATAAGTTTATATATATATTTTCCAAGTTAGACTTGAAAATATATTATTTTAGAACTCATACGACACCGTTACATGGAAAAAATATACAAGTATAAGAATACAAATACACCCATCCCTGGGAAGGATATACATGTATAAATACTTGAGAAGTATTAAGTAAAAATATATTGTTTTAACAATTATTCCCAAATTTAATAAATATAATTTAAGTTAAAATATTTATTATTTTAACAAATAATTATAACTTGGAAAAATATCGAAGACACAAAGAAACGTAACTCAAGGACACTAATTAATACTAAGTTAAGGCATGACCCGCTCGTCTTTAGTACGTTATACGTAGTCGTGTACACCCGGCGAAGCTTTGAGTTACGGTGTTTACGAAGACGCAAGACTGTGAGTTCATGTTCCCCCTTTTCTTTTAACTGCTTTCAGTTTATAACTTCGGGGGTGAAGTACATGTTACAAACTATTTACAAAAGTTTATATGTGGTATGGTTAGCTAAGGAAGGGTACTGCTAGATCAGGTGAGTGGTGGGTATGGCACTTAAGACCATTAATCCTCGTTGTAGGACCAAGGGACATGAGTGATAGATCTATTTGGGTGTAGCGAGCCCACACCCATGTGGACCGGGGTTTGGCCCATGAGGTGACTATGTCTTCAAACTGAAGCCGTGGCAAAATCTGCTAGGATTGAGTCTTCCTGCATCACGTCACACATATTAATGGCCTTGTAAACCATTAATGATCAGTTTTCCTTGTTGCTTTCATACCAGAGTTTGCAAATACATACTTACTTACAATGATTACAAAGTTTATTCGAGCTCACACACTAAACACATGAACTCGTTCAACTTTTGTTGATGTTTTCAAACTACATGTATTTCAGGAAATTAAGTATGGATCTGGCGGGCGTTTGGATGTTTCAAGTGAGGTTGGGAATAAAAGGTGTCATCCGATGTCTGAGGATTTGGATTGTGTGTCTTATCCCAGATAAGACACAACTTTCAAAGCCTGGTTTTATCTAATGTCTTTTGTCGAGTCCTTGTGACCTCGAAAAACAAGTTGCATGGTTTGTACTTGAATTTGAAGTCTATGTTTCATACAATGTTGTTATGTTTTAAACTTATTTAATGGATGATCATTTTTGGTTTTGTCATATAGTTGTTGTTATGATTGAATGCATTGATATTAAGCAAGTCACACATAATCACGCTTCCGCAAAATTCAGGGTGTGACAGTTTGGTATTAGAGCTTCGATTGTAGCGAACTAGGATTCCTTCTCGAGTCTAGACTACAATCATTAGGGCTCTCACGAAAATGTTTTAACAACATGTTTTCATTGCATACACGAAACGCCCAGATCCTGGGAAACAGACATGTTTACAAAATAAAAAGACAAGAAACACAATGCACAGTTACTTTGTTGGTTTAGTCTAGGAGACTAGTTGATTTAGTCTGAGAGACTAGTTGGTTTAGTCTGGGAGACTAGTTGGTTTAGTCTGGGAGACTAGTTGATTTAGTATGGGAGACTAGTTGGTTTAGTCTAGGAGACTAGTTGGTTTAGTCTGGGAGACTAGGTGGTTTAGTCTGGGAGACTAGGAAGGATACATGATTTCATGATACATTGCCTTTGATTGCATACTAAATGATAGTGGTTAATATATGTGCATATATTGTGATTGTTTTGTTACAGACACTATGTCGTCGTCTGATAGCGAGTTGTCCGACGACCATGACCCCATGGCAGTAGTCTCCAATGATGAGGTTATGCTAGAGCCAGAGATCTTCACATCAGATTCAGAGAGTGACCCGGAGATGATGTCCGACGACGACGACTTGCAGCCATTCGCGTTGCCTGACTTTGGAGATGACTTACCGCTTGCTGATGGCATTCCAGACGAGGATCCTTTTGTTGTTCCCACCCCAGTCCATGATCATCTTATCATCAATCATCCCGATGGTGAGCAAGTCGTGGCACCGATCCTCGCTCTCGTTCCTTTAGTGGTCATTCCACTTGAGGATTTGCCTTTTGACGATTTGATTGATGTTGATGTTGATTTGTTTGTTGATGGTCCTTCTGATGATGCCCATGGTGATGGAAAGCTAGATGGGGACGTTGTTGATATTCCACTTTTTGAGATCCCTGTTATTGAGATTTCCTATGACACTAGTTTACACTCTGTCTCAGATTCATTTAAGTCTGTGACATCTTCCGCCTTGCAGGCAGTTGGTTTGCGACGTTACGCCACTCATTATGACGATGATACGGCCATGTCAGCTGCACCATCTCCTCCACACGATCCTGAGTGTGATCTTGAGTTATATTTTGTTCCTATTGATCAACCCGATGCTGCACCTGCTGATCCTGAGCCTTTACTTGATCATGACCCAATCCCATTTGGATTACCTGACATTGCACCCCTCGTACCTGATCCAGTTCCTGCACCCGTTGATCCTCCTGTTGTTGAGCCACTTATTCCTCCACCTGCACCCGCACCCGCTGATGTTGCTCCTTTTCCCCCTATGGAGTCTGATGTTCACCATGATGATTTCCCTATCTTTTTCTTACAGGACATCCCTGCACCCCGTCCAGGAGAAAGTACTTTGGGCCAGCAGCCCAATCATGACCCTCATGTTTCTGCAGCTTTTCCACACATTCCCCAGTTTGCACCTTTTACTTCTTCACCGACTGATGAGCCATTTCGAGGGTCCCCACCGTATTCCATGCCGACCTCAGACCCCTACCATCCCCCGCATTTTGTTGGCTATACGCATGATGAGTTACTTTATTCACTTCAGTTTCGATTTGAAGTTATGAGTCGCAGAGTCTTGGAGCTTGAGTCGATACTGTATCCTTGTCTGTCTACTTCTGTTCCCCCTCATTCATCACCGCCTCCTTTTGCACGTCCATCTGCTCCTCTTACTCCTTTTCCAAAATTTGATGCTCCATCCCTCACCATCGAGCAGCAGGTCCGTTATTTGCTTCATCATGTGCACAAGCTCAAGGAGGAGCTCGCACATGTTCTCAGTTTGATTTTCCTCCCTCCTCCTCCCCCGCCATCAGTACAGTAAGTTTTTGGTTTTATGCAGAAGCATTACCTCTGATGAGGGTAGCACTTTTGAGCTGATCTTGTGAAGCCTTTTGGAGACCACCTTATGATTGTGAGACTTTTGTAGATTGGTATACTTGTTGGATAAGGGTAGTGTGACCCCGTGTTCCCTTTTGATATGATACACTTTGCAAAACATGTAACAATACTTTGTAGTCAATGATTAATGAAAGCCCAATTGTCATGTTCTCATTAAACATGTAAATCAACAAAGTGTTTGCTTGTTATGTTCTCATTAAATATGCTCCCATTTACTTGTTTATGTTGTGATTATGTTGTTGCTTGATTGTTTGATATGATAATTTATTATGTGTATGTACATATGACCTCTAGACAACTATATACATATTCCTGAACAAATAAGACCTGACCCATACAATCTACTTAAAAGATGTCTCCTCAAGAGATCATTCGACTGACCAAGGCAAAATGGCAAGCGCACATCTCACGGGCCATAGCTCGGCACAAGGTCCTTCGCTACAGACACGGCGGAAGTATTTCAGGGAATAACCCATCTAACGACTGTACTTACAAGCAGTTCCTGGACTGCAAGCCTCTGAACTTCGACGGCACTAGGGGTGCCGTAGTCTTTGTGAAGTGGGTCGAGAACATGGATTCTGTTCTGCAAATGAGCGGATGTACTCCAGAGCAACATGTCACATAAATTTCTGGATTGTTTCAAGATGTGGCTCTGTCACGATGGAACCTTCGGGTTCAGATAATGGGCGAGGCTGCTGCGTATGCTTTGACATGGGATGAGTTGAAAGAATTGATGCGTAAGGAGTATTGTTCCCAGATGGAGATCCAGAAGCTGGAGATTGAATTCTGGAAACTAAGGGTGGAAGGTCCAAAGGTGGCGGAATATGTACAGAGACTTCATGATTTGGCGCGAGTTATCCCATACCTGGTGGAACCAGAGATTGAGAGGATCGAAAAACTCATCTGGGGGATGGTGCCTCAGATTCTGAACTTGATGACGACATCAAAGCCTCTAGAAACTGCCGAAGCAATTGACTTAAGTGTGGCGCTCATTAAAGAAGCAACTAGATTGGAAAAAATTTCAACCTCTGGAGGGAAGAAGGAGACTCATGCGGGGCCGTCTAGGAAGAACAAAAGAAAGCTCACTGATTTCCAAAAGGGCGCTCGAGCGAATAACATCGACAATGCCAAAAAGGGGAAAGAGCACATGGGTATCCTACCTAAGTGCGACAACTGTCTACGATATCATAATGGACGATGCAGGTACTGGAAATGTGGAACTTGTGGAAAACTTGGTCACCCTAAGGAGACATGTTAGTACGGTACTGGACATAGGAATGAAGATCAGGATGGCAGCGGAAATCGCGGAGAAAACGACAACAACGGTAATCAGGACGGAAACAGTAATAATCAAGAACATGGTCAAGGTTGTGGTGGCATAGGGCATTTCCGGAGAGTTTACTTGGGGACTAAGTCGCGATGTGATGAGTGCAAGTTTCACCATGAAGGTCGATGTCAGAAGCCTTGGTGCGATAGGTGCGGAAGGGAAGGACACAACAAGTATGCCTGTCGAACGAAGTACCCCCAGACAAGGAGAAAATGATGACGGCAACCAAGGCGGAAATGATAATGGTAGAGTTCCAGGTTGCTTCGAATGCGGGACGTGGAGCACTTTAGGAAGGATTGCCCGAAGAATGACCAGGACCATGGAAGAGCGTGCAACATCGGAGCTCGTGAAGCATGCCAGGATCCAGATGTGGTTACTGGTACGTTCTCTATCAACCAAAAGTTTTGCATCTGTGCTAGTTGATACCTGTACCATCTATAGCTTCGTATCCCTAGAGTCTAAGAATATACCTGGATTAGTAGCAAGTAAGTTAGATATCCCGTACTTGGTAAAACTAGCTAAGGGGAAGTTGGTAGAAACCAACGAAATGATTAGAGGCTGCGATATAGAGCTTGGAGAGCGTGAGTTTTCGTCAAATCTTATGCCAGCTGAAATAGGAAGCTTCGATGTCGTAGTTAGAATGGGTTAGCTGTCTAGCAATCGAGCGGAGATTGTTTGCAATGAGAAGATCATCCGCATCCCGATGGTGAATGAAGAGACGATCGTGATTCATAGGGAGAAGCAGGATACGCCTCTACAGATTATCAGTTGTTTGAAGGCACGAGATTTTCTGTGTAAAGGATGTGTTGTTTTCTTGGCTCATGTCATGGACAAGGAAGCCGAAGCACCAAAGCTCGAAGATACCCCTGTGGCAAGGGAATATCCTGAAGTCTTCCCCGAAGACTTGGCATGACTACCTCCTTAACAACGAGTCAAATTCCACATTGACTTGGTTCCAGGCGCCGCGCCTGTAGCCAAGGCACCTTATCGACTTACACCTTCAGAGATGAAAGAGTTGTCAGCTCAGCTTCAGGAGTTGCTAGATAAGGGATTTATAAGGCCAAGCTTCTCGCCTTGGGGAGCTCCAGTTCTGTACATCTAGGAGAAGGACGGAAGTTTTTGAATGTGCATTAACTACTGGGAGCTGAACAAACTAACCATCAAGAAGTCAGTATCCCTTGCCGAGGATTACTGATTTATCCGACCGACTGCGAGAATCCAACTACTATTCCAAGATCGATCTTCGTTCAGGTTATCACCAGCTGCGGATTCAGGAAGAAAGTGTATCAAGGAATAGTGAGTCAGCAATCTGTTTTAATCATACGCTAATATTATGTTTTATACACGATGCACAAAACAGTTTTACACATAATACATAACTTGGAAGAACCTAGGAGACATGTACTTAGGACCTTCGGGAACTTAGGTCAAAACTCATCTAAAGGTTAACACCTAGGAACCACGTCCGTTAACTCAAGCAAGCCCCATTATCCTGACGTATATGCTATTACAGTTAACCGAACAGATAAAGTACTCAAATTTATTTTATTAAAATTTCCACTTTCGCATCTAGCCAGTAGATTTTTACATCTCTACTCCTCTTAAGGGTAGTTGCATCACGACAATTTTCATCATAAAAGTGAACACTCCTTTGTCTTGGCACTTGATCATTTCTTCATTATAGCGAATACTCATTGTTTCATTTCTTGGAAATTCATATGCTAAGCATGCACCATTTGTTATGCATGTGGTTTCGTTTCAAATAAGCGCTTCATCAAAGTTCAAATATTATTTTGCGAAATCTAATTATTGATTTGTGATTCGAATGACCTATATTATTGTAATGGTTGGCTCCTTTGCTACCAAGCCAACACACTTTCTTGAAACTTCTTTTCTTTCAAGTTACATACATGGTTTATCCTTGTAACCATGCCAAAAATTTCCTTGTCGATACATGTATTTATTGTCAAATTTCGCTAAAACCAAGTTAAATTGCTTGAACTTGTCCATTTCGCATCTTCAATTCAAGACACCATATGATGTATTGAGAGTATCATGTTCAATTTCATTTTTTCCAGTGTTTCTTTTGTCCTGAGTCGTAGTAGACTTGTTTGGTCTACGACTCCATTAAGTCGTCTGTTGATTTCGACACCTTGTGGTGATGTTTTAACTAAATTAAAGCTTGCGCTAATCTCATTTACGCATCTCATACACGGATTTAATTGTTTATTTATTGACTTGCACTAAATCTGTTTTGTTTTATCACGATTAAGGCAGTCTTAACACAATCGTGTGTTAAGACAATGATACATAAATTCATTTTATATTCCAAGGTACCTTCTAACGGTTCTTTCATTTCCAATCGAATGCCTTGTAGTATTCATTATTTTTCATCTTCGAACAAAAACAGTAGTTCTTTGGTGTTCTATATTCAATTGAAAAATCCTACGATGCCGTTTGAATCAAATTTCCCAGATTGCTTCATTACACTTTCATTCGTTTTTCAACATGGTGAACCTGTTCGGTCACCGTTATTATTGAATTACGTCATTACGACACCTTGTGGTGTCGGTGTAAAATTGTAGCTTGTGCTAATCATGGTCAATCGTTCCACATAAAACTACACATACTTTTGTTTGACTTGTCAATTAAACACTCTTAATGCAACTATGTATTAAGACAATGACACACCAGATTCGGTTGTACTTCATTTTGGTGTATTCTTGCAATTCAATAATGTCAACACACTAATTTTAACCATGTATTTGTTTGAAGGTTGACAAACCATTTTCATGTTACTACCATATTCGAGTTGTTGATTTTGAGTTCATCTAGCGGATGCTATTGTTTCTGAAAACTCGTTGCGTATTGTGAACGATCGTTTGAAATTCTATTGGTCGAAACTCCTCTTTTATTGAACCCCTGTGAAATAGGTTACACTAGACTATATATCTATACGTCTCGTATCTTTTGACATCAAATCCTGAAACACATACCTTCTTACCGTTGGGTTCGTACTGTTGTAATATGTCCTTGGACTCACCTGATTCGAAGAAGTTTTGTTTCGGTTTCGTGTTAATCACTTAGGTATTATTCATGTCCATACATGCATAAGGTAACCCTAAGGAGTTAATGTAGTTTAAATTTCGAGGACAAAATTTTCTTAACAGGTGGAGAATGTGACAACTGTCAAATTTGCGTGCATCCGTACAATTATTAAACCATGATTAGTGCTTAATGATTGTTCTGAATTACATTTAATGACTTGAATTGCTTTCTGATTATTGCCATATACATACATGTGCATCACATATTGCTTAATGTCATATCATTAATGCATGAGAGCTTTATTGACTCAAATGATGCATTAAATACAGTTAGCACAGCTATCAGACAAATCAGGAAAATGCTGACGGAGTTCAGTACATAGACAGACAGAGTATTGAGATCTAGAATGGACCAGAAACTAAGTATTACACTAGTATAGTGTGTAGGAAAGTAAGGATCATAAAACTGCCTTCTAGAGATAGTTTAAGTGCCGGAAAGTGCCTAAAACTCACATAAACTGCAGAATTTCTACAGAAAATTAGCAAAATTCTGCATTTAAACCCTCTATTCTCATGCAGAAATATGGTTACATGGTCATGAATGCTTTCCTAAGTGTCGGGAATCAAAAGTGTCATAAAAGGGTACATAAAGCACACTAAACTGCAAGTTTAGCACCTTAACGAACCAGTAACCAACCGAACAACCGGACACTACCCGAAACACCAAATTTTCACTAGAAGCATTGTTTTAACATTTCCAAGCTAGTTATGGTCCCCGAACATCATAACACCCTACATAAATATCTTATAACTAAAACATCTAACTAATACTTACATTTTAACCATAATCTACCTAATGTTTAAAACCTAAGCCTACTACCCCCCCCCCCACCTATGAAATCGGCCAACATATGCCACATGAAGATTTCATAAGATTATAATATTTGATCTTGTTTATGCTTTCCTAAACATATTACCCAATGGAAGAACATGTGTGATAGATTATAAAGAAGACCACAAGATCATAACCTCATAAATTCACACACTAAAACACACACATTTTCTTCTTCCTCTCCTTGTGCTCTCGGCCGAAACCCAACCCATACACACTCACCATTTTCGATCATCTCTCATCCATTTCAAGCTTATACAAGTGTGATAGAAGATGCACAAAGGAGATAGGAGCTTTCGGAAGTTCAAGGACCTTCTTCATTTGCTATTAACCACTCTATTTGTTCTCTTGATCATCCCTAGCCTTGAGCTAGTGGTAAGAACATCATACACTCCATTTCTCATCTTATCTTAGTGGTTAAAAGATGTTACACAATGATTAACTTGAAGAACATGAAGAATCACAAGAATAAAACTTGAACATAAGCTAAAATCATAAAGAAACTATGATGTTTATGTGTTGTCATGCTTGATGATTGTTGTTTATTCATGTATTTGATGTTGATCATCATATGATCTTGCTAGATCATGATTAAAAACATAATCTAGCAATATGAGAGGATGAAAATGTTGTAGGATCATAGATCATCCTCATAAGAAACATGAACTTGAAAGGATAGGTTGTTATCTTGTAAAATAATGATCAAAGTAAGTTGTGATACTTGTAGATCTAAAATTTCATGGATGATTTCACAAGAAACCAAATTAAAAATAAAAGTTTTACTTAATCTTGGTTCTTAAACAAATAAACCTTATTTTTTGTGGTTAATAAAGTGTAGAAGTATGTATGTAACAAGAAAAATCCACGAAGAAACATTTTTAGAAAATAAGATTGTAAGTTGTAAAGATCTAAATTCTCCAAAAATGATGTTTTTAAAGAATTAACCACACTTTAAAGGGTAACAAGACTTACTAAATACCCTAGTAACTTACTACAAATTTTTACAAATATTCAAGTTCATGAAGTAGTAGATTATGCTTGTTAATGGCAAAGTTGGTAAGTGTACAATGTGTATTGTTGATTGTGGAATGATTGTGTTGATTTACAAAAGAAAACGATATACCTTCAAGGTATGGAAACCTCCATTTTTAGGGGAAACTATGGCAAAATTTTTCTAAAAATTACACACTTAGAAAATATTTGTAAACGTACACTTACAAGTGTATTTTAAACCATGGATTTTTCACATAAAGTTTGCCATAATTTTTGTTACAAAAATATAAACATTGGAGGTTGGTTTTTATAAATAAAAGTGACTAGATATATATTTAACAAATATATATTTAGATGTCACCAAGTGTGTGATTATTTTTATATTATGTGTATTAGTTATATTATTTTTGGACTTGAAATAATATAACACATCAAAATACCAATAAATTACAATTCAAAATATTACCAAAATTCCAAGGAATAAATATACAAGAATACACAAAATACCGATAAAACCGAACAAAGGAATATAACTCACAAAAGATTCCGGAAATATTATTCATGTGTATATATATTTTGGTAAATAATATTTTGGACACCAAGGAAACAAAAATATGATTTTTACAATTATTACAAGGTTATATCATATTTTTGACAAGAAGAAAATATGTTATTTTTGGTGGATAAAAATATATATGTTTTCTTGAAATTAATAGAAGATATATTATTTTTGGAAGAAATATATATTTTCTCAAACAAACATCAAATATATTATTTTTGGGAGAAAAATAAGTTTATATATATATATATATATATTCCAAGTTCGACTTGAAAATATATTATTTTGGAACTCATATGAAAATATAAGTATTTTTGCCAAAGGAAAAATTATCAATAATTTTTCTAAGTAATATTTCTTAAAATATATATTTTGGAAATATATATTAATGTATTTTTTCTAGAAATATTATTCCGAAAAAGAAAATATAACATTAAGTATAAGAATACTTAACAATTACAAGAAAATATGTATTTTCGTACGTATAAATACACTCCGGAATACGACACCGTTACATGGCAAAAATATACAAGTATAAGAATACAAATACAAATATACCCATCCATGGGAAGGATATACATGTATAAATACTTGAGAAGTATTAAGTTAAAATATATTGTTTTAACAATTATTCCAAAATTTAATAAATATAATTTAAGTTAAAATATTTATTATTTTAACAAGTAATTATAACTTGGAAAAATATCGAAGACACGAAGAAACGTAACTCAAGGACACTAATTAATACTAAGTTAAGGCACGACCCGCTCGTCTAATAGACCTTAGTACGTTGTACGTAGTCGTGTACACCCGGCGAAGCTTTGAGTTACGCTGTTTACGAAGACGCAAGACTGTGAGTTCATGTTCCCCCTTTTCTTTTAACTGCTTTCAGTTTTATAACTTCGGGGGTGAAGTACATGTTACAAACTGTTTGCAAACGTTTATAGGTGGTATGGTTAGCTAAGGAAGGGTACTTCTAGATCATGTAAGTGGTGGGTATGACGCTTAAGACCATTAATCCTCGTTGTAGGACCAAGGGGCATGAGTGATAGATCTATTTGGGTGTAGCGAGCACACACCCATGTGGACCGGGGTTTGGCCCATGAGGTGACTATGTCTTCAAACTGAAGTCGTGGCAAAATCTGCTAGGATTGAGTCTTCCTGCATCGCGTCACACATATTAATGGCCTTGCAAACCATTAATGATCAGTTTTCCTTGTTGCTTTCATACCAGAGTTTGCAAATACATACTTACTTACAATGATTACAAAGTTTATTCGAGCTCACACACTAAACACATGAACTCGCTCAACTTTTGTTGATGTTTTCAAACTACATGTATTTCCTGGAAATTAAGTACAGATCTGGCGGGCGTTTGGATGTTTCAAGTGAGGTTGAGAATAAAAGGTGTCATCCGATGTCTGAGGATTTGGATTGTGTGTCTTATCCTAGATAAAACACAACTTTCAAAGCCTAGTTTTATCTAATGTCTTTTGTCGAGTCCTTGTGAACTCTAAAAACAAGTTGCATGGTTTGTACTCGAATTTGAAGTCTATGTTTCAAACAATGTTGTTATGTTTTAAACTTATTTAATGGATGATCATTTTCGGTTTTATCATATAGTTGTTGTTATGATTGAATGCATTGATATTAAGCAAGTCACACATAATCACGCTTCCGCAAAAGTCAGGGTGTGACAGCTTACTCGCAACGCTCAACACACGAAACGAAACACGAAAACCAACTCGCGGCAACCAGTCGATCGAATGACCATTCGATCGAATGGTCATCTAAACGGATGACCATCCGATCGGAAACAGTGATGTGACAGCTCTCTTGTCCGATCAGCGCCTCCAACCCTCTTTTCTCTCGATTTCTCGCGATTCTTATAAGTTTTCAACTAAAATCTTGTACATCTATCATCTACACACACTTCTTCATCATTTTCACCTTTGAATCTTCACTTTTAACCGTGAAATCAGCGGATTTGATGTGTTCTAGGATGATGTCATTATGGGGTTCTTATGAACTTCAAGGTTTGGCTTCATTCCACCAAGAAAAACTCAGATCTAAAGGATTTCAACATGATTCAACACTGATTTCGCATAGATCTAAATATTTTCATGATTAGAAGGATTGAAAGATGGTTTCATAACTTTCTTTCAACTCTTTTACACTCAATGCACTCAAGACCGATAGAATCGGAACTCATTCAGGCCTTCTACTCGTTTCTAGTGATGTGTCGGTTTGAGATCTGATTTCTACCTAAGAGACAACCGATTCCGGGTTGAACATGAACAACCATCACGAACAGTTAGCTGATCAGGTTGGGGTGATTCCCACTTCGATCAGATGACTCGGTCTTGACGGGGTTCCTGTTGTTTAACGCATGTGAAACCGTCTCGATCAAACCGCAAACTTTTCAAACTTAACAAAACATTCAAGTTTTCAAAACGATCAGACTGTCGAACGGATTGCCGTCCGATCAGATTGCCATCCGATCGAACGAAAATCCGAACGGACGACACATAATCTTCAACACTTAAACATTTTCAATAATTTTCAAAGATCACCAGTTTCCAACGGATTTCCATCTGATTGGAAGACCATCCGATCGAATGACAATCCTGCTGTGAACTTGTTCTCTGAGAAAGGTCTCACTGGACGGATCGCCATTCGATCGAACGACCATTCGATCGGACATCTTGAAAGGTAGTGATACTTCTCTGTTTTCAAAATGCTACAATGAAAACTTCAAAGCCATCATACACAAACACATCCATCTCAAACGGAGGACAATCCGACCGATTGGCCATCCGACCGGATGACCATCCGTACGGATTATCATCCGATCGAATGACCATCCGTACGGATTGCCATCCGATCGGATGACCCATCGTCACTTGCTCACTTGCATCGTTTTACGTGTCGCTCACCGCTTATGCTATCGTTCTGTAATCAGGCTAACTCTCCATCGCTCCCTTCATTCCAAGAGAGTGTTTATTTACTAAACACGATATGTGAGTATACTCGATCCCTTTTTGCTTTAAGCACTTTTGGGTGTTACATACGTTATCTATATCAAATCACGTCGATCACACAACGCAAACACTTTTATACGCTAACCGTTACTGCATGTTATATGTGTTACTCGATGAATGCTTGTATGTTATGTTTACACAGTGATTGTTGCCTGACACCTTAGCAACGATAGTACTATAGTTTGGACTCAGCACCTGTCGTGGACAGGGGTTGTTAAGGGCTTTCATATCACCATGTCACAGTGGTGATATGTATTGCGCATTCTACAACTCGCAGTCACGTCTGTGCATATTTCATTGTCGATAACCTACTTGCTTCACATTATACATGTTACATGCTGGTTATGCGTAAACTCTTTTCGCTATCTTTTATACTATTAAACTTGTATGCTCACCTTTACACTATGTGTATTGACCTCTATTTTAACGTATGTGACAGGTATTTGAGATGCTAGGATGCTTGCTATGTGGAATCAATGTAGGAAGAGTCTAGAAACGAACAATCTATAAATCTGAGTTGTCGAAACAATGTTTGTTTTTGAGATACTATGTCTGTAATAATTAGATTATCTGATATTTTGCAGTATGGGACGTAATGATTAATTATCTGGTAATTTTAATTGTTATGGATTTCTCTTGGACAATCTATTTCGCTCAGTGCTACGCCCCGATGTTTCCGCCATCGGTTGGGGTGTGACAGCTTGCCACAAAAGTAACGAGACTAATTATGAATAAAAGCTTAACAAGACCCTGACGGGCGGCGTGCTACTTCTATAGCGCTATACATGTTAAGTTGGGGCTAGCTAAGTTAATGACAAGTAGCAAAGTATGAATCTAGTATGAACCTAGGTATAACAAGTAGCATGTATAACGGATTGAGAATAAAAGTATGTTTAAGTGTGTGTTCATGAATTTTGTACATTAACATGTTACAACCCAAAGTATCTAAAAAGAAATGGCTCATCACGGTTTTGCAACCTACCATTAGGTAATTTTGTGAAGAGTTGGTTAGTTTGGAGATTGGAACACTGAGTCACCCTACAAGGGTAAACAAAGGCGTGTAAGTTCAAGGAATTTGGAATGAAGGATTCGGATTGGAATTTAAGTATCACGAAAATATATATATATATATGAAAATAATATCTAAGTCTAAGAGTTTGTTTATGACACTATAGTGAGTGGTTGCATGGGTCCCAAATTGCCCATTAAAATCATAACAAGTTACTTAGGATCTTAGACATGGTAGTTTAGGTTTATGGCGATTAATCATGGCTTGATTAACACCACAAACTCAGCCATGTTTTTATATAATTATATATAGGTTATATAATAATAATAATAATAATAATAATAATAATAATAATAATAACAACAACAATATCATAAACTAAGTCCATTCAAGTATTATTATGTATGTCAAGTATGGAGGTATAACCTCTTGTAAATTCACCACTACACAAACCATCACAAGGATGATTCAGAGTGTCATGAATATCAAGGATTCACCACTACACAAATCATCTGTTAGTGCATTTAGTGTCTGTTAACTTCGTCTTAATCGAGTCTTATGTCTAGATAGGATGAACGAGCACACAACAGGGTCGAAATTAGGGTTTGTACATGTGTTAGAAGGTAATTTCGCTTGAGAGTGACATGGACATGTTCAAGCGAAATCAACACATGTGATTTCGCTTGAACAGGACTATGACATCCTCAAGCGAAATCATGTAGCTTATAAATAGGTTTGTGCTGGTTCATTTCAAGCGAACCTGGTCATTGTGTGTGAGTCGAGGTGCTGCCGGATTTTTGTCAGAAATCATTGTAAAGACTCAGATAATCAGTAACAGAAAAGAATTGAAAGGAAACAAGCTGTATGACATTGTTTGCATTGATTCCGCCTTTGTAAATGATGATGAACTACTCAACTTGACTGTTTAGGGTCACCGGAATGATCCTACACGTGGTATCAGAGCTCAGGACGAGGAGTTCATACCATTGCAGCTTGAAATCATCGTATTTTCTTACTTCTACTCATTCTTTTCTGATTTGGACATATTTTTACGGTTGAAATGGCCTGAAAATCACATATATCAAGCGAAACATAGAGTTAACTAATCCTTGAAAGTTTTGGACTAAAATTCAGCTTAAAACTTGATCTAAAATCAGATTTCGCTTGAACTTGTTCGTAAAAAGATGACGTCATAGGTGATCTCGCTTGAAATACCTTGGTTATCTCGCTTGAAAAGTAACATTTACAGCTGATTTCGCTTGAAATGAGCTTATTTTTGTCAGATTTCGCTTGAATACGGGTTCCGCTTGAAAATTCAAGCGAAATAGGAGATTTCGCTTCAAGAAGTCTGATTTCGCTTGCACTTGATTGAACTTGATTTGCTATTCCGCTTGAAAAGCTATCTTGCTTTAAAGCTGATTCCGCTTGAACAGATTCCACTTGAATCTGTATTTTTCAAAATCAAGAATTTTCTAAGTGTTTGTTGATCATTTTCAGGTACGTGAAAGATGGACGAATTCATGAATCCTTTCAGTGATATGTATGCCTTTGCTGGAAACTCTGGAGATGATACTTCTATCAACACCAATGAGAACACGACGAATGCAAAGAAAACTTTGTCGGATACTTTAGGTGTGGAAAGTGCATACGGAACATATAACAAACCCCTAAAGTTGATGGTGATCGAAGAGTACAGTCGGTGGGCCAAGAAGTTTGAAGAATGGTTAAAGGCATTTGCGTATACCAGCTAGAAAAGTCTAAAGAATGGATATAGTGATGGAGGGAAAAATGGTGAAAATTTGACATCAACTGAAGAAATAGATGTTTTTGTTGCCGAGCAAAAGTGCATCGCGTTGGCTATTTCAGTCTGTCCGAGAATATATAATATCTTTGATCGAGTATAACAATCCTAAAGATTTGTGGAAAAAGTTAGAAGTAAAATGTTTGGGTAGTGTAGAAATAGTGAAAAACAAAAAGAAACTGCTAAGAAAAGAGTTTGATTTATTTGGTTGTTTAAAAAATGAATCAGTTTGTAAGATGATTGAGAGGTTTGGGCACTTGAAGTTGGAACTGGCGAGACATGGAATTACATATTCTCAAGAAGAGTTAGTCGATAAATTGTTTGACTCGTTGCCAGATGAGATGGATGGGCAATACTATGTGTTAATGCTGAAGAATACTATCAAGTCTGAAGAGATGACAGTGGATCTACTTATCGAGAGACTAGAAAGTCACGAGCTGGAGATAAAGAAAACACACAAAGTCAATCACTCGTCATATCAGCAGAATTTGGAGCTGTATTATCCAAAAAGCATGATTCCCAAGAATACGTCTCCCAAGACAGCTTTTTCTGTTGAAAATTCCAACACATCTAGCAAAGAGAGTGCAAGCAGTGGATTTCACAGTGGTTCTTCGTCAACTTCAAACCAATCAGCTGCAAAGAACTTATTTCAATGCAACATCGCGGTGGATTTAAAGAACGCTCAAAATTTCAGCGAGGAGTCTGCAAAGCAACATATGGTTTTCTTAGCTTCTGTGTTAGAGTCGTGTGAGAGCTTTGTGGCAGGTAAGATAGGCAACACCAACCTAACAAAGGAAGACTACGATCAAATAGATCCTGAGGAGATGGAATTGATCGACATAAGGTGGTGTATGGCCAGTGCAGTGAGAAGGGCACAACGTTTTATGGAGATTACAGGAAGAAAGTCTATTGGTGGACCATCTACCAAGTTAGGCTTTGACAAGTCAAAAGTGACCTGTTTCAAGTGTAAACAGAAAGGTCATTTTAAAAGAGAGTGTCGGAATACTTATGCTGATGATTCTGAAAATCCGTTCAAAGAAGATTACTACAAGAGAGCGATTTATCATCAGAATAAATCAGAACCGCCCAGAATGAAACAACTTGAGGATAATAAAGAAAAATCCAGAGCTCTTGCTGTGATTCATGACGATGAAGGTTTTGACTGGAGCGAGTTGTTACCAGAGGAGGATGCGGTTGGATATGCTTTTATGGAAAAGATTATTGAATCTGTTCCTTTTAAAGATAATAGAAATGAAGAAGAAAAGTATGTAAATAGAAAGATGATAGCTCAAAATAGAATGATCAGAATATCTGATATATACACTGAAGCAAAAAGGGCGAAGAGATGGGATCCAGACAGAGAATGTTATCTTGACCCCATGGGAAACATTGCTATTGACTATAAGACCCTCGATCTTGAAACCATAATTCAACAAATTGCTGAAGAAGAAGAGGGTTGGCAAAGAAAATGGTGGGGAAGTAAAGAAGAGAAAGAAAAAGAAAAAGAGGAAAAGGCAAAGAAGGTTGATGATGGGATCATTGATACATCACAAGAGTTGAATGCTGAAAACTTTGGAAAGATGGCTGACAAAGTGCTGGCTGCTAAGGAACTTGAGGTAGACTCTAAGTCCGTATCTGAGTCTAAAAGCCAGGACAGTTCAAATGAGTCAACGAGTGTGTCAGGTAAGAAAGCTAATGGTGAAATTGATTGCAAAAATTGCATAAAAGAGTGCAAAGTTTGTAGTACAATCACTTATCTAAATGGTAAGAAAGTTGATGATCTGACTGATAGAGTCAGAAGTGTTGAGGATCAGATCTTGAACCGTGACAAAATGCTGAAAGCTTCAACTGATAGAATAAAAGAACTGAATGAGAAAATCGAAACTGATAAAATTGATGTAGAAAGAGTTAGGAAAGAAAATGAAAAACTAATTCTTGAAAATCGTCAGATTTCAGAAAAATTTGAGAAGCTTAAACGAACGGTGAAAGATTCTGATGATAGAAATGGTAAAACATACAAAGAAAATTGTCAATTGCAAGGTGTTTTGAGGGTTAAAGAAGAATTAATCAACCAACAACTGGATGAGTTTGCTAAGTTGAAACTTTAAGTTCAAGAAGTTAAAATTGAAAATGAACGCATCCAGTTGAAGCTGAACAGTTACAGCTCCGCAAGCTTTGTTTTGCAACACATTGTTCCTAAACCCATTGGGAAGAACAAAGCAGGCGAAGATGTGTATGCTGATGGAACTGGGGTGGGGTTTCATCAGGTACCACCACCAGTTCTAAACAATTATTCAAAGAAACAATCAGGGTTGGTTACTGATGTAGATGAAACAAATGAGATAAAACTTCCAGAGTCAATTGATGTTGCATTTTCTTCATCATCATCTGATGATAGTGTTCAAACTGAGATTGTTAAAGGCATGGCTAAAAGTGTTTTGGATAGTGATTCAGTTGAGGATGAAGAGTGTTTTCTGGACAATTACATTCCGAAATCAAAATCCAAAAATGTAACACCTCGAAAATTCACGTCCTATAATGTGTTGACACGTGTCATATGTTATAACGTGTGAAAGAATGTTATAGAAGGATTAAAGTTAACAATCATGGAAAGTATGTGAATATACGAGTTCTAAATGTCAACAGTGAATAAATATATTGTAAATTAACCCTACATGATGCTCATACCTTCAAACGAATAAATCATGGATCATACAAAGCTAAATATGAAAGAAAGTGAGAGATTACAAACTACAGGGGTTAAATGTGTCAACATGTTTAAGTTATACCTCTGAGTGACCTTTTGACAAACCCGAAGCTTTGTAACGGTTAATTATGCACACTAGAATGCACGATATAAATTTCATAAAGTTTCGTTATCGTATGAGAAAGTTATGATCAAATTCGTATACGAGGGGTTAAAGCGTCAACGTTGAAAGTTAGGACTTTTCGGGTAACAATAAAGTTAACCGACGACTTAACAAAGTGGGTATATGTCTTAAAGCCCTTATAAGTCAATTTGGCGGGTTCAAAGTGCAAGAAATAAAGTCGTAGCAAAGTTCCCAAGAGCCAAGGACCAAAGCGTAAAAAATCAAAAGTTGGAGATTTGATCAGAAGGGGCCTCGCGCCACGCGACGGCCCTGGGAGGGGGCTACGACCCCTAGGAAACCCCTAGACACTTAGGGACATCTGGAAGTGATCCATGGCCCTTATTAGACTTGTGTGTCAATGATCCATGAGTTCTTGAGCACTATATAAGGCCACAAGGTTGCAACCAATTCTTCACACCTTCCTTCAGCATTTCTGATCATTTCTGGAGCTCCAAAGCAGGCTCAAGTGATCACTAATCGTGCAAAGGACTTTAGTAAGTATGCTTAACCTTTCTTAGTTAAGTTTTTGCTTGGTTTTAGCTTAAAAGTCGAACCGTCGTAATTAACGGTTGACTTAGCGATTAATCACTAATGGTCCAGTGATTAGTCGAATTGAAAGTAGTTATAAGTTGGTAATTATGTGGGCATTAAACCCTTAAAAGGGCATGTGACACCCCAGGAAAACCAGGAAAACCATACAACTTAACTAGCTTCCTCAGTGAGTGCTTACCAAATTTCGGGACGAAATTTCTTTCAACTTGGGGATGATGTGACAACTCGAAATTTAGAACCTTTCTTGTACCCCGATGCAACACGTTGAACGTTATGTAACTAGTTGACATGTTGGTGTGATTAATGATATAAGTGAACCTTCTATGTGATTATGTGTTGTGTTTATTTGTGTGCGTGTATGTATGTGAACCGAAACACAAGAACCCAACTCGAGACCACTCGGTCTCGAGTAGTGTAACTATTTGGGCCGGTTGGGCCATTTGATCCGTCCGAAAACCCATTAGGGTGCATCACTTGAAGCTAGTATATATCCTTGTTGTTAGCCAACACTACCATCTTTGGACAACACACACACTCCCCTACTCTCTCTCTAGAAAACCTTAAACCCTAAAGATCAAACATCACCTCTCCTCTCCTTCCCTCTCGGATCAAACCGGTGACCACAAGGAGCTCTCGGACTGGCTCGCACACACCCATTTGGAAGTTTCATTCTTCACCACTACTTCTCTAACCGGTTAGTGCTTCATGTTATGTTATGTACTTTGGTTGATGATGATATATGAAGTAATATGATAATATGTGCTTACTTGTTAAGTTTCATACATGATGAATATATCCTCCTTGAATAAATCGGTACTAAGGTCGTTGTTATACGATGATGTAATGTCGGCTTGGTATAGATAATATGTGATTAATCATGAATGATTGTAACCGGCTCTTTATGGTTTGAATCCGAATGAATTAGTGATGTTTAGGAGGTTTATTGTTCAATGAAATCGGATTAGCACATGTTGATGATGAATCTCATTTAAGTATGTTATTGCATTGATGGAATGTGCTAGATATAGGAACCGATGATGTTATCAACTTGAGTTCATGCTAGGATAAACTTTATTGATGAAGCATGTTGTAAAATGAAAACCCTAAAATGAAGAACTAGTTGAATGTATGATGAACAACATGAATATGCTATGAATGTGCCTTGAATATTTGAAATCTAGTTGTTTGATCCATTTTAGTAAATTGTTAGATAAGAAAACATGTTTATATGGATAGTACATAAGGTTGCATGAAATCGGATTTCCATTGGTTAGTACACTATGCAGATCAGCAGGTGCTGGGAGTCGAGACACCTGGTTTCGAATCGAGACCACATAGATGACAACTCGAGATCCACGGTTGCGACACAGGTTGCGAGTCGAGAACCCCTAGTCTCGACTCGTGACCATACTTTATCAGCACACAAACAGCATAACTCGAGAACAAGGTTGCGAGTCTTGTTGCGACTCGAGACATGACCCGAGACTTCCTCAGTTGCGACTCGAGAACTTGTAGGCTACAACTCGAGACCGCACAGTCTCGACTAGAGACCACACAGTCTCAACTCGAGACCATGTATACGTGCACTATTTTTGACTTGCATTGTTAAGGGCTTAGGATTGGGCCGGACTTTTGTGCTTTGTTACTTATATACATGCTACTGTTCAATTCGTGGGTACTATTGTAAACCGCCATGTTTGTACATGTATGCCATAAATAATACCTGCATGCAACTTGCTAGTATACATGTAGAGAATGTATGTGCATCACTTGGTTGTATCTAACTTGCGTGGTAACCATACTAGGACGCGGTTGACCACAATTAACTTGATTGACTTTTCTGTGTATCTGCCGAGCAAACCAAGGCACGTTCACACCCTCTACAAAGCATGGGATTCCCAGGGGTTGGGAATGGGGTTAAGGAACACGGGTTCCTCGTCCTCCTTGGGTAGGACAGTATTGGTTCAGGAATGTAATTCCTCGTCCTCATGGACAGATAACTCGTACTAGACCAAAACTCTATCACGAAGTCCCTCCTTTTTATATCGACTTAATCGCCGGGCCAATGGCGAGCGGGTCATTAGTTAGATAGCGCTATTTAGGTCTGACAAACCTCACACCGTGCCGCAGAGGACGGGCGTGAACTAATGGATCTGGGGCACGTCAATGCTGATAGACATTGACAGTTTCAGGGCACATAAACATGACTACAGTCAGCAGTCGATATGGTAACGAGTCTAGTGTATACATGGGGTAGCCCCCACGGCCGAAATGCCAGATAACTAAACACGGGGTAGCCCCCACGGTTGGATTGCCAGAGTAATTGGGCTAAACAGATCACGTTTTCAACTATGGGGTAACCCCCACGGCAGGATGCCAGATAAAGGAAACTGTTTTTGAAACAACTTAAAACGAACACCCAACTGTGAACTCACTCAACTTGTTGTTGACTCGTTACTGCATGCTTTGCAGGTCAATAGGTACTTAGCTGGAGCTTGCATGGAAGAGAGTCGTTCTGGGACATGGACAGCTGTGTGCCATGTTAACCTTTGAAACAATTAAACTTATGTTTTGGTATTAAACATTATGCTTCCGCTTGCAACTTAACTATGTTTTGTTTGGACACCAATTGTATTGGTTGGATTTTATAATCACTTATATGCTTGTTCAATATGATTGGTGGCTGGATCCTGGTCAGTCACGCCTCCAAGCGGTGATACTCCGTAGGTGGATTTGGGGGGTGTGACAGATTGGTATCAGAGCCATTGGTTATAGTGAACTTGGTTTTTATAAGGGGAAAAAGTTTTATTGAAATCCGACTATAACCTATACAGTGCTCTACCAACGACGCTTCACTCCACATGCAAGGCTCGACATTCTAGGTGATATGATCTATGTATATATTGCCTACTTGTTAGTTACATAGTACATTGCTCATGGTATGCTTGGTTAGTATAACTATTGTTGTTTGAAAACGTGTGTGCTTACTCTCTTCTGTCATCGCATTTTCGCGAACCCCTCTCACTCACGTTCCTCTTGATGTGAAGATCATGTCTGGACGCGTAAACATGACACAAGTCCAGTTGACGGCTCTGATTAACGAACAAGTTGCTGCGGCACTGGCAGCTGCACACGCAGGAGGTATATCCTGCAGTCCAAACCCATTCTAGGATCTTTTGATCCTACTCTCGTGAACCAACCTTTGTGTTAAACTCTGTCTTTTCTTTCACCCTCGATAGGTCAACATGTTCAGCCACCTGTGTGCACTTTTAAAACTTTCATGAACTGCCGACCAACTACTTTTAGCGGCACTGAAGGAGCAGTAGGTCTCCTCCACTGGTTTGAGAAATTGGAATCTGTGTTCGAAATGTGTGAATGCCCTGAGGAGCGCAGGGTGAAGTATGCTACCGGTACTCTCGAGGGTTTAGCTCTCACATGGTGGAATGCTCAGGTTCAAATGTTGGGGTTGGTTGCTGCTAACGCCACCCCATGGAACAACTTTAAGGAAATGATCAAAGAGGAGTACTGCAATCGTGATGAGATTCACAAACTGGAAGTAGAGTTTTTCAACCTCAAGATGACGGGGTCAGAAATTGAAGCATATGCGAAAAGGTCGAACGAACTGGCAATTCTGTGTCCTACTATGGTGGATCCTCCCATCAAACGCATCGAACTATTTCTCAAGGGCTTGGTGCCAGAAATCCAAAGTCATGTGACTTCAGCAAACCTCGCCACTATCCAGCAAGTTGTTCAATTGGCTCACCGTCTCACGGATCAGGCGGTGGAGCATAACAGGTTGCCAATACGCATAGGTGCTGCAACTACCTCAGGTGCTCTTGGTGACAACAAACGGAAATGGGATGGAGCTTCAAGTAAGGGCTCTGCTTCTGTCCAGTCTCAGTCTCAGCAGAGAAAGACTGACGACTACAAGGGCCCTAGTCAGCAATCATCTGGTGGTCAAGGTCATGGTGGGTACAAAGGGAATCACCCCAAATGCAATTGCTGCAGCCTGCACCACAGCGAGCCATGCACCAGGGGTAACTGTCATCGGTGCAACAAGCCAGGTCACGCTGCAAAGGATTGCAGGAGCTTGTATCCCGCCAATCAGAATCGACAGCAAGCTCAACAGAACCAACGTCAGCAACAGCAAGGTGATAACAAAAGGTGCTTTCAGTATGGAGCTGAAGGCCATTTCAAGAGAGATTGCCCCCAACTGAACAGGAACCAGAACAACAACAACAACAACAATAACAACAATCAGGGGAATGGTAACAATGGGAACAACAATAACAATGGTGCCAGGGGGCGGGCTTTCATGATTGGCCAAGGTGAAGCAAGGAATGACCCCAATGTTGTGGCGGGTAAGTTCCTTCTCGACGACTTTTATGTTACAGTTTTATTTGATTCGGGTGACGATACTAGCTACATGTCACTAGAAGTTAGTCGAATGCTTAAGCGTATTCCAACACCTTTTAACAACAAGCACACTGTAGAGCTAGCAAATGGTAAGAGTTTAGAGGCCACACACGTAGTCAAGGGTTGTAAACTTGTTCTTGCTAACCAGACCTTCTCTATCGACCTTATTCCTATCGTCTTGGGTAGTTTCGACGTTGTCATTGGGATGGATTGGTTATCCCAACACCGAGCAGAGATTCTTTGCAACGAGAAGATTGTTCGTATTCCTGGTTCCGGTAACGAACCTCTCATGATTCGTGGCGACAAGAAGGGTGCTGTTGAGAACGTCATCTCTTTCCTTAAGGCCCAGAAATGCTTGCGAAAGGGCCACACAGCCATTCTGGCTCTCGTTACTGACACCTCGGAGAAAGAGAAGAAGATAGAAGATTTTCCGATTGTACGCGACTATCCTGAGGTATTTCCTGAGGAACTACCTGGTCTTCCGCCTCATCGCCAAGTCGAGTTTCAGATTGAACTAGCTCCTGGAGCTGCGCCTATAACTCGTGCACCTTATCGTTTAGCTCCATCAGAGTTGGAAGAACTCTCCACGCAACTACAAGAACTCTTGGATAAGGGTTTTATTCGTCCTAGCTCATCGCCCTGGGGAGCTCCAGTTCTGTTTGTGAAGAAGAAGACGGTACCTTCAGAATGTGCATCGACTACCGTGAACTCAACAAGGTGACGGTGAAGAATCGTTATCCTCTACCACGTATTGACGACTTGTTCGACCAGCTGCAGGGGTCGAGCTACTATTCAAAGATTGATTTGAGATCAGGATATCACCAGCTGAGAGTCCGAGAAGAGGACGTCTCCAAAACAGCCTTTAGAACTCGCTATGGGCACTATGAGTTTTTGGTCATGCCATTTGGGCTGACAAACGCACCTGCAATTTTCATGGAGTTGATGAATCGAGTGTGCAAGACTTATCTGGACAAGTTCTTCATAGTCTTCATCGACGACATTCTGATCTACTCTAAGAGCCAGGAGGAACACGAGCAGCATCTACGACTTGTTTTGGAACTCCTTCGAGCAGAACAGCTATACGCCAAGTTTTCAAAATGCGACTTTTGGCTTCGAGAAGTCCATTTCTTAGGCCATGTGGTGAACAAGGATGGGATTCACGTTGATCCATCCAAGGTAGACTCGATAAAGAACTGGCCTGCACCTCGTACACCAACGGAAATTCTCCAATTTTTGGGTTTGGCAGGTTACTACAGGAGATTCATTAAGGATTTTTCCAAGATTGCACAGCCTCTCACCTCACTGACGCAGAAAGGCGTTGTTTATCGATGGGGGAATACACAGGAGTTAGCATTTCAGCATTTAAAGGATAGACTTTGCAGCGCACCAATCCTTTCACTGCCGGAGGGCACAGACGATTTTGTGGTTTACTGCGACGCATCAATTCAAGGTCTTGGTTGTGTACTGATGCAACGGGATAAGGTTATAGCCTACGCCTCACGCCAACTTAAGGTTCATGAAAGGAACTACACTACACATGATTTAGAGCTGGGAGCTGTTGTTTTTGCACTTAAGATATGGAGGCATTACCTTTACGGTACCAAGTGCACCATTTACACCGACCACAGGAGCCTCGAGCACATCTTCAAGCAAAAAGAGCTAAACATGCGTCAACGACGATGGGTCGAGTTATTAAACGATTACGAATGTGCAATCAAGTACCATCCTGGCAAAGCCAATGTGGTGGTTGATGCCCTCAGTCGAAAGGACACTACGCCTAAGCGCGTGCGAGCTTTGCAACTCACTATACATTCTAGTCTTCCTTCTCGGATACGAGATGCTCAGATAGAAGCACTGAAACCAGAAAACGTCAGGGCTGAGGCCCTACGCGGCTCAAGGCAACGCTTAGAACAAAAGGAAGACGGTGCTTACTACGTAACGGGACGCATTTGGGTCCCACTCTATGGCAACCTTCGAGAGCTTGTGATGGATGAAGCACACAAGTCTCGCTACTCGGTACACCCTGGTTCGGATAAGATGTACCACGATATCAAAACTACGTATTGGTGGCCTAGCATGAGGGCCCACATAGCAACCTACGTCAGCAAGTGTTTGACTTGTGCGAGAGTCAAGTCTGAATACCAGAAACCCTCGGGCCTACTCCAACAACCAGAGATACCTCAATGGAAATGGGAGCAAATTTCCATGGATTTCGTTACTGGCCTGCCTAGATCTCAGCGCGGAAATGATACTATTTGGGTGATCGTGGATTGACTCACAAAGTCTGCGCACTTCCTGGCTATCAAGGTGTAACACCCCAAAACCCGAATGTTTATATTCGTTAAATGTTATGATATGGCACATCAAGAAATAAATAACTAGGTTATTTATCCTAGTTAAAAGCATGGTAGAAACAATTAGAGAATGAGAGTTGTGCCAATTATAAATAAGAGAGAGAACATGAGAGACTAAGATTGCCAAAATTGAATATGAGTTTAATTAAAACAAGAATCTCACACACACTGGGTGTGTGTGTGCGTGAGATCGAGCAGGAGGAAGAAAGAATGGGTGTAAACCCTAGTTCACAAGAAAGCTTCAAATTGACAAGGAGATTAGTCTCAAATCCGATGCATGAACTCGTTTTCTTGATAATCTAGCCCTAGCAAACATGTGGTAAGTTGTAATTTAAGATTTGATGATATTGTAAGAAGTGGGTTATGATCAATCCACGAAATTGTATTAAATTGAGCATGAATATGTGTTAACATCATCATAGGGAACATGTGTTATGCATAATTTTGACTATTTTGATGTTTAAGGATGTAAACCCACTAGTTGGATGATTAAGATGACATGGGTATTCATCATGTACAATCCTTGTTCAATATTCATAAATTATGTTGTGTTATGGTGAACTATTGTTAAATGAATCGAAAGAAATATGGTGTTGATATGTTTGATGTTTATGTGTTAATGGTATTTGTTAATAAGTAAGAAGATTTGATGAAATATGAATGAATTAGGAAGATTATGCATAAACTAGTTGTACATGGTGCCTAGGAAGTAGTACGCACACCATGTGTTTGATGAAATGTCTAAATGACAATAATATGTGAAGGTTGTGTTATGATGATGTTGAGTATGCTATATGCTTGTTTGAATCGACTAATGAAATACATATGTGAGATATGAACTTGATATGATCGTTCATATGAATAATCATGTATGCTAATAAGGATGTAAATGTAATGACATGAAAGTATAGGAATCATGTCATGATGGATGGGAGCATGGAAGGCTAACGGGACAAGAAGACTCAAGTAAGCGAATGCAAATACGGACGCGTAAGGTAAGTAAATCCCGGACTTACACTTTAGACGTAAAATATATTGTAGTATGATGATTATTGTGATACATGTGAGAAAGTATTAACAATGGCAGTAAATAGGTAAGTTTACGGAAAAAAGAGTCGAAAGTGATAGGAAAGTATAATGATGCTAATTGTTTTCTGTTAAAAATGAAATGGAAGTGCAGGTATACTAATAATGGAGAATGAAGGTTAAGTATGGAAGTCAGACGAGAGTGTCCGAATGGATGGACGAATGGACTTATATGAACGAGAATAAGAGATGTTGATGCTTGATTGTAACACCCTTGTTATATTACTAGATTTAATGACTTAATTACTTTGCATATCATGCCAAAATTTGAAGTTTACAAGAAAGAAAAACTTAAAGCTTCAATCTAGACACATAATTTACATAATTATCCTACGAAACCATATTCAAGACATAAGATACAATTGTTTACAAAATTTCTTAAACAAAAGATCAAGTGCGGAAGCGTTAAACTTTGTGTTCGGTTCGTCTTGATAGCTTGATCATCATCCTACAACTTGATATTCCTGAAAACTGAAATGTTTATCATAAAACATTAATAACGGAGGTCTTAGAACTATTACATACCGAAACTACATTCCATGAATTAAAAAAAATAAAAATTTAAAACTTTTCTGACTCTACCGTAACTTACGGTCCCACCGTAAGTTACGGTAGACAATTTTCCAATAAGGTTCCACCGTAAATCAGTAGGTCCTCACCGTAAGACTTCTGGCATCTACCGTAAATTACGGTAACACCGTAATTTACGGTAATACCTGGGAATTTCATGTCTTGTTTGTTTGATCATTCACCAAACCCTAACCTTCGGATTTCAGTATTATAGGATATCTATAATAAAATCTGGTATTTCTAGTATGTTATATAATATCTCATATCAACAATCAACATATTATAATCCGGAACATTAACCATGTCTAACTTGATTATTTGACCCGTTTGGCTCGTCTAAGGAATCCTCCTAGTTGACGACTACCAACGAGTACCAACTTAAATTAAATCAATCAACCAATATAACGACTTCATTTGCCTAATTCAAACAACTCTTGTTCAAATTTCAATTACACATAAAATCATCCGGTATCATAAATGTAACGGGTCAAGTTACATACCTTAGCGCACGCCTTTCAACCGTGAGTCACCACCGGCTTGTCCACTCGACGTTCCGGTATCTTGTCCTATAGAGTTCAATTCAAGGCATGTTTAGAACTCTCTTCACATCATAATTCGCATAATACACCGAACATCATGATTATGCGTTTAACTCAAAATTTCAGTTTTTAAGCCTTTATAGAGGCATTTCAACAAACACTTTATAAGCAGATTTTTACATGATTAATCATCACATCTTTAGTTTACCATTTAACCCTATTTTCATATAAATCAACCAATTTACATGAATATTAGCTTCTAATTGCTGAAATTACTTCCAGATTGCTAAATTACACTAGATTAACAATCTTCTTTCTAGTGTTCATCTAAATACACATGACCCACTAATCACCTACTATGGTGATTATGGATTCACCCAAAATCTCTTATGATTTCAACTTATTTTGATCTAGGGTTTGTCCCTAAACACTATAGTTGTTCCTTAATCATCATAACACATACATGCAAGCTTAATTTCAGATTTTTCCCAATTCATGAGAATTTCAATTTCAGAGTTTTCCTTGAATTTTACATACCTTGGAATCCTCTTGTGATGAGGATCAATAATCTGTGCTCGGATTTTGATTTTGGGGCAAGATTAAACCTTCAATTTGAGAGTTCTAGTAATTTTAGGTTTTGTGATAAAGGGGGTGTCGCCCCTGCTCTTCTGATGTGCGACCAGGATAATCAAAATGGGGTTTTGATTTAATTTTTATTAAAACAATATTATAGTTTCAATCTTTTACAACTAAGGCCCCTCTACTTATATTAATCATACAGTTTGTTAGCTTTTAACCATTTTATGAACCATTTCGAAGAAATAACTAACTAGGTTAAAATTCCTAATTAGTAAATTCTCGTTATTTATACTCTATTATTTTAATATAAGCTTTCATATTTTCGGGGTGTTACATTGATTATGCACGTTTTAAAGTATATATATTATGTCACCGGTTGCTAATGAAGTAATTGGTTTTGGTGACTGCAGGTTGTTCAGGTTTATAAATGTTTGCGCAAGATGTGTACGCGGTTGAAGATCGAGTCAAGACATGGATTGTATGTGGGTGTGTATGTGGTCATTTAATTCGATATACGTATGATAGTTTTTAATTAATTTATGAAATGGGATTAATGTATTTAAGTGAAAGAAAGAATATCATGAAAGAAATTTTTAGTATGCATTTTCCGCTGCGTTAAAATTGGTTAAATTTGGTTAAAACGTGTTAGGGCGTTACACAAGGAGACGGATAAATTCTCCACTCTAGCAGAAGTATACCTCAAGGAAGTTGTTTCGAGGCACGGGGTGCCCACCTCTATTATCTCGGATCGAGATGCACGTTTTACTTTAGAACTGTGGTAAGCAATGCACAAATCTTTTGGCTCACGATTAGACATGAGCACAGCGTATCACCCTCAGACGGACGGGCAGTCCGAGCGCACTATTTAAACCTTAGAAGACATGCTTCGTGCATGTGTAATCGACTTTGGCAACAGCTGGGAAAAGCATCTGCCACTTGTGGAATTCTCGTACAATAACAGCTACCACACCAGCATTAAAGCTGCTCTGTTTGAGGCATTGTACGGACGTAAATGTCGGTCACCTCTTTGCTGGGCAGAGGTGGGGGATAGTCAGATCACTGATCCAGAACATGTGGTAGACACAACCGAACGAATTGCTCAAATACGACAACGCATGGCGGCAGCTCGTGACCGTCAGAAAGTCTACGCCGATAAGGTCAGGAAACCACTAGAGCTTCAGGTTGGGGAGCGGGTACTACTCAAAGTTTCACCCTGGAAGGGTGTGGTTCGTTTTGGTAAATGAGGTAAACTTAACCCACGATACGTTGGACCTTTTGAAATCATCGAGAAAATAGGCAGGGTGGCCTACATACTGAACTTACCAGCAGAACTCGGTGCAGTTCACAATGTTTTCCACGTGTCGAATCTGAAGAAGTGTCTGTCAGATGAGACCCACATAGTTCCTCTGAAGGAACTCACTATCGACGAGCAGTTACGATTCGTCGAGGAACCAGTTGAAATCACGGACCGGGATGTTAAGGTCCTCAAGAGCACTAGAATACCTCTCGTTCGAGTTCGTTGGAACTCACGTCGCGACCCAGAGTTCACCTGGGAGCGCGAAGATCGGATGAAACAAAAGTATCCCCAACTGTTCGGAAACGGTACAACCACTACTGAGGCTGAAGCTACGGAATTTCGGGACGAAATTCTAGATCAACGGGGGGTGGATGTGACACCGCAAGAAAACCAGGAAAACCATACAACTTAACTAGCTTCCTCAGTGAGTGCTTACAAAATTTCGGGACGAAATTTCTTTCAACTTGTGGATGATGTGACAACTCGAAATTTAGAACCTTTCTTGTACCCCGATGCAACACGTTGAACGTTATGTAAGTAGTTGACATGTTGGTGTGATTAATGATATAAGTGAACCTTCTATGTGATTATGTGTTGTGTTTATTTGTGTGCGTGTATGTATGTGAACCGAAACACAAGAACCCAACTCGAGACCACTCGGTCTCGAGTAGTGTAACTATTTGGGCCGGTTGGGCCATTTGATCCGTCCGAAAACCCATTAGGGTGCATCACTTGAAGCTAGTATATATCCTTGTTGTTAGCCAACACTACCATCTTTGGACAACACACACACTCCCCTACTCTCTCTCTAGAAAACCTTAAACCCTAAAGATCAAACATCACCTCTCCTCTCCTTCCCTCTCGGATCAAACCGGTGACCACAAGGAGCTCTCGGACCAGCTCGCACACACCCATTTGGAAGTTTCATTCTTCACCACTACTTCTCTAACCGGTTAGTGCTTCATGTTATGTTATGTACTTTGGTTGATGATGATATATGAAGTAATATGATAATATGTGCTTACTTGTTAAGTTTCATACATGATGAATATATCCTCCTTGAATAAATCGGTGCTAAGGTCGTTGTTATACGATGATGTAATGTCGGCTTGGTATAGATAATATGTGATTAATCATGAATGATTGTAACCGGCTCTTTATGGTTTGAATCCGAATGAATTAGTGATGTTTAGGAGGTTTATTGTTCAATGAAATCGGATTAGCACATGTTGATGATGAATCTCATTTAAGTATGTTATTGCATTGATGGAATGTGCTAGATATAGGAACCGATGATGTTATCAACTTGAGTTCATGCTAGGATAAACTTTAATGATGAAGCATGTTGTAAAATGAAAACCATAAAATGAAGAACTAGTTGAATGTATGATGAACAACATGAATATGCTATGAATGTGCCTTGAATATTTGAAATCTAGTTGTTTGATCCATTTTAGTAAATTGTTAGACAAGAAAACATGTTTATATGGATAGTACATAAGGTTGCATGAAATCGGATTTCCATTGGTTAGTACATTATGCAGATCAGCAGGTGCTGGGAGTCGAGACACCTGGTGTCGACTCGAGACCACATAGATGACAACTCGAGATCCACGGTTGCGACACAGGTTGCGAGTCGAGAACCCCTAGTCTCGACTCGAGACCATACTTTATCAGCACACAAACAGCATAACTCGAGAACAGGGTTGCGAGTCTTGTTGTGACTCGAGACATGACCCGAGACCTCCTCAGTTGCGACTCGAGAACTTGTAGGCTACAACTCGAGACCGCACAGTCTCGACTAGAGACCGCACAGTCTCAACTCGAGACCATGTATACGTGCACTATTTTGGACTTGCATTGTTAAGGGCTTAGGATTGGGCCGGACTTTTGGGCTTTGTTACTTATATACATGCTACTGTTCAATTCGTGGGTACTATTGTAAACCGCCATGTTTGTACATGTATGCCATAAATAATACCTGCATGCAACTTGCTAGTATACGTGTAGAGAATGTATGTGCAACACTTGGTTGTATCTAACTTGCGTGGTAACCATACTAGGACGCGGTTGACCACAATTAACTTGATTGACTTTTCTGTGTATCTGCCGAGCAAACCAAGGTGAGTTCACACCCTCTACAAAGCATGGGATTCCCAGGGGTTGGGAATGGGGTTAAGGAACACGGGTTCCTCGTCCTCCTTGGGTAGGACAGTATTGGTTCAGGAATGTAATTCCTCGTCCTCGTGGACAGATAACTCATACTAGACCAAAACTCTATCACGAAGTCCCTCCTTTTTATATCGACTTAATCGCCGGGCCAATGGCGAGCGGGTCATTAGTTAGATAGCGCTATTTAGGTCTGACAAACCTCACACCGTGCCGCAGAGGACGGGCGTGAACTAATGGATCTGGGGCACGTCAATGCTGATAGACATTGACAGTTTCAGGGCACATAAACATGACTACAGTCAGCAGTCGATATGGTAACGAGTCTAGTGTATACATGGGGTAGCCCCCACGGCCGAAATGCCAGATAACTAAACACGGGGTAGCCCCCACGGTTGGATTGCCAGAGTAATTGGGTTAAACAGATCACGTTTTCAACTATGGGGTAACCCCCACGGCAGGATGCCAGATAAAGGAAACTGTTTTCGAAACAACTTAAAACGAACACCCAACTGTGAACTCACTCAACTTGTTGTTGACTCGTTACTGCATGCTTTGCAGGTCAATAGGTACTTAGCTGGAGCTTGCATGGAAGAGAGTCGTTGTGGGACATGGACAGCTGTGTGCCATGTTAACCTTTGAAACAATTAAACTTATGTTTTGGTATTAAACATTATGCTTCCGCTTGCAACTTAACTATGTTTTGTTTGGACACCAATTGTATTGGTTGGATTTTATAATCACTTATATGCTTGTTCAATATGATTGGTGGCTGGATCCTGGTCAGTCACGCCTCCAAGCGGTGATACTCCGCAGGTGGATTTGGGGGGTGTGACAGGGCACCCTCTGATTACCACTCTAACTAGGTCAAATGTCGGGTCAAACTTGTTATTAAAAAGTCAACAGAATGCTTATATTCTAATTTATGCATAATTAGCAATGTAGAACATATACAACCTGTTTGATCATTAATATAACTTGGTAATTAGTGTAAGAACATGTCTAAACATGTTCAACCCGATAATTTTCTGTTTAGACCCGGTTCGGAACTGAAAGTCGCAAAGCTTTGACTTCAGTTCTGACCCGTTTTGGTATATTTTAGAAATGCCTTAGAGCTTTAATTGGACTAGGTTATATGCTAGTATAACCCTCTGGGATTATACACCTTGGTTCATTAGTTTTCCAATTAATATGCATGATTCCGTTAATTGCTCATATGTTGACCATTATGCCCTTTTCACCTTAAAACGTGATTTTTGCAAATGTAAAAGAGTAGAAACCTTAGTTATTGATTTATAAACTTGCACCCAAAACTTGACATCGGTTTGAGGTGTAGATTGAGAGTTATGCTCATTAGCGTAATTAGAAAGCTTCTTAAGCGATTAAACGACATAATTAGCGTATAGCCTAATTAAACCTACTTTTTGATATCAAACTTATTACCCACTGATGCAATATATTATTTTAGGATTTTTGAAGATTTTTAATTAATTTTAGGCTGAGCATAACTTATAGTCGTAGGCTTAATCCGGTAATTGTCGGTTTTGCCCTTACGGGCTATAAAATGAGTTTTACATATCTAATTGACTCCAAACCTTTTGCTACTGATTACATATGATAAATAAATTATTTTAAGCCTTCTGGAATAATAAAAAATATCAGCTTTATGTATAGAACCCGGAAATGGCTTCTAATCGACTTTTTAAGCGTTTTTAACGCATAGTATGTACTAAAACTATTTTAAACATACACGGGTTGATACCTACTGATATTTTAGGTAAATTATAATATTTTAACAGTAAGCAAAGGTTGCTAAACTCAGACTTCATTTTTGAGCTTTTCGGCTTATGTGAAATTACCAAAATGCCCCTACGGTGCATAGTTTGGTTATAATTGATAAATTTAACATATATACCTTACCCTACTGTTATAACTTATCAAATTAAGTATTTTTGCTGATTACATCAGACCTGTAACTCAGATTAATACTTAAACTCTTTTATAACCTTGTAAATGACCAAACTACCCTTACGGGGCATAGTTTGTGTTTAAATTCGTTTCGGGCATAATAAAAGACATCTTACTGATGTCACAACATATTTGAAGCATATTAACTTAGGAAACCTGTATATGTCTCTAATAATTACCCGTTACGCCTCTTGCGCGTTCGGTTCGGTTTATGTAACTAGTTTGCATAAATTAGCCGAAACGGGTCAAACCTTATCGGTTTTATCTCAAAATCCAGAATGTGTATGAAATACCCATATTAAGCAAGTCTTCAAACTTGTCGGGTCTAAATCACATTCTATCCGGTCTTCGCTTAATCGTGCGTACGAACCGTATCTTTGAAACTAACCGGTCTAAGCTTAAGCTTAACTAAAGACCCGTTAGGATTCTAATAGGTTATGATAAACCTTCGTTCCAGATTAGGAGGACCAGTAAAAGCTACTTTCATTTGCTTATTGTGATTATTACTTTGCTCAGGTAAATACTTTTAACTTATTTTCCCTATACGGGCTTGGGGTACGGTATATAAAATACCGCTTGGTCGGGCATTAAATCTTCCATCGTATGGTGGTTAATTGAATATTTGATCGGCCCGTTTAAATTGTTTTGTTTACTTAAAGCCTTTGGGGGGTTAATGACCATGTCCTGGATATCCTTGGCATCATTTTACGAAATGGCCACGACTTAAGCGCGGGGTGTAGGCGTACACCCGTCAGTGCATAAATAAATAATGTGGTGTGTCTATTGATCTTTAACCCGACACGATCCGGGCTACTGAACGCATAAGGAACATGTAATTCTTTTACAAGTTTATATATTTAAATAATTATCCCAAGTTATAAAATGTTTATGCCATGTGCATCCAAATCAATTTTTAAATCATTTTTAAAATGAGTCGGTTAATTGTATTTACCAGTGTAAACTGACGTATTTTCCCAAAAAGATTAAATGCAGGTACTAAGCGTAATAGGCTGGATTCTCTCCTTAGCATCAATAAAGAGTCTCGCAAGCTTAAGATGCCTATCGTCCGTTGAACTACTGTTTCCTATTTATTTCGATCCGTCTGTGGATAAACTTTCAACTGTTTGTGATACACGATATTACAATATTTTATTCGGTTGAAATATATCTTTCATTTGCTTCCGCTATGCATATTAAATATTGTGTTGTTTGACTATTATGTTGCCAACCACGTCACGATACTCCCCCACCGGGCCCACCGGTGACACGTGGAATTCGGGGTGTGACAAAAAACAACTTAGGTGATGAACCGGGTCTTGTGATGTACAAGATGGCTGGATCTGATAAGTTGTATTCGGATTCTGAGTTTCCACTGGAGAATGTTAATGTGAACAAATTGAAAAATGTTTTCAAACTGGTTGAAATTGATTTGTCTGAAGTAGAAGGTTTGAATCAGACAAAGAGGCAAATGAATTTTGAGAAAGATAAAGCTTACTATAAGAAACCTGTTGTTCCACCATGTTTTTATAACAACAATAGAAACAAATGGTCGGGTGGTTATCAGGGTGGTAAGAGTTATCAGAAAAAGAGTTTTCAAAACAAGAAGTTTGCTGAGAAAAAGGTGTTTGTGAACAGTTCAAGTTCACTTTCTGATGAAGAATCTGAGATTTTTTCGAAATCAAATGAAGAATTGTTTGCAAAGAAGGCCTCACAATCTCAGACTGAAGGTACAAGTCGAGTTGTTGATACTCGTACATGCTTCAGATGCAACAAAGTTGGACATATTGCACGAAAGTGTACCAACTTCAATCCTAAGTCTGAAATAGTTGAGAGTCAAAAGAAGAAAGTTGATGTGAAGGGAAAAGTTCCAACGGTTGTTGAGAAAATTTTGAAAAATGAGAAAACAAAAGTCAAAATTGAACCTGTTAAAAATGTGGTAACTAAAAATGACAAGTTTTAGAAACGGGTTGCATCGTCTCAACAAACATGGAAGCCAAAAGTGGTTGAAAAGAAATCAAGTGTTACAAAATCAAAGGTTTCAGTGTCAGAAAAACAATCGTCTTCTACTACACCGGTAAAGATGGATGTTCCTTTGGAATATTATGAGAAACTTGATCCAAAAGAGGCTATTACTTCTGAGAAGAAAATTGTTTTAAAGAAAGGCCAACCCATCTGGTCAACCTCAAAAAGGCGAATTTTTCTTATATAAAGAGGTTGAGGTTGGGTCTACAGAAAGCTTAAATATGAATGATAAAAACTTTCCGCCACTTTACACTACAAAATCTCACATTAAAGTCCAGTTACCTGAGTCGAAAGAGGCTTGGGTAGCATCAAAATCTCACTAAGTGTTTCTGATATGTGTAGGAGCTTCCAAGATCCGTTTCACAATGGATTATGGATAGTGGAGCTTCTCGGCACATGACAGGGAAGACAGCATTGTTGTACGATGTTAGAAATTTCAATGGTGGTTATGTGGGATTCGCAGGAAATCAAGGTGGTAGAATAGTTGGAGAAGGAACGTTATCCAATGGGATTGTTACGTTTGAAAGAGTTAACTACATCGCCGAGCTTGAAAACAATCTTCTGAGCATATCTCAGATCTGTGATAGGATGTATACCACTCACTTTACAGACAAAGAATGTTTGATCTTGAAACCAAGTTTTGTTATCCCTGAAGAATGGATTATCATGAGGGCACCCAGAGTGAATGATCTGTACGTGTTGGACATGAGTGTAGCAACTACAACCACGGGTCAAGCACATTGTTTTGTTTCAAGAGCAACTGAGAAAGAATCGCAATTGTGGCACCGGAAGATGGGTCATATACACCTGAGGAAAATGAATCACCTGGTGCATAAGGATTTAGTTCTTGGAGTTCATATCAAAGGTTTTCATCTTGAGGGGGAGTGCATAAGCTGCATCAAAGGGAAGCAGAAAAAGAAATCACATCCTCAAAAGAAAGTCAACTCAATATTGAAACCTTTAGAGAGACTTCATATGGATCTTTTTGGTCCAGTGAACATCAAAAGCATCACGGGAGATTACTATTGTTTGGTTGTCACGGATGATTTTTCAAGGTTTTCATGGTTTTCATTTCTGAAGACGAAAGATGAGACATTTGATAGTTTGATGGCATTGTTCAAGAAAAATGAAAATTTGTACCAAAGGCGTATCAAGAGAATCAGAAGCGACAATGGTACTGAGTTCAAGAACAGAAAGGTGGAAGAATATTGTGATGAAAGAGGTATTTTGCATGAATTTAGTGCTCCTTACACTCCGCAGCAGAATGGAGTAGCTGAAAGAAAGAATAGGACGCTAATTGAAACGGCTAGGACGATGCTTGCTGATTCAAAGCTACCAGTAAATTTTTGGGCAGAAGCAGGATCCGCCACATGCTATACACTCAATAGGGTTCTCACTGTTAAGAAATTCAATAAGACGTGTTTCGAGCTAATCAATAATCGCAAACCGAACCTGAAGTATTTAGAACCGTTTGGGTCTCCCTACACAGTTCTAGAGCCTTTTGGTAAATTTGGTCCAAAGAGCATTGAAGGAATTTTCATGGGATATCAAAGTCCATTGAAACGAGTCTTTGTTCCAAGCTTGAAGCGGATTATCGAAGCACACAATGTTGAGTGTCAAGGTTATACAATGCCACCGCAGAATCCTGGAGATTCATGGCGTTTTCATTATGACACTTTGTGGGATTCGTTTGACATGGAAGAAGAAAAGGAAGAAGAAGAAGACTTCTTTGATGAGTTGGATATTCTGGGAGAGTATGAAGAATCGCAGGAAAGGTTCCCAGCTGAGTATTCAAGAAGACCGCGACAAACTTCAAATGATGATGAAGCAGGTCCAAGTAATGCTGGAGAACATGGTGATATTCAACAAAATGAAGTTGCTCATGATAATCAGACGACACAGAATGATAATCAAGAATCTGAGAACATGCCAGTATTTGATCGTGGTGATTCAGATTCTGAGGGGGAGCAAATTCAGATCTCAAGTCAAACAAACTCAGTCAGTGAAGAAGGTGCAAATCAGAATGTTACTAATCTGGAAGGCGAGGTAGATGTTTCAGGCGAGATGATACCAAGAACTCTTTCATACCATCCAGAAGAATTGATCATTGGAGAATTGCAATCAGGCGTTCGCACTAGATGTCAAATTGACCAAGGCCTTACTTGTTTTTATTTTACAGTAGCACTTTTACAAACTGAGTTTTCACTAAGTTGTTTTATTTCGCAGATCGAACCGCGAACATATAAAAAGGCGCTAACTGAAGATTCTTGGGTCAATGCTATGCAAGAAGAGTTGAGTCTGTTTGAGAAGTTAGGTGTGTGGAAGTTAGTAGACTTGCCTGATGGTCAGAGGAAGATAAACACCAAGTGGGTGTTCAAGTGCAAGAGAGACGATAGAGGAGTTGTTGTTCGTAACAAAGCTCGACTCGTTGTCTAGGGTTTCAGTCAACAGGAGGGTATAGATTTTACTGAAGTATATGCTCCAGTTGCTAGACTTGAAGTGATCAGAATCTTCCTAGCATTTGCATCTTGGAAAAATTTCAAAGTATATCAGTTAGATGTAAAATCGGCGTTTCTCTATGGGAAGGTAAAAGAGGAGGTATATGTCGGACAGCCACCGGGCTTCACCGATCCAATCCACAAAGACAAGGTCTATTTGCTAGACAAAGCGCTGTATGGTTTACACCAGGCCCCGAGAGCTTGGTATGAGACATTGTCTCAACACCTGCTAGCCAACAGCTTCATTCGTGGAAAAGTGGATGCCACTATCTTCACCAAAGAGGTCGACAGACATCTTCTGATAGTTCAAAAATACGTGGACGACATCATATTTGGGTCAACAAATGAAAATTTGTGCAAAGATTTTGAACAAGTTATGAAGCAGAAATTCGAAATGTCATCAATGGGTGAGATGAAATTCTTCTTGGGACTTCAGGTTGATCAACTGCCTAAGGGAATTTTCATACATCAAACGAAGTACGTTCATGATATCTTGGAGAAATTCGGGATGCCAAGTTCTACTCCATCCTTCACCCCATTAGCAACGAATCATGGGATAAACCCTGATCTCACCGGAGAGAAGGTAGATGAAATGATGTATCGTTCCATGATCGGATCGCTGATGTATTTGACAGCTTCAAGACCCGATATCATGTACCCAACCTGCCTCGCAGCAAGATTTCAATCTAATCCGAGAGCTTCGCATATGATGATAGTCAAAAGGATATTACACTACATGAAAGGAACTCCATCGTTGGGGTTGTGGTATCCAAAATATGGAAACTTTATGCTCGAAGGATATTCTGATTCGGATTTCGGAAGCTGCAAAGTTAACGCTAAATCAACAACAGCGGGGTGCCAGTTCTTTGGATCACGATTGGTCACCTGGCAATGCAAAAAAGCAAACCTCTGTGGCTTTATCCATATGTGAAGCGGAGTATGTATCTGCTAGCCGTTCCTGTTCTCAGATCTTGTGGATCGAGCAACAGATGCGCGACTACGGTTTGCAATTTCTAAACACCCCTATCTTTGTCGATAATGAGGCAGCGATAAACATTACTAAAAATCATGTTCATCACGCTAAAACCAAACACATTGAAATTCGTCATCACTTCATTCGAGATTGTTTCGAGAAGAAGTTGATACGAATGGAGAAAATCCACACTGACGATCAAAAAGCTGATTTACATACCAAAGCACTTGACAAAACTCGTTTTCAATATTTGCTAAAATTGAACGGTATGAAGCTTTTATCAGTGTTGGAGGAGATACTTGGTGTTGATGAAGGAGACATTGTAGATGATGTTGAGAAGCAATCTGCAATGGTTTGTCGATTTTTTACATGTTTTGGTATTTAGGGGGAGAGTATAGGGTAATATTTTCAGAAAATACAAAAACAGTAAAAAATGTCAAAAATACAAAAACATGAGATATTTTCAAAATCCAAAAACAATAAAAAATGGAAAAGAGCTTGTGTAAAAAGGGAAAATGATAGTACAACGGCTTGACAGTTACAGTATGCTAAAGAAATGTAAAGTTTAAAATGCGTTAAACAGCCTCGCTGATGATATGCCGATAGGTTTTTGCACATTTAGTAGGTTTGTTCGGGATATAAACTTAAAATTCTTACTTACTTATTTTGTGGGGAACAATACTTGGATATATAGGTAACCCCTGAAATCTCGTTTGAAAAATCCCTCTTTCTGAGATACTAGGTCTTTATACTCAGTGATATCTGGGGTATTATTCCGGGACTTCTGATAATGCGGAAGCAATGGCCTAGTCCCCGATTAATACTTTCTGCATTGCTTAAAACATAGCGCCGCCCTCAGCATAAATGATGAGACAATAAAATTGCTAATCAATGCTGTTGTAAAAAAGATCCTCTAAAGGGGACACACCAAAGTCGAAGTCGCCATCTCTCTACTGAACGGAAGTTCTGACCTGAGCTCTCACGGTTCTTCGCAATTTAACCCCTTACAGATATCATCTGTGGTATACTCACCTGTAAGACTGAATATTGGGATTTGGATACGGGGGTATATTCATGAGGTGGGACAAACATATAAGTTTAAGTCTCTTGTTGGTGCATATTGGTGACAACAGCTTAGATTTGGTCTTTGGATATCTTGTAATTAGTTAAACGATAAACAGTTAGCGGGTTTAGCTTTGTAATAGTTAAATTATAGAGTTTGGGCTAAACAAAACCCACATTGGGTCTAGGGGGCGAATTGGGCTTATCCATGTTGGAATCCCTAGCCCAAGTAGCAAACCTTGTGTTATATAAACAAGGTTAGGCTTTAGGGTTTAGGTTAATCAGCCAAAACAGAGTTTGAGTGAGAATTTTGTTAGAGTTAAGAGCTTGGACGAAATTGAGAGAGAGTTAGGGTTTTGATTGATTGTAATACTTTGGTTTGATAATCAATAGAAAACCCGGTTTGAAAGTGAATTGCTGATTTCTGTTTCTGCTCATTCTGTGATATTCTGATCAAGAGGATTCCGCACTCTTGATTAGATTGACAATTCTGTGAAAGATCCATACATCAAGGGGACCTACAATTGGTATCAGAGCATTAGGCTCTTGAAGGCTCGGTTCAGAATTGTATTCTGCAGAAACAGGGAGTTTTTCGAATTTTTTGTTAAACTTGACAATTAGGGTTTCGAATTTTCTGGCTGATTTGATAAAAATCTTCGAAATTTTGGCTGTTTTGATCTTCTGCTTTGGTTTTTTGCTATTTTGCAGGTTGTTTTAAGGTTTTCAGGAAAGTTGTGGTTGATTCTGGAAGAATTTTTGGCTGAGAAACTTGAAGATTCGAAGACTGTTCTTTGTGTTCTTCATTAAGTTCATAAGAATTTCGTAAAAAGCTTGCTGATTTGATTTTCCAGATTTATGTTGGAGAATCTTCAGAATTTCGAACAGATCGAATTTCCAAAGTTACTGGACCAGCGATTTTGACTATCAGCGAATTTAACAATTTCACAGACTGGACTAGCTAAATTAACTGATCAGCAAAGTTGGGACATAATATCTCGGTGACCGGAGAAGTTAAATCCAAAGGCGACTTTGGTAACCGTATAATTTTCCACAGCGAAATTATTACGGTTTTCAGCGACTTTACAAGTCTTTGTAATAGCGAATTTAACCAGCGAACTTGACCAACGAACTAGACCAGCGAAATTACCTTGAACTGATTAGCGAAATTGAACTAATTAGCGAAATTGAACAAAATTCAGCGAAATTAGTAGCATAATTAACAGGGTGGAATTTCAGTTGGCAAGCGTCGATAAAATTTGACTGTTTTACAAATAGAAATTGATCCGTAGCTCGTTTGACAGAACCGTCTGCACCGTTGAATTCCTCATATTTTTAGGACAAAAAAAAGATGTCGAACATGTCTACCTTGAATGAGCTTTTCGAGACGATTCTAACGGTGTAATTTGGAAAATCCCGAATTCGGTTTTCGACATTAGATATCATTGGATTCGTCTTTTCGAGACGATTCTAACGGTGTAATTTGGTAACCACTGTTTTTGGAGATATTTTGTACGGTTTTAACAGTCTGCAACGTTTAAAATGTCGAACATGTCTACCTTGAATGAGCTTTTGAAGATGGAGCATGAGGTTGGCACTACCAACAAACCACCTAAGATGATGAAGGTGGAAAATTACTTGACATGGAAGGATCGTTTTCAATCCTTCATTGAATATCAGGACACTCGCATGTGGATATGCATTGAAAATGGGTACACAAACCCAACACACGACTTTGAGGGCAGACCTCGTAGAACTGCTTATGTGAACATGGAAGATGCTGATAAAAAGATGTATGAGGCTGAGAAGAGAGCCTTGGCTGTAATCAAAATGTCCTTACCTGATAGCATTAAGCATACTTTCAAGAAGTACACAAACTCAAAGGATATGTGGGATGAATTAGAGAAAAGATATGCGGGAAATGCAGATGTGAAGAAAAACAAAGTTGATCTTCTGAAGAAGCTGTTTGCTGTTTTCAAATACATGAAACATGAGTCACTTGAGGACATCATCACTCGTTACTACCATCTGATGTCAGAAATGGAGAATTATGAGATCGATTGCTATTCTGACGTAGAGAAGAATGACAAGCTGCTCGATGCCTTACCTACTAAGTGGGATATTTACACTCCCATGATCAAGGGAGAAGCAGATTAAGAGACAAAAGAGCTTGAAGAAGTAGTTGGCAAGCTGCGAGCTTATGAGCTCAGTATGAAGAAGAAAGACACTGGATATGATCAGGTTCAAGATCCAGCGATTTACAATGGGCTTACATCTTCTTCATCTCACAATGCTTCTAGCGACTCTGCAACTGCTTTTCTTTCGTGTGAGAATGAGCAGGTCATAGTGAATGAAGATGTTAATGTGTGTTTTGTAGCTACTTCAGGAGGATCATCAGGAGCCAAGAGAACATCAGGTTCTAAGCAGAGCAGTGGTGTTAAGTCAATGCCAATGAGTGTGAAGTCTGCTGAAGAGCATCTTGCTCTACTTGCTTCATTTGTTGCTTCTTATGAGAACTACATTCAGGGGAAGATATCTGATCCTGCCACTTTAGATGAAGATTACGATCAGATTGACCCTGATGATCTTGAAGATATGGATTTGCAGTGGCAAATGGCCATGATTACTAGACGAGTGAAGAGGTTTATGAACCGAATGGAAAGGAAGTTTATAGGAAAGACTGTTGGATTCGATAAGACCAAAGTGAGATGCTTCAACTGTCAAAGTTATGGGCATTTTGCTAGGGAATGTCAAAAACAAAAGCAGGAGACTTCGAGTCAGAGTTCAAACAATAGGAATGCTTCAAACAACTCTAACTCAAGAGCACTAATCTCTACTGCTAGAGAAGGTTCTTATGACTGGAGTGTTCACTTGGAAAATGATGACAATGTCACACAGGCATTCATGGCAGAGATAACTCCAGTTGATGATGGTGAAGCTATAGTGGGAGATGCTGAAGCAAAAGTGGATGCTGAGACTGAGGTGAAGAAAGAGAGTAAAGCTGAAGAAAAGAAGGCTGATCAGACAAAATATACTGAAGAAGAAAAGCAAAAGTCTGACCATGAAAAGGAAGTTGAAGAAAAGGAAGCTGAATACAAAAGAGTGAAAGCCCAGCTTGCGGCTCTTATGGCCAACCTTGATAAACAAACATGAGAGGTAAAGTCTAATTATGTGTGTTTAAAATGTCGTGAACTACAGGGTGAGGTTGACAGCTTGTCAACACAAAACCAAAGTCTGGTAAGCGAGATGTCTAACATAAAAGAAGCAAACTTTTTTGCTAAAGGAAATGAATTCTCATACTTGAAGAAGATAAAAGGTTATGAAAGTAAAATTGACTCTTTAACCTGCAAACTAAACGAAAAACTTCAAGTCATAGACTTAGGTGGTGTTTGTTTTTTGGCCAGAAGCACTTCTGGCCAATTATGTATGCGTCGCGCAGATGCGCGCAAACGTTTGAGGTCTGCAGCTCGTTTGTTTTCCGGAAGAGCTTCTCACATTTTACCTCTTCCCCACCTCTTCCCCAAGCAGACATGTCCCCAAGTCTGCCAAACTCTTCAAACCTCTTCTCCTCTTCTCCCTCCAGCCGACACCACCTCCTCTGCCTCCACCTCTGACACCACCTCCTCTGCCACCACCTCCACCTCCGACAAAAGCCCCAAAACCCCCAAATAACTCCGCCACCAGATACATCACCACCACCACCGTAGAGAGAGAGAGAGAAAGAAGAGAGAGAGATCGTAAAGAGAGAGAAAGAAGATAGAGAGATCGGTGAGAGAGAGAGACCACCCCCTCCACCTCCACCTGCCGACAACTTCTTTAGCCGGCGACCAGAGCCGCCTTTCCGGTGAGCTTCTCCAGCCGACCACCATTGACACCCCCTGTTACAGATTAAACGGCCGACCACCATTGACGGTGGCGTGCGGCGGCGACAGTGGAAGAAAGGAGAGAGAGAGAGAGCGAGATCGGTGAGAGAGAGAGACCGTAGAGAGAGAGAGGCAGTGGTGTGACGGCGGTGGTGTGATGGCGGTGGTGGTGCGGTGGTGGTGGTGCTTTGGGCGGTGGTGGTGACAGATTGTAGAGAGAGAGAGTTTGTAGAGAGAATGCAGAGCTATTGTGTGTGTGTTGTGTGTGAAGTGGTTTTGTAGAAAAAAAAACAAACCCTCTTCTCCTTGTAGACTGCAGACATTTGGTCCACCTCTTCTCCTGCAGATGCCTGCAGATGTGGTCCGCAGAATGCAGACCTTTTGCCGCAGAAAAAACAAACAGCACCTTATCTCATGAAATGATGGCTGAGAAAACAAAAGAGATTTTTGAAAAATGCAAAGAGTTGTCAGATGCACAACTCAAAATTGTTGAACTTGAAAAGAAATTAGGTCAATTCAGGGACTCTACTTTTGTTATGAAACATATGATGGGTGGCTTGAAGAAAAGTAATGACAAAACCAGTGTGGGATTTCATGGTTTCAATGAAGTTCCACCTCCTGTTAGTCATGACTATTCTTTCTTTCCTGATGAAGATGAGCTCATGGACTTTGGGTCAACATCACCAAGTAGTTCCACATCAAGCCAAGGAAATGTGTTTGAGAGTGTTGATGCTAAGAAGGATAATAACAGCACACCTGTTTTGAAAAATAAAACTTCACATCCTAAGAATAACAATCCAACTTTTGTTAAAAAGGTTAATTTTGTTCAAGGAAGTGACATGAAAAACGAAACAGCTGTTATTGAAAACGAATCTAATGTAGAGTTTGCTAAAAACAAGAACAAAGAAAATTCTGAAACTAAGAAAACTGAACCAAATCCTTCTAAGGCATCATCAGAAAAAGAATCTAGTTCAAAGGCTTCAGAAAAGAAGCCTTCGAAAAAGAGATCGTGCTTCAAATGTCACACCAAGGGACATGTAGCTAGCTGTTGTCCTATCAAAAAGAGTGAAGCACAAGTGAGTGAGAGAAAGAAAGAGAAATCACCTAAGAAGAAAGGTGATAATGAGGAGAAAGTTGCAAATTCTCCAAAGAAATCTGCTCCTAAGCAACCAGAGAATGTTGCTGTTGGTGTAGATAAGGCTGGAACAGGAACTCCACAAGTTCCACGTTTTCAAAGAAATCAACCAAGATTTCAGCCTAGATCTCCACCAGGCAGATATAAGAGACCTAGAAGCAGTTCACCTAGAATGAACAATCATAATTCTAATAATTTCAGAAGTCAAGGTCAATATCAAAATCGATACCAAAATAATGGTGGTCGAACTTTTTATAACAATGGCTTTAGAAATTATGATAATCAAGCTTCTTGGAATCAAAATTCAAGATATCAAAATCAAAATTTTCAAAGGTCAAATAGTCCTAACACATATAGGAACCCTCAGGACCAGAGACCTTATGGAAATAAAAACCCATTTTCCATCAACAGGTCTGAGATTCAAGACTCCAGTTAGGAGTAATGGATATTGGATGGATGTTCAAGTGGTTGGTGAATTTGGACGACCCAAGACCATTAAGGCTTGGGTCCCCCAATCTAACTAATTTTTTAGTTGGTGTGTGCAGGAGCTACTAAGGAGGATTATCAACTTATGTTGATAGTGGCTGCTTCAGGCACATGACATGGGGATGTGAGATTGTTGATATATTTATATTGATTGATTTAAATTGAAGTTCAAAGTGCTGAGTCGACATACTAGATAACCTGGCAGATCTTTATACTAAAGCTTTTGACAGGGCTCGCTTTGAACATTTAGTCGAACTCAATGGGATGAGGAATCCTGAACAACTGGTTTTTCATAAGAATTTTGTAAATAGTTTACTGTTTTCTTTAAAATCAAAAATCCAAAAACATTGAAAAATTGAAAAACATAAAAAAATAGAAAATTAAAAATGAGTTATCACTGTGTGAAAAAGAAGAAATGATAGTACATCAGCAAGTTAGACTGTCACACTCAAACTGAATTAAATTGCTTAAGTGTGATAGCAGCTTCATTATATGATGTATCAGTAGGCAAAAAGCATGAAATAATCAACTTACCAATGTGATATAAACCTAAATGAACTGAATATGAGTGGGGAACACATCAGTGGTGTATGGTTTAATGACCTTAAATCTTGCGTTGATAGATTGCCAAAATCTGAAGTTTTGGGTCTTTATACTGTTATTTCATCTGGGATATCAGGGGTGTCCTTCTGCTGTATCCAGATATATGCTGACCTAGACACACCCAGGATATCTTAAAAGAGCTAAAAATGCCAAAACCCTGAAAATGAAGAAGCTCTCATAGAGAGTCATTCAAAAAGTGCAAAATGCATAAATCGTACCAAAAATGGTATTTGCCATAGCCCTCGTTAGATATTTTGGTCTCTCTGCTATACGGAAGTACTGACCTGTTCACCAATTATCTAAACGTTGAAAAACAAAACGGATGAATTCAGTATACTCACCTACTACGATGAATCTTTGTGCATACCTTGATCGCGGGGGTATATCCTGAAGTGGGACACACTAGTATATCAGAAATAATATTAACTTAACGTATCATACGGTAATGGTACTTGAAATGTTCATGCATTTTGTTTAGGTGGACGAACATACTGGTAATCGTCTTGGACTGCTTTTCACGAAAAATTAAATAAAGAATTAACTAATAGTGTGAAACAGTTTGATTTTGCTGATATGATCTTCTTACCAGTGATTCTCACAAAAACAAAGTGTTTATTGCTTTTGTTATTTACTTGCTTTCAGAAAATATAAAAATACAAGAATAGTGTCTTTTTCTGTTTAAAATTCTTAATGTACGAAAAACTGTTATTCTTGGAGGAATTGTTACTGATAGGGGGAGACGGTGTTGGAAAGTGAGTTCAAAATTTTAAATCATGCGGGTTATAGGGTGTGTGATTAAAAAGTTTTGCATGTTGGTGATAAGTTGAAACTGCTTAATCTGTGATACAGTTTAACTATCTCTTGAAAAATAATAATTTATTTAACTTTGTTGAAAAATTCTTATGGTTTCTCGAGATGTTTGTTTTATAGTATATAGATTGAAGTTGTATGTTGCTGAGAAGTTAAAGTGTTGAGTTGCTGTGAAGATGAGAGTTTGATTGGATACATGGTAGAACCTCCTTTCTACATTGCAAACAAGTTGAAGAGTTTAAAGATTGCTATTCAAATGCTAAACTGGAGTTTACTCAAGTGCTAAAGTTTTTGAAGATTTGGTGATTGGATGCATCAGCTTAGGGGGAGTCTGTTGCTGACAAAATCTATTAAAGCTGAAGCTATCCAAAGACCTAAGACAGTGCAAGATTACATGAAGATTTCAAGAAGACTGAAGACAAAGTTATTTTATGAAGCTATTGTCAAGGGGGAGTTTGTCGGTGCATATTGGTGACAACAACTTAGATTTGGTCTTTGGATATCTTGTAATTAGTTAAACGATAAACAGTTAGCGGGTTTAGCTTTGTAATAGTTAAATTATAGAGTTTGGGCTAAACAAAACCCACATTGGGTCTAGGGGGCGAATTGGGCTTGTCCATGTTAGAATCCCTAGCCCAAGTAGCAAACCTTGTGTTATATAAACAAGGTTAGGCTTTAGGGTTTAGGTTAATCAGCCAAAACAGAGTTTGAGTGAGAATTTCGTGAGAGTTAAGAGCTTGGACGAAATTGAGAGAGAGTTAGGGTTTTGATTGATTGTAATACTTTGGTTTGATAATCAATAGAAAACCCGGTTTGAAAGTGAATTGCTGATTTCTGTTTCTGCTCATTCTGTGATATTCTGATCAAGAGGATTCCGCACTCTTGATTAGATTGACAATTCTGTGAAAGATCCATACATCAAGGGGACCTACATCTCTAAAACACTAAATCCGTATCCTGGAGAGATTGAAAATTGTGTAAAAATTTAAGTGGATCAGTATATCGACAATCTAAGCGAATTGTTTAATTCTGAATATGTAATTGAAGCTTAACGGTACTTGTGACTTGTCAGATAGCTGATATGATTCCCTAACATGTTCACCAAAAATATGTTTGTAAATAGTTTACTTTTACTGTATTTCAGTTTTGTATTTCATTTCTAAGTTTAGAAGCTTTATTAAAAATTCAAAAAGATTTTTTATTTCTGCTTTATTTTTGACAAACCAAAGTGGAAAGCTGATCTTCAGATTCGATCTGAAGCAGATGCAGGAAGTTTCTGGACTGGATGATTAGTTTGGAGCTAAAACATGATAAGTTTGTGAAAGTTGGAAAGCTAAAGCAAGTTCATTAATTTGAAACTTGTAATTTTCAGAAAAAGTTGTACAAAATGTCAGTGTGAATTATCTATGATCAACCAAGGTCATTAAGTTGGACTTGGTAGATAATTGAGTAATCAGGGTCATTAACTTGGACCTGAATACTTAAGTGGATTTCTAATTCTGACAAGATCATTGAATTGAGGATAAAGGTAAGTTTGGAGTGAAATTATTATTGTCATATATCTTATATTTGGGTAGAGATTATACAGGAATCAAGTTCTCCATGGCAACAAAATGTTGAAGTTTGAACCAGAATTTAAATCCCTAGCTTATTGAGAGGGGGAGTCTGCGAAAGGGGGAGTCAGAATTCGGGATCAACATTCAAAGGGGAGATTGAAGATTAAAGTTTAAAGATAAAGATTGAAGGAGCTTTTACTATGACAAGACATTTTGGATAAAAAGACAAAGACAAAAGACTTGACGCCGAAGACTTCGTAAACATCCAAGGGAGAGTCTGTTGGTGCATTTAGTGTCTGTTAACTTCGTCTTAATCGAGTCTTATGTCTAGATAAGATGAACGAGCACACAACAGGGTCGAAATTAGGGTTTGTACATGCGTTAGAAGGTAATTTCGCTTGAACAGGACTATGACATCCTCAAGCGAAATCATGTAGCTTATAAATAGGTTTGTGCTGGTTCATTTCAAGTGAACCTGTTCATTGTGTGTGAGTCGAGGTGCTGCCAGATTTTTGTCAGAAATCATTGAAAAGACTCAGATAATCAGTAATAGAAAAGAATTGAAAGGAAACAAGCTGTATGACATTGTTTGCATTGATTCCGCCTTTGTAAATGATGATGAACTACTCAACTTGACTGTTTAGGGTCACCGGAACGATCCTACATCATCAAGTGATGATTCGAAGGATCATGAAGTTAAGGAAATAAAACTAACTAATTCAAGTTTAATTTAACAAGTATAAACATAATTTAAATGGGTGTTTGAACCCAAAACTTTGATGGAAATCCCTTAAACACAAACCCACAACCATAGACTAAGTTGTGAGCTTGGTGGGAACAAGATTCCACCAAGTTTTCTATCAAAACATGAACATAAAAAGAAATAAAAATGAGCATAATTTTAAATGCACTTTGGAATTCAAAAATGGTGAGGTTTCACCTTAGTTTGCCCAAGCAAACTTGTAAAAACCTTCTGAGAGGTTAACCAAGTGTTGTAGAAGATAGAACAAGAAGAAATTAGAAGGCGAAGTGAGTTAAAACTCACTTTTAATTGCTGAAAGTTTCTGATGTTGAAACTCAGCTGAGTTTAGAGGGATTTTGAGAATGTTTAAGTGTTGCAAAAAATGGGAAAAAGATGGGGAAGTGTTCCTTATATAGGGAAGGGATTAGGGTTTCATTGGGTTGGGCTTTGAATGTGTTTAGTGGGTTGAATGATTCAAAAAAAGAACTAGAATGGGCTGGCCCTGGTCCGATCGCAATGTTGTCCTCTTTTTATTTCTTTTATTTTTTTTTGTTGTTAAAACATTATAAGACATGTATTTGAGGTGCATTTTATATAATTAACATGTTACATAATGTCTAGTGTGTATTTAACATGTTATCAAGGCCTAAAAGGTGTACTTAAACATGATTTAAAGTATGAACATTATGTTTTAAAGTATGTTATGTGAAATGAATATGTTTTAATGTAAAAGAAACATGTGACAAGTAACAAACAAGTATGTGTAAGGCATAAGGATTTGTCAAACAAGTCTCGTAATCGAAAAATTAAGTGTTTTGCGTGTATGTAACGTTTAAGACTTACGAATACATGATCATTGTTTACGAGTTAAACTTATGTTTATGATAATTATGAATCATGTATCAAACTAACGTATGTATCAATGTGTATAAACGATGTATATTTCATATAAAAGATTCATTTCATTACGATTAAAGTCTCGAATTTACAATGGCTTGAAACAAAATACGATTACAAAGGAAACGAGTTTCCGAAAATAGAATTACAGGATGAACTTTCTAAAAACGGAAAGCTGCGAAAAGCGGGCGTTACATAAGTTACCTAAATAAAAGAAGTTTATGTTTTCAGCAACTAGGGTTTATCCCTATAAATACGTTATAAATGAAATATGGGTTTTAGCCCATTTGTTTAATATAAAAAGTTTGGTGTTTTGCAAACTCTGAATTTATTTCCTAACAATGATCCCTAACAACGATCCTGATGTTTTAACTTCGTTGCCAAATTTAATAAACACCGATACCACCGGTTCAGGTTCGCGGCGCCCATTCCCAGGGTGGGGTTGGGGGCTGCGACAAGTAATTTTGATCTTGAAGAGTAATTTTGTAAAATGTTCTTGTAGATTAATTTTGATCAAAAAACTATACCTCACCAAAACAACCCCCGAAAAACCTTACCCCCCCCCCCTCCTCAAAAAAAAAGTTAACCCCCCCCCCCCCCTCCTCAAAAAAAAAACTAACCCCACCCCCCAAAAACCTAACTCCCCTCCCCCCCACCCCTAAAAAAAAAACCCAACCCCCCCCCCCCCCCCAACCCCCATCTAAACTAAATGCTAACCCTAAAGTTAAACCCCATAACTAAATCCTAAAAAAAATTTACAAAATTACTCTAAAAGATTAAAATTAATCTACATGATCATTTTGCAAAATTACTCTAAAAGATCAAAATTACTCTACAGGATCATTTGTAGAGTAATTTTGAATTGTATGTTATTTGATAAACTTGAAGAGAAATTTTGATTCACTTGTAAAAGTAATTTTGATACACATGTAGAGTAATTTTGATAATTACCCTACAAGATCAAAATTACTCTACAAGAACATTTTACAAAATTACTCTACAAAGATCAAAATTACTCAACAGGATCATTTGTAGAGTAATTTTGATAATTACTAATATTTACGAAAATGCCACCGCGTTTTTTCAACAAACCTTCAGTTCGTACATTTTGTACGTTAAAGTTATTTGTATTTGATCTTTTGTCTATATTATATACCTCAAAAAGAATTCATCTCAAGGCAATAAGTTCTTCTTTTAACCAACATCCTAGGCTTTTAAAAGTTAGGGTTTTTTTACATGTTTGCTCCTCATGATATATGGGTTTTGATTAGTGTCAAACAAGTGCCAATATCTTTTTGGATAATTTGTGTAAAACATGTGTTGATATTTTTTTGGGCATATCATGACTTTAATTTTTAGATTCTCTTTCGGTCTCTATAGTGAGTATTGGTAACATGATGAACAAATCAATACCGACCAAATTTCCGCAACATAGCGCGAGTGAATAATGTAAAAAACCTTGTGTGGTCTTTGTCGTTTACAATAGGAAATATAATTATAGGGGATACTAAAATAACTAAAATAAAATTTTAAATTATATAAATATATATTAGTTAATCAACAAAGCTCTATATTTAAAAAAAATAAAAATAAATACCTTCAGACTTGGGGTATAAATTAATTCTCGTCAACTCTACCTAGGTGTCGTATCACCTACTTTTCTCCATTTCACTTCACCTTACTTCAAAGAAATGATTTAATATCGTTAACTTCAGCCAATATCGTTGCAGTGCAACGATAGAGGCATTGGTGGGCAATGATAGGAGACCTAGGGAATTCCAGGTTCAATCCTTGTGACAAACGGGTTTTACCGGTAATTTCACCGCCGTGCCTACGGGTGGGTAGGTTATCGGGTTTTCCCCGGAATTGGTGTTTGTGACTCAGGTTACTCTCAGAGTACTCGATTTGTCTGGTGGATGTCCGAGAGTGCTCAGGTTTGATTTATTGGCATGTTCACAAATAATCCATTTAGCACCCTTTAACACAATTTGTTGGCATGTTCACAAATAATCTCTTTAGCACCCCTTAACACAATAAAGAAATCGTGTGCAACACCTGTTAACAACTTAACATGTTATGTTACCCTTAATGCCCCAGGTATTACGTTACACCATCCAAGACCTTATAATGTACTTGGAATCAAACTAAGGTATGTAATGCTATTTTACAGAAAAAAGAATAATTAATTAATTAATAAGCAAATGATCTGTTTATCCTGTGTTTCATCTTAGAAATAAAATTCGAATTCATTTTGGTTCGAATTTTAGATATTTTGAACACGATTCAAATATTGAAATCCATTTATATCTGAAATTATTAAATATGTATGAAGGCCGGTATGAGTTTTGTCATGTCGTATTCTTCATTAGTTTTGTCATGTCATTTTTTTTTCATTTCCGGTATCATAAGGTACATTTATTGGAAAATAATATATTAAAAAAAGCCTTGAAGTTAGATTTAATAATATAGATTTGAGTAAAATGCACGGATAGTCCCTGTGGTTTTGCAAAATAACACCTATAGTGCCTAACTTTTGGAAATTACACTGGTGCTCCCTGTGGTTTGACAGTTTGTTACTCGGATAGTCACTGGAGTGGATGGTAGTTAGTTTTCTCCGTTAAGTGAATGTGAAATGATAAATTTACCCTTCATCTTCTCCACTAAATAAAAACAAAACAACCCCACCCCAACCCAAACCAACCCACCCCCCACCTTTCTCTCTGTCCCCCCCCCCCCCCCCCCCGGTTAACCACCTCCCACCTTTAACCACCTTCACCGCCTTCTCTCTTTCTCTCATTTCTCTCTCTTTTTCTCTCATCCTGCAATAGGCGGTGGAACCACAAGTGAATTAGACCAATAACCACATTAGTATGCTCGAGACGTTTAATAATTTCCTAAAAAGTTCAAATCTAAATCAATCATATGTATTAGAACTCCGAAATGCAACAGCCAAAACCAATTACTCACGGTTTTGCAAGCTTCCACTAGGTAATTCTGTGAAGAGTTTGTTAGTTTGGAGATTGGAACACCGAGTCACCCTACAAGGGTAAACAAAGGCGTGTAAGTTCAAGGAATTTGGAATGAAGGATTCGGATTGGAATTTAAGTATCAAGAAAATATATATATATATGAAAATAATATCTAAGTCTAAGAGTTTGTTTATGACACTATAGTGAGTGGTTGCATGGGTCCCAAATTGCCCATTAAAATCATAACAAGTTACTTTGGATCTTAGACATGGTAGTTTAGGTTTATGGCGATTAATCATGGCTTGATTAACACCACAAACTCAACCATGTTTTTATATAATTATATATAGGTTATATAATAATAATAATAATAATAATAATAATAATAATAATAATAATAACATCCTAAACTAAGTCCATTCAAGTATTATTATGTATGTCAAGTATGGAGGTATAACCTCTTGTAAATTCACCACTACACAAATCATCACAAGGATGATTCAGAGGGTCATGAATATCAAGGATTCATCACTACACAAATCATCAAGTGATGATTCGAAGGGTCATGAAGTTAAGGAAATAAAACTAACTAATTCAAGTTTAATTTAACAAGTATAAACATAATTTAAATGGGTGTTTGAACCCAAAACTTTGATGAAAATCCCTTAAACACAAACCCACAACCATAGACTAAGTTGTGAGCTTGGTGGGAACAAGATTCCACCAAGTTTTCTATCAAAATATGACATAAAAAGAAATAAAAATGAGCATAATTTTACATGCACTTTGGAATTCAATAATGGTGAGGTTTCACCTTAATTTGCCCAAGCAAACTTGTAAAAACCTTCTAAGAGGTTATCCAAGTGTTGTAGAAGATAGAACAAGAAGAAATTAGAAGGCGAAGTGAGTTAAAACTCACTTTTAATTGCTGAAAGTTTCTTATGTTGAAACTCAGCTGAGTTTAAAGGGATTTTGAGAATGTTTAAGTGTTGCAAAAAGTGGGAAAAAGATGGGGAAGTGTTCCTTATATAGGGAATGGATTAGGGTTTCATTTGGTTGGGCTTTGAATGTGTTTAGTGGGTTGAATGATTCAAAAAAAGAACTAGAATGGGTTGGCCCTGGTCCGATCGCAATGTTGTCCTCTTTTTATTTTTTTTATTTTTTTTTGTTGTTCAAACATTATAAGACATGTATTTGAGGTGCATTTTATATAATTAACATGTTACATAATGTCTAGTGTGTATTTAACATGTTATCACGGCCTAAAAGGTGTACTTAAACATGATTTAAAGTATGAACATTATGTTTTAAAGTATGTTATGAGAAATGAATATGTTTTAATGTAAAAGAAACATGTGACAAGTAACAAACAAGTATGTGTAACGTATAAGGATTTGTCAAACAAGTCTCGTAATCGAAAAATTAAGTGTTTTGCGTGTATGTAACGTTTAAGACTTAGGAATACATGATCATTGTTTATGAGTTAAACTTATGTTTATGATAATTATGAATCATGTATCAAACTAACGTATGTATCAATGTGTATAAACGATGTATATTTCATATAAAAGATTCATTTCATTACGATTAAAGTCTCGAATTTACAATGGCTTGAAACAAAATACGATTACATAGGAAACGAGTTTCCGAAGATAAAATTACAGGATGAACTTTCTTGTAACGCCCCACTTATTTGTACTTTCCTTTTATAGCAAGTCTTGTTCGTGTTTCTATTTTTGGAAACCTTGTGTTCTTGTAATCGTCCTTTCTTTGTATCCGTTGTAAAATCTGAGACTTGGATCATGAATAAAACTCGTATTTTGTTAATTACATGTTATACATACTTTATATATGCTCATACATCCAATTTCGTGGAACAATTTATGCTTATTCGTAATTCTTGGAAACTATGTGCGGAACTTGTAAATACATGAAACTTATGCATAAAACGTGTTTCGATCATAAACGACACTTACATACGATCCACATACGCATAATTATACTTGGTTTATACTCCTCATACTTAAATTTATCTTAAATTAGGCTTTTGTGGCAAATATAGTCCTTAAATGCCCTAAAACACTAAAATAACAACTTTGGGGGCTGAATTGTAATAAATGAAACTTTAATTCTAGAACATTAAGTTCAGGCGGCCCATGACAAGGACCCCTGATCCTTTACGTGGCCCGCATTGACCTCATATCTGCAGAAAACGTAATCAGCTGTAAATCTACGCGATTTTGCACGAAATCCCAAGTTCTAGCACTCCCCAATCACCTCTAATCCACCTCTAAACACCTCCAATCATCTCTAACCTCTTCCACTATAAATACACACCTCCTCCAAGCATTTTTACACTTTCACAACTCTCTACACATCACAAATTCACTCTCTAAGCTCTTGCAAAACAGGATTTCGGGCAGATTCATACTCTTGCACTAAAGTGAGTATAACTTGCTCATTTCTCAACCAAAACACTTGGTTCTTCTTCCTACTTCCTTGGATAATCATGGGACTTGATTCCTTGGTTTCTCCTTGGAGAAATCATACCTGGAATTGCCCTGAAAATGTCCATAAACTTTCTGTTATGATTTAATTCTTTCAAAACTTGTTTAAACTTATCAAACTTTAGTCTAACTCATCTCAAACCTATGTCCTAATGCTTACAACCTATCTTATGGTTGGTTAAGCTTAAAAAAAGGTTGAGACATACAACATCAGAGGTTAAACCTCAAATAAATTATGTTTTTGTTAGGGTTTTAACCCACAAGTCATGTTCAAGTTCAACTTGATGTAGGAGTGATTATGGAACAACTTGGGTTTTTTCCAACATAAAATCCCCACATGATTTGATGATTTCTCATAGCTTATATTGTTTATATTATTGTACTAATCTTAGTTCATGACCCTCCTTGTTTGTTCTTACAACAAGTGTAGTGGTGAATGCATACGAGGTGCCTAAATGGAAGCTTGTTCTTCCTACCTCCTACATGACTTCTATGACACATTTTGAGGTACCTAAATGAAGATGTAATCTTCTAACTCATGCTTGAAATACTTGAACATTGGGACTTAAAAATATGTACTATATAACCTAAATAATATCTATGTACATTCGAACCTTTGATGTTGAATTCATATTCATTTGTCTAAGTAGTAGAACATCATCCTAGACTATGATAACTTGTCACGATTCTAATGGAACCTTGTTCCATGAAAACATTTAAACTCCTTAGAGTTTCCTAGTGTCAAGAGCAAGCATCATATGTACTAAATGATTATTTTTCACATGTTATTCTCATATCTTATTTTTATGTTGTTTTAAATACCGAATCTCGACTCTAAACATACTTGAACTTTAACCCTTACACCTTCAACCTTCTAACCTCATCAACTTCGTCACATTGGATAATCGGAAAGCATATGCAATATTGTGAGTATACTCGCAACCCCCTTTTTATGTTTACCACTTTTTTTTATGTTTACCACTTTTTGGGGTGTAACATGTTATCTTATTAAAACACACTTAAACTTATTCTCTATGCAATGCACAAAACAATCCTTATACATGAATACTATGTTGTGATACTTGATGCTTACGTGGACCATACTTATGTGATATGTTTTAGTCATTAGCTTTCACGAGCCTCCATTTGACATGTATAGCGCTATAGGAGTAACGCACCGCCCCCTTTAAACTTGGGTCATGTTGAATTAACTAAACTTTCTTGCGTAAACAGAGGATTGGCTAGAAATATTGCATGCCATGATAGGTTGATCTTGTATAAACAAAGTTGCCATGTGGATTCGTTTTTAAACTTTTATACTTATACTTATGCTTAAACTTGTATACTCGCCTTCGCTTTTGCATTGAACTTTATTTTAAACATGTTACAGGTTGAGGATGATGATGCTATGAAATGAAGTAACGTTGATGCCTAGATACACATATAGACGTTTAGGTTTAATCGTTGTATCAATTTTGATTATGTTGTATTGTATTTCCCTTGAACTTGATGTTATTTGATTTCCTTGTAATGTAGACAAATGAATTATGAAATGAAATCGGTTTATTAAATATTGTCACAAATAGCGTTATGATGTCTCTAGCAATCTTCACACTTCGTCTCATCCCGATGTTTCCGCCATTGCTTGGGGTGAGACAGATTGGTATCAGAGCCATAACTATAGGGAATTAGGTAGAATTGCCATGCTTTTTACCTAGTCTATAGTTCTAGAGCCTTATTCGTATGTTTTGCTTGAACTACTACATGATACTTTATTTGTTCCGTATTTATGCTCTTTTAAACATGTATATCACACGGGGGTAATATTCGACATGTTATTCTTATGTAGTAATGCTTGTCTTATTATGTGTTAATGCTTGTTTCGTTGTTTGATTCTTTACGAGTTATTCTTGACTTATATCTCTATGTGTTAATTCTTGATTCAACATTTCATTGTTTATGTACCATTCTTGATATGCCTTCTTACGTGTTTATACTTGTTTGCGTATTCCTTTGACATACACTTCCCTCATGCATTTTACTCGGTATTTCTAAATCCGAAAACACTCATCATATACAAACAAGACGACTTCACCAAAATAGGCGTGAAACCCACAATTTGGTGAATGACTCTCAATCCTTCTACTTTTCTTTTCTTACACGAAATTCACCACCAAGTTAGGAGTAAAATCCTCACCTTGATGGAGAAATTCGAATTTTGAATTCTAGTGGACCCTCGCCAAAGTGTTGAAATCAAATTTTGACCCGAATAGTACCAACCACACTTAGGATACTAAATCGCCAAGTTAGGGGTGATACCCGCACCTTCTCAACTAGTTCCACTCCTTGATTTTTTTTAATCCCGCCAAGTCTCGAAATTTCGATTGATTTGGGACATGTAGTAACCGGAAGGGTAAATACCGTTAACCGACTTGTCGGCGAGAGTATTTCACCAATTAGGCCAAAGCATGCTCCTCCAACTCGAAAGATTTTTCGACCACTTTGGTTAGTCAAAGTTCCGTTTTGGAACCATCCTAAATTTTAATCAAACATGTGTTTCTATTATTTATTTCATACGATGCAATCTTTCAAATTCGAATTTACTTTCGATATTTTCTTCTCGCACACACAACATATTGAATCTTTTCCATACAATTATACATATGCATGATTTCATATAACTTAAATTCATATTCCTTGTAACGACAAGTGGAGACATATCATCGAGATAGGAGTGACTTCCTTACCTTGACGATTAACTCCACTCCCCCTTTCTTAAAACGACCTCACCAACGAGTTAGGGGTGATTCCCTTACCATAGGTGATCGTTACCAAAACGTCTCTTCAAAATATCTTACTATGCAAACTCGATCATGTTTTATACCTAAATTATTTATCATTATTCAAAATACATACGTATACAATTTCAAATACATTGTTTTATCAAGCGTACTTTCTATCCTACAACCTATTATCACTTAACTCATATACACGAGATTCTTAAACATATCTTAAACGTTTACTACACAAATTTTCAAACCTTACGAAATGCTACCTATCAATTTAATCGGTCCAAGGAATCTTTTGCCCATGAACTCCATATTCGACTTAATCACTAAAACGCACTCATGATATATATCATCAAACTAAAGACTTTCATTCTCAATCGGAGGATCAAACCAACCTTTCTTTTACACCTATAAGATCTTATGGACATCATATGATCGTTTTACCAAGGACTCTTTTCAACCTCAACAAATCATTTGTTAGAACTTTTAACAATCACTAAGTCCTCTTGCCAAAATTCTTTTCTAAGGATCCTCGTTTTCACAAGAACCTCCTAAATACATAAATTATTGTTTAATAAAACGAGCTTACTTTGGATTGAAAACCTTTTTCCTACACCAATTTACAAAACTCGTGGGCAAGAAGACTTCTTGGAGACCGACCATCTTCGGATTTCGTAAAATCTTTTAAAACAAACGTAGCATTTCCATTCATTACAAAATGCATTATGCTTAACCAATGAGTACTTTATATTCTTTTACATATGCAAACTATATTCTACCCTACAAACCAAGCTCAATCTAATTTCGATACGATAAACTCAACGTTTCTTTTAAACAACTATACATGCATATCATCATACACATTTTAGTCGATATCTCGCGATAACATCATTTATATCGTTCGTATTTACATATTTAACCCTTTTAACGCTTTCATGCACTTAAATCCGTGATGTTCCAACATACACTAAATACGTAAATTTTCTTACTCTTACCTACACTTATACATTTTATGCTTATACTTATACACTCACGTATTTCATGTTTTTACTTATACTCATATGTTTCATGCCTATACGTATACTTATACTACTCGTACGTTTTATGTTGATACTCATACATACATGCGTATTCACACTTAAGCTTATGCTCATACTTTCATTTCATACTCATACATTAGTACCTACACGCGAGCGTAATCCAAGTGATTCGCTTGCGTGGGTCCCATACATACTTAAGCATGGACTTGCTAACATACTACATTCTTACACGTACACACTCTTAAATTTTAAATTATGTATACCCTAATTCATACACAACTAGTACAAGCTATGCGGATCATGCGACGATCAATATAATCGCGGGTGCACACGGGATTATAGTGATAAGCGCATGAGAACCCTAGAGTGTACTACTGTGTATGGTAAGACACGGAATGTAACATGACACCGAATACGAAACAAACGTAATGTGGTCAAAACATGGTGGATACGTCGCTGGTACTTCCTATATATAAGTGTTTTCACCATGTTACCAAAATTTCGTAAAACGTGCCATGAGAAATTCAGTGTTTTGCAGGCCTTTGGACCTAATACAAACTTTAAACAACTCACAAACGCATTATATCCGATTATCCACGACGAGACTTCATCTTTAACACACTACTTTCGTATATCTAATACTTATATCAATCTTACACCTGCATTCGTTTATTAAGAATCAATCGTCCACTTCTATACTTCTAGTATTCTCCATTATTTTTGTCTTTTATACGAACCTCGTTGACAATCAAGTCTGTTAAACCGTCTTCCTATTCTTATTTCTTATATAGACGTACTTAGTAGACCGTTATCACTTTATTCAAAGTACTAGGCCTTGTCGTTCTCCAAAACTTCATACTTTTCAAAACGTTTCAAATTTTCCAAGTCACAATTCTTAATAATCACCTTATTGCCAAAAAAAATTCAAGCCTTCCTCTTGAATAAACTTCGGGACGAAATTTCCTAAAGGAGGGGACACTGTAACGCCCCACTTATTTGTACTTTCCTTTTATAGCAAGTCTTGTTCGTGTGTCTATTTTTGGAAACCCTGTGTTCTTGTAATCGTCCTTTCTTTGTAACCGTTGTAAAATCTGAGACTTGGATCATGAATAAAACTCGTATTTTGTTAATTACATATTATACATACTTTATATATGCTCATACATCCAATTTCGTGGAACAATTTATGCTTATTCGTAATTCTTGGAAACTATGTGCGGAACTTGTAAATACATGAAACTTATGCATAAAACGTGTTTCGATCATAAATGACACTTACATACGATCCACGTACGCATAATTATACTTGGTTTATACTCCTCATACTTAAATTTATCTCAAATTAGGCTTTTGTGGCAAATATAGTCCTTAAATGCCCTAAAACACTAAAATAACAACTTTGGGGGCTGAATTGTAATAAATGAAACTTTAATTCAGGAACATTAAGTTCAGGCGGCCTGCGACAAGGACCCCTGATCCTTTACGCGGCCCGCGTGGACCTCATATCTGCAGAAAACGTAATCAGCTGCAAATCTACGCGATTTTGCACTAAATCCCAAGTTCTAGCACTGTCACGGCCCCCGACCCGGTTTGACCCGTTTCAGGAGCCGCGAGATAGAAATCCCGTGGTATTTATTTAATTGAGTTTTAACAGCGGAAGTTTATCATCAGGATCTTTTTAAAGCTAAAATTTTCCCGATTATTTTATTTCACAATTCGGGATAAAACCCCGGTAATTTACAATCAGTTGATTTCACTAAGAAATCTTTATTTTACAAAATATATTTCTTTATTTTATAATGAGCCACTTCCTTAAGCTTGAATTGCTCCACAGCACTTTTCCTGAATTACAACAGATCTCCTGAAACATGTTTGAAAAAAATTTTGTCAGCGGAAAATACTGAGTGAATCATTCTATTTACTAAAATGACACATTTGTTATAATTTACAGTATTAAGGAAAATTACAATGTTTCTGATATCAACCAACTACCCACAGTACTTTATCACTCGACCCATTGGCCCATTCGTCCAATGGTGTCTGTGATTATGGTCATATCACCCCTTGGCTGCCCCAATGGTGAAGATTATCATGTAATGTATACAAAACCCCACATACCGGCTGTAACTTGGTGACTACATAAACTTAATCACTGTAATTATAACTTTTGAAAATAAACATGATTTTTGTAAACAAATTTGATAAAAAGATAATGACTCACATTGCAAATTTAATTTGAGCAGAGTTTAGTCTATGGATTAGCCTTGTTAACCTAATTTAAATAACAATGCACACAAAATGGGGTCAGTAACCAATACAGCATTTACGATAACTCACGAGATCAACCATCACAACGAATGACAAAGTGCTATGCTTAAACATCCATCGAATTAACGACTAATGACAAAGCATCACCTTAATGTGGGCAGCACTTAAACATCCATTGAGTACATTGATCGATCGGAAAATGAATCGTAATAGCGATCGAGTTATTACCCTGTTTTGCGGCAGCAATTCGGGATTCGTGTGTGTTAATAGTGGTAAACAGTATGTATCTCAGTGCATGTATCGAAGTTTTACGTCGTTTTAACTCCCAATTTCGATTGCCAATGTCTGTTATTTATAGTCGAAATTTCACTTTGCTTACGGACCGTAAGCCTCAAATTGTTACGGTCCGTAAGGGTTGAAACTAGGTTATAGGGTAGCCACGGTTGGGACTAGCTTTGCTGACTTGACAGATTCTAAATTTCGAATTTTGACAGCGAGTAATTTAGATAATCGTTAACTTAGGGTTTACCCCCCTTGAGTTTTAGGGGCCCTGATCCTGATTCTGAAATTTCTGAAAATTTTAGGGTTTGCGTAGAATCACTTGGGTGTCTCAATTAGGGTTTCCTACTGGACAAATTAATTTAATAAATAGGACTTTTAATGAGGGTTGTTACATTCTCCCCAGCTTAATAAAAATCTCGTCCTCGAGATTTACTGGAATAAGTATGGATACTTTCGCTTTATTTCTGATTCCAGCTCCCAAGTGTATTCAGCTCATCTCTTTGAATCCCACTTTACTTTAACTAGCACTAGTCGTTTGTGCTTGAGAAACTTCACTTTTCTATCTTCTATCTGAAGAGGTTTCTCAACAAATTTTAACTTTTCGTTTACCTCTATGTCTTGAAGAGGTACTACCAGAGATTCATCTGCTAGACATTTCTTGAGATTGGATACATGAAATACATCATGTACTCCAGCTAACTCTTCTGGTAGTTGTAACCGATAAGCAACTGGTCCTATACGTTGGATCACTGGAAATGGTCCTACGTATCTTGGACTTAGCTTTCCTTTCTTACCGAATCTAACAACTCCTTTCCAAGGAGAAACTTTTAACAGTACTCTGTCTCCAACTTGGAATTCTAACGGCTTGCTTCTATTGTCTGCATAACTCTTCTGGCGATCTCTAGCCATCTTCAGTCTTTCCTTGATTTGGGTGATCTTATCAGTCGTTTCTTGCACAATCTCCGGACCTGACAATTGACTTTTTCCTATTTCTGCCCAACAAACTGGAGTTCTGCACTTTCTTCCATATAGTGCTTCAAACGGGGCAGTTTCAATGCTTGAATGATAACTATTGTTATAGGAGAATTCGATCAATGGTAAGTGATCGTCCCAATTTCCACCAAAATCTATTACACATGCTCGGAGCATGTCTTCTAGAGTTTGGATCGTCCTTTCACTTTGCCCATCTGTTTGTGGATGATATGCAGTACTTAAGTTTAGTCGAGTTCCCATTGCTTTCTGGAAACTTGTCCAAAAATGAGAAGTGAATCGACTATCTCTGTCTGATACAATGGAGAGTGGAACTCCATGTAAGGATACGACTTCATCTACATACAACTTTGCCAATCTTTCCATGCTAAAGGTTTCTTTCATAGGTAGAAAGTGAGCAGATTTGGTTAATCGATCCACAATTACCCAAATCGCATCATTACCTTTTCTGGTTTTGGGTAACTTAGTAACAAAATCCATTGTTATAAGTTACCATTTCCATACCGGCATTTCTAATTGTTGTAGTAGACCTGAAGGTTTCTGGTGTTCTGCCTTAACTTGTGAACAAGTAAGGCATTTAGAAACATATCCAGCTATATCCTTTTTCATGCCTATCCACCAAAAAAATTTTCTTAAATCTTGGTACATTTTATTGTTTCCTGGATGCATAGTATATCTAGATTTATGGGCTTCTTCTAGAATTTTATTTCTTAATTCTCCTTGCTTAGGTACCCAAATTCTGCTTTTGTGGAATCTCCAAATTCCATCAACTCCTTGCTCCAATTCTTTTATTCATCCTTTCATTCCTTCAGCAACATTCTCTATTGCTGTTTCTTGAACATTCTTTAATTGTTCCATTAAATCTAATTGTAGATTTAACCTAAGAGCACGAACTCGTCGTTGTTTTTCATGATACTTACGACTTAAGGCATCTGCAACTACATTTGCCTTTCCTTCGTGATACTGAATATCACAGTCGTAATCACTTAAGATTTCCATCCATCTCCTTTGCCTCATGTTTAACTCTTTTTGCCCGAATATATATCTTAGACTTTTATGATCTGTATAGATAGTAAACTTACTTCCGTACAGATAATGTCTCCAAATTTTAAGGGCAAAAATTACGGCTCCCAACTCTAAGTCATGAGTCGTATAGTTCTCTTCATGCTTTTTCAACTGTCTTGAAGCATACGCAATTACCTTCTTGCGTTGCATAAGCACACATCCAAATCCTAGTTTTGAAGCATCACAATATACTTCAAAATCTTCAGTTCCTTCTGGTAAGGCTAAGATTGGAGCATTGGTTAATTTCTGCTTTAATATTCTAAAGGCTTCTTCTTGTTTAGGTCCCCATGCGAACTTAACTGCTTTACAGGTTAGCTTAGTTAATGGTACAGCTATCTTGGAAAAATCCTTAATAAACCGTCTATAATATCCAGCTAAACCTATAAAACTTCTAATTTCCATTGCTGACTGTGGAACCTTCCATTTGGTAATCGCCTCAATCTTAGCAGGATCTACATGAATACCTTCATGATTCACCATGTGTCCTAAAAATTGCACTTCTTGCAACCAAAATTCACATTTTGAGAATTTGGCGTACAGTTTTTCTTTTCTTAACAAAGTTAAGAGTGCATGCAAATGCTGACAATGTTCTGTTTGACTTTTGGAATAAATAAGTATGTCGTCTATGAAGACAATTACAAATTTATCCAAGTACGGTTTACAAATCCTATTCATCATGTCCATGAATGCGGCAGGAGCATTCGTTAACCCAAAGGGCATGACTGTAAACTCGTAATGACCATACCTTGTTCTGAAAGCAGTCTTATGTATGTCTTCTTCTTGTACCTTCAATTGATGATATCCAGAGCGTAAATCGATCTTAGAAAAATATCTAGCTCCTTGAAGTTGATTGAATAGATCATCAATTCTAGGTAATGGGTATCGATTCTTAATTGTAACCTTATTCAATTCTCTATAATCGATACACATTCTCATTGAACCATCCTTTTTCTTAACAAATAACACAGGTGCTCCCCACGGGGATGAACTAGGTTGTATGAAACCTTTGCTTAGTAATTCATCTAGTTGCTTTTTCAGTTCTAACATTTCTGTGGGTGCTAACCGATAAGGTGCCTTAGCTATCGGTATAGTTCCTGGAATTAGATGAATCCTAAATTCTACTTCCCTATCTGGTGGTAATCCTGGTAACTCTTCTGGGAATACATCTAGGTATTCTGAGACTACAGGAATTTCCTTAAGTTCTTTACCCTTAGTACTAATGATTACCGAAATCATATATACTATTCCTTGTTTTCGTTCATAACTAGCAACTTTCATTACTGATATGAACTTCATGGGTTTACGTGGTTTATCTCCTGTAATCATGATTATTTCACCAGTAGGTGTCTGAATTTCTATAGAGTTTTTATCACACATGATTTGAGCATGGTTGGCTATTAACTAATCCATTCCTAACACAACATCAAATTCAGCTAACTTCATAGGTAACAGATTTGCAGCAAATTTATGACCTGAAAGTTCTATTTCTACTTTTTGCAAAACCTGATCTATTTTAACTGAATTCCCATCTGCGGTTTCAACTGTAAAAATCTGTCTAATGTTGGTTAAAGGTAACTTAAGAGCTTGACAGAATAAAGTATTTATAAAACTTTGGTTTGCACCAGAGTCAAATAATACTTTTGCGTATACATTGTGAACTAAGAACGTACCAGCTATTACATCTGGGATGAGTTCTGCTTCTTGAGTGGTTAGCTGGAATGCTCTAACATTCTTTTTAATAGCTCCTTCGGTTGCCTTGGGTTTGTTATCTACTGGTTTGACCGATTTAGGACATTCTGTTTTATAATGCCCCGCTTCTCCACAGTTAAAACAGATTATGGTTTTCTTTCTGCAGTTTTCTTCACGATGTCCTACACCTTTGCAAAGGTTGCAGGTTACATTACATTTTCCATAATGCTTCCTTTTGCAATTTCTACAGAAAGGTGGATTTGAAGATTTCCCTGCTCCTCTTCTCTTGAAATTATTACTATTACCCACCCGAAATCCTTGGGTGATTTTCTGAGCCAGTTCCTTTTTCCTGTTCTCGTCTTGCGTACGTACCAATTCATCAGTTAGGGTGTTGGCTAGTTCCACGGCATCATCAATAGTGCGAGGTCTCGCAGCTTTAACGATATTGCGGATTTCGCTAATTAATCCCCAAATATAGCGAGAAATGAGTACCGCTTCTGGCGAAGCCAGCGTTGGTACCATTCTAGCATATTCAAAGAATGTCGAAGTATAACTACGACAATCCACATTCACCATCCGATGGTTTAGGAACTTATTTGCCATTTGATCTTTTTCATATTCAGGACAGAATTTTCTTTCTACAATAATCTTAAATTCTTCCCAGTTCATGGCGTAAGCCCTATTTCTTCCTTTAGCTTGTAACACCGTGTTCCACCATTCGAGCGCCCCTTCTTTAAAAAGATTTGATGCGTACATGACCTGATCATCCTTGTCACATTTACTTATGGCAATTACTGCTTCGGTTTTTTCTAACCAACGCAGTGATGCAGTTGCTCCTTCATTGCCTACAAATTCAGTGGGTTTACAAGCAAGAAATTCTTTGAAAGTGCAACCAGGTGTTGCGGCTTTTATTTTCTTAGGGAGCGGAGCTTGTCGTGGTTCATTATCGTGATTAATATGATTATTGCCTCCATTTACGCTATTACTGAAGTTATCTTCAGAAATACGTTTACTAGGAATAATTTGTTGAGGTTCAACAGGTTTTTTAACAGCAGCAACAATTGCTGGAATAGCATTGGCTATTCCTTGTGCAATGATATCCTCGATATCTTGCCTAGTTAATAATTGCTCTTCATGGATTTGCTCGGATTTATTTACTTCATTTACAGGCTCATTACCAATGTTTGCCATCTGATAATTAATGTATCTAATTAGTATAAAAGAAATAATCCAATGTCACAATTAATTGTACATAATCACGTAAAAGAATATACCACCAAACTGCAAATTTTCTAAAATTCCATTTTTATAGATTATATCGTGCTTCTATATACAACCGTTTTATTATTTATTTACATATACTGATTTTTATTAATATTACTATTACACAATAACAGTTTCATCAACCCCTATCTCTTGTCATTTGTCTTCTAAAAACGAAGCTCCCTTTCATCATATTTCCAAGCAATTTGTCCCCTATCTCCCGGATTCTACTTCCTGCATCCATCAGCTCTTCACCAAAATGGCGGAGTTCTGCTAAATTTTCGTTACTCATGGGTGGATTTGGTAATGGTTCGGGATCAAACTGGGGAAGAAAGGAATAAGGATCGTTGACAATGTTTTTAAATTGCCAATCATTCGTCCACCATTCATCCATTCCTACTGGTTGGTTATGGACTATTGGTTCTGGGATTGCGGGTTCAAAATTCATAGGGAGTGGATTTTCAATAGGACGGGTAAAAATATTTGTATTGACAGGCTGAATAGTTTCACAGCTTGCCAATAGAAAATCTATTTCTTCCTGAAAAGTCCTTCCCTGGTTTTGTTTGGAGCTTTCTCCAATTTCCATTTGAGTTGGTCTAGAACCTTGTCCAACTTCCATTTCTATTTCCTTAGAGTATTCTTCAAACTGCCTTTCCATTTGCCTAGAATCTTCTTTGACTTCAGTCTCCATCTCTTGGAGTCTAGAACTTTTCCTGGTTACAATTTCTTTTCCTTTTTCTAAAGGATTGTTTATTTTAGGAAGTTTCGTAGCTGGCTTTTTCCTACGTATACGACTCCCCCATACGTATTTCCTTCTTTTCTTTGGTTTTGGCTTTTTCAAAGGTGGTGCGTTGAATTCTATTGGTTGTTCCACATCAGGAAAATACCCAATAAATTCTTTAGAAACTTCTAAATTTACAGGGTATAGGTTGAGATTCTCTAGGGCTTTCGATAACTCATTCATGCTGTTTAACATACAAGTAAAATGCTAAGTTAAAATTTATAATAAATTTTTTTAGAACTAACCTTTAAATTTTATTACACATCCTGTGATTAATTTATACAAAGGAAAAATAAATAAAACATACTAAATTTTATTTATTTACTAGATGATGTTTGTAATTGATACGATTGCTAGTCTAGAATCATGGTTTTTTAGAGATTAGCATTTATTGCTACAGTGGCTAGCATATAAAGGTCTGCCCATTTTTCATCTAATTTGTCTTCCCAAGGTGTTTTACTGGTTAATTCCTGGGTTTCCTGTTTAACTTTCTTCTCTCGGGCTTTCTTTATTTTCTCCTGACTTTTCTTAAGAATCAAACTTCTTTTATCCGGAGAAAGTGGTTTCTCGTATTGGGCTTTTCGAACAAATATTACTTCTTCAGGAATTGCAGGAAGTTTTGAGGATTTGGTTTGGGATGAACTTCCCTTTTCGTTGACTGACCTATCTAATTTAAGATGGATGCTTGAAAGCTTTTTCTTACCCATACTGTAACTAACAAATAATCAGTTAATAAACACATAATCACATAATAGTAATCAGGAAAAATTAAGTATTTCTAAATACTTAATTTAGCTTAACTCAGTGGCTCTGATACCACCTTTTTCTGTCACGGCCCCCGACCCGGTTTGACCCGTTTCAGGAGCCGCGAGACAGAAATCCCGTGGTATTTATTTAATTGAGTTTTAACAGCGGAAGTTTATCATCAGGATCTTTTTAAAGCTAAAATTTTCCCGATTATTTTATTTCACAATTCGGGATAAAACCCCGGTAATTTACAATCAGTTGATTTCACTAAGAAATCTTTATTTTACAAAATATATTTCTTTATTTTATAATGAGCCACTTCCTTAAGCTTGAATTGCTCCACAGCACTTTTCCTGAATTACAACAGATCTCCTGAAACATGTTTGATAAAAATTTTGTCAGCGGAAAATACTGAGTGAATCATTCTATTTACTAAAATGACACATTTGTTATAATTTACAGTATTAAGGAAAATTACAATGTTTCTGATATCAACCAACTACCCACAGTACTTTATCACTCGACCCATTGGCCCATTCGTCCAATGGTGTCTGTGATTATGGTCATATCACCCCTTGGCTGCCCCAATGGTGAAGATTATCAAGTAATGTATACAAAACCCCACATACCGGCTGTAACTTGGTGACTACATAAACTTAATCACTGTAATTATAACTTTTGAAAATAAACATGATTTTTGTAAACAAATTTGATAAAAAGAGAATGACTCACATTGCAGATTTAATTTGAGCAGAGTTTAGTCTATGGATTAGCCTTGTTAACCTAATTTAAATAACAATGCACACAAAATGGGGTTAGTAACCAATACAGCATTTACGATAACTCACGAGATCAACCATCACAACGAATGACAAAGTGCTATGCTTAAACATCCATCGAATTAACGACTAATGACAAAGCATCACCCTAATGTGGGCAGCACTTAAACATCCATTGAGTACATTGATCGATCGGAAAATGAATCGTAATAGCGATCGAGTTATTACCCTGTTTTGCGGCAGCAATTCGGGATTCGTGTGTGTTAATAGTGGTAAACAGTATGTATCTCAGTGCATGTATCGAAGTTTTATGTCGTTTTAACTCCCAATTTCGATTGCCAATGTCTGCTATTTATAGTCGAAATTTCACTTTGCTTACGGACCGTAAGCCTCAAATTGTTACGGTGCGTAAGGGTGCTTACAGACCATAAGACTAAAATTGTTACGGTCCGTAAGGGTTGAAACTAGGTTATAGGGTAGCCACGGTTGGGACTAGCTTTGCTGACTTGACAGATTCTAAATTTCGAATTTTGACAGCGAGTAATTTAGATAATCGTTAACTTAGGGTTTACCCCCTTTGAGTTTTAGGGGCCCTGATCCTGATTCTGAAATTTCTAAAAATTTTAGGGTTTGCGTAGAAACACTTGGGTGTCTCAATTAGGGTTTCCTACTGGACAAAGTGAAGTTTCTCAGCCAAACGACTAGTGCTAGTTATATGGAACAACTTCCTACTTCCTTGGATAATCATGAGGCTTGATTCCTAGTTATATGGAACAACTTCCTACTTCCTGAGAAATGAGCAAGTGTTTCTAAAAATTTTAGGGTTTGCGTAGAATCACTTGATGTAGGAGTGATTATGGAACAACTTGGGTTTTTTACAACATAAAATCCCCACATGATTTGATGATTTCTCATAGCTTAGATTATTTATATTATTGTACTAATATTAGTTCATGACCCTCCTTGTTTGGTCTTACAACAAGTGTAGTGGTGAATGCATACGAGGTGCCTAAATGGAAGCTTGTTCTTCCTACCTCCTACATGACTTCTATGACACATTTTGAGGTACCTAAATGAAGATGTAATCTTCTACCTCATGCTTGAAATACTTGAACATTGGGACTTAAAAAAATATAATATATAACCTAAATAATATCTATGTACATTCGAACCTTTGATGTTGAATTCATATTCATTTGTCTAAGTAGTAGAACATCATCCTAGACTATAATAACTTGTCACGATTCTAATGGAACCTTATTCCATGAAAACATTTAAACTCCTTAGAGTTTCCTAGTGTCAAGAGCAAGCATCATATGTACTAAATGATTATTTTTCACATGTTATTCTCATATCTTATTTTTATGTTGTTTTAAATACCGAAACTCGACTCTAAACATACTTGAACTTTAACCTTTACACCTTCAACCTTCTAACCTCATCAACTTCGTCACATTGGATAATCGGAAAGCATATGCAATATTGTGCGTATACTCGCAACGCCCTTTTTATGTTTACCACTTTTGGGGGTGTAACATGTTATCTTATTAAAACACACTTAAACTTATTCTCTATGCAATGCACAAAACAATCCTTATACATGAATACTATGTTATGATACTTGATGCTTACGTGGACCATACTTATGTGATATGTTTTAGTCATTAGCTTTCACGAGCCTCCATTTGACATGTATAGCGCTATAGGAGTAACACACTACCCCCTTTAAACTTGGGTCATGTTGAATTAACTAAACTTTCTTGCATAAACAGAGGATTGGCTAGAAATATTGCATGTCATGATAGGTTGATCTTGTATAAACAAAGTTGCCATGTGGATTCGTTTTTAAACTTTTAAACTTATACTTATGCTTAAACTTGTATACTCGCCTTTGCTTGTGCATTGAACTTTATTTTAAACATGTTACAGGTAGAGGATGATGATGCTATGAAATGAAGTAGCGTTGATGCCTAGATACACATATAGACGTTTAGGTTTAATCGTTGTATCAATTTTGATTATGTTGTATTGTATTTCCCTGGAACTTGATGTTATTTGATTTCCTTGTAATGTAGACAAATGAATTATGAAATGAAATCGATTTATTAAATATTGTCACAAATAGCGTTATAATGTCTCTAGCAATCTTCACACTTCGTCTCATCCCGATGTTTCCGCCATTGGTTGGGGTGTGACATTTCTAAAAACGGAAAGCTGCGAAAAGCGAGGCGTTACATAAGTTACCTAAATAAAAGAAGAAGTTTATGTTTTCAACAACTAGGGTTTATCCCTATAAATACGTTATAAATGAAATATTGGTTTTAGCCCATTTGTTTAACATAAAAAGTTTGGTGTTTTGCAAACTCTGAATTTATTTCCTAACAACGATCCCTAACAACGATCCTGATGTTTTAAATCCGTTGCCAAATTTAATAAACACCGATACCAGCGGTTCAGGGGCTGCGACAAGTAATTTTGATCTTGAAGAGTAATTTTGTAAAATGTTCTTGTAGAGTAATTTTGATCAAAAAACTATACCTCACCAAAACAACCCCCGAAAAACCTTACCCCCCCTCCTCAAAAAAAAAAAAACTAACGCACCCCCCAAAAACCTAACTCCGCTCCCCCCCCCCCAAAAAAAAAAAAAAAAAAAAACGTAACCCCCCCCCCCCCAAACTAAATGCTCACCCTAAAGTTAAACCCCATAACTAAATCCTAAAAAAAATTTACAAAATTACTCTAAAATATCAAAATTACTCTACAGGATCATTTGTAGAGTAATTTTTGTTGGTGCACTACATCTGTCGACTTCGTCTTGTATCGAGTCTTAGTTTTAGATCGTTAGATCATGGCATGTTTTACGAGAAAACTGGAGAGAATTTGTGATTTAGAGAGCAGGTCCGCTTTTACGGACATAGGAGGTCCGCTTATTTGTCAGGTCCGCTTATACGGACATGTCCGTATATGCGAACCTACCTGCACTATATATACCTCATAAGCGGATCACATTTGTAACTTTCTGATTTCCATACCGAGGTGCTGCCGGTGTGAGAATTGAATGTAAACGATGTTATATCAATCAACAAAGTGATTTAAGTGAAGATTTAGCTATTTCTACGTCAGGTACTTGTTTTCCGCACCTGTATCTGATCAAAACTCCTCTGATAGACTCGTTCGGGTCAAAACACGATCCTACAAGTGGTATCAGAGCTTCAGGAGGAGGAGTTCTATAGAGATTTGCTGGATTTCATCTATTATTCTTACTTCTACACCTTCTTTCTTTATCAGAACGAGATTTTACGGTCGGATTTCGCTCAAAATTTCACAGATTGTGTATTACTGATCATTGTCAAATCCCTGAAAATTTGAGCTTAAAATTCACACTAAAAATGGTCCAAATTAACCTCCGATTTAGGTCCGCTTTTATGAACAAAGTGTAGATCCGCTCCAAAGGTTCGCTTTTTAGGACATTTATTTGATACGTCCGCTTCAAAGAACAATCTGGTCCGCTTCAAAGAACAATCTGGTTCGCTTATTTGACAAATCATCAAGTCCGCTTATAAGAACATTCAGATCCGCTTCAGTGTCACTTAATTTGATAGATCCGCTTTTAGTGACAAAACACATAGGTCCGCTCATTTGACCAATATCAGTTGGTTCGCTTATTTGGTCAATAGAGATCCGCCCTTCTGACAATCAAGTCAGGTTTCAAATAGGTTGTCGATTTGAGTTTAATTGGTGATATACATTCTGCAGTTCAATTAGATTGACATTAAAGAGCATATGTTGTCGGCTTAGTGGTATTTTAGGTCCAATTACAATTGATTCTCAATTTAAAATCTGAATGTTACATGAATTTAAATTAATCATTTTCAATATTCGATATATGTGCAGTTTATGTGATTGGATATTTGTAAGGTCTAATGAGAATTCTTTGAGCATGTGATTGTTGTCGGTTGATTTACTTTGATTGTAACAAGACATTTAATGTGTTTGCATGTGATATATTCTATGAGTTGTCGGTTAAATAGATGTTGGTCAAATGGAATTTAGTGATTTTAATTTTTGTCGATTATAGTGGTTATGAATGTGATTTGATTGTATAATGTGTTAGATGGTGATTGTTGAAGCCCATATATTGTGATTAGTTTGTCATCGGCCCAGTTACATCATGCTTTCATTTAGAGTTGAAGTGTATATGTTTTAAAAAAATAATAATAACAATCAAGAATTTTTTTTATGAGATCAAATATTAGTGTGTAGACAAATCATTTTGTGTTGTTATAATATTGTTGTCAGCTCATATATTCGGTTAAAATTTCATCCCATGTGATCAGATTGCTAGTTATAAAAAAAACGGTTAAAATTTGTTGTTTGAAAATAGTCAAGTCTCAAAGGTTATCCAGGTTCACACAAGTTGGTGTTTGAGTTTCGCGAGATTTGATTCTTGGTTGTTGTCAGTTCTCGCCAAAGTTACATCCTAGTTCGCATAAGGTTTGGAGTTTGTTTGGTTCGCACGGTTCAGTCAGATCGTTTTGTGTGGATAAATCGCGTGATAAAGTCCAGTTCGTATAGTATTGAAGTTCAAAGGTTTCAAAGGGTTAAGTCATTTTTTTTAATTGGATTCGAGTCCTAGAAGTCTGCACAGTTGTTCAACGTTCAGTCCGCACTGAAAATTCACCAGTTCGAGTACCAGTCTTATTCAATTAATTGAAAAGCGTTTAAACTGATTGTGTTTTGTTTGTGTGTCGTCAGGTAATCGTCAGGAACTTGTCAAAAGATTCAAGTTGTTACCGAAACATGGATTCCGAGTTCTACAATGCGTTTGCTACTTCCTCGACTACTCCAGCTTCAATTGCTCAAAACATGAATGCAGAAAATGAAACAGGAACAATGCAAAAACCTCCGAAGCTTATGGGTATTAAAGAGTATCATGGATGGAATAATCGTTTCGAGAACTGGGTTCAGGCAAATCATCTTAGAGCTTGGGAAAGCATTGAAACAGCATACATCCGACCACAGACTGCTATGAATGTTGATAAAATTATCTCGGAGTTTTCAGAACAAGAGAGAGAGAGAGCTATAAAGGAGAGAAAATGATGATAAGTCTGTTGCAGCAAGCTATTAAAGAGGATATTTTTGTTTTACTTCAGCATGATGGAAATGCATTTTCGATCTGGAAAGCTCTTGAGAAGAAGTTTGAAGGAAGTACAGAGATGCTTCAGAGTAAAGCAGCGTTACTGAAGAAGGAGTTTGAGTTGTTTGCAAGCATGCCTGGTGAGACTACAAAGACTCTCATTGAGAGATACTGTCATCTTGTACGCACCATGTCCCAGTTGAAGATTACTAAAACCCCAGCAGAATGGGTTGAAAAGCTTGCTGACGCTTTACCTCAAAAGGAATGGGGTACATATCTTATGATTCTGAAGAATTCTGGACAGTTTAGTAGATTGTCGATTGGTCAGTTTATTGAAAAACTAGAAGCACAGGATCTTGAACAGTAGAAAATTGCAAGAATGAATAGTTCAAGCCATCAACAAGACATCAAACTGTATTACAAAGGAAATGTTCAAACTGTTGAAGCTAGCCCAAAGATCCAAACAGCATTTAGTGTAGGAAATCAATCTGGAACAAGCAATCAAAATTCAGTCAACACTAGTGGGTTTTCAACGGTGAATCCTCCAATTGTTCAAAGTTCATCTTCTGGAAATGGTCATCTAATTCAGTGCAATGTGGCTTTACATCTTCAAAATGGACAAAATTATTCTGAAGAGATTGTAAAGAATCATATGGGATTATTGGTCACTGCATTAGAGTCTTATGAAGGGTTGATTGCCGGAAGAATTGGTAATCCGATGCTCACAAAAGAAGATTATGACCAAATCGATGCAGAGGAGCTGGAACTGATGGATATTAAATGGGCTTTAGCTAGTGTTTTGAGGAGAGCAGAAAAATTTAGATTGGTTACAGGAAGAAATGATTTCTTGGATGCAAATCTTTCTAATCTTGGATTTGATAAATCTAAAGTTGTTTGTTTTCGTTGTAGGGAGAAAGGCCACTTTAAAAGGGAGTGCAAGAATCAGGAACCGAGAGGAGCAAAGGAGTCATCTGGGAAAGATGATTATTATCGGAAGACCATTTATCAGCAAATTATTCACCAACCGCATCAACAAAAGGAACCTCAAACAGCACATGGAAGAATGATCGAGGATGCAAACAGGAAAGCTTATTATGGCATCATGGATCAAGATGATGAGAAAGTAGCTGATGGTTTTAGCTGGGACAAGTACATTCCAGCTGATCCTAATGTTAAAGCTTTTATTGCTCAGATTGTTCAAAAGCCAGAGTTGATAAAGGAATGGATGGCTGTGATGTCGGATGATGAGGAGAGTCAAGATGGAAAATCTGTTTCTTCTGAAAGCAGTGATAGTGATGAAGAGATGGAACATATAAATTTGGGAAAAACTCATTTATCTTCTAACACTTTTGAATTTTATTTTGCAGAAAAATTGAAGAAACTGAAAGAAAGGAAAGCTGCAAAAGATTTAAAAGAAGTCAAAGTGATTGAAAAGATTGTGGAAGTTGAAAAGATAGTTGAAGTTGAGAAGATCGTTGAAGTCACAAAACCTTGTCTTACATGTTTAGAGTCTTGTAAACAATGTATAGAGAAAGATGAGAGGTTTAGTGAGTTAGAAAACTTGAAAGAAAAGTTGTTGTTTGATGTAAAAAATTTGAAACAGTCATATGATGTATTGAACAGAACTGTGAATAGTCTGGAAAAGACTAACTCTGAAAGAGAGAAAGCTTTTAAGATGTTGAATGCTACTATGATGACAAAGCAGAAAGAGATCAACATGTACATAGAAGAATGTGCAAAGTGGAAGAAAGAGTTGGATAGTGAAGCAACTGAAAATGAAAGAATCAGAAGATTGCTGCAAAGTTACAAAGGTTGTGACTACATAATTGATAGAATTTATCCAACAGTTGAAGGATTTGAAGCGTTTAAAGGTGAAGAAACAAAGCCAAAGAAGAAAAAGGATACTGGTAAGAAACAGGGTGTCTGTTATAATAAGTGTCCGCCTCCGATTTGGGAAGGGTACTCGTCTAGAAAACCTAACGAGGAAGAACTAAAAAAGGCAGTCAATATAAAGTTGGAGTCCGAGATAACCGATGTTTTACCAGACAATATTGACGTCACGTTCATAGCGTCCGACACAGATAATGAGTCAGAACTGATAAAAAGAGTGGTTGATCAGGTGTTGGATAAGGATGAGGAGTCAGAGTCAAAATCCGAGTCCGAAAATTCGTGTCAGTCTGTCGGAAGTTCGAGTTCGTCTGTCAAGAGTTCAAAGTCGTCAGGAAAACGGGTGTATAGTAAAGAATTTTTGTTGTCAAAATCTAATTTGAATGACGAAACATTTGAAGTTGCATATACTTTGAATGGTTCTGACAAATTATATTTTGATAAAGAGTTTCCAATAAGAGGTGTCAAAACTGATTTGATAAAAAAGGTTTTCAAAATAATAGAAATTAATATTTCTGAAATAAAAGATTTAAATCTTAATGTAATGTGACAACTCGAGTTTCCGACATTCTTTATTCGCATTTATTGCACGTTGACTCTGACTGTCTAGTTGTTTGACTCGTCTGATTTGTAACGATACACTTTGTGTGATAATAAAAGTATTATGTTTGCTTGGTTATGTGTTGATATTATAGCATGAGACTTAGTGTATTTGAAATAACATAAACTACTGAACATATGAAACAACTCGACGAAACAGAGTTGTGATTCGCCATGATCATACTCGACGAAACAAGCATGTTTCGCCAAACCGAACTCGACGAAACAGACTGTTTCGCCGGACCAGTTTCGCCAAAAGCCCAGTACGGCCCAGAATGTTATTTCCGTGTATAATTACGTGAAACGGTTCTAGTTTCACACCCTTGGCAAAATAGAAACCCTAGAACTCTCTCCTAAGTGTGTTGGCAGCTGTGGGTGTCTCCCCAAGTCTTTGAGCGATCAAATCATTATTTCTTTCATCTCGGTTAGTACGGGTTCGTTAACTCGGTCCTATTGATGTTTTGATTACTTGTTATGTGCTTATGTAAATGCTGAGTTATGAAACAGATTATGAATATATGTGTATGATGATGTAGATTTCGATATACATGGTTAATCGGATGTGTAATTATATGCGAAACTTAACATGATCGAATACTCAGTTCTGGATGTTGTTAATATGTTATAATTCTGAATCCACATTAGTTTCGGATAGGGCTCGATGATATGAGGTTGTATGTTAATCAGTTTGAGATGCGTTTAAAACTAGGGTTCATACTAGACGATGATTACGTGAGGATTGTGTTATGATTCTGTGCTAAATGATTTCGGTATGATTGCTACTTGATGGCGACGGCTGTTAGGGTTTCTGCATGTATTTGAGTACGTAACTGACATCACCTCGAATCTGTCTTGACGAAACCGATCTCTTGGCGAAACAGAAAGTGTTTCGCCAAGGACGGTCGACGAAATAGAATCTTGTTTCGCCAAACAAGATCACGGCGAAACAGAATGTGTTTCGCCGATTTGTGTTTCGCCGAATGGTGTGTTTCGTCAATATGTGTGTTTCGCCATTATGTAATCAGCACAGTAACTTACCTTATTTCTGTTAAAAGTTAACATGGTTAGTTAACTGCGGTTAAGTGTTAACTGGAATATCTAACTGCTGTTAAATGTTAAACATGACTCGTATGATTGTGAATATGTACTACATGCTTATACGTGTACCTCGTGACTACAAACTGATTATGTATACGTGCATACTTTAGGACGTGATTGATTTACCTTGAGCACATACTTAGCATACCGAGCAAACCAAGGTGAGTTCACACTCTTACCAAGGCATGGGATTCCCCAGTTGGGTTGGGAATGGGATTGAATGATTACCTGTACTTACATTACCACTAGACTACTTACCACGGTCCTCAGATTGGGAAGGATACCTGTGTCAAATTCTACATAAAGCCTACGTACTGTCCTCGGATTGGGAAGGACACCAGCACTAAACCTACGTAAAACCTACGTACTACCGTCCTCGGATTGGGAAGGACGCCAGTGCTAAACCTACGTACTACCGTCCTCGGATTGGGAAGGACGCCAGCGCTAAACCTACGTACTCGCTACGTACTGTCCTCGGTTGGGAAGGGCACTTACATAAAACCTACGTAAACCTATACTTACTACTATCCTCGGATTGGGAAGGATACTTATGATTATGAATAGTCTAGGGGATATATATAACATGGGAAGCCCCCACCAATAGAACGTACTATCGGCCCAGTAGAGCCACATGTTACATACGAACTTACTATTACGCATTTACTTTCTGTGAACTCGCTCAACTAGTTGTTGATCCTCTGTTACATGCCTTGCAGGACCTTAGGTACTTATGGAGCTTGCACGGGAGGCGCAGTCGTTGTGGACAAGGATCGTGAATACTTGATTAGACATTATGACATTTCACACTTTATTGTGTTGGGTTTATTTATACGCTTCCGCTAAACAGTGATAACATACTTATGTTTTGGAACACCTCTCATATGGATTGGTTTGATTAAATTGAAATTACTTTTACTTTATACATTGTTCTATATGATTGGTGGCTTGATCCTGGTCAGTCACGCTCCCAAGCGGTGATACTCCGCAGGTGGATTTTGGGGGTGTGACAGATTGGTATCAGAGCCATTGGTTATAGAGAACTTGGTTTTAATATAGGGAAAACGTTTTTATTAAAACCAGAGTATAACCAGTACAGTGCTCAACAATCCACAACGACGCTTCGCTCCACGTGCAAGACTCAACATCCTAGGTAATAAGGTTTATGTTTATTGCCTACATGCTAGAACTATATAGAACTTTGCTCGTGGTATGCTTAGATTACAATGCTCACTAATTGTTGTTGCATGAGAACACTTGTGTGCTCACTCTCTTCTGTCATCGCACTATTCGCGAACCTATCTCACTTACGTTATCTTTACTATGAAGATCATGTCTGGACGTATCAACATGACTCAGGACCAGTTGACGGCCCTAATTAACGAACGAGTTACTGCGGCAGTTGCAGCCGCACAAGCAGGAGGTATACCCTGCAGTTACAACTCACACTAGGATCCTTAGATCCTACATTCCTAAATCAACTCTCGTGTTTAAACTTGTCCTAATTCTTTTACACAACAGGTCAAGCACCTGTTTGCACTTTCAAGACTTTCATGGACTGTCGTCCAACCACTTTCAGCGGCACTGAAGGAGCCGTAGGCCTCCTGCACTGGTTTGAAAAGATAGAGTCTGTGTTTGAGATGTGTGAATGCCCTGAGGCACGCAGGGTGAAATATGCTACCGGTACCCTCGAGTGTTTAGCCCTCACATGGTGGAAAGCACAGGTCCAAATACTGGGGTTGGTTGCTGCTAACGCCACCCCATGGAACAATTTCAAAGAGATGATCAAGGAGGAATACTGCAGTAGAGATGATATTCATAAGCTGGAAGTCGAGTTTTTCAACCTCAAGATGACGGGGTCTGAGATCGAAGCGTATACCAAGAGATCGAATGAGCTTGCATTACTGTGTCCTACTCTGGTGGACAAGCGTATTGAACTTTATCTTAAGGGTCTGGTGCCAGAGATCCAGAGTCATGTGACTTCAGCAAATCATGCCACTTACCAGCAGGTTGTTCAGTTGGCTCACCGTCCCACTGATCAAGCGGTGGAGCAGAACCGGTTGCCCAAACGCATCAACGCTACCACTACAGCTACTACTTCGGTTACTCTTGCTACTCCCAGTGACAGCAAGCGAAAATGGGAGGGGGATTCCAGCAAAGGATCAGCCCCAGTTCAGTCCCAAGTTCAGCAACGAAAGACTGACAACTATCAGAGCCCTAGTCAGCACTCTTCGGGCAGTCACAAGCAGGGTGGTTATCGAGGGAACCTCCCAAAGTGCAACATCTGCAACAAGCACCACAATGGCCAGTGTAACAGGGGTCGTTGTCAAAGGTGTTTCAGGACGGGCCATGAGGCCAAGGATTGTAGGAGCCCACAGCCTGCAAATCAGAATCAGCCGCAGCAGCAAGCACGGCAGAATCAGCAACAGGGCAACAAAGAATGTTTTCAGTGTGGCGCCGAAGGTCACTTCAAAAGACACTGCCCTCAGCTAAACCGAAACCAGAACAACAACAACAACCAGGGCAATGGGAACAACAACAATGGGGGAAACAACAATGATGGGAACCACGGCGCAAGGGGACGAGCATTTGTGATTGGGCAGGGTGATGCCAGGAATGATCCCAATGTGGTTATGGGTAAGTTTCTCCTCGACGACTTTTATGTTACTGTACTATTTGATTCGGGTGCGGATACCAGTTATATGTCTCTGAAAGTTAGCCAAATGCTTAAACGCGCACCAACACGTTTGAACACTAAACATGTCGTAGAGTTAGCTAACGGTAAAAGTTTAGAGGCCACACACATAGTTCAGGGTTGTAATCTTATCCTCGCTGGTCAGACTTTCTCCATCGATCTCATCCCTATAACTCTGAGTAGTTTCGACATTGTCATCGGTATGGATTGGTTATCCCAACAACAAGCAGAGATACTATGCAGGGAAAAGATCATTCGTATTCCCCGTTCTGGTAAAGAACCTCTCGAAGTTCAAGGCGACAAGAGTGGTGTCGTGAGTGGCATCATTTCCTTCCTGAAGGCTCAGAAGTGTTTACGAAAGGGCCACACAGCTGTTTTAGCTCTCGTTACGGATACATCGAAGAAAGAGAAAAAGATTGAGGATATTCCGGTGGTACGCGATTTTCCTCAAGTATTTCCAGAAGAGTTACCCGGGTTACCGCCTCATTGTCAGGTTGAATTTCAGATCGAGCTCGCTCCAGGAGCAGCACCCATAGCTCGAGCGCCTTATCGTTTGGCTCCAACTGAATTGGAAGAACTGTCAAAGCAGCTACAAGAACTCTTGGAAAAGGGTTTTATACGTCCTAGCTCTTCGCCTTGGGGAGCTCCAGTGTTATTCGTAAAGAAGAAAGACGGTACGTTCAGGATGTGTATAGACTACCGTGAACTCAACAAGGTGACGATCAAGAATCGTTATCCTCTTCCGCGCATAGATGATTTATTCGACCAGCTGCAAGGGTCGAGCTACTACTCCAAGATAGACTTAAGGTCAGGGTACCATCAGCTGAGAGTCCGGGATGAGGACGTCTCTAAAACAGCATTTAGAACTCGCTACGGCCACTACGAGTTTATGGTCATGCCATTCGGGCTAACGAACGCGCCTGCCGTATTTATGGATCTTATGAACAGGGTGTGCAAACCCTATCTCGACAAGTTCGTCATTGTTTTCATCGACGACATCCTGATTTATTCGAAGAGTCAGGAGGAGCACGAGCATCATTTACGACTTATACTGGAACTTCTGCGAACGGAACAGTTATACGCTAAGTTTTCCAAATGTGACTTCTGGCTTCGTGAAGTCCACTTCTTAGGCCACGTGGTAAACAAGGATGGGATTCATGTAGATCCATCCAAGGTGGATTCGATCAAGAACTGGCCTGCACCTCGCACACCAACAGAAATACGCCAATTCTTGGGTTTGGCGGGTTATTACAGGAGGTTCATCAAAGACTTCTCAAAGATTGCTCAGCCACTTACACTACTGACGCAGAAGGGTGTTGTTTATCGTTGGGGTAATGCACAGGAGGAACTGAATATGCGACAACGACGATGGGTTGAACTGTTAAATGACTACGAATGCTCAATCAGGTACCACCCAGGCAAAGCCAATGTTGTGGCTGACGCCCTCAGTCGAAAGGACACCGCGCCTAAGCGCGTACGAGCTTTACAACTCACTATACAGTCTAGTCTTCCTTCCCAGATACGAAATGCTCAGGTGGAAGCATTGAAACCAGAAAACGTCAGGGCAGAAGCCTTACGCGGCTCAAGGCAACGCTTAGAACAGAAGGAAGATGGTGCTTATTACGTAACAGGACGCATTTGGGTCCCACTGTACGGCAACTTACGCGAGCTGGTAATGGATGAAGCTCACAAGTCTCGCTACTCGGTACACCCTGGTTCGGATAAAATGTACCACGATATTAAGACTACATACTGGTGGCCTAGCATGAAGGCCCACATAGCCACATACGTTAGCAAATGCTTGACTTGTGCGAGAGTCAAGGTAGAATATCAGAAACCGTCAGGACCACTCCAACAACCTGAGATACCACAATGGAAATGGGAGCAAATTTCCATGGATTTTGTTACTGGCCTACCTAGATCTCAGCGCGGAAATGATACTATTTGGGTGATCGTGGATCGGCTCACAAAGTCTGCTCACTTCTTGGCTATCAAAGAAACAGACAAGTTCTCTACCTTAGCAGACGTTTACTTAAAAGAAGTGGTCTCGAGGCACGGGGTGCCCACCTCCATCATCTCTGATCGTGACGCACGTTTTACTTCAGAACTGTGGCAAGCAATGCATAAATCTTTTGGCTCTCGTTTAGACATGAGCACAGCTTATCACCCTCAGACAGATGGACAGTCTGAGCGCACTATTCAAACTCTAGAAGACATGCTTCGGGCGTGCGTAATTGACTTTGGCAATGGTTGGGAAAAACATTTGCCACTTGTGGAATTTTCATACAATAACAGCTACCACACAAGCATTAAAGCTGCACCATTCGAGGCATTGTACGGGCGTAAATGCCGGTCACCTCTCTGTTGGGCAGAGGTGGGAGATAGTCAGATCACAGGTCCAGAAATGGTAGTTGATACTACTGAAAAGATTGCTCAAATACGACAACGCATGGCGGCAGCACGTGACCGTCAGAAAGAATACGCCGATAAAGATAGAAAACTGCTCGAATTCCAGGTTGGAGATCGAGCGCTACTCAAAGTTTCGCCCTGGAAGGGTGTGGTTCATTTTGGCAAACGCGGAAAACTCAATCCACGATACGTCGGACCTTTCGAAGTTATCGAGAAAATAGGCAAAGTGGCCTACAGACTGAACTTACCACCTGAACTCAGTGCAGTTCACAACGTCTTTCACGTGTCAAATCTGAAGAAGTGTACGTCAGATGAGACCCACATAGTTCCCTTGAAGGAACTCACTATCGACGAACGGTTGCACTTCGTCGAGGAACCTGTTGAAATCACGGACCGGGATGTTAAGGTCCTTAAGAACACGAGAATCCCTCTTGTACGAGTTCGTTGGAACTCCCGTCGTGGTCCAGAGTATACCTGGGAACGAGAAGATCAAATGGAACTCAAGTATCCCCAATTATTCGGAAAACGTGCAACCACTACTGAGGCTGAAGCTACAACTTCAGAATTTCGGGACGAAATTCCAAATCAACGGGGGGATGATGTGACACCCCAGGAAAACCAGTAAACGATACAACTCACCTAGCTTCCTCAGTAACCGCATGCTAAATTTCGGGACGAAATTTCTTTCAAGTTGGGGATAATGTGACAACTCGAGTTTCCGACATTCTTTATTCGCATTTATTGCACGTTGACTCTGACTGTCTAGTTGTTTGACTCGTCTGATTTGTAACGATACACTTTGTGTTATAATAAAAGTATTATGTTTGCTTGGTTATGTGTTGATATTATAGCATGAGACTTAGTGTATTTGAAATAACATAAACTACTGAACATATGAAACAACTCGACGAAACAGAGTTGTGATTCGCCATGATCATACTCGACGAAACAAGCATGTTTCGCCAAACCGAACTCGACGAAACAGACTGTTTCGCCGGACCAGTTTCGCCAAAAGCCCAGTACGGCCCAGAATGTTATTTCCGTGTATAATTACGTGAAACGGTTCTAGTTTCACACCCTTGGCAAAATAGAAACCCTAGAACTCTCTCCTAAGTGTGTTGGCAGCTGTGGGTGTCTCCCCAAGTCTTTGAGCGATCAAATCATTATTTCTTTCATCTCGGTTAGTACGGGTTCGTTAACTCGGTCCTATTGATGTTTTGATTACTTGTTATGTGCTTATGTAAATGCTGAGTTATGAAACAGATTATGAATATATGTGTATGATGATGTAGATTTCGATATACATGGTTAATCGGATGTGTAATTATATGCGAAACTTAACATGATCGAATACTCAGTTCTGGATGTTGTTAATATGTTATAATTCTGAATCCACATTAGTTTCGGATAGGGCTCGATGATATGAGGTTGTATGTTAATCAGTTTGAGATGCGTTTAAAACTAGGGTTCATACTAGACGATGATTACGTGAGGATTGTGTTATGATTCTGTGCTAAATGATTTCGGTATGATTGCTACTTGATGGCGACGGCTGTTAGGGTTTCTGCATGTATTTGAGTACGTAACTGACATCACCTCGAATCTGTCTTGACGAAACCGATCTCTTGGCGAAACAGAAAGTGTTTCGCCAAGGACGATCGACAAAATAGAATCTTGTTTCGCCAAACAAGATCACGGCGAAACAGAATGTGTTTCGCCGATTTGTGTTTCGCCGAATGGTGTGTTTCGTCAATATGTGTGTTTCGCCATTATGTAATCAGCACAGTAACTTACCTTATTTCTGTTAAAAGTTAACATGGTTAGTTAACTGCGGTTAAGTGTTAACTGGAATATCTAACTGCTGTTAAATGTTAAACATGACTCGTATGATTGTGAATATGTACTACATGCTTATACGTGTACCTCGTGACTACAAACTGATTATGTATACGTGCATACTTTAGGACGTGATTGATTTACCTTGAGCACATACTTAGCATACCGAGCAAACCAAGGTGAGTTCACACTCTTACCAAGGCATGGGATTCCCCAGTTGGGTTGGGAATGGGATTGAATGATTACCTGTACTTACATTACCACTAGACTACTTACCACGGTCCTCGGATTGGGAAGGATACCTGTGTCAAATTCTACATAAAGCCTACGTACTGTCCTCGGATTGGGAAGGACACCAGCACTAAACCTACGTAAAACCTACGTACTACCGTCCTCGGATTGGGAAGGACGCCAGTGCTAAACCTACGTACTACCGTCCTCGGATTGGGAAGGACGCCAGCGCTAAACCTACGTACTCGCTACGTACTGTCCTCGGTTGGGAAGGGCACTTACATAAAACCTGCGTAAACCTATACTTACTACTATCCTCGGATTGGGAAGGATACTTATGATTACGAATAGTCTAGGGGATATATATAACATGGGAAGCCCCCACCAATAGAACGTACTATCGGCCCAGTAGAGCCACATGTTACATACGAACTTACTATTACGCATTTACTTTCTGTGAACTCGCTCAACTAGTTGTTGATCCTCTGTTACATGCCTTGCAGGACCATAGGTACTTATGGAGCTTGCACGGGAGGCGCAGTCGTTGTGGACAAGGATCGTGAATACTTGATTAGACATTATGACATTTCACACTTTATTGTGTTGGGTTTATTTATACGCTTCCGCTAAACAGTGATAACATACTTATGTTTTGGAACACCTCTCATATGGATTGGTTTGATTAAATTGCAATTACTTTTACTTTATACATTGTTCTATATGATTGGTGGCTTGATCCTGGTCAGTCACGCTCCCAAGCGCTGATACTCCGCAGGTGGATTTTGGGGGTGTGACATGTAAAACCTAAACCTTACACTTCAAGAGTACAACAACGTTTGAACAAGAAAAAGGGTTACAATTCTGGTTCTGGTTTTCAAAAGAAACTAAACCAAAATCGTAGCTACAAAAAGAAAGGAATTGGTTTTATTCCACCTGAAAAATATAAAAATGAAAAATATGTTCGAGATTATAAATCAAAAATGACATATGTTGCAGGAACTAGCCATGAAGAAAAAGCAAAGAGCTCATTCTGGAAACAGTCAAACCAGGAGTTTCTTGATGAAAAGATGAAGAATGGAGCTTATCAAAGGAAAGAAACAAGAACCTGTTTCCGATGCAATGAAGTTGGTCACATTGCATGGAACTGTTCGAAAGCGACAAACACAAAACAGGGAGTTTCTGGAAAACTGAAAGAAGTTATTGTTGATAAAACCGAATCACCAACTGAAAAATTTAAAGTTTTCAAAAATTCAATATTTGAAGTTGGTGAATGTTCGAAGAGATTTTACAAACGAAGTGTGAAACTTGACAACCAAAAATGGGTTGTTAAGAAATCTGAAGTAAAATCTGACGATGAATCTGATTCCACAAAATCAGAGGAGCCAAAGTTTGATGAGAGTGATGAAAACTCAGTTCCTTCAATGGATGATGAGAACTTTCCACCACTGAGGACTGAGAATTTTAAACGAAAAGTTGGAAAGGGTGAAATCTCAAATCAGGGTTATTCTGAAAAGGATAACTTTGATGTTGAGAAAGCTTTTAATGGGAATGTAAAGAAAATTTTCGGAAAGAAGGTCGATGGAAAAGTAAAAGGGGTAAAGGAATTTTATGCTAAAAAGAAAGCAACTTACACTCCAACTGCTTCTGAATTGAAAACACCCAAGGCTGGTCAGGCTTGGGTGGACATTTTCTTTGCTTGAAAAACCTGACTTGCCGGAGATCCCAAGTTTGTAATCGTGGATCAGGAATCGGCATCTTTCTTAAAAATTGATGGTGTAAATGATTCTTAAAGTTTGTTAAATTTTACAGATTGTGACTTGCCGGAGCTTCCAGGTTGGTAAGTGTGAAGCAGGAATCGGCATCTTGATTAGTAAAATGGTTTGTGTAGATGTTTATTTCTACATGTGTTTTTAAATGTTGGATATTCTTACAAGTGGTAAGAGGTTGGATATGACAAAGTGATTCGTCAAGGTCATTAGTTTGAACTTGATGTAATCCTGATACGTACATGTGATGGACAAAACGATGAACCATACCCCTAATTTTACAAGTGGTAAACTCAACAAAGCTTTTTTTTCCGGAAAAATCATTTTGGTTAAAACAAACAGTGTTTTGAAATCTTAATGAGAAAATAGTTTTGTGTAAGGGGGAGTTCAGATTGTTTGTGCCTAGTGAATGGAGAATTGAGGCGATTCGATGTCAGTTGTCAAGTTTTGTACAGTTTGTTTTACATTTTATGTTTCAAGTGGGTCAAGAGTCTAGTAGTTTTCAAATTTTCTAAAATGTGTTTGCATTTTAGGGGGAGTAGAAAATTTCAGAAAATCCAAAAACATTTGAAAATTTAAAAAAAGCCAAAAACATGATAAAATTCAAAAATGAGTTTCGGTGTGAATAGAGGAAATGATAGTACATCAGTAAACTGTCACAACATGCTAAAGAAATGGAAAGTTAAAATGTGATAAACAATCTCACTGCAGATATGCCAGTAGGTTTTTGCACATTTAGTAGATTGTGACGAGATATAAACCTAAAATCAAACTTGCTTATATCGTGGGGAAACATCTCTCGGATATATGGGTAACCCCCGAAATCTTGTTTGAAAGATTCCTTTTTCTGATATACTAGGTCTTTATACTCAGTGATGTCTGGGGTATTATTCTTGGACTTCTGCTGAACGGTAGTTCTGACCTAGTCCTCGAATAATACTTTTCGCAATGCTTGAAATATAGCATCACCCTCAGCATATATGATAAGACAATAAAATTGCTTAGCAATGCTGTTGTAAAAAAGATCCTCTAAAGGGGACACACCCAAAAGTTGAGTCATGATCTCTCTGCTGAACGGTAGTTCTGACCTGAGCTCTCATGATTCTTCATAATTTATTAACCCCTACAGTTATCATTTGTGTCATAATTACCTGTAAGACTGAATATTGGGATCTGGATACAGGAGTATATTCTGAGGTGGGACACGCGATTGAGTTTAAGTGCTTAAGACATTAATATCGTATCTCGAAACAGTTGAACTTTGTGTGAAAATTTAAGTGGACAAATATACTGACAATCTAGGTGAATTGTTTAGAACTTAAAATGAAATGAAGCTTAATGGTGTTGGTGACTTGTCTTAAAAAACTGATATGATCCTCTTACACGAACTCACAAAAATATTGTCTGTAAATATTTCTTTACTGCATTTCATTTAAATTTCAAAATCCAAAAAGATTTTCATTGTGTTTTAGTAAAAAGTTTAAAAAATTCAAAAAGATTTTTCGACAACTGATGTTGGAAAGCTGATTGTCAAAATTCCAAGTGCTAAACATGATGACATTGTTGTGATGGGGAGTGTGTTTTAAAATGTCAAAATGTATTTTCTAAATCATCAAGTGGTTCATCATGAGTTTGTGATCTGAGGGAGAGTGATTGTTGTTGCTTATGTTTATAAGAGGGAGTCATCTGATTATATCAGAATGTTGGTGCATTTAAATTGTTAAATTTAGAAATTCATTTATGGGTTAAGAATGTGCAGGAATAGTCAAGTTTCGATTCTGAAAATGAATTGCTGTGAAAGTCAGACAAAGATCCTGAAGCAGATGTTGCTGAAGAACAAAGGAATGCCAGCAAATCGTTAGGGGGAGTCTGAAGATTTTCAAAGTCAAGAGGAGAATATTGAAAAAGATAGAGAGAGAAAATCCCAGAGACTGATCAAGACTGAAGATGTGAAGACACGGCATTGTCGTGACTCGATAGTCGACTCGTCAACATCTGAGGGGGAGTCTGTTGGTGCACTACATCTGTCGACTTCGTCTTGTATCGAGTCTTAGTTTTAGATTGTTAGATCAGGGCATGTTTTACGAGAAAACTGGAGAGAATTTGTGATTTAGAGAGCAGGTCCGCTTTTACAGACATAGGAGGTCCGCTTATTTGTCAGGTCCGCTTATACGGACATGTCCGTATATGCGAACCTACCTGCACTATATATACCTCATAAGCGGATCACATTTGTAACTTTCTGATTTCTATACCGAGGTGCTGCCGGTGTGAGAATTGAATGTAAACGATGTTATATCAATCAACAAAGTGATTTAAGTGAAGATTTAGCTATTTCTACGTCAGGTACTTGTTTTCCGCACCTGTATCTGATCAAAACTCCTCTGATAGACTCGTTCGGGTCAAAACACGATCCTACAATTTTGAATTGTATGTTGTTTGATAAACTTGAAGAGAAATTTTGATTCACTTGTAAAAGTAATTTTGATACACGTAGAGTAATTTTGATAATTACCCTACAAGATCAAAATTACTCTACAAGAACATTTTACAAAATTACTCTACAAAGATCAAAATTACTCTACAGGATCATTTGTAGAGTAATTTTGATAATTACTAATATTTACGAAAATGCCACCATGTTTTTTCAACAAACCTTCAGTTCGTACATTTTGTACGTTAAAGTTATTTGTATTTCATCTTTTGTCTATATTAAATACCTCAAAAAGAATTCATCTCAAGGCAATAGGTTCTTCTTTTAACCAACATCCTAGCAACAGTTTCGTAAGGCTTTTAAAAGTTAGGGTTTTTTTACATGTTTCCTCCTCATGATATGGGTTTTGATTAGTGTCAAACAAGTGCCAATATCTTTTTGGATAATTTGTGTAAAACATGTGTTGATATTTTTTTAGGCATATCATGACTTTAATTTTTAGATTCTCTTTCGGTCTCTATAGTGAGTATTGGTAACATGATGAACAAATCAATACCGACCAAATTTCCGCAACATAGCGCGAGTGAATAATGTAAAAAACCTTGTGTGGTCTTTGTCGTTTACGATAGGAAATATAATTATAAGGGATACTAAAATAACTAAAATAAAATTTTAAATTATATAAATATATATTAGTTAATCAACAAAGCTCTATATTTAAAAAAAAATTTAAAAATAAGTACCTTCAGACTTGGGGTATAAATTAATTCTCGTCAACTCTACCTAGGTGTCGTATCACCTGCTTTTCTCCATTTCACTTCACCTTACTTCAAAGAAATGATTTAATATCGTTAACTTCAGCCAATATCGTTGCAGTGCAACGATAGAGGCATTGGTGGGCAATGATAGGAGACCTAGGGAATTCCAGGTTCGATCCTTGTGACAAACGGGTTTTACCGGTAATTTCACCGTCATGCCTACGTGTGGGTGGTTATCGGGTTTTCCCCGGAATTGGTGTTTGTGACTCGGGTTACTCTCAGAGTACTCGATTTGTCTGGTGGATGTCCGAGAGTGCTCAGGTTTGATTTATTGGCATGTTCACAAATAATCCCTTTAGCACCCTTTAACACAATTTGTTGGCATGTTCACAAATAATCTCTTTAGCACCCCTTAACACAATAAAGAAATGGTGTGCAACACCTATTAACAACTTAACACCTGTTAACAAATTAACATGTTATGTTACCCTTAATGCCTCAGGTATTAGGTATTACGTTACACCATCCAAGACCTTATAATGTACTTGGAATCAAACTAAGGTATGTAATACTATTTTACAGAAAAAAGAATAATTAATTAATTAATAAGCAAATGATCTGTTTATCCTGTGTTTCATGTTAGAAATAAAATTCGAATTCATTTTGGTTCGAATTTTAGATATTTTGAACACGATTCAAATATTGAAATACATTTATATCTGAAATTATTAAATATGTATGAAGGCCGGTATGAGTTTTGTCATGTCGTATTCTTCATTAGTTTTGTCATGTCATTTTTTTTCATTTCCGGTATCATAAGGTACATTTATTGGAAAATAATATATTAAAAAAAGCCTTGAAGTTAGATTTAATAATATAGATTTGAGTAAAATGCACGGATAGTCCCTGTGGTTTTGCAAAATAACACCTATAGTGCCTAACTTTTGGAAATTACACCGGTGCTCCCTGTGGTTTGACAATTTGTTACTCGGATAGTCACTGGAGTGGATGACAGTTAGTTTTCTCCGTTAAGTGAATGTGAAATGATAAATTTACCCTTCATCTTCTCCACTAAATAAAAACAAAACAACCCCACCCCAACCCACCCCTCACCTTTCTCTCTGTTTCCCCCACCGTTAACCACCACCCACCTCCCACCTTTAACCACATTCACTGCCTTCTCTCTTTCTCTCATTTCTCTCTCTTTTTCTCTCATCCGGCAATAGGCGGTGGAACCACAAGTGAATTAGACCAATAACCAAATTAGTATGCTCGAGACGTTTAATAATTTCCTAAAAAGTTCAAATCTAAATCAATCATATGTATCAGAACTCCAAAATGCAACAGCCAAAACCAATAACTATAACTAAATTCAACAGAGCACCTACAGTAATGAAGGATCAACTAGAAGGCAGCATATCCATGAGGTTGAGACGTCATCAAGGGCGGACCCAAGCCCAGCCCAAGGTGGGCGGGCGCACCCCCGGGGAAAAAAATTTAGTGCTAAATTCCGTCGAAAATCCCGTCCGCACCCATTGGAATTTTTCGCCCGCACCCTTTGGAATTTTTCGACCGCACCCTTGAAATTTTTCGTCCGCACCCCTTAGGTAAAAAGTGTTATCAATTTATAATTTAAATTTTTTTAGTAAACTCTTATTTAAAAAAAAATACTACCTAAATTATATAAGTTTTAATACCTAACTAACTAAACCCAAATACCCATACCTTTACCCACTTATAATTCCTAACTAACTAGCTAGCCCACTATGTCTTAGCCCAATAAACAAACCCAACAATATTTCAAACTATAATAAAATAATTGAAGCCCAAAACCTTTAGAAATTCTCTCCCGCTCTCTCTCTCTCTCTCTTGTGTCCCTGCACTACCAACGAACAACATCACCCAGCGACAACAGTCCAGCAGCCGACGACCACCGTAATCAGCCACCATACCACCGTCGTTTGACACCAAATCTAACGGAATCCGAACACGGGTAAGTTTCTTTGTTATTTTGATGATTTTGGTTGATATTATAGGAGAAAAAAGGGTAATAAAGTTGTTAAATAGGTTTGAAATTTTGTGTGTTTTGACGTTGTTTATGGTTGTTTAGATGATTTTTAGGGTGATTATATTGTTTATATATTTTTAGGGTGATTATGTTGTTTATATATTTTTAGGGTGATTACAACTTACGTTATGATTTCTAGGGCTTGAATAATTGAAAATTAAAATTGAAACATTATGTTATGGAGCAATAGAACTTATGTTATATAGAGAAATAATTGCTTAAGAAATTAGTTTTAAATGATGTTTTGGATAGATTTCAAAAAATGAAAACCCGTAGGGCGTCGATGTTTTAATTATGTTTGTAACAAGGTTTGACATGTTTTTGATGATTATATAAATTTAGTTTGATGTTCGTTTGTTTTACATGACCCGACCCGACCTGATAAAAACCGAATTTTTTACTTATATACCTAGGGGCCTAAAATTTTTAAAAATGTTCCGCACCCCCGTGGAAAAATTCCTGGGTCCGCCACTGGACGTCATGTTTCTTTCATTGCTCTCCAATCCACCAAACCGCTGAGTCTGGTTCAAGTTGATGACGTGTGAGGTTACCGGAGATCTGGCGGCTATTGACATGTTAAGGTGGTTGTTGGTTGTTCCAACAGGCGTAGGTGATTTGTACAAAGCCAGCGAGTCTGAGTTTATCAGTCTTTCTCTCTATTTACCACAGAGAGAGAAATGAGAGAAAGAGAAAAGACGGTGAAGGTGGTTAAAGGTGGGAGGTGGGCTGTGGTATGGTGGGGGGAAACAGAGAGAAAGGTGGGGGGTGAGTGGGGTTGGGGTGAGGTTGTTTTGTTTTTATAGAGTGGAGAAGATGGAGGTTAAATTTGTCATTTCACATCCACTTAACGGAGAAAACTAACTGTCATCCACTCCAGGGACTATCCGAGTAACAAACTGTCAAACCACAGGGAGCACCGATGTAATTTTCAAAAGTTGGGGACTATAGATGTTATTTTGCAAAACCACATAGACTATCCATGCATTTTACTCTATAGATTTTAAGTAACCGTTATTTCAAAGAGTATATATTTATATATACATTACAAGTTTTCCAAAAGCAATAAATATAACTCAAAAAATGTGGGACTGGTTATATTATAACAAGACAAGTTGTTGGGTTTATTTTTAGATGATTTAGATTAACCGGTACTTTGATCAATACTTAACCCTATACATATGTAGGGATGTTTGATGATTCGAGTTGAGCCGGCTTCAGCTCGGGCTTGGGCTCGAGCTGAAAGGTAACGAGTCAACTCGGCTTGGCTTGTTTATCTTAACAAGTTGGAATGTTGAGCTCTAATTTTAACTAAAAAAAACTTAGACAACTGCCAAATTTATACGCAATGTCCAGACGAGCCAAACAAATGTGCAACAAGCTTAGAATGATGTCAAACTTGGGCCAAGAGTATTAAAATCGACTCTTATTATTTAAGTTATAACTTATAAACGTTAAAACTTGAACTTAATTAAAATGAGTGAGTATACTTTAACTTGAGCTCGACAAGTTTACAAATAAGCCGATTTTCAACGAGTTATGAGCCACAAAGTTTTTATACAATCACTTTACTTCATGCCTATCCGTTTATCTTTTTCTAATAAATATAACATCTAACATGTATACATTTAATTAATATAAAATAATTTATCATGTGACATTTTGTTTTTCTATAGTAGTTACTAGGTGTAGGACCCGTGTAACCACACGGGTAGGTTTAGTAATGATCGAAATCAAATACTAAAAAACATATTCATTTAAATTTTGGTCTTTAGTTCTATATCTTTATAAAGTAATGTTAGAAAAGATTTGTTATATTACTAAGGAATATACTACTAAGGATTTTGTAACACACTTACATATGGAAAGATTTGTTATATTACTAAGGAATAAAGTTTTTAACACACTTCATTTGTAACACACTTACATATGGAAAAATTTTAACCGTCGATATTTTAAACCATTTTACTCAAATTTAGTATATTACATAATTTTATTACAACTCAACCGTAAGCGATAGTTGTTAGCAGCTCATTACACACAATAACTAAACCGAAGAACACATTTTTTATTAAACAAACATCTTCGCGTGTTACTTTAAACAAAAATACATCCCAAAATCGTTCTAGAAAGAATCTAAACCCTCGAAGCACATTCTAGCAAAAAAAGTAGTTCTCATCCAGCAAATAAATCCTTCAGATTCTGGTAACAAATATTACCAGCATAACTGTCTATGCAAATAGTGTGAGTGTTGAAAGTGATGGTAAATCAAACTTACAACCAAAATAAAACCCTACATGATACAATACCACAATATTAGATGTGTAAACAATGACGATAAGTTGTACTATGGAAATTATACCTTTCTTGGAAGGGTTGTAAGCAATCCTTTGAGAAGTAGGTGAACTTTCCACTTGCCAGCCTTGAGAATGGCTCCAGACGATTCGACGCCTCCTGTAAGAAGCAAACTTCCTACAACAAACAAAAAGCGAAACCACAAAACCTGTTAAGTAACCAAATAAAAAATGAGAAACATAGATGTTCGAAAAAGAAGAGTAAATTGCTAGAATCGTCCTTGACGTTTGTTCACGTTTGCTAAATCCATCCCAAAAAGTTTTTTTTTCTCATAGAGACCACTGAGGTTTTTAAAAAGTTGCTAGATACATCCAAAAATGACTAAGACTATAAGAATATTAAATTGAAGAGGGGTAATTTAGTCATTCTTTTAATTTACCCCCTTTTTTACAAGGTTATTAAATGCCCTTATAGGTTTTAATTTAACGCTGTCATTGTATATTTTTTTGGTTTCATTATACAGTTAACGTTGTCATTATAGGTTTCATTTCATATATTAACGCTGCACAAATGGTCGAGATACAGTTAACGATGTTCGTTAACTGCTGTTAACTGCTGCTCGTTAACTGCTGTTAACTGCTGCTCGATAACTGCTGTTAACTGCTGCTCTTTAACTGCTGTTAACTGCTGCTGTTAAGTGTTGTTAACTGTTGTTAAGTGTTGTTAACTGCTGTTAAGTGTTGTTAACTGCTGTTAGCTGTTGTTAACTGCTGTTAGCTGCTCGTTAACTGCTGCTCGTTAACTGAAGGTCGTACATATTGTCCACTGTTGGTTAACTGCTGCTCGTTAACCGCTGCTCGTTATCTGCTGCTGTTCGTTAACTGCTGCTTGTTATCTGCTGCTCGTTATCTGCTGCTCGTTATCTTCTGTTGTTCGTTATCTGCTGCTCGTTATCTTCTGTTGTTCGTTAACCAAAAAGCTCCCAACTTTCTAACAAAAACCACCACAATTAGCTAACAAACATAATTAAAAAAAACCTACAAAACAGTAGTACAACTATAAATTAAACTAACCGAAACCATAAGCAAAAACGGGATTAAACTCATTCTGAATGGAATAATCTCCATCAGCAAACCATGCCACCTCATCCCCTTTCCCAATCTCCCGAGCACGATTCCTTGGCAAGTGTGGCGTTCAACACATACACCTTTTTTCGACAGACTTGGAACAACTTTTTATGAAAATATGACCTTTATATTTACCTATAACCCCAGCTCCATGCCTCATATCTCCCATGGTTTAGCATACTCCATGCTTTTATTTACCTATAACCACACCCTTAACTCAGAGACTGATTTGCCATCAGTTGATTTATCTTCTGGTCACTGAAAAATTGCCGGAGCTCCCACACCGAAGCAAGCTTAAGCTATAAGCTATTTATATGCTATAAGATCTTTGGGTTTGGTAAACAAATGTACAATCAGTGATCAATGCGTACGACAATTACAAAATCTAGATCCAACTCATCTAGTCTCTTTGTATGAATATAATAGCTTGTGTTCATGAAAATTGATAAACCACGTTTTCTATTTACTAAATTAACACAAAAAAAAATATATTTAATAGAAAATAATATGTTCAAAAGAAATAAATATTTAGATAAATCCAAATATTATAAACTATTTATGACTAATGCTACTTAAATGTATAAATAAAAAGACTTAACCATAAGGTCAACTAAAGTCCATAAGGTTTTTCCAACACATGCAGTATCAAAATATGTCGAAAATTTAACTTTTATTTTTTTAACGATTTAATATCGTTTTTCACAAGAACAATGGTGTGTTAGGATGAGTCAAGTATGGTAATTCAAAAATTATATATATATATATATATATATATAATATGAATATTAACAGCCACTTATTATCCAATCATTGAATTCTGGTATGAGGACCCATAAAATAAATATGAAAACTTTGTAAATTCATTACCTTTAAATACCCAAAATCACATAATCACATATTTTAAGTATTTTTAACACGAGGAGCTGCGCTTCCAACAGTGTATTTTCAAGCTTAAGATATCCGTGACAAATTTCCTGCAACAAAATAATCAGTCCAAAATAGAGGTAGAGGCGATATTGTTATGAACAAAGAAAGGGTAGAATGGTAAACTGAACAAAAAGATAGTTTACCATTGAATGACAGTAACTAACTCATGATATAAGTTGTTGAAAGAAAAATCATGCCTGAGCATATAAGAAAAGAATGGACCAGGTCAAGGTAAGTTGACATACCAATAGCTCCTTGTCCATTTTCATTTTTTTATAAAAAGTATTATTGGCTACAAACTAACAGAACTACTTTATTACCTGTGAACAACAATATTCACATCAATTCTGAAACTAATTATCTCATACTTAATAAAAAATTAATCCCAATATATTATTTATAAACCGAATGATATATATCACAAAGGAGCACAATTATCATACCTTAAGTCTACCTTTCCAATGCCCCCACTTAAAATAAGTATTATCATAATCTACATCATCAACAGGCAAATTCTTCACTCGGTAAGATGTCTTCCCATAAGCCTTGCATTTTTTATGTGTTCCAATAACATCCATAATTGCCCTTTTGCCTTTTGCATCTGGTCTTTGGTGGTTTCCTTTACCTCCTTGCTTTCAACAACAATTCAAATGTGGAATCTTTATATCCTTTTCGATTCGAATTCAATAACACACACAACCTGAGAATAAAAACCCAGAAATTGTTCAGTTGCTCTATCCAAGGTCAAACCACTGTTTTAACAACTGATCTATATCTCAAATCACATTTTATCTAACAACTGACCTATAGTTATGTTGCTCTATCCAAGGTCAAACCACTATTTTAACACAACAGTGGTTTCAAACATCTGTTTTCTTCACAAAACACTGTTTTAACCTAACAGTGGTTTCAAACCACCGATTTAACCCAACAGTGGTTTCAAACCACCGTTTTAATCCAACAGTGGTTTCAAACACTGTTTTAACCCAAAAGTGGTTTCAAACACTGTTTTAATCCAACAGTGGTTTCAAACACCGATTTAACTTGCACGTCACGTGCATAACACATACTTTCTAAGCATGTACCATGTTAAAAGAAAAAGACAAATAAAGGAAAATAACATGTGTTACGTTTGAGTTTTTGCAGCGTTGTTACCTTAATATGAAGGAAAAAAAACATGTTGGTGTAAGGTAATTTACCTAGAAAACCGAGTAAAATACTTTTAGGGTTGTGAATTTTGAGAGCTTCATGAAGACCCCAAACAACATTGTGGCCTCCAGGAGACTATCTACCACAGAATACAACACCAACCCTGAAATGAAAATTTGTAAAAGACGTAAATAACAATAAAAGCGGTCCTTCTGAACTTAACTTGTACTGTATATTGCAGAAATAAAAGAATTGAAAAGGAGAAAGTGATACCTCATTGCAGGAAGGTCGCTAATGATCTGAGCACCATGGACTTTGGTTGTTGCCCTAAGAAAATGAACCAAACGCAGACCATATGTGTGTGGGAATGATTGGCTGATAGCGTGGGCACCAGCGGAATCTGCCACAGTAGTTGCATCACCAAATTCTACTCGAACAGCAGTTCCCTGAGAATAATCTCATAAAAATGGTTTACAATAATGCATCCCTATGTTCTAGTATATCTATTTACATAGCAACTGCCAGGAACAGCATTTAGGCTGCTGCTAAGTAAACTATACGATATATATATCTTAGAACAATCATCATCTAGGCTGTAGTAATTGCTCATTTCAAGTAACACATTGTCATCTAGGCTGTATACGAAAGCTCCACCAAAAGTTAGTATAATAAAAGGATGTAAAACTTCTAAAAGTCCAACAATTGATAGTTGTCATCTCTCCCAAATTGGGGAAAAAGCCACTAATTAAGTGTGTTGCCCTATCGAAACAGATATTGGAACAGGTTAACCACAACTCAAGAACAGACAATATAAATAGCTTACCAGTTTGGGGACAGGAATACCTTCATTGGAGTTACCATAACCCTAGATCAGGTCGTATGTGTTCGTCTCAGCCGTAAAAATAATCAATATCTAACCTATAAAAAAACAAAACATGAAAACTAAAAGCATCAAAGGAAGAACACAATCAACCAACAACTCATTGGAACTAAATCGGAGAAGATAATTACATGTTCCATCTAGCAAAGGAGACCGTCAACAAACATAACCTCATGTTTGAATGGAACAAATTATCATTCATGGCAACTTTTTCTATATACATGAATAATGCTGATTCAAATCAAATACCTTCAAGCCAATACCATGAGTATAACTCTTATGAAACTCTTTATGCAGCCTCTCATCATCTTCATCTCCAGGCACAAACTTCATCCCACAAATCTTACAATTTCTAAACATAAAATCAGACTGACCTAAATCCAGATGAAACTGTGCATACTTTCTTTTCTTATTCAAAACCCTTTTGCAATTCATAATCTTTTTATCATCAATTCCATCATCATCATTCTTCCTGCACAGTAAACTAACCTTCAGCAATTTCCATTAATATTTTAACCTTGAAATGATCCGAAATAAACTGTAATCACAACTAAATCAACCGAATCAGTTCGAAATCAATCAAAAATCACTGACACAAATAAAAAATTCGTCTGAATCAATCCGAAACAAAAATCTTTTAACAGTATTCGAACAGAACTTTTGTATTAACTGTTTGACAAATCACTGAACAATATGATCACTAAATGTCATTTTATCCGTTCAAAACCCTAATTTTAACCAGATATTAAAGAAACCAAAAAAATCAAAGAATAAAAGATCTGGGAAACAAAAAAATTACCTAGAAAGTGTAGATTTACAAACATTCAGCCGAAAGTACCAGATATTAATGGTGGTGGTGAAATGGTTCAAATGAAAGAATAAAAAACATCCATTTCTGGTTGTGATTTAGGGTTTCTCAAATAGACGTCGTGAGATGAATGTGGGAGAGACGAAACGCCTGAAATCATGAGCAGAAATAACAATCAATAAATCTTAGAAGAAAACCTGGTTGATACGAATCAATGATTTTGCAGAAAAGTAGCAGTGTTGAATGAGGCGATATTCATAGCAAAATTAAAATCTAATCACAGAGAAATAAAAAGAAGATGAAGAAAAAAGTTGTGATTTGAATTAGAATCGTGAAAATAACAATAAGTGAATATCAAAAGAAACCTGGATGAGCCAAAACGGATGAAGGAGTGATGGTGGTGGCAGGGAACGGTAGATTAATTGGAGCCCAGATTTTCAATTTTAGAGAGAGGGGGAGAGTTGAGAGATAAATGGATTGATTTCTGAAAGTGAAGCTCTAATTTTGAATTTTAGAGAGAGGTTTTTATGGGTCAGTTGTTTAAATTTTGAAATTTAAATTGTCCCGCCTAAAAAAACCACTAATTAATTCTAATAAAAATAAATATCAGATTTATAGATTATTTGTCTTTGTAAATTGTAAATCGAAATTATAACATCATCATTGACAAGTGGCATACCTTAGGAATTGACACATAGGCAGATTTACATCAGCCAATAATCTCTTATTATAGATAGTATAGATTGTATATTCCTTCCACAATTTATATTAAATTCTTTTAATAGGTACGTGTATATCATTTACATTGCAATGTATCACAAACTAGAATTTGAGACCAGCCGCAATGCGGCGGGGATTCTTTAGTTATAACTAAGTCGACTTAGGACCCACACGTAAAGTTAAACCTGTCAAACGGGAAAAAAATAGACGATGTAAAAACGTTCACCCACACACGCACATTGCGTCGTGTTAACTCGCAAAATTTTAGAACGAAACGTAAAAATGTTAAACCAAAGACGCACGTTGCGATGTGTTAAGTCACAAAATTTAGAACCAAGCATAAAACAAAAAATTTACGGAAAATGAAAACTATAAAGGAACAAAGTTGAAAGTAAAAGAAGTTGCGAGGATAGATTACAAAAGATAAAAAGTTTTGTGCTAAAAGTAAAAAAAACAACAAATAGTTTTGGGTTAAAAGTAATTTATGAAATACTTTTTGGTGAGGAGCGAGTTTCCCTTTCTTACCAAAACGAACCACACCCTTCCAAGGGGATACCTTGAGAAGTACACGTCACCTACTTCGAATTCCAAAGGTTTACGATGCTTGTCAACGTAACTCTTTTGTAGGCTTCTGGCTTTCAGCAAGTTGTCTTGAACCTGTAAAATCTTGTACGTCGTGTCTTGTATAAGCTCGGGACTGGTGATTTGAGCTTCTCCGATCTCGTGCCAACAAATAGGCGAACGACACTTACGACCATACAATGCCTCAAAAGGAGTCATTTGAATACTCACGTGGTAACCGTTGTTAAACAAGAATTCGATCAAAGGCAAGTGTATATCTCAGTTGCCACCAAAATCGATTACGCATGAACGAAGCATATCCTTTGGAGTTTGGATAGTACGCTCGGTTTGTGTGACACCTGTGTCTGTAATCATTGTAAACAGTTCAGTTATCAATAAAACAATGTTATTTGATCCCAATGTTTGTTTGTTTATGTTTGACATTTTTCATATTTTGATTTCCGTTCAATTTCAAACTCTATATCGCTTTCTGGAGAGTTATATGCAAACTGGTGCGTAAACGTAATCAGTTTAATGCGACAAACACTCCAGAACATCAATATATGCTTAACATATCTTAAATAACCTTTACATAACTTAGAAATAAGTTTTGAAGGCTTTGGTATGGCAAAATCAAGTTTATTCGTTTACAGGGACTAATTTCGACAAACTGCGAAAGTATGCCGATTCGTACTGTAACAGACATTCCGGAACTTGATCATAAGTTAAACACACCCTAAATATCCTTTACATAGCTTAGAAATAGGCTTTGAGGGGTTCGGTGTGCTAAAATAAACTTTATGCTCATTCAGGGACTAAAAGCATCAAAAAGTGCATAAGTTTGCATTTTCGCGCATAACTTACATTCTGAATACATCCGGACATCCAAAGATTTATGTAATCATTAAAATATTATGTTTTAGTGATTGGCTCGATAAAAATCCATTCATCGCGTAATTTGGATCGTTTTTCGCGTTCGTGCGTATTTCGTCGTAATTAAGCAAATAACACGTCCGTACGACCAAACGAACCGACATTCGGCATATTTTTGAACATGCTTCATGTCTTTTATGTTTAGGCATCATTATAGAGCCTTGAAAATGGCTTAACGGGCCTCAAGCGTGTCAAAATAGGCCTTATATGCATGCAGGGACCAAAACTGCACATTCTGAAATTGTTTGCTGATCTGTGGATATCAGGCGGGCCCCGTAAGGATCCCCCTTACTGTTACGTAGGCCGCGAGCCAATAGCAGATCTGCACATAATTGTTTTCCAGCTGATTCCAACTGATTTTCTCACAACAAATGGTTTTTATGATACTATGGGCTCATATTATGGGCTCCCATGGTTTTAGAAAACAATTGGTACAAGTGGACGGCCTAGATCAAAGCTCGTTTTATGATGAACGATCTTAACGGTTGTGCAAAAACTATATAAACCCCACCCCCTTTGCTCTCAAACTCACAATTTGATCTGATTTTGCTCTCTAAGTTGAAGTATACACTTCATACCTGAGAGTAATCGGATCAAAGCTTCCATTCTTGAACCCGTTGTAAGTCCTCTTTCGTTCTTTTACGCGTTTTTAGCGTGAAAGTCAAACTATGTTTGACTTTCTGCATTGACCAGTTTATGGTCAACACGAAGTTCGTTTGAACTTCATAACGTGAGCGTAATCACGAAGGTTTTAGTCTCTTGTGACTATACCTACTGATTACCACGTTATCTAGGCTTAGTGACGAGTCGTAGTTTTGGCCAAAAAGCGTATTCTTGCGTATTTTGTAACCAAACTACTTTTAGGTATCAAAACCGTTTGTTTTGATACCAAACCTGTTTTCTAAATTCGTTAAACATGTTTTAACATGTTTAGCTCGTCACTTTAGGTTTAGTGCTTATATAGGGTCGTAAGGTAAGCGGTCTAAACAACCGCTTAGACTTTCGAACCCGACTCGTTTGGTCGATCATTAGGATCCGACCAAACACATTAGGTGACTATAGTTGCATAGGGAATAACCTTCCGAGGTTATACCTTATGGTAACTTCGTTTAAGTAGTTGTATGATAGGTACATTATATGCCTTAGGTAAATGACCAAAATGCCCTTTTTACGCCAAAATTCAATTTAAGCATATGTAACATGATTTTTGACATCTAAACTGATTTGGCAACAATATTACACATGTTAAGGCATATTTTACTTATCATAGGACTAGTTAGGCGTTCCGAACGCGTTTTACACGAACGACGCTTTAAAGTAGCATAAGCTACCTAAACGGGTCGTAATGGGTATTAAGCACTTAGGATAAGTTCCGTTTTAGAATGTAGGCTTTGTTAAACCATACTACATCAGTTCTTATGCTCATTTGGTTTACGAAACAACATTTTATCCGATCCTCCGATTTAGGTCCGTTTATTAACATAGATACCTATATTAGGTGCCGTTTGATTCCGTGATCTTTCTTGCTATGCTTGGTGGCTATCTAAAGACTATTGAGCAATCTCAAGTGAGTACATAGTCCCCTCTTTTACTGTTTTCAAATTGTTTTGGGGTGAAACACATGTGCCTACTTGTTACTTTCGTGCTTTCCATGTTTTACATCGTATGCTTGTTATGTTCATTAGTACAATTATAGTACATGATTTCATTATGTTTTGCTATGTATGTTTACTAGGCATGCTAGCACATTGCTTTACATTACATTTCTTTTGCTATGTATGTTTACTTGGCATGCTAGCACATTGTTTTACATTACATTTCTTTTGCTATGTATGTTTACTTGGCATGCTAGCACATTGTTTTACATTACATTTTCTGTTACATATGTTTGCTCAGCATATGAACACATTGTTTTACATCTCTACCTTGTATGTTTACTTAGCATACTAGGTACATTGTTTTCATAAAACATGCTCACATTTGGTATGACATTTGGTTTGTGTAACGAACTAAAATACGTTCATTAACATTAGCTACGCCGCTCGGTAGTAAGTAGTGGTACCATAGGACTTGACAACTCCCATTCCTGATATCCTAGGTTTGTTTGGATATAAGGAATGACTGAATCTGAAAACATTTTGATAACCTTTACTCTAAGGTTATCCTACGGTCTCAAGGCTTGAATGTATACGTTTAACATACCGCATAAGTGTTTGTATCAGTAAAGCATGCTTTTATTTTACAAAACATAACTTTGATTTATTCAAAAACTTTGTTTTGTGCACTTTTACTTATGGTACTTCTTACTTACCATACATAACATTTGTTTATACATTACATGGTTTACATTTGACAATAGACTTGGTTTACTCATAAACAATTGACAATTGGTTTAAACATAACATTTTGGTGGTTTGTTTGGGTAAGTGATTTAAGTAACGAGGCGTGTGTAATGTGATAAAAGCATGGTGGATACGCCGCTGGTACTTCCTATATATAAGTGCTTTTATGATATTACATATCGTAGCGTTATTTAAACCATTTCAATTTTGACATATTACATTTTACATAATTAACATATCTTTACAAACATTGTTTTACAAACAGCACATCTTATAAATTCATTTTAATGTGGTTATTTATTTAACCAAACACTAATCTTTTATATTATCTGTTTTCTTATCGATTTTCATATGATTTATAAAACAAAAACATTTTACAAGGTTCATGACTACTTTTGTTAAACCTTTTCTTTAAACTTACAAGTCATGATTCCTAAAGCAATAAAACATATGTATCTCACAGGCATTTTTATGCTGACGTACCTATTTTCACATGTGTTTCAGGAGCTATTGCATAGGATGTTCAAGATACACTTAGGCGGACTTGTGCCTTAGTAACATTAAAACGAAGCTAGAACTAGTTTAATAATGTTATGTACTCTTGTTTCTCTTTGCTTCAGTCATGTTTAGACAATGTAACTCTCTTATTTGATAAATAAAACATAACTTTAAATGCCATGGTTGTGAAACAATAATTCTGTTACAACACTCCCCGACGTTTTCATCGCGGTTGCATGTAATACGCGGTCGGGGTGTTACAGTTTGTCCGTCAGACTGAGGATGAAAAGCGGTGCTAAGGTTAAGAAAAGTACCCATTGCGGATTGAAAGTTTGCAAAAGACAAGACGTAAAGCGACCATCACGATCAGAGATGATGTCAATGGGGATACCATGACGACAAATGATTTCATCCATGTAGATACGAGCCAATCTCTCGACTTTGAAATCTTCACGAATGGGGAGAAAGTCCATCGCAATGCTCTCCCATTTCCAGACAGGAATTTCTGGTTGTTCGAGCAAGCCAGAGGGACGTTGATGTTCGACTTTAACCTCCGAACAAGTAAGACATTTTGAGACGAAAGTGGGGATATCTTTCTTCATTCCAGGCCACCAATAGGACGTATGCAAGTCGTGGTACATCTTATCAGCACCAGGATGAATAGAATATCTCGATTTGTGTGCCTCTTTCATCAGGAAATCTCAAAGGTTATCACGATTAGGAATCCAGACACGATTGAGATAGTATAAAATACCATCGGATTTAGACACAAGACTTTCTTTAGCACCACATTGCATCTCGTTGTAGAGGTTACCCTCATTAGCAGATGCATATTGTATAACAACCTTAAAGAAAACCGACACCCTCGAATATTTTCTGACACCCTAATATATTTTAAAATATTCCAATATGTCCCTAAATACACCCCATACGTGAAAACGGGCCCCGAATACCTTAAATCTTGTTAAATTTAATTAAAAATCTGAATTTTTTAGTTGAGGTGGGCCGTGTAAACCCCACACCAACTCTTACGCGGACCGCGTAAACTTAGAACCTGGCAAAGCCCGGTGCGGCCACGTGGCCCAACACCCGGCAAGTCTAGTCGATGACCCAGCCCAGCTACACGTTGACCAGGGTTTGACGCGGGCCGCGTAGAAGTTGAAGACTGGCCCTATATATAGAGGTCATCGGATTTCAGTCGAGAATCATTCAAAATCGTTTTCTTTCTCTCAATTCTGAATTATAGGCATAATCTACGGGTATTATACCCCCTAATTAGCGAAGTTCTGCTCCGTTGTAAGTATTATAACCCATGGATACGTATTAGATACGTTGTCCGATTGATCTAGGGTTCCGTAACGGCTGTTGTGGTTCTGCCCGACGTAGTCGTTGGAATGCCGTATCGGGGAGGGTATTACTAATGTTAAAATGGGTTATTATACTAATGCATGTGCATTTGTGTAAATTATAGATTGTCACCAGGAAACCCTTACGGAAAATCTAAGACAGCAATGTGAGCTTATCCGCTTTTTATAAACCTTTTGTTAACTATTTTTACAAAACCTTAAATACTTTTCCATGCAAACAACAGTTATCGAGTATTTGTAAGAATACAATTATCATGAGTATATTGGGGTTTTGTATACAGAATTTGTTACCACCTGGTCAAGGAGTAATATTTCCACAAGTCGGGTTTGACAGTACCATGGATGTTAATTGATATAACTTGGAAACAAATGTAATTGCGAGACCGCCCTCAATACTGTACAATGGTTTTTATTTAAACTTGATTAAACTGGGATTCACTCACCAGTATTTCCCACTGACAAATGTTTTTAAAACGCGTTTCAAGTAAAACACTGTGAAAGCCAAATAGAAGCCAGCTGGACAGCACTGAAGGCTTGGAAAAGTGGCAATAAAGTTACCTAAAATGAAATAGATGTTTTTAATAAATAAAATAGGATTTATTCCTATGAAAACGTGTGTACTACGAACTTGGGTTTTATCCCATATGTTTAATATTATGAAAATGTGGTATTTTACTCTGATCAAATATTTCCTAACTACAGTCCTGATGAAAAATTCCGCTGCCAAATTAGACTATCACGCTATACCACCAAAACTGGCTCGCGGCCACCCGTTCCCGGGGATTAGGGATCGGGGGTTGCGACAGAAGGTGGTATCAGAGCTAAGCCACTGATTCAGCCACAGAAGTGTTCTGCTGATATCAAAATTCAAATTGTTAGGAAATAAATTACAGAAATACGTGTATAACTGTATTTATTGTTATGTGTTATTTGACTATTTGTTAGTTTACAGTATGAGCGACCAAGGACCATCTAACGCGTATCGTCAATTGTCTGGTTCGCCTAGAAGTGAAGGCACCTTCTCTTCTCATCCTGCCCTCTCAGGATACTCTGCTGATACGGAAGAAGGAATCTTTGTGTTTAAGGCTCAGTCAGAAGAGTCATTTCCTCAGAAAAAGAGGGGATGGTTCAGTCGAGGGGCACATGAGCGTAGAAAACGTATGAAAAAGTTACAAGAACATAGGGTACTAGCCGCAGCCAAGAGAGAAACAGATGCATATGCCCAGGATCTGATAAATAGGGGTATAGCCAATATTCACATCCTAGCAACCACTGCAGCTGACCCTAATCTGCAGCAAATAATAGCACCCCAACCACAGCCACCAATTCTTGACCAACCAATGGAAATAGAAAACCCTGAAAACCAAGTAGAAATGCATGACTTCAATCCGGAAGAAATACCTAGGGTACCAGCACCAAACCCCTTAGACCCAAATTACGACCCCTGGTGGGACGACAATAGGGACTATGTGCAACGTTACCCGATACATGAAGACATGCCCATGCCAACTCTAGGAGCCTATCCAGGTTTGGATCCTTTAGATCTCTATTACCACGACGGATACATTAGGGAGATCTTAAAAGATCCTTACCAATTCCAGGCACCTACACCTCCATACCATGAACCCGCACCCCAAATTCCGAACCCATTCCTAGAACCTGCACCCCCAATGAGTGAAGAAAATGTACAAGAACTTAGGACATTTGGTGAGGAAAATTTTAGAGAGTAGTGAACGAATGAGACAGGTGGGAGAGCGACTCGTCTGGAAGTATGACGAGCGCAATATGAATTTCTGGATGAATCCATATCCGTAGATGTGATGGGTGAGACGGTAATAGTAATAATAATATAATATAATATAATAAAATAAAATAAAATATGTGCCTACTATTATTAGTGTAATTTCATTTCAGTTGGTATTGTAATTTTTAATTTTAGTACTGGTGTGTAATAGATGCATAATATATGAATAGAGTAAAGTCGTAATGATCGACGCTTTTGCCCAAAATGCATGTCATGCGATTGGCTATATTAAAATATTATTCTGTGATATTAATATGTGGTAAATGTTGTTGGTGCATGCGTCTGTCGACTTCGTCTTGTATTGAGTCTTGTACATAGAATGATAGATCATAGTGAGATGTATGAGATAATATCAGATTTTAGGGTTTGATATAGGTGATTTCGCTTGAAGATGTTGATTCCGCTTGAAATAGACTTGTGCAGTCTCAAGCGAAATCATATGTTGTGATTTCGCTTGAACTGGTTCCTTGGCACTCTCAAGCGAAATCTGATCCTCTATAAATAGGATCCAAGCGAAATCTAGATATTGGATTCCGGTCAGAGCAACGAAGTGCTGCCGAAGTGTCGTCTCGTTGTAAAACGTTTGATAATCAACACTACGACAGTTTAAAGTGATTTACTAGCTAAATTGACCTCAGTTTGTCTGTTTTCGCCTTTCAAACTGAGCAAAACTCTTCTGATCGAGTCGTTCTGGTCTGAAAATGATCCTACAAGTGGTATCGGAGCTCAGGAAGAAGAGTTCTTACCAATTCAGCTGAAAATTCTGATTTCTACACCTTCTTTTTCAAAATTCTAAACTTTTTACAGTTAAAATTGGTTAAAATTCTCACAGATTGTGCGCAACATTGTTTTAACAAAGCTTTGAAAGTTTAAGGCCTAAAATCGATCTAAAACTTACAAAAAATTGAGTTTCCGCTTGAAATCATGTACGAGATGATGACATCAGCAGCTCTTCAAGCGAAATTTGTCTTGTATTTCGCTTGAAAACCGGGATTTCGCTTGAGTTTTCGATCTGATTTCGCTTCAAATCTGCTATTTCACTTCAGTTGGTTATTTCGCTTGAGTGATTCAGCTTGAAACACTGATTTCGCTTCAAAGACTTCATTCCGCTTGAAAAGAGTGTAGTTCAAGTGAAATAAGATTTTTCGCTTGAACTGGGTCTCGCTTGAACAGGGACTTTAGCTTGAGAACTGTGATTTCGCTTGAATCAACTGTTTGACAAATTTTTTTAAAATCCGAAACATGGACGAGGAATTTTATAACGCATTCGCTACTCCGGTTACCCCGATCACTTTGGCACAGAACACTATGTTGGAAAATGAGACGGGGACGATGCAAAAACCACCTAAACTCATGAACATCGAGGAGTATAAGGGTTGGGAAGGTCGGTTTGAGAACTGGATACAAGCAAATTATTTAGATGCTTGGGAATGTGTTGAGATGAAATACGTTCGACCAATGAATGATGATGAGGAAAAGATTGCTATTAAAGATCTAACTGCCGATGCTAGAAAGAAATACAAAGATGAGAAAATGATGCTAAGTCTTTTACAACAAGCGGTGAAGGAAGATATTTTGGTTCTATTGCAACATAATGGAACTTCTTATTCAATCTGGAAAGCATTAAGATCAAAGTTTCATGGAAGTGAAGAAATGGTTAAAAACAAGAAATCACTTTTGAAAAAGGAATTTGATCTGTTTCGTGGATTGAAGAATGAAAGTACAAAGCAAATCGTTGAACGATACTGCAATTTGTTAGCCAACATGAAGAGATTGAGCATCGAGAAAACTAATGAAGAGTTGATCGAAAAATTAGCTGATGCGTTGCCATATGAGACTTGGGGCACATATCTCATGATGTTAAGGAACAAGAAAGGTTTTAACAATCTGACAATAAGCAAGTTCATTGAAAAGATTGAGGCTCAGGAAATGGAACAGAGAAAGGCTTTGAGAATGAAAGATTTTGACGGTGAACAAGACATCGGACTGTATTACAAAGGTGGTGTCAGTGATAAAACCACAAATCTTTCACCGAAAATTCAAACTGCATTCAATACAAAGAGTTCATCTGAAAGTTCTTCTAAAGGATCAAACAGCAACACAAGCTTTCCATCATATCCGACATTTGATCCGAACATTTCAGCAACAAAGAATGGCAAAAAGCTGCAGTGCAACATTGTTTTGAATCTGGAAAATGATGAAGATTATTCAGCAGAAATTGCTAAAAGTCACATGTCTTTGTTGGGAACAGTGTTGGAATCTTATGGTAGTTTTGTTGCAGGACGGATCGGAAATCCTATGTTGACAAAAGAGGATTACGATCAAATCGACGCTGAGGAAATGGAATTGATGGATATTAAATGGTGTTTGGCTAGTGTGTTGAGACGAGCTGAGAAATTTAAGCAGATCACAGGAAGAGATGATTTACGAGAAGCTAATATTTCTACTTTAGGTTTTGATAAATCTAAAGTCACTTGTTTTCATTGCAGGGAAAAAGGACACTTCAAGAGGGAGTGCAAAAACCGCGAAGCAAGTGGAGCTCAAAATCCGTTCAACAACAACAATGATTACTATCGAAAGGCTATCTATCATCAAGTTGCTCAACAACAACAAGAACCACAAGTGGCACATGGTAGAAAAGTGATTGAAGAATCTTCAAAGAGAGCCTGTATGGTGAATCAGGATGACACAGAGCCAACAGAAGGTTTCAGTTGGGACAAATATATTTCAGCTAATAACAAAGCATGCCTGATAGACCAAGATGATGAAAAGTTGCCTGAAGGTTTTAGCTGGGCAAATTTCAACTGGGATGATTATGATCCAAAGAAAGGTTCAAATCACAAAGCGTATGTTGCTCAAGTTAAAGAAAATAGTGATGATGATAGAGAGTATCATGCAAGAAGTTTGGCAGCTCATTTCAAAATGATGGAAGAAAGTGATAGTGAAGATGAAAAAATTAAAAAGAAAAAGAAAAAGATCAAAACACCGGTCAGCAGTGATGACGGTGAAATTCCAGTGATAAGGCAAAAGGTAAAAGACGTTCCAAAGTTCAAAGTTGATGAAGAAGTTGATGCGAAAAAGATTCATGTGAAGTGTGACACTTGTGAAGCTATAAAGAAGCAGAACAGCACATTGATTTATAACTTGAACATTTTGTAGGATTCTTATGATGTCCTGAACAAAGCTATGAATCAATAAAATCAAACAAGTGAAGAACATGCAACGGCCATGAAGACACTTCAGGGAGCTTTCATGATAAAGCAGAAAGTTGTGAACAATTACATTGAGAAGTGTGCTGTACTAGAACAGAAACTTGAAACTCAAAGGATTGAAACTGAAAGAGTTAATCGTTTATTGAAACGTTACTCATGTACTTCTTATGTCATTGACAGGATTTATCCAACTGTTGAAGGCATGAAGGCATTTGAAGATGATGAAATAACTGAAGAACAGAAAGTTTCTAAAGAAAAGACTCCTGTGAAGAAAGAAAAGAAGAAGGATACTAAAGAAAAAACATCTGGTAAGAAACAAGATGCAAGTTACAACAAGTGTCCACCCCCGCTTGAAAATGGATATTCTCCGAGAAATCCAAATTCAGAAAGAGTCAAAAAGGCAACAAATTTACAGTGGGAGTCGGAGTCTTCAGTTAACCTACCAGAAAATATTGATGTCACGTTTACGTCATCTGACACTGATCATGAATCCGATTTAATAAAGAAAGTGGTCGATCAGGTGTTGGATAAAGATGAAACTGAGGAGTCAAAGTTGGAGTCAAACTCAGAGTCAGAGTCAGAGTCAAAGTCTGGTTCTGAAAGTTCGAGTTCGACAGTCAACAGTCCAAAGTCTTCAGTCAAAAGGGTTTACAATAAAGAGTTCCTGTTATCAAAATCTAATTTGCATGACGAAACGTTTAAAGTTTCATATACTTTGAATGATTCTGACAAATTATATTTTGATGAGGAATTTCCAATAAGAGGTGTTAAACCAGAAATGATCAAAAAGGTTTTCAAACTAACAGAAATTAATATTTTTGAAATAAAAGATGTAAATCTTAATTATAAATCTAAAAAATACACCTCAAGAGTTCAACAAAGAGAAAACAAGAAAAAGGTTACAGTTCTGGTTCTGGTTTTCAAAAGAAACCAAACCAAAACGGTAATTTCAAAAAGAAAGGTTTAGGATTTATTCCTTCAGAAAAATGAAAAATATGTTCGTGATTTTAAATCGAAAATGATATTTGTTGCAGGTATGTCTACTGAAGAGGAACAAAAGAGTCCATTCTGGAAGCAATCTAACAAAGAATTTCTTGCGAAGAAACAAGAAGAGATGAAGTTTGGTGATCAAATGAAAGAAACGAGAACCTGTTACCAATGCAACAATGTTGGTCATATTGCCAAGAATTGTTCAAAGGCAATTAAATCAAAACAGGGAGTTTCTCGTAAACTGAAAGATAAAGAGGTCATGTTTGAACCACAGATTGATAGAACAAAACTTTTAAAAAAATTCTATTTTTTGAGATTGGTGAATGTTCAAACAGATTTTACAAGAAAAAAGGAAATCTTGACAACCAGAAATGGGTTGTTAAGAAATCGGATGATAGTTCTAGCAATGATTCTGATTCATCAAAATCAGAGGAGCTATCTTCTGGCGACAAATCTGATTCCACAAAGTCAGAGGAGCCACAGGTTGAAGTTAAAGGTGAAAACTCAGTGCCGACTGTGGAGGATGTGAATTTTCCATCACTTCAGGCTGAAAATTTTAAAAAGAAAGGTGGAAAAGTTGAGATTTCAAATCAATTTTTTTCTGAAAAGAAAGAATTTGATATTGAAAAAGTTTTTTAACTCCAAAGTCCATAACATTTTTGGAAAAATGGTTGACAGGAAGGTCAAAGGAGTGAAAGAATTTTACGAGAAGAAAACGAAGAAAGATAAAGTTGAACCATCCTTGGTTTGTAACTGGGATGGTACATATTACGAACAGTAACTCTCTGGACTTGCCGGAGCTCCCAAGTTGGTAATCGTGGAGCATGAATCGGCATCATTCTGGTAAAATTCCCAAGTTGGTAAGTGAGGAGTAGGTATCGGCATCTTGAGAATTCAACCTACATGAGGATTGGTTGGTAAGCCATGAGGTTGAAATATTTGATGAAGATTTTCACTTACAAGTGGTAAATCAAGGACATTAAGTTGTACTTGCATTTTCCTACATGTGGTATTTGGTTGAAAGACAATGTGATGAACCAAACCCCTAACCTACAAATGGTAATATAAATCAACAAAACTTATTTTCCGGAAAAACCATTTGATTAAAACAAACTTAAGTGTTTTGAGATCACAATGGGAAAATGTTTTGTTGTGAGGGGGAGTTTTGATTGTTTATGCCAAGTGGATGGCGAATTAAAGTGATTTGATATCAGTTGTCACGTTGTTTGTATAGTTTCTTTTCAAATTTCCTAAAATGTGTTTGCATTTTATGGGGAATAAAAATTTCAGAAAATCCAAAAACATTTGAAAATTTGAAAAAAAGTCAAAAACATGATAAAATTCAAAAATGAGTTTTGTTGTATAAAAGAGGAAATGATAGTAGATTAGTTAGACTGTCACAGCATGCTAAAGAAATGGAAAGTCAAAAAGTGAATAAATGGTCTCACTGATGATGTGCCAGTAGGTTTTTACACATTTAGTAGATTGTGACGAGATATAAACCTAAATTCAAACTTGCTTATATCATTGGTAACATCTCTCGGATATATGGGTAACCCCCGAAATCTTGTTTGAAAGGTCCCTCTTTCTGAGATACTAGGTCTTTATACTCAGTGATATCTGGGGTATTATCCCGGGACTTCTGATAATGCGGAAGCAATGGCCTAGTCCCTGGAGAATACTTTACTGCTTGCTTGAAATATAGCGCCGCCCTCAGCATAAAATGATAAGACAATAATTGCTAAACAATGTTGTTGTAAAAAAAGATCCTCTAAAGGGGACACACCAAAAGTCGAGCCGTCATCTCTCTGCTGAACGGAAGTTCTGACCTGAGCTCTCACGGTTTCGCAATTTAACCTTTTACAGATATCATTTGTGGTATATTCACCTGTAAGACTGAATATTGGGATCTGGATACGGGAGTATATTCTAAGGTGGGACACGCGATTAAGTTTAAGTATCTAAGACATTAATCTCGTATCTCGAAGCAATTGAACTTTGTGTGAGAATTTAAGTGGATCAGTATACTGACAATCTAAGTGAATCATTTAGAACTTAAAATGTCTAAAGCTTAACGGTGTTGGTGATTTGTCTCAAAAACTGATATGATCCTTTTACACAAACTCACAAAAATATTGTTTGTAAATAGTTCTTTACTGCATTTCATTTTATTACAAAATTCAAAAAGATTTTAGTGTGTTTTAGCATAAATTTTGTAAAATACAAAAAGATTTTCAACAACTGGTGTTGGAGAACTGATTTTTAAAATTCCAAGTGCTAACATGATGAACAAATGGTTTGGGTAAAAATTGTTTGAAATGTTTTGAAATGAAATGAGAAAAGTTTTTGAAAAGAAAACATTATTCCTGCAAATGGTTCATCAGTGACTAACTTTGTAAAATTATTGTTTAAATTTCTTATTCACAAGTGTTCATTAGATGGTGAGATTGTTTTTACAAGTTATCATCAGAAAAATTATTTTTGGGTAGAGAATGTGCAGGATAAGAACTAGGTGATCTTAGATAGATGATAGAGAGCCAGGTTCCGATACCTGAGGACTCTGTGATTTTAACAAGCCAGGCTGCGATCCCAGCATATCGAAAGGGGGAGTCCGATGACACCTACAGGAAGGAGTTTGTTAGTGATGAAAAGAAAAGAGAGATTGAGGATGCCTTATAGTGTAAGATACTTCAGAGAGTTCGAGAGGACTGATAAAGACTGAAGATACGAAGACTCAACACTGAAGACTCGTCAACATTCGAGGGGGAGTTTGTTGGTGCATGCGCCTGTCGACTTCATGTTGTATTGAGTCTTGTACATAGAATGATAGATCAGAGTGAGATGTATGAGATAATATCAGATTTTAGGGTTTGATATAGGTGATTTCGCTTGAAGATGTTGATTCAGCTTGAAATAGACTTGTGCAGTCTCAAGCGAAATCATATGTTGTGATTTCGCTTGAACTGGTTCCTTGGCACTCTCAAGCGAAATCTGATCCTCTATAAATAGGATCCAAGCGAAATCTAGATAATGGATTCCGGTCAGAGCAACAAAGTGTTGCCGAAGTGTCGTCTCGTTGTAAAACGTTTGATAATCAATACTACGACAGTTTAAAGTGATTTACTAGCTGAATTGACCTCAGTTTGTCTGTTTCCGCCTTTCAAACTGAGCAAAACTCTTCTGATCGACTCGTTCGGGCCTGAAAACGATCCTACAAATGTTTAAAATTCAGATGGCCGACGAAGAAAATCAAGGAAATCTGAATAACGATAACCATAGTAACATTAAAATTCAGATGGCCGACAATAGCTTCGTCCAACATATAGTGGCACAAGGAATCATAGATGCAATGCCATCTATTATTCAAACAGTTCAGGAAGCGAATAACAAAAGTAAACATAGCAGTAAATGACCAATTAAACCAGAACACAGCGTAAACAATGGACCCTTACTTCAAGCGCCCATTCCCAAAAGAAGAAGAACCATGCCTTATGGTTGTTCTTACAAAGAATTCTGGTCCTGCAAACCAACAGAATTCTCGGGCAATGAAGGACCCATTGTAGCTCTACGCTGGATAGAAAAGACTGAGGTTGTTTTAAAAATAAGCAAGTGTGCTGAAGAAGACAAGATAATGTTTGCTTCTAATTTATTTAAGAACTCAGCCTTAGAATGGTGGAACACTATCCTCCAGTCAAAAGGAAGTGATAGGGTATACAATATGGAATGGCAAGAATTTAGAAATATGGTAGAAAGGAAATTCTGCCCTCCCAATGAAAAGGAACAGATAGCGAATAAGTTTTTGAACTTAAGGATGACCGGGGTAGATAGTAAGGGTTATACTACCACATTTTTTGAATATGCTAGAATAGTACCAACCCTTGCATCACCTGAACCAGTATTAATCTCCCGTTACATCTGGGGATTAATCGGAGAGATTAGACATGTAGTCAAGGCAGCTAGACCTCAAACTATAGAAGAAACCGTAGAACTAGCAAACACCTTGACAGATGTGTTAATCCGTACTAGGGAAGAAGACCAGAGGAGAAACCTAACCCAAAGGCTTACTTAAGAATTCTGTTCTGGGAATTACAATCGCAGGAATATAGGTTCTACCTCTGCACCATTCTGCAAGGTCTGCAAGAAAAAACATTCGGGAAAATGCTCAACTCTTTGCAATTTCTGCAAAATGCTAGGACACAAGGAAGAAGAGTGCAGGAGAAAAACCAGTAATGGACTGTGCTTCAACTATGGAGAAAAAGGTCACATCAAGCCAAATTGTCCAAAATTGACTCCAGTTGCGAACAACAGGAACACTAAAAATGCTAGAGAATTTGTTCTGACTGCAGACGAAGCCAAGATGATTCCGGACGTGATAGCTGGTACGTTTTTAGTTAATGATGTTTTTGCTAAAGTATTATTTGACTCTGGTGCAAACCAAAGTTTTATTAATTCTTCGTTTTGCAAACTTCTAAATCAGTCATTAACTAAACTACCACAAGAATGTCTAGTAAAGACAGCTAATGGAGAAACTGTTAAGATTTCTGAAATCTTGTAGGGAGCAAGAATAGAAATTTTAAACCAAAAGTATATTGCAAACCTTTACCCAATGAATCTAGCAGGATTTGATGTAGTTTTAGGAATGGATTGGTTAATAGCCAATAAAGCCAGTATTTTATGTGATCAAAACTCAATTCAAGTAAATTCACCAAAAGGTGAAAAGATCACTATTAAAGGAGATAAGCCCTCTAGATCCGCTAAATTCATCTCTGTGATGAAAACTGCAAGTTGTATAAGAAAATGATCATTAGTGTATTTGATTTCCGTAATCACTAAGACTAAAGGAAAGGAATTAAAAGACATTCCAGTATTGTCTCAGTTTTCAGATATATTTCCAGAAGAATTACCAGGACTACCGCTAAACAGAGAAGTTGAATTCATAATCCATCTGTTACCAGGAACAACACCAATTGCCAAAGCACCCTACCATTTGGCACCCACTGAATTGTAGGAACTAAAGAAACAGTTAGATGAATTATTAGAGAAGGGATTTATACAGCCAAGCTCGTCACCGTGGGGAGCGCCGATTTTATTCGTTAAAAAGATGGACGGATCGATGTGTATGTGCATTGATTACCGTGAATTGAATAAGGTCACGATTAAGAATCGGTACCCATTACCAAGAATCGATGATATGTTCGATCAACTACAGGGAGCTCGATTTTTCTCTAAAATCGATTTAAGGTCAGGATATCATCAATTAAAGGTACAGGAAGAGGATTTTCCTAAAACCGCATTCAGAACAAGGTATGGCCATTATGAATTCACTGTCATGCCATTTTGGTTTAACCAATGCCCCAGCTGTATTTATGGACATGATGAACCGAATATGTAAGACATATTTGGATAAATTCATAATTGTCTTTATAGATGATATTCTTATTTATTCTAAAAGTAAAGAGGAACATGCAAAGCATTTGCACGCACTTCTAAGTTTACTAAGAAAGGAAAAACTTTATGCTAAGTTTTCAAAATGCGAGTTTTGGTTAGAGCAGGTACAGTTTCTTGGACACTTAGTAAACCATGAAGGAATTCATGTGGATCCCACAAAAATCAAGGCGATAACTAAATGGAAAACCCCTGAATCACCAACTGAGGTTAGAAGTTTCTTAGGATTGGCCGGTTATTATAGAAGATTTATTCGAGATTTCTCTAGAATAGTCATTCATTTAACTAAGTTAACCTGTAAATCCATTACGTTTGAATGGGAACCAAAACAAGAAGAAGCATTTAGAATTCTTAAGCAAAGATTAACCCATGCACCCATCCTAGCATTACCAGAAGGAACTGAAGACTTTATAGTCTATTGTGACGCTTCCAAACTAGGTTATGGATGTGTATTAATGCAACGCTGATGTGTGCAAAATGCAACATATAAATTACATCAATTGTGGCATAAAACTAACCCTTTTTTAGTACTAACGTTGGAAAAAGTGTGCTTTTGTCTTCCTTTTGTATTTTCAGGATTAAATGAGCTCAAATTAACAAAAGAAGCAAAAAGATATCAAAATCTAACATAAATACAAGAAAAGGAACAAACGTGACATGCCCGACCCCACGACAGCACCTTCCCAAGCAAAACAAGAAGACAGAAGACTGAACACGCCCCGTGCTCAGCCAGCACGGGGGCGTGCCCAAGTGTCAGCAGAAAAGACAAAGTAGTAGAAGCTTCTATTGCCCACCACGGGGCCGTGCTCAGCGGACACGGGGTCGTGGTCAACTATAAGATTCGCATAATCGAGGCAAATCTTCATAGTACACATATGCTTCTGCACACGGGGTCGTGCTCAGCGGACACGGGGGCGTGGTCAACTAATAAAGACAAGCTGCATTAAATGAAGAAAGAGAGGATGTGGACACGGGGCCGTGCCCACTGGTCACGGGGCCGTGCCCGAGCTTCTGTTCAGCCTATAAATAGGAGTGCTTGGCTCAAGCTCAAACCATCCCTTGGCACACCACCTCTCTCACACTTCACCCCTTGTCGTGTCCAGCCCCCTGTTTGCAGTTTTGTCTGAAAATCCTAATGTTTCGTGCTAACTTTTGGTGTATTCTTTCAGATGGCAAGGAAATTCACAAGGTTTAACGCAAATGAGCTCGATGCGAGGGCTAGATACGAAGTACTTCAAACAAGGCTGGAGGGATACCCGAGGCAAGCATGCACGGATTTGTTAACATTGGTGAACCAACTCGACCGCTTCAACAACCTTGTCACAGGACCACTAAGAGTCGCTTTAACAACTCGACTCCGTTCCGTCCACGAATGCACTTTGGAATTCTATAGCACCTTCACATTCAACTCAAGGTGCGACCCATTCGACAATGATGGGGTAGCATTCCGATGTGGCGGAACTAGGTATTCGATCTCTATGGCACAATTTGGGTCAATTGTCGGGTTGTACGCGGAAGAAGATGCAGGAAACGAGGAAAATACTGGAGGGATGCGATAGATAGACGAAAACGATCGCCAAGCCGCGTGGGCTCAGATTGGTGAAGGGTACTACAATCCGAGCAGCACGAAGAGCACGAAGTTGAGAGATCCGCTCTACCGGTACATCCATAGGCTCCTTGGCTATTCTCTTAGTCAAAGGCATGATAGCGGCGGCGTCTTGGGTTAAGAGATCTTGTTGTCGTCCACTGTATCCATAACCGCAGGCACCTCGATGTCCCTTTCCTCATGCTCCGAAACATGCATCTGAACAGCCTTGCTTCTGTACCAACCCCTATCTTCTTTGGGGGATGGGTGTACCGTCTCTTCAAGCATTTCACCAACATACCTAGGTCATTGGGAAGGAGCCCATGGTCAGGTAGGGTAGATATACACATCTGCCGCTCAATGAACCTAATCTATGAAGCTGAAGACGGGACGGTTAGCTTCCAAAGGATGCAAGGGCATGCATGGAACCCGCAAGAAGCACTTGTCCTCCACGCTCCACAACATCATCAGTACCAATACCAGCCCCATGGTGATCCAGGGCAATCCTCCTCAGGAGGCGGTTTTCCTAACTTTCAAAGTTTACATGATTTGTTGCAGGAAAACCTCATGTGCACCAGGAACACCTACAATATGGCAAGCAACACGTACCACCGGGTTGGGGCGATCGAGAGAAACATATCCGATATCCAAGATGATATTGGAAATATCCGGGAGTACATGGCCGGGCATGGTGGAGATGATGATGATGAAGATGAGGACATGGATTAGGCGGGAGGAGCGGAGGAAGAAGCGGTTGGTTGGTGATTCCCCAGGTTAACCTTTTTCAATCTTGAACAATTTAAGGCCTGCGTGCCAAGTGTTGAACAATTTACTTTCCCTAACTTCTTTAATTTTCCACACTTATTTTCCTTTTTCTTTTAACTTTGTTGACATGGATGATGAACTTGGTAGAATTACGATGTTTGCTATGGTGTGGTATAGTGTTTATTGATTAAGCAGGTACATGCGAGGCTTAGAGTACTAAGCATTAGTACTACTAAAGCCAGGACAGGAAAACCGAAGAAAGAAACCTGTTTTTCAACCTTGCAGACTGTCCACACGGGGCCGTGTCCAGCCGACACGCTCCCGTGCCCATTCCCCAGAACCTACTGTTTGTTTTAATTCTGCAGACTTTGACAGACACGGGGTCGTACCCAGCCAACACGCCCCCGTGTCCACCTTCTGTAAGTTCTCGTTACTGGCACCTGAACACGGGGTCGTGCCCACCAGGCACGGGGCCGTGTCCAGCGCCCAGTAACACAAAATTTTTGCTTTTTCACACCTTTTTACACATTCAACCAACCTAAAAATTTATTTTTGGGACACATTGAGGACAATGTGTAATTTAAGTGTGGGGGGGGGGGGGGATGCTAAAACCTTGAATCTTGCAAGTCCTAAATACAAGCCTTACACAAAACTCTATTGGAACCGCTAATCACCCCAAATTTTTTTCAAAAATTTTCATTTTTTTTACTTGTCTAAGTTTAATTCGGGAATTTCAAGTTCTAAAAATGTTATATTTTTACAAATTTACAACCGATAGCGTCGCGATAAAAAGAACCAACATAAGAAAATTATGAAAAGGCATGACAAACTTAGTTAAAATTTGATTATATATACTTGATCACATAAAAACCCATTCCCATAAAAGTGAGTTTTGAGCCTTTATTGAGCATACAAATATATATCTTTAAATTAAATGCTCATTTTTCGTTTCTTGTGTGAATAGCCGTTTGGTTCCTACGACTCTAGAACTTACCATGACGATACATTCCTGGTCCTTACCAACTTAAACCCGAGTAAGTAAATGATGTAGGCATTAGGACTAACCCTTTTTTTTCTACACCATTATTATTCTTTTTTTTACCACCTACCCAAAATCCCCCTAGTTAACCCCTTTGAGCCTAAACCTTTTCATTTCATAACCCAAACCAAACACCCTTTCACCCACCAAAACCTTTTTTCATTTTTAACCCTTTGTTTTAGTAACTAGCTCGGTTTTTCATATGACTTTCAAAAAAAAAAAATATATATATATATATACGTGTGTGTGTGTGTGTGTGTTGATGATTAAGCAAAAGAAAATAAACAAACAAGTTTATAAAAGAAAATAACTTTGTTTGAATAATAGCTTCATCAAAATAAAAGTTACAAAAATAAAAAGTCTTTCAAAAAACGACACTTGTTACGCTTTTTCACCCTTTTATACTAACCACTAACCCAACCACCTACCTTTAACCCAAGCCTAACCCTTCACCCAAAAGTCCTCTTGATATTTACAAAGGTATAAAGTTAAAAAGGAGGAGGATTGATTGCTTGGCAAGCCTATGGTAGGAGTAAGTTCCATGCCGCTCTCGAGTGATTCACTAAAATACATCTTCGGCCGAGTGTTGAGTGATCCCCCGTGAGGTATGTGAACTTGTATATAAAGAGAATTTTAAAAGAGGCATGTTATGCCCTAATAAGTAATTTATCTTATGAAAAGTTTTAAATAAATCATGACGAATAGGATTGTAAATAAATAAAAATAAAACTTAATAAAGAATCTTGGAAATCCCGACACTCTATGACAAGCCCAAAAACCTTCTTTTCTACCCATTCCATTTGGGTGTGTAAAGCCACATTATCAAGAGTTTTGCTTGAGGCCAAGAAAAGATTCAAGTGTGAGGGTATTTGATGTGTGCAAAATGCAACATATAAATTACATCAATTGTGGCATAAAACTACCCCTTTTTTAGTACTAATGTTGGAAAAAGTGTGCTTTTCTCTTCCTTTTGTATTTTCGGGATTAAATGAGCTCAAATTAACAAAAGAAGCAAAAATACATCAAAATCTAACATAAATACAAGAAAACGAACAAACGTGACATGCCCGACCCCACGACAGCACCTTCCCAAACAAAACAAGAAGACAGAAGACTGAACACGCCCCGTGCTCATCCAGCACGGGGGCGTGCCCAAGTGTCAGCAGAAAAGACAAAGTGGTAGAAGCTTCTATTGCCCACCACGGGGCCGTGCTCAGCGGACACGGGGTCGTGGTCAACTATAAGATTCGCATATTCCAGGCAAATCTTCATAGTACAGATATGCTTCTGCACACGGGGTCGTGCTCAGCGGACACGGGGGCGTGGTCAACTAATAAAGACAAGCTGCATTAAATGAAGAAAGAGAGGATGTGGACACGGGGCCGTGCCCACTGGACACGGGGCCATGCCCGAGCTTCTGTTCAGCCTATAAATAGGAGTGCTTGGCTTAAGCTCAAACCATCCCTTGGCACACCACCTCTCTCCGACTTTACCCACCACCAGAACACCATCATCCATTGTCCATCATAGAGTGTGTGAGTCGTCTCGGGATCCAAGATTGATCGTAAGAGTTCTTGACAATCAAGGCCATGTTTGCCTAAGTCTCTTACATCACTTGGTGAAGACAAGTGTCTAGTGTAATACTTTTTATTTTCAATCTTTTCGCACTTTTTACTTGGTTTTGTATTAATGACTTTAATAACTAGTTTCTTATGTTGAAGGTGATTCTTCCTTATCGTTTGTCCGTGGTGTCTTGGCATTATTTTACTGTCTATATAAAATAAAAGATTTTCACCAATCATATCTCCACGGTCTATATGGAGGTATGTTGGCTACCTGGTCGGGGGTTAAGGGAACGGTTTGGTAAGAGTCTTGCCGTTGTTCAGCGTTTAGAGATCCTGCAAGGGACCTGGGTCAAATTTAGTAGGACCTCCTTCAATGCTTAACGGTATTGGATGGCGGGGGTCCAAACTCTTTGATCCCCTCATAAGTTAAACTACTATTAATACTATAAACCGGCTATTTAGGATTGTATCCCTGCTGACTCAGACTACTTAGCTGAGGGTAACGTCACCTTCAAAAGAGGGGCCTACCATAATTTGCATTAATAACTTAATTAATTATCTTTCAATAATCCGACCCTTTAGGATTGTATCCTTGCTAACTCAAACTACTGGGTTGAGGGTAACGTCACCTCCAAAAGAGGGGCCTACTACAATAACTAAGATAATCTCTTAAATAAGTGCAAAAGTGCGGAAATAATCAAAGGTTACACTATACACGAGTCGGAACCAAGTGATTCATCTTGTCTATCTGTTCTTCTTTTATTTTTATTTTTCAGCATTTTAGTTAATTTTCATTTTCTTAGTTTAAAACCTTTTTCTAAACTTTTGATTTGATTAGACGTTGAGGATAAACCGGTACTAAAAGCTCTTGTGTCCTTGGACGACCTCGGTATCTTGACAACACTATACTACGCTCACGATGGGTGCACTTGCCCATATGTGTGTTTAGTGTTAGTAAATATCGTGTTTTATAAATTTAAAACTTGGCTAAAAAAGTGTAAAAGGGCTTAAAATATACTTAAACCTACATATACACCTAACGGACATCAAGTTTTTGGCGCCGCTGCCGGGGACACAAGGATTTTAAGAAAGCTTAAAATCGACGGCCTAATCAGTTTTTCAAAACCTTTTTAAAACGCGCACACATTTTTCTGATTTTAGTTTAGTTTTGCATTTACAGTAACCTGAACACGGGCCGTGCTCACTGAACACGGGGCCGTGCTGCACATTTTCATAAATCACCCAGTAACAGTAGCTTGAACACGGACATGCTCACTGAACACGCCCCGTGCTTGTCACACCCCAAATTTCCACGTGTCACTGGTGGGCCCGGTAGGGGAGTAACGTGACGTGGTTGGCAACATCATAGTCAAACAACACAATATTTAAATGCACAGCGGAAGCAAAAGGATAATTATATTACAATCCGTAATAGTGTAACATCAAAGTATTACAACGGAAATAAAGGATCCACAGGCGGATCGCAAATAAAATAACATGGTTCAACAGACTTTAGGCATCTAAGCTTGCGAGACTCATTATTGATGCTAGGAGTAGCCAGCCAATTCCAATTAGTACCTGCACTTAGCCTTTTTGGAAAATACGTCAGTTTACACTGGTAAATACAATCAACTGACTCATTTTGAAAGGGTTTAAGAAAATGTTTGTTTTGAATGCACATGGCACAAATAATATTTTATAACTTGGGATAATTATTTAAATATATAATACTTGTATGGATTTACATGTTCCTTATGCGTTCAGTAGCCCGGGTCGAGCCGGGTTAAAGATTAATTGACACACCACTATAATTATGAGACACCAACAGGTGTACGCCTACACCTGAGTGCTGAGGTCGTGGCCATTCGTAGAATGATGCCAGGGATATCTGGGACAACGGTCATTAACCCCCCAAAGGCTTTAAGTAAACAAAACAATGTTAAACGAGACGTCTCAATACTTTCATTATCATACATTCAATCAAAGATTCAACGTCCCGACCAAGCGGTATTTTATATACCGTACCCCAAGCCCGTATAGGGAAAATAAGTTAAAAGTATTTACCTGAGCTTAAATATAAATTCAATCCCAGCCGTATCAAATCAGCAAGTACAGATAGCTTTTACTGAGCTCCTAAATCTGGAACGAAGGTTTTTAATAACCTATTAGAATCCTAACGGGTCTTTAATTAAGCCTACGCTTAGACCGATTAGTTTTAAAGATACGGTTCGTACGCACGATTAAGCGAAGACCGGATAGAATGTGATTTAGACCCGACAAGTTTGAAGACTTGCTTAATATGGGTATATGATACACATTCTGGATTTTGAGACAAAACCGATAAGGTTTGACCCGTTTCGGCTAATTTATGTAAACTAGTTACATAAACCGAACCGAACGCGCATGAAGCGTAACGGGTATCCGTAAGAGTCCTAAACAGGTTTCCTAAGTTAACATGCTTCAAATATGTTGTGACATCAGTAGGATGTCTTTCGTTATGCCCGAAATGAATTTAAACACAAACTATGCCCCGTAGGGGTAGTTTGGTCATTTTAAAGTTTGTAAAAGCGCTTAGATGTTTAACTGAGTTACAGGTCTGATGTAAACAGCAAACATACTCAATTTGATGAGTTATAACAGTAGACTAAAGCATATATGTGAGATTTATTATCTTTAACCAAACTATGCCCCGTAGGGGTATTTTGGTAATTTCACATAAGCCGAAAAGCTCAAAAACGAAGTCTGAGTTAATCAACCCTTGCTTACTGTTAAAATATCATAATTTGCCTCATATATCAGTAGGTATCAACCCGGGTATGTCTAATATGATTTTAAGACATACTATGCGTTAAAAACGCTAATTATGGCGATTAAAGGCCATTTCCGGGTTCGATACTTAAATCTGATATTTTTATATTTCCAGAAGGCTTAAAATAATTTATTTAACATATGTGATCAGTAGCAAAAGGTTTGGAGTCGTTTAGATAAGTAAAACTCATTTTATGGCCCGTAAGGGCAAAACCGACAATTTCCGAATTAAGCCTGCGACTACGAGTTATGCTCAGCCTAAAATTTATTAAAAATCTTTAAAAATCCTAAAATAATATTTTATATCAGTGGGTAAAAGATTTGATACCAAAAAGTATGTTTAACTAGGCTATATGCTAAGTACGCCATTATGTTAACATAAAGCATTAGTTTTGCGATAATGAGCATAACTCTTAATCTACAAGTCGAACTGATGTCAAACTTTGCATGCAAGTCTATATATCAGTATTTGAGGTTTCTACACTTTTACATTTTCATCAATCACGTTTTAAGATAAAAAGGCATAACGGTCAACATATGAGCGATTAACGGAACTTGCATATTAATTGGATAATCAACGAAACAAGTACAGAGGCTTATACTATCATGCAACCTAACCCTAATGAAGCACTAAGGCATTTCCGAATCAAACTAAAACGGGTCAGAACTGAAGTCAAAGCAAAAGTCAAGGTTGTGCGCCTTTCGATTCCGAACCGGGTTTAAACAGAAATTTGTCGAGTCGGGCAAGCGTAGACAAGTTTTTATACTTATTACCATGTTATATTAAGGTTAAAACAGGTTACACTCCTCTCGGATCATTAATCGTGCATTAAATCATATTTTGTATTTCTGTTGACTTTTTCGGTCAACGTTTGACCCGACAAACGACCTAGTTAGGTCTGGATTCGGTACGTGCCCTTATAAGGGTTTAATACCCACATAATTACCTACCTAACGGTACTCTTAATTTGACATACGACTGAGCTATCATTAATTAAACCCGAAGTCAACCGTAAGTTACGATATATTGACTTTCAAGCTAATTACTAAGCTAGAATTAATTTAGAAAGGTTAGGCAACTTACCAAGTGTTTAATGATGACTAGAGGGGCCTTGTAATCAGCTTGAAAGCTCCCCAATTGATCAGACTTGAATTGAGGAAAGAATGATCATGGAGGCCTTTATATAATGGTTGTAAACACCACAAAAGATTGACATCTAGGCCTATAACTAACCATGAGTTGTTTACAAGTGTCCCTAGTACTCTAAAACATTTTTAGGGGTCGTCCAAGATTGAGAAAAACCAGCAGAATCGGTCAGAATCGCGCAGAACTGGCTGCTGTGGGTTTTCTGTTGCTGGCACCTGCTTTACGGACCGTAAGGTCCCCATGCTTACGGTCCGTAAGCTTGACATCAGGGACCAGAATTGCTTGTTTGTTGGTGTATCGAAAGGGCAACCTTATTTCTGACTTTAGGGACCTCAATTATCAACTAAGGACCTCCAAGAAGTGCTCTTAACAGTTACATACCCCACCATCTAGATATGTTTCTTTGAATTCAAATTAAAGTCCCGAAAACAAGATCTATCATTCATTTCTTCGCGATATCCTATCATGCTTTACGTATTAACACGTATTAACAATGATTCACTGATTTTAGGGAATCATAGATGTGTAACATATTAAATCGGGTCTTGGGATTTATAATGGAGGTGTTCAGAGGTAACAATTAACATGACGCCTCTTTTCAAATCTTCCCGACACATCTTTAATAATCCGGTTTTATGACGACACGTGTCATTTATGACACGTGTTATTTATTTTATTACACGCGAATTTTCGAGGTGTTACATCCTCACCCCCTTAAAAGAAATCTCGGCCCGAGATTTACCGAAATTAAGGAAGTAGTCTCTGCCTAATGATGGCAACTTACAGTTGGTTAGGAATTTGTATGATCTTATTTGTTGATTCCAATGCAACTTTCAGATCCTTAATATTGGACTTACCAATCTATTGTCCTAACAACAGATGTTTAACATTTCACCTATACCAGGTCTCCAAAGGAGTGGCCTTAATACTTACATATCAATTATTAAAGAAAAGCTTATCTTAAGGTGGTCATTCCAACCATTACTTAACTAATATTAGGGAATAGCTAATCCTTGCCGTTAGTCGAACAATTCGACTATTCTGGGCAGCTGATGGCAAGTTCTTAATCGTTGTCTAAGTAGGGTTGCGGTAACAATGCATAAGCAAAAATGAACCGTCTTTCTTACCCAACCATGCCAAACTCTTAGAATATCGAGTTAGGATATATGAATCTATATCTTAAAATTTTCTTAATCAGGCTTTCGGTTGTTCCATATTAAACATGGAGTTCTTACAACACTCTAACCCAAAGCGGGATGTTAATCGTAACTCTACCTGCCTCTAGAGAGGTAAACAGGGTAAACTTAGAAGAAGATAATCAAGGTACAAGGAGGTTACAGAGATTTCCATATCTCAGGCTCCAGTTCACTCATCAACGCTTGTGTCTAATAAGTGACACATTCATGTTATGAGTCTACATATTCCTTTACCGAGGAACATTTATTTGGATAGTTCTATTTCGGATATCTCCTTTGAATACTATTAGTCGACTTTAGTACAATATGATCATTGGGATATCTTAGGGGTTCCATGTATTAAACCTCCATGCTGATCAGACATGGAAATAATCTATGGGACACACTAGGATACGCCAATCCTCATATGACACTTTTATCAAACATAGTTTGGCATTTGCAGGCGATAGAAAACAATGAGAAAGTAATTAAAATAATATACGTTGTCGTACTCTATGCAAAGAAAGAGTGCTCTCAGATTTTCGGAAAGATTCCTTGCCGATACATGAAGGATCGGTTACCAAGGTTTCCTTGGTAATTTATACCTTGTGGATGATAAAAAAAATTTTGCTAAGTTCATGGTTCATGAATATTTATTATTGCCTGTATTAAATCAGGACACTTAGCAGAATTTATCATTGGTAAATGATAAGGAAGTTTATAGTACAAGTGCTTATATTAAATTAGAATGGAGATTTTCACAAACTAGGCACCTAGCTCAGTTGGCTAGGCGCGCGAAAGGGTGCGGCCGGCCTAGACCCAGGTTCGATTCCGGGGACGGCCTGTTCCACCATTTTTTTTTTTTTTAATATTAATTACTCGTACGAATACGTGTAATTATGAGAGTGGTCTCATACGGAGTCTTAATAATTAATTGCTTCTTAACACTCACAATATGGCTTGATTTTGAAGGCAACCAAACCTTTCCTATTACTATATAAAGTCCTCTTATTAACGCAACAAGGATAGCGGAGATGAGTAATTCCTAATGGATATTAAATATCCATTTAATATTGCTGCAGTAGTCTCGGAGGTATTATCGGTCAATTTTACTTCATATATAATGCTTAGAGCTTTAACAGGCAGATTTTATGATTTACTATATCTATTGTCTTCTAGAGACTTATCTGAACCTGAATTAATTAATACTCTATCATGAGCGTTATTGGTAAAGAAAGTACCTGTTATGACATTGTTATCCTGAACAGTCTCTTGAACATCCTTTTGAGAGTTTCCAGCTTTGGTCTTCTTAGCCTCTCCGGGCTTCTTGGTCCTATTAGGGCAATTAGTTTTTATGTGCCCTATTTCATTGCAACCATAGCAGGTTGCGTCCTTTATGTCTTGGCACTCCAAAGTCTTGTGCCCTTCCTTACTACAAATCCCACAAGGCCTTGCTCGTGACTTCAAGGTGCGTTTCCCTCTAGTCGCCTTCTTTGGGCAGCGGGTCTTAATGTGCCCTTTTTCGCCACAACCATGACAGGTCGCATCTCCCAACCTCTTGCAATCCAAGGTCTTATGCTCCTTGGACTTACAGATTCCACAGGGTAGAGGCTGAGATTCATATCTGCATTTCCCGAGGTGGTACTTCCTACAGGTTTTGCATCTGGTCTTTTCACTTGACTGCTGTTTGCCCTGCAATTCCTTGCATTCATGGGTCTTGTGATTTATCTCTTTACAGATGGCACATCCCATGATCCGTTCATATATACATTTACTGAAGTGCCTCTTTTTCCCGCAATTCTTACATTCGGGTTTAGCCTCCTTTGGCTTGGACTGAATATAGTTTGAACCGGTCTTACCCCTCTTACAACCTTGAATTGGGATATCATTGCCCTTTCGTTTGTGATCCCTCAGCACGCGATCCACAACGTTATTTATGGCCGTATTTAACATAGCCTGTAACTCGGTTCTTGTTAAGTTCAGTCTTACTTCATCACTCTGATCAACTGAACGATTTTGGGCTTCTGAGGAGTCAGCCATGGTGAAGCTTTGAAGGCTACAAACCAAGTAGTAATAATTGGCTTAATTATAGTGAATTGTCGAATTTGATGATTAAATAGCCATGGTACAAATAAACCATATAGGCGAATAGATAGTATTTAAATTGTTTGATTATGTTTTGCCTAGGTTTTTAAATAAACAATCTTTGGCGTGTAAACATAATATAATCCTTCATATTTATTAGACAGGGGACATAAAATCACGACTGTCAATGTCGTACTGACATTTTATATAGCACAAGAGCTTGTTCCCAAGGACTCTTGATAGCACAAGGCCTTGTCACTTAGGGAAAAATCTAAAACATAAACGATGATTCCTTTGGGTCGGAAAATTTCATAGTTCATCGTTTTGACAAGAATTTATGAAATAAAACTATCTTTTCATGTATACACCTTTGCCCGTAGGTATATATCCCAAATGGATGTTTTTGATGCTTACATCATGTTCGACGTTTACTAGCCATGATTCCTATTGATCACTTACGCTAACTAAGGGATTTGGAAAATTCCTAATATAAGGATGACAAGTGTGATTTTATCGCATCACGGTTGTCGGGAGTGTTAACACATTTTCAGGTGTTAACAAGGATCTGAATCTCTTTTTAGACATGTTTTACCATCTTAGCTAGGTCTTCAATGATATTCAAGCTAGGTCACCTTTTAAGATTCTCTTTTAATATCTATATTGGCAGGAAAGGAATGATATTTATTTTATTCAGGATTTTTATCATGAATCCTAATTTATAAGTTAGTAATAGCACAAATGGCCTAGTCGCGTAGACAAGTTTAATTTATAAACCATGATTTCAGAGAATCAAAGCATGAAGGTATTGCTGGCACAACAGGCCTAGTCACAAGGACATTTATAATTATAAGCTATGATTTCAGAGAATCAAAGCATGAAGGTTTGAACCTAGTTCATTACCTTTATCTGACAGGGAGTCATCACTACCACTGCCTTTTGGTTCATATGGAAATGAACAGGGTCTGTAGGCGCTATATTACCACGTATGGGCAAAATGTGATCATCTCAAGTGATGATCTAAACCCATGATTCAGAGATCATTACATTGGGTTAGGAATCTTTTGAAGAATCCATTAATAAGAATGACGTGTGTGATTTTAATGAATCACGTCTGACAGGAGTGTTAACATATTTACAGATGTTAACAGAGATTCGAATCTTTTAAACAGGTCTTACCATCATGGCCCGGCCTTAAAATGACCCGAAGGCTAGGTTTCACTCTTAAGATTCTTATTAATATTTAACGCAGAACAATCCTAAATTGAGGTGTTAAATATGGATCTGAATCTAATTATGGAACTACCATCTTTGCTCTGCCTCAAAATATTGCGTGGCTAGGTCTCATCCTTTTTAGATTTTTGCCATTTTATATAAAGGTAGATCTTATAAAAGGAATGTCTGAATGAAAATTTAAAGTTAATTATTCCACTAAAAATACAGATGTGCCCTAGACGGGATTTGAAAGGAACAGTGTTGTCCTCGAAGGAACTGAAAGGTAATTATGCCCTTATAAGGACTATTAAGGAAACGATTTTTAGCAAAAGAAGTTTCTTCTTCATTTTATTTCTGAATGCCTTCTCCTTGGTTGCATGTTTCGTCCTAGCCGTTGTACGAAGGTCAGCAAATCACGGCTCCTGGTGTGGAGAATTATTATTACGGCTTCTTCGCTTGGCGACGTATTCAAATATATAAAAATTTGGAAGCAGAAATTCCAGATAAGGATTTAGAATATTCCTATGTTAAGTCTAGACTCAGAAGGTCAAGGAATGTGCTAATGTGTCATTGAGATTAAACACAAAAAGATAGTGTTTAATTCACTCAATGTTGGCTCTGATACCAACCTGTCACACCCCAAATTTCCACGTGTCACTGGTGGGCCCGGTAGGGGAGTAACGTGACGTGGTTGGCAACATCATAGTCAAACAACACAATATTTAAATGCACAGCGGAAGCAAAAGGATAATTATATTACAATCCGTAATAGTGTAACATCAAAGTATTACAACGGAAATAAAGGATCCACAGGCGGATCGCAAATAAAATAACATGGTTCAACAGACTTTAGGCATCTAAGCTTGCGAGACTCATTATTGATGCTAGGAGTAGCCAGCCAATTCCAATTAGTACCTGCACTTAGCCTTTTTGGAAAATACGTCAGTTTACACTGGTAAATACAATCAACTGACTCATTTTGAAAGGGTTTAAGAAAATGTTTGTTTTGAATGCACATGGCACAAATAATATTTTATAACTTGGGATAATTATTTAAATATATAATACTTGTATGGATTTACATGTTCCTTATGCGTTCAGTAGCCCGGGTCGAGCCGGGTTAAAGATTAATTGACACACCACTATAATTATGAGACACCAACAGGTGTACGCCTACACCTGAGTGCTGAGGTCGTGGCCATTCGTAGAATGATGCCAGGGATATCCGGGACAACGGTCATTAACCCCCCAAAGGCTTTAAGTAAACAAAATAATGTTAAACGAGACGTCTCAATACTTTCATTATCATACATTCAATCAAAGATTCAACGTCCCGACCAAGCGGTATTTTATATACCGTACCCCAAGCCCGTATAGGGAAAATAAGTTAAAAGTATTTACCTGAGCTTAAATATAAATTCAATCCCAGCCGTATCAAATCAGCAAGTACAGATAGCTTTTACTGAGCTCCTAAATCTGGAACGAAGGTTTTTAATAACCTATTAGAATCCTAACGGGTCTTTAATTAAGCCTACGCTTAGACCGATTAGTTTTAAAGATACGGTTCGTACGCACGATTAAGCGAAGACCGGATAGAATGTGATTTAGACCCGACAAGTTTAAAGACTTGCTTAATATGGGTATATGATACACATTCTGGATTTTGAGACAAAACCGATAAGGTTTGACCCGTTTCGGCTAATTTATGTAAACTAGTTACATAAACCGAACCGAACGCGCATGAAGCGTAACGGGTATCCGTAAGAGTCCTAAACAGGTTTCCTAAGTTAACATGCTTCAAATATGTTGTGACATCAGTAGGATGTCTTTCGTTATGCCCGAAATGAATTTAAACACAAACTATGCCCCGTAGGGGTAGTTTGGTCATTTTAAAGTTTGTAAAAGCGCTTAGATGTTTAACTGAGTTACAGGTCTGATGTAAACAGCAAACATACTCAATTTGATGAGTTATAACAGTAGACTAAAGCATATATGTGAGATTTATTATCTTTAACCAAACTATGCCCCGTAGGGGTATTTTGGTAATTTCACATAAGCCGAAAAGCTCAAAAACGAAGTCTGAGTTAATCAACCCTTGCTTACTGTTAAAATATCATAATTTTCCTCATATATCAGTAGGTATCAACCCGGGTATGTCTAATATGATTTTAAGACATACTATGCGTTAAAAACGCTAATTATGGCGATTAAAGGCCATTTCCGGGTTCGATACTTAAATCTGATATTTTTATATTTCCAGAAGGCTTAAAATAATTTATTTAACATATGTGATCAGTAGCAAAAGGTTTGGAGTCATTTAGATAAGTAAAACTCATTTTATGGCCCGTAAGGGCAAAACCGACAATTTCCGAATTAAGCCTGCGACTACGAGTTATGCTCAGCCTAAAATTTATTAAAAATCTTTAAAAATCCTAAAATAATATTTTATATCAGTGGGTAAAAGATTTGATACCAAAAAGTATGTTTAACTAGGCTATATGCTAAGTACGCCATTATGTTAACATAAAGCATTAGTTTTGCGATAATGAGCATAACTCTTAATCTACAAGTCGAACCGATGTCAAACTTTGCATGCAAGTCTATATATCAGTATTTGAGGTTTCTACACTTTTACATTTTCATCAATCACGTTTTAAGATAAAAAGGCATAACGGTCAACATATGAGCGATTAACGGAACTTGCATATTAATTGGATAATCAACGAAACAAGTACAGAGGCTTATACTATCATGCAACCTAACCCTAATGAAGCACTAAGGCATTTCCGAATCAAACTAAAACGGGTCAGAACTGAAGTCAAAGCAAAAGTCAAGGTTGTGCGCCTTTCGATTCCGAACCGGGTTTAAACAGAAATTTGTCGAGTCGGGCAAGCGTAGACAAGTTTTTATACTTATTACCATGTTATATTAAGGTTAAAACAGGTTACACTCCTCTCGGATCATTAATCGTGCATTAAATCATATTTTGTATTTCTGTTGACTTTTTCGGTCAACGTTTGACCCGACAAACGACCTAGTTAGGTCTGGATTCGGTACGTGCCCTTATAAGGGTTTAATACCCACATAATTACCTACCTAACGGTACTCTTAATTTGACATACGACTGAGCTATCATTAATTAAACCCGAAGTCAACCGTAAGTTACGATATATTGACTTTCAAGCTAATTACTAAGCTAGAATTAATTTAGAAAGGTTAGGCAACTTACCAAGTGTTTAATGATGACTAGAGGGGCCTTGTAATCAGCTTGAAAGCTCCCCAATTGATCAGACTTGAATTGAGGAAAGAATGATCATGGAGGCCTTTATATAATGGTTGTAAACACCACAAAAGATTGACATCTAGGCCTATAACTAACCATGAGTTGTTTACAAGTGTCCCTAGTACTCTAAAACATTTTTAGGGGTCGTCCAAGATTGAGAAAAACCAGCAGAATCGGTCAGAATCGCGCAGAACTGGCTGCTGTGGGTTTTCTGTTGCTGGCACCTGCTTTACGAACCGTAAGGTCCCCATGCTTACGGTCCGTAAGCTTGACATCAGGGACCAGAATTGCTTGTTTGTTGGTGTATCGAAAGGGCAACCTTATTTCTGACTTTAGGGACCTCAATTATCAACTAAGGACCTCCAAGAAGTGCTCTTAACAGTTACATACCCTACCATCTAGATATGTTTCTTTGAATTCAAATTAAAGTCCCGAAAACAAGATCTATCATTCATTTCTTCACGATATCCTATCATGCTTTACGTATTAACACGTATTAACAATGATTCACTGATTTTAGGGAATCATAGATGTGTAACATATTAAATCGGGTCTTGGGATTTATAATGGAGGTGTTCAGAGGTAACAATTAACATGACGCCTCTTTTCAAATCTTCCCGACACATCTTTAATAATCCGGTTTTATGACGACACGTGTCATTTATGACACGTGTTATTTATTTTATTACACGCGAATTTTCGAGGTGTTACAGTGCTCAACGAAATCAGTAAATTTAATTAAACGCCCAGATACAGACCCTGAACACGGGGCCGTGCCCACTGAACACGGGGCCGTGTCCAGACTCTATTTCCGTTTTTATTTTTGTTTTCTGATCTTGAGACTCTTTTGTGGTCTGCTGAGTGATTCTAATGGATCAATACTCAGGAGGTTACAACTACACCTATGAGGAGGATGATTATAGGAGTAACTATTGCACCAATTGTAGTAATCCGCACTCGGTTCAATATAATCACTCATATCAACCATCCAATTCATACACCTACGATGAGGAGCCCAGGTATGAGCCATCACCTTCATACACATCATATGAAGACCAAAGGTATGAACCTCCTCCCTCATACTCATATTTTGATGAACCAAGGTATGAGCCTTCATACTCATACTTTGAGGAACCAAGATATGAGCCACCACCTTCGTATGCTTACTATGAGGCACCATGGCGTGAACAACCTACCTCGTATGAGTATTATGAAGAACAAAATTACGACCCTTATCCATCATATGCTTACAATGAAGAACAATGGTATGAACCATCTACTTCACATGGATATTATGAGGAACAAAGGATCGAACAACCGGATTCAAGCTTTGAAAATCCTGATCCTTTTTCTATAACCGAAGTGACCGATAGGATATTAGAACACCTTAGAGTTATCGATCGCTATATAAAAGAATCTCGCGCAAGGGAAGAGGAGTCCCGTGCAAGAGAACAATTAAATAAAGAAGAGATAACCGAAAGTGTAAAAATGGAAGAACAAATAAGTGAAGAACCGACACATGAGTTAAACAACAAAAAAGGTGAGTCCGACAACGTTAAAATTCAAGAAGAGTCTAATTTTGAAGAAATTAATCTCTTGTCACCTTCTTTTGAAAATCATTGTTTAGTTCCCACTCATGCTAAGTTTTTAAAAGAGTTAAACACTAACACAAAAATTGAGGAAACGGTAAGTGTTAGGTTAACTATTGATCAAACCTCGCTAATAAAAGAAGACCCATTTGAAATTAACATTACACCGGTTCCATGTTTCTTTCAAAATTCGTTTATTAGTAATGTCACAATTGATAAAGATCTTTGTGTTAACATAATGCCTAACTACATTTTCGAAAAATTAAGTATTAGTGATTTTTCTCCACTTCAAATACCCATTTTTCTATCCAATCGGAAAGTAATAAAATCAATCGGTATAGGTGAGGATGTCTTGGTTCAAACAAACCAAATGGTAGTTCCCACCGACTTTGTCATCCTCGATGACGCTCCTCTAGTGTTGGGACGACCATTTGTAAAAACTCACGAAGCTTTGAAAAACCGGAAGTACAACAATCTACCTCTCCAATTAGGGGCATTTAAAAGAAGTGTCGATCTTGAGCGGTCAATGAAATATCCATTCGGCAACAATGACCCCCTAATTGAAGATGAAGATGAACCACACGATACAAGTGAAAAGATTGACCACTTTGTTGAAGAAGAGGTCGCCATAGAGCAAACTTTTAAAGTTCTTGATAAAAATGAGCAACCAAATAAGGAGTCTCCTAAAGACCCACCACTTGAGCTCAAAGAACTTCCAAAAGGTTTGGATTATGCTTTTCTAGACAAAGATGGTAATTTACCTGTAATTATTTCGTCTAAATTAGATAACTTAGAAAAAGAAAAATTAATTAGTCTTTTGAAAAAACATAAAAACGCGACCGCTTGGAAACTTGTAGACATCAAAGGAATAAGTCCTTCCATGTGCACGCACAAAATTTTAATGAATGATGACTACAAATCGGTAATACAACCACAACGTCGAGTAAATCCAAATGTTCAAGAAGTGGTTAAAAACGAAGTCATCAAATTACTTGACGCCGGACTTATCTATCCTATCTCCGATAGTCCTTGGGTAAGTCCCATCCAAGTAGTTCCAAAGAAAGGAGGTATGACGGTAATAACTAATGAAAAGAATGAACTAATACCAACAAGAACCATCACAGGATGGAGAGTATGTATAGATTATAGACGATTAAATGAAGCAACAAGAAAAGATCACTTTCCTTTACCCTTCATTGATCAAATGTTAGAAAGATTATCCGGTCATAAATTTTACTGTTTCTTGGATGCTTTTTCAGGTTACTTTCAAATCCCGATAGCACCCGAAGACCAAGAAAAGACAACTTTCACATGTCCCTATGGAACTTTTGCTTATCGACGCATGCCGTTTGGTCTATGTAATGCCCCCGCAACATTCCAACGTTGCATGGTAGCCATTTTCCATGACATGATAGAAAAAACAATGGAAGTCTTCATGGACGACTTTTCTATCTTTGGGGGTTCATACGACCAATGCCTCGATAACCTTGAACGAATGCTATCCCGATGTGAGGAAACTAACCTCGCCCTTAACTGGGAAAAATGCCATTTCATGGTAACGGAGGGAATAGTACTCAGTCATAAAATCTCAAGCGAAGGAATGGAGGTGGATCGAGCCAAGATTGACACCATTTCTAGATTACCACCTCCATCCTCCCTTAGAGCTATCAGAAGTTTCCTAGGGCATGCCGGATTTTATAGGCGGTTTATCAAGGACTTTTCTAAAATTTCTAGGCCTCTAACAAAATTACTTGAAAAAGATGCTCCTTTCATCTTTGACAAGGATTGCAATCAAGCATTTCTAACCCTAAATGAAATGTTAGTCAATGCACCTATCATGATAGCGCCTGATTGGAAATTTCCTTTCGAAATCATGTGTGATGCAAGTGACTTTGCAATTGGAGCTGTCCTGGGACAAAGAAAAGAAAATCATTTCCACCCAATTTATTATGCTAGTAAAACACTCAATGATGCACAAGAAAATTACATAACAACTGAAAAAGAATTACTAGCTGTGGTATTTGCTTTTGATAAATTTCGTTCTTATCTTGTTCTTTCTAAAACTATAGTCTATACAGATCATGCAGCCATTCGATATCTCTTCAAAAAGCAGGATGCAAAACCACGTTTTATTCGGTGGATTCTACTCCTCCAAGAATTTGATATTGAGATCAAAGACAAAAGAGGAGCAGAAAATACCGCAGCAGATCATCTTTCGCGCTTAGAAGACCCAGCTTTAGAGGCAACCAGGGACGAACAAATTAATGAAAAATTTCCAACGGAGTCCCTAGAAATGGTGGAATACAAAGAAGAACCATGGTACGCCGACTATGCTAACTACCTAGCTAGCGGTATAGTCGCTAAGGGTTGGCCACATCATCAAAGAAAAAAAATCTTTGCCAATGTGAAACACTATTTTTGGGAAGATCCATATCTTTTCAAAATGTGTGCCGACCAACTCATCCGATGATGCGTCCATGGTAGCGAAGCACGAAGAATTCTCCGCCATTGTCATGAAGGTCCATACGGAGGGCGTCATGGTGCCTCAAGTACCGCACGAAAGGTATTTGATTCGGGATTTTATTGGCCGACCATTTACAAAGACGCCCAAAGTCTTGTCAAGACCTGTGATGCTTGCCAAAGAACAGGTAATATTTCTTCCAAAAACGAAATGCCACAAAATGGCATTCTTGTTTGTGAAATTTTTTATGTATGGGGACTCGACTTTATGGGACCATTCCCACCATCAAAAGGAAACAAATATATACTTGTGGCAGTAGACTACCTGTCTAAATGGGCCGATGCCGAGGCACTTCCAACAAATGATGGAAGAGTCATGGTAAGATTTCTGAAAAAATTATTCTCTCGTTTTGGCACACCTAAAGCATTAATAAGTGATAGAGGTACCCATTTTTGCAATCATCAACTTGAAAATTTTTTAACAAGATATGGGGTCTATCACCGGGTCTCAACAGCGTATCACCCTCAAACAAACGGACAAGCCGAAGTGACCAATAGAGGTTTAAAGCGAATACTCGAAAAAACCGTAGGGTTGAATATAAAGGAATGGGCCGATAAATTAGATGATGCTTTATGGGCTTTTCGAACTGCTTATAAAACAACAATAGGTACAACCCCATATAAGCTAGTCTATGGAAAAAGTTGTCACTTAACAGTAGAAATTGCACACAAAGCCTACTGGGCAATTAAAAATGTAAACTTAGATTTAGAATTTGCTGGTAAAAATCGATTTTGTCAATTAAATGAATTAGACGAGCTTAGGAATTATGCATACTCAAACTCCGAAATTTATAAGGAAAGAATGAAAAATTTGCATGATAAACATATTAAACCTAATGAATTTCGAGTAGGAGATCTAGTTCTTTTGTTTAATTCACGACTTCGATTATTTCCTGGAAAATTAAAGTCTAGGTGGTCAGGACCTTTTTCCATCACCCATATTTTCCCACACGAGGCAATAGAAATTAAATCTCGGAATGGACCCCCATTCAAAGTCAATGGCCAACGGCTGAAATTCTATCAAGGATTCATTGAGGATGAAGAGGAGGAGATCTCGCTTCAAACGATTGAAGAATGAAAGCATCATCATCATACCTGGTAAGTTATGAACGATAAGGACGACATCTAAATCGGTAAGTCTTCTAACCAAACTTTTTGGGAAACAACGGGCACTCACACGAGCACTAAAAAAATTTCAAAACTTTGCTCGGCACGAGGCCGTGTCCGCTGGACACGGGGCCGTGTCCGCGCTGCAGTCGGGATAAAACCCCTTTTTCATAACAGTTACTTCATTCCACACGCCCCGTTTCCCCGAAAACACTCTGGTTCCTGGCGATTTTCCGCAGATTTTCAACGTCTCCTATCATTTTAACAACATAAAGGTATGATTCTATCACTATTCTTAGTTAGATTAGTTACTTGCATGTAGTTAAAACACCAAAAATTTGGGGGAAAATCTAGGGTTCTTGAAGTTCATCCGGATCGAACCTCAAATTTTTGTTTAGATCTGTTAGCATTTAGTTAGATTAGTGTTATGGGAAGTAAATCCACTTGTATTGTTCATATATTAGCCTGATTTCTCACAAAAACCACAAACCCTTGTTTTTGAACAAAAAAAAAGAGATAAAATTGATAGGGTAAACGGGTTGTTTTGGGAAAACGGCACTTGGGGTCTCATTTTCGGGGGAAACCGCACCTATTGGACCAAAAATTTTTAAGTTTTCGAAACCGGGTCGAAAAATGGAATTTTTGTGTAACAGACGCCTGGACACTGGGTCGTGTCCACTGAACACGGGGTCGTGTCCAGCCCCCTGTTTGCGTTTTGTCTGAAAATCCTAATGTTTCGTGCTAACTTTTGGTGTATTCTTTCAGATGGCAAGGAAGTTCACAAGGTTTAACGCAAATGAGCTCGATGCGAGCGCTAGATACGAAGTACTTCAAACAAGGCCGGAGGAATACCCGAGGCAGGCATGCACGGATTTGTTAACATTGGTGAACCAACTCGACCGCTTCAACAACCTTGTCACAAGACCTCTAAGAGTCGCTTTACAACTCGACTCCGTTCCGTCCACGAATGCACTTTGGAATTCTATAGCACCTTCACATTCAACTCAAGGTGCGACCCATTCGACAATGATGGGGTAGCATTCCGATGTGGCGAAACTAGGTATTCGATCTCTATGGCATAATTTGGGTCAATTGTCGGGTTGTACACGGAAGAAGATGCGGGAAACGAGGAAAATACTGGAGGGATGCGAGAGATAGACGAAAACGATCGCCAAGCCGCGTGGGCTCAGATTGGTGAAGGGTAATACAATCCGAGCAGCACGAAGAGCACGAAGAGCACGAAGTTGAGAGATCCGCTCTACCGGTACATCCATAGGCTCCTCGGCTATTCTCTTAGTCAAAGGCATGATAGCGGCGGCGTCGTTGGGTTAAGATATCTTGTTGTCCTCCACTGTATCCATAACCGCAGGCACCTCGATGTCCCTTTCCTCATGCTCTGAAACATGCATCTGAACCGCCTTGGTTCTGCACCAACCCCTATCTTCTTTAGGGGATGGGTGTACCGTATCTTCAAGCATTTCACCAACATACCTAGGTCATTGGGAAGGAGCCCATGGTCGGGTAGGGTAGATATACACATCTGCCGCTCAATGAACCTAATCTATGAAGCTGAAGACGGCAAGGTTAGCTTCCAAAGGATGCAAGGGCATGCATGGAACCTGCAAGAAGCACTTGTCCTCCACGCTCCACAACATCATCAGTACCAATACCAGCCCCATGGTGATCCAGGGCAATCCTCCTCAGGAGGCGGTTTTCCTAACTTTCAAAGTTTACATGATTTGTTGCAGGAAAACCTCATGTGCACCAGGAACACCTACAATATGGCAAGCAACACGTACCATCGGGTTGGGGCGATCGAGAGAAACATATCCGATATCCAAGATGATATTGGAAATATCCGGGAGTATATGGCCGGGCATGGTGGAGATGATGATGATGAAGACGAGGACATGGATTAGGCGGGAGGAGCGGAGGAAGAAGCGGTTGGTTGGTGATTCCCCAGGTTAACCTTTTTCAATCTTGAACAATTTAAGGCCTGCGTGCCAAGTGTTGAACAATTTACTTTCCCTAACTTCTTTAATTTTCTACACTTATTTTCCTTTTTTCTTTTAACTTTGTTGACATGGATGATGAACTTGGTAGAATTAAGATGTTTGCTATGGTGTGGTATAGTGTTTATTGATTAAGCAGGTACATACGAGGCTTAGAGTACTAAGCATTAGTACTACTAAAGCCAGGACAGGAAAACCGAAGAAAGAAACCTGTTTTTCAACCTTGCAGACTGTCCACACGGGGCCGTGTCCAGCCGACACGCCCTCGTGCCCACTCCCCTGAAGCTGCTGTTTGTTCTAATTCTGCAGACTTTGACAGACACGGGGTCGTACCCAGCCAACACGCCCCCGTGTCCACCTTATGTAAGTTTTCGTTACCGGCACCTGAACACGGGGTCGTGCCCATCAGGCACGGGGCAATGTCCACCAGGCACGGGGTCGTGTCCAGCGCCAGTAACACAAAATTTTTGCTTTTTCACACCTTTTTACACATTCAACCAACCTAAAAATTTATTTTTGGGACACATTGAGGACAATGTGTAATTTAAGTGTGGGGGGGTGCTAAAACCTTGAATCTTGCAAGTCCTAAATACAAGCCTTACACAAAACTCTATTGGAACCGCTAATCACCCCAAATTTTTTTCAAAAATTTTCATTTTTTTTACTTGTCTAAGTTTAATTCGGGAATTTCAAGTTCTAAAAAGGTTATATTTTTACAAATTTACAACCGATAGCGTCGTGATAAAAAGAACCAACATAAGAAAATTATGAAAAGGCAGGACAAACTTAGTTAAAATTTGATTATATATACTTGATCACATAAAAACCCATTCTCACAAAAGTGAGTTTTGAGCCTTTATTGAGCATACAAATATATATCTTTAAATTAAATGCCCGTTTTTCGTTTCTTGTGTGAATAGCCGCTTGGTTCCTACGACTCTAGAACTTGCCATGACGATACATTCCCGGTCCTTACCAACTTAAACCCGAGTAAGTAAATGATGGAGGCATTAGGACTAACCCTTTTTTTCTACACCATTATTTTTCTTTTTTTTACCACCTACCCAAAATCCCCCTAGTTAACCCCTTTGAGCCTAAACCTTTTCATTTCATAACCCAAACCAAACACCCTTTCACCCACCAAAACCTTTTTCATTTTTAACCCTTTGTTTTAGTAACTAGCTCGGTTTTTCATATGACTTTAAAAAAAAATATATATATAAATATGTGTGTGTTGATGATGAAGCAAAAGAAATTAAACAAACAAGTTTTTAATAGAAAATAACTTTGTTTGAATAATAGCTTCATCAAAATAAAAGTTACAAAAATAAAAAGTCTTTCGAAAACCGACGCTTGTTACGCTTTTTTGCCCTTTTATACTAACCACTAACCCAACCACATACCTTTAACCCAAGCCTAACCCTTCACCCAAAACTCTTCTTGATATTTACAAAGGTATAAAGTTAAAAAGGAGGAGGATTGAATGCTTGGCAAGCCTATGGTAGGAGTAAGTTCCATGCCGCTTGATGTGTGCAAAATGCAACATATAAATTACATCAATTGTGGCATAAAACTAACCTTTTTTAGTACTAATGTTGGAAAAGTGTGCTTTTGTCTTCCTTTTGTATTTTCAGGATTAAATGAGCTCAAATTAACAAAAGAAGCAAAAAGACATCAAAATCTAACATTAATACGAGAAAAGGAACAAGACGTGACATGCCCGACCCCACGACAGCATCTTCCCAAGCAAAACAAGAAGACAGAAGACTGAACACGCCTCGTGCTCAGCCAGCACGGGGGCGTGCCCAAGTGTCAGCAGAAAAGACAAAGTGGTAGAAGCTTCTATTGCCCACCACGGGGCCGTGCTCAGCGGACACGGGGCCGTGGTCAACTATAAGTTTCGCACAATCCAGGCAAATCTTCATAGTACAAAGATTCTTCTGCACACGGGGTCGTGGTCAGCGGACACGGGGGCGTGGTCAACTAATAAGACAAGCTGCATTAAATGAAGAAAGAGAAGGATGTGGACACGGGGCAGTGCCCACTGGACACGGGGCCATGCCCGAGCTTCTGTTCAGCCTATAAATAGAAGTGCTTGGCTCAAGCTCAAACCATCCCTTGGCACACCACCTCTCTCACACTTCACCCACCACCCACCACCACCATAACACCATCATCCACCACCATCATCCATTGTCCTTCATAGAGTGTGTGAGTCGTCTCGGGATCCAAGATTGATCGTAAGAGTTCTTGACAATCAAGGCCATGTTTACCTAAGTCTCTTACATCATTTAGTGAAGACAAGTGTCTAGTGTAATACTTTTTATTTCTAATCTTTTCGCACTTTTTATTTGGTTTTGTATTAATGACTTTAATAACTAGTTTCTTATGTTGAAGGTGATTCTTCCTTATCGTTTGACCGTGGTGTCTTGACATTATTTTACTGTCTATATAAAATAAAAGATTTTCACCATTCATATCTCCACGGTCTATATGGAGGTATGTTGGCTACCTGGTCGGGGGTTAAGGGAACGGTTTGGTAAGAGTCTTGCCATTGTTCAGCGTTTAGAGGTCCTGCAATGGACCTGGGTCAAATTTAGTAGGACCTCCTTCAATACTTAACGGTATTGGATGGCGGGGGTCCAAACTCTTTGATCCCCTCATAAGTTAAACTACTATTAATACTATAACCCGGGTATTTAGGACTGTATCCCTGCTGACTCAGACTACTTAGTCGAGGGTAACGTCACCTCCAAAAGAGGGGCCTACCATAATTTGCATTAATAACTTAATTAATTATCTTTCAATAATCTGACCCTTTAGGATTGTATCCTTGCTGACTCAAACTACTGGGTTGAGGGTAACGTCACCTTCAAAAGAGGGGCCTACTACAATAACTAAGATAATCTCTTAAATAAGTGCAAAAGTGCGGAAATAATCAAAGGTTACACTATACACGAGTCAGAACCAAGTGATTCAGCTTGTCTATCTGTTTTTCTTTTATTTTTATTTTTCAGCATTTTAATTAGTTTTTATTTTTCTTAGCTTAAAACATTTTTTCTACACTTTTTGATTTGATTAGACGTTGAGGATAAACCGGTACTAAAAGCACTTGTGTCCTTGGACGACGTCGGTATCTTACCAACACTATACTACGCCCACGATGGGTGCACTTGCCCATATGTGTGTTTAGTGTTAGTAAATTTCGTGTTTTATAAATTTAAAACTTGGCTAAAAAAGTGTTAAAGGGCTTAAAATATACACCTAATATATATAACACTTCACACGCATCACCGCTCTCGGGTGATTCACTAAAATACATCTTCGGCCGAGTGTTGAGTGATCCCCCGTGAGGTATGTGAACTTGTATATAAAGAGAATTTTAAAAGAGGCATGTTATGCCCTAATAAGTAATTTATCTTATGAAAAGTTTTAAATAAATCATGACGAATAGGATTGTAAATAAATAAAAATAAAACTTAATAAAGAATCTTGGAAATCCCGACACTCTATGACAAGCCCAAAAACCTTCTTTTCTACCCATTCCATTTGGGTGTGTAAAGCCACATTATAAAGAGTTTTGCTTGAGGACAAGCAAAGATTCAAGTGTGGGGGTATTTGATGTGTGCAAAATGCAACATATAAATTACATCAATTGTGGCATAAAACTAACCCTTTTTTAGTACTAATGTTGGAAAAAGTGTGCTTTTGTCTTCCTTTTGTATTTTCAGGATTAAATGAGCTCAAATTAACAAAGGAAGCAAAAAAGACATCAAAATCTAACATAAATACAAGAAAAGGAACAAACATGACATGCCCGACCCCATGACAGCACCTTCCCAAGCAAAACAAGAAGACAGAAGACTGAACACGCCCCGTGGTCAGCCAGCACGGGGGCATGCCCAAGTGTCAGCAGAAAAGACAAAGTGGTAGAAGCTTCTATTGCCCACCACGGGGCCGTGCTCAGCGGACACGGGGTCGTGGTCAACTATAAGATTCGCATAATCCAGGAAAATCTTCATAGTACAGATATGCTTCTGCACACGGGGTCGTGCTCAGCTGACACGGGGGCGTGGTCAACTAATAAAGACAAGCTGCATTAAATGAAGAAAGAGAGGATGTGGACACGGGGTCGTGCCCACTGGACACGGGGACGTGCCCGAGCTTCTGTTCAGCCTATAAATAGGAGTGTTTGGCTCAAGCTCAAACCATCCCTTGGCACACCACCTCTCTCACACTTCACCCACCACCCACCACCACCATAACACCATCATCCACCACCATCATCCATTGTCCATCATAGAGTGTGTGAGTCGTCTCGGGATCCAAGATTGATCGTAAGAGTTCTTGACAATCAAGGCCATGTTTGCCTAAGTCTCTTACATCACTTGGTGAAGACAAGTGTCTAGTGTAATACTTTTTATTTTCAATCTTTTCGCACTTTTTACTTGGTTTTGTATTAATGACTTTAATAACTAGTTTCTTATGTTGAAGGTGATTCTTCCTTATCGTTTGTCCGTGGTGTCTTGGCATTATTTTACTGTCTATAAAAAATAAAAGATTTTCACCATTCATATCTCCACGGTCTATATGGAGGTATGTTGGCCACCTGGTCTGGGGTTAAGGGAACGGTTTCGTAAGAGTCTTGCCGTTGTTCAGCGGTTAGAGATCCTGCAAGGGACCTGGGTCAAATTTAGTAGGACCTCCTTCAATGCTTAACGGTATTGGATGGCGGGGGTCCAAACTCTTTGATCCCCTCATAAGTTAAACTACTATTAATACTATAAACGGCTATTTAGGACTGTATCCCTGCTGACTCAGACTACTTAGCCGAGGGTAACGTCACCTTCAAAAGAGGGGCCTACCATAATTTGCATTAATAACTTAATTAATTATCTTTCAATAATCCGACCCTTTAGGATTGTATCCTTGCTGACTCAAACTACTGGGTTGAGGGTAACGTCACCTCCAAAAGAGGGGCCTACTACAATAACTAAGATAATCTCTTAAATAAGTGCAAAAGTGCGGAAATAATGAAAGGTTACACTATACACGAGTCGGAACCAAGTGATTCATCTTGTCTATCTGTTTTTCTTTTATTTTTATTTTTCAGCATTTTAGTTAATTTTCATTTTCTTAGTTTAAAACTTTTTTCTAAACTTTTGATTTGATTAGACGTTGAGGATAAACCGGTACTAAAAGCTCTTGTGTCCTTGGACGACCTCGGTATCTTGCCAACACTATGCTTCGATCACGATGGGTGCACTTGCCCATATGTGTGTTTAGTGTTAGTAAATATCGTGTTTTATAAATTTAAAACTTGGCTAAAAAAGTGTAAAAGGGCTTAAAATATACTTAAACCTACATATACACCTAACGCACATCAAACGCCAAAAGGTTATAGCTTACGCATCTAGACAACTTAAGAATCATGAAGAGAATTATTCAACCCATGATCTAGAATTAGGAGCTATAATTTTTGCCCTTAAGATTTGGAGACATTATCTTTATGGTAGTAAGTTTACCATATTCACTGATCATAAAAGTTTAAGGTATGTTTTCGGGCAAAAATAGTTGAATATGAGACAAAGACGCTGGATGGAGATGCTTAGTGATTATGATTGTAATATCCAGTATCATGAAGGAAAGGCAAATGTAGTGGCAGATGCTTTAAGCCGAAAGTATCACGAAAAGCCGAAAAGGGTACGTTCTCTTAAATTAAATCTACAAGTAGATTTAAATGACCAAATCAGAAAAGCACAGGAATCAGTAATCAAGGATTATACTGAAAAATTAAAAGGAATGATTAAGGAATTAGAACAAGGAACAGATGGAATTTGGAGATTCCATGAAAAGAGAATGTGGATTCCTAAATTAGGAAACCTATGGCATCATATATTAGAAGAAGCCCATAAGTCCAAATATACGATGCACCCAGGAAGTGATAAAATGTACCAGGATTTAAGAAAAAATTTCTGGTGGATAGGAATGAAAAAGGACATAGCAGCCTACTTTTCTAAATGTTTAACTTGTTCACAAGTTAAAGCTGAACATCAGAAACCCTCAGGTTTGTTACAACAATTAGAAATGCCAGTGTGGAAATGGGAATTGATAACAATGGATTTTGTTACCAAATTACCCAAAACAAGGAAAGGTAATGATACAATCTGGGTGATTGTAGATAGGCTAACCAAGTCAGCTCATTTCCTACCAATGAAAGAAACTTTCAGTATGGAACAATTAGCTAAATTATATGTAAATGAAATTGTTTCTTTACATGGAATACCTTTATCAATTGTTTCTGATAGAGATAGCCGTTTTACCTCTCATTTTTTTGTCAAGTTTCCAAAAAGCAATGGGAATCAAGTTAAATCTAAGCACAGCTTATCATCCTCAAACGGACGGACAAAGCGAAAGGACGATTCAAACAATGGAGGACATGCTTAGAGCTTGTGTAATTGATTTCGGAGGTAATTGGGACGATCACTTACCTTTAATAGAATGTTCTTATAATAATAGTTATCACATAAGTATCAATGCTACACCATTCGAAGCACTTTATGGACGAAAGTGCCGAACCCCAGTCTGTTGGGCAGAAATTGGGGAAAAGCAACTATCTGGACCTGAGATAGTGCAAGAAACAACTGACAAGATTATTCAAGTCAAGGAACGACTGAAAGCAGCACAAGATCGACAAAAGAGCTATGCTGATAACCGACGCAAACCATTGGAATTTCAAGTAGGAGACAAAGTATTGTTGAAGGTCTCTCCTTGGAAAGGAGTAGTAAGATTCATCAAAAGAGGAAGCTAAATCCCAGGTATATTGGACCTTTTGAGATTATTAGAAGAATAGGACCTGTAGCCTATCAGCTACAACTGCTAGAGGAAATGGCAGGAATACATGATGTATTTCATGTATCTAATCTCAAGAAATGCCTAGTTGATGAATCACTGGTAGTACCTCTTAAGGATATAGAGGTAAATGAACGACTCAAATTTGTAGAAAGGCCTCTACAGATTGAAGACAGGAAAATCAAGAACCTCAAGCACAAAAGATTAGTTCTGGTAAAAGTGAAGTGGGACTCCAAAAGAGTACCTGAGTACACATGGGAGCTTGAATCTGAAATGCAAAGGAAATATCCATACCTATTCCAATAGATCTCGAGGACGAGCTCTAAAACAAGGTGGGGGGATATAACAACCTTAAAGAAAACCGACACCCTCGAATATTTTCTGACACCCTAATATATATTAAAATATTCCAATATGTCCCTAAATACACCCCATACATGAAAACGGGCCCCGAATACCTTAAATCTTATTAAATTTAATTAAAAATCTGAATTTTTGAGTTAAGGCGGGCCGTGTAAACCCCACCCCGACTCTTACGCGGGCCGCGTAAACTTAAAACCTGGCAAAACCCGGTGCGGCCACGTGGCCCAACACCCGGCAAGTCTAGTCGATGACCCAGCCCAGCTACACGTTGACCAGGGTTTGACGCGGGCCGCGTAGACCCTTGTCTACCCTTACGCGGGCCGCGTAGAATTGTTTTCAGTCGAGAGGTCATCGGATTTCAGTCGAGAATTGTTCAAAATCGTTTTCTTTCTCTCAATTCTGAATTATAGGCATAATCTACGGGTATTATACCCCCTAATTAGCGAAGTTCTGCTCCGTTGTAAGTATTATAACCCCTGGATACGTATTAGATATGCTGCCCGATTGATCTAAGGTTCCGTAACGGCTGTCGTGATTCTGCCCGACATAGTCGTTGGAATGCCATCTCGGGGAGGGTATTACTAATGTTAAAATGGGTTATTATACTAATGCATGTGCATTTGTGTAAATTATAGATTGTCACCAGGAAACCCTTACAGAAAATCTATGACATCAATGTGAGTTTATCCGCTTTTTGTAAACCTTTTGTTAACTATTTTTACAAAACCTTAAATATTTTTCCATGCGACAACAGTTATTGAGTATTTGTAAGAATACAATTATCATGAGTATGTTGGGGTTTTGTATACAAAATTTATTACCACCTGGTCAAGGAGTAACATTTCCACAAGTCGGGTTTGACAGTACCATGGATGTTAATTGATATAACTTGGAAACAAATGTAATTGCGAGACCGCCCTCAATACTGTACAATGGTTTTTATTTAAACTTGATTAAACTGGGATTCACTCACCAGTATTTCCCACTAACAAATGTTTTTAAAACGCGTTTCAGGTAACAAACTGTGAAAGCCAAATAGAAGCCTTGGAAAAGTGGCAATAAAGTTACCTAAAATGAAATAGATGTTTTTAATAAATAAAATAGGATTTATTCATATGAAAACGTGTGTACTACGAACTTGGGTTTTATCCCATATGTTTAATATTATGAAAATGTGGTATTTTATTCTGATCAAATATTTCCTAACTACAGTCCTGATGAAAAATTCCGCTGCCAAATTAGACAATCACGCGATACCACCAAAACTGGCTCGCGGCCCCCCGTTCCCGGGGATTAGGGATCGGGGGTTGCGACATATTGAGCTTCACAAATGCGGTTTTTAAGATTGTTAATGGGTTAGAGACAACGAATACCCTTGACATGAGTTTTACGGCTAAGAGCGTCGGCCACTACATTCGTCTGACCTGGATGGTAGCGAATTTTGCAGTCGTAGTCGTTTGACAACTCTACCCAACGACGTTGATGCATGTTCAGTTCCTTTTGGTTGAAGATGTGTTGAAGGCTCTTATGGTCGGTGAAGACCACACACTTAGTACCATGAAGGTAGTGTCGCCATATCTTCAAAGCAAAAACAACTGCACCAAGTTCAAGGTCATGCGTAGTGTAGTTTTTCTCATGTATTTTGAGTTGCCTCAACGCGTAAGCGATAACCTTGTCTCATTGCATAAGGACACAACCAAGACCAAGGTTTGAAGCATCGTAATACACGACGAAGTCATCATTTCCATCAGGAAGAGCTAGGATAGGAGCATTACAAAGCATGCCCTTAAGCGTTTGTAAAGACTCCTCTTGTCCAGGACCCCAAACAAAAGGTTTATCTTTTTGAGTCAAGGAGGTAAGAGGAACGGCGATTTTGGAAAAGTTGGAAATGAAACGACGATAGTAACCAGCTAGACAAAGAAACGAACTAATTTCAGACGGAGACTTAGGTGTAATCCAGTTCTCCACAGCTTCGATTTTTGCAGGGTCAATGTGAATACTAAGTTCGTTGATGGTATGACCAAGAAATTGAACTTCCTTTAACCAAAATTCACACTAGGAGAATTTGGCATAAAGACGTTCAGCGCGTAGAAGCTGGAGGATAAGACGCAAGTGTCGCTCGTGCTCTTCTTGTGTCTTGGAATAGATGAGAATATCGTCAATGAAGATGATCCCGAAATGGTTTAAGTACGCTTTGCACACACGGTTCATCAAACCCATGAAAACTGCAGGTACGTTGGTCAAACCAAAGGGCATGACCACGAACTCATAATGACCATAACGCGTACAAAAGGCAGTTTTGGGTATATCTTCTTCGAGGACTCGAAGTTGATGATAACCAGAATGGAGATCGCTCTTCGAAAAGCAAGTCGCGTCTTGTAATTAATTGAAGAGATCGTTAATACAAGGAAGAGGATATCGGTTTTTAACAGTAAGCTTGTTGAGCTCACCATAGTCAATACACATTCGAAACGATCCATCCTTCTTCTTGATGAATAAAACGGGAACGCCCCAAGGAGAAGTACTAGGGCGTATAAAGCCTTTATCAAGAAGCTCTTGAAGTTGGCTCGAAAGCTCTTGCATCTTAGAGTGTGCTAAACGATAAGGAGACTTAGCGACAGGCATAGCGCCAGGCACTAAATCGATTCGAAAATCAACAGAACGAGCAAGAGGCGGACCAGGAAGATCATCGGGAAAAACATCGGAGAAAGCTCAAACAACGGGAACGTCACTTATGCTTGGGCCTTTGTCCTTCTTTTCCACAATGTGGATGAGAAAGGCGAAGGTACCCTTACATAAGCACTTGTTTGCTTGAATACACGACATAAGCTTGAGACCTTGAGAAGGTTTCTCACCATAGACATGTAGAGAATCACCATTGGGAAGAGGAAGACAAATGAACTTGTCAGAACAAACAACTTCAGCATGAACTAGCATAAGCCAGTCCATACCTACTATGAAGTCGAAACTACCCATTTGCATAGGTATGAGATCAATTTGAAACGTATGATCGTTAAGAATCAAAGAACACTTAGAAAGGATGGAATCGATAGTGACGGATTTACCATTTGCGACTTCAACAGCGAATGATCTAGGCAACTTAGAGCGTTTACACTTAAGCAAAGGTTCGAATTCAATAAATACAAAACTTTTATCTGCACCAGTATCAAATAAACACGAATCATAAACATGGTTGACGAGGAACGTACCAGTAATGATTTCGTTAGCATTCTATGCCTAAGCGGCAGTAATGATAAATGCTCGGCCTCGAGCTTGTTGTTGAGGCTATTATTGTTGCCGCTGCTGCTGTTGTTGTTGTGGTTGTTGCGGTTGTTGCTGAGGTTGATTACGTTGGGGACAAACATTAGCGAGATGATTAAGGTCGCCACACTTGAAATATGCTTGCACTGGAGTGGCTAAGGGTTGAACCTGGTTAGGGGTAGGGTTTGCAACAATAGCTTGGTCTTGGGTAGGCTTTGGGTTCAGGCGACATCGATCGGCGAAATGCCTAAACCTGTTACTGTTTGCGCATTTGCGACATGGGGTGTTAGCGGGATGGTGGTAAGAACAATGGTCACACTTGGTCCACAACCCAGTGTAGTTCCTCTTTTGTGGCTCAAGGTTGATGGTAGCAGAAACAGACTGTAAAGGTATCGGGTTTGGCGGAGTAACAACCGTACAGTTCTGGCTAGAAGCCTTCCGCTTCTTGTTCTTGTTTTTCTTGGGTGGTTGAGAGGATGAGGGTTCAACGGTGGTGGTGTCGGTGGTTTCTTGGGGTACACTCTTCGTTGAAACCTTGTCCGAGGTTCCATGAAGAATACAATTGTTGTTAAGTTCAACGGCTAGACGGAACACGTCTTCGAGGGTTTTGGGGCAGGCAGACACAACATGGTTCATCAAGGTGGGTGGAAGACAACGAATGTATTTGGAAATGGCCTTAGGGACGGTGTCGACTTGACCAGGGCAAATAACACTGAGCTGTTTAAAGCGCGTTGTCAGGCCAGTGTTGTAGTTCCCTACTTGTTTCAAATTCCAGAACTCATTTTCCAGTTTTTGAATCTCGTGGGGAGGACAAAACTTGTCCTTCATCCATTGCTTCAATTCAGCCAAAGGCAGGGCATGGGCGGCTTTGTTTCCTCGCTTGTTACGCTCAGAGGTCCACCATTCGAGAGCTCTCAAACGAAACACCCCAGTAGCGTTCAAGGTTCGAGGGTTGTCGGGACACCCGCTTTGAAGAAAGGTCAGTTCAGTGGAATCAAACCAGTTCATCAGGGCAGTGGCTCCATCCTTGCCAGTGAACTCCAAATGTTTACAAGCCATAAATTGTGTAAAGAGAAACGGTGCCTTAGGTGATTCCACCTTTGAGTCAACAGAGGCATTGGGCGAGTCAGTGTTGGTTTGGATCTTGCTAACAATGTCGGGTATGACTTCGGCCATTTGATCGGCCATTTGCTTAGCAATAAGACCTACGAGGTCTTTCTTGGAGATAGTGTCTTCACTGCGGTTGGAACCTTTCTTTAAACCTGATCGAGACTTCTTGCTCTTCTTAGACGAGTCAGAGTTTGGGGAGCCCATCTAAAAGGTTTGAAAGAGAAGAAAAGGATGAGACTTGATCATAATTCAAAATAAAGTTTTGCATCTATAGGCACGTAATCATCACGTATCACGTATGGTTCACATAATTAGCATGAATTTAACAAGTATTTACAAAGAATAAACACATAAGAATGCGTAAAAAGAGTATAAATTTAGTTCGTTCACAAGAATTATTATGGTTTTTGATTGCGAGAGATGTGCGAATCGTGTATCGGTTTTAAAATGAACGAGGTAACAAGTATAAAATCACATATAAATTGAGATAACGTAAAAGAGAGGCTCATAAAACATTGGATTGTTTCGGGTTGAGAAACGTCGACTATTCCAAAGTGAATCGAAAGTTCTTTCAAATTAGGGAAACGTTCTTTGGTCTATAGGTAAGATACTCTTGTCGAGAAGCGATTAACGGTATCTTACCCTTCCAGTTACTGCACGTCCCTAATTGATTGAAACAATCGAAACTTTGGCGGGATTGAAAATAGAGGAATGGGACTTAATCAACAAGATGCGGGTTTCACCCCGAACTTGATGATTTTGTACCCTAAATGTGGTTGGTACTCGTCGGATCAAAATTTAATTTTGACTCTTTGACGAGGGTCCAGTAGAATTTGAATTGTAAATTTACCATTAAGATGCGGATTTCACTCCTAACTTAATGGTGTAATTTCGTGCAAAAATAGAATAAGCGGAATGAGAGTCATTTCCAAATTATGGGTTTCACTCCTATTTTGGTAAACTCGTCTCGTTTGTATTACGAGTGTCTTCAAGTCTTCAAATGTGTATTGTGTAGACGTCTTAGGAAAGACATATGGTAATATCAAGACAAAAGGAAAGATAGAAGCAAGTATGAAGAAATAAAATTTTAAACAAGTAGCAAGAATGATCGAAAGTATGGTACCTACTATAGACTAGGTCGAACATGGAAATTCTACCTAATACCCTATAGTTATGGCTCTGATACCAATCTGTCACACCCCAACCGATGGGGGAATCATCGGAGTGAGACGAAATAGATTGCTCATCACACATAACACTATTTGCGACAATATTTGAGTTCAAAACCGGTTTCATTAATAATAAAAAATTGTCAAGTACAATGAGAGAAATACAAGTACAACATCAAAATGACAATACAACAATAATAACATAACAAAATATTCAAATCTAGTAGCTTGAGCGTGTTTCTAGTCATCCCTACTAGATTCGTTACGAACATCAATCATCAACCTGTAACATGTTTGAAATAAAGGTTCAACGCAAAAGCATTGGCGAGTACAAAGTTTTATATTATATTACATAGCATAAGTATAAAAAGAATTTACTCAAATCCACATAGCATTTGTATACAAGGTAAACTAGCATGCAATACTAAACGTCAAACCCAAGTGTCCACAAGAATTATAAGTGTCCCTCGCCACAAAAGTAACGAGACTAATTATGAATAAAATCTTAACAAGACCCCGACGGGCGGCGTGCTACTCCTATAGCGCTATACATGTCAAGTTGGGGCTAGCTAAGTTAATGACAAGTAGCAAAGTATGAATCTAGCATGAACCTAGGTATAACAACTAGCATGTACAACGGATTGAGAATAAAAGTATGTTTAAATGTGTGTTCGTAAATTTTGCTCATTAACATGTTACAACCCAAAGTGTCTAAAAAGAAATGGTTCAAGTGTACTCACGATTTTGCAAGCTTCCACTTGGTAATTCTGTGAAAGTTTGTTGGTTTGGAGATTGGAACACCGAGTCACCCTACAAGGGTAAACAAAGGCGTATAAGTTCAAGGAATTTGGAATGAAGGATTCGGATTGGAATTTAAGTATCAAGAAAATACGTATATGAAAATAATATCTAAGTCTAAGAGCTTGTTTATGACACTACAGTTAGTGGTTTCATGGGTCCCAAATTGCCTATTAGAATCATAACAAGTTACTTAGGATCCTAGACATGGTAGCTTAGGTTTATGGCGATTAATCGTGGCTTGATTAACACCACAAACTCAGCCATGTTTTTATATAATTATATATATGTTATATAATAATAATAACATCCTAAACTAAGTCCACTCAAGTATTATTATGTATGTCAAGTATGGAGGTATAACCTCTTGTAAATTCACCACTACACAAACCATCACAAGGATGATTCGGAGGCTCATTAACATCAAGGATTCACCACTACACAAATGACCACAATGATGATTCGGAGGGTCATGAATAATAAGGATTCACCTCTACACAAATCATCAAGTGATGATTCGGAGGGTCATGAATGTTAAGGAAATGAAACTAACTAATTCAAGTTTAATTTAACAAGTATAAACAGAATTTAAATGGGTGTTTGAACCCAAAACTTTGATGGAAATCCCTTAAACACAAACCCACAACCATAGACTAAGTTGTGAGCTTGGTGGGAACAAGATTCCACCAAGTTTTCTATCAAAACATGAACATAAAAAGAAATAAAAACGAGCAGAATTTTATACGCACTTTGGACCTCAAAAATGGTGAGGTTTCACCTTAGTTTGCCCAATCAAACTTGTGAAAACCTTCTGAGAGGTTATCCAAGTGTTGTAGAAGAAAGAACAAGGAGAAATTAGAAGGAGAAGTGAGTTAAAACTCACTTTTAATTGCTGAAAGTTTCTGATGTTGATGCTGAAACTCGACTGAGTTTAGAGGGTTTTTGAGAGTGTTTAAGTGTTGCAAAAAGTGGGAAAAAGATGGGGAAGTGTTCCTTATATAGGGAAGGGATTAGGGTTTCATTGGGTTGGGCTTTGAATGTGTTTAGTGGGTTGAATGATTCAAAAAAAGAACTAGAATGGGCTGGCCCTGGTCCGATCGCAATGCTGTCCTCTTTTTAATTTTTGGTTGTTCAAACAATATAAGACATGTATTTGAGGTGCATTTTATATAATTAACATGATACATAATGTCTAATGTGTATTTAACATGTTATCAAGGCCTAAAAGGTGTATTAAACATGATTTAAAGTATGAACAGTATGTTTTAAAGTATGTTATGAGAAGTGCATATGTTTTAATGTAAAAGAAACATGTGACAAGTAACAAACAAGTATGTGTAACGTATAAGGATTTGTCAAACAAGTATAAGTCTCGTAATCAAAAAATTAAGTGTTTTGCGTGTATGTAACGTTTAAGAATTACGAATACACGATCATTGTTTACGAGTTAAACTTATGTTTATGATAATTATGAATCATGTATCAAACTAACGTATGTATCAATGTGTATAAACGATGTATATTTCATATAAAATATTCATTTCATTACGATTAAAGTCTTAGATTTATAATGGCTTGAAACAAAATACGATTACAAAGGAAATGAGTTTCCGAAAATAGAATTACAGGATGAACTTTCTAAAAACGGAAAGCTACGAAAAGCGAGGCTTTACATAAGTTACCTAAATAAAAGAAGAAGTTTATGTTTTCAGCAACTAGAGTTTATATAAATGAAATATGGGTTTTAGCCCATTTGTTTAAAATAAAAAGTTTGGTGTTTTGCAAACTCTGAATTTATTTCCTAACTACGATCCTAATGTTTTAACTCCGCTGCCAAATTTAATAAACACCAATACCACCGGTTCAGGTTCGCGGCGCCCGCTCCCGGGGTGGGGTCAGGGCTGCGACAAGTAATTTTGATCTTGTAAAGTAATTTTGTAAAATGTTCTTGTAGAGTAATTTTGTAAACTTTTCTTGTAGAGGAATTTTAATCAAAAAACTATACCTCACCAAAACAACCCCCAAAAAACCTAACCCCCCACCCCCCAAAAACCTAAAAAAAACTTAACCCCCGCCCGCCCTGTCACACCCTGGCTTTGCGGAAGCGTAGTTAATTTGGTGTGACTTCTTAATACCATAGCTTAACCATAACAAAGCTATATGAAATAAAACCATGCAAGATCATCCATTCGATTAAGTTTTAAAAACCAAATACAAACATGCACAAACAGTAAATCATACAATCAAATAATCACATAAGTCACCAAGTAAGCATTCAAATAGTTCTTCCTAGTCCCACTAGCCTCCCAGCCTCTCAGACTGCTCTTCCTAGTCCCACTAGCCAATTCTCCTAGTCCCACTATCCAATTCTCCTAGTCCCACTAGCCATTTCTCCTAGTCCCACTAGCCAACTACCTCGGCCTCCCAGACCGAGCCTCGGCCTCCCAGACCGAGCCTCGGCCTCCCAGACCGAGCCTCAGCCTCCCAGACTGAGCCTATAAATAATAAATAAAATATGCTCAACATTTGTTTATAAAAAGTTTTGGATCTGGACTTAAGTGGTATGCAGTAAAAATGTTTTCGTGAGAGCCCTAGTGATCATAGTCTAGACTCGAGAAGGAATCCTAGTTCGCTATGATCAGAGCTCTGATACCAAGCTGTCACACCCTGGCTTTGCGGAAGCGTGGTTAATTTGGTGTGACTTCTTAATACCATAGCTTAACCATAACAAAGCTATATGAAATAAAACCATGCAAGATCATCCATTCGATTAAGTTTTAAAAACCAAATACAATAACCTTGTCTTAACGGAAACACATCCTAACGACATAAACATTGTTCAACAAACACAATATAACATAAGCATAGTTTAAGGACTGTGACTTGTCCAGGAAAGAGTCACATTCCCTAAACCCGGATGACCTCGTAACTAGTGCAGCGGGAAAACGTGTCATACCGCGCCAGATCCTTTAATTCCCTGAAATACATGTAAGTTAAAAAATCAACAATAATGTTGAGCGAGTTCATGTGTAAGTGAGTAAATAAACCTTTGTAAGTATAAAAATAGTCTTGGTATGTAGCAAATAAGGGAATTGAGATCACCAATGGTTTGCAAGGCCACTGATATATGTGAAGTGCAAGTAGGGAGACTCAAACCTAGCAGATTTTGCCACGGCATTAGTATGTGGACATAGTCACCCCGAGGTCCGTTTCTAGTTTGGCCTGGGGCTGGGCTCGCTACACCCAGATAGATCTACCGCTCTGTCCCTCGGTCCTACCATGAGGACTAATGGCCTCATATTGCTCCTACCCACTCACATGATCTAAGTAGTAAACCTCCTTACGCTAACCATACCATGTATAAAGTACTTGTAATCAAAGTAACATGTATTTCACCCCCGTAGTTAAAAACTGAAAACAGTTAAGAGAAAAGGGGGACATGAACTCACAGTGGTGCGTCTCTACCAAGTATACCTCCAGATCAAGCAGCTGTGTGACGACCTACACGTACTAACTCTATTAGACGGACGGTCGTGCCTTAGCTTTAAGGTTTAAGTTTTTGGGAAATAGTTAGACAACTATTTTGTGTTTACATTCTGTATACTTGGTAATCATTTTCCTTCCCAAGGATGGGGAATTTAATACATGTGTGTTCGTAAATCTTTGAAATATATTATTAAGTCTCACTTAAAATATATTTTATTTCTAACTCCAAAATATAAATATTCTTCTCAAAAATATTATATTTTCTATTACACATAATTTTCCCCAAAATAATACTTTAACAAAAATACGCGTTCATGAATATTTCCTTAAAATGTGTAAGTTACGTTTTAACGATCGAGTGGTAATAATAATTACCGGTGTAACTCATATATTTATCGTAGAGACGTTCGTATTATTTTAGATCCATTAACATTCGATAGTATTATTTTTACCCTAAAAATAATACTAGTATTTTCACAAAATAATCATAAACACATATTAAGTGACTTTATGAAAAATATATATACTAAATATATATTTACCAAGTTTTATTTTGTGAAATCCCACCTCCGATGTTTTGTAAATAAAGTCGTGGCGAAATCTATAATTTGGAAACAAGTCGAAAGGTATTTCTAACACTTATAGTGAAAATAATTCTAAGTGTTAGGATTTTAGAAAAATTTCGCCAGAGTTTCCTCTGTAACTGGAGGTGGCCACGCTTTCAAGCGTATCATTTTCTTTTATAAATCAAATCAACAATTTCCTTATTTAACCAAAACAACGTTCAAGACAACAAACTAGTCAAGAAATATACATAAGTCGCAAAAATCACATGAACTTGTGGTTTTCTAAAATTATGAAGTGAATCCCATTACTTTTAGCGGATCTCTATATAAATCCATCCGATTTTGTAAAAACCTCGTTTTTAGAGAAATTCCATCTTTACAACTTCTCGTCATCTCTTCCAAAAATAGTTATTTTGTCGAAACTTAGTGTTACACAAGTATTTACACACTTGTGTGTTTGCTAAAATCATTCTTGTTTATGAAAGATCCGTCTTTAAAAGTATGTTTTCTCTTGACGCGTGGTCCTTTGAAAATACCGCTTGTAGATCCGTAGATCTACTAGTTTTAAACACTATTTCACAAGCTACATCGCTTTTACACAAGTTCATGATTCGTGTGTGGTAGAGTTTCATCCTTTAACCCTTGTTACTTCCAAAACAACCTTATGTCATGATCCAAGATCATGACCAATCCGGGTTAAACGATGATCCGAGCTACCACAACATAGATCGGGTCCAAATAATTACACAAAATAAATACTACAAGTTTTACACAACAAACAAGCTTTTAACCATCACTTTTAGTGTTTTTAGTAGACTTTTATGTATCATTTTGCATGTTTACGAGTTTTAACCGTTACAAATCATATTAACCACTTTAAAATAGTTCGAGAAGGTGATTCAAGCAACTTACTACTAGCTCGAGGCTAGGGAAGAATCTAGACGCAAAATGAGAGGATAAAAGCAATAGAGTGAGGTCCTTCGCCTTCCGATTGCACCAAGCTTCCTTATAGGTGATCCTTAACACTTGTATGAACTTGGAATGTGATGATCAAACTCGAAAAATGGATGGTAGAGGGGTGTTCGGCCGAGAGTTGTAGAGAGGGAGGGAGAGTTGTGTTGTGAGTTTAAGTGGTGAAGAATATGATGGATCAACTCTTGTTCTTATAGGCAAAACTTATGATTAATAACCAAAGGTTTAAATGTCTCCTAGATATTAGACAAGTAAGAGTATTTTAATCAAGATTAGGACAAGAGTGGGGTCACATGGTGACCGATTCGGTTGGGGGGGGGGGTAATCTAGTTAGGTTTCAACCAAACACTAAGTAATTAGTTAGGTTAATCTAGTTAGTTAAGTGATTAACCCGGTTAGTAGTGTGTTGTGCTTTACAGTGGGTGTTAGGGTATTCAGGGACCCTAACTGGCTTAGAAAAAGATATGAAATTTTATTAACAATATTGTCATGCTCCGGGTATAGTCCGGTTGTTCGGTTGGATAGTAATCCGTTAAAGTGCTTAACAAAGCTTTAAAGTGTCGTTATAATTATTTTTAGTGACACAACCTATTCCTGACACTTTGGAAGGTGTCTAGTAATATTTTTCTCATGTTTTGGCACTTTAAGAGTTAGCCAAATGCTGAATTTTGTACTTAGAGTACGTTTTAGGCACATCCAGTCATTGCAACTTATTCCTAGAGACGCAGTTCTACAACCCTTGTATCCTTACACTCACCACTAGTGTAGTAAAATATTTCTGGCTCATACAGGCCTTAGAGGCAGTGTCCTCCTGATGTTGGCTTTATCAGCATGCTCAATAGGTTATCCGTTATAGTGCTACTGTGCTTTTTTGTGCATCATGTTTGTCACTAAGGTTCAGCATGTAAATAATGTAGTGACGGTAAGTAAAGTATGATGCAGGTATATGCATGTATCAGAAATCAAGTAGCAGCTCATCAGTAATTTCAAACAAGCACAGTAATTAAGCAGTAATTAATTATTAATTAAGTTGTACGGATACCTGGTTTAGTGAGGGTTGTCACATTCTCCCCCCGTTAGAAAAATTTCGTCCCGAAATTTTAAGTTCTGCTTGTAGATGCAGGGTTCTTAGGAAATAGGTGGGTGTATTTCTCTTTCATCCGGTCCTCACGCTCCCAGGTGTATTCAGGACCATGTCTGGCATTCCAACGAACTTTGACGAGCTTGACACTGCTCCGGCGGGTCTTGTTTACTTTCCAATCCGTAACCTCAACCGGTTCTTCAACGAAATGGAGCGTGTCGTCAACATGAATCTCGTCGATGGGAATGGCAATGGTATCTTGAGTTGGACTTTTCTTCAGGTTGGATACATGAAATGTATCGTGAACTGAATGGAGTTCGGCAGGCAAGTCCAGCTTGTATGCTACTAGTCCTATTCTTTCCAAAATTATGAAAGGACCAATGTAGCGTGGATTTAACTTCCCACGCTTTCCGAAGTGTGCCACACCCTTCCAGGGTGAAACTTTCAATAAAACCATTTCTCCAACTTGAAATTCCAAGTGTTTCCGGTTTGGATCTGCATAGGCTTTCTGTCTGTGGCGAGCTGCTTCGATGCGTTTTAGAATCTGCGCAATCTTGTCTGTCGTCTCTTGGACGATTTCGGGACCAGCAAGCTGCCTATCACCTGCGTCAGCCCAGCATAGGGGTGATCGGCACTTGCGTCCGTAAAGGGCTTCAAATGGCGCGACACCAATACTGGTGTGGTAGCGGTTGTTGTATGAAAATTCGACCAAAGGCAAATGCTTATCCCAATTACCGCCCAAATCCATAACACACGCTCTCAGCATGTCTTCCAAAGTCTGTATCGTCCGCTCGCTTTGCCCGTCGGTCTGCGGGTGGAATGCGGTGCTCAGATTTAATTGTGAGCCAAAAGCTTCTTGGAAGGATTGCCATATCCTTGACACAAACCTTCCGTCTCTATCAGAGATGATCGAGAGAGGTACTCCATGGCGCGCGACGATCTCTCTCATGTATATTTCGGCCAACTTGCTCGTATTATCCTTCTCTCTGATAGGTAAGAAGTGTGCTGACTTTGTTAATCGATCCACTATTACCCAAATAGTGTCATGGCCTCTTGGCGTTCTTGGCAACTTTGTAATAAAATCCATTGAGATTTGTTCCCATTTCCACTTGGGAATCTCAGGTTGTTGCAGAAGTCCTGAAGGCTTCTGATATTCCGCTTTCACCTTAGCACACGTTAAGCACTTGCTCACATAAATAGCAACATCGCCTTTCATCCTAGGCCACCAATAATAATCTTTGAGATCCTGGTACATCTTATCCGCTCTAGGGTGGATAGAGTACCGCGACTTGTGAGCTTCATCGAAAATAACCTTCCTTAAACCTCCAAACAAAGGAACCCAAATCCTTTTCTCAAAACATAACGTCCCTTCCTCGTTTGGTACCAGTAGCTTCTCCATCCCACGGAAATATTCTTCTTCAAGGTTTCCTTCCTTGAGAGCTTCTTTCTGCGCGGTACGAATGCGCAAGGAAAGATCGGTTCAGATAATCATTTCTAAAGCCCTAACCCTTATGGGCTTGATCCTCTCCTTTCGACTTAGGGCATCGGCGACCACATTCGCCTTCCCTGGATGATACTTTATCTCGCAGTCGTAATCGTTCAAAAACTCAACCCATCGTCTTTGCCTCATATTCAGCTCCTTCTGGTTGAATATGTGTTGTAGGCTCTTGTGATCTGTAAAAATTGTACACTTTGTACCATAAAGGTAGTGTCTCCAGATCTTTAATGCAAATACCACTGCGCCAAGTTCCAAATCATGTGTGGTATAGTTCTTTTCGTGCACTTTCAATTGACGTGATGCGTAAGCAATAACCTTTTGGCGTTGCATCAACACACAACCCAATCCTTGACGTGAGGCATCACAGTATACCACAAAATCATCTGTACCTTCCGGTAGTGCTAAGATTGGCGCATTGCAGAGCTTATCCTTCAATATCTGGAACGCTTCTTCCTGTTTGATTTCCCAATCAAACTTCTTATCTTTCTGCATGAGGAGCGTCAACGGTTGAGCGATTTTTGAAAAATCCTCAATGAATCTTCGATAATAGCCAGCCAAACCCAAGAATTGTCGAATATCGGTTGGCGTCTTTGGCGTTTCCCAATTCTTGATTGCTTCGATCTTGGTTGGATCCACATGGATTCCATCTCCATTCACCACGTGTCCAAGAAATTGTACTTCACGTAGCCAAAACTCGCACTTAGAGAACTTGGCATACAACTGTTCCTTCTTCAGCAACTCCAAAATAGCTCTTAAATGTTGTTCGTGCTCAGCCTTTGTTCTTGAATAAATCAAGATGTCGTCGATAACCACAATCACGAACTTGTCCAAGTACGGCTTACAAACTCTATTCATCAAGTCCATAAAGACTGCAGGTGCGTTTGTTAACCCAAACGACATAACTAGGAACTCGTAGTGCCCATAACGAGTTCTGAAGGCTGTCTTTTGGATACTCTCCTCTTGTATCCTTAACTGATGGTATCCAGATCGAAGATCGATCTTTGAATAAAAGCTTAAGCCTTGCAGTTGATCAAACAGATCATCAATCCTTGGCAGAGGGTATCTATTCTTGATCGTCAGTTTGTTCAATTCTCTGTAGTCGATGCACATACGAAAACTACCGTCCTTCTTCTTGACGAACAGGACCGGAGCTCCCCAAGGCGAGAAGCTTGGTCGGATAAATCCCTTGTCTAACAACTCTTGAAGTTGTGTCGATAGTTCCTGCATCTCAGACGGAGCAAGTCTATAAGGTGCCTTAGCCACAGGCGCGGCGCCTGGAACTAAGTCAATGTGGAACTCTACTTGTCTCTGAGGTGGCAGTCCAGGTAAGTCCTCTGGAAAGACTTCTGGATACTCCCTCACGACACGGATGTCTTCTATTCTCGGCTCAGCAGCCTTCTTATCCACAATGTGTGCCAGGAAGGCAACACATCCCTTCTGCAAACACTTTCGCGCTTTCAGGCAGCTGATAATTCTTGACGGCGTATCACGCTTCTCACCATGAACCACAATTGTTTCGCCATCTTCGGTTGGGATACGAACGACCTTTTCGTGACAAACTATCTCAGCCTTGTTGCCTGATAACCAATCCATTCCTACCACCACGTCGAAGCTTCCCAACTGGACTGGTAGTAGATCCAGAGCAAACTCAAGCTCTCCCAATTCGATCACACAACCTCTGATAACTTCATTGGCTTCTACTAACTTCCCATTAGCCAATTCGATTGAGTACGGAATATCTAACTTATTAGCGGCTAAACCAAGCATATTCTTAAACTCTAACGACACGAAGCTATAATCGGCGCCAGTATCAAATAAAACGGATGCATAGCGTTGGTTTACAGGGAACGTACCAGTAACGACATTGGGATCCTGGCGCGCTTCCCTTGCTTCAATATGGAACACTCTTCCACGGGCTTGGTTCATCTCCGGGCAGTTCCTCTTAAAATGACTGATATCACCACAGTTAAAGCATCCAAGTCTTTGCCCGTTTCCACCTCCATTTCCAGCTTGGTTATTCCTTTGGTTATGATTCACGGTGCCCGCTTGATTAGCATTGTTGCCTCGATTCCCATTACCTCCATTGTTTCCTTGTGGGCGATTTCCATTCCCACCCCGATTGCTATTTCTGCTTCCGAATCCTCCCTGGCCTCCCTGGCCAGCAATGGCCCAACAAGTGTCCTTCAAGTGGCCCGGCTTTCCACATGCTTCGCATACTTTCACACTACAATGGCTAGAATGGTGGCGTTGGCAGGTATTACACTTGGGCTGGGTGCCCATATATCCTTTCCCTTTCTTTCCACTACCAGCTGTAACCTGAGCTGGCGTGCCTGATCCTCCTTTCTTAACCACCACACTGGCGCCCTGCTTGAAGTTCGAGAACTTCCGTTTGTTACATCCTGATGACTCGACGTGAGTCTCTTTCTTCTTAGGCTCAGCATCATCGAACTTGTTCAGGCGAATAGCCTCCTCTGTGAGAGCCACGCTCAAATCGATTGCCTCAGTAATTGTCGCAGGCTTGGATGAGGTCACCATGCTTATGATTTGAGGGGCTAATCCCCAAATGAAACGTTCAATCCGCTTGAACTCCGGAGTGACCATGTAGGGTACCACATGTGATAAGTCATGGAACCTTTGAACGTATTCTGCGATCTTTGGACCTTCCATTTTCAAATGCCAGAACTCAGTTTCCAATCTTTGGATTTCCGCGCGAGAGCAGTACTTTTTGCGCATAAGTTCCTTCAGCTCGATCCAGGTTAGCGCGTAGGCAGCAGCTTCACCAAGTGTCTGTACTTGCAAATTCCACCAAGAGAGGGCTCCATCCAAGAATAGCCCTGAGATATAGGTGACTTGCTGATCTAGTGCGCATTTGCTCATGCGAAGAACAGATTCAGTTTTCTCAGCCCAACGAACAAAGGCGACAGCACCTCCTGTGCCATCAAAGTTGACCGGTTTGCAGTCTAGAAACTGCTTGTAGGTGCACCCTGCACACACATTGTAACATGTGAACGGCATTAGCATCTTTGCTAAAGATATCCAATTAGGTCATGGTATGTCTAAATGTCTTAGTATTACCATGAGGTGGATTGTTGTTGCCATTGTTGTTTGAGCTGCTTCCGCTGGGTCCTCCTTGCGAAGCGGCGTATTGTGCGATGGCAGCAGCGATGACTTGTTGGAGTTCTGCCTCATTGGTAGGCATCGGCGTTGGACGTTTCGGCGGCATCTTCTAAAAGATGGGTTTACGTTGGTCAGGCAATAGTAAAGATCCCATATTATAATACATACGCTTTATAGTAATAGTACATAACATCTCATGTTATAATCATATCAATCACACAACATCCCATGTCACAAACATCAATCACACAACATCCCATGTCATAGAATATAAATAACCAAATCAAGCATCAAATATGATGAGAATACTGCGATTGCCATATATTGAGACCACATAGTAAGCGTACAAGTACATCACAGTGTCATACAACATCAGTCGACTAAGGGCTACATCACCCTAGTCCAAAAAAACTATATCAAATCAGTGTCAGTACATCAAATACATGTCAACAAAAGTCAGAATCATAATGTAGTCTCCAAAAATGTTGTGCAGTCAAAAGCAATCGTCGTCTTCTCACCAGCGTCTACCCATACGGTACTGAAGAGCTCTACACGGATGGCGGTGGAGGAGGGGGAAAGTGAGTGTAGAACAAACGACGCAACTGGAGCCAGTCCTCCTCCATGGCTCTCTGGGTACGCAACCAAGAAGCAACCTGCTGCTCAAGTGCTAAAAGGCGTGCAGCATAGTCTGGTGGTAAAGGTCGAAAGGGCTGTAAAGGAGAGTGGGTCTGACCCTGGCACTGACACGGCGGCGGCTGGGCTCTCTCAAGCTCCTGAATGCGCTGCGTGTGTGCCTCGTGCTAGGCGACAAAAGACATCAGAACGTCCTCAATAGTATACCCCATGTGGGAAGAATGGTAGGGGTCGGTCGGTGGCATAACAGAAGGTGACGCCCAGAGAAACGGCTCACTGGGGGGATCAAAAGGTGCCACATGAAATGGAGAAACAGGGGGAAAAGTAGCAGACGGTGGTATAGCAGGGATAGATACCGGTACATGTCCAAAAGGGTGAGCCGAAGAACCCTCTCCAGGTCGCGCTGGAGGTGTAAACCGAGGAAATGAAAAAGAGGTATCAATGTGACGGGTATCAGTGATCTGAGGGGGAATAGGTGGAGCCTCATCATCGGCAGGAATCCACCCATGCTGGGCGAGCTCATCTCGTGGGTCAATATGTGCCTCAAAAAGTGCTCGATCAAACTGAACTGGCATAGGATCAACTGGGTCAGCTGGGTCGACTGGGTCGACTGGATCCTCCATAGGCTGATCCATGGGTATAAACTCTATATCCTCATCTGGGTCGAATCCTGCGGGAAAGACAAGATCGGAATCCTCCACATCATCGTGGTCGAAAGCAAAACTAGGAATAGGGGCAACAGAGGATGCCTGGTCGGGATCTGATCCGTGAGAAAAGTGTTGCGCACGCTGAGTGTGTGAAGGTGCGGAGGCCACAGACTCGAAAGAGTCTGGGACCGGAGAGTGAGCAGGTGACTCCTCAGCGGGAGCATCTGCGATCAACAAAAGATCTCCAGCAGCAAGAAGGGCCTCGCCCTGAACCTCATCCTCTAAGGGCTCGTCGTCAAACAGATCGACGTCGTCGTCAGCGTCGGCGTCGAGGAGTAAATCGTAAGCAGGATATGAAGCCAAAGGTATGGGAGCAGGGATCTCCACTAACGGTAGGTCCCCGGCCAAAGGGCCATCAGCGAGCCCATCAGCACCATCAGGTAAAGCAAAGGGCTGAAAGTCGTCCTCGTCCGTGCTAGTAACCTCGGATGTGTGGACCTCGCGCTCTGAAGACTCTAGGTCGTCTGATACTATAGGTCTAGGGCCTGTGGTGTCTGAGTCACCTGTGCCAGAGGTGTCCATGGTGTCTGTAACATAAACATAAACATGCACAAACAGTCAATCATACAATCAAATAATCACATAAGTCACCAAGTAAGCATTCAAATAGTTCTTCCTAGTCCCACTAGCCTCCCAGCCTCTCAGACTGCTCTTCCTAGTCCCACTAGCCAATTCTCCTAGTCCCACTAGCCAATTCTCCTAGTCCCACTAGCCATTTCTCCTAGTCCCACTAGCCAACTACCTCGGCCTCCCAGACCGAGCCTCGGCCTCCCAGACCGAGCCTCAGCCTCCCAGACTGAGCCTATAAATAATAAATAAAATATGCTCAACATTTGTTTATAAAAAGTTTTGGATCTGGACTTAAGTGGTATGCAGTAAAAATGTTTTCGTGAGAGCCCTAGTGATCATAGTCTAGACTCGAGAAGGAATCCTAGTTCGCTATGATCAGAGCTCTGATACCAAGCTGTCACACCCTGGCTTTGCGGAAGCGTGGTTAATTTGGTGTGACTTCTTAATACCATAGCTTAACCATAACAAAGCTATATGAAATAAAACCATGCAAGATCATCCATTCGATTAAGTTTTAAAAACCAAATACAATAACCTTGTCTTAACGGAAACACATCCTAACGACATAAACATTGTTCAACAAACACAATATAACATAAGCATAGTTTAAGGACTGTGACTTGTCCAGGAAAGAGTCACATTCCCTAAACCCGGATGACCTCGTAACTAGTGCAGTGGGAAAACGTGTCATACCGCGCCAGATCCTTTAATTCCCTGAAATACATGTAAGTTGAAAAATCAACAATAATGTTGAGCGAGTTCATGTGTAAGTGAGTAAATAAACCTTTGTAAGTATAAAAATAGTCTTGGTATGTAGCAAATAAGGGAATTGAGATCACCAATGGTTTGCAAGGCCACTGATATATGTGAAGTGCAAGTAGGGAGACTCAAACCTAGCAGATTTTGCCACGGCATTAGTATGTGGACATAGTCACCCTGAGGTCTGTTTCTAGTTTGGCCTGGGGCTGGGCTCGCTACACCCAGATAGATCTACCGCTCTGTCCCTCGGTCCTACCATGAGGACTAATGGCCTCATATTGCTCCTACCCACTCACATGATCTAAGTAGTAAACCTCCTTACGCTAACCATACCATGTATAAAGTACTTGTAGTCAAAGTAACATGTATTTCACCCCCGTAGTTAAAAACTGAAAACAGTTAAGAGAAAAGGGGGACATGAACTCACAGTGGTGCGTCTCTACCAAGTATACCTCCAGATCAAGCAGCTGTGTGACGACCTACACGTACTAACTCTATTAGACGGACGGCCGTGCCTTAGCTTTAAGGTTTAAGTTTTTGGGAAATAGTTAGACAACTATTTCGTGTTTACATTCTGTATACTTGGTAATCATTTTCCTTCCCAAGGATGGGGAATTTAATACATGTGTGTTCGTAAATCTTTGAAATATATTATTAAGTCTCACTTAAAATATATTTTATTTCTAACTCCAAAATATAAATAATCTTCTCAAAAATATTATATTTCCTATTACACATAATTTTCCCCAAAATAATACTTTAACAAAAATACGCGTTCATGAATATTTCCTTAAAATGTGTAAGTTACGTTTTAACGATCGAGTGGTAATAATAATTACCGGTGTAACTCATATATTTATCGTAGAGACGTTCGTATTATTTTGGATCCATTAACATTCGATAGTATTATTTTTACCCTAAAAATAATACTAGTATTTTCACAAAATAATCATAAACACATATCAAGTGACTTTATGAAAAATATATATACTAAATATATATTTACCAAGTTTTATTTTGTGAAATCCCACCTCCGATGTTTTGTAAATAAAGTCGTGGCGAAATCTATAATTTGGAAACAAGTCGAAAGGTATTTCTAACACTTATAGTGAAAATAATTCTAAGTGTTAGGATTTTAGAAAAATTTCGCCAGAGTTTCCTTTGTAACTGGAGGTGGCCACGCTTTCAAGCGTATCATTTTCTTTTATAAATCAAATCAACAATTTCCTTATTTAACCAAAACAACGTTCAAGACAACAAACTAGTCAAGAAATATACATAAGTCGCAAAAATCACATGAACTTATGGTTTTCTAAAATTATGAAGTGAATCCCATTACTTTTAGCGGATCTCTATATAAATCCATCCGATTTTGTAAAAACCTCGTTTTTAGAGAAATTCCATCTTTACAACTTCTCGTCATCTCTTCCAAAAATAGTTATTTTGTCGAAACTTAGTGTTACACAAGTATTTACACACTTGTGTGTTTGCTAAAATCATTCTTGTTTATGAAAGATCCGTCTTTAAAAGTATGTTTTCTCTTGACACGTGGTCCTTTGAAAATACCGCTTGTAGATCCGTAGATCTACTAGTTTTAAACACTATTTCACAAGCTACATCGCTTTTACACAAGTTCATGATTCGTGTGTGGTAGAGTTTCATCCTTTAACCCTTGTTACTTCCAAAACAACCTTATGTCATGATCCAAGATCATGACCAATCCGGGTTAAACGATGATCCGAGCTACCACAACATAGATCGGGTCCAAATAATTACACAAAACAAATACTACAAGTTTTACACAACAAACAAGCTTTTAACCATCACTTTTAGTGTTTTTAGTAGACTTTTATGTATCATTTTGCATGTTTACGAGTTTTAACCGTTACAAATCATATTAACCACTTTAAAATAGTTCGAGAAGGTGATTCAAGCAACTTACTACTAGCTCGAGGCTAGGGAAGAATCTAGACGCAAAATGAGAGGATAAAAGCAATAGAGTGAGGTCCTTCGCCTTCCGATTGCACCAAGCTTCCTTATAGGTGATCCTTAACACTTGTATGAACTTGGAATGTGATGATCAAACTCGAAAAATGGATGGATGGTAGAGGGGTGGTCGGCCGAGAGTTGTAGAGAGGGAGAGAGAGTTGTGTTGTGAGTTGAAGTGGTGAAGAATATGATGGATCAACTCTTGTTCTTATAGGCAAAACTTATGATTAATAACCAAAGGTTTAAATGTCTCCTAGATATTAGACAAGTAAGAGTATTTTAATCAAGATTAGGACAAGAGTGGGGTCACATGGTGACCGATTCGGTTGGGGGGGGGGGGTAATCTAGTTAGGTTTCAACCAAACACTAAGTAATTAGTTAGGTTAATCTAGTTAGCTAAGTGATTAACCCGGTTAGTAGTGTGTTGTGCTTTACAGTGGGTGTTAGGGTATTCAGGGACCCTAACGGGCTCAGAAAAAGATAAGTAATGTTATTAATAATATTTTCATGCTCCGGGTATAGTCCGGTTGTTCGGTTGGATAGTAATCCGTTAAAGTGCTTAACAAAGCTTTAAAGTGTCGTTATAATTATTTTTAGTGACACAACTTATTCCTGACACTTTGGAAGGTGTCTAGTAATATTTTTCTCATGTTTTGGCACTTTAAGAGTTAGCCAAATGCTGAATTTTGTACTTAGAGTACGTTTTAGGCACATCCAGTCATTGCAACTTATTCCTAGAGACGCAGTTCTACAACCCTTGTATCCTTACACTCACCACTAGTGTAGTAAAATATTTCTGGCTCATACAGGCCTTAGAGGCAGTGTCTGCCTGATGCTGGCTTTATCAGCATGCTCAATAGGTTATCCGTTATAGTGCTACTGTGCTTTTTGTGCATCATGTTTGTCACTAAGGTTCAGCATGTAAATAATGTAGTGACGGTAAGTAAAGTATGATGCAGGTATATGCATGTATCAGAAATCAAGTAGCAGCTCATCAGTAATTTCAAACAAGCACAGTAATTAAGCAGTAATTAATTATTAATTAAGTTGTACGGATACCTGGTTTAGTGAGGGTTGTCACACGCCCCACCCCCACCCAAACTAAATGCTAAAAACTAAACCCCATAACTAAATCCTAAAAAAAATTTATAAAATTACTCTACAAGATCAAAATTACTCTACATGATCATTTTGCAAAATTACTCTACAAGATCCTTTGTAGAGTAATTTTGAATTGTACGTTGTTTGATAAACTTGCAGAGTAATTTTGATTCATTTGTAAAAGTAATTTTGATGCAGAGTAATTTTGATACACTTGTAGAGTAATTTTGATAATTACCCTACAAGATCAAAATTACTCTATAAGAACATTTTACAAAATTACTTTACAAAGATCCAAATTACTCTACAAGATCATATGTAGAGTAATTTTGATAACTACTAATATTTACGGAAATTTTACCGCGTCTTTTTAGCAAAATCTTCACTTCGTACGTTTTGTAAGTTAAAGTTATTTGTATTTGATCTTTTATCTATATTATATACCTCAAAAAGAATTCATCCCAAGGCAATAAGTTCTTCTTTTAACCAACATCCTAGCAACAGTTTCGTAAGGCGTTTAAAAGTTAGGGTTTTTTCACATGTTTCCTCCTCATGATATGGGTTTTGATTAGTGTCAAACAAGTGCCAATATCTTTTTGGACAATTGGTGTAAAACACGTATTGATATTTTTTTTTGGGCATATTATGACTTTAATTTTTAGGTTCTCTTTCGGTCTCTATAGCGAGTATTGGTAACATGATGAACAAATCAATACCGACCAAATTTTTGCAATGTAGCGCGAGTGAATAATGTAAAAAAAAAACCTTGTGTGGTCTCTGTCGTTTACGATAGGAAATATAATTATAGGGGATGCTAAAATAACTAAAATAAAATTTTAAATTATATAAATATATATTAATTAATCAACAAAGCTATATATTTAAAAATAAAAATAAATACCTTTAGACTTGGGGTATAATTTAATACTCATCAACTCTTCCTAGGTGTCGTATCACCTACTTTTCTCCATTTCACTTCACCTTACTTCAAAGAAATGATTTAATATCGTTAACTTCAGCCAATATCGTTGAAGTACAATGATAGAGGCATTGGTGGGCAATGATAGGAGACCTGGGGAATTCCAGGTTCGATCCTTGAGACAAACGAGTTTTACCAGTAATTTCACCGTCGTGCCTAGGGTGGGTGGGTTATCGGGTTTTCCCCGGAATTGGTGTTTGTGACTCGGGTTACTCTCAGAGTACTCGATTTGTCTGGTGGGTGTCCGAGAGTGCTGTCACACCCCGATATTTCCACATATTACCGGTGGGCCCAGTAGGGAGTATCGTGACGTAGTTGATATCATCATAGTCAATTAACACAATTATAGCACAGCGGAAGTCTTGGAATATAAAATATTATTACAAACTCAAATGTCTGAAAATATCAAAGTATTTATTATAGACGAGCCTGTAATATCAAATCCACAGGTGGATCTTTACAGAATGTATAAAATAAAGTTTATCACACTTTAAGGCATCTTTAAGGATTTGCAAGATCCTTTATTTCGACACCGAGCAGCTCCCAGCCTATTATGTGTAGTACTTGTCACTTAGTCTTTTGAAAATACGTCAGTTTTCACTGGTAAATACAATTAACCGACTCTTTTGAAAAGAGTTTATGAAAATTGATTTAAGCGCACAAGGCACAAACCTTTTTATAACTTGGGACAATCTTTAATAAAATCTTGTATACAATTTTACATGTTTGTCATACATATGGGCTCGGTATAGAAGCTGAAACATGATTAATCGACACACCACTTATAAAACCCACAGAGGAGTTATCCCCAACTTGTGGGTAATTTGCATATTAGCATCTGTCAGGTGTTTGCCTACACCTCGTGCTTAGGTCGTGGCCATTTTCAAATGAAATGAGTCAAGGATATCCAGGACACGGTCGTATTAACCCCCAATGTTTATGTTATCAAACAAAACAGATTAAAACGGGTTATGTAGTTTATTAATCACAATCCGATTAAATGATTTCATACCCTACCAAGCGGTAATATTATAATACCGTATCCCAAGCCAGTATAACAGAAATTAAGTTAAAAGTATTTACCTGAGCTAATACTTGATTCACAGCAAAATAACTCAGTCGTATCCAATCTATCTAAATGCAGGTAGCTTTTACCGGGTGCCTCTGGTCTGGAGTGATAGTCATATATAACCAATTCAGAATGCTAACGGTCTTATTTAAGTTGTAGACTTAGACCGACTAGCTTAAAGTATCTAAAGCGGTACTATACGCTAGATTAAGCGATGACCGGAATAGAACATAATTTAGACCCAACAAGTACGAGGACTTGTATAATATGGGTAAACTAAGAACATTCTGGATTTTCAAGTATAAACGATAAGGTTAAACCCGTTTCGGCAAACTTACGTAAACTAGTTACGTAAATCGATCCGAACGCGTAAATGCATAACAGGAAACCAAATGAACCATATACAAGTCCCTTACGTTATTATGCTTAAAATATGTTAATACATCAGTAGGATGTTAACATATATGCCCAAAAAGTATTTAAGACCAAATTAAGTCCCCGTAAGGGCATTTTAGTCATTTTAATATTTATAAAAGAGGTTTTAAAATAAACCTATATTCTGGTCTAAAACATTTAGTAAAAATATTTATTTTATGATGTTAAAACAGTAGGATATCATTCATATGTGTAATTTACCATTTATGGCCAAACTATGCCCTGAAAGGGTATTTTGGTCATTTCACATATGATTTTAAGGACATAATTGGAAGTCTGAGTTCATGACTTATACCTACTGTAAAAATATTAGAATTTAATTATAAATTCAGTAGGTAACAAGTCTTAGGTGTTAATTATGGTTTTAAACCACGCCAAGCACCTAATTAGCATAAAAGTCGATAATTGACGATATTTAAGATGTTTATGTGATTCTGAGATTTTGAACAGCCTTGAATGTTTAAATTATTTTATTTTTCATATCAAATCAGTAGGAAAAGGTTTGTCATGCTAATCATATGTAAATCACATTTTATTAGTCAAAATGGCATTATCGTCAATTAAAGAATTTATACAAGAACTCTATGTTATGGTCAGTATCAAATCTGACCCAACATTCCAAAAATTCCTAAAAATGATATCTTAACAGTAGGTAATGAGTTTTTGTTCAAAATCCATGTTTAAACATGTATTATGCATAATAGCGTAATTTAATTAATAAAAAGTTCAAATTTACGATATCATGCATAACATTGTTTTGAGAGCAGAGAATCATGTCAAATTTTTGGGACATACTTATATATCAGTGATAAAGCTTTTTGTCCTCTCACATTTTCAAAAATCTCGTTTATATGATATAAGGGCATAACGGGCATTTATAAGCATATTAACGGAAACTAGCATATAATCCAATATACAAATGACCAGGTAATATAACTCCAGAAGGTTATACTACAACATAATATGGTCTTAATGGATGCTTAAAACATGAAAGAATTAAGCTCAATCGAGTCAGAACTGAAAGTCAAAGCAAAAGTCAAGCTTTTGCGACTTTCGGTTGCGAACCGACCTTAAACTTAGAATTGTCGGGTTGAATCTGCTTGAACATGTTCTAATAATAATTACTAAGTTATTAGAGTGTTAAAATATAATTTATAACCTCTGTATTATTAGTTTTAATTATTAATTACAATTCTATCTAGTTTGACTTTTTAACTAGATAGTTTGACCCGACAATTAACTAAGCAAACGAAATAATTAGGAGGTGCCCTTTTAAGGGTTAATCGCCGATCTAATTATGGTCACATAACCAACATACTTGTTTTGTCACATACATGCGTTTAATTCCCAACATACTATGAATGCACACAACGAATTTGACAACTGTGACAGATTATTAAAAGTATAAATCACCTCCAATCATTTCCTGGTCAAATCACACACTATAAAGTTTAAACTTATCGTGTGTTGCAGTTTGGAAAGATGACCGAATAGAGATCTGAATAACAAACTGTGGAGAACTTGTTTGCGTACATTAGGAACAAGAAGTCCAACAATAAGTTAAAATACGTTAATGAACATTCAGTTGTGTACACAATTTGATGGAATTTGTGGATCAATAGAAATAACTGAAATAACTCGCCATTCTCTTGCACCTGTTGAGCAAGAATTGGGTCCGTCGCATGATAGAAGATACATATCGTCCGTTCAAGTTTAGCTTCCTGGTGCAATTTGTTGGAATTTGTGGATTTCGTAAGAAACTTTTCATGCACTGAACCTTCAGTTGTGTACGCAAATTCACCACCGGTTTCTACAGCACAAGCACATACACAGGGAGAATGTTCTCGAAATTGAAGGAAAAGAAAAAATTGTTGTTGATGTTTTTCACTATCATGATTTTGTTGGTTTGTTTCCAGGTAGGGTTTAGAATGTTTGAAGTATTCTTGGTTCAATACCAACTCTTCTGAAAGACAAGAATACAACGTTCATGTATCACAAGGAATGACCGATCTAAGGCAGAGATCTACATCTATATCTTTTGTTCACTGACAAACTATGTGACATGTGTCTGGTCCATAGCTACACGTTAGGGTTTAGAATGTTTGAACTATTCGGATTTTGTTGGTTTGTCGGGTTCTATAACTACAATCCTTACAACATTATTGAAAATTAACGTAAACACCGCATTCGAAGATCCTTGCATTAGATACAATTTGTTGGAATTTGTGGATCAACGAAAATAACTGAAATAACTCGCCATTCTCTTGCACCTTCAATTATGTTGGTTCGGTTTAGTTATTTTCCGACTGTTTCAGTTATGATTCAATAAATAATATCTGATTGAGAAGCACTAAAATGGTTGCAGTTGTCCAATTCCAGATCGTCTTTAGTAGTGTTTGTTTGAGAATCTGATTAAGATAAACAAGGGTTCTCCAATTCAAGAGTAAGCAAATACACATTCCGAATAACTTCACAAAGATTTGTTGAAAACCCAACATCAACAAATGATTGGTTTAATACCAACTGCTCGAAATCCCTTTCGTTTTTTGGATCGTTCTAATAGATTAAAGAGAATAAACCAATTTTTTACCATAAGAATACGGGCCGTATACAATTATACGGCCCGTATACGCAATGTTAAAAAAAATTACTGGATCGTATACTATGGGTAAAAAATGATTATATCAGACTCTCTCCCCCTCCTTTTCTCTCTCTGACACAATTTGATGGAATTTGTGGATCAACAGAAATAACACGCCATTCTCTTGCACCTGTATACACTGATTGTGGATTTAAGTTGCAAGATACATGGATGGAATTGGGTCCGTCGCATGATAGAAGATACATATCGTTCGTTCAAGTTGAGCTTTCCTGATGCAATTTGTTAGAATTTCGGTTGGTTCAGATCTCGGAAGTACTGAACAACAGAAATAACAGCTTCGGTTTCATCAACCGGCTTTGAAAACCAGAGGGAATCTATGAAGAAACTGTTGGAATTTGTGGATTTCGGTTGGTTCAGAAACTTAACAAGAGAAGCAACTAAAGTTGAGCAAGAATTGGGTCCGTCGCATGATAGAAGATACATATCGTCCGTTCAAGTTGAGTTTCCTGATACAATTTGTTGAGCTTCCTAACTTTATGCTTGCATCCACCACAGTGAATATTAACTGAACTCAACTGGTCAAATCACACACTATCAAGTGTAAACTTATCGTCTGTTGTAGTTTGGAAAGATGACCGAATAGAGATCTGAATCAGGCGTTGTTCTTGTTGTTGAATCGGGAACGAAGGAGGAGACTCAACTGTCGCTGCACTGTTCTCGTTGTGGTCGACGTATACCAACGGTTCTGCGAAAAAAAACATTATCTGTTCATCATTGTTCTTGAAGATGAAGATGAAGAAACGAGGGTTTATTCTCTTTAATCTATTCGAGCGATCCTTGTTTTGAGAACTTGATTCTGATTTAAATAATGCATGACATGTCTGTTAGTGGTTTCTGTAACCAATTGGGAACCACATATCTCCTTCAAGATTTACGTATGATGTCCAAGTTTGATCACATTTGACTTTGTTCTTCGTTTTTTGGATCGTTCTAATAGATTAAAGAGAATAAACCATTTTTTACCCTAAGAATACGGGCCGTATACTATTATACGACCGTATACAGCGCTAAAACGGTTGCGGTTGTCCAATTCCAGACCAGTAATGTAAAGAGAAGCGTTGAGATAATGGACATCCATTGAATACATCTTTCAAACTTTCAAAATTCAAATCAAACTAACACAAAGTATATCGATATGGTTGGACATTTTACTACGTTGACCATGCTTTTTGACAAATCATCTGCTTCCTGAATCCGAATCTGAAAGTTAACTAGACCCCTCAAGTTGTCATTCATAACAACTAAGCATCTGGAGAAGAGTATGTTGATATGGGAGAGTTGATGCAATTTTCCAAGCATTTTATCGTGTGTTGTAATTTTAATGAAGCAATGAAGATTGAATATGCAAACCGCATCCGTTTTGTATACGGAAACAGTGGCTATGGGAAATTCAAACCCGACACGTCTTCTGTGCTGATTCGAAACATTCCGAATAACTAGCAGAAGAACCCGACACGTCTTCTGCTAGTTACTCTTTTCTTCGATTTCAACAAATCTTTCAAGACCATTCACCTCTTTCAACCTACCAAAACACCGTAAACCCCTTCTTTTAATCTATAAAAAACATCATTCTTTTAATCTATTAGAACGAGGCAACTTTCCTTATCACCCGAACCGGTGATTTCTTATCCATACTATTCTTCATAGCCATATTCCCACTCACAAGTTGTTGATCTTTAGGTGGTGATTTACTCCCGAACAAACCATGCCCACCTTGACCATTGAGCTACGCTGAGAATCCACAACGCTTATGTCCAGATTCTTTCCTTCAATCTTGGCAAAATCAATGTCTGCTTGTTTTATTATTTTCGTCTACATGTGTTTTGAAACAGTACGTTTTGCATCGGTGCCTGCTTGAATTGCAGAAAGCAAAGGATAACGAAGATGAACATTGTTTGAGAACCTGATTCAGATACACAACGGTCTCTTTGCTTCGTCCACTAGAACTATTTGTGTATGCATTCTTTTGGTAGTTAACAACGCTAATTAGAAAAAAAATCTGTAAAATTAATCATATTGATTGCTATAACAGGATGGATGTGACACACACAGATAGAAAAGCTATCACGGTTGTCAAGACTGTTTGTCGGGTTTCCAATGCTCACACAGGGTGATAAACAACGCTGATACGAACACATGTGTTTCGAAATAGGCTTTGTTCTTGGTTTAATGAAGTTACACGTAACATCTAGTTATATTCAGATTTAAACAATGCACGCCTCAACTGAGATAACCGACATCCATCAAGCTAAAAAAGAAAACTTGGGTTTCCCATAGTCACAAAAGATTGCGGTTTGTATTTCGCATAGCCACCGTTTCCGTAGTAAAAAACGGTTGCGGTTTGCACATTCAATCTTCAATACTTCATTAAAATACCACTAGTAGAAGAACCCGACACGTCTTCATGTTAGGGAGAATGTTCTAGAAATTGAAGGAAAAAACATTCGTATACCGATGTATACGGCTCGTATAACTATATATGGCTCGTATATAATAAAATCAAAAAAAACATTCTCTGCGTGTTTTCCTATTAAAAAACGTTATATACGGGCCGTATAGTTGTATACGGGCCGTATAATTGTATACGGCCCGTATACACTAGGGGATGTGAAAATAAGATATAGGTGGTGTGGGAACAAGGGGACCCTTTAATAATATAGATTTTAAGTAACCGTTATTTCAAAGAGTATATATTTATATATACGAGTTAACTGCCATTTTCGTCCCTGTGGTTTGGTCACTTTGGCCATTTCAGTCCATTTTTCAAAAATGCGTCATTTTCCTCTCCGACGTTCTGGAAAGGTGCCATTTCAGTCCAAAAATCATAACCCAGTTAAGTCGGTTTGTAAATAAGGACTGATTGTGTAAATTTGTAACATAAAGGAACATTTAAGTAAATATTAAACACCACCACCACTAGCCCTGCCACCACCACCACTCCGCTGCCACCACCACCGCCACCACCGCCACCACAGCCCTGCCACCACCACCACTCCGCTGCCACCACCACCGCCGCCACCGCCACCACAGCCCTGCCACCACCACCACTCCGCTGCCACCACTCCGCTGCCATCACCACCACCATCACCTTTACCTCTCTACTCCGGTGACCGGAGTAAATCCGGCCATCTTTCCGACACCCCACACCCCCACGTGTTAATCTTCTGTTTCTGTCGATCTGGTCGAATTGAACGGACATCTGAAGTTCCTTAGATCCCCACAAACATTTTACACCCCTCACAATGCTCAAACACATCGATTTTAGCCGGAACCGAACCTGCAACTTCGCTGGAATCTTCACAGTGGCCGGAATCAGTCAACACGTCGTTCCAGCCGTTAACGGTTCGTTTTTCTTGTTCCGGTTCATTCGTTTATACCTGTACAATGTTTGCACCAGGTTAATTGGAATATAACCTGATTTTGGTCGTTAATTTGAGCCGTTGACTTTCCTGTTTGACCTTCTGTTGACCGATTTGGGGGAGATGACACTGTTGACATCTGTGAGAGTGGTGGTGGCAGCGGAGTGGTGGTGGTGGCAGGGCTGTGGTGGCGGTGGTGGCAGGGCTGTGGTGGTGGTGGCAAGGCTGTGGTGGCAGGGCTGTGGTGGTGGTGGCAGGGCTGTGGTGGCGGTGGCGGTGGTGGTGGTGGCAGCGAAGTGGTGGTGGTGGCAGGGCTGTGGTGGCGGTGGTGGCGGTGGTGGCAGCGGAGTGGTGGTGGTGGCAGGGCTAGTGGCGGTGGTGTTTAATATTTACTTAAATGGTCCTTTATGTTACAAATTTACACAATCAGTCCTTATTTACAAACCGACTTAACTGAGTTATGATTTTTGGACTGAAATGGCACATTTCCAGAACGTCGGGGAGGAAAATGACGCATTTTTGAAAAATGGACTGAAATGGCCAAAGTAACCAAACCACATGGACGAAAATGGCAGTTAACTCTATATATACATTACATGTTTTCCAAAAGCAATAAATATAATTCAAAAAATGTGGGACTGGTTATATTATAACAAGACAAGTTGTTGGGTTTATTTTTAGATGATTTAGATTAACCGGTACTTTGATCAATACTTAACCCTATACATATGTAGGGATGTTTGATGATTCAAGTTGAGCTGGCTTTAGCTCGGGCTTGGGCTCGAGCTGAAAGGTAACGAGTCAACTCGGCTCGGCTTTTTTATCTTAACAAGTTGGAATGTTGAGCTCTAATTTTAATTAAAAAAAAACTTAGACAACTGCCAAATTTATACGCAATGTCCAGACGAGCCGAACAAACGTGCCAACAAGCTTAGAATGATGTCAAACTTGGGCCAAGAGTATTAAAATCGACTCTTATTATTTAAGTTATAACTTATAAACGTTAAAACTTGAACTTAATTAAAATGACTGAGTATGCTTTAACTTGAGCTCGACAAGTTTACAAATAAGCCGATTTTCAACGAGTTATGAGCCACAAAGTTTTTATACAATCACTTTACTTCATGCCTATCCGTTTATCTTTTTCTAATAAATATAACATCTAACATGTATACATTTAATTAATCATGTGACATTTTGTTTTTCTATAGTAGTTATTGTATATTCCTTCCACAATTTATATTAAATTCTTTTAATAGGTACGTGTATATCATTTACATTGCAATGTATCACAAACTAGAATTTAGATCAGCCAAAATGCGGCAGGGATTCTTTAGTTATAACTATGTTGACTTAGGACCCACACGTTATGTTAAACCTGTCAAACGGGGAAAAATAGACGATGTAAAAACGTTCACCCACACACGCACATTGCGTCGTGTTAACTCGCAAAAATTTAGAACGAAACGTAAAAACATTAACCCAAAGACGCACGTCACGATGTGTTAAGTCACAAAATTTAGAACCAAACATAAAACGAAAAAATTACGGAAAATGAAAACTATAAAGAACCAAAGTTGAAAGTAAAAGAAGTTGTGAGGATAGATTGCAAAAGATAAAAAGTTTTGTGTTAAAAGTAATTTATGAAATATTTTTTGGTGAAAAGTATAAAAATCAATTTTTTTGGAAAACCCCTTAAGCCAAGGTCACGACAACAATATGCATAACGGTTTTTTCTTTAGAAAACCCCAAAGCACACCCCGTGTTGTGACGGGCGTAAAACAGTGTCAAATAGTACTAATGTCACACAACCGTCATCGACCACCAACACTGACTCGACCTAGGATCTGCGTGATGCGACGAACCTGTCAAACATGAAAAATAGAGGTAAAAAACGTTGAACCACACATGCACGTTGTGCCGTGTTAACTTGCAAAATTCGAAAAAAAACATAAAAAGTTGAACCACACTCGTACGTTGCGTTGTATTAAGTCGAAAAATTTAGAATTATACGTAAAACGAAAATTTGCCAAAGATGAAAAGTATAAAGTGACAAAAGTTGTGAAGTTAAATTGTAAATAGAGTGAATTTCAAATTTTGTCATTTATCTTTATAGTGAATTTCAGGCGGTGTCCTTTATCTTTCAAATTGACGAGTCTTGTACTTAATGTTTTAAATCTTGCACGTTATGCCCTTTAGCCCTAACTCAGTTAGACTTTTCAGTTAAATCTGGTCATGTGTCTTGCACATGAGGGCAATTTTGTCAATTCGCTTTGAAGGGACTAATTGTGTAATAACATAAATATCCAGCCTTTTTTTAAAAGTTAAAAAAGGACTTTAAACAAAAGTTTAAAAAAAATAAAAAGATTATATATATACATACATAAATACACTACTCTCTCTCTCTCTCTAAATCTGGTTTCTCACATCTCTCTCAATCTCTCCCACACCACCACTACCATTCACCTCACACCCCAAACCCCAATTTCTGTTTCTCTTCCATATTCATTTCCCTCTTCTTTTAATTGATTCACTGTATGTATATTGATAATTGTATGCAACTGGGTATTGTGTGCTGTAAGCTGCCACCACTTCTGACATATGTAACCCTGTTGAATGTCCACCATTAGGCTGGAGGGTGTGGGGGCGCCACCCTCGCCAGCTGGACACCTATAGCCCCCCCCCCCCCCTCCGCCATCGACCACACCCCCGGCGCTATGCCGGGGCGCCATGGTGGTGTCGCCAACATGTTAACGAGAGGAGGGGCGTTTTCAGGTGGGGACCATGTTCTAAACCAATGATTTTTTTTTAATTTTGGTTAATAGGGGGCTCCATCCACACCCTGCAATTTAAAGGGGGCTCCATGGCTGAGTTGGATCCTAGGTGGCGCTGACGTGGAGCTCAGGTGGACTTGATAAAGCCCATGGGGCACCATCCACACATCATAGCCTTACCACCTTCGTACAACATTTTAATTTCACACTTGCTTTTAAAGTAGAACCAATTGGTCCTGGGTTCGATTCCACCCACAAGGGGGTTTTCCCATATTTATTGGGTTTCCTCCTGAATTGGTGTATAGGCATTATGCCTAGAGAAGATGGATATGATCGGGTGGTTCCGCTGGTGGCACGATGATACTCCAGTGGTTCATCAGTGATACAAAATTTGTCGTTCAAAAAAAAAAGTAGGGGTGTAATGGTATCAGGTTGACGACTTGAAGGATTGTTGGAAATCAGGCCCTTGATCGAATAAACAAACACGCAATATGAACAAACTTGTTCGACTCTTTTATTAATTTACCAATGAGAGCACACTAATTACAATGACCCTAACCATCTATTTATACTAAACTTATTCTAGTCCTAACCCGACTCAAACTCTATTAATAAAATAAATAAACAAACTAGATAAACCTATCTAATAAACCTTGATGCCCAAGAAACATACCTAGACTAGAATTAGGAAACCTAAATAAAATAAACTAAAACACTTAGCACCCTCCAACTTTTGAGTTATGACAAGATTAGTCCCAACAATCACCCCCTAATCTTGTCAATAACTTTCTTCACATTAGAGCCGGTTCATCATCCTCATATCGGGTTTGTTCACACCATAAAATACTAACTTAAACTTAAAATCCGGTAGATACTTGACCCACTCTTCTACCCCACTTACACTTCCTCAAAAGTCGGTCAAAACTTCACCAATTCAACAACTAGCTTCTGCTATCCAAATCCACGTGAACTTTTGTAAAGTTAATTTATTTCATGCATACTAGCTTATAAAACCATTAATAATAAATGCTAGTTGATGACCCGCAACCGAAACTCGATAAATTAAACCCGATTAAAAATCACTACGTTTGTAACATGTCACATGCCATCACGCTGGAAACGACGTTCACTAACATCACGACTTTTCACGGATCGACGACCTCTCCCCGGTCACATCCAAAGCCACCCGATTTGAACTCCAACGCCATAATATTACACCTTGTTTTTTTTTTTTTTTACTTTTTACCGATCACCCTTGTTCAAGAGGCCACTCCACCGACAAAGAAAACAAAGCCACCCGCTTACAACGCTTTCTTTCAACCAGCTAAACGAACCAAATCCAAAGCCACCTGCTTTGACGGATCTTTTACGTCCGTTTTTCACGCAACACGCCGGTCTCCTCTTATCACGAAACAAGCCGATCAAGGTACCCGTTCTCACCATCTACTGTTATCACCGGTTATATACCAGCCGCGCAAACCCGCAACTAACAACCGAACAACCCCGTTTCTTATTTCTTTCATCACCGCTAACAGCTACGAACACCGATGTTCATCACGGTCACCCCCGTCATCCCAACCGGTTCTTACCCAAAACAACGGTAGACCCAAACACCATAACGTCTTCGTCTTCCGCTGTTAAACGGTCCCGAACAGCACCTCACAGGTCGACGACTTTGTTCCGTTCCATGTATGTAACACCAATGCATGTAATTTATCCATGCAATCTTCATGTAAAACTTTGATTACAAAATATCACAGTCGCCATTCTTGACCATGACAATTTGGTCACCATCAACAACCGATAAAACATAACCTGCTTGCTGAAGTATTAACGCCAAAGCTTAGAACAACTTGAAGTTGAATAAATTCCACCCACTTCAAAGATTATCACAATTAATTCCTTTTCTTAACACATGGTTTGTTTTCAACGGATTGTTTCTTTTACTTTTGACTAACGAACATAACAACCAATACGGACAAACCATTAACACATACAATATTTCACAGAATCTTCCACGGATTTACCATCCAATGTCTCTCGTCCTTTTTTTCTCCCGTCGTTCACCACCGTCCCTCACGGGGCTGCTTCCCCTACTCGAAACGACTCTCAAAACCGCAGGCACCAAGCTCTGATACCAAATGTTGGAAATCAGGCCCTTGATCGAATAAACAAACACGCAATATGAACAAACTTGTTCGACTCTTTTATTAATTTACCAATGAGAGTACACTAATTACAATGACCCTGAAGGGGTATGGTCCCAAAAAGCCGCGCAACCCCCTGCAAGGTCGCGCGGGACCATACTCCTTAATCACCATTTTTCTTGATCGCCAACCTCGCGCGAGCTACAACATGCCTATGCAACGCCGCGCGAGGTCCACAGAAGAGTAAACTCCAGTTAACAACACTTGGTATTCTAAAAGGGACATCTGGAAGCCCATGCCGCGCGCACGATAATAACGTGCTCAGCAAGAATCGTGCGTGACTACGGCGCAAGGCCTTCCCAGATAGTACACAAGGTACAAGTAGCAGAATAAAAGAGCCAATCAGGGTCCTTCTGTTCCTGCGCAATCGTGCTCCACGATCGTCTGACATGCAGGAGACAAAAAGTACTAAAGGACGCCTAGGTGGCACCAATCACAGGGCAGAGACAACTGCCCCACGATCTCCACTTACCTGCTGATGGCAGAAGGGCGTCCAGGCCGACAACAGTGACACGTGGCTCCAATCACGTTGCGCCAGCTCCACAAAGCTCCTAGAAGCCACTAACGGTCGACACCAGTGAGACAAGGAGCATATCCTCTATGTTGTCGCCTTCCGGCCCAAGGCCCATCAGCCCACACCCTCTTACACCTCTCCGGCTATAAATAGAGACCTTCACTCCACAGGTTAAACATTCCATTCCCTCTACTCTCTCACTCATTACTTATCTTCTCCAAAGCACAGTCGCTTATTCTCACGCCGGAGCCCGGTTAAGAGGGAAACCCCCACATTCCCCTCTTAACGAGTAACGGTGTTTTGTTTTGCAGTTACACACGGTCATTAAGGAGCTCAGGAATCCAAGAGAAGATTAACCACTATGCAAGGAACATAAACCAAACTGATTATCACCTAATCAGTTCTGTGTTTCTTCATTGGCGCCCACCGATATTCTTCTACAAACCATTTTCATCTTCTAATTTCCTGAGTTTTTCGTTGTTTTTTCTTCCTTCGATCCATGGCTGGTCAAGGAATCGTACCTGAATTCGTTGGTTTCGGTGAAAACCCAAATGCGGCGTTGGGGGAAGGTAATCAAAATGGCCAACCCCAGCACTTTGAAGAGGTTGGTGAAGTCGAAGTAGCCAACACCGGGGATCCGCGTGGGAGCTTCACCCGCATCACTCAAAACACCCCAGGAAACAACGGTGCTGGGCCTTCAAACCTAGCTCCACCTCAGAACATATCGGCGCTATTAGGGCTACCAGAAGGCGAAACCCCAGCCTCATGGTACGCCAAGCAACTGGCCACTATTAACGAAGCGTATCAGTCCTTGAGCGCTCAGCAAGCAGTTTTAACGGCAGAACCATCCTTGGTCACACCAACCGGCCCCAGCCAAGGGCCGCGCCAGATGCCGGTCCCGCAATACATTCCAAGAAGAGTTAGCAGACCTCCCCCCACCCGAAGACTAAGCGTGCAGGACACGCGCGACACACGGAGGGAGACAGAAAGCTACTATGACGAACCGTCAAATTTCCAAAGAGGCCCAGTTCATAGCCGGCTCACGCCGCGTAACATGAACGATGAATGGGAAGAAACTGACCCGAACGATCCAACCTGGGAGAACGATGACGAATCTTCGGTCTTCAATCGTCTGCAAAGAAATCACGAGTATTACAAACCCAGGCAACACGTTGGTTATACTGAAGAAGCGGAGCGCGACTTTCGCCTCGCTTATCGACCAGAAGAAGCTATAGAGCATTCGAAGTTCATCCCAAAGATAGCACTAGCGCCGCTCAAGAGAGAAAAGTTACCTCCAACAGTCGGAAAGTTCAACGGATTGACTGATCCAGACGATCACGTCAGAGTGTTTACTAGTGTGGGCTGCATGGGAGGTTGGAACATGCCCAGTTGGTGTCATTTGTTTATCCAAACATTAACGGGAGCTGCTCGCGCCTGGTTCGACAGCCTTCCTCCGGGAAAGATAAAATCATGGGTAGATTTCAAGACCCAGTTTCTGAGTCACTTCAGTCAACAAAGGCGATACCAGCGCGACACAGCTGAAGTTGAAGATATATGGCGTAGAGATAATGAGGGTCTGGAAGATTTCATCACGCGATTTAACAAAGAATGTTTGGAGATTGGGGGCGTGAGTGAACAACTCATGCACTGTCATTTCAAGAAAGCAATTCGTTGTGATAGCCTCATCCGAACTATCACCGGGAAAGATGGTATGCCCAAAGAGTGGGATAAACTTATGGAAGCCGCGAAGATAGTCGCGCAAACTGAGGAATCACTCGCCGCGAACAAAAAATATCATACTGAGGATCAATTTTCCAAAGGAAGCCAGTCGCGCGATTATTACGCCAGAGAGCATCATTCATCTCATCATTACTCCAGGGATTATTCGCGCGATTCTACCAGACATGATAAGAGAAAGAGACACTCCGACTGGAGTGCAAGGTCATACGAAGACAGAAGCAGGCGGGAGGGAGATTCTCGCTCGACGATCGACAGAGATCGCTATAGGAAGACAGACAGAGAAGAAAACCAGGAAAGGAAGTGGACCCAGCTAACTAAATCACCTCTTGAAGTACTTAACACAGAGAAATTGGATCTTAAAGATCCACTACCAATGCGTAGCAAAAAAGGCCAAGACCTTAACCTGTTTTGTGAATTTCACAAGGATACAGGTCACTTGACTAACGACTGCTTCCAACTGCGCATAGAAATCGAAAAGGCTCTGAAGAGTGGCAAACTGGACCACCTCCTACAGAGCGTGCGCAAAGACATCAAGAAGATCCAGAGGAATGGGTGATCGCTGGTCTCGCCACATTACCCATCAAGAATAAACACCGGTTAAATCACCGCGCTTGACGGCAGTCAGCGTTGCCTGGTGGTACACCGTGAAGAATCAAAATTCCACCGCACTCGACGGCAGTCAGGTGTTCCCAGGTGGTGTGCACAAGAAAAGATTCTCCTACGACAGATGAACGTACTTAGGACCTAAGGCAACAGAAGAATGTAATGCATCACCACTGTAAACAGGGCCCACGCGCCCATCAAGTTTGCTAACACGAGTGTTCTTTACATATTGAATCCTTGCTATCTCCTACAGTATTTTCCAGTTACAAATGCATGTTAAACTTCTGATTAGCACGAAAACACTTCAGTCATGCCTCCAAGGTCCTCCGCGAACGTAGCGCGAGACCGGGCAGTTACTCACACAAGAGCCATGCTTACATTTATTCGCGCTAACTTAACCAAAGTTTCTAGCAACAGTGCAATAATTGTAACAAGAAAAATAAACAAGCATCACATTTAAAGCAAAGCGCAAAATGCACAACAGTTGTATAGACAACGAGTAACGTTCATTTAAAACTAGCGCAACTGCGCAAGAAGTTACACCAGAAACTTACAGAAATTCACAAGGCGCAAAGCCATACAAAACCTATCTACTCGAAACAATCTCAAACATCATCACCATCATGCTTGTCGCCACCATCGCCTCCATCATCACCATCATTCCCAGCTGCCTCATCATCTGATAACTCAACCGTTATAGGTGGATCAAGAATGCCCTTAAGGCGCTGGCACCAGTCATCATGTTCTAAAGCCTTGGCAACTAAATCCATAACAGGCAGTGACAAGTGGTCATAAGCATGTTCAGCGCGTGTCAGCGCGGCACTAGCCTGGTCAGTAACCGAACAATGACTGACGTCAAACTCCTGTCCAAAAGCTTCTTCAACGTGTTGTGCGCATTCTAGGTACCCTCCTCGATGACCAACAGCGCGCGCAGCATCGGTCAAAGCAGCGACGGCATGGTCCAGCTCTCCAGCATTGAGAATAGAGTTGGCAATCTATAGCAGAGCGTGCGCATTAAAAAACAACTTTTAAACAATATATCCTTAGGAAGGGAAAAAGGATAGCATACCAGCACTACTCCACGGCCGCGCATCCATTCGGCCTCAGAAACGAGAGTGTCAACAATGCCCTGAGCTTCAGCATAATTCGTTTGTGCTACATTGAGGGCAGAAGTGCTAACATCACGTGCTTCCTCGGCTCGGTGCTGGGCCCCCTCAGCAGTTGCGGCCTTAACCTTCTTAGCCTCCAGATCAATCTCCAAGGACTCGCATTTATCAACCTGATCATTCAGGCGACGTTTCAATTCCGCAATCTCGACGTCCTTGGCCTGCAAGTCCTTATCCTTGCTTGACAACTGAGCCCGCACCCCAGCCAACTCAACCTAAAAGGAATAAAGGGATTTAGGCTATTTTATAAAGCAAAGTACAGAGAAAAAGGTATAAGTGGCACAAACCTCAACCTGCTCCTTAGCAACCTGTGCAGCTTGCGCATCCTCGACCTTGCCGGTCAACTCAACAACCTTGGCTTCAAGATTGACAATCTTGGTACGATCCGCAGCCGCACGCTCGTTATCTTTCGCACATATGCGCTTGAACTCCGTTTTCTCCTTAGCCAGTTGTTGTTCAGCAGTATGAAGTTTATTTTTCAGGGCCTCGCGCCCCCACTCTTCCGACTTTCGGTCTGCCTCGAACTTCGCTTTTTGCTCATCAAACGCAGCCCTAGACTTCTCCAAGTCAGCAGCACGCCTCATTATGCGATCGCGATATTTCTCCCAATCATCCTTCTCCCTAACCATGGTTCGCCACTCCCGGACGATTTCTTGGTTAGCTGCGCGGGTATTGGCTTCACCAACGACATAGGCATGATAGAGCCCACTGTGAGTCCGCGCCCGTTGACGGTCCATCTCCCCCGGAGGAATCGAATTCACCAACCAGTCATGGCAAGGCGCGAACTCAAGGAAAGTATCCTTCTGCTTTAAACCCCAAGGCGGATTGTGCGGAGCGTCACCGCGACTCTCTTCAGTATAAGACTTGTAATAGATATCCCCCACTGTATCCCGGGGGCCTATCGGAGAGCGCGGGGGCGCGTCAACTTTCACACCACCCCGACCACCACCTGAACCTGCACCCGCGCCTCTGGTAATAGAAATACCAACAGGCCTTTCAGCAGCAGACTTCTCTTTCTCCAGGGTTCTCTCTTTTCCCTTCTCCTTCTCAGCATCAGCAAGAGCCTTCTCAGCAGCTCTTCTCTCCTGCTCAGCCTTTTTCCTCTCATCATCAGCTTTCTTCTTTTCCTGCTCTGCCTTCCTCCTCTTTTCTTCAGCAACTTTGTTTTTGCGCGCCTCTTCAGCCCGGCGCTGGTCTTCCTCAGCTGTCTTCTTCGTCTCAGCTTCCTTCCTCCTGTCTTCATCAACTTTCCTACGCTCCTCCTCAAACTTCTTCTTCTCTTCGGCAGCCTTGGCCTTATCGACCTCAGCAACATGTTTGCCCTTGTCATGCTCAGCCCCAGCAGCCTCGGAAGATTTGATGGAGAAAACTGATAGAGGGAGCGCAAATTGCTCTGTTTACCAAGCACCAAAGCTCCTCCAGCCTTCGACGCCACAGTCACACCAGCAGTCGCCCCGCTCCTGGTCCTTTTTCCGCTGATCAACTTTCCAGCAGCTTCTTCTTCTTCCTCATCTTCTTCTTCTTCCGCATGCTCAGCAGAGGAAGGAGTAGCGCCAGCATCCGGGTTGCGAGAACCCGCGCCACCTTCACTTCTTGAGCGACCTGCTCCGCCTTTACCTACGCCTACGCGCGACAAACCCTCTAATGAGTCACTAATTATCACATAATCTTTTAAGTCACTTTGACGAAGACGAGGACTACCTTTACCAGCAGCTGCGCGGCTACTCCCGCCCTTCTTGCTTGTCACTTCGGTCTCACCCGTCTTCTTCTTCTTTGGAGGTTTTTTCTTCTTCTCTTCAGGGTCGATACCCAGGTCGCGTAAAACACCTGCAAAGATGTTAGACCACGAACTTAACTCCCCGGTTGAAGACCCCACAGACTCTTCGCTGGAAAGATAGACAACCTCTTTCCCAGCAGAAGTGATAGAGCGCAAGGGACGAGGGTTAGGTATATGCGCACCTTCAGTGGCAGTAGGCGGCGCGGCGAATGCATCAGCAACAGGATACATAAAATTATCCCTTATTCGGTCATACCAATATTGTTCTCCGTCTTGAAGCGGGCGTACGCCCATCCTACCGCCGAAAGTGGCGAAGGCAGCTTGATATAAGCGCACCTCTACAAGATAAATCATATCCAAAAAAAAATAAAATAAGGGAAAATGCAAACCTCGGAAGATCAATAAGAATTTGAGGAAATTACTAACCTTCATCGCCCATCATTAAGATAGGAACCTCCTTGCTATCAGCCGGCCACTGATCACTCATCCGCGCCGCAACCAAGACACTCTCCCCAAATACTCGGTTTGGGGTGGCGGTAAGCTCGCGATACCAAGCCGCAGTCTTGGGGATCTCCAAGTCTTCCTTCACGATTGGGTCATTCCAAGCGCGAAACGTCATGGGTACCGGAACAACCTCCTCCCGAATATAGAAAAACTTTGGTTTCCAATCATGGAAACTCTTGGGAGGGTTCAACAGTATCTTCTTCGCCGCGCCTCGGCTAGCGAAGGAATAGAAACCCATGTTTCTCTGGAGAGTATAGAAGACCCGGAACTTGTCAACAGTTGGCTCGATGCCATGAGCCCAGCACAGGAACTCGAAGTGCCGAACCCGAACCATCCCAGGTGGGCTCATTTGAGATATATGAAACCCATAATATTGGAGAATATGAGCCATGAAGTTAGTCGCCGGCAACCGGAAGTTGCCCTGTTGGAAGAAGTCTTCGAATAAGGTGATATACCCCGGCGGTGCATCAGCGGCCGTTTGGTTCTGATCCGGGTACCGGGCATCCCACTCCGGTGGGAACCGGAAACTTCGGGAAAGTTGTTCGAAAAGCCCTAAGTCCCACCGGAGAACAGGCACAGGACCTTCTTCTCCGGGGATATCCTCGTGTCGTTCTTCAGCCATTGATAAATAAAACAAAGGTTCTGAGTGTTCTTCAAAAACTTGATGATCTGCTACAACTTTCTTCAAAAACTTGAAGATTCAGAGAAGACTTGAGAGGAAATAGAAGAACAATAGGAGAGAAAAGTGATGAGCCTCACCCCTCTTCGGATATATATACTGATCGCATTTAATGCGATCGGTAACCGTGCCGAAACCGCCGCAAGCAAGGCCAACCAGAAGGCGCCACGTAAGGCGTGTTTCCCGGAGTGACGGTTACCACGCGCGCGTGGGCCTCACTCGCCTGACGAAAATCTGAACTGTCAGCAACACGTTGATGACAACCGTCAAGGGTCAACTCAAACGTCACCAACCGCGACTTTTTCACCCACCTGTCAGAATTCAAACTTCGATGTTTCTCCCGCCCAAAATCATTAGAAACTTCATGAACAAGCCAACAAGCCTGGTAGCCGCGCCGTAGTAATTAACAACTTACACGCGCGACGTCTACCAAAGCCAAAAGCATTATTCTACTTTATTTTCTTAAGTCCAGAGCTCCAACCACTTGCCTTGCGCATGGTGCAGCACTGGACTGGGGGGACTTGAAGGGGTATGGTCCCAAAAAGCCGCGCAACCCCCTGCAAGGTCGCGCGGGACCATACTCCTTAATCACCATTTTTCTTGATCGCCAACCTCGCGCGAGCTACAACATGCCTATGCAACGCCGCGCGAGGTCCACAGAAGAGTAAACTCCAGTTAACAACACTTGGTATTCTAAAAGGGACATCTGGAAGCCCATGCCGCGCGCACGATAATAACGTGCTCAGCAAGAATCGTGCGTGACTACGGCGCAAGGCCTTCCCAGATAGTACACAAGGTACAAGTGGCAGAATAAAAGAGCCAATCAGGGTCCTTCTGTTCCTGCGCAATCGTGCTCCACGATCGTCTGACATGCAGGAGACAAAAAGTACTAAAGGACGCCTAGGTGGCACCAATCACAGGGCAGAGACAACTGCCCCACGATCTCCACTTACCTGCTGATGGCAGAAGGGCGTCCAGGCCGACAACAGTGACACGTGGCTCCAATCACGTTGCGCCAGCTCCACAAAGCTCCTAGAAGCCACTAACGGTCGACACCAGTGAGACAAGGAGCATATCCTCTATGTTGTCGCCTTCCGGCCCAAGGCCCATCAGCCCACACCCTCTTACACCTCTCCGGCTATAAATAGAGACCTTCACTCCACAGGTTAAACATTCCATTCCCTCTACTCTCTCACTCATTACTTATTTTCTCCAAAGCACAGTCGCTTATTCTCACGCCGGAGCCCGGTTAAGAGGGAAACCCCCACATTCCCCTCTTAACGAGTAACGGTGTTTTGTTTTGCAGTTACACACGGTCATTAAGGAGCTCAGGAATCCAAGAGAAGATTAACCACTATGCAAGGAACATAAACCAAACTGATTATCACCTAATCAGTTCTGTGTTTCTTCAGACCCTAACCATCTATTTATACTAAACTTATTCTAGTCCTAACCCGACTCAAACTCTATTAATAAAATAAATAAACAAACTAGATAAACCTATCTAATAAACCTTGATGCCCAAGAAACATATCTAGACTAGAATTAGGAAACCTAAATAAAATAAATTAAAACACTTAGCACCCTCCAACTTTTGAGTTATGACAAGATTAGTCCCAACAGATTTTAGGTTAGCGAGTAGCATAAGTAAACCCAAACAAATGATTCTCAATCCGGTTCTTAAAACAGATTCAACCGTCAAAACAGCCGGTTCAATTTCCATCGGTTAGAAACAAGCTTCCAAAGCTATGTAACATGCTATTGATGTGGTGTGAGTGAGGTGTCCACTACAAATTCTAGATAGTATATACGGTATAATTAATTATTTTAATCTATGATAGTGAAGTCTCCTATATCTTTTTCCCGGTGGTGTTGAACACAAATTTGATAGAATTTTTATTTGCTAGTGGTTCCACAATTGACACGCATAAATGGAACCCTAAATTCTATATAATCATCATAAATCGTTTGAAACTCACAATCGATTGGATCATTGAGTTCAAAAATAGAATATCACATAAACAAAAACTGGAATGAAATCAAAATCAACTCTAGTTCTTATATGTGTTCATCAATCAATGTGTGTTCTTAGTGTAATAAATAATAAAAGAAACATTCCACATCAATAGATCAAGACCCACCAATCAATTCAAATTGATATCACACTTCAAAATGCTTGGTAGTTTAAAGATTCGATTGTGTGTTCTTGCAATGTATACGTGTTCATCATGTGAACATGATGATTCTAAACGGAAAATGCGTGGTTAGGTGGGAACGATAGAGGTGGTGGTGGTGGTGTTGGTCTAACCCATAGTTATACGCCCATTTGACATCTATGTGGCACAAAAAAAGATAAACAATAATAGCTAATCACTCGCAGTTTATTTGTTTTCTTAATACATAAGTTAAATGGTAAAAAGTGTTTTGAAAGTTGAGCCAGACTAGCTGGTCAAACATGGGGTAGGGGGTGTGGAATTGGTTTATGGTATTAGAATGGTTTTAAGTGTTGCGGCCGGTCGGACCGAGAACCGAGGGTATCGGAGAACCGTGGGTTGAACCACAAATTTGAGGGTTGAACTGGAAGTTGATTAATTTTTTCCTATTTTACCCCCATGTAACACATGAGGTTTTTTAAGATATAACTTTTTATTATTTGATATATAAAATTAGATTTATTCAATTCGTAAAATACATGAGGTTTTTTAAGGATATATATTTTTAATTATTTAGTACAGAAAATTACATTTATTCAAACCGTGTAATGAGCATATTTTTAAAGATGGAGTTTTTTTATTGTTTCGTATATAAAATTACATTTATTCAACCGTGTAATAAATGAGGTTTTTTAAAGATGTATTATTTTATTATTTGGTAAACAATATTACATTTATTCAACCCGTGTAATACACGCGGTTTTAAAGATATAACTTTTTTATTTTGTATATAAAATTACATTTATTCAACCCGTACAATATGAATCTTATGGATATAACTTTTTATTATTTAATATATAAAATTATATTTATTCAACCCGTACAATAAATGAGAATTTTAAAGATATATTGTTTTATTATTTAGTATATAAAATTTATTTATTAAACCCCGTGTAATACACGGGGTTATAACCTAGTTTTATAATATTTACGACATGATCCAGTCTGACCGGTTCAACGTGCAGTTCGGTCCTGACAACTATTTTTCTTTCTTTACTAAAATAAAGGTCTAAAATATATGACAAATTCTTAAACAAATAAAACACGGAAATTATTAGTTTGTTTTCAAACTTTGTATTTAATTTTCAACCCCAAAATCAAAGTCATCATGTGATATCTTTACCACAAAACCAACATATCACAAAACGAGTTATGGGGCACCTAATAATTAATTAATGACCCACTAAATAAATAAATTTAGAAACTAATTATGTGCTCTTTGAGGGAGAAAAACACATACATGACAACCTAAACATTTTGATACAATTATGATAGCTTTTTATAAAATTGAATTTAGAGTTTTTTGAGTATCTGTTTTTTAGTGGTTTTAATTACTAGAGTCGAAAATAAAAAAATTTAACACCCTGAGTCCCTAACCACTCATTTTATAACATTTTGAGTCCAACTTTTAACGTCTGTATTTTTCATTTTGGACTCAAATGGTTAAAATCACTAAAATATAGGGGCTCAAAACATTATAAAATGAAAGGTTAGGGACTCATAGCGTTAAACATTTTGATTTTGAACTCAGATAGTTAAAAACCACTAAACACATGGATTCAAAATAATTTACTCTTAATTTAACCGATTTTAATGTTGAATGGTCTTTTTTTGGGATGTTACTAGAAACATAGACACAAACATCAAGTCGGTGATAAAATCTTTTGGTTGATTACAAAAGAGTCGTGGATGATATCTTGGCCAGGAACCTCGTGATGTTGATTTAATGTCGTGTCCCACCTTGCAAAATCTAGAAGAGAAGAGGCATACATCATAAATTCTCATCTCACGTCATCTTATCACATCCTCTTAGGGAACCTGGGGCGCCGCGTTGTGGGTCTTCCACCACGCGTGGATTAACATGGAACACGGCCGTCGCTCAAATAGACCACAAGTGGTCATGAAAACGCGCTGTAGTTATCACGCGTTGAGATGATGGATTTCAAATGTTATGTTACCGTTGAGATAATGTAGTTACTGTTGGAAACCATGAGAAAAAAAAATTAAACGCTATATATATATATATATATATATATATATATATATATATATATACCATCTACACAAATACATATTTCACCCACACATATACATAATTTTATACCACTTTCTTGCATAATTTTAAAACTGGAATTTCCAACTGATTAGTTTCCGCTAGACACCAATAACTCTTCGTCTTCCAACGATGACACGCTTGAATTTTCGACGTATAACGAACTTGAAGGTTAGAGCCGCCCAAATAAGAAAATGGTGGATCGTGATCGTATACATGCCAATGAAGTGTTAATGAAGGATTATTTTGTGGAGAATCCGGTCTACAATGCTGAAACGTTTAGGGATCGGTTTCGTTTACCAAAAGATTTATTTTTATTTTTAAATATTGTAGGAGACATCGAAGTAAGCGAAGAATGGTTTCAAGAACGTTACAACAAGTGGGGCAAACTAAGTTTCACGCCGATACAAAAATGCACATCCGCCATTCGTTAACTGGCGACAGATAACCCTCCCGATCAATTTGATGAATACTTAGCTATGTCGGAAAGAACTTCACGTGAATGTTTGCAATTCTTTTTTAACGTGATTATTAAATTGTATGCCAAAAAGTTTCTACGTAAACCGACGAGACACGACATCGCACGCATATACGCCGCATATGATGCTAGATGCATTTTCCAGGGATGCTCGGTAGCATCGATTGTACACATATCGAATGAAGAAATTGTCCAAGAGAGTTACAAGGTGCGTAGTTAGGGGTGACGTAAAAAGACCAATCATCATACTTGAAGCGGTGACGTCGAATGATTTATGGTTTTGCGCTTTCATATTTTGGTGTTCCTGGTTCAAACAACGACATCAATGTTTTGTACACACCGTCGTTGTTTCAAAGTGTAACAGATGGTACCGCACCCTTCTGTCCATTTTTTGTTAATAGAAGATATTACATACGAGGCTATCTTCTTGTGGATGGTATCTACCCATCATGGTCTGTTTTTATGAAAACTCTTTCATTTCATGTCGAGGTTAAAGAAAAAAAGTTCAAGAAGTTGAAAGAATCGGCAAAAAAAGATGTTGAGAGGGCTTTTGGTGTTTTAAATGGTAGATGGGGCATACTAAACAGACCGGTTCGTGCAACGAATAAAAAATCAATCCATGGCACAGTATATGCATGTATCATATTGCACAATATGCTAATTAAAGAAGATGGACGTGCAATATTTCCAGATTGGGTGCCGGATCCCCCCACACAAGTCCCCGTTGCCGAAAATGTCCAACAAGACTTGCGTAATGAAGAAATTCACTTTCGGTTGAGATATGATTTAATTGAACTTGTAGGTTCTTTAGGTTTGGAATTTCCGGATTCAGACGAGGAGTAGGTTTTCTTTATGTATCTTTTTATTTGTATATGTTTTTTCAGTTGTAACCTAAAATGTCTAGAAATGTTGTTTTTTTTTTATTTAAATGAGATTATTATTGTTAATTTATAATTTAAAAAAAAAACATCACTAGTGATGGACACTCCTACTAAAATCCATCATTAGTGATGGAATCAAGGTCAATGACGTGGCGGACAATGATTGGGTGTGGTGGGTGATGGAAAGTGGAACCCCCCCCCACCCCTACCCCCACCCCCTTAGACCGGCCGTTATGTTTTAATATGGAAGAGGGTATTAAAGCGCTACTTCCTTACACGTTCACAATGAGACTTTAACTAACTTACAATTTAACTATTATATTGTGGTTTAACTAATATTATTAACCTATAAAGAAGCAAGACGTATATGCATATATGTGTTGTAACATTTGCTTAGGGAGTTTTTCAAAAAAAAAAAAATAGAATTTTCCTTTTTAACCCTAAAGTTTTAATCTTTCATAATTTAAATTTAAAGTTTTAATCTTTGTTTTCTTTTTAACCCTAAAGTTTTAATCTTTGACAATTTAAGTTTAAAGTTTTAATCTTTAGTAATTTAACCCCTTTGATTAATTTGATTTTTCACTTCTAATTCAAAAGTTTCCATCTTATACAATTTAACCCCTTTGATTAATTTGATTTTTCTCTTCTAATTCAAAAGTTTCAATCTTTTGCGATTTAACCACTTCGAATTTTTTTACTTATGTGTTGTAATCTTGGCTTTGGGGGTTTTCAAACAAAAAATGGTTATGGATATGGTTGTTGTAACCTTGGCTTTGGAGGTTTTTCAAAAAAAAAGATTTTTTTTAATTTTCACCCAAAAGTATTTCATAAATTACTTTTAAACCAAAACTATTTGTTTTTTTTACTTTTAACACAAAACTTTTTATCTTTTGCAATCTATCCTTATAACTTTTTTTACTTTCAACTTTGGTCCTTTATAGTTTCATTTTCCGCAATTTTTTTCCTTTATGCTTCGTTCTAAATTTTGTGACTTAACACATCGCAACGTGCGTCTTTGGTTTAACGTATTTACATTTCGTTCTAAATTTTGCGAGTTAACACGACGCAACTTGCTTGTGTGAGTGAACGTTTTTACATCGTCTATATTTTTCCCGTTTGACAGATTCAACATAACGTGCGCGTCCTAAATCAACTTAGTTATAACTAAAGAATCCCCGCCGCATTGCGGCGGGTCGTAATTCTAGTTTAACTAAATAAGAAAAAAAAATGTGTCTGTGTGTTTGAATGTGATTGGTGGAATGGTGGAGAGAAATGAACCCCACACACCCCTTCATGTGCAGCTCGTTAGGGGATGTTACCACCCTTTGGTGACGGTAATGTTGTGGGGCGTTAGTTGGTGGTGTCCCACAATAGCCGGTCTTACCGAATGGCTTAGAGCATACGTAGTGGGGCGGTATAACCCCCCCATAGCGCCGGCATAGCGCCGGAACACCGAAACGATCGGCGCCATCAATCGAAAATTTGGGGGTGGCGCGATATGCATAACGGCGGTATGATTGTTTAAAGTTTTTGGTTTATACATGTTTGTTCCCTGCAAATCGGAGATGAGTAGGTCCCTGCAAATCGGAGATGAAGACCGAGAAAAAGCCGGAGAAGAAGGCCGGAGATGAAGCCGGAACTTGCAGAAGGCCGGAGAAGAAGGTCCGCCTATTTTTGTTTTAAATTTTTACACTTTGGTCCCTGCATTTTCTCAAATATTTAAAAATGGTTTTAAACTTGTTTTTCTCTTGTTTTGTTTTAAAGTTTTACACTTTGGTCCCTGCATTTTCTCAAATAATTAACTAATGATGACAAAGGGGCGTTATGACTACGGCCTCAAATTGCATAACGCCCCATAAAGCCCCGGGGTGACGTGGCATGCCACATGTCACATAACGCCCCCAAAAGGGTCTTATGACTACGCATGGCCTTAAGTAAATTTATAGATATATGGAAAGGTTGTAGCGTAAGGAATCTCTCTAGTAGTAGTCTTTTAATTCATACGGTTAGAAGTAAGTTTGTGTAGATTCTTTTCTAACTTTACCAATAGTTTTGTTATTTGTGATATTTACCGGGTATGGTTGTTGTTGTTGTATGAGAAGGTTCTAGCAAGAATATAGTTTCTTGTGAAATCATATGCAACAAAATAAATCATTTATCTTTTTGGTCTTATTTTTAATAAAAAATAATTGACTAAAATACAAGTTTGTGTCAAAACTAAAGGATTTTGATGCATAGTTATGCTATAGTTTGTAGTTTGATACAGTATAAAGGATGAATCAACCTATATTATAACATTTTCAAGAGGGAAGAAAGGAATCTTGAATGTAAGGCCAGGCGGGGCACTCCCGTTATTTTTATAACGGAAAATATATAACGCGTGAAGTTTCCATTTTCCCACCCCGACCTATTCCTATAACGCGTTATATCATCACGGAAGCGGATTTTCGTTATTTTTATCACTCCGTTATTCTTTTGGTTTGTGAGTGTAATTGTTGGTTGGGGGGAAATTGTTGGGTGTGGTGGTGAGTGATGACCACCCCGCCTAAAAAAGGTTGTGAGTGATGAAAAAATGGTTGATGACATGGCGGAACTTGATTGGTGCTTGTGAGTGATAGATTCTATCACTAGTGAACCACCCCGTGTCCCCTTATAACATAAAAAGATTAACGGACTAAGCTCCAATGGTTGAAAACATATTTGATAATCAGGTAACAGAATTTTTGTTTGTGTCACTAAGACAGTGATATGATTTAAAGGTTTAAAGGTTTAAAGGTTTTGGTTTCGTATGTGAGACTTGAACCTAAGACTTTCCTCTCTCAAGCCCAGATGTTCAAAAGTTTTGCTTTTGTCAATGAACCACCACCTAATTGTTATTTGATTCTTGTTCTAAAAAAGGCACGGGTAAAATATCCAATCCATGCATAGCTTGATATTTAAACAAACTTATTATTTGATACATATAAAACAAAACAGCTCGTACATTTATTTAATCTGCTACTAATCTAATCCATAATGTATAGCGGGATTTCAACCCTCAATCTTTAAGAGAAGAGGCAATATTTAACATACTAATATACCATTAGGGGGTGGGGGTGCTTCACTTTCCATCACTCATTACATCCAATCATGTTTCGCCACGTCATCGTACTTGGTTCCATCACTAATGATAGATTTTTGTGGAGATGCCCATCACTCACCACATATGAAGGAGAAGGAAGCAGGGAGTGTTTGGGAAGAAATCTTCAACGCGTTGTCACGTGTTATCACCTACAGTGGCGGCGATGTTCCACACGTGAAACGTCAACCACCACGCACCACAACGTAGCACCCCGCCCGCCCTTAGTCTAAATGCATAATTTTAACTTATATAAACACATATACCTGGTACTCATAAAAAGAAAGCGAATCATGTTATTACATACACACTTTGTGTATCATCATTAAAACAATAGATACACAAAATATCTACCGACTTGAACTATAGTTAATTTGTGAGTACAAAAGTGTCATTTCCTCAAACTTTAGCCATGTAACTCAACGGCATCGTTACGGCAGCGCTACTAGATTTGCAACTCAGCAGCTCAAGCACTCTCCATGAACATTTCCGGTGATCAACATTCCGGCCAACCGAAGATACATCAAGGGTTTCCGATAAATCGCTACGCGCCTTTGAAGTATTTGAGCGAGCCCGCCGGTTCTTTAAGTCTCGAACTTTCATTTCGGGCTGTGGCACATTTACTAATCCATACAAAATAACATTTCTTATGGAAGTACCTGAGTTCTTCCCATAACTAGCGGCGGAGCCTGTACAGCTAGGCTCTGCCGCTGGCTCAGAACTCGTACTTGAGTTCCTTTTTAATTTTTTATAGTCCACTGACCTGCTATTTCTAGCGGCTAGTGGAGTCACAGTCACGTTTTTTACGTCTGACCGTGACTCTGATCTAGACCGTCTACAGCTTCTTTGCTGCGACGGTCTTTTACGATGGATTTGTTGGTTGATTGGGACAAGTTTTCCACAGAATATGATGTCTTCTGCATGAGACATCATATTCTCTTCGGAATCATCACTCAACCCTCCTCTAGAAAACTCGAAAACGTCGTTGTCGGCCGGTGATGATTTTGGTGGATTCTGGTGATCTGGGGATACTGGGAAATCTTTGAGAGAAAGTGTTTCCATTGCTTCTTGATCATCCATGTAATCACACAGTGTTTTGGTGTTTGTGTGTGTTATTGAGAGAATGTGTATGGAGTTTGAATGTTTCTAGTTGGAAAGAAAAAGAAATATATAGGGATGTAAATGGAGGGGAAGTATCAAGGATGGTTCTTTTCAAATATTTAATATATACTTTTCAAATATTTAATATTGAACTAGTTTTTTTTAATCTCACACCTTGCGTCAAAACTGAGTAAATGATAATGTAAAACAAACGTAATTTGAAAATAAAGCATGTTGTTTAGAAAGCTAGACCACTAGAACGATTTAGTTTATCATCGTATCGTTTTATCATACCAAATAAATACTTTATTTTGAGTACAACTTCGTTTTAACAAAACTTACAACAGAATTTCAGGGAAAAAATTAAGCACAACTACGTACTTAAGTTTTTAGAAAAAAGTTATAACGTAAATTATTAAAAAAGTATCAAATTAATCGATAAATTAATATATGTTTTAAAAAAAGAAAAAAATTATTAAAAAATGGTAAAGGAAATATATATTTTTTTTAAAAAGAAAAAAAATTAAAAATATGTTACTAAAAGTAAATATGATAATAAACTATTATAATATATTAAATAATAAAATAATAAAAAGCTATACATTATTATAAAAATAAAGTTACTATTTATCAATACTCGTCAACAATATATATATATATAATATATATAATTGCCATACTTTTTATTTTTACTTTTGATATTTTTTGTTGGATAGAAATAGTAAGGGTTGTTTCAGTTTGTTACCTAAAACCAAATCAAACTGAATCCGTTTAAAAACAACCAAAATAGGTAATTTGTTTTCGGTTCAGTTTCGATTTTCATAAACGAAACGCAATCAAGTTACAACATAAAAACCGAAATATTCGTTTATTTAGCAAATTACAAGACTGGGGAAACAGAAAAGGCGAAATATTCTTGTTATAGATCAGGTTTAGCGGTTTGAAACCATACTGGAATCAAATTCAAGTTCAGTTTCGGTTTGATTTTGAACAATTGTACTGGATTCGGTTTCAACCGAAATGTTCTCCAAGCCGATGAACACCTTTTTAGTACTCCTTTATGTTTTTATATATTTCATATGATTTTTATAACTAATATTAGAAAATACTTTTTAGATGTGTTATTGGTTTGCAAAATTTTAGGATAAAATGAGGGTATTACAAGGTAAAATAGGTAGGAAAGTTGAGACTCGATTTTGGGGATAATTGCTTAACTAATGAGTGATTAAGAATGTTCTGAACTAGCGATCGTGGTAATCTAGTCGTAGAGGGTGTTTGGCTTAGCTTTTTGAAACAACTTGTTGACTTATTGGTTTTTTCAAGTCAATAAATTAAAATAATGTTTGCACAAGTGAAAAGACTTTTTTAAACAACTTTTTGTATAAGATGGAAAAGGCATATTAAAAAGCCAATGTTTCCTAGCTTTTCAAAATGACTTTTCCATCTAATACAAAAAGTTGTTTTAAAAAGTCTTTTTTACTTGTCCAAACATTATTTTGACTTATTGCCTTGAAAAGGTAAATAAGTCAATAACTTATTTCAAAAAGTTAATCCAAACACCCTCTTATATCGACGATAACCGATTATGAAGCATGTCCTATATCAGTGGGATATTTGATTACTCATCTCACATCATGTCGATTATCGATTATACCTTAAGGTATTGGTTATGCATGTTAATTTATCAAAAATTAACCATTGAGATTTCCAAGTATTTTCATATTATTTTTAATTTTATATAAGTATATTACCCAAGGATATAGTAAAAAATTTATGGATACCATTCAGGCAAACTGGTATTAGGGCTGGCAATAGATATCTGTATAAGACACGATTAGATCTGTTTACTGAAAAAGTACACAATATGATTTTTTTACTTTTTTAAAAATAAATAAAATTATGAGGTTATGATCCATCATTTCTTTTTCTTGATACATAAAATTGTGTTAGGGGGATGGGGCGGCCTGTTATGGGCTCAAGATCACGCGTGGAACAAAAGAAAACACCGCCGTCCCCACTAATCATCATGTGTGGTGATGATAACGCGTCATCATCATCACGCCTTGTATATTCAAGTTGTTTTGTTGTTTTGTGAATTGTTTTGATGATGGAGATGAGTGTGTAGTGAGTGAATGACATTTCCACTAAAAGCCATCACTAGTGATGGAATAATGCTCGATGACATGACGGAAATTGATTGGATGTTGTTAGTGATGAGTGTGTGGTGAGTGACGGGCGCCCCTACCTCCATTATAGACATGAGATATCAAGTAGTTAATCGAGTTGTATTCATATTTAATACTTGTGTTATACGCGTCGTTAGAGACCTATTAAACCCGACAAGACAAGATTTGCCAGCCCTAGGTGGTATGTCGTTTTGGTAGTTGGGTCTAGGGCCGTTCAAATCGTTCGTCGCTCGCTCGACGCTCGTTCGGAAATTGCTCGGAAAATGCTCGTTCGATTTGACGCTCGGTTGTAAACGAGCCGCTCTGCTCGGTTCGGCTCGAATTATTATTTTAAATAGTATATATATACATATACATATAGAGAGCGGTTAACATACATTACAGCTTAACGTACGACCAGTACGTCACGAAATTACGCACGTTCAATGGAAAATCACGCACGTTATAATCTCAACAAAACAACATGCGTTATTATTTAATATACACATGCGTGATTATCTCATTATCATCTTCAACCTCCAAAACTGGGGTCAGCATCATCATTCCAGCTCCTTCTTCGATTCTGTTTCCAACGATAACACTTCCTCATGTTTTCGGGTCTTCCGAAACCGAATCCACCACTGACGTAATCGATTTCCAAACGTACAAATTCATGCTCTGTTCTACAGATTGAATTCGAGGGTCGATTTATTGATGAAACTTTTCAAAATCAACGATGAATTCGAACCCAATTCGATGAAATTGACCGAAAAATAGCCTATTTGAAGTGAAACGAAAAGAAATTTGAATCGAATTGGACAAAATTGATCAAACCCAAGGCTAACTGAAATCACGCATGTTATGTACAATAATCACGCATGTTGTCGTACGTAATGTACGTTAAGCCGTAATGTACATTACACTTTCTCTATACATATACACATACATCTATAAATATGTATATACACAAATATAAATTATACATACATATATACTTAAACATACTTATATACTTAAATATAAATTAAATTTATAGTTTTATATGTACCAATCTATTAGATTTTGGCCAACTATATACAAATTTACAACTATATCTATACGTACTAGCCCAACCACGCCAATAAAAAATTAAAATCAAAACTAAAAGTTAAACCCTAAACTGATAAACGACAGTCTGTTCATCGCCTCAATATTTCATGTCGTTACCCTAAGTCGATCGTCTCTTGTTCTCAACGTAATTGTTCGTGCAATATGATCATCGCCTCGTCAGCCACAACAATGTTAATTATAAGAAAAATATTATGCCATGAAATGTGCATGTTTTTAAATACATACAAACTTGATACCCAACATTGTCACTATCTCTCTTAGCAAATTAAAATTGGGCGACACTGTTGTCCAAATCGCTCGACGCTCACTCGAAATTTTTACTGCTCGAAAAATGCTCGCTTGATTTGATGCTCGGTTTGAAATGAGCCGCTCCGCTCAGTTCGGTTTGTAAACGAGCCAAGCACGAGCAAAGGTCCGCTGGCTCGGCTCGTGAACAGCCCTAGTTGGGTCTGGTATTATCTAATATCATACTCGTCTCATACCCGCAAACTTTTTTAAAACTAATATCATACTTTAATGTCTGTCTCATCTAATCACCCCTCTCGAATGTTTCCGATTTCGGTTTAGTTGCCGGGTTCGGTTCTGTTTTGTACTATTATGGTAACCATGCAGCTTTATTTAATGAATGTATGATCAAAGCTTTATTTAATTTCTAATATGGTAACTATAGCTTGAAAATTATCAAGATATTTTTACTTTTTAATGCAACATTAAGAAAATATAAAACTTTCAAAATAATTCAATTTATTCTAAAATTTAACGAAGAATGACAACTAACTCGGATTTCATTAGCTTTTGTTAGTTTTTTTTTTAGGTGTAATTCACAACAGACGGTTAATACACACCCGCAAGTCGCAGGCCCGCCCCATTTCTGTCCCAAGGACTATGTTGTCTTAACGGGGCCCACGCCTCGGTAGAAATGGGACATAGCTTTCCCCGAGAAAATTTCCGACCCCCTGCCACTTGACAGGAGTTGCACCCTCTACACGAATCGACCGCCTGTTGTGACAGAGCGACCCGCTGGAGTAAATGCGCCGTAATAGAAAACTCGGGTTCCCACAGGCTTGAACCGGAGGGCGGAGTCCTTGCCATCTTTGGGTTGGGAATAACTCCAATGCCTCACCTTTTGATGGAGGTGGGGATCGAACGTGAGACCACTTAGATGGCCCAAGTTCTTTCCACCACTCCACCAAAGGATTATTCACAGCTTTTGTTAGTATAGTTTTGTAACATCTTATACTTCAAGTTCTACTTTCAAAACAATCAAACATTAATCAACGTCATTCCAAATCATTCAAGGCAGAGTTTTCCAAAACACGAGAAAAATAATCAGGTTTTGAGTTGTCCTATCTAACCCGCTAAATAAACAAGTCGTGTTCTAGTAGACCTATCTAACCCATTAGATTAAACAGTCGACCTGCTAACCCGTTCATGACTAGTTTACCCATTTTTTTATAGCCCGTCAACCAAGTTGGCAACATGACGTATTAATAGATTAAACAATCGGCCTGCTAACCCATTCATGACTAGCAAGGGCGGACCTATGCCCAGCTCAAGGTGGGCGGGCGCACCCCCGGGAAAAAAATTTAGTGCTAAGTTCCGTCGAAAATCCCGTCTGCACCCCTTCGAATTTTTCGTCCGCACCCTATGGAATTTTCTGTCCTCACCTCTTGGAATTTTTCGTCCGCACCCCTTAGGTAAAAAGTGTTATCAATTTATATTTTAAAAATATTCTTTAGTAAACTCCTATTTTATAAAAAATACTACCTAAATTATATTACTTTTAATACTAAATAACTAAACCTAAATACCCAATACATTTAACTAGCCCACTACTAAGTCTTAGCCCAATAAACCAACACAACAAATCAACAATATTTCAAACTAAACTAAAATAAACAAGCCCAAAACACTTACATATTCTATCATGCTCTCTTTATCGTCCTTGCACGCCAGCGATCAGAACATCAATAACGACAACAGTGAACAGTCAGCAGCCGCATACCACCGTAATCAGCCACGGGTAAGTCTCTTTGTTATTTTTGATGATTTTTGGTTGATATTATCCACCTCCAGCAGCCTATTATAGCCGCATAGTAACCATAATAGACATGTTCTTCATTTTGTTTTCATTATGTTATGGTGGATTATATTTTGTTAGTCATGATATCTTGCCTTTTTTTATAGCGGCATACTAACCATAGTAGACATGTGTTTTGTTTTTATTATGTTATGGTGGGTTATATTTTGTTAGCGATGATATTTTGCCTTTTTTATAGCTGCATACCACAGTATGTTTGGCTTTTTTTTAGTGAAGAACGTTTGGCTTTTTTTTATGGTGTATATGTTGTTTAGATGATTTTTAGGGTGATTTACATTATGATATTTAGGGCTTGAATAGTTGATACATTATGTAATATGTTATGGAGCCATGAACTTATAAATCAATTTGTTTGTGATAGCCGATAGGAACAATGAGCAGGGACGTTATGGCGCGATTTCTCAAGAGGAAAGTTGATACGTCTTCCGGATTCGTTGATGTGGATACTCGGATTGGCAATGAGAATTTAAGTGAAGGTTGTATATGTTGTATAGAGAAAGAGTTGGTTAAGAAAGTAGGTTTAGATGATGTTTTGGATAGATTTCAAAAAATGAAAACCCGTAGGACGACGTTTTAATTATGTTTGTAACAAGGTTTAATGTGTTTTTGATGATTATATAAATTAAGTTCTTTTGTTTTACATGACCCGACTCGACCCGAACCGACCCGATACGAACCGATTTTTTATTTATATACCTTGGGGCCTAAAATTTTTAAAAATGTTCCGCACCCCATGGAAAAATTCCTGGGTCCGTCACTGATGACTAATTTACCCATTTTTTATAACCCGTCAACCAAGTTGGCAACATGGTGTATTAAGATATATGGGTTAAACGTGCCATGTTGAGCAAAATCAATAGTTTTTACACGAATAAAAGTACGGGTTTGTTCAGCTTAAACTATTTACGCCTTAGTTTACACCAATGCTTCTACCTCATTTCCTATTATATCCACGTATACCACCTTCCGGTATGTATCACATCCACGTAATCCAAAATTTGACAAAATCACATAAGCATTCTCGAGGACATGAGCAATTACATAATCCATGATGTAACACCCTCATTAAATGCAGATTTGATCGAAAATATGTTTAAATTTCGTATGATATAGCGTAGTGCGTGTCATTTTTTGGTACCCACGTAACAAAATGACTTTAAGCCACACATTTCTAGTGACTTAAGTTTCAAACTTCTAGATTTAAAAATGTCACATGTCAAACAAATTCGAAATTTTTATTTGTAATGTCTCCTGACCGGCGCATTTAATGTGGGTGTTACATAAATAATAGTTTTTACTTAAAAGGCTAAAGCGAATTATAACTCTAAAGGGTATGGGGTTATGATTGGAACATGATTTGATACATATGAATATGAATAGAGGGCTACACCACGTTTCTCAATATTTTATGGTGGTTGGCGTTAATTGAACCACGATTACCACGGGCCATCTTTTTTCCATTTTACTAGATTTTAACACTTTAAAAAATAAATTAAAATAATAAAGAGGATAATTTTTGGGTAATGACCACACACTTCGACCATTCGGTGTGGAGGGACATGAAAATGAGGCGTTATGCGATATGTAGCAACTGCGGCAGTACGCGTCAAAAAAGTGGTGTGGTGCAAAAAAAGGAAGGAGTGAAATGGGACGTGAAAATAATGTTAAGTAGTAATTTGTTATTTTCCTTTGATCTATAAAGTGTAAGAGAGACATGTAACTTATATGTATCTTTAGATATTTGAAAGTTAGAACGTGATACATGCGCGTGGTTATGGGCATCATTCCGCATGAACACCTGTTCGTGGGCTAATGGATTTTCTTTATTTATTAGTTATTTCTAAAGTATTTGGTGTTAGTGATTATATATGTTTCTCTTGTTAATTCCAGGACATCTATGTGTTCAATCTAAAGTTAAGAACGAAATGAATATTGAGTCTAATTCATTGATGTGTACGTACGTGTTCATTAGACAATTTCCATGAAGGTGTACAACCGTTCAAGTCATGCAAACAGTAGTGGTTATCTTTAATTTATGGGGGGAAAATTACCAAATTAGCCAAGAATAAACTTTGACCACCAAAATAGTCATTTGATGCCTCCTTGGAGCAGGGCATCACGGATTCAAATGTGCGGGATGCCTCTTTCAATGTGAAAGTGACACGTGTCTCAATGATTAGGTAGACTATTCCAATGCCCCTCAACAGACTCTTCCAATGCCCCTCAACAGACTCTTCCAATGCCTCAGCAGACTCTTCCAATGCCCCTCAGCAGACTCTTCCAATGCCCCTCAGCAGACTCATCCAATGCCTCAGCAGACTCTTCCACTTCATCTTCACCACCACCACCACCGTCACCACCACCACCACCGCCACCACCGCCACCGCCACCACCACCGCCGCCGCCGCCGCCACAACCATAAAATATACTACTAATCTTTGAATTCGAAAATAATAGTATTAAAGATATCAGAAGTTATAGGGACCACGTTCTTGCATAGACCGAAGGATCTTGAAGATGTGTTGGAGCTCATGAAGGATCTTGAAGATGAGGTGGTGGTGGTGGCGGTGGCGGTGGCGGTGGTGGCGGTGGTGGTGGTGGTGACGGTGGTGGTGGTGGTGAAGATGAAGTGGAAGAGTCTGCTGAGGCATTGGATGAGTCTGCTGAGGGGCATTGGAAGAGTCTGCTGAGGGGCATTGGAAGAGTCTGCTGAGGCATTGGAAGAGTCTGCTGAGGGGCATTGGAAGAGTCTACCTAATCATTGAGACACGTGTCACTTCCATATTTAAAGAGGCATGAGGGGTCTTGAAAGAGGCATCCCGCACATTTGAATCCGTGATGCCCTGCTCCAAGGAGGCAACAAATGGCTATTTTGGTGGTCAAACTATATTCTTGGCTATTTTGGTAAATTTCCCTTAATTTATTTATAGTAACTTTTTTATTGTTTTCTTTTATTAAGACCAAGCATAATGGGCGTTTTGTGCAAGTAGTGGAGTCATGTACAAGTAGTGGGTGTGAACTAATTAATCCATGCAAAGAAAACTTGGGAAGCAAAGTACTGATTAAAATAAGTTTACGGATATTAGTTAGTAATTAGATAGGTTAAGTTTCCAAATTATTAGGAGTCCTAGTTTGAATATAATTATTATTGTTTAGCTTATTTCTCAAGTAATAGTCCTATATATACTGATAGGTTTTATTGTAATTGTTTAAGAGAGTTTTTCAATAAACAGAAAAGTGTCGAGAAGGTTTCTCAAAACTGTGTGTGTTTTGTTCTTAATCCAATTGTTGCCTCCAACAATTGGTATCAGAGCGTAGGCGATCTACGATTTGTTCGAGAGTTCAAGAAGCGGTGTGGGGTGTCTAACCACAGCCGGGGGAGATTCCGATAGTTGCAAGGTGCGCAACTCAGTTTTTCGGATCAAAGAATCTTGAACAACGATGGCCGATGGTGAAGGACAGATTATAAATCAACCGGTTAGGGAGCCGAGTGCAACCTCTCTTCAATGTCCGAAGCTTACAAAAACAAACTACAACACGTGGGTAGTGATTATGGAATCGATACTTGATGCCTAAGGTTTGTGGGAAGCAGTAGATCCGGTGACGGGTGATGCTGTAGATGAGAAAAAAACAAGCTAGCTAGAGCCATAATCTACCAAGCTTTACCCGAAAGTGTACTTATGCAAGTTGCGAGAAGTCGGAGTGCGAGTGAAATTTGGGAATCACTTCGGGTGAGATTTCTTGGAGCCGATCGAGTACAATGTGACACCCTAGGAAAATCAGGAAAACAACGCAACTTAACTAGCCTCCTCAGTAACCAGGTGCTAAATTTCGGGACGAAATTCTCTTAACAGGGGGAGAATGTGACAACCCTCAAATTTTCATGTATTCCGTACAATTTATTAATGATAATTAAAGTGCTTGACGACTGTGCTGAATCATTTAACTACTCTCTGATTACTGTGCTATGCTTACATGTATTTGTTAACATACTAGTAGGATACAGAAAAGTTTAAATAGTCCGGTATGCCTTCCTGAGTGTTAAAAATTAAAAACGTTGCAAAAATATATATGTAGGACGCTTTACGGATTAATTAAGCAGTTTAACGGAACAGTGTCAAACCGAACAACCGGACTTTACCCGGAACATAAAAGTATTGCCAAAGACATTGTTTATACTTTTCTAAGCTAGTTAGGGTGCCCGAACACCCTAACACACTACATATTAAATTACACACATAATACACTAAGTAAATACTTAACCTCTTAACTAGATCACTAACTATATCATTGCAATCCAACAAGACACCACCACCCATCTAATGGACGGTTCATGGGGACTCCCCACATGTGATTTCTTTGATTATTTAATGAGATTATGTTGGTGGACAATAGAACATATTATACAATGGTCATTAGTATGTTGGAAAATTTTATTATAAGACCACAAGTCCCTCCATTCTTATCTTCACAAAAACTCAAACACCTTCACTTCTCCTTCCTCCTCACTACCTTCGGCCGACCCCCTTCACCCACACCACCATTATTTTCAATCATCATCCAAGCATTTCAAGTTGAATACAAGGTGTAGGAAGGTCGCTAACGAAGCTCGGTGCACACGGAAGTGGAAGGACCTCTCTCATCTTCTTTTAACCACCACATTTCTACACTAGAACTTCCCTAGCCTTGAGCTAGTGGTAAGAACTTAGATCCGTTCATTCTTTATGTTATTTAAGTGGTTAATAGATGTTTGATGATGAAAATCCATAAACACTAAAGAACCATGAACAAAGTCTTGCATATAAACTAACTTGTAATGAAATATTGATGAAACATGAAGAAGTGATGATAAACTGAAGTTGTCTTGATTATGTTACTGATTTACTTGCTAATCTACTTGTAATATTGATGTTTGAGGTTGTTGTGGTCACTAAACATGATTAACGGAATCAATCGAACACAAACTAGAAAGCTAAAGACTAAAAACAGAATCTGTCCAAGTTTTACAGCCCACTTCTGTTGGCTGTAAACAGGTCTTAACCTCAACGAAAAATCGATATTTTGAATCTAAAATATGTTATTATGAAATACGGTTCTAATGGCACCGGAATCGTAATTTTTGGACTCCGTTTACTTTTTTTAAAGTGTTAATTTGTAACAGCTACTTAAGCTGAATTTTGACAGCAATAAATGGGTGTCGTGCTTTCGGTCATAACCTGAGTTTTGTGATGAATCGGACCATGAAAATTTTACTGTAGATGATAACTGAAGTATTTGTAATTACCCCACTGGAATTTCGCAAATCGGACTTACGATGAATTTTTAATAAATTGTTTCGTGGACTGTGGTCAGAAATACATAAATCTGAGTTCAGTCCCGAATATGAATTTTTATAAAATATTGGTGATGAACCGGACCCCGATATTTTTACACAATAAAATATGGAACGTTTAAGACATTCTGTAAAAATTTGGGAATTTTTGGAACATGTTAACTATTTTATTAAAATCCCCGAAAACAGCCCAGTTTCGAGTATAAAAGCTGAAACGACATAAGTAGTGATTTGCGTGTCTAAATGTCGAGTATGCTATCTGTGAATGATTTGACATGTTATATATGTTATGTGCATTATCGTATGTTTGATTTTGAGTGGGGAATGGACGGGAAACTTAGATGGGCATAAACCGTTACAGTGATGCATGTTATGTGATAGATACGTGTAGGAACTTTGTGTTCTATTTGAAAGCCACTAAATGACTAACTGGTAAATCATACTAGGACGTGATTGACCGACCTTGACTGTTAGCTATATTGAGAATCTAACCGAGCAAACCGAGGTGAGTTCACACACTTTCTAAGGCATGGGATTCCCGGTGGTTTGGGAATGGGTTAAAGAATTAAAACTAAATCTACATATCCTCCTTGGGTAGGATATGTACGGCCATCCTCCATAGAGCGGATGCCATTATTAATCCTACGAATTCTCCTGGTGCAGAATACGTACGTTCGTCCTCCTGGTGCAGGACAACAACCTTAAAACTAGCTAGACAAAACTCTATCATGAAGTCCCTCAATTTATATCGACTTAATCGCCGAGGCCAATGGCGAGCGGGTCATTAGTTAATAGCGCTATTAGGTTTAACAAACCTCACACCGTGCCAGTCGGACGGGCGTGTACTAATGGACTATGGCAGATTGTCAGTGATGATAGACACTGATATAGGGCACAACTTATTTGCGTAGCAGTCGATATCATTCCGTCTAGTAGTTCAAACGGGGAAAACCCCCACTGATCATGGTTATGGATTGGGTAAAGAAAAAGAGATATGGTTAAACATACTTTCAACTACGGGGTAACCCCCACGGCAAATAAGCCAACGAAAGTCAAACCACGTTTTCAGAAACAACTTAAAACTAAACAACCAAACGTGAACTCACTCAACTTTGTTGTTGACTCGTTGTTACATGCCTTACAGGTCGCTAAATGCTTGGAGCTTGCACTTGAAGGAGTCGTTGTGGTGTACGGACTGTTATGTTCCGTGCTTAATGTTTAAATCCTTATGAACTTACTAAACTAGCGTTTTGAAACTTTAACTTATGAACTATGGACTTATGCTTTTGAACTCACGTTTATGCTTCCGCTGTTTAAACCAAACAAGGTTAACTAGCTTTGGTCACCAATCGTATTATGTTTGGTTTTATTTACTTAATTGTGTTGTTCAATATGATTGGTGGCTCGATCCTGGTCATGTCACGCCTCCAAGCGGTGATACTCCGCATGGTGGATTTTGGGGGTGTGACAGATTGGTATCAGAGCCATTGGTTATAGTGAACTTGGTTTTTAATAAGGGAAAAAGTTTTTATTAAAACCAGACTATAACCCGTACAGTGCTCAACGATCCACAACGACGCTTCGCTCCACGTGCAAGACTCGACACCATAAGTGGTATAATTTATGTTATAATGTCGATTAGATAGTTCTCACTGTGCATTAGATAATGTGATAATTGCTATTTGAACCTTGTGTGCTTACTCTCTACTATCGTCCCACACTTACGCACTTTCGCGACACTTTTCTCACTTACGTTGCTTCGTTATGAAGATCATGAGCGGACGCGAAGGACGTATCAACCTCACTCAAGCCCAGTTGACGGCTTTGATCAACGAACGAGTTGCGGAGGCACTCGCAGCTAACCCTGCAGGAGGTATAACCTGCCATACCAACTCACCTTAGGACATTTAGATCCTACCTTCGCGAACCAACCCTCGTGCCTAATCTTGTCTTTTATTCTCGCGCAACAGGTCAACATGCTCAACCTCCTGTGTGCACGTTCAAGACGTTCATGGACTGTCGACCTACCACTTTCAGTGGCACCGAAGGAGCAGTGGGCCTTCTTCACTGGTTTGAAAAGCTTGAGACAGTTTTCGAGATGTGCGAATGCCCCGAAGACCGTAGGGTGAAATATGCTACCGGAACACTTGAAGGAGCTGCGTTAACCTGGTGGAAGGCACAGGTTCAACTACTAGGACTGGCAGTTGCTAATGCCACGCCCTGGAATGGTTTCAAAGAGCTGATCAAAGAGGAGTACTGTAGTCGGGATGACATCCACAAGCTAGAAGTGGAATTTTACAATCTGAAGATGACAGGATCTGAGATTGAGGCGTATACCAAGAGGTCGAATGAACTGGCCATCCTGTGCCCAACTATGGTGGACCCTCCCATCAAACGTATTGAGCTTTACCTCAAGGGCCTTGCACCAGCGATTCAAAGTCACGTAACTTCAGCCAACCTGGGTACCATTCAGCAAATTATCAAGTTGGCTCATCGTCTCACCGACCAGGCGGTGGAGCAAAACAGGCTACCCAAACGTATCAGTGCCACAGCTACTTCTGATGCACCTACCGACAACAAGCGAAAATGGGATGGAAACTCCGGAAGGGGGTCTACTTCAGTTCAGTCTCAACAGCGAAAGAGTGATGACTACCAGAGTCCCGGTCAGCAATCTTCTGGTAATCAAGGACAGGGTGGATACCGAGGAAACCACCCCAAGTGCAACCGGTGCAACAAGCATCACAGCGGGCAGTGCAACAAAGGTCGATGTCAGAGATGTCACAGGCTGGGCCATGAAGCCAAAGATTGCAGGAGCCCACGTCCTGCGAATCAGAATCGCCAACAACAACAACAAGCCCCACAGAACCACCAGCAACAGCATCAGCAGGGAAATAAAGGATGCTTTCAGTGTGGCGCTGAAGGCCACTTTAAGAGGAACTGCCCCCAGTTAAACCAAAACCATAACAATAACCAAGGAAATGGGAACCACAATGGGAACAACAATGGAGGCGGAAATGGGGGAGACAACAATGGCAACGGGGCAAGGGGTCGTGTGTTCGTGATTGGTCAAGGAGAAGCAAGGAACGATCCCAACGTTGTGATGGGTAAGTTTCTTCTTGACGACTTCTTCGTTACTGTTTTATTCGATTCGGGTGCCGATACTAGTTATGTGTCCGTGAAAGTTAGCCAAATTCTTAAGCGCACCCCAACACTCCTGAACACCAAACACACGGTAGAACTAGCTAACGGTAAAAGTCTTGAAGCCACACACGTAGTTAAAGGTTGTAACCTCGTCTTAGCTGGTCAGACTTTCCCTATCGATCTTGTTCCTATCACACTTGGTAGTTTCGACGTCGTTATTGGGATGGATTGGTTATCTCATCATCAAGCGGAGATTGTTTGCAAGGAGAAAATCATCCGCATTCCTCGTTCTGATAAAGAACCCCTCGTGATTCGTGGCGACAAGAGTGGTGCTGTCGAAGGCATCATCTCTTTCCTTAAGGCCCAGAAGTGTTTGCGAAAGGGCCACACTGCCATTTTAGCACTCGTTACTGACACATCCACAGAAGAGAAGAGAATTGAAGACATCCCTATTGTGCGCGAATTTCCCGAGGTATTTCCTGAGGAATTACCTGGTCTTCCTCCTCATCGCCAAGTTAAATTTCAAATCGAGCTAGCTCCTGGAGCAGCGCCAGTAGCTCGAGCACCATATCGTCTAGCTCCATCAGAACTCGAAGAACTGTCCACACAGCTACAAGAACTCTTGGAAAAGGGTTTTATACGTCCGAGCTCTTCACCCTGGGGAGCTCCAGTCTTGTTCGTGAAAAAGAAAGACGGTACCTTCAGGATGTGTATTGACTATCGTGAACTTAACAAGGTGACTGTGAAGAATCGTTATCCTCTTCCACGTATTGACGACTTGTTTGACCAGTTGCAAGGGTCGAGCTATTACTCCAAGATTGATTTGAGATCGGGATACCATCAGCTGAGAGTCCGAGATGAGGACGTCTCCAAAACAGCATTCAGAACTCGTTACGGCCATTACGAGTTTCTGGTTATGCCATTCGGGCTGACGAATGCACCGGCAGTCTTCATGGATCTCATGAACCGAGTGTGCAAGCCTTACCTAGATAAGTTCGTTATTGTGTTCATCGATGATATCCTGATCTATTCTAAGAGTCAGGAGGAACACGAGCAGCATCTACGACTTATGATGGAACTTCTTCGAAAAGAACAGTTGTATGCCAAGTTTTCGAAATGTGATTTCTGGCTTCGCGAAGTCCACTTTCTAGGCCACGTGGTAAACAAGGATGGAATTCATGTGGATCCATCTAAGGTTGAATCGATCAAGAACTGGCCCGCACCCCGCACACCAACAGAAATCCGCCAATTCTTGGGTTTGGCCGGATATTACAGAAGGTTTATAAAAGATTTCTCCAAGATTGCGCAACCTCTCACTTCACTGACTCAGAAGGGCATCATCTATCGTTGGGGTGATGCACAGGAGTCCGCGTTTCAACATCTAAAGGATAGACTTTGTAGCGCGCCTATCCTCTCATTGCCAAAAGGCACCGATGATTTCGTGGTTTATTGCGACGCTTCCATCCAAGGACTTGGTTGCGTATTGATGCAACGTGACAAGGTCATTGCCTACGCATCGCGCCAACTTAAAGTTCACGAAAGAAACTACACTACTCACGATCTGGAGCTGGGAGCAGTTGTATTCGCGCTTAAGATATGGAGACATTACCTGTACGGTACCAAGTGCACCATTTACACCGACCACAGGAGTCTCGAACATATCTTCAAGCAAAAAGAGTTAAACATGCGACAACGCCGATGGGTCGAACTCTTGAATGATTACGAATGCGCTATCAAGTATCATCCGGGCAAAGCCAATGTTGTGGCTGACGCCCTCAGTCGAAAGGATACTTTACCTAAGCGTGTACGAGCATTACAGCTTACCATCCAATCCAACCTTCCCGCTCAGATTCGAGATGCCCAGGCCGAAGCATTGAAAGCAGAGAACATCAGGGCTGAGTCCCTACGAGGATCGAGGCAGCGGCTAGAACAAAAGGAAGACGGTGCCTACTATGTTAACGGACGCATCTGGGTTCCATTTTATGGCAACTTACGCGAGCTTGTGATGGATGAAGCACATAAGTCTCGTTATTCTGTACACCCTGGTTCAGACAAGATGTACCACGACCTCAAGACTACGTATTGGTGGCCTGGCATGAAAGCCCACATAGCAACCTACGTCAGTAAGTGCTTGACTTGTGCGAGAGTCAAGTCTGAATATCAAAAACCATCAGGCCTACTTCAACAACCGGAGATCCCGAAATGGAAATGGGAGCAAATTTCCATGGATTTCGTTACCGGCCTGCCCAGATCTCAACGCGGAAACGATACCATTTGGGTGATCGTAGATCGATTAACCAAGTCTGCACATTTTCTGGCTATCAAAGAAACGGATAAGTTTTCTACTCTTGCAGACATTTATCTAAAGGAAATAGTGTCAAGGCACGGAGTGCCAACCTCTATTATATCTGATCGTGACGCGCGTTTTACTTCTGAACTGTGGCAAGCAATGCACAAGTCCTTTGGCTCACGTTTAGATATGAGCACCGCTTATCACCCGCAGACGGATGGGCAATCTGGACGCACCATCCAAACCCTTGAAGACATGCTTAGGGCATGTGTAATTGATTTTGGTAATGGCTGGGAAAAGCACCTCCCGCTAGTGGAGTTTTCATACAACAACAGCTACCACACCAGCATACAAGCCGCTCCGTTTGAGGCATTGTACGGATGCAAATGCCGATCACCTCTCTGTTAGGCAGAAGTTGGTGACAGCCAAATCACTGGCCCAGAACATGTGGTAGATACCACCGAGAAAATTGCTCAGATACGACAGCGAATGGCGGCAGCTCGTGACCGTCAGAAAAGCTATGCTGATAAGGGAAGAAAACCACTCGAGCTCCAGGTTGGGGATCGAGCGCTACTCAAAGTCTCACCTTGGAAAGTTGTAGTCCGCTTTGGCAAACGAGGTAAACTCAATCCGCGTTATATCGGACCATTCAAGGTCATTGAGAAAATTGGCCAAGTCGCCTACAGGTTGGATCTACCTGAAGAACTCAGCGGAGTTCACAACGTATTCCACGTATCAAATCTAAAGAAGTGTCTGTCAGATGAGACCTTCATAGTTCCTCTCAAGGAACTCACAATCGACGACCAGCTGCGGTTCGTCGAGGAACCAGTAGAGATTACTGATCGAGATATTAAGATTCTCAAGCACACAAGAATACCTCTCGTTCGAGTTCGTTGGAATGCTCGTCGTGGCCCAGAGTATACCTGGGAACGAGAAGACCAAATGAAACTCAATTATCCCCAACTGTTTAAGAAAAACGCAACCACTACTGAGGCTGAAACTACTGCAGAATTTCGGGACGAAATTCCAAATCAACGGGGGGATGATGTGACACCCTAGGAAAATCAGGAAAACAACGCAACTTAACTAGCCTCCTCAGTAACCAGGTGCTAAATTTCGGGACGAAATTCTCTTAACAGGGGGAGAATGTGACAACCCTCAAATTTTCATGTATTCCGTACAATTTATTAATGATAATTAAAGTGCTTGACGACTGTGCTGAATCATTTAACTACTCTCTGATTACTGTGCTATGCTTACATGTATTTGTTAACATACTAGTAGGATACAGAAAAGTTTAAATAGTCCGGTATGCCTTCCTGAGTGTTAAAAATTAAAAACGTTGCAAAAATATATATGTAGGACGCTTTACGGATTAATTAAGCAGTTTAACGGAACAGTGTCAAACCGAACAACCGGACTTTACCCGGAACATAAAAGTATTGCCAAAGACATTGTTTATACTTTTCTAAGCTAGTTAGGGTGCCCGAACACCCTAACACACTACATATTAAATTACACACATAATACACTAAGTAAATACTTAACCTCTTAACTAGATCACTAACTATATCATTGCAATCCAACAAGACACCACCACCCATCTAATGGACGGTTCATGGGGACTCCCCACATGTGATTTCTTTGATTATTTAATGAGATTATGTTGGTGGACAATAGAACATATTATACAATGGTCATTAGTATGTTGGAAAATTTTATTATAAGACCACAAGTCCCTCCATTCTTATCTTCACAAAAACTCAAACACCTTCACTTCTCCTTCCTCCTCACTACCTTCGGCCGACCCCCTTCACCCACACCACCATTATTTTCAATCATCATCCAAGCATTTCAAGTTGAATACAAGGTGTAAGAAGGTCGCTAACGAAGCTCGGTGCACACGGAAGTGGAAGGACCTCTCTCATCTTCTTTTAACCACCACATTTCTACACTAGAACTTCCCTAGCCTTGAGCTAGTGGTAAGAACTTAGATCCGTTCATTCTTTATGTTATTTAAGTGGTTAATAGATGTTTGATGATGAAAATCCATAAACACTAAAGAACCATGAACAAAGTCTTGCATATAAACTAACTTGAAATGAAATATTGATGAAACATGAAGAAGTGATGATAAACTGAAGTTGTCTTGATTATGTTACTGATTTACTTGCTAATCTACTTGTAATATTGATGTTTGATGTTGTTGTGGTCACTAAACATGATTAACGGAATCAATCGAACACAAACTAGAAAGCTAAAGACTAAAAACAGAATCTGTCCAAGTTTTACAGCCCACTTCTGTTGGCTGTAAACAGGTCTTAACCTCAACGAAAAATCGATATTTTGAATCTAAAATATGTTATTATGAAATACGGTTCTAATGGCACCGGAATCGTAATTTTTGGACTCCGTTTACTTTTTTTAAAGTGTTAATTTGTAACAGCTACTTAAGCTGAATTTTGACAGCAATAAATGGGTGTCGTGCTTTCGGTCATAACCTGAGTTTTGTGATGAATCGGACCATGAAAATTTTACTGTAGATGATAACTGAAGTATTTGTAATTACCCCACTGGAATTTCGCAAATCGGACTTACGATGAATTTTTAATAAATTGTTTCGTGGACTGTGGTCAGAAATACATAAATCTGAGTTCAGTCCCGAATATGAATTTTTATAAAATATTGGTGATGAACCGGACCCCGATATTTTTACACAATAAAATATGGAACGTTTAAGACATTCTGTAAAAATTTGGGAATTTTTGGAACATGTTAACTATTTTATTAAAATCCCCGAAAACAGCCCAGTTTCGAGTATAAAAGCTGAAACGACATAAGTAGTGATTTGCGTGTCTAAATGTCGAGTATGCTATCTGTGAATGATTTGACATGTTATATATGTTATGTGCATTATCGTATGTTTGATTTTGAGTGGGGAATGGACGGGAAACTTAGATGGGCATAAACCGTTACAGTGATGCATGTTATGTGATAGATACGTGTAGGAACTTTGTGTTCTATTTGAAAGCCACTAAATGACTAACTGGTAAATCATACTAGGACGTGATTGACCGACCTTGACTGTTAGCTATATTGAGAATCTAACCGAGCAAACCGAGGTGAGTTCACACACTTTCTAAGGCATGGGATTCCCGGTGGTTTGGGAATGGGTTAAAGAATTAAAACTAAATCTACATATCCTCCTTGGGTAGGATATGTACGGCCATCCTCCATAGAGCGGATGCCATTATTAATCATACGAATTCTCCTGGTGCAGAATACGTACGTTCGTCCTCCTGGTGCAGGACAACAACCTTAAAACTAGCTAGACAAAACTCTATCATGAAGTCCCTCAATTTATATCGACTTAATCGCCGAGGCCAATGGCGAGCGGGTCATTAGTTAATAGCGCTATTAGGTTTAACAAACCTCACACCGTGCCAGTCGGACGGGCGTGTACTAATGGACTATGGCAGATTGTCAGTGATGATAGACACTGATATAGGGCACAACTTATTTGCGTAGCAGTCGATATCATTCCGTCTAGTAGTTCAAACGGGGAAAACCCCCACTGATCATGGTTATGGATTGGGTAAAGAAAAAGAGATATGGTTAAACATACTTTCAACTACGGGGTAACCCCCACGGCAAATAAGCCAACGAAAGTCAAACCACGTTTTCAGAAACAACTTAAAACTAAACAACCAAACGTGAACTCACTCAACTTTGTTGTTGACTCGTTGTTACATGCCTTACAGGTCGCTAAATGCTTGGAGCTTGCACTTGAAGGAGTCGTTGTGGTGTACGGACTGTTATGTTCCATGCTTAATGTTTAAATCCTTATGAACTTACTAAACTAGCGTTTTGAAACTTTAACTTATGAACTATGGACTTATGCTTTTGAACTCACGTTTATGCTTCCGCTGTTTAAACCAAACAAGGTTAACTAGCTTTGGTCACCAATCGTATTATGTTTGGTTTTATTTACTTAATTGTGTTGTTCAATATGATTGGTGGCTCGATCCTGGTCATGTCACGCCTCCAAGCGGTGATACTCCGCATGGTGGATTTTGGGGGTGTGACATACAACAACTCAACAAGCTCGCTTACAATCCTTGAAAAGAGAACTCAATCAATTGAAGATGGGAGAAAAGGAAACTATCGAAGAATTCGCTGGAAAGATAGCCGAATTCTCCACGAAGTTCAACAGCCTTGGCACCGATCTTGAAGATGTGGATCTAGTCAAGAAACTTCTTGATAGTGTTCCTGATCGTTTCATAGCAATTGTGGCAACCATAGAACAACGGGCGGATCTTAACACGATGAGTTTTGAAGATTGTATTGCAAGGCTCAAAGCGTTCGAAGAACGGATTAAAGGGAAAGAAAGTGCAGCCGAGATGGGTAATCTCCTATTCTCTAAAACTGAGAATCATGGTAAGAAAGATTTCGCTCAAGACCGAAGCAACTATGGACGAAGTCGGGGATCTTCAAACCACGATCAACGTGGTCGTGGGAGAGGACGAGGTCGTGGTTATGGTAGAGGACGAGGTCGAAACCAACAAAATAATGACAATCGAAACCATGATCAAAATCGTGAAAATCAAATCCGTGACAACAATAATAACCTAGGACGAGACAGTAGCAACAATGGCAGAGGACGAGACAAAAGTAATGTTCGATATTACAATTGTAACGAAAATGGACACTATGCATGGGAATGCATTAAGCACGTTGAAGGTGAAGTAAATTTGAATCAAACTGAGGTACGTGGTTCGACACTTATGATGGCAGTAACCGAAGTCCATGATAAAATATTGCTTAATGAAGAAAAAGTTCATCCCAAAATGTACTCTACTAATGGTGATGATGACTCGATATGGTACTTGGACAATGGAGCTTCAAATCATATGACGGGTACCAAGTCTCACTTCACCGAGTTGAACAACGATATCACGGGTTTGGTTAGGTTCGGTGACGGTTCAAAGGTTGAGATTAAAGGAAAGGGTCCGATTGTATTTGCTTGCAAAAACGGTGAACATCGAGTAGTAAGTGATGTGTATTACATCCCCGATTTGCGAAGTAATATTTTAAGTCTCGGGCAACTTACTGAGAACGGGTGCAAGGTATGGATGGAAGATAATCAATTGTGGTTATATGAAGAAGGTAATCGTGTCTTAATGAAGGTTCCAAGAAGTCCCAACCGCCTCTATAAAATTGCACTTAAAATCGGTACACCGGTATGTCTTTTTAACTCTATAGATGACTGAGCATGGCTTTGGCATGCTAGACTCGGTCACTTGAATTTTCAATCTATTCGTGACATGAAAACTAAGAAGATGGTACGAGGTAAGATGCAAATAAAAGCTGGCGAACATGTTTGTGAGGCTTGTATGTTAGGCAAACAAGCACGTGAAACATTCCCAAAGCAAACTTTGTTTCGTGCGAGCAAGCCCTTAGAATTGATCCATACCGATTTGTGTGGGCCTATCAATCCTCCCACACTTGGAGGAAATCGGTATTTCGTTTTATTTGTTGACAATTATTCACGATATATGTGGATTTATACTACCAAAAACAAGCTTGATGTTTTGGATTTCTTTAAAAACTTTAACCAGGAAGTAGAACTTCAATTGGGTCTAAAGATCAAACATGTTCGTAGTGACCGTGGTGGTGAATTTTTAAATAAAGTATTTCTAAACTATTGTGAAGAAACAGGCATACGAAGATACTTTACGGCACCATATACGCCACAACAAAACGGCGTCGTTGAAAGGCAAAACCGCATGGTGATGAACATGACTCGAAGTATGATGAAGGCAATGAAATTACCACAAAACATGTGGGGCGAAGCAGCTCGTCATGTCGTGTATGTGCTAAACCGAGTATCGACCAAGTCACTAAAGGATGTCACTCCGTATGAAGCTTTGCATGGAAGAAAACCGAACATTAAACACTTACGTGTGTTTGGGTGTAAAGTGTCACACCCCAACCGATGACGAAAACATCGGGACATGGCACTGAGCGAAACAGATTGTTCAAGAGAAATTACACAACAACTACTTTACCGAATAGTTAAACATTATGTCCCATACCATAACCTATTAAGCAAGTAAGTTATTACGGACATAGATATCTCCAAAACAAATAAAACTGTTCCGACAACTCAGATTCAAATAAAAATAAATTGTTTGTTTGTTTCTAGACTCTCCCCTACTTGATTCCATCAAAGAGCAAGCAAGCATCCTAACATCTTAAGCACCTGTCACATACGTTAAAATAAAGGTCAATACACATAGTGTAAAGGTGAGCATACAAGTTTGATAATAGCATAATAGAGTTCGAAAACGTTTACGCATAACCAACATGTACAACGTTTAATGTGAAGCATGTAAGTTATCGACAAAGATCCTATCAATACCAATGACTGCGAGTTGACTGTGAATAGCGAGTGCGCAACACATGTCCACCACTGTGAACACGTGAAGTATTGTCCTTAACAACCCCTGAGTAAACAGGTGCTGAGTCCAAACTATAGTACTATCGTTGCTAAGGCAGGTAGACAGCAATCAATGTGTTAACATAACAAACATGCATTTATCGAGGCACGTATAACATGCATTAGAGGTCAGCGTATAAATAGTGTTTGCATTGTGTGTTCGATGTGATTGGGAATAAGTAACGTATGTAACACCCAAAAGTGCGTAAAGCAAAAAGGGATCGAGTATACTCACAGATAGAGTTTAACTTAATAAACACTGCCTTAGATTGAAGGGAGTGCTGAGAGAAATTAGCCTGAACAGTTAACGATAGCATAAACGATAAGCGGTGCGTAAGACGATGCAAGTGTACCAAGGATCGGATGGCAATCCGATCGGATGGCCAGTCGATCGGGTGGCAATCCGTTCGGATGGTCATCCGATCAGATGGCCGTTCGATTGGATTGTCACCTCGTTTGGCGAGGATGTGTTTGTGTATGATGGTTTGCACTTTGAAGTTTTCATTGTAGCATTTTTAAAATAGAGAAGTATCTCTACCTTTCAGGTCGGTCGATCGAACGGCGGTTCGATCGGACGGCAATCTGATTGGCGAGGCTTCTCAGTTTGAGAACAAGTTCACAGCAGGGCGGTCACTCGATCGGATAGCTATCCGATCGGGTGGTCCGTACATATTGAACATGTTGAAAAATTTGGTTAAGTATCAAAGTCCCAAACGTCACACTATCGGATGGTCGTTTGATCAGACGGCAATCCGTTCGATGTTCAGATCCTTGGAATGTTTAAGTAAGAGTTTAAGTATGGAACCAAGTGCAGCCCGATCGGATGGCCGGTCGATCGGATGGCAATCCGATCGGACGGCAATTCGTCCCAACGGTCAGATTGTCTTGACACTTGATTTCGTTTGAATTTTTGTAGTTTTGAACGAGACGTTTTGATATCTTGCTTGAACCACAGAAACCTTATCTCGACCCAAGTGACCCGACCGAACAGGAATCACCCTAGTCCGACCGGTTCACGGTTCGAGACGGTTGTTCATGTTCAAACCCAAAATCAGTAGTCTCTTAGATAGAATTCAGATCTGGAACTAATACATCACTAAGAATGAGTAGAAGATCAGAACGAGCTTCGATTCTATCGGGTTTGAGTGCATTGAGTGTAAAACAGTTGAAAGAAAGTTGGAACTCCTTCTCTCAATCCTTTTAACCATGAATTTGTGTAGATCTATGCGAAAACATTGATTAATCTTGTGGAAATCCTTCAGATCTAAGTTGTTCTTGGTGGAACGAAGCCAAACATTGAAGTTCATAAGAGCTCCATGATGACATCATCCTAGAACACCTCAAATCCGGTGATTTCACAGTTAAAAGTTGAGATTCAAAGGTGAAAATGATGTAGAAGTGTGTGTAGATCATAGAAGTACAAGATTTAGGTTGAAAACTTACAAGAATCGAGAGAAATCGAGAAAAATGAGGGCTTGAAGTCGGCTGGTCGAACAAGGGAGCTGTCACATCGCAAATGATGTGACTGGTAGGTATTTATAGGGTTTCCCAAAAAGGAAAGTGGGTGAAAGTGGTTGGTCGATCGGGTGGCAGCCCGATCGGGTGACAACTCGACCGGATGGCAATCCGATCGGATGGCCACTCGATCGGTTGGCCACTCGATCCTAGTGTTCGGCGCGACGATTTTTGTTGTTGCGATGCGATTCGAGTGAGCGATGCGATAGTATTACCCATTATTTATTCAAATAACATAACTACTATATCTAACATACAATCACTATAATTAACTTGCGTTTAGCGTTTGCGATTCGATTGCGATGCGATAGATTTGCGATTAACACCTCAACATAAACATAACATGCACAAGTAACACATAATTAGCACACACACGTAAAACAATATCCAGAACACATAATTCGAGTTGCGATTGCGATAGCGATAAATTGATTAGCGATAAATATGCGATCAAATAGCGATTAAACCTTGATTATTAATAGATACTCCACATAATACAACTAAAGCAAATAATTAAATAGATTCAATTACAAGTCAAAGAAGTCAAAACAGTAGTTGAGCAAGGATTGACAGATCGCAGTTAGCAATCTTTTCTTCCTTTGACTTCAATCTTGACTTTGACTTTCGAAACACGGGGTATTACATAAAGCCTATATGAAGATTCCAACAGTAAATACAACTAAACTTGACGACCGAAGTATGACGTTAGTTTATCTCAGGAGTTAGCCAGGGTCAAAAGCATATCATTTGTTCGATCCTAACCAGCAGAAAATTTACGTAAGTCGAGATGTAAAATTTAATGAAAGGATGGGTTTTGATTGGTTAATTATAAGGATACTTTGGGCATTGGAAAAGGTCTAGAATGGATTGAATTCAACGTGCAAATTGAAAAAGGAGGTCAACAAAACTTAAATAATCCTATTGATGAGAACCAATCTTGTGACACGGAACGTGAAGCCGAAGCATCAGATCAACAAGTCAAAAACAATGATGTTGACACACCAACTTATGATGCCGACGTACAAGCTTCAACTCAGTCTCCAGAAGAAGCTATTGTTGAAGATGATCCAGTTCAGGTGGTGCGGCGTTCATCTAGACGAACCGAGAAACCAATCAGATATAACGATTATGTAATGTTACAAGAAGAAGAATGCTTGTTCCTTAATGATGAACCGAAAAATGTAGTTGAAGCCAAAGGTTGCAAAGAATGGCGTGATGCAATGCGGAATGAGTTAATCTCCATTGAGGAAAACAATACATGGGAATTATGCTCGTTACAAAACGGGCACAAAGCTATTGGTTTAAAATGGGTTTACAAGATAAAAAGGAACGCGGATGGGTCGGTTTCAAAATACAAAGCGAGGTTAGTCGCTAAAGGTTACGTGCAAGAACATGGTGTAGATTTTGATAAAGTCTTTGCTCCGGTAGCAAGAATGGAAACAATCCGTTTGATATTGGCGTTAACAACTCACAATGAATGGTTTGTTTACCATTTAGATGTTAAGTCGGCTTTTCTAAATGGAGATTTGAAGGAACTTGTTTATGTAAAACAACCTGAGGGGTATATAGTTCCAGGAAAAGAGCGATTCGTCTAAAATTAAATAAAGCGTTGTATGGCCTTAGACAAGCACCTCGGGCATGGAATGAAAAATTGGATAAGACCCTCAAAATGTTAGAATTTGTTAAGTGTCCAAGAGAATCGGCAGTTTATAGAAGATATGGAAGGGGTGAACTAATTATTGTGGGGATATACGTGGACGACCTAATTGTAACGGGTTCAAGTGTTAGTGAAATCAACAACTTCAAAGAACAAATGAAAAAGGAATTTGAGATGCAAGATCTTGGCTTGTTAACTTACTATATTGGTTTGGAGGTGGAACAGGAACCAGGCTGCATAAAAATTAAACAAGAAAGTTATGCAAAAAAGATTCTAACAACTGGTGGTATGCTCGAATGTAACTCAAGTAAATATCCGATGGAGCCGCGTTTACAACTAGCAAAAGATGACAATAGCCAACTAGTAAATCTGACGGAGTATAGGAGGCTCATTGGTAGCTTGAGGTATTTGACACATACGAGACCCGACATAAGTTTTTCGGTCGGAATGATTAGTAGATTTATGCAAGAACCACGACAATCACACATACAAGCTTTGAAGCATGTGTTGCGATACATAAAGGGAACCGTGGGATATGGGTTGCGGTATGAGCGAGATGGCAACCCATTATTAATTGGTTACTGTGACAGTAGTCACGGGGCAGACCAATCGAATGGAAGAAGTACCACGGGAATGGCATTTTATTTCGGTAATGCACTAGTGTCATGGAGTTCGCAAAAACAACAAACTTTAACTCTCTCCTCGTGTGAATCGGAGTTCATGGCAGCATCGGCATCCGCATGCCAAGCTATTTGGTTAAGAGGACTTCTGAGCGAGTTAACCTGCAGTAAAGAAGAGATGGTTGAACTACATGTAGACAACAAATCGGCTATAGCTCTTATGAAGAATCCTGTATTTCACGGTCGGAGTAAACACATAAATACAAGGTATCATTTTATACGTGAAAGTATTGAAAGAGGAGAAGTTAGAGTGGAATACATTCGGGGAGAAGAACAACGGGCTGATATTTTAACCAAAGCTTTGCCAAGATTGAAATTCGAAGAGATGCGCAATATGTTCGGAGTGGTGGATTTGGGTGGAACAAATGCAAGGATTAAGGGGGTGAATGTGAACTAACTAATCCATGCAAAGAAAACTTGGGAAGCAAAGAACTGAATAAAATAAGTTTACGGGTATTAGTTAGTAATTAGATAGGTTAAGTTTCCAAATTATTAGGAGTCCTAGTTTGAATATAATTATTATTGTTTAGCTTATTTCTCAAGTAATAGTCCTATATATACTGATAGGTTTTATTGTAATTGTTTAAGAGAGTTTTTCAATAAACAGAAAAGTGTCGAGAAGGTTTCTCAAAACTGTGTGTGTTTTGTTCTTAATCCAATTGTTGCCTCCAACAGTAGGCCAGGTTGTATTGTAAGGCGGTATATTAGCCATTCGTATTTTTCTTTTGGATTAAGAATGAAAATATGAAATCATCTCTACCCAATCTCTGGAATATCTTTTAAGCTTCTCTTTTTTTCTTGGGGAAACGATTAGATTCGTATCAGAACGCTTTTTAACTTGCATACAAATAAATATACTTATATGATATATTACCCTAAAGACTTAAAGTACAAATTCGGTGGCTTCAGCCACCGACCAATTCCTCCTTTTTGTCACCATTTGTCTTTTCTATGTTTTCCTTTTGTCTTCTCTTGGATCCCTTCTCCGTTCTTTCTTTTTCCCCAGATACACAAAACACAGAACACCCCAAATAAAACCCTAGTTCCATCTCCCCTTCAAACACCGTGATCCCCTCCTCCTCCTCCCATCGCCGTCGTCCCCCGCCCCTACCACGCCGTCACGCCCCCTCCTCCTCCCCTTCACACACCGTCGATACCCTTTTTCTTCCTCGCCGTCGCTGGTGCTGCTGCCCTCCGGTTCGCCGTCGATGCTGCTGCTGCCCTCCGCCACGCCACCCCGTCGTTGCTGTTGCTGCTCTCCCCTGCCACGCCATCGATCTCCTCCCTTCTCCCTTGCTACTTCACCGAATCAAGTATGTTTCTTTATCTTCAAGAATTGTTTTTTTCTTTTTTAATGTTATGATATGTACAGACAATCTATGATACAAAGGAGATTGTGTGGTGTTAGAGAGAGAAATGGAGCGATGAGTATTGCACCACCGTTGCCGGAGGCACCGGATTCATGTCGGTGTTTTCGTTTTTATTTTTCTTTGCATTTTGTGGTTTAGTATTGAAGCTCGATTATCAGATCTGATGATGTTTCTTTTCATGATTGTTGCTTCTGATATCGTTCAAATGTGTCCATGTCACGATGTGTCAGAAACTAGCAACGGGGGGTGGTGCGACGGGAGGAGGGGTGGCTGGTGGTGGTGTTGCGACGGGGATAGGGTGGTGTCTTTGGGCACATCATCTATTTCCAGACCGATGGGTCTGATGGTGTTGCAACAGGAGTTAGGTTGGTGTCTTTGACAATGAATTTTGAGGTTTTGATGTGAATGTGTTAGAGCTGTATTTAATTTGGGGTTTTTTGTTCATGTGTTCATAGGTGTGAAGTCTCAGTTGGAGTATCTTCAACAATGCTTGCCAGGTAATGCTTCTGGTTAAATTTTATTTTTACTGTTTTATCTTAAGATTGATCTTTAATGTGAATACCTATGATTTTGCTGATTTGGTTGTCTTTGTTATGTTTGCATATGATTGTAATGAAGCCCCTTTATAGTTTAAAGTTTAAACATTTATATTTAATTATGTTCGAGACCAAGGTGAAATTGATGTGATGGAACTAGAAGTTTCATGATGGTTCACCAAGTGGACCGAAGCAATTTTCGAAAATAAACTAATATTATGGATGATTATTATATCATGAGACTATTTTTACATTTGATTAACTCCATTTTAATATTAAAAAACACATTCAATCATATATTTACGTATGCAAAGATCTAGGTTTTGTTATGATTTGTTAAATCTCATTATATTTTTATTATAGTAGTATAGTCGAAAGCAATCAAGTAATTATATATTCCTTTAGTCTCATTTCAATTTATATCATGACTTATTTTAGCTCTTTGTATATGTGAGTTATTATTTGTATGAATGTTGTTTCGACTCACGGAAACTGTGAATGGAGGCATGGTCTGCTTTCTCATGTTATTTATTAGTTTGTATGTTGTCAAATGATCAATATTACTGATGATCATATATGCGTTTGTTCAATGTTGTTAAGAAGTCCAAGAAGGACAGCACCATCTGCAGTTATGATTTCAAATTTTTACCTACGGATGCACAGTTATGAAGTTAAGGACATGTATAATTCAGCATTAAATACAATTATTATGGTACTAAAACAAATTGTTTGCTTGCTTTGACAAATGCCATTCATCTTTCTTTCTTTTTGTTCATGAGTTCAGTTCCTTTATCTTTCTTTCTTTATGTTCATGAATTCATGAATCTCTGTTTTCTTTTCCTTTTTTTATTATATCATGATTAATTATTCATATAGTTTTGGAATTTAAATGAAGTTACAATAGTTTATTGAATAGTCTACGAACGTACATTTTTCGTAAAGTGATTGTGCATCAGTTCTTATACAATAGTTTATTGAATAGTCTACGAACTTGCCTTTTTCATTAGGTAATTGTGCATCAGATCTTATTTGAATAAAAGTCCCACTTCCCAAAAAAATGGCGTTCCTAATTCTATGTTTAATGACGTTAACGTCACGAACATAATGTGTCTAACAAAGTCAAAAAACGTGTAACGACGTGTGCGGATTCAATCTTTATTCTGTTGGTTTTCAAGAATACAAAACCAAGAACTCAAGAAACAAATTTTTTATGTGCACAGGTTGATAGAAGATACAAACAATATTATCATCAAATGCAGATAATTATATCATCATTTGAAGTAATTGCTGAAGGTGGAGCAGCAAAAACCTACACATCACTCGCACTCGAGACCAATTCATGCCGTTTTCGGTGCTTGAGAGATGCAATCGACAGCCAGGTAACACGTTTTCAATAACTTTTTTTCAGTAAAGAGCCGGTCAAATATAAAGTATAAATACGTTTTCATTCGACTGTGTCATAATGTTTTTTTAGTAAAGAGCCGGATCAAATATAAAGTATAAATACGAGTTAATTTAACTTTCGACGCCGCCGCAATGCGCGGCGTGTCAAAATCCTAGTAATCAATGGATTATGGGTTTGTGTTTTGTTTTATTAAGAGGTTTCGAACAAGTTAATATGTCTAATATGAAGCTAAAGTTAATGAGATGTTCATCTTTAAATAATGGTAACATCTATTCTTCGGCGAACGAACAGTTCGTAAACCATTCTGCGGGAAGTTCGTTTACGTTCGTTAGTTTAATAAATGAACGAACATGAAACAAGAAATTTCGTTCGATTAGTTAAATGAACGAACATGGGTCTCGTTCGTTTAATTGTGTTCGTGAACGTTCGGTAACGTATTCATGAACAAACATTCATTTGTGTTCGTTTATTTTTGTTTTAATTTAATATTTTTGTACTTTCATATATTTATCTAAACTTTTTATATTCTTTCGTTTTTATTTATTTTATTACCCTAACAATTAAACTATGAAACCATATTTCACCTTGTTTATGCATAATTTCCCTTTCCTTTCTCATTATTTACATTGACGAATACGATCGACTTTTGTTCCAAAATTAGGGCTTCAAGTTGCAGCGCTGCTTTCTCCGCCATCCACCTTTAGCCTTCGTTGCGTTCGCCGAATTTATTTGTGTTCGTGAACATGCTCATTTCCTAAATGAACGAACACGAACATAAAATTTTGTTCGGTAAGTGTTCATTACCGTTTGAGAACACATTTATTTCTTAACGAACACGAACAAGACCTTGTTCGTGTTCGTTTGCTTCGTTTACGACCTCAGGTTTATAAATAGTGTAGATGTTAAAAGAGCTTTATAGGTAAAGAGTCTAGATGTTCGGTAAGCTTCTTCACTTGGGTTCAACTTAACTTCCATGCATGCATGTTGCGTTGTCGATTTCAGTGACAAGAGGTGCCAATTTCTTTTAGGGTTAATGGGGGCCAAACTATTACAAGTTAGGATCATTGGAGGGAATTTTTAAAGTTGGGATTATTATCGGCCAACATGTGAAACTTAGGATTATTAAAATCCAATAACCCTTTCTTTTATTGTCATTAAGTTATTTTCGTATTAAAAATCTTAAAATGACAATTAAAAATCATTTTAAGAATTTTTAATGAGTGATTATATGTTGGTTAATTTGGTCTCTTTCTTTTTACATCAAAACAGAAGGTAAAAGGCAACAGGCATAATCGAAAGAGACAAATAGAAATAGAAACATTCCACTTTGTTTCATTTCACAAAACGATAGACCTACATCCAGCCCAGTCTTCTTCTACACACGAAAGATTAAACACACTTGTTCTTACACAAGTGAGTTCATCTCCAAGGGTACAATAATTTCTTTCAGGGCCAGATTTGGGCCAGCCAACCTGTGCCGTCGCTCAAGGCCCAAATTTTTAAAGGGCCCGAAATCTTTTTATAAGCTTTTGTATATATTGTAAATTATATATTTAGTATATCCATCCGTTTATTATACATAAAAATGTTGGTAGTGTAGTGTAAAAAATCTCAAGATAACGTAGACGTCCGAAATTCAAAACTTGGCTCCAACACCAAGATCTTTTTTTTTCTTAATTCATTTCCTCTTGATCAGCTTTTTGTGTCACCCAGGGTCTAAAAGTTTTTAGAGTTGTGTCACCCAGGGTCTAAACTTTTTTAGAGTTGTGTCACCCAGGGTCTAAACTTTTTTAGAGTTCTCGGGGACGGTCACTAGAGTGAATGTTTAAACGAAAATGCGTTAACCTACATCACCCCATCCCACCTCCCGGTTTGTGACAATGCAAAAATAATATCCCAAATCAACTAGACATGAAGTGAAAAAATGATACAAGGTGTAAAGCGCATTAAGTGTAGTGGATTTGTCATAATTGAGGTTAATCCAACAACTGTTTTCATCTCATTTGTTACTCGGCCCAATCTGTATTGTTGTATGGTTTGAAATCAGACCGGCCCATAAAAACCTCTAAATCCCTTTCCCTTGCTAACTGGTTTCTAATCCAAACTGGTTTGATGCATAGCCCACAATCTACGGCCCGGATCGTCCGTACCGATTCATGGTACGAACGTGTTCCATCGAACTTTGATGAAACCGGTTTAACACAAAACTATTTTAAAACCAACCTAATTAGGCAACACAAAAACAATTTTTAGCACCTCTACAGTTGGTTTGGTTGGACAGGGCATTCCCCATCGAAACCCTTCACCCTACCAATCATTTGTTAAGGCTATAGGGTATGGGGACCGTCCCCCACCCCGTCGAGCTCCGGCGACGCCGGCACACCATCCCCCCCCCCCCCCGTCCCGTCCTCAACGTCGAGATGTTGCCGTTGGCGACGAAGCAATTATTGTGGGCCCCAGTCAAATGTAGCCGTTTAAATAAAAAAAACATAAGCTTATCTTCTCTACGGGTTCTTCGGTTAAATCTTCACCGTTGGTTTCAATGTTAACTTCTTTGACGTCGTTTCCGGTGGTTTCTTCGTCGGATTGTTCTTCTTCTTCTTGTTCCTCCTCGTCTTGTTCATTGATTTCTTCTTGATTTTCTTCATAGGGTTCTTCTTCTGGCTCTTGTTCTTCTTCCTTAACGGCGACAGCGGATTTTAGGTTAGGGTTTCGGTGGATGGATGGGACGGCGGCTTGTTAACTTTGTTTGGGTTGAGTGGTTGATATTAGTATTTTATAAGTAGGTCGGTTTGTTCTTTAATTTTTTGGGGTTTTTTTAAGTTTATTTTTTTTAAGTTTATGTTTTTTTTTTATTTTATGTAATGTGTTTTTAATATTAAGAGTAAACTGCAATTTTACCCTCTGAGGTTAAGGGTCATTGGCACCCTTACCCCACTAAGGAAATAATTGCAATTTTACCCCCCCACTGTTCACTGTTATGTCGCAACCTTACTCCCCGGCCTCAGTCAACGGTAGTTTGACCCTTATAGGTTAGGGTATTTTGGTAATCTTACCCTATATTTATTATTATTATTAGAGTAAACTGCCATTTTGGTCCCTGAGGTTTGGTCACTTTTGCCACTTTAGTCCAAAAAAACTCAAACCTTTTGCATCTGGGTCCCCGTGGTTTCAGTTTTATTGCCATTTTGGTCCAAAAATGAAATTAAGTCATGTTTGTCTTATAAAATCCTGCAATTTTGTCATTTTCCTAAGGGGCAAATCAGGTCATATTTGTCTTATAAAATATGGTATTTATTTAGAAAAAAGAAATGATCATTTTGCCCCTGCAGAAAAGGAAAAAATAGCAGGATTTTATAAGACAAATATGACCTGATTTCATTTTTGGACCAAAATGGCAATAAAACATAAACCACAGGGACCCAGATGCAAAAAGTTTGAGTTTTGAACTAAAGTGGCAAAAGTGACCAAACCACATGGACCAAAATGGCAGTTTACTCTTATTATTATTTTTATTTATAAAATCAAATTATCATCATCATCATCTTCAAATAACACTTGTTCAACATTCTTCAACACCACCCACCAATCTTTACCGCTCAACTCCACCTGTTCAACACCCTTGAAACACCACAACTCCATCTTCAACCACTGCCACACCAGCATTCCCACAACAGTTCACCACCACAAGCACCATCAGAACACTCTACAACCACCCAACACCGCTGCTTACTCTGATCACCACTATCCACTTCCACCCTGCCACCACCTACAACATCGAGAACCAACACCCACAATGATCAAACCAAACCCCAATCTCCAAAATCAAAAACCCTAAAAAATAACAACAAAAAATTCAAAAACCCAGAAGTTCTTAAACTCGATTGACAATAACCTGTGAAAAATTATCAAGATTATCCATGGCAACCGCCTTGTAACCGATGGTGAAACAATCTGAACGATAGTATCGTTTTGCTGGTGATTGTGGTAGATTGGAATTGCATGTGACAACCCGAACTTTCAAGGTTAGTATTGTGTAGTCTTGTGATTCCGATTTCTCATTATTTCTCTTTCCCGTTCTTTGCATTAGGGAACCTGTTAAACACTTGTGACTTTGGTAAACTCGTTTTAAGTGAAACGTATTTATGTATGTTCGAGTGTGTTATGGGTTGTTCTATTGTGTGAAATGGTTAAGTTAGGGCCGCATATATAGGTGGGCTACATACACCTTAGTTCTCTAGTAGTTCTCTAAATCACACCGGCCCACACAGGTGTCCGGCCAGAGTCACATGAGCCTACCCCTTTGGGTTCCGTGCATGCTTAGCTAAGGGCCCGAAATAAACTTAAACCTTTATTCAGTCCTCGCAAGCCCAAGCCATATCTAAGCCCATCTTTCCTTTCCCTTGTTTACGTATGGTATGTATAAGAATACATAAATTACTTGCAAACCCTATGTTCCTCTAAACATGTGACGGCAGTAACCTTTTGGAGACACCATCTTCATCGGTCGAGATTCTATTCCAGAAACATCATCGGCCGCATTCGAGCTCGCACTCCTTGTTGGTTCAGGGCCCAACTGTACACACTCAATACACAAACTTAAACTTGCTGTTGTATTCTCAAATGTAAAAGGGGTACATTACTCACTAAACAAAGAGGCCAATATATAGCCATACATGCACTAGAAATTAAAAGCAATAAATAACCAAAGTAGGAACATGGAAAATTTAATGCTAACTTTCTCCTTCCCAGCCATTACTCCAACATTTAATACTCCAATGTTCACACTTGACTTCCATGAACATGTTCACACCCATGATTAAGAGAACATGCAGCTACACATGGGTATATTCCCATTTAACATGCAACCTATTGACCCGCAACCTTAACGAACCGTATCCGTGAACCGGCAACCCGAAAACGTGCCGACCCGTGACCCGTAAACAAACCCGCAACATCAAGATTAACCCAACATTCACTCCCTTAATCTTGATCTCTTAAACCACACAGATCCGTGCATGCTTAGCTAAGGGCCCGAAATGAACTTAAACCTTTATTCAGTCCTCGCAAGCCCAAGCCATATCTAAGCCCATCTTTCCTTTCCCTTGTTTACATATGGTATGTATAAGAATACATAAATTACTTGCAAACCCTATGTTCCTCTAAACATGTGACGGCAGTAACCTTTTGGAGACACCATCTTCATCGGTCGAGATTCTATTCCAGAAACATCACCGGCCGCATTCGAGCTCGCACTCCTCCTTGATCGATTGGTATGTTTTAATCAGTAAAGGATTTCCATACTTGGTCTACCTTGATTATATTTTGCGAACGATCTTGTTTGTGTTTGTGAATCATCTTGTTTGCGTTCCGATCGTCCCGGGTCCGTATAAACCATCATAAGAGTTGCTCATGTGTGAAACTGTTAGAAGTTGGCGAGTAGTATGATTGAGATGTAAAGCTTATCGATTTAATGGTATATGCGGCCATGATTCTTGTGCAGTCTAGGGTTTGCTAGAGCACAGGTGTTGATCGAATGGCATGGATAGATCGATGTAGGGCTGTTTGTTAATGAATTTTGGATGCATGGTTATGATAAAACACGTGTATGCGTCAGTTAAATCGTGATGATGATATGTTATGGGTTGCATGATATGTTGATCATTAGGTAATGATTAGGATGATGCAAATTCATGGTAAATGATTTGACCTTGTGTGTTTTAAGAACGAGCAATTATTGGTCCGATGATAACATAAATTATTAATTGATTCTAGAAAGAAATCATGTAATGGACTCAAAAGGAAATATGATTTAATAATAATAGCTGTCAGTTATGTGATGGGAATTAGATCCCATGATTTTGACAGTTTCATTGTGACTTGAAGGTTGACTGGTCAACCGCATAAATTGGATCGCACATGTGTACTTTGATCGCACAATCCTAAATTGTTAGATGGGTTGTATAAGTAATAGTGGGCCGAAAACATGAAATTGGGCCACACACACTAGCATGCACTTCTATTGACAACTTGTGAGTGGGCCGCACTAGTCAAGGGGATTTATAAAGTGACTCTTGCACATGTTCGGGTAGCAAAGTAGTAACTATTATGTGATTTGTCAATATGAATACATGAGGTGAATTGGGTTATGAACTGATTGCATGCTAAAAGACTACTCTATGATGTTAGGCTCGTATGTTAATTGCTTTGACTTGAATTATATGGGTGTTACCTGAATATTAGAAATATATGTTTTGTGATTGAGTAATATGTGAAACGATTGTACGTGAGATACGTAGTATGTATGCACATGAAACTGATTGTTATCTGTACACATGATAGGACGTGCTCAATCACTGTTAAATAGGGTAACTAATCTTACCGAGCAAACCAAAGGTGAGTTCACTACATTCGAGCATGCGTCCCAGTGGTTGGGGACAGTCAGTGGGTATCCCGTGGAGGGATAAGTCTTTTGGGTAAAAACGGGTATATTGGTTAATATTCTCACCTATCATTCTTGTAAGTCTCTTATTTTGTTACCTGGAGGGTAACGGGTATTAGTTGGTAGCGCTACTTAGGTTTGGCACCCTCACACCGCTCCTAGATAGGACGGAGGTGAACTAATGACCCAGTCGGGGCCCAGTACTAGATAGGAGTACGTGGGAAGGGCAGTCATGTATTTCAGGAGAGTTTTGTGATGTTCTTTGCTTGCTACTTGAGTTTGAGGAACCATTTGACATGAGTTAGGAGGAGCTGAGATGAGCATGCAAATCACAATATTATTGTGGGTGCACACATAATAATAATGTGGGATGCATGCGAGTCCCAGTGAGGCTTAACAAGTGAAAAAGGGGTTCTGTTTCGTTATTTGATTGATGTGAAACACAACGGTCTACAAGAGTCATAGCAGTGATTGCCTTCTACTCGAACGTTATCTTTTTACTCCTCACTGAATCCTTGCGAATCTCGATGCTATCGAGTATTACCTGAACACCCATCTGAACGCCTAGCGAACTGTGTAGAATGTTAGGTGCTTGTACGAACGTCCCCGAGTTGGATGTTGCAGCGTCAATGATTGGTCTATACCACTCTCACTCCTCTTTGTTTGCGGGAACTCAAGGTACTGACGACTTAGACCTCGATGTGCGATCACTTCTACAACACCCTGGAAACATACTGTGTATTACTCTATCAACTTGCAAGAACGATGGACAAGAGGATGATCGTAGTGCCTTACCGACCTCAGTATTAGAACGACCCTGATTACCAGCGACGAACACCAGCGAATTGACTTCAATCGAATACTTAACCCCGGCCAGGGACTCATGGGAGTCAACTTTTACGAATCAATCAGGACATAAGCAACGACAATCGACTACGGTGTGGAACACGTAGCTGCCAGCACAATGAGTAGCGTCTTAGTACATGGCACGGAACAGGAAAAGATGGACCGTGTCGGTGAAAGATCGTAGGTCTCCGCTTCAAGCAACGACAATAGAGGTAACAGTGATGGTAACATCAAGGCACTTGTAATCGTAGCCTACAATATAGAAATGAAGGTGCCTACGGCATAGATAGGCCAATGAGGATTCAAGACGACAACAACCCAGGGAATGACAACAGTACTGGAAATGCTCGTAACGAAAACAACACTGGAAATGATGTCTGTGGAAGGGAATTTAGGATTGGTGTAAGCGACGCTAGACAAAATAGCAACATGGTAGCTTGTAAGGGAAACTAATCTCTTCGTCTATGTTCTGTATAACCCTGTTACCCATTGAAACGAAACCTATTGTGATAACGGCTGATGGCAAGGCAATGGAAACCTCATATGTTTGTTGGGATGCACACTCGATCTTGTGGGACAAGTGTTCGACATCAACCTTCCTTCTGCTATCCTTGATGGCTTCGATGCAGTAGTTATGTAAGCTGGACGTCTAGATATCGCGTAGATATACCCTGTGGGAAGAAAGTTTTGTGTCGTTTTATACTCTGAAGTGTCAGAGTGGTGTAAAGGCTAGCATCAGATCAACAATGGAAACCAAGAGGTGTCTACGGAGGGATTATCTCACTATGCTAGCACTCGTCACTGGCGTTAAGGCTAAGGAAAAGAGGATTGAGGATCCAACAATCGTTCGTGACTCCTCTCAGTGTGCTACTCGAGGGATTTTCAGGTTTACTTCCACAACTGATTAGATAGAATCTCAGTCTGACCTCATGTAAAAGACAACCGGGATTACTCGTGCTCCTTACCATCTTGCACCAGGAGGGTTGCAAGAACTGTCAAACCAACTATAGGAATCGTTAGACAGGAGTTTTGTCGGACCTAATTTTCTTTTCTCTTTGGGGAGCCCCGGCTATATCTACGGATAAGCTTTTCGTTGGACATATGTACTGATTACCGAGAACTCCGCAAGAGGTCAGTCGGAAACCATCACCCATTTCCTTACACTGACGACTCTCCTGACCAGCCGCAAGGGTCAATCATCTACTCAGAAACCGACTTGAGATCGGGCAATCATCAGATGGAAGTTCAGGAGGAGATGACATCCCAAACGCGGAACGACTTTTACAATTTCCTGTGCACCAACAGCTTTATGGACCTCATGAATCGTAAGTGTAAACTTCATCTCATTAAACTGTCAACTGTGTTTATTGATGACGCTTGGAATCACTTCCAGGAGAAAGGAACACCATGAGCAGCTCGTAGCTTATCATAGGGCTCCCAGGGGAGGAGCGATGCCACGTAGTGTGACTTCAGGGCTCCTTGGGGAAGATTACCTAAGTGTGACTTCAAGATTGGGAGGTACGCACTCTTGGCCACGTAGTCAACGAAGTGGGAATGCACGTGAATCTCGCAAAGATCAATCTTGTCAGAAACTGATCAATACCAAAGATTCCTTCGAGGATACAACAATTTCTTGGTCTCGCTAGATACTACCACAGATTCATCACAGGATTTCGAAGATCGCGCAACTTAAATCCTTTAGCCCAGCAGGGTGCTGTGTTCGTGGAAGACAAAACAGGAGGACGTCTTTTCAGCTTTTGAATCTCAACTTTGCAATGCTCTGAGCATCGTCTTTACCCAAGGGTATGGGTGATTTAATGGCATACCATGATGGTTCGACTCAGAGTCCTAGTTACACGCCGATGCAACACGAGAAAGTGATGGCTTATGTGGTGGATTAACGGGAAGAATTGCACGACTCACGACCTGGGATGGAAGGCAGGATCTCGGATTTGAGATGGAGGCATTACTTGGACGGTACCAAATGCAATACTTAGACCGATCACGAGGGCCTCCCGTGTACCCTTGTTTCAGGGGACTAAACATGTAATTGCATCGCTGGATGGAACTTTTGAATGATTACGACTGTGAAACTGGAACGTGCCCGAGCTTTGCAGCTCACTATCGACTCTTACTTACCTGATCAGACTCGCTCTGTTCAAACTGGAGAACTGAAGGAAGAGAATTTTCAAGTTAAACCCATGCGGGGCATGGAGAAGCAACCGTTGGCAGGTCGGATGATATTCGCTACCTCATGGAACGAATGTGGGTCTCATTATACGACAACTGTAGGGAACTCGTGTGGAGCAAAGCACACCGGCCTCGATATTCTAGTCGCCTGGGTTTTGATGAGAGATATTAGGATCTATAAAATCTTGTATTGATGACCGGGCAGGAAGGCCCACATAGCACTGTATGTGAACGATGTTTGACTGGTGCGAAAGTCAAGGTGGAATACCAGAAACCTACTGATTCGTATCAGCAACCAGAAACACCCCTATGGAAATGAGATTAGACTATCGTGGATTCTGTCACTAGTCTACTTACCACTTGAAACGGAAACACTATCACCTGGGTGATCGTTGATAGTCTCATGTAACCAGTGCACCCTCTTGCAATTAAGGAAACTGACGAGTCTTCACAGCTTGCGATTATTCCTCTGAGAGAGGCGGTTTTTAGGCACGAGGTGCCGGCTCCTGATACCTTTGATTCTGATCTATACCAGATTCATGGCAGACAAAACACAACACCCTCGACTCATGTCTAGGAATGAGCATTGCTCATCACCGTGGACATGTTGAGAGCATGTGTATGATTAACTTTAGTAAAACTAGGAGGACGCTTACCTTTGGATGAGTCCTACCGCAGTAGATACCATTTTAGTATTCAGACAGCTCTGTTTGAGGCATTGCATGGATGATAATGCCAAACTCCTTGTTGGACTAAGGTGATTGACAATTTAATTACGAGTCCAGGACTTGTACTCGAAACTCTTGGGAGGATTGCTTAGACCGGGAATCGTTTGGCCGCAACGTGTGAACGCCAGGAATGCTGATAAGCTTAGGAACCACTGGAAGTTCGCCGTGGGCGATCGTTTCATGATGAAAGCCTCACCCTGGGAGGGTGTGGTACACTTGGGAAGCGTGGCAAGCTTAATCTACGTTACAGTGAGTTAATCAGAATTCTGGAAAGAGTTGGTCACGCCGCATACAAACTCGAGTTACCTGACGAATTGGGTAACGTGCATGATGCGTGCGAAGTGTTACTTATTTTAGGTGTATATTTTAAGCCCTTTTTAACACTTATTTTAGCCAAGTTTTAAATTTATAAAACACGATATTTTACTAACACTAAACACACATATGGGCAAGTGCACCCATCGTTGAGTGTAGCATAGCGTTGGTAAGATACCGAGGTCGTCCAAGGACACAAGAGCTTTTAGTACCGGTTTATCCTCAACGTCTAACCAAAATAAAAGTTTAGAAAAATGTTTTAAACTAAGAAAAATAAAACTAACTAAAATGCTGAAAATAAAAATAAAAATAAAAACAGATAGACAAGATGAATCACTTGGTTCCAACTCGTATCTAGTATAACCTTTGATTATTTCCGCACTTTTGCACATAATTAAGAGATTATCTTAGTTATTGTAGTAGGCCCCTCTTTTGAAGGTGACGTTACCCTCACCCCAGTAGTTTGAGTCAGCAGGGATACAATCCTAAAAGGGTGGATTATTGGAAGATAATGAATTAAGTTATTAATGCAGTATTGTGGTAGGCCCCGCTTTTGGCGGTGACGTTACCCTCGGCTAAGTAGTCTGAGTCAGCAGGGATACAGTCCTAAATAGCCGGGTTATAGTATTAATAGTAGTTAACTTATGAGGGGATCAAAGAGTTTGGACCCCCGCCATCCAATACCGCAAAGTATTGAAGGAGGTCCTACTAAATTTGACCCAGGTCCATTGCAGGACCTCTAAACGCTGAACAATGGCAAGACCTTTACCAAACCCTTCCCTTAACCCCCTACCAGGTAGCCAACATATCTCCATATAGACCGTGGAGATATGAATGGTGAAAATCCTTTATTTTATATAGATAGTAAAATAATGCCAAGACACCACGGACAAACGATAAGGAAAGATCACCTTCAACATAAGTAACTAGTTATTAAAGTCATTAATACAAAACCAAATAAAAAGTGCAAAAGATTAGAAATAAAAAGTATTATACTAGACACTTTGTCTTCACCAAGTGATGTAAGAGACTTAGGCAAACATGGCCTTGATTGTCAAGAACTCTTACGATCAATCTTGGATCCCGAGACGACTCACACACTCTACGATGGACAATGGATGATGGTGGTGGATGATGGTGTTGTGATGGTGGTGGGTGGTGGATGAAGTGTGAGAGAGGTGGTGTGCCAAGGGATGAGATGAAATGAATCCAAGCACTCCTATTTATAGGCTGAACAGAGAGCTGGACACGGCCCCGTGTCCGTCTGACACTCTCTCTCCTCATTAATTGTAATTCGCAATTACAATAAATGCGCCTGCTGTACTTTCGACACGCCCCCGTGTCCGCTGAGCACGGCCCCGTGATGGGCAATAGAAGCTTCTATAGGTTTGTCTTTTCTGCTGCTTCTTGGGCACGACACCGTGCTGGCTGAGCACGGGGCGTGTTCAGACTTCTGTTCTCTCTATTTTGCTTTGGAAGGTGCCGTTGAGGGTTCGGGCAGTCCACTGATGTTCCTTTTCTTGTATTTATGTTGGATTTAGCTGTCTTTTTGCTTCTTTTGCGTTTTTGAGCTCATTTAATCCTGAAAATACAAAAGGAAGACAAAAACACTCTTTTTCCAATATTAGTACTAAAAAAGGGTTAGTTTTATGCCTCATTTGATGTAATTTATATGTTGCATTTTACACACATCAAATACCCCCACACTTGAACTTTTGCTTGTCCTCAAGCAAAACTCTTTAATATGTGGCTTACACTCCCAAATGGAATAGGTAGAAGAGAAGGTTTTGGGCTTGTCGTAGAGTGTCGGGATTTCCAAGATCTTTTTGGGTTTTATTTTTATTTAATTACATTCCTATTCGTAATGATTTATTTAGAACTGTTCATAAAAGAAATTACTTATTTGGGCATAACATGCCTTTTTAAAATTCTATTTATATACAAGTTCACATACCTCGCGAGGAAATCACTCACACTCGGCCGAAGGTGTATTTTTAGTGAATCACTCGAGAGCGGCACGGAACTTATTCCTACCATAGGCTTGCCAAGAAATCAATCCTCCTCCTTTTTAACTTTTATACCTTTGTAGATATCAAGAGGACTTTGTGGGTTAAGGGTTGGCTAGGGTTAAAGGTAGGTGGTTGGGTTAGTGGTTAGTAGAAAAAGGGCTAAAAGCGTAACAAGTGTCGGTTTTCGTATTTTTGCAACTTTTTATTTTGATGAAGCTTTTATTCAAACAAAGTTATTTTTGATTACTTTGTTTGTTTATTTTCTTTTTGCTTCATCATTATCAAAATATATATATATATATATATATATATATATATATATATATATATATATATATATTTTTCACGAAGAACCGAACTTGTTACTAAAATAAAGGGTTAAAAATGAAAAAGGTTTTGGTGGGTGAAAGGGTTTTTGTTTGGGTGATGAAACGAAAAGGTTTAGGCTCAAAGGGGCTAACTAGGGGGATTTTTTGGGTAGGTGGTAAAAGAAAAAGAAAAATAATGGTGTAGAAATGAAAAAGGTTAGTCCTAATGCCTCCATCATTTACTTACTCGGGTTTAAGTTGATAAGGACCGGAAATGTATTGTCATGGCAAGTTCTAGAGTCGTAAGAACCAAGCAGCTATTCACACAAGAAATGAAAACTGAGCATTTAGTCAAATGATATGTAATTGTGTGCTCAATAAAGGCTCAAAACTCACTTTTGTGGGAATGGGTTTTTATGTGATCAAGTATATATAATCAAATTTTAAATAAGTTTGTAATGTCTTTTCATAATTTTCTTATGTTGGTTCTTTTTATCACTACGCTATCGGTTGTAAATTTGTAAAAATATAACCTTTTTGAGAACTTGAATTTCCCGAGTTAAACCTAGACAAGTAAAAAAATTGAAATGTTTGAAAAATTTTTTGGGGTGATTAGCGGTTCCAATAGAGTTTTGTGTAAGGCTTGTATTTAGGACTTGCAAAATTCAAGGTTTTAGCATCCCCCCCACACTTAAATTACACATTGTCCTCAATGTGTCCCAAAAATAAATTTTTAGGTTGATTAGATGTGTAAAATAGTGTTTAAAAAGCAAAAAATTTGTGTTACTGGGCACTGAACACGGCCCCGTGTTATCCGGGCACGCCCCGTGTTCAAGTGCCAGTAACAAAATTGAAATAAGAGAAACAGAAGTCTGGACACGGGGGGCGTGTTGGGTGAACACGGCCCGTGTCCAGGTACCTGTACTGGGCGTTTTCTGCAGGTGGCTCGACACGGGGCCGTGTTGGTTGGGCACGGCCCGTGTTGAACCTTCTGAAATGGAGAAAATTGTCGGGTTGCCTCGTTCTTGTGCATGGGATCATTTTTCTCGTTCCCCTTTTCATCCTTTACCACCATGAGTGTGTTTTACTCATTATAAACCATCCAAACCTTAAAACCATCATTTCATTTCACCATAGAGAGAACTTACATAACCCTAAATTAAAATAAAATTAAAACTTATCTAGATAGGTCAGCAGGTACACGAGGTTATCATAAGGAGTTCTACTATTTTAAGAAAATTTCGAGAACGATTTCCCGATATAGTAGGACTTTTAGCCGAACGAATTCTTCCCTAAACTTTGTTTAAAGCCATTCTTCGACCTCCCTAGGGAGGAAGAATGCGGCTTCATTTTCCTCTGCTGCTGGTGGTTGAGGGGGAACATTCACCGGGACTCCTTGCACCACTCTTCGCGGAAGCTCTTGGTGCATGGCGTACCATTCGGCTGGAATGACAACTTCGGGCACCATGTTCCACGCCCTTTGGGTTATTATGGGTACCAAAGGCGGGGAGGCGAGAAGGTTCAACCTCTGGTGCAAGAGGTTTACTTCATGGAGACAGCCCTCCAGCCCCACAGTAAGATGGTTGATACGGTCGACCAATGCTTCTTCCACCCCCGTCATTTCATCAATAGCCTCCCTTAGAGCGTAAACATAGTTTACAAGAGAGTCTTCTGATGTTGAAGATCTCCTCCCTTGTCGGTTATTCCTTGAAGATGATCCGCTTGTTCTGCTTGCCATTTTCTGCGAAGAAAACCGAAGAAAGCTAAATTTTTACAAAACAGAGCCCCTGGACACGGCCCCGTGCTCGTTGAGCACGGCCCCGTGTCCATTTGTCTGCAGGATTTTTGGCTAAAGAATCTTGGAGTTTTAAATTATTTTTATGATTTCTATCTGGGTTTTAAGCTCAGATAATTTAAAATAAAGTTATACAACTAACTTTAAGCCAGAATCTTTAGCAAATAATCTTACAAACTTCACATAGAGGGTTGGAATCAAGGGATTTCCAAGCTTCCATGGAGGAACTTTTGAAAAAATTTTGAAAGAGGAGGAAATGAATAAAAGTGGAAGGGACAAGAGGGTCCCTTGGAACCTTCTTTTAACACTTACCCAGGATGGTATGAGTGAAAATCCCAGGGATCTCTGTCAATTGAAGTGGTCAAAATGAGCAGGAATCAGGCTGTATTTAAAGAAAACGACAGCGCCCTGGGCACGGCCCCGTGTGGACTGGACACGGCCCCGTGTTCAGAGGAAATCCTGACACATTTTGTCCGTATTCTGACCAGATCAGCAGAGAATTTTTTTAGTGAGCAAGGGGGCGTGTTGACCTGGACACGGCCCCGTGTCTGGAGGCTGCTTTATGGAGTTTTGCTACATTAAGGATCTCCTCGATATCGGGTGGTTCCTTACTGGTCGGAACAACCCCAAAGTGCCTAATATACCTTAATTGTCCTAGACTAAGGCGAGAACGCAAGAGGTTGTCGGTGAGGGTAATTCCTATTTTCATTCTAGGTGGACAAGTCCAACCCTTTCCCGGGCTCTTGTTAAAGAAGGTATATGCCGAATCGCTCAGGTCTATGTATGCACCGAACGAAGTCGATGGAGAGTCCTTCACGGCACAATCGACACAGGGACGACTATCGTCCAAGTCCTTGCTAGGTACGAAGGTATTTTTGGGAGCAAAGAGGTTGTCGGAATGCGGTTCCAACATTTCTTCATGGGTATCGTCTTGGGGTGGATCAATAAAATCCTTCCCAAGCTCTTCTATCCATTTCAGAATTAGCTCTTCTAGTTGAAATAACTCGCTAAGGAGCATTTCCCCTAGAATATCTGGCTGGGCGCATTCGAGGGAGAAATAGTGCTTATTTTTACTTTCGCCCCTCTTAAGGTTGTGAGAAGATGGTGGGTCTATGTAGTGGGGCCTATAATTTAGGAAGTAGCATTTTACTTCTTCATGTTCGCCACCACATAATTGACACCACGTACCATAAGAGTGCCGAAAGTAAAAATAATTACTATCACTCATGTTTATGTCAGAAATTACCAACCGTCGGGATCTAACGGTTCTGTTTTCAGTAACTGAAACTTGGGCACGGGGGCGTGTTGAGTGGGCACGGCCCCGTGTTCAGCTTACTGTCTGATGTAAAACAGGATTGCCAGTTCCAATGACTGAGCACGGGGGCGTGTTCAGCGGGCACGGCCCGTGCTGAGCTCTGCAGAAGCTGAAAAACTAAGAAAATCCTAAAAAAATAAAAAGAAAAATAAAAGATGATTAGGCCGTTGATTCCTAACTTTCTTAAAATCCTTGTGTCCCCGGCAACGGCGCCAAAAACTTGATGCGTGCGAAGTGTTACTTATTTTAGGTGTATATTTTAAGCCCTTTTTAACACTTATTTTAGCCAAGTTTTAAATTTATAAAACACGATATTTTACTAACACTAAACACACATATGGGCAAGTGCACCCATCGTTGAGTGTAGCATAGCGTTGGTAAGATACCGAGGTCGTCCAAGGACACAAGAGCTTTTAGTACCGGTTTATCCTCAACGTCTAACCAAAACAAAAGTTTAGAAAAATGTTTTAAACTAAGAAAAATAAAACTAACTAAAATGCTGAAAATAAAAATAAAAATAAAAACAGATAGACAAGATGAATAACTTGGTTCCGACTCGTATCTAGTATAACCTTTGATTATTTCCGCACTTTTGCACATAATTAAGAGATTATCTTAGTTATTGTAGTAGGCCCCTCTTTTGAAGGTGACGTTACCCTCACCCCAGTAGTTTGAGTCAGCAGGGATACAATCCTAAAAGGGTGGATTATTGGAAGATAATGAATTAAGTTATTAATGCAGTATTGTGGTAGGCCCCGCTTTTGGCGGTGACGTTACCCTCGGCTAAGTAGTCTGAGTCAGCAGGGATACAGTCCTAAATAGCCGGGTTATAGTATTAATAGTAGTTAACTTATGAGGGGATCAAAGAGTTTGGACCCCCGCCATCCAATACCGCGAAGTATTGAAGGAGGTCCTACTAAATTTGACCCAGGTCCATTGCAGGACCTCTAAACGCTGAACAATGGCAAGACCTTTACCAAACCCTTCCCTTAACCCCCTACCAGGTAGCCAACATATCTCCATATAGACCGTGGAGATATGAATGGTGAAAATCCTTTATTTTATATAGACAGTAAAATAATGCCAAGACACCACGGACAAACGATAAGGAAAGATCACCTTCAACATAAGTAACTAGTTATTAAAGTCATTAATACAAAACCAAATAAAAAGTGCAAAAGATTAGAAATAAAAAGTATTATACTAGACACTTTGTCTTCACCAAGTGATGTAAGAGACTTAGGCAAACATGGCCTTGATTGTCAAGAACTCTTACGATCAATCTTGGATCCCGAGACGACTCACACACTCTACGATGGACAATGGATGATGGTGGTGGATGATGGTGTTGTGATGGTGGTGGGTGGTGGATGAAGTGTGAGAGAGGTGGTGTACCAAGGGATGAGATGAAATGAATCCAAGCACTCCTTTTTATAGGCTGAACAGAGAGCTGGACACGGCCCCGTGTCCGTCTGACACTCTCTCTCCTCATTAATTGTAATTCGCAATTACAATAAATGCGCCTGCTGTACTTTCGACACGCCCCCGTGTCCGCTGAGCACGGCCCCGTGATGGGCAATAGAAGCTTCTATAGGTTTGTATTTTCTGCTGCTTCTTGGGCACGGCCCCGTGCTGGCTGAGCACGGGGCGTGTTCAGACTTTTGTTCTCTCTATTTTGCTTTGGAAGGTGCCGTTGATGGTTCGGGCAGTCCACTGATGTTCCTTTTCTTGTATTTATGTTGGATTTAGCTGTCTTTTTGCTTCTTTTGCGTTTTTGAGCTCATTTAATCCTGAAAATACAAAAGGAAGACAAAAACACTCTTTTTCCAATATTAGTACTAAAAAAGGGTTAGTTTTATGCCTCATTTGATGTAATTTATATGTTGCATTTTACACACATCAGTGCACGATATCATTTATGTCTCGAATCTAAAGCAGTGTTTGTGATACCCTTATTAGAATCTGAGGTTAATGACAGGTGGCAGTGGTTGAGGGATCTACTGAAATCATGTACTAGGACATCAAGATTCGTTAGCATAGTCGAATTCCAATCGTGAGAGTTCGTTGGAACTCAAGACGTGGACCGGAGTTCACGTGGGAACGTGATGATCGGAGTAAGCTCTAGTATCCTCAGTTATTCAAATGGTTGTATCAACTTTTGATATCATTGGCGAATTTCGGGACGAAATTCCCTTTCAAGTTGAGGATGATGTGACACCTGGAAATGAAAAAAAAAATCTACAGTCATCCTGATCTAACACCGTGCTGTTTTGGATTGCTGATCAAATTTCGGGACGAAATTTCTTTCAAGTTGGGGATGATGTGACAACCCGAACTTTCAAGGTTAGTATTGTGTAGTCTTGTGATTCCGATTTCTCATTATTTCCCTTTCCCGTTCTTTGCTTTAGTGAACCTGTTAAACACTTGTGACTTTGGTAAACTCGTTTTAAGTGAAACGTATTTATGTATGTTCGAGTGTGTATTGGGTTGTTCTATTGTGTGAAATGGTTAAGTTAGGGCCGCATATATAGGTGGGCTACATACACCTTAGTTCTCTAGTAGTTCTCTAAATCACACCGGCCCACACAGGTGTCCGGGCAGAGTCACATGAGCCTACCCCTTTGGGTTCCGTGCATGCTTAGCTAAGGGCCCGAAATGAACTTAAACCTTTATTCAGTCCTCGCAAGCCCAAGCCATATCTAAGCCCATCTTTCCTTTCCCTTGTTTACGTATGGTATGTATAAGAATACATAAATTACTTGCAAACCCTATGTTCCTCTAAACATGTGACGGCAGTAACCTTTTGGAGACACCATCTTCATCGGTCGAGATTCTATTCCAGAAACATCACCGGCCGCATTCGAGCTCGCACTCCTCTTGATCGATTGGTATGTTTTAATCAGTAAAGGATTTCCATACTTGGTCTACCTTGATTATATTTTGCGAACGATCTTGTTTGTGTTTGTGAATCATCTTGTTTGCGTTCCGATCGTCCCGGGTCCGTATGAACCATCATAAGAATTGCTCATGTGTGAAACTGTTAGAAGTTGGCGAGTAATATGATTGAGATGTAAAGCTTATCGATTTAATGGTATATACGACCATGATTCTTGTGCAGTCTAGGGTTTGCTAGAGCACAGGTGTTGATCAAATGGCATGGATAGATCGATGTAGGGCTGTTTGTTAATGAATTTTGGATGCATGGTTATGATAAAACACGTGTATGCGTCAGTTAAATCCTGATGATGATATGTAATGGGTTACATGATACGTTGATCATTAGGTAATAATTAGGATGATGCAAATTCATGGTAAATGATTTGACCTTGTGTGTTTTAAGAACGAGCAATTATTGGTCCGATGATAACATAAATTATTAATTGATTCTAGAAAGAAATCATGTAATGGACTCAAAAGGAAATATGATTTAATAATAATAGCTGTCGGTTATGTGATGGGAATTAGATCCCATGATTTTGACAGTTTCATTGTGACTTGAAGGTTGACTGGTCAACCGCATAAATTGGATCGCACATGTGTACTTTGATCGCACAATCCTAAATTGTTAGATGGGTTGTATAAGTAATAGTGGGCCGAAAACATGAAATTGGGCCACACACACTAGCATGCACTTCTATTGACAACTTGTGAGTGGGCCGCACTAGTCAAGGGGATTTATAAAGTGACTCTTGCACATGTTCGGGTAGCAAAGCAGTAACTATTATGTGATTTGTCAATATGAATACATGAGGTGAATTGGGTTATGAACTGATTGCATGCTAAAAGACTACTCTATGATGTTAGGCTCGTATGTTAATTGCTTTGACTTGAATTATATGGGTGTTACCTGAATATTAGAAATATATGTTTTGTGATTGAGTAATATGTGAAACGATTGTACGTGAGATACGTAGTATGTATGCACATGAAACTGATTGTTATCTGTACACATGATAGGACGTGCTCAATCACTGTTAAATAGGGTAACTAATCTTACCGAGCAAACCAAAGGTGAGTTCACTACATTCGAGCATGCGTCCCAGTGGTTGGGGACAGTCAGTGGGTATCCCGTGGAGGGATAAGTCTTTTGGGTAAAAACGGGTATATTGGTTAATATTCTCACCTATCATTCTTGTAAGTCCCTTATTTTGTTACCTGGAGGGTAACGGGTATTAGTTGGTGTGACACCCCAGGAAAACCAGTAAACGATTACAACTCACCTAGCTTCCTCAGTAACCGCATGCTAAATTTCGGGACGAAATTTCTTTCAAGTTGGGGATAATGTGACAACTCGAGTTTCTGAGATTACTGTCTTGTATTTATTTCACGATAATTGTTTAAAGGTTTATTTCACAACTGTACGCATTTGTAACATGCTAAACCGTGTTTGATTTATATGATACTTATGGTGTGTTTGAAGTGTGTTTTATATTGTTGTGCATTATGAGCGTCCATGTTAAATAATAATGGGTGGTATTAATATTGTGTTGGGGAGTTAAAATAACAAATATGGAACTCTTGAAATCAACTCCCATAACCGAAAACACCCCATCTTCTGAAAACATTGCTGGACGAAAACACCCCAAGTGTTTTCGTCACCCACATATTGGCGAAATCAAGATGGGCTTTGGCCCAGTAGCGAACAACTATAGCAATTCGGTTATAATTTATACGATTAGAATTTAATCACAAAAACCCTAGTCACTCCTTATCGGCTCTCCCTATTCTTGTGCGACGGCTGTGAGCATCCTTCTCTATCCCGTGACATCACTTTGATCGATTAAGGCTTTGGGTTAGTGTTTTCTTATCAAAGTTAGCTTGGATTTTGTGTGAATTCTATGTGATAGCATGATTACACGGTTGCACATAAATTAAGGTAGTGTTTGTTATGAAGGAATGGGAGGTGGAATGGAATAAATGATTACGAGGGAATGAAGAAAATGGTGTTTGGTTAGTCAATGGAATGGAATCACCCATTCCAAAAGGCATTCCATTCCCTCAAAATCATTCCTTCCACCCCCCATGTTTTTTTTCCATTCCATCCCCTCTTGCACCATTCATCAACAACACCAAAACCCACCACCTTCGCCACAACCCACCACCACCACCACCCACCACCTTCGCCACCGACGCCATCGCCGCCACCACCTCACCCCGACAGCCACCGTCGCCGCCGTCACCCACTCGCCACCGTTATCAGCACAGCCGCGACCAGCCGTCAACGCCACTCGTTGCCGCCGCCCACCACCATTACCATCACAGCCACCACCACCTCGACCACTAACCTCCGACGCCGCCCACCGCCACCTCTGCTGCCACCCACCACCAACGGCCACCTTGCCGCCACCACCACTCGTCGTCACCGCCGCACCGCCACTCGCCACCGCCACCACCGCCCATCGCCGCCGCCGACACCCACCACCGCCGCCGCCTATAACCACCCACAATCACTACCACCGACCACCACCACTCACCGCTGATTTTATTACTCCGTTTTTCTTGCCTACCGAACAATATACAATAATAATTCATTCCATTCACACATGGAAACCAAACAAGACATGGAATGGTAATGATTCATTACATTCCCTCGTCCATTCCATTGCCTCGTTCATTCCATTCCTTCGTCCATTCCATTACCTCATACCAAACAGACCCTAATAGTCTGAATATAACATGGCGGCTCATAAGAAATCAAACAAAATCATGTGGACACTTAATGATGACTGTCAGTAGAAGTACTATATGCATGAGTGATGATTATGTTGATTTTTGGTCCAATTGTATTAGGTTTAAGAAGTTGGTTGTCGGCTATTGTGTGTAAATCTCTTTTGACCTTTAGTGATGTGATGAATGTGCAGATAAATAAAATAAATCATTATTAGATCTCGATGCATGTTTCTGTCATGTTTGATGATCATAAATCCGATGATTTAATGACTATGTATTACTGTTGTATGTATGGGGGATCGTTTGATGTTACAGCTTATATTTTTTAGTCGGCATATTATTAAGATAATCATTAGGGTTCATTCGTATGTAACTGTTATCAATGATGGTTGAACATGATGATGATAATGATGGGCCGACGAAAACAATGCAGCAACGAAAACACTAAGGTGATTTCGGCCCATAAGGGATTTCGGCACATGTGTTTCAGTTAATATATAACTCTGTTAGTGGATAACGTTGTTAGTTGATTTACTCTGTTAACTGCATTAACTCTGTTATGTGAAGCAACCATATTAATCATGTAAAGTCTGTAAGTTATTAATTCAGTTAGTTCAGGTAACTTAACTAGTTGATTAACTTTGTTAGTTTAATACTCCTGTTAAGTGGATTAACTCAGTTAAATATGTGACTCTATTACACATGATAATCCAGTTAAGCTTGCTAACTCTGTTAAGTGTGTTATTGAATAACTATGGTTAGTACAAACTATGAAAGACATTTATATAAAGCCTGAACTGCATGACTCTGATTAATTTCCTATGTGATACCTGATAAGTGTTTGGACACACTATGTGACATAAATGGCATGTGAAACTTTACCGACATGTACTGATTGAGAATATGCGCATAACTATAGGATTTGACTGATTACTTGCGAGCATCTAGTTAAGCATACCGAGCAAACCAAGGTGAGTTCACACTTTTACTAAGGCATGGGATTCCCAGGGTATGGGAATGGGGATTGAAGGAATGAGATTTGAATAGATACTCGTACTTACACTGTTACTAGAGTATCTACCATCGTCCTCGGATGCACAGGATACATACGTAAAACCTACGTATACTTGTACTCAACACTGTCCTCAGGTTGCGAAGGACACTCACGTAAAACCTACGTGAACTTATACTCACTACTGCCTCGGTTGTGTCAGGCACTTACGTAAAACCTACGTAAACAAGAACATGCTACTGTCTTCCGGAGTCAGGAAGGACACTTACGTAAAACCTACGTAAACCCCCGCGTACCCCTGTCCTCGGTTGTGAAGGACACTTACGTAAAACCTACGTAAACTTTGTACGTACTACTGTTCTCGGTAAGAAGAACACTTATGGTTACAAATAGTCTAGTGTATATGCAAACATGGGAAGCCCCCACTAATAGAACATACTATCGGCCTAGTAGCGCCACATGTTACGAAACAAACTTACTATTACGAACTTACTTACTGTGAACTCGCTCAACTAGTTGTTGACTCTCTGCTGCATGCCTTGCAGGACCTTAGGTACATATGGAGCTTGCACAGGGAGGAGCAGGTCGTTGTGGGACATGGATCGAGAATGCCATGTTAAATATTTAAACAATTGAACTTATGATTTACATTGGGTTTACATACTTATGCTTCCGCTACACACTTGTTTATGTTTGGTTTTGAAAACACCTATCATATTGATGAATGACTTTTACTATTTACTTATATGTTCAATATGATTGGTGGCTTGATCCTGGTCAGTCACGCCTCCAAGTGGTGGTACTCCGCATGTGGATTTTGGGGGTGTGACAGTTGGTAGCGCTACTTAGGTTTGGCACCCTCACACCGCTCCTAGATAGGACGGAGGTGAACTAATGACCCAGTCGGGGCCCAGTACTAGATAGGAGTACGTGGGAAGGGCAGTCATGTATTTCAGGAGCCGTCTTGTTCGGAATTGAGATATTAACAGTATTACTTGCATTTGTCAGTGAACTGTTTTACATACAACTGGTAACAAACGTTTTCTTAAACTGTGAACTCGCCAGCTTTGTCTGATACACTTGTTACATGCTCGCAGGTCGTTAGGTACCTTGGAGCAGGAACTTGCTGGCTGGAGGGCATGAGTGGTCATGATTCACACCGATTAGTTTTATTTATTGAACATTGGTTCTTACATTTGTTTGGAAAATGTTTATATTGTGATACGTTAACGCTTCCGCTGAATTTGCTGGTTTCGAATAACTTATGTTTGGATTTTAATATTAAATGATGAAACTTTATTTTAAACTTATGGATTCAATGTAATTGGTGACTCGTTGCTAGTGGGTCACACGCCTAACAGGGACACTCCTTAGGTGGTATCTTGAGGGTGTGACAGTTTGGTATCAAAGCCACTGGTTATAGTGAATTTGGTTTTAAAAATGTTTCTATAAAACCAGACTATAACCGAACAGATCCGAAATCGACCATGACACTCAGTTCCAGACTGCAAGGTTCGTCTCTCGTTTACTTACTGTACTGCATAACTAGTGAACACTTACATATGATATTGCATGTGATTGCACGTTTAGCACAACCGTATGAATTCATTACTTGCATGTGTTATGTGATGGGTAGTGTGGTGTTTCCTTAGACATTCATGACTCGCGTTTTGTGATGTTCTTTGCTTGCTACTTGAGTTTGAGGAACCATTTGACATGAGTTAGGAGGAGCAGAGATGAGCATGCAAATCACAATATTATTGTGGGTGCACACATAATAATAATGTGGGGTGCATGCGAGTCCCAGTGAGGCTTAACAAGTGAAAAAGGGGTTCCGTTTCGTTATTTGATTGATGTGAAACACAACGGTCTACAAGAGTCATAGCAGTGATTGCCTTCTACTCGAACGTTATCTTTTCACTCCTCACTGAATCCTTGCGAATCTCGATGCTATCGAGTATTACCTGAACACCCATCTGAACGCCTAGCGAACTGTGTAGAATGTTAGGTGCTTGTACGAACGTCCCCGAGTTGGATGTTGCAGCGTCAATTATTGGTCTATACCTCTCTCACTCCTCTTTGTTTGCGGGAACTCAAGGTACTGACGACTTAGACCTCGATGTGCGATCACTTCTACAACACCCTGGAAACATACTGTGTATTACTCTATCAACTTGCAAGAACGATGGACAAGAGGATGATCATAGTGCCTTACCGACCTCAGTATTAGAACGACCCTGATTACCAGCAACGAACTCCCGCGAATTGACTTCAATCGAATACTTAACCCCGGCCAGCGACTCATGGGAGTCAACTTTTACGAATCAATCGGGACATAAGCAACGACAATCGACTACGGTGTGGAACGCGTAGCTGCCAGCACAATGAGTAGCGTCTTAGTACATGGCACGGAACAGGAAAAGATGGACCGTGTCGGTGAAAGATCGTAGGGCTCCGCTTCAAGCAACGACAATAGAGGTAACAGTGATGGTAACATCAAGGCACTTGTAATCGTAGCCTACAATATAGAAATGAAGGTGCCTAAGGCATGGATAGGCCAATGAGGATTCAAGACGACAACAACCCAGGGAATGACGACAGTACTGGAAATCCTCGTAACGAAAACAACACTGGAAATGATGTTTGTGGAAGGGCATTTAGGATTGGTGTAAGCGACGCTAGACAAAATAGCAACATGGTAGCTTGTAAGGGAAACTAATCGCTTCGTCTATGTTCTGTATAACCCTGTTACCCATTGAAACGAAACCTGTTGTAATAACGGCTGATGGCAAGGCAATGGAAACCTCATATGTTTGTTGGGATGCACACTGGATCTTGTGGGACAAGTGTTCGACATCGACCTTCCTTCTGCTATCCTTGATGGCTTCGATGCAGTAGTTGTGTAAGCTGGACGTCTAGATATCGCGTAGATATACCCTGTGGGAAGAAAGTTTTGCGTCGTTTTATACTCTGAAGTGTCAGAGTGGTGTAAAGGCTAGCATCAAATCAGCAATGGAAACCTAGAGGTGTCTACGGAGGGATTATCTCACTATGCTAGCACTCGTCACTGGCGTTAAGGCTAAGGAAAAGAGGATTGAGGATCCAACAATCGTTCGTGACTCCTCTCAGTGTGCTACTCGAGGGATTTTCAGGTTTACTTCCACAACTGATTAGATAGAATCTCAGTCTGACCTCATGTCAAAGAGAACCGGGATTACTCGTGCTCCTTACCATCTTGCACCAGGAGGGTTGCAAGAACTGTCAAACCAACTACAGGAATCGTTAGACAGGAGTTTTGTCGGACCTAGTTTTCTTTTCGCTTTGGGGAGCCCCGGCTATATCTGCGGATAAGCTTTTCGTTGGACATATGTAATGATTACCGAGAACTCCGCAAGAGGTCAGTCGGAAACCATCACCCATTTCCTCACACTGACGACTCTCCTGACCAGCCGCAAGGGTCAATCATCTACTCAGAAACCGACTTGAGATCGGGCAATCATCAGATGGAAGTCCAGGAGGAGGATGTTCCTAAGATGACATCCCAAACGCGGTACGGCTTTTACGATTTCCTGTGCACCAACAGCTTTATGGACCTCATGAATCGTAAGTGTAAACTTCATCTCGTCAAACTGTCAACTGTGTTTATTGATGACGCTTGGAATCATTTCCAGGAGAAAGGAACACCATGAGCAGCTCGTAGCTTATCATAGGGCTCCCAAGGGAGGAGCGACGCCACGTAGTGTGACTTCAGGGCTCCTAGGGGAAGATTACCTAAGTGTGACTTCAGGGTTGGGAGGTACGCACTCTTGGCCACGTAGTCAACGAAGTGGGAATACACGTGAATCTTGCAAAGATCAATCTTGTCAGAAACTGATCAATACCAAAGATTCCTTCGAGGATACAGCAATTTCTTGGTCTCGCTAGATACTACCACAGATTCATCACAGGATTTCGAAGATCGCGCAGCTTAAATCCTTTAGCCCAGCAGGGTGCTGTGTTCGTGGAAGACAAAACAGGAGGACGTCTTTTCAGCTTTTGAATCTCAACTTTGCAATGCTCCGAGCATCGTCTTTACCCAAGGGTATGGGTGATTTAATGGCATACCATGATGGTTCGACTCAGAGTCCTAGTTACATGCCGATGCAACACGAGAAAGTGATGGCTTATGTGGTGGATTAACGGGAAGAATTGCACGACTCACGACCTGGGATGGAAGGCACGATCTCGGATTTGAGATGGAGGCATTACTTGGACGGTACCAAATGCAATACTTAGACCGATCACGAGGGCCTCCCGTGTACCCTTGTTTCGGGGGACTAAACATGTAATCGCATCGCTGGATGGAACTTTTGAATGATTACGACTGTGAAACTGGAACGTGCCCGAGCTTTGCAGCTCACTATCGAATCTAACTTACCTGATCAGACTCGCTCTGTTCAAACTGGAGAACTGAAGGAAGAGAATTTTCAAGTTAAACCCATGCGGGGCATGGAGAAGCAACCGTTGGCAGGTCGGATGATATTCGCTACCTCATGGAACGAATGTGGGTCTCATTATACGACAACTGTAGGGAACTCGTGTGGAGCAAAGCACACCGGCCTCGATATTCTAGTCGCCTGGGTTTTGATGAGAGATATTAGGATCTATAAAATATTGTATTGATGACCGGGCAGGAAGGCCCACATAGCACTGTATGTGAACGATGTTTGACTGGTGCGAAAGTCAAGGTGGAATACCAGAAACCTACTGATTCGTATCAGCAACCAGAAACACCCCTATGGAAATGAGATTGGACTATCGTGGATTCTGTCACTAGTCTACTTACCACTTGAAACGGAAACACTATCACCTGGGTGATCGTTGATAGTCTCATGTAACCAGTGCACCCTCTTGCAATTAAGGAAACTGACGAGTCTTCACAGCTTGCGATTATTCCTCTGAGAGAGGCGGTTTTTAGGCACGAGGTGCCGGCTCCTGGTACCTTTGATTCTGATCTATACCAGATTCATGGCAGACAAAACACAACACCCTCGACTCATGTCTAGGAATGAGCATTGCTCATCACCGTGGACATGCTGAGAGCATGTGTATGATTAACTTTAGTAAAACTAGGAGGACGCTTACCTTTGGATGAGTCCTACCGCAGCAGATACCATTTTAGTATTCAGACAGCTCTGTTTGAGGCATTGCATGGATGATAATGCCAAACTCCTTGTTGGACTAAGGTGATTGACAATTTAATTACGAGTCCAGGACTTGTACTCGAAACTCTTGGGAGGATTGCTTAGACCGGGAATCGTTTGGCCGCAACGTGTGAACGCCAGGAATGCTGATAAGCTTAGGAACCACTGGAAGTTCGCCGTGGGCGATCGTTTCATGATGAAAGCCTCACCCTGGGAGGGTGTGGTACACTTGGGAAGCGTGGCAAGCTTAATCTACGTTACAGTGAGTTAATCAGAATTCTGGAAAGAGTTGGTCACGCCGCATACAAACTCGAGTTACCTGACGAATTGGGTAACGTGCACGATATCATTTATGTCTCGAATCTAAAGCAGTGTTTGTGATACCCTTATTAGAATCTGAGGTTAATGACAGGTGGCAGTTGTTGAGGGATCTACTGAAATCATGTACTAGGACATCAAGATTCGTTAGCATAGTCGAATTCCAATCGTGAGAGTTCGTTGGAACTCAAGACGTGGACCGGAGTTCACGTGGGAACGCGATGATCGGAGTAAGCTCTAGTATCCTCAGTTATTCAAATGGTTGTATCAGCTTTTGATATCATTGGCGAATTTCGGGACGAAATTCCCTTTCAAGTTGGGGATGATGTGACACCTGGAAATGAAAAAAAAAATCTACAGTCATCCTGATCTAACACCGTGCTGTTTTGGATTGCTGATCAAATTTCGGGACGAAATTTCTTTCAAGTTGGGGATGATGTGACAACCCGAACTTTCAAGGTTAGTATTGTGTAGTCTTGTGATTCCGATTTCTCATTATTTCTCTTTCTCGTTCTTTGCTTTAGTGAACCTGTTAAACACTTGTGACTTTGGTAAACTCGTTTTAAGTGAAACGTATTTATGTATGTTCGAGTGTGTATTGGGTTGTTCTATTGTGTGAAATGGTTAAGTTAGGGCCGCATATATAGGTGGGCTACAAACACCTTAGTTCTCTAGTAGTTCTCTAAATCACACCGGCCCACACAGGTGTCCGGCCAGAGTCACATGAGCCTACCCCTTTGGGTTCCGTGCATGCTTAGCTAAGGGCCCGAAATGAACTTAAACCTTTATTCAGTCCTCGCAAGCCCAAGCCATATCTAAGCCCATCTTTCCTTTCCCTTGTTTACGTATGGTATGTATAAGAATACATAAATTACTTGCAAACCCTATGTTCCTCTAAACATGTGACGGCAGTAACCTTTTGGAGACACCATCTTCATCGGTCGAGATTCTATTCCAGAAACATCACCGGCCGCATTCGAGCTCGCACTCCTCCTTGATCGATTGGTATGTATTAATCAGTAAAGGATTTCCATACTTGGTCTACCTTGATTATATTTTGCGAACGATCTTGTTTGTGTTTGTGAATCATCTTGTTTGCGTTCCGATCGTCCCGGGTCCGTATGAACCATCATAAGAATTGCCCATGTGTGAAACTGTTAGAAGTTGGCGAGTAGTATGATTGAGATGTAAAGCTTATCGATTTAATGGTATATGCGGCCATGATTCTTGTGCAGTCTAGGGTTTGCTAGAGCACAGGTGTTGATCGAATGGCATGGATAGATCGATGTAGGGCTGTTTGTTAATGAATTTTGGATGCATGGTTATGATAAAACACGTGTATGCGTCAGTTAAATCGTGATGATGATATGTAATGGGTTACATGATACGTTGATCATTAGGTAATAATTAGGATGATGCAAATTCATGGTAAATGATTTGACCTTGTGTGTTTTAAGAACGAGCAATTATTGGTCCGATGATAACATAAATTATTATATGATTCTAGAAAGAAATCATGTAGTGGACTCAAAAGGAAATATGATTTAATAATAATAGCTGTCGGTTATGTGATGGGAATTAGATCCCATGATTTTGACAGTTTCATTGTGACTTGAAGGTTGACTGGTCAACCGCATAAATTGGATCGCACATGTGTACTTTGATCGCACAATCCTAAATTGTTAGATGGGTTGTATAAGTAATAGTGGGCCGAAAACATGAAATTGGGCCACACACACTAGCATGCACTTCTATTGACAACTTGTGAGTGGGCCGCACTAGTCAAGGGGATTTATAAAGTGACTCTTGCACATGTTCGGGTAGCAAAGCAGTAACTATTATGTGATTTGTCAATATGAATACATGAGGTGAATTGGGTTATGAACTGATTGCATGCTAAAAGACTACTCTATGATGTTAGGCTCGTATGTTAATTGCTTTGACTTGAATTATATGGGTGTTACCTGAATATTAGAAATATATGTTTTGTGATTGAGTAATATGTGAAACGATTGTACGTGAGATACGTAGTATGTATGCACATGAAACTGATTGTTATCTGTACACATGATAGGACGTGCTCAATCACTGTTAAATAGGGTAACTAATCTTACCGAGCAAACCAAAGGTGAGTTCACTACATTCGAGCATGCGTCCCAGTGGTTGGGGACAGTCAGTGGGTATCCCGTGGAGGGATAAGTCTTTTGGGTAAAAACGGGTATATTGGTTAATATTCTCACCTATCATTCTTGTAAGTCCCTTATTTTGTTACCTGGAGGGTAACGGGTATTAGTTGGTAGCGCTACTTAGGTTTGGCACCCTCACACCGCTCCTAGATAGGACGGAGGTGAACTAATGACCCAGTCGGGGCCCAGTACTAGATAGGAGTACGTGGGAAGGGCAGTCATGTATTTCAGGAGCCGTCTTGTTCGGAATTGAGATATTAACAATATTACTTGCATTTGTCAGTGAACTGTTTTACATACAACTGGTAACAAACGTTTTCTTAAACTGTGAACTCGCCAGCTTTGTCTGATACACTTGTTACATGCTCGCAGGTCGTTAGGTATCTTGGAGCAGGAACTTGCTGGCTGGAGGGCATGAGTGGTCATGGTTCACACCGATTGGTTTTATTTATTGAACATTGGTTCTTACATTTGTTTGGAAAATGTTTATATTGTGATACGTTAACGCTTCCGCTGAATTTGCTGGTTTCGAATAACTTATGTTTGGATTTTAATATTAAATGATGAAACTTTATTTTAAACTTATGGATTCAATGTAATTGGTGGCTCGTTGCTAGTGGGTCACACGCCTAACAGGGACACTCCCTAGGTGGTATCTTGAAGGTGTGACATTGCAGGAGGACCAGAGCTTGTACTTGCGGTGTTCATCTTTTCAGCTGCAAGGAATAGTTTCAACGGAATGATCATATTACAACAACAACCAGATGCAATTTATTATCGATAGTAATTTCAAGCATGAAGCAACAGTTTTGTTCCTTATGAGTGGATTTTTCAAAGGTTTCGACATGAATGTATTCATGTGAAGCCAGGTCAAATAAAGCAATCGTATCTTTTGCAATTTCTCTCTCAATTCCCACTGAAACGAAATCTGCGTGTTATTATTTTCCCTTCTGTTTTGGTTATGCTGCCAAAACTCAACAGCTTTGCCTCGATTTAGCTTTTAACTATTAAGTACTATCACTTTCGCAGGGCAAGGCAACTAACCAGATTAACAGATTATAATCTCAGTTAGGATTTGTCAACTTATGACTTATAAAATGGTCCTTTACAATGGTCCCCATATACCAGTGCTCTGTTTATGTGCTCTAATCCTCCACTCACACAACCTGAATGATTTTATTTGCTATTAGTTTAGATGGTGCTATAGTTGATTGTGAATGATATCCTTACTGATTATGTGTTTGTTATCGGTTGTTATAAGATTTGTAATTGTTAATTAGGTTTTTGAGAGAGGAGGGGGGAGGGAGAGAGGGATAAATCTGGAAGAGAGAGAAAGACTGGGCTGGAGGTGGTTGAGGGTGGTGGCTGGAGGTGGTTGAGGGTAATGGCTGGAGGTGGCAGTGGTGGTTGTGGTGGTGATTGGCGGTGGCAGGGGGTAATATCACAGAGTGCACAAAACACAGAGGGTAATATGAAAGGGCATTATAGTCATTTCAAGTTATAGTCAACGGATTAGTCAACAAATTTGAGGCCGGGGGGTAAGGTTGTGACATAACAGTGAATAGTGGGGGGTAAAATTGCAATTATTTCCTTAGGAGGGTAAGGGTGCCAATGACCCCTAACCTCAGGGGGGTAAAATTGCAATTTACTCTAATATTAATGAAAATATTTTGTTAGTTTATTTGTTAAATGTTAAAAAAAAATGGAAGATTAAAAAAAACATAAAAGTGGTAGGGTAGGATCATCTAGGACCATCCTCCATACCCTCTAGTTTTGTGGGATGTACCATCCTTGGGAGGCTATGACGTGGCAGATCATCCTCCCTTGGAGGACCATCACGATAACCTCTAGCCTAACAACTCACCTCCCTCCATGAACCCGACAAAAAAACACAGGTGTGAGCGCCACTGTTACCGAAGGTACCCAACCTCTGGTGTTATTTTCCAGGCTAACACAAACACACAATCATCACCTCCATTCTTCGGTAACTCCTAGTGTATTATTTATTTAACAAATATCAAAAAAGCTATACTCAAGCTTTAGAAATAGAGCTCCAAAATGATTAAATTTCTCATTAATTAAACAAGCCTAGAAAAGCTTATATTTTGAGGTTTTAGTTCAGTCGTTAACTTTTATTTTAAACCTTAATTTCACAATTAATCACTTGCACAAAACTTTGCTTTCACTATTTCAGAACCTTGCCTTCAACTTTGTCCAGCATATGATTATCTATTTTATTAAATCATCATGCACTGCATATGTTCGACAAAATGCCACAATGAAAGCTCAGTATTAAACAAAATATAAATTGCGAATATCATGAAATCAAATCTAACTTTTCATTCCATTAACTATCATACATCACAAAACAATAACAAACACTCCAGATCCAACTTCCCTCGTACTAACCACCGAAACCATACAGGGTGCGTCCCTGACGCTTCAACGCATAAACCACATCCATGGCAGTAACAGTTTTCCGGCGAGCATGCTCGGTGTAGGTAACGGCGTCACGAATTACATTTTCTAGAAAGATCTTGAGAACACCACGCGTCTCCTCATATATCAGACCGCTTATACGCTTCACTCCCCCACGTCTCGCCAACCGTCGGATCGCCGGTTTGGTGATGCCCTGAATGTTGTCCCGGAGAACTTTACGGTGTCGTTTTGCTCCTCCTTTTCCCAACCCCTTTCCTCCTTTCCCTCTTCCTGACATGATTGCTGATTGTGGATTGTTAAGTTTCTGTTTTGAAGGTTTGAAGTTTTGATGATTTTGGTAGATGCCCGGTTTGTATTATATATTGGTGTGGGACTATGGGTTTTGTGTGTGGAGTGTTTTGATTCGTTGGATTAGTGGGATGGGAGGGGTTGATGACCGTAGGATGGTGATCCGAGTGGGTTGTGAAGAAATGGTTTGATTGGTTCGCTTATGAAGTGGCGGATTCCTAGGTTTAAAGTCATGTGATAAGCATGTGTACAAAGTGAAGCCATAAAAAGGAAAGCCATAACCTTAACAATCACGAAATTTTGAAAGTGTGTTGCTAAATGCATTCCTTTTATTTCAAATTTTAATACTTTTGTAAATAAATACAATCAACCCTTGTATTTTTTATCTTTTGAAAAATTGCATTAGGATATATACCTACTTTTATAAGGGTTTATCTTTTTTTTTTTTGAACGGCGACAATGATATTATATCAAAGAGCTAGCGGGGGACTAGCGGAAAAACCCATACAAACCCGGCCAAACTGAGCCACCCAAAGATCCGAACATACAAGAGAAAAAACAAAAAACATGTTAACCCCAACCCACATACATTTACTGTAGCCCAAAAAACGGATTATAACACCATTTATGCCAATCTATATTAAGTGATTTTGCCCTTTGTTTTAACCATTCAAAATCTAAGAGTTGGATGTCTTAAAAAAGCCTTTCTACCATGCACATCTTAGACTTGAAAACTTGATTGTTACGGTTCCCCCATATGCTCCATAATGCCGCATAGATGATGACCCCAAATACTTTCTTTTCCTTTTTCGCCAGGCCACTGTTTTGTTCCCTTTGCAAGAGGTCTGTGACCGACTTGGCATTTCCAAAGTTGAATATAGACTAATTACTTATTAACCCCCACAATTTTTTTGCATAGTCGCACTCAATGAAAAGGTGATCAATACCTTCTAATTCCAGATTGCATATTGGGCACAACAAGGACGGAATGTGCACCCCTCTATACGCTACCTTTACGGATACAGGAATACGATGTTGCGCAAGTCTCCAAATGAAGCATTTAACATTTAGAGGAGACCATGGAGACCAATTAACCATCACATCTTGATCTGTAGCTTCATTTATCAGCACCCATTTTCTGCAGGAAGATGTTGTGAAAAGGCCACTCGGATCTAGAAGCCAGACCCAACTATCCGACCCACTACCGAAAGGATTAGCACTTAAAATATCTTGTAGGTCAGCCACTTCATGTGAAAGACTTTCATCAGCTCTAGCCGATATCCATTCCCATTTAAAAGCTGAAATTAACCCGTTACTTGTTGATAAACGATGCGAAATTGGAACTCTTTTGACCCGCTCAATATCATATAGTGTGGGAAAAAGGCGCTGAAGTGGAATCAGGCCGAGCCATGGATGGGACCAGAAATTGATGTTGGAATTATTCCCCACCGAAACACGCAAGACTGAGTGCAAGTTAGATGAATTGTCGCCGGAGACCGAGGAGTTGATGTGACACCAGAGATCCGATCGAGAGTTTTTGAAAATGTCCTCCATAGAAGAAAACAAAACATTATGAACATGTTTAACAACCGCATCCCATTGATTTTCGGACTCGGTAAGTACCCTCCGTTTCCATTTAGCAAGTAATGCAATGTTTAAAGTCCTAAGATAGTTAACTCCAAATCCTCCCTTATTTTTTTATTTAAGCACCTTCACCCAGCGAACCCAGCTGATTTTATTGTTAGATAGGTTGCCACCCCATAAAAATTTTCTTCTAATACTATCCAAAGACTTAATAACTTTGGACGGGGCCTTGAACATGGAAAGGAAATATAGTGGGAGACTCGTTAGCACAGACTTAACAAGTGTAAGGCGATCGCCGAAGGATAATGATTTAGCTTTCCAGTTATTGAGCTTGTTTTTCAACTTAGACACGACCGGTTCCCGGTTCTTAGCAAACTTCATGTTTGCACCTAGTGGAAGCCCAAAATGTTTGATAGGGAAAAACCCTCTCTTGTAGCTCATAATATTTGCAAATTGAAGACTTTCATCACCAGAGACTCCCACCCCCACTAAGCTACTTTTGTGAAAGTTTATATTAAGCCCACATATAAGGTAGAAGATCCTAAGAATTCGTTTGAGATTCTTAAGATTGTCAATATCCCACTCACCTACAAACATCACGTCATCCGCGTACATGGTATGAGAAATAGATGGCCCATTATTGGGAAGAGCGATACCTTTGAATATGCCTTTTTCAACAGCCAAGTTAATAAGCGTAGATAAAACCTCTATAGCAACAATGAATAAGAAGGGAGAAAGAGGATCCCCTTGCCGAACCCCTCTCTCCATAGAGAATTCCTGTGTAGGAGAACCATTGACAAGGACCGAGGTCCTAGCAGATCTGAAATACCCTTTAACCCAATCTCTCCATGGAGTAGAGAAGCCCATTTTCGAAAGAATGGAGTCTAAATAGTGCCAGTTTATCGAGTCGAAGGCCTTTGCGAAGTCGACTTTAAACATGAACATTTTCTTTTTTGCCTTTTTTGCCCAAGAAAGCAAGACATTGAGCATGATGTGACCATTAAAAATATTTATGCCCCTGACATACGCCGTTTGTTCAAAAATATCATTGGCACATGACAGTATAAAGGTTACAGGCCTACAAGGCTCGTCACGACCAAGTGCTCAGCCGGGTTGACCTTACACATACACTTGTCTTACCCAACATTTATTCGTAATACCTGTACAAAGCAGTTTACATATGCACAAATTGTAAGACAAGCAAAATTCATACAAATGGCCCAAGGCCCAAATAAGTCACATTCATGATAAAAACGTAACCTTCACAAGGTTGTCTTCTTGCAAAAAACAGGTCATAATCATAAACATTCATAAAAAACATGTTCAAAAAACATAAAATAAAAATTGTTTGAGACTGTTACACGGTCTTAAGACCAATGCTACGACATGCAAGCCGGTCTGGATAAATTCTAACTTTGACCCCCGTTGGGACCTGCGTCACCGGTTCTTGCATCACCACCTTCTAAGACTTTTCGTAAAACGTCCACAGCAACTCCCTTCCGGGATAGTTTCTCAATAGCCTTCAAAATGCCAAATTCCAGGAGTCCGAACGCCTTAAGCTTCTCGGAATAATTACCAGCACAGTCTTCTTTGAATAGTTTGAAGTTGTTGTCTGGTTTTCCTTCGATTGTAAATGCCTTGCCTTCAGCATAACCGTCCTTACGGCCACTGTTGTACGCCGCTCCACCGAGCTTGAACATATATTTGGCTAACTCTTCAGAAGCCATCAGTCGGTCAGCAAGCTACATTTAGCAAAATACTCCATGAGGAATATGATGATTTTACTTTGTTTGTTTGCTAAAAAATAAACAAATAATTAATACAAAAAAATAAAACAAAAAAAATATACAAAAAAATTATACAAAAATTTGGGGGTCCTTCGACATGTCGAGCCAAGATCGGGTTAACGCGTACTTCTCTTCATCATCCCACGGTTGCACATTTTTTCGCTCGGGTTTCGGTTTTCTTTTTATGTGGGCGTTTTGTTTTTCCTTTTTGTGTCTCCTCTACTTCCGGTCGTGTATCCGGAACGACTTCGGGCTCGCGTAGTGGCGAGCCGAATGCTTGTGCCGATCCAAATGTTTGAGACGACCCCATTCCGTCCATGGTTTGATTCGGGTTCCAGACGTATAGATTTGGGTCCCATGAGAGTGGTTGGTTAAATAGGTTCATGAACCTGGTTTGATGTTGATTAAAATCGACAAAACCGGATCCGTATGGGGTGGGTCGAGTGGGAACCGGAGAAACGGGACGACTAGGATTGCTACTTTGGTTCGTGTCCGCACCCGAACGCGGAAGAATAAAACCGCGGTTGAAAGGATGCATTGTATAAAAATTCTAGATTTTTATAAAAAAAAGGTAGAGATAAGAGGGTTTGAGAGTGTGTTGAGTGTGTTGGATTTTATAAAAATAGGAGACATGGGGGTTTATTTACAGGAGATATGGTATTTTAAATTGAATTAAAGTTTTTTTTAAATATATGACCGTTTGAAACGGTTAAATTTTGAAAATACAAAATGTTCACGCCGCGATGTTGATAACGGGAGCAAGGATTGAAACCCCCAAAGCGCTCCCTGTAATGGTGTTGGGCGGCGCTATGGGACGGCATAGTGGGCTTCCCCGTGATATAGTGCTGCATTACACAAGGACTAAGCGGTGTAGTGGTAACACTACATAACACCAAACATAATCATTACTCAATTATTAATTTTTTTTTTATTTTTCAATAATCTCTAAATTTATAAATTTTAAAAACAAATAGCATTTCATTAAATTAAAAAAACATTACAATAATTTAAAAAAAAAAACATTACAACAGAACTAAAAAACTATCTAGATCTCAAAGATTATATTTTTTTTTCGATGATCTCCTTTGTAGAGCCAAGGCCAACTCTTTTCCGGTTAGGTGGTCGTGCGGCTTCAATAAAACTCAAAGTCTCTCTCAAATTGTCTATCTTTCATAAGCCCGACCACCGCGTTGAGCCCTGAGGTCGTGTATGTCTTGAAGGCGTTGGTCTCCTCTATTTTCGGTTGAGTCTCAGTTTGTGTCTCTGGGACGAAGTCGGGCTCGCTTTGTGTCGAGACAAATGGTTGTGAAGCATTTGCGAAACCTCCGATGTTTTGGTTCGGGTTCCAAACATATAGGTTTGGGTCCCATGAGAGAGGTTGGTTCAATAGGTTCATTAAGCTGGTTTGGTTTTAATTGTACTCGACAAACCCAGTTCCAAAGGCAGATGGTCGAGTGGGAACCGGAGCAACGGGTTGGTTAGGCCGGAGGGTGTGGATGCGCCACCCTTGCCAGCCACCCCACACCATCAAAATTAAGAGGCGGCGCTATAAGGGACTCGCCAACATGTTAACGAATTGAATTTGGGACGATCGAGGTAAGTTGGTCAACATATCCGTTGGCCAACTTTCATATTTAAAAAAAATTATTCATCCGACTAAAACACACACCAATAACAACTAAAAAATGTCATCCGATTCTTTGAGCTCTTCATCCGACGGCGTTCTTGACGATATGATTATCACAATTACGCAGGAGACGATTAATTATTTGCGAGAAGAAGCCCAATCCTCTACATCGCGTACCAGACAACCGGCTTTTGAACGAGATCGGTTAGGTGCTCATGAACGTCTAATGTAAGATTATTTTTGTGAAAATCCGTTGTACGATGATGTTCAGTTCAAGCGTAGGTTTCGTATGAGCCGTCGTCTTTTCATTAAAATTTCTAATGATCTTGCGGGCGAACTCCTTTTTTTTTTCACGCAAAGAGAAAGTGCTAGTCACAAAGTTGGTTTCTCTGGAATACAAAAGTGTACAGCTGCAATTAGGCAACTAGCGTACTGCACAACGATTGATGCGTGGGATGAATATTTAAGGATGTCGTCAAGAATGTGTCGTGATTCTCTTGAAAATTTTTGTGAAGGTAATTTTTTATTTTTTTAAATTTACATTGTTATTATTTTTAATTACATTGTTATTATTTTTAATTTACGTTGTTATTATTTTTAAGTTACGTTGTTATTATTTTTAATTTACGTTATTATTTTTTATTAGCACTATTTTATTAGGTGTTATATGTCTGTACGGGAGACGATATTTGAGTATGCTAACCGCTGACGACGTTCCACTTTTATACGATGCCCATCAGCACATACACGGGTTTCCTGGGATGTTGGGTAGTCTTGATTGCACGCACTGGGATTGGGCGGCATGTCCAACCGCTTGAAAAAAGTAAAATGAGAAACATCATGTATACGTGCATCATTTTGCATAACATGATATTGGAGGACTCGGATAGAGCGTTTTGTGGAGAAAGTTATAATGAAAGTAACCAACCGACGAACCCACTAGTAACATACGCTGAAAAAGAAGTTATCCTATCGAAGATACGTGACAGAAACACACACCATAACGTTCGAGCTAATCTGACCGAGCACCTATGGTTTTATCGTGAACAAGGAGGGGACGACGAGTGACTTTGTATTTTTTTTATTTTAATTATGACATTGTATGTTTTTTATTTAAACTAGGTTAATGCCCGCGTAATACGCGGGCTTCAACCAAAACCATATTATTTACTTTGAAATGAAATGTTCTGTACAAATACATACATTGGAAGAAAAAAAAATAGAAAACTATTCAAATGCCGGAAAAAACTTCCTTGTAGACTACATTTGAGAAGTTCACAGCCTAACCCACCTGCAGTCCGACACCCACCACCAATATACGTACTTACTCTTGAATATCGTCCCTTAGCTTCACAAAATCAGAGCAAGTTAGGTACAACTAAAATCTTAATAAGATACAATAATAATAATATTACGAATCTAGAAGCGAAGTTGAGGGGTAGTGCGGGTTAAAAAAATTGTTCATGGGTAGTCGATAACTAACTATATTTACCATAACCTTCCTCTGTGATATAAAAACTACTTTCAAACCAAAATTATATTTTGGACCAAATTTTCACTGCAAAAGTACAAAGGCAACTCCAATAGGTGAAAGGCTGAATTTTCAATACTTATTAAAACCAACATGTGTTATCATTTGTAACCAACTTGATACTAAAAGTGCACCTGAAAAGGCATTATATAATAACAAAATCAATACAAAATAGCATTTATCGTGCTTGAGTAACAACAATCAACTTTGATCATAGCTTCAACTCATTTGGGTTGCGAAATATATTCATATGTCATATTTTTAAAAATAAAATTAAAGATAAAACAGTATGAAAACGATTTCGTCATCAAATAGACCCAACCGACAACATTATATATGTAACAAAAAAAAAACAATAGCAAATAAAATTCAATTTCAAAGGGTATAAACTACATCGCACAATGAATTTTCGTTACATAATCCAAATGTATGATCTCAAGTGTGTTTATAGACCCGTGAGCATCTTGAATACACCCGACATTTCACTTCCTAGAGCAATGACCACACTCGGTGAAATATTCTTGAATCTTTGGGGTCACAGGTTAATACTTGAAATCATACAAACAAATTATGTTCATACTTGATTTCACAGTCATTAAAATAACTGTTAAAATTTGCATAATATAGCATCAGAAACTATATTATAATTTTATGATTAACATCTTAATTAAAATCATAAAAAAAGTTAATGAAACTTAAATTTTGTGGATGATCCTCTACGGATCCTTTCCTGACCATTTTTAATACTTGTGTTTCGGAAGGCTTTGTACTGTCAAAAGAGACTTGTAAACTTTACTATCATATTCTGATGCCCTTTGGCACTCTATTAGTCTATTTTACAGATATTAATATTTTATTAATTTTATTAAAAGGTTTTTTTTTTATATTTCTGAGGACATATATACAATGATTCAATGTTAATCGTATATAATAATATAGGTTATTACCCGTGAATACTCACGAGTTGGCCATTAAAATGATGTAAACAATGAATGTATTTTTTTTAAATATGTACTATGTGTATGATTGAGAATAGTAAAATTTTCTTTAAAAAGCAGGTAGTCTTCAAAAATAAAAAATAAAAAATAAAATGGATGAAGTATTAGTTTAATGTATACTTTATTTAGAAATAAGTAAGGTATTAATTTGGTTTACATAACAATTTAACTAATAAGGTGTTCTTTAAATAAATTAAAAGTTGTAATTTTGAAGTGGGTATTTTATTACCTAATCGGTCACAAAGAATAGCAAGATACCTTTTTAAAAAGTAAAAATAAAGGTCAAACCAAATGAAGTAGCGGAACACACTATATACATACAGACCGTCTACACCCTATTGATTATTTCAAATGTAAACATACCTATGAGAATACATCCCCACTACAAATAACACACATATATGTCAACATGAAACATAACAAAATCAATTATTATAGGCTTAATATCACTTGGTTAAACAAATTATAGTGTAAAAACTCAATAAGGCCAAAATTTATTAAACTTATATGACTACAACTCAAGCCAAATTCCTTAATTTTAAAACAACAAAGCGAGTAAAGTACAGTTTTAAGCCACGAAACCATGAATTTGCTTGATCTTTATCATTGCATATCTGCATAATAAAACACGAAATCTTATCAGAATATTAACAATATGGAGTGACAACTAAATAGTGTTTAATTCCAATAAAATAATGATATGCCAATACCTGAAAACTATCATATTCATCATGTGCAACTTTTTTATTTCATCCGTCTTTCATATTTCAAATTTCCAGCTCCCTGCAACACCAAATACGGTCATAATCAGTACCAATTACTACATAAGACACCAGTACAACAGCTAACAAAACAAAAAAAATAAGTTTTACCATGAAATAGTGTAAGAATTTATAACTCATCATCTTCATCTTCTTGAGTTTTACTCTTCTTCTTTTTTTTTAAACTTTTCGCCCTTTTAGACTTAACAAAGCTACCAGATTTGCCAACAGAAATATCGTCAGTTGATTTAATCTAAAAACATCGTTAGCATAATCAACCGATTTCATTTGGCATTCAAAACTCAAACGAAAAAAAATACATAAAGGTTTCATTTTTGTTGTCATTTTCATCCAATTGGCAAACTGGGTTAGAATTTTCTGTTAACTTCTCCCCTTTTTTTCGTTTTCCTCATTTGAATGAAGGGTATAATATATCTTAATTAAATGAGGAAATCGTCAAAAAGGGGGAGAAGTTAACAAAAAATTCTAATCCAGTTTACCAATTGGATGAAAATGTCAACAAAAATGAAACCTGAGGGACCCAGATACAAAAGGTTTCATTTTTTGGTCTGAAGTGGCGAAAAGGGCCTAAACTCAGGGACCGTTTTGGCATTTTACTTGTCACATTTTACAATAATCCCTTTGCAACAGCAATCACAAGTCAAGGCCTTATCTCGTTGTAACAGTAAACACAAACCATGATTTGAAGCATCAATATTCTTTAGTGCAAAGCAACAACCAACACAAACAAAGGTTTCAAAAACTTCACAAATAATTATCACTCGTAATCATAAAAAACAGTAGTAGGTAACATCAGCCAAAGCTAAACTCAGATATACGATAACTTTTTTTTTGAACCGCAAATGTTACTCTAGTCCTACACTCCTACTCCTACAATCGAAGCACCACCGCAATAAATGCCGTTAGGAAACTAACCCGTATAATCAAACTAACGTTATACTAAATATCTATGTTATGATCTAAGTAGTTAATGCAGTAAAATATTGGATATCGGTCAAGGACCGATATTCGAGGCATATCGGTTATCAACTCAATATACCTCTCTTTTATTTCTGCAACGCGCATCTATACATCCAGCTTTTCGTTTCAATTTGAGCCCTAATAGTTCTTCATCAACATCTGTAACATGAAAATTAAAAAATCAACTAATTGAAATATCCGCGGTGATGAGGACGAACTTACATGTGCGTACGAACTTACATAAGAACACTGAGCCATATACGCCAGCAGAGATCGAATCGAAGCATCGTTAATGTTTAACTTTGGCGCTACATAAAGGTATTTCGAATTTCCTCTGTTGTTCTCACGGATTTCAATCACGCTGTCCTCCCACCTCTACCTTCCTTCATCCGCAATCGACAGCCCCTTGTAATGTGCTGATTTCATATAACTCAAAAACAAAAAACATATTCAACACAAAATTGATCAAGAAAAACACTTTGATTTAGGGTAAATCAGATAACTATGATGAATACATCAGCGAAAACACATTAATCGGTGAAAAAAATCCTTGATTCAACACAAAATCAAAACACACCTGAAGAGTGAGTGGTCGTACTACATCAACATTACTTTCAAAATTTACAACTGCATCAGACAACCACTATTTTACATATTTAGCTACGTGCACAGTGGGTTTCGTTTTACGAATATACTGATTAAACATGAAATAGTACAACACAAATCTAAAAATAATAGACGGAATTAGTGAAATAGAAGCAAACCTCGAAAGAAGACAAAGTTTCAACAACTTTTACTGCATGCACGAAGACAACGTCGGCGACGAACACCACCGGCACTGACGACCAACCCTACCAACGACAGGGAGTCACTCGTTGGGGCCGAAATCGGCTACTTGGAACCTCGCTGGAACCTTAGTTCTAGCAGTCGTCACCACCAATCTCCCTTGTACCGCAACCCAAAGGTGCGGCTATTAACCACCGCGAACCACCGTCACAATTGTGGCTATGTCACCAAAACAGCAAACCTGTTTTAACAAACAAAAACATAAGATACACAAATAATAACAACATAAAAATCCAAACATACCAAGCATAATCCAGGTTAAGAAGAACATCAATTGAGCAGCCATTAATGAAGAAGAGCACCAGCAAACCTAATCGAAAAAACAAAAACTTAAGATAAAAAAAACAAACATTACGAAAGAAATCAAATCAAGAATTCCAGCTCAAAGGAATACGGACCAGAAAAGAAACACATATGTAATCGAATTTCGATGATATATATATACAACTACCAAAAAACGGAAAATGATACAAATGTACGTACAGTAGAAAAAGCTCCAACTTCCTTCCTATCACGCAACCATCCCTAAATATCCTCTTATCATCCTACCTCACCCAATCTACTCTCATTACTCCATGAAGGATTTTGAAATAATGTCCCAACCCACAAACCCAAATTCCACTCATAAATATAAAAATGAATTTCACATGAAAAGATCTCTAACCTTTTCCTTCTCGGTAAGTTCTGCATATTTGATCAACACCTGCCCATTGTCATATGTCAACCTCTTATTTTTATTTTTTTAATCAGATCATCATTGTAAAAGGTGGTCAATCTATGATACCAAATTTCACTGTCTAGCCAAAAAAAAATTCCAATGGCACAAAAGACACTCTTACAAACAAATTGATTATGGAATGAACCCAGGATTATTGATTATACAACTACCAACTTTATTATTGATTTAAATAATTGGCGATTTGAGATTTTGAATGAAACCCGACTTCAAGTTTTGTAACTTGTCGCTTCAATTTTGGAATGAACCTAGGATTTCAGTTATGATATTGAATATGGAATGAACCCATGTTTCAGTTACAGAATGGAATGAATGGGAGATCAAAAAAGGGTCTATCAAATGAGTAAAATACAGAATGGAATGAAAACCCTAGTTAGTTAAAAAATGAAATCATACCTTTGGGACCCTAAACGATGAACCTGATCTAACAGTTGGACAACAATGGCTTCAGTTCCAAGATTATTCCATTGCTCGATTCGAAACATCCCCGTTGATTAAGCTAAATTTTAATAACAACTAAATCCATTTCCATTTTCAAGAATTGAACATGGATTCATTGATAATATCAAAATTAACAGCAAAATTTTAATAACAAAAAGAAAATAAAAGAAAAAAGGTGTGAGAAATCAATGATTTTTATCAACCAATATCAAGATATACTTACAAAAAATTCATTCTCGAAAAAATTGGGGTCATGTATCTGATTTGTAGTCAAAAACCCTTCACCCCTTCAGCGACAACCGTAGAATGAAAGACACGAATCCAAATCATGAGAAAGAAATAACATAAAATCAGATAACAATATGACAAAGCATGAAATTTGTATATAGAACTAAAAAATACATTTGCCTTCAATTAAGTTATTGATACCTAAAATAAACTTTGCAAAGCAATAAACTCCATTACCTCACATCTGAGAAAGAAATAACATAAAATCAGATAATGAATTCACTATTCAAGTATATCCACAAGGGGTTATTTACATGAGAAACTAAGATCATTTCCAATATTTCTCCAATTTCATTGTGATACTTATCCGGAATAACTATCATTTAATATCATACAACTTATTATGGCATCCAGCTCTCAGTTTATTATATAAAAACCATGAATATGAGTGTTTATGCAAATCACAAAAGCAATGTAAACCTAATGCAGAACAGAATATCACCTCGGGCTCGCTACCATCCGAATTCAATATCCTCATGATATAATTAGACCCATTACATCCAGGCATTGCAAACATCACTCCATCTGCCCCTATTCCAAAGTTCTGATCACATAACTTAACAGCTTGCTCTGGAGTCACTTTTGAAAGAAAACAACATACAATTTGAAAGGGTTAATGGCGATTAGCATCGTAAGTATATATAACATTGTTGATATTTGTATCAACAATTTTAGATACTAAAAACCAACCTAGAAAAAGTCTAATCTTTCTCCACATAAAAACAAATAACTGGTACGTTTTGGTATAACGGGTCAAAATGAGTTATAAAATAGAAGTACGGATAATTGGTATGTTAGGGAAAAAGACTTTAAACAACATTTTCAAACCCAAGTAAATAGTTTGGTCACATTAGCTGTAATAACATGAATAAAAAAAAACCTCAAATCTGGAAGAAAGCAATAATAAAAACCCGTAGCTGTAAATATTACTTGATTGCAGCCACATAAATAACATTTTCAGAACACGATAAAAAAGCCCTAACATTGAATCATTTTTGACACATTGCTCCCTGTTTTTTCTCCAAAATCACTGCAACATAAAACACCAAACAATCGAACATTCATTGAGACATCAAAATGAAAGAAAACATTATTGAAGAAAAAACTGTAACCAATTTACCGAAATTAAAGATGGGTACCTGCTATTTGAGTTGAAATCAGAACGAAGAGGGTGATAGGGAGCAAATCTTGATACGGATCCAAACCATATAAGAAACCATTAAACATATGAATCGAACAAAATTAAGTAAGATTATCCATACCAAAAAGGATTGTATAAACAAAATCGAGAATGATGAACAAAACCTAGCATCAGTTACGATAGTACATAGTCCATCGATCTTGCACCTGTTAATCAAAGTACAAAGTACAGCAAACCATTCAAATTGAATCGAACAATAAGATGATGAACGGAATCAAACATTACCGTCAATGGTAGAGTATTGCGTCTTGAAGATCGATTGAAGGTTGTCGCACAGGATTGAGAGTGATAAAGAGGCAGACGAATTTTGATCTAGGGTTTCATTTAGATGGCGATTGAAGACTGAGAGAGAGGGTAAATGAATTGAATGATAAGAGATGAGAGAATGAGAAAGAAAACGTAAAAGAAGTTCTCCAATCCAGGCCTATGAGGAATGCCACTTGTCCAATTATTTGACATATGCCACATCATTGCCTATGTGGCTGTTTAGTTGGCTTCAACCATTGAGTGACATGTGTCCCCCAATGGTTTGCTTTATTAGAAATATAGATTATGGCATTTTATTTTTATTATTTGAATTATGAGCTATAAATTGATATATCAAAATTAAATAATGTTTAAATTTAAATAAAAAAAAATTAATTATGTAATGATGACAGGGGCTTTATCTTACACCCTGCAAGTTAAGGAAGGCCGTGATAAAGCCCCCTGGCTAACGTGGCGCTGACGTGTCCTGATAAAACCCCCTTCTTGAATCGCAGGGTGTAGAGGTATGGCGCCGGGTGACGCTATATAGAGGGTGAGGTGGCCTTGGTGGCGCCTCCATACCCTCCGGCATAAAAGCGTTCGGTTGATTCAAAGGTAATCTAAACCAAAATCATATATGCCCCTCCCTGCTTGCACTGTGAGGATCAAACATACAAATAGAAACACGAAACACAAAAGCAATAAACAACCAATGGGATTTCCAAGTGGATAATTAATTAACTAATTAAACAAGACAGGCTTGAGCATTAGATATAGAGCACAAAACAATCCAAGCCTCAAGCTCTAAAAAATTAAACAAGCTAAGATTGAGGTCTCATAAGTTAAACTGGCCGAGCAAGAACTTAGACGAGTTCCTCTTGGCTAAGCTCGTTACACAAGACGAATGAACCGATCCACTTCATTTTTGGGGTGAAAATCACTCTTTTTTAACTTATCATTTAGACAAGAAACATAACAATGAACCAACAAAATTTCAAATCTTAGCATTCAGCTTTGACCTGCATTAGCAATGAAACCTCTAATTCAACGATTCAAGCAAAAATTTTACCAAACTTCTGTTGGTCAAAGCCTATTAATATATGCATTTCCAGAACCTCAAATCCATGCTAAAAATCTCAGTATTAACCAAAATATAAATTGCAAATATCATGGCATCAAAGCTAACTTTTCATTCCATTAACTATCATACATCACAAACATAACCAAACAACTCAGAACTAACTTCCCTCGTACTAACCACCGAAACCGTACAGAGTGCGTCCCTGACGCTTCAACGCATAAACCACATCCATAGCTGTAACAGTTTTCCGGCGAGCATGCTCGGTGTAGGTAACGGCGTCACGAATTACATTTTCTAGAAAGATCTTGAGAACACCACGCGTCTCCTCATATATCAGTCCGCTTATACGCTTCACTCCCCCACGTCTCGCCAACCGTCGGATCGCCGGTTTGGTGATGCCCTGAATGTTGTCCCGGAGAACCTTACGGTGTCGTTTTGCTCCTCCTTTTCCCAGTCCCTTTCCTCCTTTCCCTCTCCCTGACATGATTGCTGATTGGTAAGTAATTTGTTTTGAAAGTTTGAAGTTTTGATGATTTTGGGAAATACTGGGTTTGTGTTTATATATTGATGAGGGTTTTGCGTATGGAGTGTTTTGGTTCGTTGGATTGGTGGCAAGGTGAGGGGTTGATGACCGTAAGATGGTGATCCGAGTGGGTTGTGAAGAAATGGTTTGATTGTTTCGTTTATGAAGTGGCGGATTCATAGGTTTAAAGACATGTGATAAGCACGTGTATAAGGTGAAGCCATAGAAAGGAAAGCCATAACCTTAATTTTTTGTAAGAATGAATTTTGTATTTGACTGTGTATTGTTAATTTTTTTAACTTTTTAATATATTTTGAAAGTGGATAAGAAAAATTTAATGATAAAGTGATGTGCAAAATATGGTCTATAAAAACTAATCTAACCTAAACACTATAATTTAAGGGCTTGGTTATTCACACATCCTCCTTGGTTATTTGCACATCCCTTGAACCCTATAGGAAGCGTATAATTTAGGCCCCTCTTTTGAAGGTGACGTTACACTCAAACCAGTAGTTTGAGTCAGCAAGGATACAATCCTAAAGGGTTGGATTATTGAAAGATAATTAATTAAGTTATTAATACGTAATGTGGTAGGCCCCTCTTTTGAAGGTGACGTTACCCTCGGCTAAGTAGTTGAGTCAGCAAAGATACAATCCTAAGTAGTCGGGTTAATGTTTTAATAGTAGTTTACATATGAGGGGGTCAAGGAGTTCGGACCCCTGCCATCCAATACCAGTGGGTATTGAAGGAGGTCCTACTAAACTTGACCCAGGTCCTTGCAGGATCTATACACTGAACAAGGCAAGACACTTACCAAACCATTTCCTTAACCCCCGACCAGGTAGCCAACATATCTCCATATAGACCGTGGAGATATGAATGGTGAAAATCTTTTATTTTATATAGACAGTAAAATAATGCCAAGACACCACGGACAAATGATAAGGAAGTTTCACCTTCAACATAAGAAACTAGTTATTAAAATCATTAATACATAACCAAATAAAAAGTGCAAAAGATTAAAAATAAAAAGTATTACACTAAATGTCTGTCTTCACCAAGTGATGTAAGAGACTTAGGAAAACATGGCCTTTGATTGTCAAGAACTCTTACGATCAATCTTGGATCCCGAGACTACTCACACACTCTATGATGGATGATGGATCGATGTGGGTTGTAATGGTGGTGGTGGTGGTGGTGGTGGTGGTGGTGGTGGTGGTGGTGGTGGTTGGTGGGTGAAGTGTGAGAGAGGTGGTTTGCCAAGGGATGGTTTGCAAGTGAGCCAAGCACCCCTATTTATAGCCTGCACAGAAGCCCGGACACGGCCCCGTGTCCATTGGGCACGGCCCCGTGTCCACCCATCTTCACTTTCTTCATTAATTGCAGTTTGTCTGCATTAGTTGACCACGCCCCCGTGTCCGCTGGGCACGACCCCGTGTGCAGAAGCGTATCTGTACTATCAAGATTTGCCTAGATTCTGCGAATCTTAGCGTTGACCACGGCCCCGTGTCCACTGGCCACACCCCCGTGTTGGGAAATAGAAGCTTCTACAGCCCGTGTTAGGAAATAGAAGCTTCTGGCCACACCCAGGGGTTGCGATAGAAGGTGGTATCAGAGCTAAGCCACTGATTCAGCCACAAAAGTGTTCTGCTGACATCAAGATATTATTTAAAGTGTTAGGAAATAAATTATGGAAATACGTGCATATCTGTATTTTTTATTTTGTGTTATTTGACTATTTGTTAGTTTAGAGTATGAGTGATCAAGGACCCTCAGACGTGTATCGTCAGTTGTCCGATTCACCTAGGAGTGAAGGTACTTCTTCCCAGCCTGCCCTCTCTGGGTATTCAGCTGATCAGGGAAGAAGGGATGTTTGTCTTTAAGGCTCAGTATGAAGAGTCATTCCCTCAGAAAAAGAGAGGATGGTTCAGTAAGGGAGCATTCGAGCATAGGAAAAGAATGCGAAAGTTGCAACAGCAAAGAGTCCTAGCCGCTAAGCGAGAGTCAGATGCCCATACACAGGATATGCTTAATAGGAGCTTAGCCAATTTTCATATCCTAGCAACAACTGCTGCCGACCCAAATCTGGAACAACTAGTAGCCCCACAACCCTTACCTTTGTTCCCCACTTAGCCGATGGAGATAGAAAACAACCTCGAAAATCAAGTAGAAATGCATGATTTCAACCCTGAGGAGATACCTAGGATACCAGCCCCTAATCCCTTAGACCCAGATTATGATCCATGGTTCGATGATCATAGGGATTATGTGCCACGCTATCACCTAAACGGCGAACCCATGCCGAACTTAGTAGCCTATCCAGGTCTGGACCCTCTAGATCCCTACTATGACAACGATGAATATATTAGGGAGATCTTAGAGAATCCGTACCCTCAGGAGAATCCCATGCCCCAGTACCCAAACCCATTACCAGCACCTGCACCCCCAATGAGTGCAGAAAATGTACACGAGCTCTGAACTTTCGGAGAAGAAATCTTAGAGAGTAGTGAGAGGATGAGGCAGGTAGGAGAGCGACTCGTCTGGAAATATGACGAGCGCAATATGGATTACTGGATGAATCCAGACCAGTGAAGGTGATGGTAGAGTTGGTAATAATAATAATAATAATAATAATATAATAATAATAATAATATATAATATGTTTGTTTGAATATATATATATATATATATATATATATATGTAATAATAATAATAATATATGTTGTAGTATAGACCACTTTGTGGTTAGCGATGCATAATAGTATTGTAATTTTAAATTTCAGTATTAGTTTGTAGTAGATGTATAATAGCTAAGAAAGAGTAAAGTCGCAATGCTCGACGTTTTTGATCAATATGCGTGTCATGTGATTGATCGTATTAAGATATTATCTTGTGATATTAATATGTGGTAAATGTTTAAAATTCAGATGGCCGACCAAGTGAATCAAGAGAATCCAGATAATAACCCGGAAAACCAGAATAATGATAACCAGAGTAACACTAACCTGGGTAATGAAAACCCGAACAACAACAATAACGGAAACCCAGTGGATAACAGTGCCATCCAACACGTAGTGGCACAAGGAATAATAGATGCGATGCCATATATTATTCAAACGGTTAGGGAGGCAGAAAATAAAAGTAAACATGATAGCAAGCGACCCTCTGCACCTGAACACAGCGTAAACAATGAACTCGTACTTCAAGTGCCCATTCCCAAAAGAAGAAGAACAGTGTCTTACGGTTGTTCTTACAAAGAATTCTGGTCTTGTAAACCAATGGAATTCTCGGGCAATGAAGGGGCCGTTGCATCTCTACGCTGGATAGAAAAGACTGAGGCAGTCTTAAGAATAAGTAAATGTGCGGAAGAGGACAAGATAATGTTTGCTTCTAATCTGTTTAAGAATTCAGCCTTAGAATGGTGGAACACTATCCTCCAGTCTGGAGGAAGTGATAGAACTTACAATATGGAATAGGAGGAATTTAAAAACATGATTGAAAGGAAATTCTGCCATCCCAATGAAAAAGAAAAGATAGCAAATAAATTCCTAAATCTTAGGATGACTGGAGTGGATAGTAAGGGTTACACTAAGTTATTATTTGAATATGCCCGAATAGTACCAACCCTTGCTTCACCTGAACCAGTATTAATCTCCCGTTACATCTGGGGATTAATTGGGGAGATAAGACATGTAGTCAAGGTAGCTAGACCCCAAACCATAGAAGAAGCTGTAGAACTAACAAATACCTTGACAGATAAATTAGTCCGTACACGAGAAAAGGATCATTAGTGTATTTGATTTCCATAATCACTAACACTAAAGGAAAAGAATTAAAGGATATTCCAGTAGTATCCCAGTTTTCAGATATATTTCTGGAGGAGCTACCAGGGCAACCTACAGATAGGGAAGTTGAATTTAGAATCCATTTGATACCAGGGACAACACCAATTGCCAAAGCACCTTACCGTTTGGCACCCGCAGAAATGTAGGAATTAAAGAAACAGTTAGATGAATTGTTAGAAAAAAGATTCATACAGCCAACTTCATCCCCATGGGGAGCGCCGATCTTATTCGTTAAGAAAAAAGACGGATCAATGCGTATGTGCATTGACTACCGTGAATTGAACAAGGTCACAATTAAGAATCGGTATCCATTACCAAGAATCGATGATCTGTTTGATCAATTGCAAGGAGCCCGATTTTTCTCAAAAATCGATTTAAGGTCAGGATATTATCAATTAAAGGTACAGGAAGAGGACATTCCTAAGACCACTTTCAGAACAAGGTATGACCATTATGAATTTACTGTCATGCCGTTTGGTTTAACCAATGCCCCAGCTGCATTCATGGACATGATGAACCGAATATGTAAGCCATATTTGGACAAATTCATAATTGTCTTTGTAGATGATATTCTCATTTACTCTAAGAGTAAAGAGGAACATGCAAATCATTTGCACGCACTTCTAAGTTTATTAAGAAAAGAAAAGCTTTATGCTAAATTTTCGAAGTGTGAGTTTTGGTTAGAACAGGTACAATTTCTTGGACATCTAGTTGATCATGAAGGAATTCATGTAGATCCCACCAAGATCGAGACGATAACCAAGTGGAAAACCCCTGAGTCACCAACCGAGGTTAGAAGTTTCTTAGGATTGGCTGGTTATTATAGAAGATTTATTCGAGATTTTTCTAGAATAGCCATTCCCTTAACTAAGTTAACCTGTAAATCCGTTAAGTTTGAATGGGGACCAAAACAAGAAGAAGCCTTTAGAATCCTTAAGCACAGATTAACCCATACACCCATACTAGCGTTACCAGAAGGAACTGAAGATTTTGTAATCTAATGTGACGCTTCTAAATTAGGTTATGGATGTGTGTTAATGCAACGTCAAAAGGTTATAGCTTACGCTTCTAGACAACTTAAGAATCATGAAGAGAATTATTCAACCCATGATCTAGAATTAGGAGCTATAATTTTTGCCCTTAAAATTTGGAGACATTACCTTTATGGTAGTAAGTTTACCATTTTTACAGACCATAAGAGTTTAAGGTATGTCTTCGGACTAAAGGAATTAAATATGAGACAAAGACGCTAGATGGAAATGCTTAGTGATTATGATTGTGATATCAAGTATCATTCATGAAAAGCAAATGTAGTTGCTGATGCTTTAAGCCGAAAATATCATGAACAGCCAAAAAGAGTGCGTTCTCTTAAATTAAATCTGCAAGTAGATTTAAATGAACAGATTAAAAAGGCACAAGAATCAGTAATCAAGGATGATACTGAGAAGTTGAAAGGAATGATTAAGGATTAGAACAAGGAACAGATGGAATTTGGAGATTCCATAAGAAAAGGATGTGGATACCTAAATTAGGAAACCTACGTTACCGTATATTAGAAGAAGCCCATAAGTCTAAGTATACGATGCATCCTGGAAATGATAAGATGTATCAGGACTTAAGAAAGAATTTTTGGTGGATAGGAATGAAAAAGGATATAGCAGCATATGTTGCAAAGTGTTTAACCTATTCACAAGTCAAAGCTGAACATCAGAAACCTTCAGGTTTATTGCAACAGTTAGAAATGCCAATTTGGAAATGGGAATTGATAACAATGGATTTTGTTACTAAATTACCCAAAACAAGGAAAGGTAATGATACAATCTGGGTTATTGTAGACAGGCTAACCAAGTCAGCTCATTTCCTACCAATGAAGGAAACTTTCAGTATGGAACAATTAGCTAAATTATATGTAAATGTAGTAGATTCTTTACATGGAATTCCTCTATCAATTGTTTCTGACAGAGATAGTCGTTTTACCTCTCATTTTTGGACAAGTTTCCAAAAAGCAATGGGAACCAAGATAAATCTAAGCACCGCTTATCATCCTTAAATAGACGGACAAAGCGAAAGGACAATTCAGACCATGGAAGACATGCTTAGAGCTTGTGTAATCGATTTCGGAGGTAATTGGGACTATCATTTACCATTGATAGAATTTTCTTATAATAATAGTTATCACACAAGTATCGATGCTGCACCATTTGAAGCGCTTTATGGACGAAAGTGCCGAACTCCAGTCTGTTGGGCAGAAGTTGGAGAAAAGCAACTATCTGGACCTGAAATAGTACAAGAAACAACAGACAAAATCATTCAAGTCAAGGAACGACTGAAAGGAGCACGTGATCAACAAAAGAGTTATGCTGATAACAGACGAAAGCCGTTGGAATTTCAAGTAGGAGATAAAGTGTTATTAAAAGTCTCTCCTTGGAAAGGAGTGGTAAGATTCATCAAAAGGGGAAAGCTAAGCCCCAGGTATGTTGGACCTTTTAAGATTATTAGAAGAATAGGACCTGTAGCCTATCAGCTATAACTACCAAAGGAAATGGCAGGAATATATGATGTATTTCATATATCTAATCTCAAGAAATGCTTAGCTGATGAATCACTCGTAGTACCTCTTAAGGATATAGAGGTAAATGAGTAGTTAAAATTTATAGAGAAGCCTCTACAAATTGAAGACAGGAAAGTCAAGAACCTCAAGCATAAGAGATTAGTTCTGGTCAAAGTGAAATGGGACTCCAAAAGAGGACCAGAATACACATGGGAGCTTGAATCAGAAATGCAAAGGAAATATCCACACTTGTTCCAGTAGATCTCAAAGACGAGTTCTAAAACAAGGTGGGGAGGATATAACAACCCTCCAAAATATTTTTAGACGCCCTAATATATTTTAAAATGTCCCAATATGTCCTAAAATACACCCCGTATGTGAAAACCGAGCCCAAAATATGAAATATCATTAAAAATAAAATAAAAACAAAATTTTTATGTCGCTCGCAGGCCGCGTAGATCCCTTAAGGATCTTACGCGGGGCGTGACAGCTCCAAACTCAGGCGACACCCGGTGCTGCCACGTGTCAACATCGTGGCAGATCTAGTGGTGATGATCAATCAGGGCTAAGCCCTACACCCCTACTACGCGGGCCGCGTAGCCCGTAGTCTCACCTTACGCGGGCCGTGTAAAACCCAAAATCAGGCCCTATATAAGAGGGCATCGGGCCTTCAGTTACGATCGCTCATTTCTTTTCTTTCTTATGAATTTCTGAAGAAGATAACATAATTTCCGGGCATAATACCCCCCTAATTAACGAAGTTCTGCCCCGTTGTAAGTATTATAACCACGGTTACATATTAGATACGCTACCCGATTGATCCAGGGTTCCGTAACGGCTGTCGTGGTTCTGCCCGACGTAGTCGTTGGAATGCCGTCTCGGGGAGGGTATCGTTAATATAAATAAAGGGTTATTATACTAACATATGTACATTTGTGTAAATTATAGATAAATCACCAGGAAACCTTAGAAGAAATCTAAGACAGCAAAGTGAGTAATCTCCTTTTTATAAATTATTTTTACAAAACCTTAAATGTTTTACAATGTGATTAAGCAGTGATTGAGTCTTTGTAGTTCTTCAATTACTGCCGGTATGTTGGGGTTTTGTATACAAAATGTGGAACACGTTACCATTGGACAACGAATTAGCCAATGTGTAATATGACCCACCAGTCAAGATTGACAATACTGAATGAGTAATTGTGTAGAAATAAACAATGTGATAGCTCTCAATACTGTTAAAAGATAAAATTCTTCTTGATTAAACTGGTATTCACTCACCAGTATTTCCCACTGACAAATGTTTTTAAAATGCGTTTCAGGTAACAAAATGTAAAAGCCAATTAGAAGAAAGCCAGCTGGAGAGCACTGACGACTTGGAAAAATGTGGCTATAAAAGTTACCTAAAAGACGATGTTTTAAATTCAATAAAATAGGGTTTATCCCTATAGACATATTGTAATAAGAAACTTGGGTTTTACCCATGTGGTTATTAATATAAAATATGGTGGTTTTACTCTGATAAACATTTCCTAACTACGGTCCTGATGAAATTTCCGCTGCCAAAATGATAAACAAATGATACCACCAATACTGGTTTCGCGGCCGCCCATTCCCGGGACAGATAAGGGGGCGGGGGTTGCGACATCTTCTAACCAAAACTCACACTTTGAAAATTTAGCGTAAAGCTTTTCTTTTCTCAATAATGTAAGGAGTGCATGCAGATGCGTTGCATGTTCCTCTTTATTCTTAGAGTAAATGAGAATATCATCTATAAAGACAATTATGAATTTATCCAGATATGGTTTACATATTCTGTTCATCATGTCCATAAATGCGGCTGGGGCATTGGTTAGACCAAATGGCATGACGGTAAATTCGTAATGGCCATACCTTGTTCTAAAGGCAGTTTTAGGAATGTCCACTTCATGTACCTTCAATTGATGATATCCTGAGCGTAAATCGATCTTTGAAAAGAATCGAGCTCCTTGCAATTGATCAAACAAATCATCGATTCTTGGTAATGGGTACCGATTTTTAATCGTGACTTTGTTGAGTTCTCGGTAATCAATGCATATACGTATTGACTCGTCCTTTTTCTTGACAAACAAGATTGGTGCTCCCCACGATGATGATCTAGGCTGTATGAATCCTTTCTCTAGAAGTTTGTCTAACTGTTTCTTCAGTTCTTGCATCTCTGCAGGTGCCAAACGGTAAGGTGCCTTGGCAATCGGTGCTGTCCCTGGTAGCAGATGAATTCTGAATTCGACTTCCCGGTCTAGTGGTAGTCCTGGTAGCTCTTCCAGAAAAAGCATCGGAGAATTGAGATACTACGGGAATATCTTTCAATTTCTTTCCTTTAGTGTTGGTGATTATAGAAATCATATACACTAGTGATCCTTTTCTTGCACAACTTGCTGTATTCATCACAGAGATGAATTTCGTGGATCAAGATGGCTTATCTCCTTTAATTGTGATCCTTTCACCTCTTGGTGAATTTACTTGTATTGAATTTTGATCACATAGAATACTAGCTTTATTGGCTATTAACCAATCCATTCCTAACACAATATCAAATCCAGCCAGATTCATTGGATAAAAATTTGCAACAAAGTTATGGTTAAAAATTTCTATTCTTGCTCCCTGCAAGATTTCAGTGATCTTAATGGTTTCTCCATTGGCGGTTTCTACTAGACATTCTTGTGGGATTTTAGTTAATACTTGATTGAGAAGTTTGCAAAATGAAGTATTAATAAAACTTTGGTTCGCACCAGAGTCAAATAATACTTTAGCAAAAACATCATTAACTAGAAACGTACCGGCAATCACGTCCGAAATTATCTTAGCTACTTCTGTAGTCAGAACAAATGCTCTAGCATTCTTAGTAGTCTTGTTGTTCATGGCTGGAGCTAGTTTCGGACATTTTGGCTTAATATGTCCCTTTTCTCCACAATTGAAGCATACTCCATTACTAGGTTTCTTCCTGCAATCTTCTTCCTTGTGTCCTGGTATCTTGCAGAAATTGTAGTACGTAGAACAACTCCCTGAATGTTTCTTCTTACAGGCCTTACAGTAAGGTGTAGAGGTAGAACCTATATTTTTCCCACGGTTGGAATTACCGTAGCGAAATTCCTGGGTAATCCTTTGAGCTAGGTTCTTCCTTTGGTTTTGTTCTTGTGTACGCACTAGTTCATCAGTCAGGGTATTGGCTAGTTCTACAGCTTCTTCTATAGTTTGTGGTCTAGCTGCCTTGACTACGTGTCTAATTTCACTGATTAATCCCCAAATGTAACAGGAGATTAATACTAGTTCTGGTGATGCTAGGGTTGGCACTATTCTAGCATATTCGAAGAATACGGTAGTGTAACCCTTATAGTCTACTCCAGTCATTCTATGGTTTAATAACTTATTAGCTATCTGCTCCTTTTCATTGGGAAGACATAATTTTCTTTCAACCATATTCTTAAACTCAGTTCATCCCATATTATAGACTCTGTCACTTCCCCTAGACTGGAGAATAGTGTTCCACCATTCTAGAGCTGCATTCTTAAATAGATTGGAAGCAAACATGATTTTATCTTCCTCTGCGCACTTGCTTATTTTTAAGACTGCCTCAGTCTTTTCTATCCAGCGTAGAGCTGCAATGGCTCCTTCATTGCCTGAGAATTCCATTGGCTTACATGACCAGAATTCTTTGTAAGAGCAACCATAAGACATGGTTCTTCTTCTTTTTGGAATATGCAATTGAAGTAACGGTCCATTGTTTACACTGTGACTGGGTTCAGTAGGTGGTCGTTTACTTCCACTGTTACTTTTATTATTTTCTGCTTCCTTAACCGTTTTAATAATATAGGGCATAGCGTCTATAATCCCTTGTGCCACTATGTGTTGGACGACACCATTATCTAATTGGTTCCCGTTATTATCGTTATTCGGGTTTTCTTGATTCACTTCCTTGTTTATCTGGATTATAAACATTTACCAAATATTAATATCACAGGATAATATTCAATGCAAACAATCACACAAACAAACACATTGATCAAAATCGTCGTACACTGCGACATTTACTCTATTTCATATATCTATATATTACAAGCTGCAACTGGAATTGAAAATACAATACTAGCTATGCATCAGTAGGTAGTGGATTATCTAATTTTAGTTTTTTTTCAAACTACTCACATATATATATATATATATATATATATATATATATATATATATATTTATTATTATTATTATTAGTACTACTACTAGTGGGGGTTCATCCAATACTGCATGTTACGCTCGTCGTACTTCCAAACGAGCCTATCTCCTATTTGCCTGATTCTTTCACTTTCATCTAATAACTCCTCACCAAAGGTACGGAGTTCCTGCACGTTCTCGGTACTCATGGGTGGGGCTGGTGCTGGTATCGGGTCAGGGTACGGTGGTACGGGTTCTCCATACGGGTATGGGTTTTCTAATATTTCTCGAATATATTGATCAACATCCCAGTATGGATCTAGAGGGTTAAGGTTGGGGAATGGTGCTACTGGGTTCTGTATAGGTTCCTCCAGTGGGTAGAGCTCTCGGTAATCCCTATGGTCGTCGTTCCACGGATCATAATCTGGGGGATGGGGTGCTGGGACTCTAGGTATTTTGTTTGGGTCGAAGGCAGGTATTGGAATCTGGTCTACTGGGTTAGGTTCAATTTCCATAGTTGAGTGGGAAACAGTGGTAGTGGCTGGGGTGCAATGATTTTTTCTAGGTTTGGGTCGGCGGCTGTGGTAGCTAGTATGTGGAAATTGGCCAATCGTCTATTGATTATGTCCTGGGTCTGGGCATTCATCTCCCTATTTGCGGCTGCTAAGGCCCGTTGCTGCTGCAACTTCCTCGTTCTCTTCCTAAGCTCGTGTGCTCCCGACTGAACCATCCTCTCTTTTTGGTAGGGAATGGTTCTTCAGATTGTGCCTTAAATATAAAGATCCCCTCTTCTGTGTCAGCTGAATACCCCGAGGGGGTAGGCTGGGAAGAAGTTCCTTCATCCTTAGGAGAACTAGACAATTGACGATAGGCGTCCGATGGTCCTTGATCACTCATACTGTAAACTAACAAATTGTCAAATAACACAAAACAATAATACGCGCACGTAATCCCGTAGATTATTTCCTAACATAATGGATAAAATTTTGGTGTCAGCAGAACACTTCTGTGGCTGAATTAGTGGCTGTAGCTCTGATACCACCTTCTGTCGCAACCCCTGACCCCTGCCCCGGGAGGCGGGCGGCCGCAGCCTACTCAGAGATGGTGGTATCGGTGTTTATCATTAATTTGGCAGCAGAAATTTCATCAGGACCGTAGTTAGGAAATATTTTATCAGAGTAAAACACCACATTTTTATAAGAATAAATACATTGGGATAAACCCAAGTTTCCATTATAAACATGTTTATAGGGATAAACCCTAATTTATTGAAATAAAACATCTTCTTTATTTAGGTAACTTTTATAGCCACTTTTCCAAGCCTTCAGTGCTGTCCAGCTGGCTTCTATTTGGCTTTCACATTTTGTTACCTGAAACACATTCAAAAACATTTTATCAGCAAGAAATACTGGCGAGTGAATCCCAGTTTAATCAAAATAGGTTTTATCGTTTTACAGCATTGAGGGCGATCTTGCAATTACATTTGTTTATATTTCTACTTTAATTACCACCACGGTACTGTCAACCCGACTTGTGGTAATGTTACTACTCACAGTGTAGTAACAAATTTTGTATACAAAACCCCAACATACCGACGATAATTGTAGAATACAAATACTTAATCACTGCTAAATATAAATTAAAACAATTGAGGTTTTGTAAAAAACAGTTTACAAAAAGAAGGATTACTCACTTTGCTATTTTAGGTTTTTCCATGGGACTTCCTGATTATAATCTATCAAATTTAAACAATGCACATGCGTTAGTATAATAACCCAAATTTTACATTAGTTATACCCTCACCGAGACAGAACTCCAACGACTGAGTCAGGCAGAGCCTCGACATGCGTTACGGAGCACTAGATCAATCGGGCAGCGTATCTAATACGTAACCGGGGGCTATAATACTTACAACGAGGCAGAGCTTCGCTAATTATGTGACAATTGTCAAAATTCCATGTATCCGTACAATAATTAAATAATGATTAGTGCTTTAATGACTGTGCTGATTTAAATTAATGACATGAATTGCTTTCTGATTATTGTCATAATACATACATGTGCATCACACATTTCATGATTTCATATCATTACTGCATGCAACACTTATTTATTCAAATGATGCACGAAACAAAGTTAGCACAGTTATCGGAAAAATCAGAAATGCTGACGGGAGTTCAGTACATAGACAGACATAGTATTGAGACACAGAATGAGCCAGGACCAAGAGTTACACTAGTATAGTGTGTAGGAATGTAAGGATCATAAAACTGCCTTCCTAGTGATAGTTTAAGTGCCGGAAAGTGCCTAAAACTCACATAAACTGCAGAATTCTGCATAATTCAGCAAAAATCAGCATTTAAATAACTTGATATTATGCAGAATTATGGTTAAATGGTCCAGAATGTTTTCCTAAGTGTTGGGAATCAAAACTGTCACAAAAGTTAACATAAAGCACACTAAACTGCATAGTTTATCACCTTAACGAACCGGTAACCAACCGAACAACCGGATAATACCCGAAACACGAAATTTTCACTAGAAGCATTGTTTTATCATTTCCGAGCTAGTTATGGTCTCCGAACATCATAACACACTATATAACAACATAACAAACTAAATACACTAACTAGACCCTTAGATTACAACTAACTAACTTAACTAACCATCACAACCTAACCATACCCCCTCCATTTACGGTTTCAAGGGGTGGCCCATCCTTGATTTTCTTCACTTATTTTATTTGATCTTGTCTTGAACTTTAGAGAACACATGAACCAATGGACTTAGCAATGTTGGAAACAAGTTTACTTAAACCTTAAGTCCTTCATTCATCACATTTTCACAACATCACCAACACCACTCTTCTCCCCCTCCTTCCTCTAGTCTCGGTCGAGAGCAAGACCACCACCACCACCATTTTTCACTTCAATTCCATCCATTCTCTAGTGATCACAAGATGCTAGGAGCTTGATAAAGAAGCTAGGAACCATTGGAAGGTGAATGACCTCTCTTACAAGCTATTAACCACCAAGTTCATCATTTTCTTCATCTTGTGTTCATCCCTAGCCTTGTGCTAGTAGTAAGATCCTTCTAATCCCATTTTACATCTTGTTATGTTGGTTAAAATATGATATAAGTAACTAATCATGAAGAACACTAATGATCAAGAACATAATATTTAACATAAGAATAAAAATCATTATGATCTATGTTGTTTAAGTGTTTATATGCTTCTTGATTGTTTATGTTTATGATGTTAAACATCATATGAAACTTGCTAGATTGTGATTAAATACATGATCCAACAAGATGAGAGGATGATCTTGTGAAAAACCAAGATGATCATACTTTATGTAAGCATGGACTTGAAGAATGAAGATGTTTTCTTGAATAATGATGATCAAAGTATAATATAAGTCTTGTAAATGTGTGATTTCAAAAATGATTTTCTCAAGAAACTAAGTTAAATTACAAGATTTACATAACCATGGTTTTTAAAGAAACTAATATCATTTTTAGTGATTAATCAAGTGTAGAAACATGCTAATGATAAGAAAAATTCAAGAAGAAATATTTTTAGAAAATCTTGTTACAAGTTGTAAAGATCTAAAATCTTCAAGAATGATGTTTTTAAATAAATAACCACACTTTAAAGGGTAACTAAGCTTACTAAACACTCTACTAAGTTACTATAAATTTTTATAAATTTTCAAGTTCATGAAGTAGTGTAAAAAGCTTGATTTTGGCACTTAGTAAGTATTGTTTGCTTTGTTGATGAATTGTGATGATTTATAAAAGAAAATGATATGCTTTGAAAGCATGGAAACCTCCATTTTTAAGGGGAAACTATGGCAAAATTTTTCTAGAAATTAAACACTTAGAAAAATATTTTTAAACAAGTATATTTTAACCATAATTTTTCATATAAAAATTTGCCATAATTTTTATTACAAGATTACAAATATTGGAGGTTGATTTTTGAATATAAAAGTGACTAAATTTGTATTTAGGAAAATATATATTTAGAAGTCACAATTTGTGTGATTACTTGTAAATTATGTGTATTAGTTATATTATTTTAGGACTTGAAATAACATAACTCACCAAAATACCAAGAATTATAACACAAAAATATTACCAAAATTCCAAGAAATAAATATATAATTTATATCCAAAAAAATTGGACAAACCGAACAAGGAATATAAACTACAAAATATTCCAGAATTAAATTCATAAGTATATTTTGATAAACGGTATTTTGGAAACCAAGAGAACGAAAATATGATTTTTATAATTATTACAAAAATATATCATATTTTTGACAGGAAGAAAATATATTATTTTTGAATAAAGAAAAATATATATGTTTTCTTGAATTACTAGAAAATATATTATTTTTGGAGAAAATATATATATTTTCTTAAATAAATTTAGAACATATTATTTTGGGGTGAAAAATATATTTCTATATATTTTTTCTAAGTTAATCTTGAAAATATATTATTCTTGGAGTTTACATGAAAATACAATCATTTTTGCCAAGGGAAAAGTTATAAATAATTTTCTATACAAGTTTACTTAAAATATTTATAAATTTTAAGGGTATATTCATATTGGTGATTTTGTTTATTGAAAATAATATTCTAGAAAAATAAATACAAAATTAAGTATAAGAATACTTAATAAATACAATGAAATGCGTATTCTTGTACGTATAAGCACACACCGGAATACGCCGCCAATACTTGGCAAAATACACAAGGTTAAGAATGCAAGTGTAAGTATACCCATCCTTGGGGAAAGACATATATGTATAAATACATAATGTGTCAAGTTAAAATATATTATTTTAACTAATATTCCAATAATTAATAAATATAATTTCAGTTAAAATGTTTATTATTTTAACAAATAATTATATACTTTGGGATAATATTATCACACAAAGAAACCTAACTCAAAGATACTAAATAAGACTAAAGTCAAGGCACGACCCATCCGTCTAATTAACCATAGCACGTTTGTTGGTAGTCGTGTGATCGAGTAGCAGCTTTGAGTTACACCGAATTCGAGACGCAAGATTGTGAGTTCATGTCCCCCTTTTCTTCTAACCGTTTACAGTTTTATAACTACGGGGGTGAAATGCATGTTACAAAATGCTTACAAATGTTTATAAATGGTATGGTTAACTAAGGAATGAACTGCTAGATCATGTGAATGGGTGCACACTTAAGACCATTAATCCTCGTATAAGGACCGAGGGACATGAGTGATAGATCTATTTGGGTGTTGCGAGCCCCGCCCCTGGGCCGGAAGTGGCCGAAGGTGGCCGAAGGTGGCCGAAGGTGGTGACTATGTCTTCCAGCCGGAAGCCCGATACAAAATCTGCTAGGTTTGAGCCTTCCTACGCCGTTGCACACATATTAATGACCTTGCAAATCATTAATTGATCTGTTCATAGACATTTTCATACCGGTGTTTACAAATACATACATACAATGATTACAAGTTTATTACGAGCTCACATACAAAACACATGAACTCGCTCAACTTTTGTTGATGTTTTCAAACTACATGTATTTCAGGAAACTAATTATGGATCTGGCGTGCGTTCAAGATTTCAAGTTGTGTTTTTAAATAAAGATGTCATCCAGTGTTGAAGGGTTTGAGTTATGTATTTTATCTTGGATAAGATACATGGTTCAAAGCCTAGTTTGATAGTGTCTTTTGTTAAGTCCAGTTTGGAACTTAAAACATGGGTTGTTATGTACTTTAAACTTGAAGTCTTGGTTTGTGGTTAAACAATGTTGGTTGTAATGTTTTGAAAATAAGTTATGGATGAACATCATGGTTTCTATCATATAAATGTTTGTTATGGTTGGATTCAATGATATTAAGCAAGTCACACATAATCACGCTTTCGCAAAAGTCAGGGTGTGACAATCTGGTATCAGAGCTTCGATTGTAGCGAACTAGGATTCTTTCTCGAGTCTAGACTATAATTATTAGGGCTCTCCCACGAAAATATTTTTACATCATATTTTTCATTGCATACACAAAACGCCCAGATCCATGGAACAAATGTTTTATAAAAGGAAAGACAAGAAACACGATTGCAAGGTCACATTAGTGGTTGAGTCTGCACGGGGTAGACTAGGAAAGATAGAGAAAGATTCATGAGGAATAATGTGAATACATGATTACATGATAAATTGTCTTTGTTTGCATATACTGAGTGTTAGTGGTTAATATGTGTGCACATGTTATGATTACTATGTTACAGGCACACATGTCTTCCTCAGAGAGTGGGTTGTCGGATGCCCACGACCCGATGGCAGTCGTTTCAGACGACGAGATTATGCCCGAGCTAGAGATATATACGTTGGACACTGAGAGTGATCCTGACATGCTATCCGAGGACGAGGACGACTTCCAGCCGTTCGCGCTACCAGACTTTAGCAATGATTTACCTATTGCTGATGGTTTCCCTGACGAGGATCCTTTTGACATTCCTGCTCCAGTCCATGATCACCTCATCATTGGTCATCCCGATGGTGAGCACATCGTGGCGCTGATCCTCGATCCCGTTCCTTTATGGTCATTCCTCCCGTGGATTGGCCATTCGATGACTTGTTCGATGACGATGTCGATTTGTTTGTAGACGGTCCCCCAGTTGACGGCTGACACCCAGGGCGACGAGGAAATAGATGAGGATGTTGTTGCTGTCCCACCTCCTGCTGTTCCTGTCATTGAAATATCTTCTGACACCAGTTTGCATTCGGTTTCAGACTCCTTTGAGTCTGTGACATCTTCAGCTTTACAGGCGGCCGGATTGAAGCTTTTTGCTACTGACTCAGACGATGACACCACTATGTCTGCTGCACCCTCTCCTGCTCGTGACCCTACACCTCCACACGACCCCGAGCCTAGTCCAGAGCTAGATCTTGTTCCTCTTGGTCAGCCTGATGTTGCACCTATTGATCCTGAGCCGATCCCTGATCCTGACCATGCCCCTTTTGGATTACCTGATATTGCACCTCTTATTCCCGACCCAGTTCCTGCACCTGTCGATTTTCCTCTTGCTGAGCCATTTATTCCTCCACCCGCACCCGCTAATGTTGCTCCTCTCCCTCCTGTAGAGTCTGATGTCCACCGCACTGATTTACCAATTGTTTTCCTACAGGACATCCCTGCACCCCGTACAGGGGAAGGTACTTCGGGTCAGCCCCCTAGTTACGATCCTTTTGCTTTAGCAGCTTTTCCTCCGATTCCATCAGCGACACCCTTTACTCCTTTCACATCTACACCACTAGATGGTTCCCACCATACTCTATGCCTATCTCAGACCCCTACCATCCCTCACATTTCATTGGATACACACAGGATGAGTTGCTTTTGTCGCTGCAGTTGCAGTTTGAGGTTTTGAGTTGCAGAGTTTTGGAGCTGTAGGATCGTGTATGGACCCGAACGAGTCGATCAGAGGTGTTCTACACAATATGAAAGGCAGAAACAGACATATTGTGTGTGATTCAGCTAGAATATCACTTTTAACTGTCTTTCTATTGATTTGGTAATAATTACAAGTCTGAAGACACTTCGACAGAGCTTCGCCGTCGGAAAACCTCAACCTAATTCCGTTTCAAATGAACCTGATCTAACCCTATTTATAGACTTCTAATTCCGCTTGAATATGACTCAAGCGGAATCACATTACAAACGAAAATACCATTCAAACGAAATCAACAGCTTCAAGCGGAATTACATTGCTGACCTCTTCAAACGGAATTAGCTCATTTCTTGCGGAATTAACTTTTTGTCGTGATTTCTTGATCTTCGTGCCATGAACAATGCAAGACTCGATACAAGACGAAGTCGACAGACGTATGCACCAACAGACTCCCCCTCGGATGTTGACGAGTCTTAAGTGTCGAGTCTTCAACGTCTTCAGTCTTTATCAGTCTGATCACTCTCTGAAGTATCTGACAGAGTAAAACTTCTTCAATATTCTCTTAATTCTCCTCTTCAGAATCAACAAACTCCCCTCGAACAAACTCATCTACCCTTGGATGTTGATCGCAATCTGGCTTTCACAGGATCAGGATTGTGACCTGGCTCTATACTCAGACTTCAGAATCCAGGCTATCCTGCACATCCTCTACCTCACAATAAATTTCACAAATTTAACATTTGACAAATTTATATAACCAGACTCCCCCTCAAATTTATCCAGAAAGATTTAACAATGTTAATAACTGATGAACCACTTATAAGTAAATATTCAAAATCTTTTCTCATTTAAACACAAGCTCCCCCTCACCACATGCTCATCATGTTTAGCACTTGGAATTTTGAAAATCAGCTCTCCAACATCAGTTGTCGAAAATCTTTTTGAATTTTTGAATGAAATGAAATGCAGTAAAGAAATATTTACAGACAATATTTTTGTGAGTTTGTGTAAGAGGATCATATCAGTTTTTGACAAGTCACAAGTACCGTTGAGCTTAGTTACACATTAAGAATTAAACAATTCACTTAGATTGCCGATATACTGATCCACTTAAATTCTTACACAAACTTCAACTCATTCAGGATATGAGTTAGGTGTATTAAGAACTTAAACTCATTCATGTGTCCCACCTCTTGAATATACTGCCGTATCCAGATCCCAATATTCAGTCTTACAGGTGAGTATACCACAGATGATATCTGTAAGGGGTTAAATTGCGAAGACCGTGAGAGCTCAGGTCAGAACTTCCGTTCAGCAGAGAGATGACGGCTTCGACTTTTGGTGGGTCCCCTTTAGAGGATATTTTTTACAACAGCACATGATTTGCATTTTGCAATGTTTTATCATTTTTTATGCTGAGGGTAGGCTATATTTCAAGCAAGCGTAAAGTATTCTCCGGGGACTAGGCCATTGCTTCCGCAAAATCAGAAGTCCCGGGATAATACCCCAGATATCACTAAGCATAAAGACCTAGTATCTCAGAAAGAGGGGTCCTTCAAACAAGATTTCAGGGGTTGCCCATATATCCGAGAGATGTTACCCACGATAATAAGCAAGTTTGAATTTAAGTTTATATCCCGAAAAAGCTTACTAAATGTGTAAAAACCTATCGGCATATCATCAGTGAGACCGTTTAACGCTATTTAAACATTACATTTCTTTAGCATACTGTAACTGTCTACTGATGTACTATCATTTCCTCTTTTCGACACCAAAACTCATTTTTGAATTTTATCATGTTTTTGACTTTTTCAAATTTTCTAATGTTTTTGGATTTTCTGAATTCTTACTCCCCCTAAAATTCAAACACATTTAAAGGAAATTTGAAACAAACTATACAAGAAAATTGACAACCGATATCGAATCACTTCAGTTCGCCATCCACTTGGCATAAACAATCAGAACTCCCCCTTACAACAAATTATTTTCTCATTATGATTTCAAAACACTTAAGTTTGTTTTAACCAAAATGATTTTTCCGGAAAATAAGTTTTGTTGATTTTACCACTTGTAGGTTAGGGGTTCATCACATTGTTTTTCTCAATACCACTTGTAAGAATATAACAATTTTAGATTTTACAACAATATCACTTGTAGAAAATCAAGTACAACTTAATGTCCCTGATTTACCACTTGTAAGTCGAAATATCACAGTTACCAACCTGTGAATTTCTCAAAAAAGATGCTGATTCCTACTCCCCAATTACCAACCTGGGAGTTCCGGCAAGTCAGAATTTTACTCGTGAAAAACTGCCATCCAAGCCTGACTAAACTTGGATGTGACCACCTCTTCATCTTTTTCACTCGGGCATAAGTAGCCTTCTTTGTTTCATAAAAATCTTTTACCCCTTTCCCTTTTCCCTCAACCATTTTTTCAAAAATCTTTTTAATATTCCCATTAAATGCTTTCTCGACATCAAATTCTTTCTTCTCAGAATAGAATTGATTCGAGATCTCAACTTTTCCAACCTTTTGTTTAAAATTCTCAGCTCTCAATGGTGGAAAATGAACATCATCCATTGGAGGCACTGACTTTTCATCATTTTTAACAACATGTGGCTCCTCTGATTTTGTGGAATCAGATTCATCGCCAGATTTTACATCTGGATTCTTAACAACCCAAGCTTGGTTGTTAAGATTTTCCCTTTTCTAGTAAAATCTTTTCGAACACTCACCAACTTCATATGGTGAATTTTTAAACTTTTTTAAATTTTTCAGTTGGTGGTTCGGTTTTATCAACAACTATTTCTTTGAGTTTTTCTGAGACTCCCTGTTTTGTGTTGGTTGCTTTAGGACAGTTCCAAGCTATGTGACCAACTTCTTGACATCTGTAACAGGTTCTAGTCTCTTTTCTCTGATGAGGAGATCTCAACTTTTCCAACCTTTTGTTTAAAATTCTCAGCTCTCAATGGTGGAAAATGAACATCATCCATTGGAGGCACTGCCTTTTCATCATTTTTAACAACATGTGGCTCCTCTGATTTTGTGGAATCAGATTCATCGCCAGATTTTACATCTGGATTCTTAACAACCCAAGCTTGGTTGTCAAGATTTTCCCTTTTCTAGTAAAATCTTTTCGAACACTCACCAACTTCATATGGTGAATTTTTAAACACTTTAAATTTTTCAGTTGGTGGTTCGGTTTTATCAACAACTATTTCTTTGAGTTTTTCTGAGACTCCCTGTTTTGTGTTGGTTGCTTTAGGACAGTTCCAAGCTATGTGACCAACTTCTTGACATCTGTAACAGGTTCTAGTCTCTTTTCTCTGATGAGCTTAAGTTTTCTTCTTTTCAGCAAGAAATTCCTGATTTGACTGTCTCCAGAATGAGCTCTTCTTTTCATCCTCAGCAGAAGTTCCTGAAACAAATTTTGTATATGTTTTAGAAATTTTCTTATTTTTATGATCTTCTGGTGGTATAAAACCCAATCCTTTCTTTTTGAAATTACCGTTATGGTTTGGTTTCTTTCGATAACCTGAACCAGAACTGTAACCCATTTTCTTGTTTAATTTTTGTTTTATTCTTGAGGTGTAAGGTCTAGATTTTGTAGAAAAAATTTCATCTTTTATTTCAGAAATATTAATTTCTGTCAATTTGAAAACCTTTTTGATCATTTCAATTTTAACACCTCTTATTGGAAATTCTTTATCAAAATATAATTTGTCAGAATCATTCAAAGTATATGCAACTTCAAATGTTTCGTCATTCAATTTAGATTTTGACAACAAAAATTCTTTACTATAAACCCGTTTTCCTGACAATTTTGAACTCCTGACAGACGAACTTGATCTCCTGGACTCGGGCATTGACTCGGACTCCTCATCCTTATCTAACACCTGATCGACCATCCTTTTTATTAACTCAGACTCATGATCTATGTCGGACGCTGTGAATGTGATGTCAATATTGTCTGGTAATACATCTGTTATCTCGGACTCCAACTTTATATTGACTGCCTTTTTTACTTGTTTCTCATTCGGTTTTCTAGACGAATACCCTTCCCAAATTGGAGGCGGACACTTGTTATAACAGACACTCTGTTTCTTACCAGTATCCTTTTTCTTCGGCTTCTTGTTTTCAAACACTTCAAAACCTGCAACAGTTGGATAAATTCTGTCAATTAAGTAATCAGAACTTGAATAACTTTTCAGTAATCATCTGATTCTTTCATTTTCAACTTTTTCAATTTCCAACTCCTGCTTCAACTTAGCACACTCTTCAATGTAGTGATTGATCTCTTTTTGTTCGGACATCATTGTTGCATTCACCATTGTCAAAGCATCTTCTCTTTCAGAGTTTGTCTTCTGCAAACCATTCATAGTTTTGTTCAATACATCGTACGACTCTTTCACATTCTTGACATCAAACAACAACTTCTCTTTCAACTTTTCAAGCTCACTAAACCTTTCATCTTTATCTTCACATTGTTTGCAAGGTTCCAAACATGTAAGACAAGGTTTTGTGACTTCAACAATCTTTTCAATCTCCACAATCTTCTCGACTTCAACTACCTTTTCCACTTCAACAATCTTCTCAACAACCTTAACTTCTTCCATTTCTTTTGCAACTTTTCTCTCTTTAAGTTTCTTCAATTTATCTGCAAAATAAAATTCAAAACTGTCAGAAGATAAATGAGTTTTTCCAATGTTTATCTGTTCACTTTCTTCATCATCATCACTAGTATCTGTTGAACTATTTTCAGAAGAAACAGATTCTTCATCTTGACTTTTCTCTTTATCAGTTAACACTGCTATCCATTCTTTCATTAATTCTGGCTTTTGAACAATTTGAGCAATGAAAGCTTTAAACTCCCTATTCTCATCCACAAACCTATCCCAGCTAAATCCTAGAGCCATTTTCTCATCGTCTTGATCAATGATACCATAATAAGCTTTCTTGTTTGCATCTTCGATCATTTTCCCATTAGCAGTTTGTCAATCTTTTTATTGATGCGGTTGATGAGCAACTTGTTGATATATGGCTTTTCGATAGTAATCATGACCACCAAACGATTCTTTGCTCCATTTGCTTCTTGATTTTTACACTCTCGCTTAAAATGTCCTTTCTCCCTGCATCGAAAACAAGTAACTTTAGATTTATCAAAACCTAAAGTAGAGACATGTGCATCCAAGAAATCATTTCTTCCTGTAATCATTTTGAACTTTTCAGCTCTTCTCAAGACACTAGCTAAGCACCATTTGATATCCATAAGCTCCAATTGCTCTGCATCAATCTGGTCATAATCTTCCTTGGTTAACATAGGATTACCAATTCTTCCAGCAATCAATCCTTCATACGATTCCAAAGCAGTAACCAGTAATGCCATATGACTTTTAACAACTTCTTCAGAAAAATTCTGACCATTTTGAAGATGCAATGCAACATTGCACTGAATCATATGTCCATTACCAACATTTGCACTTTGAACACTTGGAAGATTAACATTTGAAAATCCACTAGTGTTGATTGAACTTTGACTAACTGATCCAGATGAATTTCCTGTACTAAAGGCGGTTTGGATCTTTGGACTTGCTTCAAATTTCTCAACATTTCCTTTGTAATATAACTTGATGTCTTGTTGAACATTTGAATTATTCATTCTTGCAATTTTTTGCTGTTCAAGATCTTGTCCCTCAAGTTTCTCAATGAATTGTGCAATTGATAATCTACTAAACTCTCTTGTATTCTTTAAAATCATGAGATATGTACCCCATTCTTTCTGAGGTAAAGCATCAGCTAATTTCTCAACCCATTCTGCTGGAGTTTTAGTAATTTTCAACTAAGACATGGTACGCACAAGATGACAATATCTCTCAATGAGAGTCTTTGTAGATTCACCTGGCATACTGGTAAACACCTCAAATTCTTTCTTCAATAATGATTTTTTGCTATTGATCATTTCCGTACTTCCTTCGAATTTTTTCTTAAGTGCCTCCCATATTGAAAAAGCACTACCATCATGCTGAAGCAACACAAATATATCCTCTTTGACAGCTTGTTGTAGAAGACTAATAATCATTTTCTCTCCTTTATAACTATCTCTCTCTTTGTCTGAAAATTCTGAGATGATTTTATCAACATTCAAAGCAGTCTGTGGACTAACATACTTGGTTTCAATACTTTCCCAAGCTCTCAGATGGTTTGCCTGAACCCAATTCTCAAAACGATTTTTCCAGCCATGGTACTCCTCAATTCCCATAAGTTTCGGGGGGTTTTCGTAACGTTCCAGTTTCGTTTTCTAAGTTCATGTTTTGAGCAATGGCAGCTGGACTAGTCGGAGATGTAGCAAACGCGTTATAGAACTCTTCTTCCATGATTCGGTAAAAAGTTTCACAAACAGACACTTTCAAACAGAATTAAGTCTTCAAGCGAAATTACTCTCCAAGCGAAATTACCTTCAAGCGAGATTACTTGCACAATCAATTTCAAACGGAATTAAGACTCAAACGGAATTACCAAACGGAATTAGAGTTTGAAGTGAAATTACTAATTTCGCTTGAGATGTTTCAAACGGAATCAGTTTTCAAACGGAATTACTAATTCCGTTTCAAACTTTCAAATGGAATAACATACTGAAGCGAAATACTCAAGCGGAATTACGTTTTTCAAGCGGAATTAGGGTACTCGTTCAAACGGAATTAACTGTTTGGCCCATTTTTGTCACTTTTACTTTGAATTTTGATCTGATTTTCTCAAGGGTTTGTTAAAACAGTATTTCGCTTATGATGTTAAAAATTCAGGCCATATTAACCGTTAAAACTTGTTCAATTGATAAAAGAAGGTGTAGAAGTAAGAAAATGAGATGAAATCAAGCTAAAATCTGCAGAACTCCTCCTCCTAAGCTCTGATACCACTTGTAGGATCGTGTACAGACCCGAACGAGTCGATCAGAGGTGTTCTACACAATATGAAAGGCTGAAACAGACATATTGTGTGTGATTCAGCTAGAATATCACTTTTAACTGTCTTTCTATTGATCTAGTAACAATTACAAGTCTGAAGACACTTCGACAGAGCTTCGCCATCAGAAAACCTCAACCTAATTCTGTTTCAAATGAACCTGATCTAACCCTATTTATAGACTTCTAATTCTGCTTGAATATGACTCAAGCAGAATCACATTACAAACGAAAATACCATTCAAACGAAATCAGCAGCTTCAAGCGGAATTACATTGCTGACCTCTTCAAACGGAATTAGCTCATTTCATGCAGAATTAACTTTTTGTCTTGATTTCTTGATCTTCGTGCCATGAACAATGCAAGACTCGATACAAGACGAAGTCGACAGATGTATGCACCAACAGGAGCTTGAGCTGACTCCACGTCCCCCACCTTGTCCCTGTCAGTCTACTTTTGTTCCTCCACATTCATGGTCATCTCCTTTTGCACATCCACCTGCTGCTCTTACACCTTTTCCAGGTTTTGATGCTCGTTTCCTTCCTGTCGAGCAGCAGATCAGTTACTTACTTCGCCGTGTATACGAGCTCGAGGAGGAGCTTGCGCACGTTCGTAGTTTGCTTTTCTTCCCTCCTCCACCTCCACCATCAGCATAGTAGGTTTTTGGTTTTGTGCAGATGCATTACTTTTGGTGAGAGCACTACTATTGAGCCGCGATTGCGAAGACTTTTGAAGACCATTTTTGACCATGTGATTTATGTATATTTACAGACTTATTGGACAAGGGTAGTGTGACCCTATGTCCCTTTTGATGTGATACACTTTGTGAACAATGTAACTGTGGTCAGTAATTAATGAAAGCTCAATCGTCATGTTCTCACTAAACATATTGTTGGGTTACAAATTTATGTTATGATTGTGTTGTTGCATGATTGTTTGATATAACGATTGTTTATATGTATGCACATATGACCTTTAGACAATTACTTATTACTTAACAAATAAGACCTGACCTATCAAATCTTCTTATTAGAAGGAGAATGCCTCCTCGAAGTACCAATCAACTGCCCACGACCGAGGCAGAATTACAAGAGCGCATCTCACAGGCCATCGCACAGCACGAGGCCCTTTGCTCTAAACACAACGGAGGTACCTCAGGGAATAACCCATCTAACAGTAATGTTTAGTCACCTAAGATACATTACAATACGTTTGGAAATTTCCAAGTGTGCTTTGCTAATGCTTTCTGTGAATGATGTTGCTTGTGTACAGGCTGTACCTATAAGCAGTTTTTGGACTGCAAGCCTCTGAATTTCGACGGTATTGGGGGTGCCGTAGCTTTTGTGAGATGGGTTGAGAAGACGGATTCTGTTTTAAGGATGAGCAAATGTGCTCCAGAGCATCAAGTCACGTACATTTCTGGACTGTTTCTAGATGGAGCCTTGTCGTGGTGGAACCTTCAGGTTCAGACTTTGGGTGAGGCTGCGGCGTATGCTTTGAGGTGGGATGAATTGAAAAAGTTGATGTGTAAGAAGTATTGTTCTCGAGCCGAAATCCAGAAGTTGGAAACTGAATTCTGGAACTTGAAAATGGAAGGTCCAAAGGTGGCTGAGTATGTGCAGAGATTCCATGATTTGTCTCGTGTTGTCCCTTACTTGGTAGAGTCGGAGTTTAAGAGGATAGAACGTTTCATCTGGAGATTGGCACCTCAGATTCTGAGCATGATGACTTCTTCCAAGCCACCGACTATTACTGAGGCAATCGATTTGAGTGTGGCACTGACTGAGGAAGCCGCCAGATTGGGCAAGTTCTCGATTTCTGAAACAAAGAAGAAAGAGACTCATATGGAGTAGTTTGGGGAAAACAAGAGAAAGTTTATGAATTTCAAGAAGGGTACTCGGGTGAATAACAACAATGCCAACAAGCGCAGAGATGCTAATCCGCCGGTTGAGGCACAATATGGCGCTGCAACTGCTGAGAATAAGGAAAAAGGGTACATGGGTACCCTACCAAAGTGCGACATTTGTCAGTTTCATCATGCTGGTCGATGCAGAGTTGGGAAATGTGAAACTTGTGGAAAAATTGGGCACTCTAAGGAGACATGCTGATGTGGTGCTGGGCGAGGAAATGGAGGACAAGGCGGTAATGCCAACCGTGGAGGTAATGGTTATGGGAACAGAAATCAGGGAGGAAAAAACAATCAGGAAGGTATTGGAAACAAGAATGGAAATGGAAATCAAGCAGGAAATGGAAACCGCAGAGGAAATAATAACAACAACCAAGGTGGTAATGGCAATGGATGCGGTCAAGGTTGCTTTGGTTGTGGTGAAATAGGGCATTTTAAGCGGGATTGCCCAAAGAATAACCAAGCTCGTGGAAAAGTTTTTAACATTGGAGCTAGGGAAGCATGCCAGGATCCGAACGTGGTTACTGGTACGTTCCCTATTAATCAACATTTTTCATCTGTGTTGTTTGATACTGGTGCCAATTATAGCTTCGTATCTCTAGAATTTAAGGATATACTTGGTTTAGTTGCGAGTAAGTTAGACGTCCCGTACTCGATAGAACTAGCTAATGGGAAACTAGTAGAAGCTAATGAAGTGATTAGAGGTTGTGTTATAGAGCTTGGAGAGTGTGAGTTTTCGATAGATCTTCTGCTAGTTGATTTGGGAAGCTTCGATGTCGTAGTTGGGATGGATTGGTTTTCTAGCATTCATACAGAGATTGTATGCCATGAGAAGATTATTTGCATTCCGATGGCGAATGAAGAGACGATCGTGATTCAAGGGGAGAAGCACGATACGCCTCTACGGATTATTAGCTGTTTGAAGGCGCGAAAGTGTCTACGCAAAGGGTGCATTGCCTTTTTAGCTCATGTTGTGGATAAGGAAGCCGAAGAGCTAAAGCTCGAAGATATCCCTGTGGTAAGGGAATATCCTGAAGTCTTCCTCGAAGACTTTCCAGGATTACCTCCTCAATGACAAGTCGAGTTCCACATTGACTTGGTTCCAGGCGCCGCGCCTGTAGCCAAGGCACCTTACCGACTTGCGCCTTCAGAGATGCAAGAGTTATCAACGCAGCTTCAGGAGTTACTAGAAAAGGGATTCATAAGGCCGAGCTTCTCGCCCTGGGGAGCTCCGGTGTTGTTCGTCAAGAAGAAGGATGGTAGTTTTCGAATGTGCATCGACTACCAGGAGTTGAACAAGTTAACGATCAAGAATCGGTACCCCTTGCCGAGAATTGATGATTTATTCGACCAACTGCAAGGGTCAAGCTACTATTCCAAGATTGATCTTCGATCAAGTTATCATCAGTTGCGGATTCAAAAAGAAAGTATACCAAAGACTGCCTTCAGAACTCGTTATGGACATTACGAGTTTCTAGTGATGCCGTTTGGGTTGACAAATGCACCGGCAATATTTATGGATTTGATGAATCGGGTTTGCAAGCCATATCTCGATAAATTCGTGATCGTATTTATTAATGATATTTTGATTTATTCGCGGATATACTGGGTATGGTTGTTGTTGTTGTTGTTGTTGTTGATTTATTCGCGGACTAAGGAAGATCACGCGCAACACCTCAGAGCCATTCTAGAGCTGTTAAAGAAGGAAAAGCTCTACGCTAAGTTCTCGAAGTGCGAGTTTTGGATACGCGAAGTGCAGTTCCTCGGTCACGTAGTATATGAGAATGGTATTCACGTGGATCCCACAAAGATCGAAGCAATCAAGAACTGGGAAACTCCGAAGACGCCGACCGAGATCCGACAGTTTTTAGGTTTAGCAGGATATTATCGCAGATTAATTGAGGATTTATCCAAGATAGCTCAATCGTTGACCTCCCTTACTCAAAAGGACAAGAAGTATGAATGTATCATACTTGTTGAGGATTTCAGCTGCTCAAGAATAAGCTATGCGATTCACCTATACTATCCCTACCCGAAGGCACCGACGACTTCGTGGTATATTGTGACGCCTCGCGTCAGGGATTGGTTTGCGTGCTCATGCAACGCCAGAAGGTTATCGCTTATGCTTCACGCCAACTGAAGGTCCATGAAAAAAACTATACCACGCATGACTTGGAGCTAGGAACAGTGGTATTTGCTTACTCTATGTACTATCGTCACGGACCATAAGAGCCTTCAGCACATATTTGATCAGAAAGAGCTTAATATGAGACAGCGGCGATGAGTTGAGTTGTTAAACGATTATGACTGCGAGATCAAGTATCATCCTGGAAAGGCAAATGTGGTGGCTGACGCCTTAAGCCGAAAGGAAAGGATCAAGCCCATAAGGGTTAGGGCTTTGGAGACGATTATTCAGACAGACCTCACGTTGCGTATTCATGCTGCACAAAAAGAAGCTCTTAAGAAAGAAAAAATTAAGGCTGAATATATCTGAGGAATGGAGAAGAAGTTGACACCCAACGAGGAAGGAACCTTGTATTTCATGGGACGTATTTAGGTTCCGCTTTTTGGTGGTATTAGAGAAGTTATTTTCGATGAAGCTCATAAATCGAGGTACTCGATCCATCTAGGATCGGACAAGATGTACCAAGATCTTAAGGATTACTACTGGTGGCCAAAACTCAAGAGTGATGTTGCCATCTACGTTGGGAAGTGCTTAACTTGTGCCAAGGTGAAGGCCGAGTATCAGAAGCCCTCGGGTCTTTTGCAATAGCCAGAAATACCCATGTGGAAGTGGGAGCAGATTTCTATGGACTTTCTAACCAAGCTACCCAGGACTCCCAGAGGTCATGATACGATTTGGGTAATCATAGATTGGTTAACAAAGTTTGCGCACTTCTTACCGATTCGGGAAAAGGATAACACTGGTAAGCTAGCTGAGCTTTACCTCAGGGAGATAGTAGCATGTCATGGAGTGCCTATCTCGATTATATCAGACAGAGATGGACGGTTTGTGTCAAGGATTTGGCAATCCTTCCAGGAAGCTTTTAGTTCTCAGTTGAATCTGAGTACGGATTTTCACCCGCAGATGGACGGACAGAGCGGGAGAACTATTCAGACAATGCTACGTGCTTGTGTAATGGATTTGGGTGGCAGTTGGGATACTCATCTGCCTCTGGTTGAGTTTTCCTATAACAACAGCTACCATACAAGCATCCAAGTTGCACCGTTCGAGGCTCTCTACAGACGTAAGTGCCGATCGCCGTTATGCTGGGCAGATGCAGGTGATAGACAGATGGTTGGCCCCGAACTGGTCCAGGAAACAACTGAGAAGATCATACAGATCCGAGAGCGCATCAAGGCGGCTCGTGATCGACAGAAGAGTTATGTGGATCAAAGGCGAAAACCCTTGGAATTTGAAGTGGGTAATATGGTTTTACTGAAAGTCTCACCTTGGAAAGGTGTAGCACGCTTTGGGAAGCGTGGTAAGTTAAACCCACGTTATATCGTGCCATTCAAAATTTTGGAAAGGGTTGGTACCGTGGCGTACAAGTTGGAGCTACCTGAGGAACTACACGGTGTTCATGACACATTCCATGTATCAAACTTGAAGAAAAGTCCAACTCAAGAGACAGTAATCATCCCTGCGGATGAAGTGCACATAGACGACACACTCTACTTCACAGAAGAACCTGTTGAGGTTACAGATTGGAAAGTTAACAAGACTCGGAGGAGTAGTGTTAAGCTTGTCAAGGTTCGATGGAACGCACGTCACGACCCATAGTTTACATGGGAGTGTGAAGATCGTATGAAAGCAAAGTATCCGCATTTGTTCCCTAACTCCCCTGTAATTGTTAGCGCAGCTTAAAAACAGGGGGAGAATGTGATAATTGTCAAAATTCCATGTATACGTACAATAATTAAACAATGATTAGTGCTTTAATGACTGTGGTGATTTAAATTAATGACATGAATTGCTTTCTGATTATTTTCATAATACATACATGTGCATCACACATTTCATGATTTCATATCATTACTGCATGCAACACTTATTTATTCAAATGATGCACGAAACAAAGCTAGCACAGTTATCGGAAAAATCAGAAATGCTGACGGGAGTTCAGTACATAGACAGACATGGTATTGAGACAGAGAATGAGCCAGGAACCAAGAGTTACACTAGTATAGTGTGTAGGAAAGTAAGGATCATAAAACCGTCTTCCTACTTCCTAGTGATAGTTTAAGTGCCGGAAGCTGCCTAAAACTCACATAAACTGCAGAATTCAGCAAAAATCAGATTTAAATAACTAGATATTATGCAGAATTATGGTTAAATGGTCCAGAATGCTTTCCTAAGTGTCGGGAATCAAAACTGTCACAAAAGTTAACATAAAGCACACTAAACTGCATAGTTTAGCACCTTAACGAACCGGTAACCAACCGAACAACCGGACAATACCCGAAACACCAAATTTTCACTAGAAGTATTGTTTTATCATTTCCGAGCTAGTTATGGTCCCCGAACATCATAACACACTATATAACAACATAACAAACTAAATACACTAACTAGACCCTTAGATTACAACTAACAAACTTAACTAACCATCACAACCTAACCATACCCCCCTCCATTTTCGGTTTCAAGGGGTGGCCCACCCTTGATTTTCTTCACTTATTTTATTTGATCTTGTCTTGAACTTTAGAGAACACATGAACCAATGGACTTAGCAATGTTGGAAACAAGTTTACTTAAACCTTAAGTCCTTCATTCATCACATTTTCACAACATCACCAACACCACTCTTCTCCCCCTCCTTCCTCTAGTCTCGGCCGAGAGCAAGACCACCACCACCACCATTTTTCAATTCAATTCCATCCATTCTGTAGTTTTCACAAGATCCTAGGAGCTTGATAAAGAAGCTAGGAACCATTAGAAGGTGAAGGACCTCTCTTACAAGCTATTAACCACCAAGTTCATCATCATCTTCATCTTGTGTTCATCCCTAGCCTTGTGCTAGTAGTAAGATCCTTCTAATCCCATTTTACATCTTGTGATGTTGGTTAAAAGATGATATAAGTAACTAATCATGAAGAACACTAATGATCAAGAACATAATATTTAACATAAGACTAAAAATCATCATGATCTATGTTGTTTAAGTGTTTATATGCTTCTTGATTGTTGATTGTTTATGTTTATGATGTTAAACATCATATGAAACTTGCTAGATTGTGATTAAATACATGATCTAGCAAGATGAGAGGATGATCTTATGAAAAACCAAGATGATCATACTTTATGTAAGCATGGACTTAAAGAATGAAGATTTTTCTTGAATAATGATGATCAAAGTATAATATAAGTCTTGTAAATGTGTGATTTCAAAAATGATTTTCTCAAGAAACTAAGTTAAATTACAACCATGGTTTTTAAAGAAACTAATCACATTTTTAGTGATTAATCAAGTGTAGAAACATGCTAATGACAAGAAAAATTCAAGAAGAAATATTTTTAGAAAATCTTGTTACAAGTTGTAAAGATCTAAAATCTTCAAGAATGATGTTTTTAAAAAAATTACCACACTTTAAAGGGTAATTAAGCTTACTAAACACTCTACTAAGTTACTACAAATTTTTATAAATTTTCAAGTTCATGAAATAGTGTAAAAAGCTTGATTTTGGCACTTGTTAAGTATTGTTTGCTTTGTTGATGAATTGTGATAATTTATAAAAGAAAATGATATGCTTCGAAAGCATGGAAACCTCCATTTTTAAGGGGAAACTATGACAAAATTTTTCTAGAAATTAAACACTTAGAAAAATATTTTTAAACAAGTATTTACAAGTATATTTTAACCATAATTTTTCATATAAAAATTTGCCATAATTTTTATTACAGGATTACAAATATTGGAGGTTGATTTTTGATTATAAAAGTAACTAAATATGTATTTAGAAAAATATATATTTAGAAGTCACAATTTGTGAGATTACTTGTAAATTATGTGTATTAGTTATATTATTTTAGGACTTGAAATGACATAACTCACCAAAATACCAAGAATTATAACACAAAAATATTACCAAAATTCCAAGAAATAAATATATAATTTATATCCAAAAAAATTGGACAAACCAAACAAGGAATATAAACTACAAAATATTCTGGAATTAAATTCATAAGTATATTTTGATAAACGGTATTTTGGAAACCAAGAGAACGAAAATATGATTTTTATAATTATTACAAAAATATATCATATTTTTGACAAGAAGAAAATATATTATTTTTGAATAAAGAAAAATATATATGTTTTCTTGAATTACTAGAAAATATATTATTTTTGGAGAAAATATATATTTTCTTAAACAAATTTAGAACATATTATTTTGGGGTGAAAAATAGATTTCTATATATTTTTTTCTAAGTTAACCATAGCACATTTGTAGGTAGTCGTGTGATCGAGTAGCAGCTTTGAGTTACATCGGATTCGAGACACAAGATTGTGAGTTCATGCCCCCCTTTTCTTTTAACCGTTTACAGTTTTATAACTACGGGGGTGAAATGCATGTTACAAAATGTTTACAAATGTTTATAAATGGTATGGTTAACTAAGGAATGAACTGCTAGATCATGTGAATAGGTAGGCGCACACTTAAGACCATTAATCCTCGTATAAGGACCGAGGGACATGAGTGATAGATCTATTTGGGTGTTGCGACCCCACCCCTGGGCCGGAAGTGGCCGAAGGTGGTGACTATGTCTTCCTGCCGGAAGCCCGGTACAAAATCTGCTAGGTTTGAACCTTCCTACGTCGTTGCACACATATTAATGACCTTGCAAATCATTAATTGATCTGTTCATAGACGTTTTCATACCGGGGTTTACAAATACATACATACAATGATTACAAGTTTATTACGAGATCACATACAAAACACATGAACTCGCTCAACTTTTGTTGATGTTTTCAAACTACATGTATTTCAGGAAACTAATTATGGATTTGGCGGGCGTTCAAGATTTCAAGTTGTGTTTTTAAATATAGATGTCATCCAGTGTTGAATGGTTTGAGTTATGTATTTTATCTTGGATAAGATACATGGTTCAAAGCCTAGTTTGATAGTGTCTTTTGTTAAGTCCAGTTTGGAACTTAAAACATGGGTTGTTATGTACTTTAAACTTGAAGTCTTGGTTTGTGGTTAAACAATGTTGGTTGTAATGTTTTGAAAATAAGTTATGGATGAACATCATGGTTTCTATCATATAGATGTTTGTTATGGTTGGATGCAATGATATTAAGCAAGTCACACATAATCACGCTTCCGCAAAAGTCAGGGTGTGACAAATTAAGGGTGTATAATACCCGATACTACTTCAAATATTCAGAAATTTAGAGAGAATTTCGAGATATGAACGATTTAGGACTGAAGGCCGATCCACTCTATTTATAGGGTCTGATCTCCCCTTTCTCGCGCCCCGCGAAAGAGACACAAGGGGCCGTTGCGCCCCGTGAGCTAGGTCGGGTAGGGCCTTGGGTTGGACAGTCGACTTGGTCACGGCCCGCGACAGATCCTGAGGGGTCTGTCGCGCCCCGCCAGAGACCATTAAATTTTGTTTTTATTTAATTTTTATAAAATTAAAGGCATTCGGGACCGGTTTTCGTATACGGGGTGTATTTTGGGACGTATAGGGGTGTTTTAATTATTTTAGGAGGGTTGTTATAAAGAGCGTTATGATTAACTTAACATGGCCTCAAGAATACGGGCGGTGCGTTACTCCTACAGCGCTATACATGTTAAGGGAGGCTTCTACGAAGTTAAGGACAACGTATTGTACAAGTAAAGTTTCTAGCGTGCATGTATTTCTAAGTAAAAGCGTATAAAGCATGTAAGTTGCATTCGGTTGCATGAATAAAGTGGTTGCGTATAAGTGTTTGTGTGAGTTTTTGTATAATGTATATATTGCCCCCAAAAGTGATAAAACGAAAAATGGATCATGTATACTCACGGTTTTGCTAAGCTTTCCGTTTAACCGTGGATCATGGGTCCAAACTTATAATCATAACGAGGAATTTAGAACAAAGATAAGTTAACCTATGTTCATAACATATAACCATGATTCGGTTATCATCAAGACTTCGGTTATATATATTATATAGTATATAGATTACGTTATAGGTCCATCATGTAGTGTTATATAAGTCAAGCATGGAGGTATGAAGTTGGCGAAGGAGACGGAGCGTTGGCTGCTTGATCTGGTCGTGGGTCACTTGTGCAAACACTGGCATGGAGTTTGCCTTCAATTAAACGAGCCAATGCATATGCTTTATGGAGAGTATGAGGATGATGGATAGTGAATTCACTCTGAATGTCTGGCTTAACGCTGTGTAACACCCTATGTTTCGAGAGTCAAAGTCAAAGTCAAGATTGAAGTCAAAGGGAGACAAGATTGCTAATTGTGATCTGTCACTCCTTGCTCAATTCCTGTTTTGACTTCTTTGACTTGTAGTTAGTCTATTATATGCTTTACGTTAGTTGTATTATGTGGAGTACTTATTAATAATCGAGGTTTATTCAATATTTATCGCATGATTATCGTTTTATCACAATCGCACCCGCAACTCGAATTACGCGTTCTGGTTACTGTTCTTATATGTGTGTGTGTGCCTTATGTGTTACCTGTGCATGTTTACTTATGTTATGGTGATTAGTCGAAACGCAATCGCAATCGAATCGCAAACGCTAAACGAATGTGAAATAAGGATGTTTGTATGTTGATATAGTAGTTGGGATTAAAAGTAATTTGACTAGGAAACTCTATCGCATCGCAACGCTCGCAATCGCAATCGAAACAGCAAAACTCATCGCGTTGTGCCCTCCAATCGAGTGGCCAACCGATCGAACTGCCATTCGATCGGGCTGCCATCCGATTGAGGTGCCACTCGATCGGGCTGCCACCCGACCAGGGTAACCACTCGATCGACCAGCCCTCTCCTCCCCCTTTCCTTTTATGGAAACCCTATAAATACCCCTGTCAACATCACAAACTTACCTTTTCTGCACCTCTCGTCCGACCAGCGCATCTTGCCCACTTTTCTTCAGATTCCTCGCGATTCTTGTAAGTTTTCCACCTAAATCTTGTACTTTCTTGATCTACACACACTCCTACACCTTTCTATCTTTTGGATCTTAACTTTTAACCGTGAAATCACTAGATTTGAGGTGTTCTAGGATGATGTCATCATGGTGTTCTTATGAACTTCATGTTTTGACTTTAATCCGCCAAGAACAACTTAGATGTGAACGATTTCCACACAAATAAACAAAGATCTTGCATAAATCTAAACATATTCATGGTGAAAAAGGATTGAAAGATGGTTTCTAACTTTCTTTCAACTCTTTTACACTCAATGCACTCAAACCGATAGAATCAGACCTTGTTCTAACCTTCTACTAATTCTTGGTGAGGTGTTGGTTCAAGATCTGAGTTCTACCAACGTGACAACCGATTTCGGGTTAAGCAAGAACAACCGTCTTGAACTGGTTAACTGGTTGAACTTGGGTGATTCCTATTCGATCGGGTCACTTGTGTCAAGATGGGGTTCTGTTTATTAGCACGTTGTCACACCGTCTCGATAGAACTACAACCCATCGAAAACAACAAAGTGTAAGACGATCAGGCCGACCAGGACGGAGTGCCGCCCGATCGGAATGCTGTCCGATCGGATTGACACCCGGTCGGCTTACACCTTGGCCCCACACTCAACTTTTATTTTCAAACTTTTGAGGTTGAACATTGAACGAAGTGTTGTTCGATCGGATTACCACTCGATCGGATTACCACTCGACCATGAGATGTTCTGACTTCAACACTTAAACAATTTTCAACATATTCAATGCACAAGGGTTGCCACCCGATCGGACTACCATCTGATCGAGTGACAAACTGCTGTGAACTTGTTCTTACTAAAAGTGTCCAACCAATCGGTTTGTCGTCCGATCGAACGGTCATTCGATCGACCGACCTGAAAGGTAGAGATACCTCTCGGTTTTCAAAATGCTACAACGAAAACTTCAAAGGCCAAACCATCATACACAAACACATCTTTCCCAAGCGAAGTAACAATCCACTCGAAAGGTCACCCAATCGGATGACCATCCGAGTGGATTGTCACCCGATCGACCGGCTACCCGATTGGATTGCCATCCGATCGGATTGCTGTTCGACCTACTGACACTTTGTTCCATTTTATGCACCACTTATCATTATGCTATTATTCTGATCAGGCTAATTTCCGCTCTAAGCGTTCCCTTCAATCCATCAATCGCTGTGAGTATACTCGAACCCTTTTTGCTTTACGCACTTTTGGGTGTTACATACGTTACTTATGCTAAATCACATCGAACACACTACTCAATACTTTAACGATAACCGTTACTGCATGTTATGCTTGACTTAATGAATGCTTGTTTGTTATGTTTACACATGGAATGCTGTCTACCTGCCTTTGCAACGGTAGTACTATTAGTTTGGACTCAGCACATGTTCACTCATGGGTTGTTAAGGACAATTCATTACATGGCTCACAGTGGTGAGTGTGTATCGCGAACTGCCTTGGGCAGTCAACCCGTAGTCATTGGTATCGATAGGTTCTTGTCGATAACTAACATGCCTCATTTTACACTGTGTACGTGCTGGTTATGCGTAAACGATTTCGAACTCTATTATATCTATTAAACTTGTATGCTCACCTTTACACTACGTGTATTGACTTTTACTTTAACGTATGTGGCAGGTGCGTAGGATGTTTAGATGCTTTGCTTGCTGTGAAATCGAGGCTAGGAAAGGTCTAGAACAATAAACAATTGTCTGCATTTGAAATCTGAGTTGTCGGAACAGAACAATTTGACTAGATCTTGCCTGTAATAATTATGTTATCTTTTATGACATGGTACGGGACATGTTGCTTTAAATAATTGGTAATTATAGTTGTTATGGAAACTTCTGGACAATCTGTTTCGCTCAGTGCCACACCCCGATGATTCCGCCATCGGTTGGGGTGTGACAGATTGGTATCAGAGCCACAACTATAGGGAATTAGGCAAGACTCGACCTAGTCTGGGTCGATGTCTTAGAAACGACCTAGTCTATAGTTAGGCACCAACAGACCGACTTGTGCATATCTTGTAGGGATTATGTACGAGCATGCTTTCCATTTCTCGCTATTCTCGCCTACGCTACATTATCACTGCACTCTAGTTTTCAAAAGTGAACAAACAATTGGGTCGAGATTAGGTGTGAAAACCGCAAACTCTCCACTAAATTTCTTGTTCAACCCGCATTTTACCTATAAACACGAGAATTTGCGTTGAATCATGAGTGAAATCCATACTTTGACGCATAATTCTCCTTTATTTTATCAAAACAGGAACGAAGTTGCTAAGTCAGGGGTGAAACTCGAACCTTAACGACATGTTCCGACCCCCTACTTGGTTTTACAAAACTCTCACCAAAGTCTCGACGGACTCCAATGACTTGAAGTCACGAGATGACTAGAAGGATGCGTGCCGATCGCCCAGATTCAAGGCGAGAGCACAGTCCTGAAGGTCAAAGTGTGTACAAAAGTCCTTGTGAATAGTCGAATCACTTTGGGTAGTCAATGTCTATCGAGCCTGAGACAATCTATTCTCGATTTTTATGTGTTTTGATTCTGAGCCCACAACTGCTGACTCTGATACTCGTCGATTTTATGTGTTTATGTGTGTATCTACCTGTTTATATGTTTTGATTTTGGTGACTTATTCTATTTTCAATATTCGCTTTTCGATCGACACACACAACTAGCACTGCACTTCTATCTCAATACACTGACAAATCGCTACTACCTGAGGAACAACTTTGTGCCATGGTACTTGCTATACTATTCGCTTACGCTATACTAATCACTATGATATTCGCGATCGCTACTTTCGAACGCTCGCGGACATTGAATGATAGGTTTCTGTATTCTGACTGCATCTTGTGATTACATGCTTATGTGCTTCTGTGATTCTGTGCCTTATGTGCTTATGTGCTTCTGTGCTTATGTTACTTTGTGATTATGTGCCTATGTGGTTACATGATTATACGTGTTCCTGAGTTTTAGTAGTATTAGGCGTGTGAGGTGAGATTCGATTTTATTGAGTTTGAGCCCTATGGCGATGTCTGTTGCAGACAATGTCGTCATCTGGGCCTTCATTTGGACCCCGTCACCCACGAATTACTCGTCAAGAACAGAGAGACAAACGCCTAGCTGCTATCGTCGTGAAGCAAGTAGCAAAGGTCGTCCCGCAGATCGTGAGTGAAATATACGAGAATGTGAGTAAATCGTCTGAAGAGTCCAGAACCGAAGCTCCTAAAGCTACTCCCAAAGCTGCCTTTAGTTTCAAACAGTTTAAAGCATGCGGACCGAAAGAGTTCACTGGCGAAGATGGCCCTACGGCCTTGTTTCAATGGTTCGACTCGATCGAAGTCACTCTGCGTCAGAGTGGATGTCCTGACGATTTCCGCACGCTGAATGCTACCGGCGTCTTCCAGTCCCTCGCATTAGACTGGTGGACGGCCGAGAGGAACAAACGCGGAAATGACGCAGCTTATGGTCTGTCATGGGATGAGTTGAAGAACGTTATGCTCGAAGAGTTCTGCCCTCCCCATGAGCGCCAAAAGTTGGAGGATGAATTCTGCCATCTGAAGCAGAAGGAAGGTGACAATGCTGCTTTAACTGCTCGCTTTAAGCAGCTCAGTATCATCTGTCCCGACCAAGTGAAGACCACCGACGTGACAATCAAGAAGTACATTCGAGCTCTGCCAGACTGTGTCGCATATTTTGTGCATGCCGCAAACCCAGCAACAATCGAAGAAACCTACTTGCTTGCCGCTGAAATCAACGACAAGCGAGTAAAAGCAGGTTTTTGGGATAAAGCTTCGAAGAGTTTGCATCAAGCTACTGCCACACCAGCTACCGAAACCGCCACCGCACAATCATTAAAGTCCTCACGCCGCAAGAAGAAGAACAACAACAGCAGCTCCAGCAACAAGAACTGTGTTGCCACTACCACCGCTGCTCCACTCCAAGCCGTACCGGCTCAGCAGCAATCTCAGCACCGATCAGCACCAGCTATCTATGCACCACCTGCAAAGCGTGCATACACTGGTCCCCACCCTGCCTGCCCAACATGTACTTACCATCACCCGGTGGGTATCGCCTGCTGATTTTGCGTGCACTGCAACATGTACGGCCACTTCACTACTAATTGCCGTACTGGTCCCCGACAAGCACCAGCCCAAGCCATTGCTCATCAAGCTCTACTTCCAGCTCCTCAAGGCCAACAAGCGGCTCAGGCACCCGCGGTCAACGCCAGAGTCTGCTTCGCGTGTGGTGATCCCAACCACTTCGCGAACATGCGCCCGAACAGGGTTGTGAAACAAGAGCCTCAGCCACAGCCTCAACAGCAACAGCAACAAGTCGCCCACGCCAGAACTTTCAACATCAATGCGCACCAAGCCCAGGCTGACAACAACGTGGTCAATGGTATGTTCCTTGTGAATGGTATGTATGCTTTGTGTTTGTTTGATACTGGAGCCGATAACTGTTTTGTGTCGTTCGAATTCGAGAAGCTCCTTAGTCGTAAACGCTCTCATCTCCCCTCGACGTTCGATGTCGAAGTCACCACTGGAAGAACCGTCACTGTCAATTCTGTTCTTCGTGATTGTACTCTTGAGCTCAACAATCACATCTTCCCAATCAACCTTATTCCGATGCAACTTGGAAGTTTTGACGTCATAGTAGGCATGGACTTTCTTCGTGAAAACCATGCTGAAGTTGTGTGCTTCAATAAAATGATTCGATTCTCGCTCGCGAATGGTGATGTATTGTGTGTTTATGGCGAAACCGCTTCGAAAGGTCTCCAGCTCATGTCATGTGTCCAAGCTAGCTCATGTATTGTGTGTTTCTTGGCTGATATTGTAGTAGCGGAGAAGGAAAAGAAAGGTAGACCGGAAGTAAATGACGTTCCTGTGGTTCGAGAATTTCCTCACGTTTTTCCTGAGGATCTTCCCGGACTTCTGCAAAATCGTGATATTGACTTTCGTATCGACGTCATTCCAGGAGCAAACCCCATTGCTAGAGCTCCTTATCGACTCACTCCGTCTGAAATGCGTGAACTCTCGAGTCAGCTTCAAGAATTACTTGATAAAGGCTTCATTCGCCCGAGCACCTCTCCATGGGGCGCACCGGTCCTTTTTCGTTAAAAAGAAGGATGGGTCGTTCTGGATGTGCATCGACTATCAGGAATTGAATAAGTTGACAATCAAGAATCGTTATCCCCTGCCTCACATTGATGATTTGTTTGATCAGCTGCAAGGTGCTACATGTTTCTCGAAGATTGATCTACGCTTAGGCTATCACCAACTACGCATTCAAGAGGAGGATATACCCAAAACCACTTTTCGCACCCGATACGGTCACTATGAGTTCGTTGTTATGCCTTTTGGTTTAACCAATGCACCCGCGGTTTTCATGGATCTGATGAATCGCGTGTGTAAACCTTATCTCGACCGCTTCGTCATCGTGTTCATCGATGATGTCTTGATCTATTCCAAGTCGAAAGCCGAACACGCGCAACATCTACGTTTGGTTCTCGAGTCTATGCCAAGTTCTCCAAGTGTGAATTCTGGCTGGAGGAGGTTCAATTTCTTGGTCACATTATTAATAGTCAAGGTATTCACCGCGAAGATTGAAGCAGTTAAGAGTTGGATTACACCCAAGAACCCTTCTGAAGTCCGTTCTTTCCTCGGATTGGTGGGCTATTATCGACGATTTATCGAAGGATTCTTAAAGATCGTTGTGCCGCTTACCGCTCTCACGCATAAAGACAAGCCTTTTGTTTGGGGAACTGAACAAGAGTCTGCTTTCCAAACCCTCAAGCACATGCTTTGCAATGCTCCCGTCCTCGCATTACCCGACGGAAACGACGACTTCATTGTCTATTGTGATGCCTTGAACCTTGGTCTTAGTTGTGTCCTCATGCAACGGGACAAGGTCATTGCTTACGCATCTCGTCAGCTCAAAATCCACGAGAAGAACTATGCAACCCATGATCTCGAACTAGGCGCAGTTGTTTTTGCGTTAAAGATTTGGGGACACTACCTGTATGGTACCAAGTGTACGATCTTCACCGATCATAGGAGCCTACAACATATCTTTGACCAGAAAGAACTTAATATGCGTCAACGCCGATGGGTAGAACTTATTAACGATTACTACTGTGAGATTCGTTACCATCCTGGCAAAGCAAATGTCGTTGCCGACGCCCTCAGCAGACGGAGTTATTTGCTCAGCATCCGTGATACCCAAGCCCAATACGATCTCGAAACCCTCATCCGTGAAGCCCAGCATGCCTGTTTTAATGAGCGCACTCTGAAGAAGGAAAGAATCTACCACGATGGAGCCCAGCTTGTGAATAAGTCGAATGGGATATTCCACTTCCAGGACCGAATCTGGATCCGTAAGCGGACCAATTTACGACAGATATTGATGGACGAAGCCCACAAATCTCGGTACTCTATCCATCCCGGTGCCGATAAAATGTACCAGGACCTTCGCTACAAGTACTGGTGGCCGGGCATGAAGAGGGATATCGCTCTCTACGTTGGGAAGTGCCTGACTTGCTTGAAAGTCAAGACTGAGCACCAAAGACCCCCTGGCTTACTCGAACAACCCCCGATTCCTATGTGGAAGTGGGAGAGTATAGCTATGGACTTCATAATGAAACTTCCGCGCACGCCATCAAGTCACGACAGCATCTGGGTTGTTGTTGACCGTTTGACCAAATTTGCTCACTTTTTGCCAATACGGGAAGACTACAAGGTAGAAAGATTAGCCCGAATCTACACCGATGAGATCATTTGTCGACATGGGACGCCTCGCGACATCATCTCTGACCGTGATGCTCGGTTTACCTCGTGCCTGTGGGAAACGTTTCAAGCGGCTCTCGGTACTACGCTTAATCTAAGTACCGCATTCCACCCTCAAACCAACGGTCAGACTGAGAGAATGATTCGTACCCTTGAAGACATGCTCCATTCGTGTGTCATAGATTTCGGTGGTAATTGGGACGCTAGCCTACCGTTAGTCGAATTCTCGTATAATAACAGTTATCATTCCAGCATTCAAATGGCACCGTTTGAGGCTTTATACGGAAGAAAATGTCGATCGCCTATTGTATGGCACGAGATAAGGCACTCGCAATTAACCGGTCCTGAGCTACTTCAAGAAACGACTGACAAAGTCCTCCAAATTCGAGACAATCTGCTGAAAGCTCAGAGTCGTCAGAAAAGTTACGCCGATAGACGACGCAAGCCCCTTGAATTTGACATTGGTGACTACGTACTCCTAAAGGTATCACCTTGGAAGGGTGTGGTCAGATTCGACAAGAAAGGGAAACTAGCGCCTCGATATGTTGGACCTTTTAAGATTCTGGAAAGGAACGGAAAAGTTCCCTACAGACTCGAACTACCAGAGGAACTTAGTAATGTCCACCCGACTTTCCATGTGTCGAACCTCTGAAAGTGCCTAGCTGAGCATGATTTAATATTACCCCTCGATGATCTCCAAGTAAACGAAACACTACACATCGTGGAGAAGCCTGTCGAAATCATGGATCGCCAAACCAAGCAGCTCAGACGCTCACGCATTCCCATTGTGAAAGTCCGATGGGAAGGCAAACGAGGCGCAGAGTTCACTTGGGAACTCGAAAGCGACATGAAGGCGAAGTACCCACAGTTGTTTGTTACGGCTTCGGTGTAATTTCGGGACGAAATTCCCTTAACTAGGGGAGGCTGTAACACCCCGTGTTTCGAGAGTCAAAGTCAAAATCAAGATTGAAGTCAAAGGGAGACAAGATTGCTAATTGCGATATGTTACTCCTTGCTCAATTCCTGTTTAGACTTCTTTGACTTGTAGTTAGTCTATTATATGTTTTACGTTAGTTGTATTATGTGGAGTACTTATTAATAATCGAGGTTTATTCGATATTTATCGCATGATTATCGCTTTATCGCAATCGCACTCGCAACTCGAATTACGTGTTCTGGTTACTGTTCTTATATGTGTGTGTGTGCCTTATGTGTTACCTGTGCATGTTTACTTATGTTATGGTGATTAGTCGAAATGCAATCGAAACGCAATCGCAATCAAATCGCAAACGCTAAACGAATGTGAAATAAGGATGTTTGTATGTTGATATAGTAGTTGGGATTAAAAGTAATTTGACTAGGAAACTCTATCGCATCGCATCGCATCGCAACGCTCGCAATCGCAATCTAAACAGCAAAACTCATCGCGACGTGCCCTCCAATCGAGTGGCCAACCGATCGAACTGCCATCCGATCGGGCTGCCATCCGATTGAGGTGCCACTCGATCGGGCTGCCACCCAACCAGGGTAACCACTCGATCGACCAACCCTATCCTCCCCCTTTCCTTTTATGGAAACCCTATAAATACCCCTGTCAACATCACAAACTTACCTTTTCTGCACCTCTCGTCTGACCAGCGCTTCTTGCCCACTTTTCTTCAGATTCCTCACGATTCTTGTAAGTTTTCCACCTAAATCTTGTACTTTCTTGATCTACACGCACTCCTACACCTTTCTATCTTTTGGATTTCAAATCAATTTTTCTCTGAAAAGAAAGAATTTGATGTTGAAAAGGCCTTTAATTCCAAAGTGAAACACATTTTTGGAAAAATGGTTGATGGGAAGGTTAAGGGAGTAAAGGAATTTTATGAAAAGAAATTGAAGAAACCAGGTAAGAATGGGTTGTCCCAGGTTTGTGACTGGGATGGAACCTATTATTCTGATTAAACTCTGGACTTGCCAGAGCTCCCAGGTTGGTAAGTGTGGAGCAGGAATCGGCATCTTTCTTGAGAAATTCACGTGTGTGATATTTCGACTTACAAGTGGTAAATCAGGGACATTAAGTTGTACTTGATTTTTTACAAGTAATGCTTGTTGATTGATCTTAAAATTGTTATATTTTTCAAAAGGTTGAAAAAGAATGAACAAGGTGATGAACAAAACCCCTAATCTACAAATGATTTTATGAAATCAACAAAACTAATTTTCTGGAAAAACCATTTGATTAAAACAAACTTAAGTGTTTTGAAATCATAATGGGAAAATAGTTTGTTGTGAGGGGGAGTTCTGATTGTTTATGACAAGTGGATGGCGATTTGAAGTGATTCGATATCAGTTGTCACTTTATCTTGAAAAAGAGGAAATGATAGTACATCAGTGGACGGTCACAGCATGCTAAAGAATTGGAAAATCAAAATGTGATAAACGGTCTCACTGATTATGTGCCAGTAGGTTTTTACACATTTAGTAGATTGTGACGAGATATAAACCTAAATTTCAAACTTACTTATATCGTGGGGAACATCTCTCGGATATATGGGTAACCCCCGAAATCTTGTTTGAAAGGTACCTCTTTCTGAGATACTAGGTCTTTATGCTTAGTGATATCTGGGGTATTATCCCGGGACTTCTGATTTTGCGGAAGCAATGGCCTAGTCCCCGGAGAATACTTTACGCTTGCTTGAAATATAACCCACCCTCAGCATAAAAAGTGATGAAACATTGCAAAATGCTAATCATGTGTTGTTGAAGAAAAGATTCTCTAAAGGGAACCCACCAAAATTCGAAGCCGTCATCTCTCTGCTGAACGGAAGTTCTGACCTGAGCTCTCACGGCCCTTGCAATTAACCTCTTACAGATATCATCTAGGTATACTCACCTATAAGACTGAATATTGGGATCTGGATACAGGAGTATATTCTGAGGTGGGACACGCGAATAAGTTTAAGTCTCTAAAACACTAATCTCGTATCTCGAAACAGTTGAAATTTGTGGGAAAATTTAAGTGGATCAGTATACAGACAATCTAAGTGAATTGTTTAGAACTTAAAATGTTTAAAGCTTAAAGGTGTTGGTGATTTGTCTCAAAAACTGATATGATCCTCTTACACAAACTTAAAAAAATATGGTTTGTATATAGTTCTTTAATGCATTTCTTTCAAAGTTAAAATCCAAAAAGATTTTAGTGTGTTTTAGCATAAATTTTTGAAAATGCAAAAAGATTTTCGACAACTGGTGTTGAAGAACTGATTTTCAAATTTCCAAGTGCTAAACATGATGAACAAAAGGTTTGGGAAAGTTTGTTTGAGATGGTTTGAGTTGAAAAATTATTTGAAAATAAAAATGATATTTCTTCAAGTGGTTCATCAGAGATTAACATTGTAAAATCATTTTTTTTCTGATTCACAAGTAGTTATCAGAAACGTTTTTAATGTTAAATCATTTTGAGATTGATTTTACATGTGGTATATAAATTTGTCAAATTTTAAATTTGTGAAATTTATTGTGAGGTAGAGATTGTGCAGGTAAGTCAGTTTTCGATCCTGAGTAGGGTGTGAGCCAGGTCATGATCTTGAACCTGTGAAAGCCAGATTATGATCCTAGCACAACTCAAGGTGGAGTTTGATAGCAAAGGGGAGTCTGAAGATGCTGATGCTGATGAACTTAAGGAATCAAGAGATCTGATCAAGAAAATTAGAAGATTCAAGAGCCAGATTGTGATTCTGGAATTGAAGATTAGATCAACATTGTAGGATCGGTTTGTGACCCAAACGAGTCGTTCAGAAGAGATTTTATCAGTTTCAGATGCGGAAAATAAGAAACTGACGTTGAAACAGCTTGCATATCACTTTAAACATCTTGTGTATTGATTTAACAATGTATACAATCACAAGGAATACCGGCAGCACCTCGGTATCGAATCTGAAATATGTTCCAAATGAACTAACCACTAGCCTATTTATAGTATTCATGTTTTGCTTGAAACATACATGTCCTGTTCAAGCGAAACCCCCTCATTAAACTCAAGAGAAACCACATGTTGACTTTCAAGCGAACCTACAAACAAAATTACATTCTGTTTCATGTTTGCATGCAATTTCACGTGATGTTGTCATGTTGTGATGTCATCATTGTTGTCACATATGTGATGTCATCATTCTTGATGATGACTTCATATCTTGATCAGATCTGTAACGCAACCAAGACTCGATATAAGACGAAGACGACAGATGTGTGCACCAACAGACTCCCCCTCAGATGTTGACGAGTCTTAAGTGTCAAGTTTTTGCATCTTCAGTCTTTATCAGTCTGAACGCTCTCTGACATATCTCACAGTGTAAGCATCCTCAAACTTTATCTTCTTCTCCTCTTCAGTATCAACAGACTCCCACGAACAATCTCTACTCGGATGTCTTCAGACTCCCCCTTTCGATACACTGGGATCGCAGTCTGGCATGTTGAAATCACAAAGTCCTCAGGTATCAGAACCTGTCTCTCTATCATCAGGTTCAAGATCGAAACCTGGCTACACCTGCACATTCTTAACCCAGAAGTAAATTTCACAAATTTAACATTTAACAAATTTATAAACCCAGATTCTCTCTCAAATTAAACCAGAATGATTTATCAATGATAAATTCTGATGAACCATTTGAAAAAAAAATTAATCATTTTTCTTTTCAAAACACATTCTCCCAAACCATTTGTTCATCATGTCTAGCACTTAGAATTTTAAAAATCAGCTCTCCCACATCAGTTGTCGAAAATCTTTTTGGATTTTTCAAAAATTATGCTAAAATACACTGAAAATCTTTTTGGATTTTGAGATATTAAAAAAAATGTAGTAAAGAAATATTTACAGACAATATTTTTGTGAGATTGTGTAAGAGGATCATATCAGTTTTTAACAAGTCACAAGTACCGTTGAGCTTAGTTACACATTAAGAATTAAACAATTCACTTAGATTGCCAATATACTGATCCACTTAAATTTTCACACAAATTTCAACTGATTCAAGATATGAGTTAGGTGTTTTAAGAACTAAAACTCATTCATGTGTCCCACCTCTTGAATATACTCCCGTATCCAGATCCCAAAATTCAGTCTTACAGGTGAGTATACCACATATGATATCTGTAAGGGAATAAAATTATAGTACGAAACCGTGAGAGCTCAGGTCAAAACTTCCGTTCAGCAGAGAGATGACGGCTCGACTTTTGGTGTGTCCCCTTTAGAGGATCTTTTGTTTACAACAGCAATGACTATCAATTTTATTGTTTCATCAATTTGCTGAGGGCGGCGCTATGTTTCAAGCAAGCGGAAAGTATTATTCGAGGACTAGGTCAGAACTTCCATTCAGCAGAAGTCCCGGAATAATACCCCAGATATCACTGAGCATAAAGACCTAGTATCTCAGAAAGAGGGACCTTTCAAACGAGATTTCAGGGGTTACCTATATATCCAAGTAGTGTTCCCACAAAATAAGCAAGTTTGAATTTAAGTTTATATCCCGAAAAAGCTTACTAAATGTGTAAAAACCTATCGGCATATCATCAGTGAGACCGTTTAACGCTATTTAAACAATACAATTCTTTAGCATACTGTAACTGTCTACTGATGTACTATCATTTCCTCTTCTTTGACACAAAAACTCATTTTTTTATTTTATCATGTTTTTGTCTTTTTCAAATTTTCAAATGCTTTTGGATTTTCAGAAAATCCTGCTTGATCAGATCCGCAACGAACCCGAGACTCGATATAAGACGAAGACGACAGATGTATGCACCAACAAACATCCAAGGGGGAGATAAGTTGATAAAGAGAAGAGAGAGATAGAGAATACTTACATTGTTAGATACTTCGAAAGAGAGGCCGAGAAGACTGATAAAGACTGAAGATATGAAGACTCGACACCGAAGACTTCGTCAACATCCGAAGGGGAGTCTGTTGGTGCATCCATTTGTCGACTTCGTCTTGTATCGAGTCTTGTATGTTTGTAGATAGATCAGGGCACATTATACGAGAAAAATGTCAAATATAAGGTGAGAGGCAATTTCAAACGAAATTAGTTGTTGTAATTTCGCTTGAAATCACCCATGTCCATTTCAAACGAAATTACTAATTCCGTTTGAAATGTGATTCCGTTTGAGCATGTTCAAGCGGAATTACCCTGCCTATATATATGTGTTGTCTGATTTCGTTTGAAATGGTTCTGTAATTCCGGTTGAAGAGCCGAAGTGTTGCCGAAGTGTCTACTCGCTGTAATTCTTTGTCAAATCAATCAATAGACAGTTTAAAGTGTATATCTAGCTGAATTGAACTTGATACGTCTGTTTCCGCCTTTCGTATCGAGCAAAAACTCTTCTGATCGACTCGTTTGGGTCAGAAAACGATCCTACAGTTTGTCGTCCGATCGACCCGACCTGAAAGTAAGAGATACCTCTCTGTTTTCAAAATGCTACAATGAAAACTTCAAAGGCCAAACCATCATACACAAACACATCTTTCCAGAGCGGATTGTCACCCGATCGACCGGCTACCCGATCGGATTGCCATCCGATCGGATTGCTGTTCGACCCACTGACACTTTGTTCTGTTTTACGCGCCGCTTATCGTTATGCTATCATTCTGATCAGGCTAATTTCCGTTCTAAGCGCTCCCTTTAATCCATCAATCGCTGTGACTATACTCGAACCCTTTTTGCTTTACGCACTTTTGGGTGTTACATACGTTACTTATGCTAAATCACATTGAACACACTACACAATACTTTAACGATAACCGTTACTGCATGTTATACGTGACTTAATGAATGCTTGTTTGTTATGTTTACACATGGAATGCTGTCTACCTGCCTTAGCAACGGTAACACTATTAGTTTGGACTCAGCACCTGTTCACTCAGGGGTTGTTAAGGACAATTTGTTACATGGCTCACAGTGGTGAGTGTGTATCGCGAACTGCCTTGGGCAGTCAACCCGCAGTCATTGGTATCGATAGGTTCATGTCGATAACTAACATGCCTCATTTTACACTGTGTGTGTGCTGGTTATGCGTAAACGATTTCGAACTCTATTATATCTATTAAACTTATATGCTCACCTTTACACTACGTGTATTGACTTTTACTTTAACGTATGTGGCAGGTGCGTAGGATGTTTAGATGCTTTGCTTGCTGTGAAATCGAGGCTAGGAAAGGTCTAGAACAATAAACAATTGTCTGTATTTGAAATCTGAGTTATCGGAACAGAACAATTTGACTAGATCTTGTCTGTAATAATTATGTTATCTTTTATGACATGGTATGGGACATGTTGCTTTAAATAATTGGTAATTATAGTTGTTATGGAAACTTCTGGACAATATGTTTCGCTCAGTGCCACTCCCCGATGATTCCGCCATCGGTTGGGGTGTGACACGCTGTGTTCCAGAGTTTTATTTTCAAGAGAAGAGAAGAGATTTGGAAGGAAAGAAAAGAGTTATGGTGTTCCAGAGATTTTTTTATGGGGAGAAAGAAAGAGAGGAAGAGATGGAGAATGGAAGAATTTTGTTTCTTTCCGAATTGGAAAGCTAAACTTTCTTTCCTCCTTATACATTCTTTCTTCCCTTTTCTTTCATTTATTAAACTCAGGAACACATCGTAAGACTGGAGATGAAGCAATTCTTAAGCGTTTTGGGAGATAGACCGACGACCCGGTTAGCGAGTCGTTCAAACTCGGTTTGATACACGGCCACGGTGGTTTTTTGTTGGAGCTTGAAAAGAGTCACCTGGTGATTCTCGTAGGAAGAATGACCAAATCGATCTCCAAAGATATTGAAAATTTCGGCCAAGTTTCGAGTAACCTGTTGTTGGAGAGATGCTTGTACCAACTAAGTTCATCACATGTGAAGTAGAATACGGCTAAGTAAAGTCGTTGAGCATCCGGAATGGAGTAGTAGGTAAAGTAGTTGTTAGTTTGGAACAACCAATCCAATGGGTTCGAACCATCAAACGTGGGAAGGGTAATCTTTGGTGGCTTGGGGCTATGGTTGGCAGGAGGTGGTGAGGGCGGCGGCGGTGGCGGTGGTGGTGGTGACGAACTGAACCCGGAGGTTCCAGGTTTGTTCGGATCGATTCGAAGGAGAGTAGCAATTAGGTTGTTCGTTTGTTCATATTGAGCCGCCAATTGCTTGATGATGATATATCCAGATGAGCCTTGTGTTGCTCTTGACCAGAAACCATCTGATTGGTGGCTGCGGTGTTAGAGGTGATCAGTTTGTTGACGGATTCGGCGAGAGAGGTAATCAATTCATCTGTAGAAGGGTTGTCGGATGAGGTGTCACGACGGGGCAGCATGGCGGAAGGTGAAGACGAAGAATGAAAGCACCAATTGATATAACCGAGTTCGAGACCGATGGTCTCCAAGTTATGAACGAAGAACAATTGTAAAAGTAACCTTGAAAGTAAATATAAGAGAACAATTCTGCAACTTTTTCTTCTTTAACATTCAATAAACAAATTGGCGTTATATAGGCTTACAAACATGAAAGGGAAACGTGCACATGCATATGAGATTTTAACGAAAATATAGATAAATGGAAATTATGGGCTAATAACATGCATACTACGTGGATAATGGAAACGTGCAGACTAGGAAACATGGGTAATGGTCGGTGGTGTGACATTTGTGCCTCTACGACCATCATACAAATACGAATCAAATGAAGTCTTGGGTTTCATTCTCGGGATTTTGTACAATTACATGTGACTTTTACACATATCAATTCTTGTTCGATTTCGAACTCTTAATCACTTACTTGAAAGTTATACGCAAACTGTTACGTAAACGTAATCAGTTTAACGCGAAAACCACTCCGGAATAGTGACATAAACTTAACATACCTTAAATAACCTTTACATAACTTAGAAATAAGTTTTGAAGGGTTTGGTATGGCAAAAACAAGTTTATTCGATCACAGGGACTATTTGCGTCAAACTGCAAAAGTCTGTCGATTCGCGTAGAAGTGAGCACTCTGGAACAATATCATAAGCTAAAAATACCCTAAATACCCTTTACATAGCTTAGAAATAAGTTTTGAGGGGTTCGGTATGCGAAAATACGCTTATTTGATCACAGGGACTAAAAGCGTCAAAACTGCGAACGTATGCAAGTTCGTACATATCTTGCATTCTGAGCATATCCGGACATCCAAAAATTTTTGTAATCACTAAAATATTGTAGTTTAGTGAATTCAAAAATACCATTCGTCGCGCAATTTGGGTCGTTTTCACGTCCGTTGCGACTTTCATCGTAATTAACCGAAAAACGCAACCGTACAGCCAAACCAACCGACATCTGTGACATTTTTTAGCATAATTCAATTTAAATATACTTTAACTTCATGATGGAGCTTGAAAATGGGGTTAACGGGTGTTAGAAGTGCCGAAACGCGACGAATCAAGTCCAGGGGCCAAAGTTGTCAACAAATGAAACTTCATCCCCTGCAGAACCCATACGGACCGTATGCCAATGACCCTTACGGTCTGTAAGCCTTGCCCAGCACAACAGATTCATTGAATCTTCAAAACAGCTTGATGAACTTGGTTTTAATCTCAGTTTTTGCAACTTATGGGCTGGTTTATGTGTTCCCCAAGTTCCCTAATCAGTACATAACAAGTGTAAGGTGTGGATCATTCCTTGATCATCACACAAACACTTGGCAATGATCCAATGGTTCAAGAAATCCTATATAAACCCATGTACTTCATCATTCAAACTTGCTCATCTTCATTCTCTTTCACTCCTGCTCTGATTGAGGCTACCACACTTAGTTGGAGGCCTTATACTTGAGCTTTCTTAGTCATTTTTTCAGCCTAGAACACTTGTAAGTGTTCTTTCATGCATTGTTTATTTATTTCAAGCTAAAAAGTCAAACAGTGTTTGACTTTCAGCTTTGACCATGATTTGGTCAAGACAAAGTTCATTTGAACTTTGCAACGTGAGCGTAATCACGATGGTTATAGTCCCTTGCGACTATACCTACTGATTACCACGTTGACTAGTCGAAGTGACGAGTCAAAGTTTCGGTCAAAACGTACGATTATGTGCATTTTGCGACGGAACTATTTTCGGGTATCAAAACACTTTGTTTTGATACCAAATCAGTTTTCTAACTTAGTTAAACATGTTTTAACATGTTTAACTCGTCACTTCTAGTTTAGTGCTTATTTAGGGTCGTAAGTCAAGCGGTCTCGACAACCGCTTAGACTTTCGAACCCGACCCGTTTGGTCGATCATTAGGATCCGACCAAGCACATTATGTGACCATAGTTGTATAGGGAATAACCTTCCGGGGTTATACCTTATGGTCACTTCGTTCAATTAGTTGTATGATAGATAGTTTATATGCCTTGGGAAAATGACCAAAATGCCCTTTTTGTGCATAATTTCATTTTAAGCCTATGTAACCTAAATTTTGACACTTAAACTGATTATGCAATATTATTAAACATGTATAGGCATATAAAGCTTATCATAGGGCTAGTTAGGCTATCCGAACGCGCTTTTGCGCAAATGACGCATTAAAGTATCGTAAACTACCTTAACGGGTCGTAACGGGTCAAAAGCACTTAGGATAGGTTCCAAATCAGAATGTAGGATTGTTTAAACCATATCATATGAGTTCCAATACTCATTTGGTTTACAAGACCTCATTCTACACGATCTCCCGATTTAGGTCCCGGTTATTAACATAGTGATTCGATACTAGGTGCCACTTGATTCCTTGATTGCCCGAGCTTTGTTAGTTCACTTAATCGAGGTTACCTTGCAATCTCAAGTGATTACATAGTCCCCTCTTTTACCGCTTTCAAATATTTTGGGGTGAAACACTTGTGCCTATTGGTTACTTTCATGCTTTTCTTGGCATGTACATGTTATGTTCATCTAGTACGCTTTTAGTACATGATTTCAATTATGTTTTGCTATGTATGTTGGCTTAGCATGCCTAGCACATTGACTTCAAGGATCCATTTTGCTTCATATGTTGACTTAGCATATCTAGGACCTTAATTTCATGAACACTCTACTTAGCACATGGTTTATAAAGACATTTTACATGACATGCTCACATTGAATATGACATTTTGGTATGTTAAACGAGACTATATACATTCATTAACATTAACCCGTCGACCGGTAGTATTTATGGTTCACCATAGGTTTGATAACCCCATTCCCGCTTCCTAGTTTGTTTGGAAGTATCCATCTGGGGAATGACAGAACCCAATAAACATTGATAAACCTTTGTCTTTATAAGGGTTTATCTGACAGACGACAAGGCTTGAATGTATTCGTTAACAAACTACATAAATGTTCATAACAATAAAGCATTGATTTTGCAAAAAATAACTTTTGATTTAGACTTCGGTTTATTCAAAGACATTATTTTGTACATGACATTTGGTTATACGTGACATTTGATTATACATGACATTATACATATGGTTTGAGTAGATACACTTTATTCACCATACAAGACATGGTTTATACTCGACATTGTGACATCATACATTGTTTATGCACGACATTTGACATTGGTTTGACAAGACATTTTTGGTGGTTATTTGGAAAGTGATTTAATTAACGAGACATGTGTAATATGATAAAAGCATGGTGGATACGCCGCTGGTACTTCCTATATATAAGTGCTTTTATGATATTACATATTGTAGCGTTATCTAAACCACTTCGACAAAGACAAAGACATGATACATTTATACAAAGACACGACATATTGTTCACAAGACACTGTTTTACAAATGACATATTTTATACAAATTCATTTTTGTTTGGTTAATCATTTAACCATACTTCATTCTTTTATATCATCTGATTTTCATATCGAATTTTCACATGATTTTATAAAAGAAAACATTTTACAAGATTCATGACTACTTTTTGTTAAACACTTCTTTTAACTTACAAGTCATGAATCCTGCATTAACAAAACCTATGTATCTCACAGGCATTTTTATGCTAACGTACATATTTTCACATGTGTTTCAGGAGCTATTGTATGATGATGATCGTGACACACTTAGGCGAACTTGGGCCTTAGTGACTTAAAATCCAGCAAGACAAGTTTAAATTATGTTCTGTTTCCTGTTTGAACTAAGATATTGTAAACATTTTAATTAATAAAACCAAACTTTAAGTTCCATGTGTTGTGAAACAATGATTCTGTTACTACATTCCACGACGTTTCCGCCGCGGTTTGTTGTTTTACGCGGTCAGGGTGTGACAGGTTAGTTGATATCACACTGTTAGAATAAAAACAACTAGATATTTACTTATTGCTATCAGTAATAAGCTTGCCTAACTGATACGACAATATAGCAACAAGTACAAATACAACGATAGCAATGACGTCAGGATCCGGAAACTCCAGATCATTGTGAATGTCGGTGTAAACAATCTTCCATAGATCTATGGTGAGACAAGTGTATCAGATGAGGTCAAAAACGAGCTTTTTGGAGACGGTGAAGGCAAGGGAGATGATGGTCTCTTCGACGACGGACTTAGCGGTGGTAGTTTATACATCTTTAACGGATGGCAGACGGCGGACTATGGTTTGATGAAGGGGGCTAGGGTTTGACAAAGAGGAAATTGATGGTAGTGGGGCTCAGAAAACACCGGTTGTTGTAGTGGTGGTGAGATAGAGAAGAGGTGGACAACGTGGTGTTGCGATGGTTGATAGTGGTGATGAGATTCTTTGATTTTGAGCTAGAGAGAAGAAGTAGAGAGAGACTGTAGAGGAAGAAAGTGTGTTACAGAGAGATAAAGAGGGTGAGTTTTTGTTTAAAATGTATAAATGAGTAAAATTACAAAAGTACCATCAGATGCCTTGCACAGTAACTAAAAATTTTAAGGTTAGGGACAAATGACACAGTGTGTAATGGTTTTTACAAAAAAAAATGTATGTGGCTGTAATTATTAAAGTTAAAGGTTATCCAATTCAATCCGATATAAACATAAAGGACGAAAACTGTATTTTTTAAATTTTTAATTAATTTGATTTTTTAATGATGTTTGAGTAAATTGACATTTGAGTCCCTGAGGTTTGACTAAAATTGCCACTTTAGTACAAATAGTTTTTTTCTTGTCATTTTTGTCCAAACAGTTTTGTTTTCTGCCATTTTGGTCCCTGACTTTTGTCATTTTTTGTCATTTTCATCCACCACCACCACCTCCCACCACCTGCCTGTACCGTCACCACCCACCCCACCATCATCACCCACCATAGAGAGGGAGAGGGGGCCAGGGCCGGCGCCAGCAGGGGAGAGTCCAAGGCCGAAGCCCACACCGTGCAGCCTAATGAACATATAAATTGGTGTGGTGCCCCTCACAAAATACAGTGTTCGTGTCTTTGATTACCGATCGTATTGTGCATGAGGGCTGGGTTCGTTTCCCCTTCCTTTCTTTATGCTATGATTATTTTACCCATGACATTATAGCGTAATGGTATCTTGGGGGTGGGATAAGGCTTATGACCATTAGGTCATGGGTTCGATTCCCATAAAGGGGGTTTTCCCAGATTTATTGGATTTCCTCATGAATTGATGTATATGCATTATTGCCTAGTTGAGATGGATATGATCGGGTGATTTTACTGGTGGCACGATGATACTCTAGTGGTCTGTCAGTGATCCAAATTTGTCGTTAAAAAAAATAAAATAAAAAGGGCAACTATTAAGATCACGTGCAGAGCTTACTATGCTAAAAACACATTCCAATAAACTATTATAATGTCCCTAGAAGATATTTTAAGCCCACAATCAGGCTTGTCACTGAGGCATGGTTATTCAATGAAAAACTTGATTTGGATAATAAATACATATTGAAATTGTTTCTTGCCGAACATTGTTTTTGCATCAATGTGATATCTGTATCCAAAGGTCAGTCAATCATTTCAAGCCAGTTCAAAATATAAACTGCAAATATCATGAAATCAAATCCAACTTTTCATTGCATTAACTATCATACATATCAAAATACTTAATAACCAAACACTCCAGATCCAACTTCCCTCGTACTAACCACCGAAACCGTACAAAGTGTGTCCTTGACGCTTCAACGCATAAACCACATCCATAGTTGTAACAGTTTTCCGGCGAGCATGCTCGGTGTAGGTAACGGCGTCACGGATTACATTTTCTAGAAAGATCTTGAGAACACCACGCGTCTCCTCATATATCAGACCGCTTAGAGCACCCGTAGTGGGGCGTTTTTTTTTTTTAAATTGAAAAAAAACGCCTAAAAACGCCCATCCCCCCATTACATGGGGCGTTTTTTAAAAAAAAAATTCAAAAAATCCTTTCCAGCGTTTTATTTATAACACTATGTGCAAATTGGTTTAACCAATCAATGTTGATGAAGGTCTGACAACTTCCCACTTTTGCATGCGTACAACTTTGACTTGCCAATCCCATCTCTTTGCTTTTTGTTTTTTTTTTTTTTTTTGTTTAATGATTGTGAAATGATTGAATGGGGGTTATTGGCATAATGCCCCACTACGCCACTTTTGCTATAATGCCCCATCGCTGACTAGGACGCCACGTGTCGGATAATGCCCCATGGTGGGGGCATTATAACACATTACCACTACACATGGTCTTATACGCTTCACTCCCCCACGTCTCGCCAACCGTCGGATCGCCAGTTTAGTGATGCCCTGAATGTTGTCACGGAGAACCTTGCGGTGTCGCTTTGCTCCTCCCTTTCCTAATCCCTTTCCTCCTTTCCCTCTCCCAGACATGATTGCTGCTGTTTGAAAGTTTGAAGTTTTGATGATTTTGGTAAATGCTGGGTTTGTGTTTATATATTGGTGTGGTGGGGAGAGAGATTGGGTTTTGTGTATAGACTATAGAGTGTTTTGATTCGTTGGATGGGTGAGAATGTAAGGGATTGAGGACCGTAGGATGGGGGATCCGAGTGGGATGTGAACAAGTGTTTTGATTGGTTGGTTGATGACAGGGTGGATTGGTGGGTTTGAGGACATGTGAGAAGCACGTGTATAAAATGGATCCTGAAAAAGAAAATTTAGAAGTAAAGTTTCGTTTAAAGATCTAAAACGTAAAATTGTCTAGACTAGTTATTTAGTTTTGTGGTTTTTATTAACATTTAGGGTGGAGGGTATGGTTAATCACTGTAGAGTGATTGAGTGAAATCCTACCCAATAATATTATGTCATGTCAACTCCTCATTCCACTCCCCATTTTGCACTCAATCAAGAGGGTATGGTTAATCACTCTAGGGTGTTTGAGTAGGTTAAAAAATAAAAAAATTGTAATTGGTTGAAAGGGGTTGGGACCCACCATTAAACCTCCCTCCCTCCTCATTCCCTCATCTTTCCGCATCGGTGAATATACACCGAAAACATTCAAAATTTCGGTGACTCAAACAAGTGAGGGTGGTCATCGATCGGCGAACTCCATTCACCGAATGGTTTACCGAAACCACACATCCCACAGAGTTAAATGTAATTTTAGTCTTTGTGGTTTGGTCATTTTATTAGTTTAGTCTAAAAGTTTGAAACGTTGTCATTTTAGTCTATTGGGTTAACTTCATCCATTTTTTCTGTTAACTAGAAGGCCAATTCGGTCATTTTATATGTAATTATGTAAACTAGTCAACTAAAAGGGTAATTTGGCCATATAAAATGACCGAATTGCCCTTTTAATTAACAAAAAAAATAGATGAAATTAACCCAATGGACTAAAACTGCAACGTTTGAAATTATTTTGACTAATATGGCAACGTTTTAAACCTTTTAACTAAACAGACAAAATAACCCAAACCACATGAACTAGAAAATAAATCATAATATCAAGTTTGAAAACACCAAGTCTTAACAAAACTGAAAACTAATAAATTACAAACTGAACTTGAATCTTCGTTCTCTAGTTTTGATCTTGATTCGTACACCTTCCACCTCCAAGAATTCCTTCGTTGAACCTAATATTTTGTCTCTGCAGCCTCAATTTATATTTGCCACTTTCATAACTGGGCTTGTTTGGCGGGTTGCTAGATGTGTGATGGGCGGGCTATGTTGGGCCAGGTCTCTCGGTATGGCATCATATGTATATTTATCTCTAAAGAATTGCAGCTAAAGATGGGCATATCCGGTTTCTTTTTATACCCGGAACCAGTTCCGAACCGTACCCGGTTCCTGATTAAGAGTGAATGAAATCGGTTCTTGTTGGAACCAGTTCCAGTTCGTACCTGGGTTTTCAACATTAAAACTATAACCGAGTGTAACCGGTTTCGGGTAGAGAAGAACCGGTTTTGGGTAGAGTGGAACTGGAACTGGAATTCTGGAAAAACAAATTCCGATAAAGACCGAACTGACCCGATAAGTCATATCTCAAACAAGCAATCACTTAGGAGATGAAGGATTTAAACTAAGAAACCTGAACGACAGCCATCCTTTTGAGTTTTGAGCAAACTGGAAAGATGAACAAAGAGACGAAGCATTTTGATAAATAAAGGAAATGTTGGTCAAACATGCTTTTTGACGTCCGTATATATATAATAGACATTAATTGAAAACTTGTTTCAGTGGGTTTACAGCTGTAAACATGACAGGTTATAGTAGAGTGCATACATAACAGGTTGGCCAGTTAAGTTATAGTACAGTGCATACATGACATGGTGGGTCGTACAAGTCATTAAGCATGGTACAAGTCATTATAGCTACTGCAAAAAAACTAGTAGGCATGAATACAACTAGTAAAACATATAATTACCCTTTTGTCCTTTTAAGAACCGGTTCCGAGTTAGAACCGGGTAGGAACTGATTTTATTTATAAAATGTGGAACCGGGTAGGAACCGACAGGTTTTTTGAACCCGAAACCGGTTCTTCTATACGTCGGGTAGGAACTGGAACCGGTTCCAGGTCGGTCTACCGAGTCGGGTTTGGAACCGATTATTATGCCCATCTCTAATTGCAGCCTAAAAAGGATCCCATCAAGTCCCAATCGACAATCAAACCGAATAGAAAAGATGAAGAAGAGAATTTAGATCGAATAACTCTCAATCTTATTAATCAGAAAATAACTCAAAACTGATTACAGACTCTCAAACCATAACTCGGTTTCTCTATAGTCTTGTCTCTCTTTTCTCTCTTAATAATGTCTAACCCTACCTTGGTTTATATAGGCTTACCCTAACTTGGTGACCAAGACATTACCATATAACCCTAACTTGATGACCAAGACATCACCAAATATAATTATAATGTAATTAGGAAACTTAATCAATTATGACCAACTTGTCAACATTGATCCCTCAAGTTCACCGACTTGTGACTTGAACTCCTTTGCCACCCTTTCACATCACCGACTTGTGATGAGTCAGGAATTACCGCCAACATTCACCCCCTTAATTTCCGACTCGAAATAGGTAGGCTCTAACATGTCTTCTTTGTCTTGATTCTCATAGAACTCATCTTGATCTCTAGCTGTGTTTTTCGGCTCTTTCCTAGCTTGAACATTCTTGCGACCTTGTACTCGACTAGTCCTTTTTCCACGACTCGTCCTTTGGTCATAAGAACTCGCCCCACCATTGACTCGGTTGCGACCTTGAGCAAACACTAGCTTTCTTGGATCATTAAATGTACCTCCTTGGGTTTGAATCCCTTGCTTAACCTTTTCTTTGAATTTTTGAACATTTTTCTTTGGACTTTGAATTTTGGGTTTCTTCACTAAACTTGGATCTTTGAGAAGATTCTGACTCGTACTTGCCGTATCATCTTTCAGTTCACCTCTTTGTAGATCCCTACCCGCAAAATTCTTTATTCCAGTCATGTTATATTGTGTACCGGAACTTGCTATCTTGAGGTTGATCTTGTACAAACGGTTCTTGGTCCTTGTCACCTTCATCATAAGTTTTCCTGTATCATCATGAATGGTTACCAAATCACGTTTCATGTGAATGTCGCATCCACCTTCCGTTGTTTGACCAAGACTTATGATATTGCTTTGCAAACTCGGTATATAGTAAACATCGGTTAACAGGCGCTTCTCCCCCGTTTTCCCTTCAAGTAATACCGATCCCTTCCCCGTATATCAATACAAGATCCATCTCCAAACTTCACCTTTCCCGTGACTCGTTCATGAATGGTTACCAAATCACGTTTCATGTGAATGTCGCATCCACCTTCCGTTGTTTGACCAAGACTTATGATATTGCTTTGCAAACTCGGTATATAGTAAACATCGGTTAACAGGCGCTTCTCCCCCGTTTTCCCTTCAAGTAATACCGATCCCTTCCCCGTATATCAATACAAGATCCATCTCCAAACTTCACCTTTCCCGTGACTCGTTCATTAAGTTCAAAGAAATAAGCTCGAGTACCCGTCATGTGATTCGATGCTCCGTTGTCGAGATACCAAGTGTCTTTCTCCATTGGTTCAATCTCGAAACGCTTTGGAATCACCCATTCTTCATTTAGAAAAACCGTCTCTTGACCACATCTCATCATGAATAATGATGGATCAAAATCATCGGATTTAGCTAAGTTAACTTCATCTTGTTTCTTCATACGATCCGGACATCCTGACGCCAAGTGACCAAATTTATCATAACGGTAACACTGAACCTGTGATCTATCTTTCCTTCCCCTTTGACGATCATTGGTTCTTCTTTGACCCGTCTGCTTTGACCCATGATCTTGACCGTCTCGGCTTTGATTTCTATCTTGGTCCTCATCATCCCAGTCTTGACGTCTACCTCGGTAACTTGGATTTCGAGGATGACTCACCATTGGCAAACATTAGATTACCTTGATTTTCTGCTAAAGACTCGATACCCTTAATTCTGTCTTCGAACGTCTTCAGTCTACCGATCTCTTCCTGAAACGTCATAGTCTTCAAATCTGCGAATTGTTCAATTGATGCGACAATTGGAACATACTTTGCTGGAACAGAGCCTAATAACTTTCTGGTTAGCTTTTTGTTTTCGTAGGTGGTTCCCAAACTGGCTGCTTTGGTAACCAACTGACTTATCCTGCCCGCGAAAGAATCAATTGTCTCTGTTTCTTTCATCTTCAAGGATTCGAACTCATTTTCCAGTTGCTCAAGCTTTGCCTCTCGAACCCGTTCAACCCCAACGTATCGTGTCTTCAACGCTTCCCAGATTTCCTTTGCAGTCTGAAACTGAGCTACTTGAAACACGAGCTCTTCGGGTATTGCTTGAAGTAGAAGTGCAACTGCCATGTCATCCTTTTTGGCATTTACCTCCTTTTCGCCTGGTTCTAAAGCTTGTTGTATTCCATGAACCTTGAATACTGCCTTGATACGAATCGCCCAGATGTTGTAATTTGTTTCGGTTAACATTGGACACTGTAAAGTTGTGGTACTCTGATCCTTAACCACAACCGGTGGTGGTCTGTTCCCGTCCGTCATTGATTTTTGAACAACTTTTCAGAACCGAACCCGCTTGCTCGCAAAAACCCGGTTACGAATACCTCTCGCTAAACCGAATCGTTGTGCAAAAAAAAACTTTAATTACTTCAAAACAAAAAAGAAGAAAAAACTTTTTGTATTTTTTTCTTTTCGTAAGTTATGCAAAACCAATTTACCACATGTTGACTTTTATGTTCTTTCTTAGACCATGTGTAGTGGGGCGTGATTTTAAAAAAAAATTGAAAAAAAACGCTCCAAAACGCCCCTCTCCCCACTACACCGGGCGTTATAAGGCGTTTTGTTTGAAAGATTTGCATGTTGGCGTTGTAAATAAAACGCCTGAATGGTCAAAGGAGCAAGTGAATGTGCCAATGGGAGTGTTTCTTCGTCTGCCAAGGTTTGACTATTGTGAGTTTGCTTTTTGTTTTTTGTTTTTTTTTTTAATGATTGGAAGGGGCATTATTTGGGCATTATCCCCACTACACCACTTTATGCTATAATGCCCCATGCTGACTGGGTTGCCACGTGTCGGATAATGTCCCATGGTGGGGGCATTAAAACAATTTACCACTACACATATTCTTAGGGTGAAGGGAGTGGCTCGGCAAACCAAACGGCAAAGGAGTTTGCCACGGGGCAACACCGCCGCCAACACTAGTTTGCCGCTGAAAGTTTACCAAATCGGTGGTGGCATGCCGAATCGGTGAGGGGAGAAAGGAGAGAGAGATGGAGTGTGTAGGTGGGGTCCAATTCAATCTCAACCAATCACACCTTTTTTCCTTTTTTTCTAAAAAAAGTTTACCACTTCACCAAATGTTTAAACCATTGCCAACACTTTTCACCAAAGTTTAAACACTTTTGCCTGATTGACGTGGCGCACTCTAATTGGTCGGTTTTTTAGTTTGCCACTCCAAAGTGTTTAACCACTCCCTTCACCCTTAGAATGTTTGAAAAAAAACAAAGCCAAACCCTTGTGATCAGAAGTCTCGTACTTCAATAAATAATTTCTTCTGTTGACTTTAGTTTGCACCAAAACAACAAATCTCACTTAAAAAAAATAATAAAAGAAATCCCGAAACGGAATCCACCGTTCCCGAGTTCGCTTATCTCTCTGATCTTGAATTAGTGCCGATCTTGAATTAGCTTATCGCCGACCCGTAACCTTCTTAGCCGCCGATTAGGATTCCGAGTACCCGTTTGATATCGACGATTGAACTTGGCTCTGATACCAATTCAAGTCCCAATGGACAATCAAACCGAATAAAAAAGATGAAGAAGAGAATTTAGATCGAATAACTCTCAATCTTATTAATCAGAAAATAACTCAAAACTGATTACAGACTCTCAAACCATAACTCGGTTTCTCTATAGTCTTGTCTCTCTTTTCTCTCTTAATAGTGTCTAACCCTACATTGGTTTATATAGGCTTACCCTAACTTGGTGACCAAGACATTACCATATAACCCTAACTTGGTGACCAAGACATTACCAAATATAATTATAATGTAATTAGGAAACTTAATCAATTATGACCAACTTGTCAACATTGATCCCTCAAGTTCACCGACTTGTGACTTGAACTCCTTTGCCACCCTTTCACATCACCGACTTGTGATGAGTCGGGAATTACCGCCAACATCCCATGCGAATTCCTCCTATTAATCTCTCACTTGACGTCACTCCTATTCTATCTATTCTTTTTTTTTTTTTTTTTTTGAGAAAAGTGTCTGGATAGTCTCTGTGGTTTGCTTTGATTTCACCTTTAGTCCCTACATTTTCAAAATTACAGCTATAGACCCCAACTTTTGCAAATTCGTTCTCGGATAGTCCTTAAAGCGGATGGAGGTTAGTTTTTGATGTTAAGTATGTGTGAAATGATCAAAATACCCTTACCGTTAAATTAATACCTAAAAATTTGAAAAGAAATATAATTAATATTCAATAATATATGTGGGACCTACCACCCACCCCACCCCGACCCACTTCGTCTTCCCCACTCTTCACCACCACCATCTCCGCCTTTCACTACCACCGTCATCCGCCTTTCTCCCACCAGATCCGCCACGCTCCAAAGCAAAGTTTGTGAGTTCTCATCCCCCTTTGGATTCCATAAACTCCATATAGCGCATCCAGAATTCAAGGTAATTAGCGCAAGGAATTAAGCATCTTTCGTAGATTTTTACAGCCTGTAAGTAGACATCGGCTACAATTACTTCATCTTATTTAACAAAATCAAGTATCCAACTGCACAATATTCAAGCATACCCAGTCAAAGTCCTCTTACTTGTCAATGAAATCCAGATAATTATGCCAGTTTTGTAGATCCTCGTCATCAAGTGGTTTTACATTAAAAAGATCTCGCTCTATATAGTTCTCAAAGTAATCTATTTCTTCATGCAATCTGCATGATTTGTAATAATATAGCCACGCAATGGCAATTAATTTATTTAGAGCTTTTGACCTCTGGTCAACACTGGAGGAATCTTGCAGTTCCTTAATGGCGTTATAGACTTCATCTAACTCTCGTGTCTCTCTAACTCTCGTGTTCTCAATCTTGTCTTCAACTGGATCCTCATCATGTTCATTGGTGATCTTCAACTGGATCTTCATCATGTTGCAGGTGGAATGAGAAGAAAGAAAGAGAGAGGAAGGTGAGGTTGTTATTTTGTTTTTTTTATAAAGGATCGGGTCCAACAAATAAATAAATAAATCTATTTAATAGGTTAAGTTATTTTGTTTTATAGTAAGGGTGTTTTTGTCATTTCATATCCTCTTAACTGAGAAAACTAACTGATGTTAGGCCTAGGGACTATCCGGGAACGAAATTGCAAAAGTTGGGGACTATAGCTGTAATTTTAGAAAGTTAGGGACTAAAGATGAAAAAGAGACAAACCACATAGATTATCTAGGCATTTAACTCTTTTTTTCTTGCATCCACCAATTAATTCATTGGATGATGTATGATTCCTTCTCCTTAAACAATTCCATGTATTTTTTTTAAGGTATGAATTATTCGTGAATGTCGGGAGGTCTGACATATGTTGTCTTAATCGGGTCTGCGTTAGAGAGCTCACTCGCATAATGGATCCCTAATTTAAACCCCTCAATGAGAAACCCCTATCACCAAAACTTGAACTTAAGACCTGGAGGAGAAAACTCACCCGGATCCACCATAGGTAGAACTTAAATACCTGTGGCCACCACTAGAGCACTAAATTCCTCTCGTCCTGCGTATGAATTAGACCAAGAAAAATAAATGTATCATTTAATTGCACATTTACAATTCACAAATACTAAACCATATTAACCAATCAATGTAATATTTATTCATTAAGCATAGTTTTTTCTTTGACATGGCATCATCAAATTTATTATAGACTAAATACATCGATTTAGCTCGTTTTCACTTAAAACCATTCAACTTCAAATTTGAATCAAATACGAATAAAATTGAATGCAAACAACCTTAAAACTACACAAAAGTGTGAGAATATATATATATATAGGGGACCGCTAAAATGAGAACCACATCCAGTTATAAGAACCACGAGAACCACTTTCTAGCCATTAGATCAAGTAGATGGATGGATGAGATTAAAAGTATTTAATATTAATATTAAAAGTTTTTTGTCTTATTATGTTTTTAATATTTTATTGTTAAAAGGGTATTTAGGTAAAATTGTTTTTTTTTCTTTTTAGATATATTATTTTTAAATGTCTTTTTTGTCCCATTCATTAATTACTTTTTTGTCTTAATAAATTTTTATTATGAAACTGATTCTTTGGTTTAAAAAATTTTTTGAAATCAGAATTTTATGATAATTTTTTTAAGATTTGTATAAAAAACGTTTTGAAGAGCCGTTTCTTTACGCCCCGTTCTAACGCCCGGCTTTTTCAGGCGTCGTTTTTTTACGTGGCGACATTTACGTTAAAAATTTTACGCGCAGTTTTTTTAACGTTTTACGCGCCGTTTTTTACGTTTTAACGCGCCGTTTTTTTTACGTTTTATGTTAAAATTTTTACGTTTTACTACGCCGTTTTTTAACGTTTTACGTTTTTACGTTTTAACGCACCGTTTTTTTTTACATTTTACGTTTTTACGTTTTTTACATTTTACGTTTTACGTTTTGCGTAAAACTTTTTACGTTTTAACGGGTTTTACGTAAAACGTTTTACGTTTTTTACATTTTTTACATTTTGCGTTAAAATTTTTACGTTTTACGTAAAACTTTTTACGTTTTTTACGGGTTTTACGTAAAATTTTTTACGTTTAACGCACCGTTTTTTACACGTTTTTTTAACGCGTCGTTTTTTACACTTTTTACGTTTTACGTTAAACTTTTTACGTTTTAAGTTTTACGTTAAACTTTTTACGTTTTACGTAAAACTTTTTACGTTTTACGTTAAACTTTTTACGTTTTAAGTTTTACGTTAAACTTTTAACGTTTTACGTAAAACTTTTAACGTTTTACGTTTTACATTTTACGTAAAACTTTTTACGTTAAAAAGTTTACGGTTTAACCTTTTTTTTTACAAAAACATTTTTAACAAAAATGAACGCACCCAGAAATCGTAAACTCTGGAGGTGTCTCAGATATATTGTTATTATCATCAACTAGGGGAGAAAAATAAAAAACCAACAACATCAAAACAAAGTGTATCTCGAAAAAAAACGGGGTTTGGCTCAGATTATCCGATAATCAAAAGGCTGCAAAATTGGGGTTGCAGGTTCAAAAAACCTACCCTCCGCCGTCCTTGCCGCGCCATCGTCATCAAAATCTACGTTTTTTTTTTTGCATCATCGCCGTCCAAATTCGACCATATCGAAACCAACAGATTCAAAAGAACACAAATCAAAACCCACTAACTAAGAAATTTCAACAATTTCAAACAATAACTGTTGGTTCCAAAAATTCAACCTTTGAATACATTTGTTCAATCAAAATTCCAAACTTCAAACTTCATTTAAATCATAGATTAAGAAACAGGGGCATTTAGAACGATTGCCCTTTCAAACTTCAAATCCAAGTTCAACTCATTTAAATCTTTTATCAAATTTCAAATCAAACCCACTAGATCAAAAATCCCAGTTCCACATAACAGGCGCAAACACAACTAGATCAAGAATCACTGTTTGCAAAAATCAAACCCACAAATTGAAGATCATTGTTTGCAAAACCAAACCCACAATTTAAAGATCACTGTTTGCAAAAATCAAACCCACAAAATTAAAGATCCAAACATACTAAACCCAGAAAAATCCCCAACATACTAAACCCAGAAAAATCAAGAACACAGTGCAAAAAAATACCAGATAAATCAACAACACAAGGGCAAAGGAACTGATGAACTAGTCTTGAACCAACTAAAAAAATACCAGAGCATCAACTCATCGGGGAGGAGACCGGGACCTCCGCCGCTCACGGCGGCACTGCCACCGGCCCACTACCCAGCCGTCGAACCGCCACGACCAGCCACTAACCCACTGTTTATTACCACCGTCGCCGACCAAACCACCACCGTAACATGTATGGTGTTAGAACACCAACATGTTAGATCGGGACACCAACATCATAGATCGGGACACCAAACAACCACAACATCAAATCGGAGTTCACTACCCCCCAAATCGGAGCTTAGGTTAACAGGTTTAGTCGCTGGCAGGGGTGGGTTCAGTCGTCGTCATCATCGTCTTCGGTTAATCAGGTTTAGTCGCCGCCAGATAGACAAGGAAGATGGGTTTGGGGATTGGATTTCAAGAGAGATAGATGAAATGAGAGATGGAATTTAAAAAATGGTGTCTGCAACTAAAATAAAAGAAAGAGAGTGGAGAGATGAAGCATTAAAAGAAAGACAGAGGAGAGAGAGGGGAAGGATATGACATTTGGGTTAAATGACTGATATACCCTTTTTGTTGGCAACATCTGATTGGTGGAGACTGGTTCTCATGGTTCTTACAACTGGAGGTGGTTCTCATTCTAGCGGCTCCCTATATATATATATATAGGGGGGCTCATGCGAGAACTCCATTTATTGTGAGAACCATGAGAACCAATGTGAACACAACCTAAAATAGCTAAAAAAACCTAAAAAAAAACCTAAAAAAACCTAACCCCACCCCCCCCCCCCAAAAAAAAAACCTAACCCCCCCCCCCCCAAGCTAAATGCTAAAAACTAAAACCCCCAAAAAACCTAAAAAAAAACCTAAACCCCCCCCCCCCCCCAAGCTAAAATGCTAAAAACTAAACCCCCAAAAAACCTAAAAAAAATCTAAATTTTTTTTTTTGATTTTTTTAATATTTTTAGGTTAAAATCGCTACTTTTCGAAGCCAAAAAAAATTTTTTTTTCTAAATTTAAAAAAATTAAAAACATTTTTTTTTTTACTTCGAAAAGTAGCGATTTTAACCTAAAAAATATTAAAAAAATCAAAAAAAAAAATTTTGTGTGATTTTTAGCTATTTTTAGGCATTTTTGGTTGTGTTCACATTGGTTCTCGCGGTTCTCGCAATAAGAGGTGGTTCTCGCATGATCTTCTCCCTATATATATATATATCGTATATGGTAAAGTTTAAGTTTTACAAAACATTAAACTGTCAACTTAAATTGGAATTTTACAAAACTTAAACCGTCAAATCAACCAACCTATAAGGCATATGAGTCCCACAAAACTCCCTTAAACATAAAAACGGGATAAACCTGGACAGTGCCTCCCTTTGGTAATTAATTGTCAGTTTAAAATTTTAACCCTGCCAGTTTATGTTTTAACCATTTTAGAAAAACCTTTTTATAATAAAAGTACCATGTTATCAAAGGATGTTACTGAGCCATGCTTTAATACTTTAAGGGCTTTAGCCCATCATGGATTTTAATAAAGAAAACAAAATTTAAATTTTTACCTAAGAACACCAAGAAGGTCTTCAAGTCAGAAGATTTTATTCAAACTTCACAAAATTTTTACAAAGTACAGAAATTTTAGAGAGAGAAGAAGGCTAAAGAGAAGCGTGCCTCTCCTCAAATACACAAGCTCTATATATAGCCAGAGAAAGGAATCACAACCCGGGTGCACTCTGGGCCCCATAGCAGTAGTGGATTCTTTCTTTACAAAAGACTAGAGCATTATTACAAACAAACAAAATTTAAAAAGAAAGCGGACAAAAGAAAAAGCAAAAGTAAAGGGGCTCTATTATTGCCCAAAATGCCGTGTATGATGGCCTTGCTTTAATTTCAAAGATGCCCATTATGAGTGGGGCCCTTGTGTCGACTCAATTATTTGTCTTTCTTTTCATCATCTTCGAGCTCTTCTTTTGGGGTAAATTGATCTACCACCTTCTGAAGATATTCTTCCAAATCATCATCCAGTTTTATTTCTGGAGTTTCTTCTATTGGTTGGGATTCTCCTGCTAGACATGAGAAACGATTATGCTCATCTTCTTGACTGGTAGATGAGATTGACATTGCTTTAGATGAGCTCTCGGCAGTTGATTCAAAAAACCTTTTCAACTCCATCTTCATCTCTTCTTTGTATAATTCCAGCATTTCAGCCTTTGATGTTATTGAGGCTGCTTGTTTCTCTTGAATCCTCCTTGTCATTTGTTCAAAGGGACTCGGAAGCTGTCTTTGTTGTCTTTTATTGATTTGAGCTCTATAATACTCAGTTTTATTGGTGATCAATTTTATGGTATCTTGACCTTCCAATTCTTTAGTAGAGTTATTAACTCTTATCATTTTGGACCAGAACTTTGTATAACTAGCTCTCTTAAGACAGGGAATATTATCCCTCAGGGTATGACCTGTTGTAGGTTTCCATTTCCAAATCCATGGTATGGAAAACTCTATGAAAAAGTACATTGAAGTTATTCCCTCAAACCAAGTTTTATTATACTCAGCTTCTATAAGGTCTGGAGAAACTGCTACCCATTCTTGATAGAGACCTTTGAATGGTTCAGGAAGAATTTGAACCGAAGGACCATATAACATAAACCATCTTTGGAACCAACTTGGGATTCCATCTTTATAAATCTTGTCACTCACTTTTATGAACCATGAGTGTTTCTTGCTGGGATTTTGATAAAATAAGCATTTTTTAAAACTTTGAATATAATCCCAGTAATTGTATTTATAAGTTTGATTGTTATTATTTGTAAGTTCCTTTTCATTTAAAGTACTTAATCCCCATTTTTTAGGAGATAAAAGATGTTTTATAAAAATCTTGCTAAAATTAAATGATCTCTTATTATCTGCTGGATAAAAATGTCTTATTTCAGCAGACTCAGAAACTTGAACAATACTTTCATAGTATTGCCTTGGTTTATAGGAGGCGGCATCATAAGATGCTGGTTCCAAATATTTTTGCATTAAAACCAAGGATCATCAAAAAACTTATTATCCTCTTGGTTTAGAAGAATTATTTTCTTCTGTCTGTCGGATATAACCCATTCATCATCATCATCTTCTTGTGCTATATTAGCATAAGAGGGAGCTTTTGCAGCTTCCTGGGCTTTTATAATAGCCTGTTCTTCTTCTTGAGCCTTTATTATGGCCATGATCTTGTCATATGAAGGATCATTAGGACTTATTTGAATTCCTCTATTATTATTTGAACTACTGGAAGCAATATCAGAGGCTATAAGCCTTCTATTTCCTTGCTGGACCAAAACTAAATCTTGGCCTCTTCCTCTTCCCCCTGCCTCTCCCTCTATTATTGGGAGAAGGGTATTTTCCTCTATTGTGAGGAATCATTCCTGAAAATATGAAATCAGGCAGATGAGATTATTTTCTCATTTTCTTCAAGAACCTTTATACGATCCCTAATATTATTTAGAACAACATATTCATCAGTTAAATCTTTCCACATATTAGGATTACTATAATCATTGCTTAAATCATGAATCCTAAAAATCTTGTGTTTATGTTTAGATGTATCGTGTTAAAGCTTGTTAGAAGCTTAGATCTAACAAGTTTAAGCATGGATCTTGAAAGATCCTTGGTTAAACTTGAAGATGAACTTGTGAAACCTTTATGTAAACTTGAAAAATGATTTTGAAGCAAGATCTTGTGTTCTTGAAGTAACTAAGTTTATGTAAAACTAACTTTTGAAACTAAACTCCATGAAAAGTTTGTTAAAAGTTCATTAAGAAGCTTGTTTATGAAAGATTCAAGTATGTTAAGTATGGATCTTGGAAGATCCATGATGAAACATGGTTTTAAACATAAAGATCTTTTAAATGAGCATAAGAATGGTTTTAGAACATGATTTTCAATACTTTGAAACCCTAAAACTCATGGATGGTTTTGTATGAAAGATCATTGTATATAAAGTGTAGATCTAAAAGACTACACATTTTTTTTACTAAAATCAAGTTCATCATAAGGTTTTACATGATAAAATTTGCGTATGTTACTTGTGAAAAATTGTTGAAAATTGTTTTGGTGATGAAAAGAAAATAAAAACATGTTTTGAAAACATAGGAAACCTCCATTTTTAAGGGAAATTATGTCAAAATTTTTATAAAATTTTGACACTTAGAATAATATAAGTATTGGTGAAACTTGTTCCCAAAAAATTCACCTAAAAATATTTATCAAGGTTTCCTAATTTTTGTACAAAATTACAAGTCAAGAAATAAGAATTTCTTCAAGTTAAAGTTAATATTAAATATGTATATTTAGGGAAAATATATATATTTAGTGATCACCAAATTTTGTGCTAAGTGTATACTATTTGTATTATATGTAGTAGTGGATTAGGATCATGAAAATACACTAAATACTCCCAAGGAGTATCACCAACAAAATACACATGAAAATACATGACAAATACATATGAATATTCATACAAAATAACCCATGAAGGGGGTATATGGACAAATACAAGAAATTATATTTATATAAATATATTCCTCAAACATATGGACTTTGGACAATTTTTGGACATAAATATATATATTTGGACAAATATATAACTATTACCAAGTAATAGAAATTATACAAAAATCGGGTGTAAGACATAAATAAATATATATATTTTACAAGCATGACAAAAGATATATATATTTCACACAAGTCTTAAAAATATTATTTTTAATAAATATAATTCCGGAAAGTATTAAAAATTAAAGTATTGATTTTTGACAAATAATGTAAAATACACAAGTAATTACATGAGAAAACAAGTATAATTTCCTAAGTATACTTGCACAAAAATAATATTAAAAATATTATTTCACAAAATACTTATATTTATTTTTGGAAAATAATATAAGTAGCATATTTGGACAAGTTAAAAATATAATTATTTTTAACACTTATTGTTGGTCAAACATTACATAAACAAATATATATTTTTGGAAGTAAAATATATATTCATAAATGAACGATGTCAAATACAAATTACAAAGACAAGACAAACGAGTGAGACCCGACAAGCGAGGGCACGACCCTCACAAACGACGAACATATACAAGACGAATATATAAACTTAAGATGGTGACTTGTACTTGTGTGGTACAAGTCTAGTGACTAACGTACATAGAACACATATAGGTTGCGGCGCCTACACGACAAAGTCGATGACGTTTACGACGCAAGTTACGCAAATTTGTGAGTTCATGTCCCCACTTTTAAACATTTCTTGTTTTTCTAACTTAGGGAAAATACATGTACTGTGGTATGTAGAAACAAAACTAAGGAATGATTCTATAGATCATGTTACGAATAGGGTGTCATAAGCACCATTAATTAACGTAAGTCCTAGACCGCGGAACAAAATGTTAGATCTAATGGGTTTCAGGCAGCCACACTCTTGGCCACATTTTTACCCAGAGTGCTTTTGTGTCTCTAGTCGTGAACTGACAAGTAAAATGCCTATGGTTTGGATGCTTCCTATGTCGTTACATATGTTAATTGCCTTGCAAACCATTAGCGATCTCGATTTCTTTACATTTACAGAATACTTTTTCAAGTACAATTACATACCATGATTCTTACAACGAATACTTAAATGTTTTTCACAAAGCTGCATGAATTCACACCAACTTTTGTTGACGATTTTCCAAAACTTACATGTATTTCAGGTAACTAGTCGGATGTATGCGCGGTCTCCTTATTCAAGATGGTTGTTTATGTTTCAAGTCATTTTGTGTCGATTCTCCATGCCACTTTTGCAGGATTTGTTCGTTATTTCCCGCCCTCTGCGGAGATATAATGAACAAAACCTTGATATTTTCTTTTGAAATGAAGTTGTAAACTTTTCAAACATTTATCTTATGTTATGATGGAAATACTAAACTTAACTTTATTTTGAGATGTTAAACTTTGAATGACAAATGGAGTTTATTTTATGATCATGTAGTATGCTTACCGTTCGTGTGTAACGAGAACCTTTCAGAATCACACCTCATGCTTCCGCCTTAGAAAGGGGTGTGACAAATAACCTAGTAGAATGGATTAAACATGAAAGCATAACCAACAACAATTGTTTACGTTTGTGTTCTTGATGAAACTTAAACAAATTTGACCCAAAGAATGTTTTTATTTTATATTTATTTTTCATAAAAATGTGTTTCATTGTCATTTATTGACGAGATTGGATTAAAAGCAGTCAATGAAAAATGTTTAAGCAAAAAAAGTATGATTAGAAATGAAAATTTGAGAAATTTTGGTGAAAATGGCATCTTAGTGTCATTTTAAGCTCAAAATGCTAAATTAATGATTTGATAAGCTTGATGGACTAAAACTGATTCTACTAGACTAAATACATGCAAATAGATGTGTTTGAATTTGTTGAGAACAATATTTTATGTAATCAAAGTAAACTATGTGAGTTTTAGTTTCAAATGGGTCAAAACGAATGAAGCAAAGAACCAACGGGGCTATATTCTATAATAGGCATTCAATTTGGGATGAAATGAATCCCAACATTTAAGCAAACATAATTAGAGTATGTTTATAGGTTAAGACATGGATGAGCTACAAATAGGAACTTTCAACAACAAATGCAAGTTCATACCATATACTAAATGTTATGGTTTTGTTGTTGAATGTTTATTTGACGTATTAAAATGTTGTGTTATAGATAACATGCTTGTTTTGCTTCTAGGTCACTTGTTAGGTACATAGAGTGAACCATGTAAACTTTTACGGTGTGTTGCTCGGTTAAAGTTAAACCTCTTATTGATGTCAAGACTCAAGGAACACTACCAAATAAAGAGGATATGAACATCACTGAGACTAAGGTGTTGTTTGTTTTTTCAGATGTAAAACATCTGCGGTGTGCGGACCACATTTGCAACTGAAGAGGTGGATAAAACCTTTGCAGTCTACAAGAAGAACATTGTTTGTTTTTTGATTCCACACAATCATACATATTACAATTTTAATCAACCGATTCATCAAGTTGAACAAATAATCAAACAAACAAACTAACAATTATAAACAAAATTCAGAATTAAATTAACAAAATAATCAACCGATTCAGAATTAAATTAACAAAGAACATTTTTTTGAAAAAAAAATAAAACTTAAAACATACCTAATGAGTGTCGGCTGAAGTGGTGTAGATGAGTGTCGGCTGAAGTGGTGTAGATGAGTGTCGGCTGTAGTGCTGGAGAAGACGACGGAGGAGGAGGGGCTCGGCTGGAGTGGAGGGAGTCGGCTGGAGTGGAGTCGGCGCTGGAGTGGAGTCGCGATGGAGGTGGGTATCGGCTGGAGTGCAGGGGCGGCGGAGGTGGAGGGCCGGCGGAGGTTGAGGGCTGACGGAGGTGGAGGGGCGGCTGGAGAAGTGGAGTGTGTGCTAGGGTTTTGAGCTTTTGAAGATCTGGATGTTTTGAAAGAAGGAGAAGTTAGAAGAGGTTTAAAGAGGATAGAAGACCTAATGCCAGGTCTGCGCGACAAAGAGGTGGGGAAGAGCTTTTTAATGAAAGCTCTTCTAAAAAACAAACAAGCTGCAGACATCCTATGTCTGCGCGTGGTCTGCGTTGGGAAAAGAAAAGAGGTTATGAAGTATTTTTCCTAAAAAACAAACACCACCTAAGAGTCTAAAAAAAGCGAATTGTAAATTTGACCGATGTGATAGATATTGATGAAAGCGACTATTTAAAACTCAATTTGTTATGAACTAGTATTAACACCCCCACCCCCACCCCCACCGGCCCACTGTGCACGTGCGTTGTGGTGGGGTCGTAAATCCATGACAAATAGCACCAATACCACACCACCGTTAGTGACCATCAACACTGAAGTTACGACGTGTTAATACGGAGAAATGAGACCGAGACGTAAAACATGGATATAATAACTAAGTCAATTAAAGACCCGCGCATTGCGACGGACCTGTCAAATGGGAAAAAATAGATGACATAAAAACGTTGAACCACACACGCATGTTGCACCCTGTTAACTTGCAAAATATAGAACGAATCGTAAAACAAAACGTAAAAAACATTGAACCACACACGAACGTTACGTCATGTTAACTCGCAAAATTTAGAACAAAAGGTAAAACGAAATTTTTGTTAAATATGAAAAGTTAGAGAACCAAAGTTGAAAGTTAAAGAAAATTATAAGATTAAACTGGAAAACATGAAAACTTTTGGACTAAACGTAAAATATCAATTAACTTTAGGCCTAAAAGTATAATATTATATTTTTTTTTTAAAACCACCTTATGCATAGAGTACAACACCTCTATGCATTGAAATGTTATTTATATATTTATAGTAGATAAATTTGTGAATGATCAGCATGAAGAAAATGGAACACACTTAAAAGTTAAAACAAGTATATCTAGAATAGTAAAAAAGTAAAAATTACATGAATGAAGAAAATGGAACACACTTAAAAGTTAAAACAAGTATAACTAGAATAGTAAAAAAGTAAAAATTACATGAAGAAAATGGAACACACTTGCGGCAAGGGTGATGCGATAAGTACGTCACTTATCTTTAACTTGGTGGGTTGACTAATAAATAATATTATTTTCGTTAAAATTTTGAAGAACAAGGGATTATTAACTAGGAAAAGTTATACATTTGTAGGTTAGGCCGTTAGGGGGTTGAAAAAACTAATATGGTGATAATAGAGTTTCTGATGCTGTTTACACTTTAATTTTAACTATTATAGAACATTTTACAGGAAGATGGTCTGATAATTCTGAAACCATTAGAACCTTGTTAAATGGTCTTAAATGTCATACTTTAACCTCTTTTAGATGGTATAAAGATGTATTTTTAAGCAGAGTTTATGAGCTCCCTGAGAATAATAGTTCTCATTGGAAGTCCAAATTCATTGATGGTCTTCCGTCCTTATTTGCTGAAAGAGTTAGGAAAGTCCTTAGGGGGAATAATATTCAAATCCCTTATGATAGTTATACTTATGGTAGATTAATAGGAGTCTGTGTGCAAGAAGGTTTAGCTTTATGTAATGAGTTAAAGCTAAATCAACAAATTAAAAAGCAAAGTCTAACTGAAAAGAGACAGTTAGGAGAATTTTGTGAACAATTTGGTATGGATTGTACCAAGGATAAGAATTTTGATAATGAAAAATATTATAAAAAATATAGAAAAACTAAAAGGGAAAAATATTTTCAGAAACGAAGGGAAAAAAGAGAAAGGAGAAAAACCCAGAGAAAAGAAAAATGGGTTCCTACTTGTTATATTTGCAAGAAAAAGGGTCATAAGGCTAATGAATGTAGCCAAAGAAAAATTTTTAAAAATAAGATTAATAATCTAGACATAGATGAAAATGTTAAAAATGAATTATATAAAATTTTTGATACTGATACTAATGAATCCTCAAATTATAGTTCAGAGGAAAGTTCTTGTTCTGATAATTGTCAAGAAAATTGTTGTAATAAAATTGTTTCTAATAATGAAATGCTTTATAAAGTCATGTCACAATTTCAGGATAACAATTTAAATGATAATGAAATTAATGTTCTAGATAGTAATATTTTAGAAAATATTTTGGATAAAATTAAAAATCCAGAAGAAAAGTTAAAAATTCTTCACATGTTATACAAAGAGGAAAAATCTCAAGAGGATAAAAAGGATACTCGAATAGAGGAACCAGAAGGTCCCTATTCCATGAAACATGTTCATAATATTTTAAATACTAGGAAAAATTCCTCTACTTCAGAAGATTTAAAAATGGAAATTACTAATTTAAAAGAGGAAGTAAGCTATTTAAAAAAGAAAAATTCTAATTTTGAAAATAGAATTATAAATCTTGAAGGAAAAATTATAAATGAAAATTTTTATAGATCTTCTACACATGAAATAGGAGAAACATCTAATAAAACTCCTTCTCCTATTGATAGTCCTACTAAAAATTATAATAGGGATTTTCCTCCTTTAATTATTAAAAATAAGGGGGAAGAAGAGTATATTAATAAAATTGAAAAATTTATTTCTCAAAAATGGCTAGTCAAAGTGACTTTATTAATAAAAAATACTTTTAAAAAGAATTTTATTGCTCTTATAGATTCTGGAGCAGATCTAAACTGCTTAAGGGAAGGATTAATCCCTACAAAATATTTTGAAAAAACTACTCATATTCTTAGAGCAGCTAATAAGCAAGATATGGAAGTAGAATATAAAATTCCAAATGCAAAGATTTGCAACAATGGAGAATGTATTCCTTTATCTTTTGTCCTTGTAAAAAATATAACAAATGAAGTTATATTAGGAACTCCATTTCTTTCAAAAATATTTCCGTTAAAAGAAGTTAATAAAAAAGGTTTTAAAGCTTTTTATAACAATAAAGAATTATATTTTGAGTTTATAACTCAGCCAATTGAAAAATTTTTAAATGAATTTCTTATACAAGCAAAAATCAATCAAATAAATTTTCTAAAAGAAGAAATTAATATTAATACGATTGGGGAAAAACTAAAAAATCCTAAGTTAATATTAAAAATTGAAAACATAAAAAATCGATTTAATATAGAAATATGTAATGATCATCCAAATGCTTTTTGGAATAGAAAACAACATATTGTTTCTTTACCTTATGAAGAAGATTTTATAGAAACTAATATTCCAACCAAGGCAAGACCTTGTCAAATGAATTCGGAATATTTAGAGTTATGTAAAAAGGAGATTGAGTCTTTCCAACAAAAGGGATTGATATGTCCTTCAAAGTCTCCATGGTCATGCACTGCATTTTATGTTAATAAACATTCTGAGATTGAAAGAGGTGTCCCTAGATTAGTTATAAACTATAAACCTCTGAATAAAGTTTTAAAATGGATTAGATATCCAATTCCTAATAAAAAGGATTTACTAGATAGATTATATGATGCTTTAATATTCTCAAAATTTGACTTAAAATCTGGATATTGACAGATTCAAATTGATAAAAAAGACAGATATAAAACTGCTTTTAATGTCCCTTTTGGGCAATATGAATGGAATGTTATGCCTTTTGGTCTGAAGAATGCCCCTTCAAAATTTCAAAAGATTATGAATGAAATATTTATTCCTTTTTCAAGCTTTATAATTGTCTATATAGATGATATTTTGGTGTTCTCAAAAGATATTGAAACTCATTTTAAACATCTTGACATATTCAAAGCAATTATTATAAAAAATGGATTAGTCATATCTAGTCCTAAAATGATGCTTTTCAAACAAGTATCAGGTTTTTAGGTCATATTATAGAAAAAGGGAAAATAGTTCCTATTAATAGAAGTATAGAATTTGCTTCTAAATTCCCTGATAAAATAACTGATAAAACACAACTTCAAAGATTTTTAGGAAGTTTAAATTATATAGCTCCTTATTACCAGGACTTAGCTAAAGATTCTTCTATATTATATGATAGATTAAAGAAGAATCCGAAACCTTGGGATGATAATCATACTCAAGCTGTTATAAAAATAAAGAAAAAGGTTTTAGGTCTTCCATGTATGACTATTGCTAATCCTAATTGGCCTAAGATTATAGAAACAGATGCCTCAGAATTAGGATATGGGGGAATATTAAAACAAATTTCTCCTCAAACAAAACAAGAATATCTTGTTAGGTTTTATTCAGGAAAATGGCTTGAAAGCCAGAAAAAATATGCTACTATTGCAAAAGAAATTTTAGCAATTTTAAAATGTGTTTTAAAATTTCAAGATGATTTATATAATCAAAAATTTATAATAAAAACTGATTGTCAAGCAGCTAAATTCATGTTTCAAAAAGATTTTAAACATGATGTTTCAAAACAAATGTTTGCCAGATGGCAATCTCAATTAGCTCCTTTTGATTTTCAAATACATTATAAAAAGGGAGAAGAAAATAGTCTTCCAGACTTTTTAACTAGAGAATATTTGAAGATAATATCTTCTGTTTAAATTGCAGGTATAATAATGACAAAGGCCAAAGGACCTCCGAAAAGAGTTTTTGATAATATCCAAATAGAGAAAAATAATTGTTATATCATGCAAAGAATGACAATTTTTAGGATTCATGATTTAAGCAATGATTATAGTAATCCTAATATGTGGAAAGATTTAACTGATGAATATGTTGTTCTAAATAATATTAGGGATCGTATAAAGGTTCTTGAAGAAAATGAGAAAATAATCTCATCTGCCTGATTTCATATTTTCAGGAATGATTCCTCACAATAGAGGAAAATACCCTTCTCCCAATAATAGAGGGAGAGGCAGGGGGAAGAGGAAGAGGCCAAGATTTAGTTTTGGTCCAGCAAGGAAATAGAAGGCTTATAGCCTCTGATATTGCTTCCAGTAGTTCAAATAATAATAGAGGAATTCAAATAAGTCCTAATGATCCTTCATATGACAAGATCATGGCCATAATAAAGGCTCAAGAAGAAGAACAGGCTATTATAAAAGCCCAGGAAGCTGCAAAAGCTCCCTCTTATGCTAATATAGCACAAGAAGATGATGATGAATGGGTTATATCCGACAGACAGAAGAAAATAATTCTTCTAAACCAAGAGGATAATAAGTTTTTTGATGATCATTGGTTTTTAATGCAAAAATATTTGGAACCAGCATCTTATGATGCCGCCTCCTATAAACCAAGGCAATACTATGAAAGTATTGTTCAAGTTTCTGAGTCTGCTGAAATAAGACATTTTTATCCAGCAGATAATAAGAGATCATTTAATTTTAGCAAGATTTTTATAAAACATCTTTTATCTCCTCAAAAATGGGGATTAAGTACTTTAAATGAAAAGGAACTTACAAATAATAACAATCAAACTTATAAATACAATTACTGGGATTATATTCAAAGTTTTAAAAAATGCTTATTTTATCAAAATCCCAGCAAGAAACACTCATGGTTCATAAAAGTGAGTGACAAGATTTATAAAGATGGAATCCCAAGTTGGTTCCAAAGATGGTTTATGTTATATGGTCCTTCGGTTCAAATTCTTCCTGAACCATTCAAAGGTCTCTATCAAAAATGGGTAGCAGTTTCTCCAGACCTTATAGAAGCTGAGTATAATAAAACTTGGTTTGAGGGAATAGCTTCAATGTACTTTTTCATAGAGTTTTCCATACCATGGATTTGGAAATGGAAACCTACAACAGGTCATACCCTGAGGGATAATATTCCCTGTCTTAAGAGAGCTAGTTATACAAAGTTCTGGTCCAAAATGATAAGAGTTAATAACTCTACTAAAGAATTGGAAGGTCAAGATACCATAAAATTGATCACCAATAAAACTGAGTATTATAGAGCTCAAATCAATAAAAGACAACAAAGACAGCTTCCGAGTCCCTTTGAACAAATGACAAGGAGGATTCAAGAGAAACAAGCAGCCTCAATAACATCAAAGGCTGAAATGCTGGAATTATACAAAGAAGAGATGAAGATGGAGTTGAAAATGTTTTTTGAATCAACTGCCGAGAGCTCATCTAAAGCAATGTCAATCTCATCTACCAGTCAAGAAGATGAGCATAATCGTTTCTCATGTCTAGCAGGAGAATCCCAACCAATAGAAGAAACTCCAGAAATAAAACTGGATGATGATTTGGAAGAATATCTTCAGAAGGTGGTAGATCAATTTACCCCAAAAGAAGAGCTCGAAGATGATGAAAAGAAAGACAAATAATTGAGTCGACACAAGGGCCCCACTCATAATGGGCATCTTTGAAATTAAAGCAAGGCCATCATACACGGCATTTTGGGCAATAATAGAGCCCCTTTACTTTTGCTTTTTCTTTTGTCCGCTTTCTTTTTAAATTTTGTTTGTTTGTAATAATGCTCTAGTCTTTTGTAAAGAAAGAATCCACTACTGCTATGGGGCCCAGAGTGCACCCGGGTTGTGATTCCTTTCTCTGGCTATATATAGAGCTTGTGTATTTGAGGAGAGGCACGCTTCTCTTTAGCCTTCTTCTCTCTCTAAAATTTCTGTACTTTGTAAAAATTTTGTGAAGTTTGAATAAAATCTTCTGACTTGAAGACCTTCTTGGTGTTCTTAGGTAAAAATTTAAATTTTGTTTTCTTTATTAAAATCCATGATGGGCTAAAGCCCTTAAAGTATTAAAGCATGGCTCAGTAACATCCTTTGATAACATGCTACTTTTATTATAAAAATGTTTTTCTAAAATGGTTAAAACATAAACTGGCAGGGTTAAAATTTTAAACTGGCAATTAATTACCAAAGGGAGGCACTGTCCAGGTTTATCCCGTTTTTATGTTTAAGGGAGTTTTGTGGGACTCATCTGCCTTATAGGTTGGTTGATTTGACGGTTTAAGTTTTGTAAAATTCCAATTTAAGTTGACAGTTTAATGTTTTGTAAAACTTAAACTTTACCATATACGATCCTATATATATATATATATATTAGTCCACATCAGTCATTCAAAAAAAATTTGTTATAATCATACCACAACCAACCCAATACATAAGCTCAGACAAACGATGTTTCATTCACATAACCTCGAATGCTTTTACGTTGAAAAAACAAGCTTAAAAATCACTTAATCACACACAAAAAGTTATATACCATATTAGTTTTTTCAACCCCCTAACGGCCTAACCTACAAATGTATAACTTTTCCTAGTTAATAATCCCTTGTTCTTCAAAATTTTAACGAAAATAATATTATTTATTAGTCAACCCACCAAGTTAAAGATAAGTGACGTACTTATCGCATCACCCTTGCCGCAAGTGTGTTCCATTTTCTTCATGTAATTTTTACTTTTTTACTATTCTAGTTATACTTGTTTTAACTTTTAAGTGTGTTCCATTTTCTTCATTCATGTAATTTTTACTTTTTTACTATTCTAGATATACTTGTTTTAACTTTTAAGTGTGTTCCATTTTCTTCATGCTGATCATTCACAAATTTATCTACTATAAATATATAAATAACATTTCAATGCATAGAGGTGTTGTACTCTATGCATAAGGTGGTTTTAAAAAAAAATATAATATTATACTTTTAGGCCTAAAGTTAATTGATATTTTACGTTTAGTCCAAAAGTTTTCATGTTTTCCAGTTTAATCTTATAATTTTCTTTAACTTTCAACTTTGGTTCTCTAACTTTTCATATTTAACAAAAATTTCGTTTTACCTTTTGTTCTAAATTTTGCGAGTTAACATGACGTAACGTTCGTGTGTGGTTCAATGTTTTTTACGTTTTGTTTTACGATTCGTTCTATATTTTGCAAGTTAACAGGGTGCAACATGCGTGTGTGGTTCAACGTTTTTATGTCATCTATTTTTTCCCATTTGACAGGTCCGTCGCAATGCGCGGGTCTTTAATTGACTTAGTTATTATATCCATGTTTTACGTCTCGGTCTCATTTCTCCGTATTAACACGTCGTAACTTCAGTGTTGATGGTCACTAACGGTGGTGTGGTATTGGTGCTATTTGTCATGGATTTACGACCCCACCACAACGCACGTGCACAGTGGGCCGGTGGGGGTGGGGGTGGGGGTGTTAATACTAGTTCATAACAAATTGAGTTTTAAATAGTCGCTTTCATCAATATCTATCACATCGGTCAAATTTACAATTCGCTTTTTTTAGACTCTTAGGTGGTGTTTGTTTTTTAGGAAAAATACTTCATAACCTCTTTTCTTTTCCCAACGCAGACCACGCGCAGACATAGGATGTCTGCAGCTTGTTTGTTTTTTAGAAGAGCTTTCATTAAAAAGCTCTTCCCCACCTCTTTGTCGCGCAGACCTGGCCTTAGGTCTTCTATCCTCTTTAAACCTCTTCTAACTTCTCCTTCTTTCAAAACATCCAGATCTTCAAAAGCTCAAAACCCTAGCACACACTCCACTTCTCCAGCCGCCCCTCCACCTCCGTCAGCCCTCAACCTCCGCCGGCCCTCCACCTCCGCCGCCCCTGCACTCCAGCCGATACCCACCTCCATCGCGACTCCACTCCAGCGCCGACTCCACTCCAGCCGACTCCCTCCACTCCAGCCGAGCCCCTCCTCCTCCGTCGTCTTCTCCAGCACTACAGCCGACACTCATTTACACCACTTCAGCCGACACTCATCTACACCACTTCAGCCGACACTCATTAGGTATGTTTTAAGTTTTATTTTTTTTTCAAAAAAATGTTCTTTGTTAATTTAATTCTGAATCGGTTGATTATTTTGTTAATTTAATTCTGAATTTTGTTTATAATTGTTAGTTTGTTTGTTTGATTATTTGTTCAACTTGATGAATCGGTTGATTAAAATTGTAATATGTATGATTGTGTGGAATCAAAAAACAAACAATGTTCTTCTTGTAGACTGCAAAGGTTTTATCCACCTCTTCAGTTGCAAATGTGGTCCGCACACCGCAGATGTTTTACATCTGAAAAAACAAACAACACCTTAGTCTCGGTGATGTTCATATCCTCTTTATTTGGTAGTGTTCCTTGAGTCTTGACATCAATAAGAGGTTTAACTTTAACCGAGCAACACACCGTAAAAGTTTACATGGTTCACTCTATGTACCTAACAAGTGACCTAGAAGCAAAACAAGCATGTTATCTATAACACAACATTTTAATACGTCAAATAAACATTCAACAACAAAACCATAACATTTAGTATATGGTATGAACTTGCATTTGTTGTTGAAAGTTCCTATTTGTAGCTCATCCATGTCTTAACCTATAAACATACTCTAATTATGTTTGCTTAAATGTTGGGATTCATTTCATCCCAAATTGAATGCCTATTATAGAATATAGCCCCGTTGGTTCTTTGCTTCATTCGTTTTGACCCATTTGAAACTAAAACTCACATAGTTTACTTTGATTACATAAAATATTGTTCTCAACAAATTCAAACACATCTATTTGCATGTATTTAGTCTAGTAGAATCAGTTTTAGTCCATCAAGCTTATCAAATCATTAATTTAGCATTTTGAGCTTAAAATGACACTAAGATGCCATTTTCACCAAAATTTCTCAAATTTTCATTTCTAATCATACTTTTTTTGCTTAAACATTTTTCATTGACTGCTTTTAATCCAATCTCGTCAATAAATGACAATGAAACACATTTTTATGAAAAATAAATATAAAATAAAAACATTCTTTGGGTCAAATTTGTTTAAGTTTCATCAAGAACACAAACGTAAACAATTGTTGTTGGTTATGCTTTCATGTTTAATCCATTCTACTAGGTTATTTGTCACACCCCTTTCTAAGGCGGAAGCATGAGGTGTGATTCTGAAAGGTTCTCGTTACATACGAACGGTAAGCATACTACATGATCATAAAATAAACTCCATTTGTCATTCAAAGTTTAACATCTCAAAATAAAGTTAAGTTTAGTATTTCCATCATAACATAAGATAAATGTTTGAAAAGTTTACAACTTCATTTCAAAAGAAAATATCAAGGTTTTGTTCATTATATCTCCGCAGAGGGCGGGAAATAACGAACAAATCCTGCAAAAGTGGCATGGAGAATCGACACAAAATGACTTGAAACATAAACAACCATCTTGAATAAGGAGACCGCGCATACATCCAACTAGTTACCTGAAATACATGTAAGTTTTGGAAAATCGTCAACAAAAGTTGGTGTGAATTCATGCAGCTTTGTGAAAAACATTTAAGTATTCGTTGTAAGAATCATGGTATGTAATTGTACTTGAAAAAGTATTCTGTAAATGTAAAGAAATCGAGATCGCTAATGGTTTGCAAGGCAATTAACATATGTAACGACATAGGAAGCATCCAAACCATAGGCATTTTACTTGTCAGTTCACGACTAGAGACACAAAAGCACTCTGGGTAAAAATGTGGCCAAGAGTGTGGCTGCCTGAAACCCATTAGATCTAACATTTTGTTCCGCGGTCTAGGACTTACGTTAATTAATGGTGCTTATGACACCCTATTCGTAACATGATCTATAGAATCATTCCTTAGTTTTGTTTCTACATACCACAGTACATGTATTTTCCCTAAGTTAGAAAAACAAGAAATGTTTAAAAGTGGGGACATGAACTCACAAATTTGCGTAACTTGCGTCGTAAACGTCATCGACTTTGTCGTGTAGGCGCCGCAACCTATATGTGTTCTATGTACGTTAGTCACTAGACTTGTACCACACAAGTACAAGTCACCATCTTAAGTTTATATATTCGTCTTGTATATGTTCGTCGTTTGTGAGGGTCGTGCCCTCGCTTGTCGGGTCTCACTCGTTTGTCTTGTCTTTGTAATTTGTATTTGACATCGTTCATTTATGAATATATATTTTACTTCCAAAAATATATATTTGTTTATGTAATGTTTGACCAACAATAAGTGTTAAAAATAATTATATTTTTAACTTGTCCAAATATGCTACTTATATTATTTTCCAAAAATAAATATAAGTATTTTGTGAAATAATATTTTTAATATTATTTTTGTGCAAGTATACTTAGGAAATTATACTTGTTTTCTCATGTAATTACTTGTGTATTTTACATTATTTGTCAAAAATCAATACTTTAATTTTTAATACTTTCCGGAATTATATTTATTAAAAATAATATTTTTAAGACTTGTGTGAAATATATATATATATCTTTTGTCATGCTTGTAAAATATATATATTTATTTATGTCTTACACCCGATTTTTGTATAATTTCTATTACTTGGTAATAGTTATATATTTGTCCAAATATATATATTTATGTCCAAAAATTGTCCAAAGTCCATATGTTTGAGGAATATATTTATATAAATATAATTTCTTGTATTTGTCCATATACCCCTTTCATGGGTTATTTTGTATGAATATTCATATGTATTTGTCATGTATTTTCATGTGTATTTTGTTGGTGATACTCCTTGGGAGTATTTAGTGTATTTTCATGATCCTAATCCACTACTACATATAATACAAATAGTATACACTTAGCACAAAATTTGGTGATCACTAAATATATATATTTTCCCTAAATATACATATTTAATATTAACTTTAACTTGAAGAAATTCTTATTTCTTGACTTGTAATTTTGTACAAAAATTAGGAAACCTTGATAAATATTTTTAGGTGAATTTTTTGGGAACAAGTTTCACCAATACTTATATTATTCTAAGTGTCAAAATTTTATAAAAATTTTGACATAATTTCCCTTAAAAATGGAGGTTTCCTATGTTTTCAAAACATGTTTTTATTTTCTTTTCATCACCAAAACAATTTTCAACAATTTTTCACAAGTAACATACGCAAATTTTATCATGTAAAACCTTATGATGAACTTGATTTTAGTAAAAAAAATGTGTAGTCTTTTAGATCTACACTTTATATACAATGATCTTTCATACAAAACCATCCATGAGTTTTAGGGTTTCAAAGTATTGAAAATCATGTTCTAAAACCATTCTTATGCTCATTTAAAAGATCTTTATGTTTAAAACCATGTTTCATCATGGATCTTCCAAGATCCATACTTAACATACTTGAATCTTTCATAAACAAGCTTCTTAATGAACTTTTAACAAACTTTTCATGGAGTTTAGTTTCAAAAGTTAGTTTTACATAAACTTAGTTACTTCAAGAACACAAGATCTTGCTTCAAAATCATTTTTCAAGTTTACATAAAGGTTTCACAAGTTCATCTTCAAGTTTAACCAAGGATCTTTCAAGATCCATGCTTAAACTTGTTAGATCTAAGCTTCTAACAAGCTTTAACACGATAGATCTAAACATCAACACAAGATTTAACATCAACAACTTCATCACATACACCAAATAACACTAAAATCACTTGTTTTCCTTAAGATTATGTTAGATTTTTACATCTTCATCTTTTAAAGTTTGGTTTCTTAAATGGTGTGACTTATACATAACATGAACATGAACCAAAATAGTGTTTAGAAGGCTTACTACTAGCTCTATTGGCTAGGGAAGCGGCACAAGAAGGATGAAGATGAAGAATGATGAAAATGAGAGGTTAAAAGCTCCTCCAAGTGGTCCTTCAACTTCTAGCACTTGTAGCTTCCTTAGATAGCCTCCATACACATTTGTATATGCTTAGATTGCTTGTAGGATGAATGAAAATGAAGATGGTAGTGTGGGTGTGGGTAGCCGAGAGCGAGAGAGAGAGAGAGAGGAGAAGAAAATGATGGAAATTTTGAAGTGTTATGTTGAATGAAGTGTTCCTTGGTTTATAATGATCATCTAAATTGTTGGAAGATGAAGGTTTTAAATGTAAACTAGAAGGGTTAAGTATGTATGTTTAATTGTGTTTAGGTGTTTTTATGATTTTTAAGGTGTTTTATCACCAATACTAGCTTAATATCATAAAAACAATGCTTTTAGTCTAGTTTTGACGTTTTGGGTAGTGTCCGGTTATTCGTTCGGTTAACGGTTCGTTAAAGTGCTAAATTACGCAGTTTTACTAGGTATGAAGCACCTTTTGTGACAGTTTTAATTATCGACACTTTACAAGTTATTCTGGACCCTAAAACATCAATTCTGCATGATATTTTGGGGTTTAATTGCTATTTTTGCTATTTTTCTACTGAATTATGCAGAATTCAGCATTTATAGTGAGTTTCGGGTGTCTTTTAGTGCTTGTTTTAGCTTCCGAAAAGTGTATACATTAACCCTTGTATCCACACTTGGGTTTTAATGTGTTTTTGATGTTGGACCTACTCCTAGGCCCTAAATCTATTGTCTGACTGCTTTATGCGGAAGTGCTGACACCGCGTGTCTTACCGGTGAGTTTACTAGTCTTTCTGACGCAACGCTTAATGTAATGCACTATGCAATATCTGAAGTATAAAACATGCATGAATTCATATGTAAAGCAAGTAATCACATAATGTTGACGTTTAAGCACATAATTGCAGATAATAAATAATAATTAAAATAGTACGAAAATTACCGGTTTTGTGCCAGTTGTCACATTATTAACATTATATATGGTGTTTTCTCACCAAGTAGATGAGATCATAAACATCCTATATTTCCAAAATTTTGTTTATTGATAAAATTCTACAAAATCATGATTTTTTACTCAAAATTGATGAACATATATTATCTTTGGTGATGATTAATAGTTACTTTGACATCATGAAATCATGATTCCTCAAAATTGATGAGCATTTATTCTAACCATTTCTAATTATCTTTGGTGATGATTAAGAGTTACTTGCCATTATAAACAGTTTTAGGTAGTGTTCATTTCATAGATTGTAATGGAATTGTAATGAGAATTCACGCAGAAATTGAAAATTGATTTGTAATTTAGGTGTGTTTATTTTGCAAAATAGAATGAAATTTGGATTGAATTAGAATGTAGATTCCCTTCCTTTTGTTGTTGTTCGATTTCAATTCATTTTCTTGTTGAAACCAACAAAATAAGGAGTGAAATCAACATTCCAATTCTCTCAAGATTCCATTCCATTCTGTGAAACAAACACTACCTTAGTTTTTGGAAATGCGGCATAAGTTCCCATCATAACGGCAAATGTTACACTTACTCTATTTTACATCAATAATTTTAAACTATCCACTTTGCGAAAAAATACTTGCCAATGTTTTCCATAATTCCATCACTAAGATGGGCAAAGAGGTTGAAATGACACTGATTTTTATAAATAAACAAAATTGAAGTTTCTCAGCCTCTGCCTTATCATTGACACATACTTTGGTGAAACTTTAAATTTTAGGTGTTTTTTTTTTTATTTAATGGAAACGTGGCTACACTAGAAGATGTGTGGTTTATAGGGTTAAGTTATTTTACAAAGGACTCCTAATTGTAAGAAGTGTAAAAATGATTTATAGGGATGGTAGGTTTTTGGGTGGTGGTGGGTGTTTAGGGTTTTTTTTTTTTTTTTTTTTGTGTAGTGGGTTTTTTTAGTAGTATTTGTAACCTTCTTACAATTAGGAGCCTTTGTATTTGATCCTAATCCGTGGTTTATAATAGATTTTGGAGTGAACATGATTGATTCCTCAGAGTTTGATTTGGTTAAATTTAAGTTACAAAGTTGACTAGTTACACTTCTGACCCTACAATCAAATCTGTTTTTTTTAATCAAATTCAACTAGATGACAGGTTGTATGTGTTGGGACTAATCTTGTCATAACTCAAAAGTTGGAGGGTGCTAAGTGTTTTAGTTTATTTAGGTTTCCTAATTCTAGTCTAGGGTTGTTTTCTTGGGCATCAAGGTTTATTAGATAGGTTTATCTAGTTTGTTTATTTATTTTATTAATAGAGTTTGAGTCGGGTTAGGACTAAAATAAGTTTAGTATAAATAGATGGTTAGGGTCATTGTAATTAGTGTGCTCTCATTGATAAATCAATAAAAGAGTCGAACAAGTTTGTTCATATTGCGTGTTTGTTTATTCGATCAAGGGCCTGATTTCCAACAATTGGTATCAGAGCTAGTTGGCGGTTTTGAGAGTCGTTTTTCGATAAGGGGGAGCCTCCCCTCACGGGGTTGCAACGAGTGGCTGGTAGAAGGAAAAGAAAAAAAGTGACGATCTCGGTTTGTAACCGAAGAGTAACGACAGTTGGAAGGCCGCAAAATTGGACGTTTTGTTATTATTGGCTGCGGTGGAATTCTTATCACTTTTGTTGGTGGAAATCATATACTGGTGAAGAGTTTTCAAAGCAAAAAGTGGCGGCTGCGGGGTGAATTTATTTATTTACACATGGGTTTTGCATGCATGATGTGCATGTGAAGGGTCCAACATGGAACATTACGATGTACATGTGAAAGGGTTGCAACAGCAGGTTCGAGACGGCAGGTGCCTGTTTTCGGATCGTTTAACAGCAGAAGTTGGACGCGTTAAGGTGTTTCGGTCGGCCGTTGTTGTGGTAGACGTACCGGTTAAGACGACGGGGTGACCGGTAATAAACACTTGTTTGGTAATAAACACTTGTTTTCCGAGGCTGTTAATAGTGATCAAAAGAAGATTCAAGGCTGTTTGGTTATTAGTTGCGGGTTTGAGCAACTGGTATATATCCGGTGACAACAGCAGGATTCGCTGGTGCCTTGATCGTGTTGTTTCGTGATAAGAGGAGACCGGCGTGTTGCGTGATAAACGGGCGTAAAAGATCCGTCAAAGCAGATGGCTTTGGATTTGGTTCGTTTAGCAGTTGAAAGAAAACGTTATAAGCGTGTGGCTTTGTTTTCTTGGTCGGTGGAGAGGCCTCTTGGAACAAGTTTGATCGGGAAAAGGTACGGGTGTCAAGATAATGGCGTTGGAGTTCAAATCGGGTGACTCGGATGTGACCGGGTAGAGGTCGTTGATCCGTGATGAGTCAAGATGTTAGTGAACGTTTCCAACGTGAAGCCATGTTACGTGTTACAAGTGTAGTGATTTTTAATTGGGTTTGATTTATCGAGTTACGGTTGCGGGTCATCAACTAGCATTTATTATTAATGGTTTTATAAGCTAGTATGCATGAAATAAATTAACTTCACAAAAGTTCACGTGGATTTGGATATCAGAAGCTAGTAGTTGAATTGGTGAAGTTTTGACCGACTTTTGAGGAAGTGTACGTGGGGTAGAAGAGTGGGTCAAGTATCTACCGGGTTTTAATTTTAAGTTAGTATTTTATGGTGTGAACAAACCCGATATGAGGATGATGAATTGGCTCTAATGTGAAGAAAGTTAGTGACAAGATTAGGGGGTGATTGTTGGGACTAATCTTGTCATAACTCAAAAGTTGGAGGGTGCTAAGTGTTTTAGTTTATTTAGGTTTCCTAATTCTAGTCTAGGGTTGTTTTCTTGGGCATCAAGGTTTATTAGATAGGTTTATCTAGTTTGTTTATTTATTTTATTAATAGAGTTTGAGTCGGGTTAGGACTAGAATAAGTTTAGTATAAATAGATGGTTAGGGTCATTGTAATTAGTGTGCTCTCATTGATAAATCAATAAAAGAGTCGAACAAGTTTGTTCATATTGCGTGTTTGTTTATTCGATCAAGGGCCTGATTTCCAACAATTGGTATCAGAGCTAGTTGGCGGTTTTGAGAGTCGTTTTCCGATAAGGGGGAGCCTCCCCTCACGGGGTTGCAACGAGTGGCTGGTAGAAGGAAAAGAAAAAAAGTGACATTCTCGGTTTGTAACCGAAGAGTAACGACAGTTGGAAGGCCGCAAAATTGGACGTTTTGTTATTATTGGCTGCGGTGGAATTCTTATCACTTTTGTTGGTGGAAATCATATACTGGTGAAGAGTTTTCAAAGCAAAAAGTGGCGGCTACGGGGTGAATTTATTTATTTACACATGGGTTTTGCATGCATGATGTGCATGTGAAGGGTCCAACATGGAACATTACGATGTACATGTGAAAGGGTTGCAACAGCAGGTTCGAGACGACAGGTGCCTGTTTTCGGATCGTTTAACAGCAGAAGTTGGACGCGTTAAGGTGTTTCGGTCGGCCGTTGTTGTGGTAGACGTACCGGTTAAGACGAAGGGGTGACCGGTAATAAACACTTGTTTTCCGAGGCTGTTAATAGTGATCAAAAGAAGATTCAAGGCTGTTTGGTTATTAGTTGCGGGTTTGAGCAACTGGTATATATCCGGTGACAACAACAGGATTCGCTGGTGCCTTGATCGTGTTGTTTCGTGATAAGAGGAGACCGGCGTGTTGCGGGATAAACGGGCGTAAAAGATACGTCAAAGCAGATGGCTTTGGATTTGGTTCGTTTAGCAGTTGAAAGAAAACGTTATAAGCATGTGGCTTTGTTTTCTTGGTCGGTGGAGAGGCCTCTTGGAACAAGTTTGATCGGGAAAAGGTACAGGTGTCAAGATAATGGCGTTGGAGTTCAAATCGGGTGACTCGGATGTGACCGGGTAGAGGTCGTTGATCCGTGATGAGTCAAGATGTTAATGAACGTTTCCAACGTGAAGCCATGTTACATGTTACAAGTGTAGTGATTTTTAATTGGGTTTGATTTATCGAGTTACGGTTGCGGGTCATCAACTAGCATTTATTATTAATGGTTTTATAAGCTAGTATGCATGAAATAAATTAACTTCACAAAAGTTCACGTGGATTTGGATAGCAGAAGCTAGTAGTTGAATTGGTGAAGTTTTGACCGACTTTTGAGGAAGTGTACGTGGGGTAGAAGAGTGAGTCAAGTATCTATCGGGTTTTAATTTTAAGTTAGTATTTTATGGTGTGAACAAACCCGATATGAGGATGATGAACCGGCTCTAATGTGAAGAAAGTTAGTGACTAGATTAGGGGGTGATTGTTGGGACTAATCTTGTCATAACTCAAAAGTTGGAGGGTGCTAAGTGTTTTAGTTTATTTAGGTTTCCTAATTCTAGTCTAGGGTTGTTTTCTTGGGCATCAAGGTTTATTAGATAGGTTTATCTAGTTTGTTTATTTATTTTATTAATAGAGTTTGAGTCGGGTTAGGACTAGAATAAGTTTAGTATAAATAGATGGTTAGGGTCATTGTAATTAGTGTGCTCTCATTGATAAATCAATAAAAGAGTCGAACAAGTTTGTTCATATTGCGTGTTTGTTTATTCGATCAAGGGCCTGATTTCCAACAGTATGCCGTTCAAAAAGAAGAAGAAAAATAACAAGTTGTATAGATTTTGGTACGTCACAAAGATTATATATTAGAAAATAGTGTGTTTTGATACTCTTTCTCTTCACCCACTTTTATGTTAATACTCTTTCTCGTCACCTACTTTTTGCAAAAAAACCAAAGTTTCTTTTTATGAAAATCAGCCCACCAAGTCTCCAAGTTAGGTGGCATCGTTATTACATCACCATTACGACACGCAACTTTCACTATTTTGGATATACTTGTTTATGTGCGTTCCATTTTCTTTTCTTATTTGTAATTGATGCGTTGCTGGAAACACATTGCATTTGTATGAGTTTAATGCATGTTTTTGTAGTGTTTTAACGCGTCATTTTATATTGGTTTGTTGTACTTTTGTTGTGTCGGTTTTTCAGGTTTAACGGATGCTAAATGATGGCAAAAGAACATAAACGAAGAAATTTGGAGCACGCGGGTCAAGCGAGTAGCCAAAAACAAGGTTCTGGAAAAAGGCATCCATCACGTGGCGCGAAGGAGCACTAGTGTCCTGTCGCGTGGCGCGAAGGGACACCGACGCAGAAAATTGTGTTTTTGACCTAATTTAGCCTAACAGGTCACCCATTCAGCTTCTAAGCCGTTTTTGCGAACCCAGAGGGGGAAAAAGACGATTTTTAGAGTTCTTGCACCCGAATCTTCCCGTTTCTTCATGTTTGTTCAATCTCAATCAAGATTTGAAGCTGTGACGACGACCATGCGAGGCTAAAACCCTTGTGACTTCCCCGGGATGAACGATTGGTAGGTTTTGCACAATTAACTTTGTTTTCTGATTCTTGTAACTGATACATCGTGATCACTTGTGTTGATTTTGGTAAACCTTAATTATATTTGAACTATTTATCTGTTATCAAGCGTATTGGCGATTTTCTTGCATCGTTAGTGGGTTAGTAATTCGGTGTTCAGTTGGTATACTTTAACAGATTGTTAAGTTGTATGGTTACTATTAAAAATTGTCCCTAATCGTTAATCAAAGTCGTTAATCCCAAGGTCATGCATGTATGGTGTTTAAATCCGTAAATAGATTTTTGTGTTAAACTTATAATCGGGATTTTGGGTGGGGTTTACCTTTTCTTAATCTGATAACACTTTCTAAAACAATTTGCTTGTTTTTCTAATCAATCAAACAAACCCCCAATTTAGACAATAGTAGTTAATTAGTTAAATTTCTTAACACACACCACAAATTTCCACGTAGATGCGATCTTACTTACCCCGTACACGTATTGATATTTAAGTAAAATATTGACAGCTACATCAGTAATCATCACATCACATACTAATAACAAAGTGAGTTTTGAACAGTCACCGCTAAATCTATATTAATACAATCTTAAAAGAGAGAGTCAGTGCATATGGTCTACGCCCAAAATGCATGGCTTCAAATCCAATGGCTTTGGAAGTATCCAAAGTCAAAAGTAGTAATTCTACGTCCAAATATAATTTCTAATACATTTTCTTTTTTCCTCTCATACTTTGAGCAAATTGCACTATTGGTCCCTTGCCTTTCCAACCCAAACTTCCACCACATTACAATATTAGTACTTTGGCTTTGCTACCCTCAAGGTTTAGTCGCTAAAACTTTTAGTGTTTCAGCTTTATCATACATAATATACGTTTTTAACCTATTGTATTCTTTAATGATTTCCGTTTGCTAATATCTTTTAAAGAACTAATTTGTATAAATTCGAATTAATTTCATCTTGGTTCAACCATACATTGAGTGAACTAAATACGTCGAGACATGCACTTTCATATGGTTTGCACATGACATCACGCTTAAACTAATCCATTCGGTGTTTGCAACATACTATGGGTCATATTATGAAAATTGCAATTTATGTACCGGTATAAATTCGAGTTGGGCTACGTTTTGACGTAAACTTTTTTTAGGAAGCAAGTTAGGTCAATATAATATGTTTTTTTTTTGCTTATTTTATGGACGTTTCCAATTCTACGTTTTATCTCACCGTAACCCACTAGGGGTAAAATTTATGCCCTTGATATGAATATGTCTTTCGATTACACGTGTAAGTTTTTCCTTGATACATTTTTTTACGTTTTTTGTACATTTCCAATGTACGAGTCAAGTTACATACAAATATGATATACTTGACATTTGTATCCAACGCCAATGCTATCGAGTCAAATTGGATACGTCAAAACCTATGATTTCATATATTTAACACATCACATATCGCTTCGATTAATAATCCATTCGATATTTGCAATGTACCCACGCTGTAACGCACGCGCGTCTAATTACTAGTATATATTTATAATGTTATTAGTCACCCTTATGACTTACACTGAAATAAAAATAAAAATAAAAACATTCAAAGTTCAAACCATAAGTAGTAGTAAAAGTAAGTTACAAAATTTAACACAGAAGAATATAAAAGAATTTCTCAACACGTTGCTCCACAATAACAAACGCGGTTTCCAAATAGGTTTGACAGGTTTCTGACGAAGGTCGCTTCTGTCTATTTACCAAACGTCACGGAGGTATCTTCCCGACATTTGTAGATTCTTCACGAAGAGCTCTGCCTTTGACGAGTCTAGAGATCCCTGATATTGACAAAATTATTGTTGTTACGTTAGCTAGGGTATACATAGATGGCAAAATAGGCCAGTTTTTGAAAAAAAAATGCAAGCGTGTCAAGCCACTCGCAAACTCTTAAAAACTGGCTCGCTAACCGAGTTTAACTAGGCTCACATGGCTGAACAAACCTACTTTTTATATAAACACAATCAATATTTACATAACTACAATTCAAATAACTAAATTTGTAACTGGATCCGGTCAAAATGAATATTTTATTATACCACGTCGAAGAGGACAGGTAGACACTAGACAGGAACAACTTTTTCCCAGTATTATATGATTACAAGTACTAAACTCTTTCGATAATGATCCAGTTTTTTTTTTAAATGGCATTCAAAATACACTTCAGGCACCCCGTTTGTCTCGTTAGAAAGAAAAAAGAACACCGCCTGAAGCGGTTAGCAAGTGCAAGTGGGTTAAAATTGCGGCCCCTAGACTTGCTACTATCCCGACTCAACATATGGTCAAATGTCCAAAACGACCTCAACTAAATAAAAAAGAAAGGCTTATTTGCCACAGTAAAAATAACTTTTTGCTTTGTGGATACACCGAAAAGGGGATAAATCATAAAATAATAACCAGTTCTCAAATATCGTTTCAATAGTCGCTCATACTTTTTCCTAACTACAAAAACTACTCAAATTTCATTATTATCCCACTGTTGTAAAAATTTTCATAACTGTTTCAAATTAAATGTCTAGAACGGAACAACTACGGAACGTGGTTATTATTTAAGACTTTTTTTCCTCACTATCACCTCGTAGTCTAAGTTAAACTTGAAAAAGATAATCAACAAATAGCAACAAAGTATCACATCTTTCCATTTAGGTCACTTAATCTGTTTTTTAATTAACATTTACAAAAGATTCTCAACTTTAGAACAATAATGAAAGTTGAAGGTATTTTTTGTTAGAAAGTGTATGATCTACATTTTATTAGAAAATTGATTTCACGGCTAATGTGACACCACAAAAGATGGTGTCCAGAGGGTGCCACGGTGGACCCCAAAGTATTTAACACCATATAATTATATCTGTCACCATCTCAGCCAACCCCAACCATAAAATAATAAAATTAACTTTCCGACCTCATATATAATTTATTTAATGAAAACAAAATAATATAAATAAACATTTAATAAAAAATAAAATATAAAAGATATAATATATGTGATCACTAGTACCTGTTCTTGCACAATGGTGTGGAGGGTTCGATGTACATCTTTGGCCATGCCTTTGGCATCACCACATACATATAAATATGCTCCTTCAGATAGCAACTTCCAGAGATCCGAAGCCTGCAGGCACAAATTTATATTATTAGAATTTTGAATACATTATAAATAATAAAATAAAAATACGCAATATCGCAATGATTTGTTTTCCCCACCTTCTCGTTCATCTTGTGTTGCACATATTCCTTAGTCGGGCCTTCACGGGAGAAAGCAACAATAAGCTCCGAAAGAGCACCAGTCTCGACAAAGTTGTTTAGCTCGTCTTCATATATGAAATCCTTGAGTAACATAATAAATCGTGAGTTAAGTCTAATCTCCAAACGGGTCAAAAGGGTGAAAAAGAATACAGTAGCTAAAACAAAACGAACGAGTCTGAATTTAAAATCTGGCATTCAAGACGTGGTATAACTAATAACATCATATTTAGTTATTTACCCAACAAAAACTCATGCTATCAAATACACCCTTTTCATTGGGATAATATCGTTTGAAGTGAAAAAAAAAAACAAAAGGGTAAAATCGTCATATTAAAAATTGTATTTAATGAAACGAGTATATATGATATTTATTTTTGTTTGGTTGGTGTATACAATGAAGGTTTCCAAGGGTGTACAGAAAACCGCCCCGCAAAAATTAGCTATGAAGAAAATCAGTCAAGCGGATTGACAGGGTTAAAATGCAACAGAAGTATAACTTCTATAATCATATTTAGCCAATTGGTTACTAATAAAATATTTCAAAACTAATGGACTACGTGTTTTGGCGGGTACAAAATCACCCATTTTCCCAGCTCTAGTTACTGTCAAAACTCAAAAGAAATGTATTTTGAACATACCACTTTGCGATTCCTGCAGCCGAAGAACAAAATGGATGACCCGAGCTCAGTTCCGGCTTCCTTGAGAGCTAACCTTTCTTGTAGGAAACCTCTAAAAGGAGCCAATCCTGTGCCAGGGCCTATCATGATAACCGGGACCTTAGGATCAGAAGGTAGTCTGAAATTGGACGTTCTGACATATATCGGGGCCCAACTGCAATCCTGACATTCTGTCATAGGTACAGCGTTCTGTAAAAAAAAAAACGTAATTTTAAAACTTCAATTAAAACAAAGTCGAAGTTGAATAATTAAAATCCATAGCACTGACAATACCTTCATCCAGGTTGAACATACTCCTTTGTGGATACGACCTGCTGGTGTTTTCTCATAAACTAATGCACAAGTAACATGAATCCTATTTGGTGCCATTCTGTAATACGGACGTGTATCGATATCAAAACATTCTTGAACTTCTATATTAGATTCAATCCTTTTTTGAATGAGACGATTTACATACCTTGGGGAGGAAGAAATAGAGTAATATCTGGGCTGTAAACGTGGGGCAACAGATGCAAAGAAAACACCAAGTGGAGGCTTGGCTGATGGGAAAGCTTCCATAACTTCAAGAAGGCTTCTCTGGCTTGCAACTATCCATTGAGAATATTCATCCTGAAGAACGTTAATTAAGAAAATGATTAATATTAATTTCCATATTATGAATATAGATGTTGATTAGAATAACGCCAAAGGCTCTTGATTATGAAATGAAGTCCAACCTTTCCATCAGGAGACGCAAGAAATTTCAATCTATCAGCTTCAGCGGGATCTGTGGCATGAGCAGCTAGAGCAAGCAAAGCTGACTGAAATTGGAATGTTACAGATTAACAAGCCATCTATAGAAATTGATCAACAAATAACTTTTTGTCCATTTAAAAAAAAAAAGATGCAGACTATTACAACAACAATGTGGATCTTTGAACTAACACTATTTAGAAGGTTGTAAGCATTGAATATATACTATCAATCCATTTGGCACATTACAGATGGAACACAACCCAAATCGACCCATTCATATATGGATGGGTCAAAATTGCCACTTATACTTGAAAAGCATAGAAATTGAGATTTGAGCATCTGAAAGAAAGCGTACCTTTTTGGGAGAACTTAAAACATCAGCATATGAAGCCAATGCTTTTCGCAAAGTGCATGGAGGGAAAGGAGGTGCCAAAGAGGCCCCGCCAAGTGGTGTCCCGTCTTCTTTATCAGTGTGGATGGAGAAGTAAGTGTCTGGTGGTAAACCAATTAATCTTTCAGCCTCATCCACAACTTCACTCAAGTTCTCACAGTAGGCTCCAACGTGGTCCCCAGTTTCATATCTGAAATAAACAAATTAGTTCAGCGTGATCTGGGTATGCTATAATCAATTCATAGTTTCATACCAAATTCTTGATCAAAGAACTTACGATAGTCCAGTATGAGAGATGTCAAATTCAAGATGAGTGCAAGATCGATCGGATTCAGAGCTATGGAGTTCCTTTTTGACAGCCACATTGGCTCTTTAAGCAGAGAGAACAGGATTATGTTAGGTTGTAGAAGAAATCAAGAGACAACAAGATCAGACAACAAATCGGAAGTTCAAAACATTATGGTACCTGCATGGATGTTGAGCATCATGAACTGCATGTCCATTTGTTTGACTATTCTCGTCATACATGTCTGGTTTCTCATGGAAGACAACACGGTATTCTGCAACAGCAGCTGTGTAGGGAGTGGCAACACTCGTGTCGTCATCATCACGGAGCAATTGATCCAACTCGGGCCACACTAACTCTTTCCTGAAAAAGGAAAGTGTGATATAATATTAAAACTCATCATTACATGTCAGTTGTTGACCACTAGATGACTATTTCAATTCAGTAAAAAAAGTGTTTCTTTAAATACCATGCAGTGAAGTCATCTTCAATACATTGATCATCATCTCCAAGGCCAACAGGAACAAGGCGCTTGGCACCTGTAAATTGTGAAAACATTATGCACATTGTATCAATAAAGGCTAGGAAGCGTTTTGATCATTCTTCATAAACATATTATATGTCATCTTGGATACAGAGGAGCATTGAGGAAACTGGCAATGTAACTTTCACTAAAAAGTTTCTAAATATTAAGTGCGAATATGATAAAATGGTACCATACCATCTGAATTTTGATGTAATGGGAATTATTGCTGAGATAGGTGCATAAAAGTAACGATGTACAGAACAAATTTATAAAACATGCTTCATGACAAATTACTGACATGCGTTCCTCATTTTCAAATAATGTACATAAATCATTTAAATAACAACAAACAAAAACTGGTATACAAATTATCATCCCCTGGATGAATCATGAAACAATTATGCATTGTAAAGTGGATACGTAATGACATACCCTGCTCAACAAGACCATCGTCGACCACCTTTGCAATCTACATATCACAAAAACAAGGAAATAAATAAAACTTAGCATACATGCAACATGTAACTGAACATTTGTTATGTTATTTATAGTTCTTGATTATAAACATAAACAGCATGATATTAACTGCTACCTTGTTAAAATGTTCATACTGTCTGTTGCCAAGGCCAAACACTCCATATTGAAGCTTATTAAGCCATTCTCCTTTTGGCTCGCCCTACACCCGTAGCAACAATGTTTAAATCAACATGCAAATTATAGTTAGATGCAACAATGAATACTGCACGATGTTTACCTCTGTAAACCATTTATAGAATCTGGCAGCATTATCTGTTGGCTCACCGTCTCCATACCTACAAAATCAACATCATAACCGCTTCATTTAATAGGTACTCATCATTCATCAACCACCTCCCACCTTTTTATACAGTTATTTAAATATCATAAAAATATATGTTCACTTAAGAGTTTATCAATAATAACTTTATCTCAATTAAAGTTCCAAAAAAAAAAAAACAGAAAACTTGGCAATTACATAAGCCGACTTACGTAGCCAAAAAGAAAAAGGCCAGAGATTCCTTCTTAAGTTTTTCCTCATACTCATCATCATCAGCAGCATAATCATCCTACAATTTAGAAAACAAATTCAATTTTGATTAGTGATCCAATTGGCTGACAAGAGTTCAAACTGTATGCATCAAAGAATCTAACTAGAACATATGCATGTAACTTAACATCTACAAAGTCAATACTCACCAAATCAATCACTTTAAAAACCGCCTTTTCATATCTAGCTTTAGCTTCCTCAACAAGTGCCTTTACACAACAATAAATCAACATCAACAACACTAAACAACTCAAATTCAAATTTCAAAAACTAATCAAACAATTCATGTTCACCTTAGCAAAACCTTCAGCCGTTCCAGTCTGCGTACCGAAAAACACCGTAACCTTCTTCTTACCGTCATCAACCTCCTCCTCCTGCACTCTCTTCGGCACAACCACCACCGGCGGCTCCATAACCTTCTTCGTCGACGATCTCCGCCACACCAGAACAACAACGCATCCAATCAAAACCGCAACCGACGTCGTGAGTATCATCAACAGCTCACGATTCTCCATAATCATCGCTATCGTCATCGGCACCGTCGCTTCACCGGATTCCGATGCGTTCGATGTGTCAAAACCCTTGCCGTTTAGCAACGCAGTCACCAGATCGAGCGCCGAGATCTTCACGGAGTTCGATTGCATATTTAGCCCTAATTTTTCACGATTGAAGAACTGAACAACTGTTCGCCGGCTAGAGGATGCAGAATCGGAGTTCTAGTGAGAGAAAATCGGAACGGTTAAGCGTTCTCTCTCTAGATCCTGTAAGAATTTCAGGATTGAAGAACTGAACAAGTGTTCGCCGGTGAGAGGATGGAGAATCGGAGTTTTTAGAGAGAGAATATCGAGGCGGTTAAGCTTTCTCTCTCTAGATCCTGTGAGAATGGAGATTTTAGAGAGAGAAAACGGAAACGGTTAAGGAGTTTCTCTCTCTCTCTCTCTAGAACTTGTTTGTGTGAGAAAAAATGAAATGGAATTGGTAGAGGTGGTTGAGAGAAAGGGGTTTTATGGCGGTGAGGGTGGTGGAACAGAGGACCCAACGCCTACCCAATCAGACTGGTCAACTCATACCTACCTCCTTTTAACTATGGTTATTTTGGATTTTGGTTATAAAATTTAAAGATCAACTACTAATTTCTTTTGTACGAATACATCACTTTATGGTTTTAGAGTAAATATATAAATTAATAGAGTCAAAACCATGATTTGGTTTACTAGGTTAGTTCTAAGAGCATTTGCCATAGTTATGTATACGAGCTTATTGATGTGAAGGTGGAAGAGAGAGGGATGACGGACGACTAAAGCGAAGGATGTGGTTAAGAGAGGAAAGGAGGGGAATGTGAGAGGTGGGAAGAGAAGTAGAGCACGCTAATGTGGCCTTGTTTTTGAAGAAGATGCAACACAAATGGTCTAGGTTTGAAATTGTTACTCAACCTTTAAATTAAACTATGAGTTGAATATTGTAAATCTTAAACGGGGTAACTTGTTTTTGTTTTAAGAGGTTGATTGATTTTGACGATTTTATTACAAGCCCTAATTTGTGAAACTATATTGAACTAGTGGTTTTTCCCGTGCTACGCGGCGGTAATTTAGTTGATATCTGTTTAGTTCGTTCCGGTATAGCCACTCACTATAGCAGCTAAAGAAAAAAAAGAAAAAAAAAATCGGAATGTGCAAAAAGAATACATGTTTTATATCAATCAAATACCATAAAAAATATCGGTTCCGATACTACGGATATTGATACCGATGTTGTTCGGTAAAATTGGTTCGGTTAGTCCCGTATCAATACTCGTATAGTTTACGGTATAAAGTATGTGTTTCTAAATAATTTTGTCAGTACTCGTATAGTTTACGATAGAAAAAAATAGATTACTATTCATTGTCGGTTTTGGTTCAATTTGATACGATAGCGGCATGGTATATATTTTCAATAAAAACCAAATAAATATATTAGAAAAAATCAAAATAAATATAATATTAAAACTTAGGTTTTGCTTTTCATCACCACTTATAGTATATAATAATAATAATAATAATAATAATAATAATAATAATAATAAGATTAGAAAAAATCAAAATAAATTAAAATATATATTAGAAAAAATCAAAATAAATATAATATTAGTTTTACTATTCATCACCACTTATGTGTAATATGTATAATATAATATGTATAATGTATAATAACTAGAAGATTGACCCGCGCATGTTGCGCCACGGCTAACGAAATTGATATGTTGTTGATCAGATTCACATTTACAATGTGTTAAAGATGTTTTTGTCTTAAGTCTGTATTACTATCTTATACAAATAAGTAATTCACCAAATAATCTCAATACAATTAATGGTATCATAATTACTACGTTACATGACTTGTATCCATATAAATAACCTATCGTATTAAGCTCCCCGTGTTGCGGCGGGGGTGTAAAACCGTGACAAATAGCACCAATGTCACACTATAGCCAACGATCACCAACATTGAAGTTGCGGCGTCTTAACGTGGAAAAATTAGACCGACATATAAAAATAGAAAATAATAACTAACTCGATTTATGACTCACACGTTGTGACGAACGTATTAAACGGGAAAAAAATAGATGACGTAAACACACTGAACCACACACGTATGTTGTCCTATGTTAACTCGCAAAATTTAGAACGAAATGTATAACAAAACGTAAAATCGTTGAACCACACAAACACATTGTGTCGTGTTAAGTCGCAAAATTTATATCTAAACGTAAAACGAAAAATTTTGCAAAATATGAAAAAAAAAATAAAAATAGGGGATCAAAGTTGAAAGTAAAAAGGTTGTGAGGTTAAATTGAAAAAACTAAAAACTTTTGGGTTAAAACTACAAAATCAAGTAGTTTTGGTTTAAAGTGAAACACCAATTTTTTTTTTTTTTTTGAAAACCCCAAAAAACATGGGGTACAACACCACTAAACATCATGTACAACACAACTATGCACGAAAAACTGATTAAGCATCATGTATAACACAATTATGCACAACTATACACAAACAACTTTCAAATTAATAGTATATAAATGGGCAAAAGTACAAGTATATAAATAAAACGAAGAAAATAGTTTAATCATTTCAACATAAAAACATGTATTTTATTTATTTGACACTTTTTTTCTTTTTATTTTTTCAAGATCAAAATACTTTTTGTCTTTTTTCTAAAATATTTTGGCTTTCTCTTAGTTTTTTATCTTTATAATAATAATTTTTGAGATTAATGTTTTGGTTAATAATCAAATAAAGGATAATGTAACTAAATCTGATTTTGTGAGGTAGTGTGCTTGAATGTTTGATAAACAAATAAACAAATGTGAAATGTAATGAACAATGAACACAAGGATTTGTACGAGGAAAAAACCATTGATCTTAATATGATATCCGGCACAAAAAACCTCGTATAGTGAAAACTATCACTATCAAATGTATTAAGCTAAAAATGTTTACAACTTCGGAAGTTGATCAAGTGTTGTACAATGTTGCTAAAGTGAGAGTGTATTCGAGAGCTAGTATTCGCGAGAGAGTGTGTGTGTTTTCTGCTAATAGCAATTATGATATCTATCTAAAACTTGATCAACCCATTTAAAATGGAAATAACAAACAAGTCCGAAAAAGGTGCAAGACCACGTCTAAGCATGTTAACGTAGAACCATTTCCACACGTGCAACATCTTCAACGACTCTAGTCCGATATTCTCGCCATGACCCAGTCCATATCGTCCATGACCTGCATGCCATTACGAAAATATACAAGAAACAACTGTTAGTTAAGTTATAAAAATAATAAGGATCCGTGATCCTCAGACTTCCTGCATCAGATTTTAAGGATAAGTGATCCAGGTGGGTATAAGGATAAGTGATCCGTAAGTATTAAAAATTAACCCCTAACAATTAACAATTAACATGTAACATTGTTAATATTTTACAATTATTACTACTGAATTAATATAAAATTTAATATAATATAATATAATTTGATTTAATGTAAATAAGCATGTATTAATATAGGTTAAATGTCAAATCAACCCATAAATACATGTATATATCCTTCTCAACTCTATACATATAATTGTTTCATTTCATTTTGTACTCTATTTCCATAATTATGAAAGCTAAACTATATTATCAATAGGATTGTCAAATGTCAATATAACAATTAAAACTTAACTATGTTCATTTCCTGTTAGTATAATATTTCAAGTCATGTCAAAAAGTTATCATCTTAGTTGTTATTTTGTGTGAAAAGCAAACACAAATAACTAAAATAAATAGGCTAGTAAATGAACTGAACGAACACGAACGAGGCATGTTCATGTTCATTCATTTACCTTTAACCGAACAAACGATCGGACACGAACATTTAAATGAACGGATTTTCTTGTCCGTGTTCGTTTGTTAAGAAAACGAACATGTTCATATTCGTTCGCTAAAAGTATAAACGAACGGTTCACGAACATAAACGCACACAAACACACATAGTTGAACATAAAGGAACATAACAAATCACAACGAACATAATTGAACAAGGCTTTGAATTGTATAGCAATAGTAGCGAAGAAGAACCTAAATATAGATTAATCTTAATTCACGTTTCATATAATAGAAAAGATTGCGTTTAAATTGGAAAATATAAATCAAATATATTAATACCATATAAATGAAAGTTTTGAAATCGGAAAGGCAAAGCTAGTTATGGGATGATAAAGAAAATTAAATAGATTTTTAAATTTAATTAATAATAACTAACTTAAAAGATGAACATAAACAAATATATATAAACGAACACAAACGAACAAATTTAATTGAACGGACATATACGAACGTAAATGAACGAACATAAACGATCGTTCATGAACGTAAATGAACAAACGAGACATTGTTCATGTTCGTTCATTTATTAAATAAACGAACACGAACGAATTCCCTGTCGAACGATTCATGAACGGTTTACTTAACGTTTGGTTCGTTTACAAGCCTAAAAATAAATAGAAGTATCAATATTTCGATAAAGAGTAAAACATTACTAGTTACTAGTTTGTACATTAACTAAAAAATATATAAAAAGCATTATATTTGCCATAAAGAGTAAAACATTACTTTAGTAGTTTGTACATTAACTAAAAAATATATATAAAAAAGATTATATTGGCCATTTATTTTTGTCGTGACATATTGTGTGTTCGTGATGGGTTAACGTGTCCCGTGTTTACTTTTTGTGTGGATCAAACTGTGCCGTGTTTTGTTTATTTATTACTAGGTTATAACCCCGTGTATTACACGGGTTGAATAAATGAATTTTATATACCAAATAATAAAACATTATCTTTTTAAAAGCCTCCTTTATTGCGCGTGTCATAAGATTAGTGTGTGTCATTGTTCTTGTGTCATTAAAGGTCATTTTTCTAGTAGTGATATGTACTGTATGGGTTGAATAAATGTAATATTATATGTCAAATAATAAAAAAAATTATAACTTTAAAACCATTGTATTACACGGGTTGAATAAATGTAATATTGTTTACCAAATAATAAAAAAAAATATATTTTTAAAAACCCCCATGTATTACATGGGTTAAATAAATATGATTTTATATACCAAATAATAAAAAAATATTTAAAAAAACTAACGGATTTTTTTATATTTAAAGTAGGATAAGATTGAATATTAATCCGAACTAACATATTTTTTTATATTTAAAGTAGGATAAGATTGAATATTAATCTTTATTTATTTAGTTAATATAAGGTTGATCCATTATTTTGATTATAAAATTTTTGATATATTAAGGTTTTATATATTTTTTGTTACATTCGAATAAATCTATTTATATGGTGTCTATATAATATTCATGCTCACATGGACCATTTTCATTAATTAAAAGTTAAAACGGTGGATTAGGCTTCGGAAGAAAATTAACACATTTAAAAAAGCATGCGATAATAAGAATTTGAATTAATTTAGATTAACTATTATCATTATTATTATTAGTATTATTAATAATTTTAATCAATTAAATGAGAGAATGACAAGTGTCTCAAAACAGGTTTCGTTAAAAGGATTTATTCAATACATGTAGAACATGTATATTTTTTTATACATGTATTTAGAATCATATTTCTAATAAAGGATCCCATTATCCCGTTTTACACTCCAATGAAATAATAATATTAAATCATAATATCCAGCTTATCTCTTGTATATTTATTATTTTTTACTAAAATATTTCTTTTCTTTTTTTTTCTGCTGATTATCCAACATCAGGTAACACGTAAGTTTCTAACCTAATAATAAATAAAAGAAAGTAAAATGTTATAAACCATGTAATACACAACTCTCTAACCTAATAAAAAATAAAGTGAGATGTTACAATAAGTAAATAGTACCTAAAAGTTCCTTTTGTTAGAAAACGCATCTTGATGACTAAATGTTTTAACGGATTACATTATTCGTGTAAGACATGTGTTTATTCAAATCGTGCAATATATGAGTTTTTAAAAGATTTAACTATTTTATTACTTAGTATATAAAATTATATTTATTCAACCCGTGTAATACACGGGGTTCTAACCTAGTTTGTTAATCTAATCTAATCCAATCTAACTTATAATAATCTCTAAAAAATCATTTTTAAAAATGAATACAAACGAACTTTTTTATTTTTTTTAAAAGATTTAACTTTGTATTTAATATATTAAATATTTTTATTTTCACTATACAAAATTACGTTTACTAACTTTTTTATTATTTGGTATATAAAATTACATTTATTTAACTCGTGTAATAAATGAGGTTTTTTAAAGATGTATTATTTTATTACTTGTTAAACAATATTACATTAATTCAACCCGTGTAATACAAGTGGTTTTAAAAATATATTTTTTATTTGGTATATAAAATTATATTAATTCAACCCGTACAATATGGTTCTTATATATAACTTTTTATTATTTAATATATAAAATTATATTTATTCAACCCATGCAATAAAGGAAGTTTTTAAAGATATAATGTTTTATTATTTAGTATATAAATTTATTTACTTAACCCGTATAATACACGGAGTTATAACCTAGTTTGTTAATCTAATCTAATCCAATCTAACTTATAATAATCTCTAAAAAATCATTTTTAAACAAAGTTAATTCATTATTATTTTAATATCGGATTAATATATTTTTTATATTTCTTGAACCTCACTTTTGTGAGATTTGTCACACGTATGGTATCTCCACTAATTAAACTTGTTTTTGGATATAATTATTTAATATTAATATTATTATTATTAGTATTATTAATAATTTTAATCAATTAAATGAGAGAATGACAAGTGTCCCAAAAAAGGTTTCTTTTATTATATAGTATAGATTTTTCTGAACCATAAATATGAATGGCAGACTTTTCAAAAAAGACCCTGAAGTAATAGATAATTTGCAAATCAAACCTTGTGATAAAAAATTAGAAGCGTCTGAAATTGCCATGTGGTGTATAACATGTCCACCATTAAAATCACGCGGGTCTGGTTTCTTCTTTCAACCAACCCCACACGCATCACCTACAAACTTTATTAATTAATTATAAAACACTTTAGAATGATTGTTAAATTATCTTCCACTATTATCTTTTAAAGTCAACTTTAGCACAAATAAATAAGAATTTTAAAATTTAGAGTAAATTGTCAAAATCGTCCATGAGTATTAGACGTGTTTGTCAGTTTCATTTAAAACAAACTTTTTTTACTATATTGTCCTTCACTTTTTGGATTTTTTGTCATTTTCATCCAAACGTCTAACTTTTTTCCCAAAATCGTCCCTGAGATTTTAGATTTTTTGTCATTTTCATCCAAATATCTGATAAAAAAATAAAGAAAATTAGACATTTGGATGAAAATGACAAAAAATCTCAAAAGTGAAGAGCCATATGACAAAAAAAAAGTTATTTTGTATGAAATTGACAAATATGCACAAACCTCAGGGACGATTTTGACAATTTACTATAAAATTTAACAAGTTAGTTATTATTTACATTGTTTAAAAGTATGTCGTCGTATACATCATGAACAAAAGAAAACCTCTCGGAGTTGACTTTCATACTTAGTATACATCATGCATAAATTGACAATGCTATAAAAAAATGTTACTAACAAAACAAACGCATGCTTAATCATGAGGTTAATAAAATAGTGTATAAAAAAGAGTGAAGCTAAGATATCCAAGCTAGCACACACTACAAGTATACTTGAATCCAAGTAGGGATGGTAAAAAAAAAAGAGTAAAATGTCAAAGTAGTCTTTGGGTTTAGGTCATTTTTATCACTTCAGTCTGTAAATAGAACTTTTTGAATAGGGGTCCCTGATGTTTTATTTTTGTTGTCATTTTCATCCAAATCACTAACTCGGTTGAATTGTATCGTTAACTCTCATGGATGATTTTGAGAACTCTCAAACCTCATGGTCGATTTTGGCACTTTCCCATTTATTCTTTTATTTTTTTTAACTTTTAACTTTTGTTTTTATCTTTAAATCAAAAACAATAAAAATAATTGTAAATAAAATATATATACATATACACGCATTTATACATGCACATTTATATATTTACACACTTATTTTTTAAATTTTCTTTGTTACCTTTAAATAAAAAATAATAACAAATTAATAACATTTGGTACGACGGGAAAGACGTGTGGTACCGATGTTTGGCATGATGGGTCGACGAGGGGAGATGAGATACGAGTGCCGAGACATACGGGGTGGTTGTGGCAGCACTGGTAGTGATGGAGGTGGAGAAGAGAGAATGATAGAAAATAAAGAATGTGTATGGTGTGTGTGTAAAGTGGCAGAGCTTGAACGAAAACTCAGCGGGGGCCAGACTCTCAAAATCCAAATCGGTTGGGGTCAAACTCTTAAAAAATCCAACTTTTAACACTAAAAAAGTTTAGAAATTTTCGGTAAGATTATAGTGAAAAATCGGTGGCGACCGGGCTACTCTCGTCCTCAATAAAGCTTCGCCTAGGTGATATTTTGTCTGATTGCCCGAAACAATATATTTGTTTACCAAAAAAAAAAAAAAAAAGATTTTAAGTTTCCTTGATCCTAGTCTATCAATGTTCCATTATGAGAATTGTAGCTACTTAATTCTCTGAAATATCAACATTTTTTTGGGAAATCTATTTGGTGATATCATTTAATTCTCTGGAAGCAGCCTCTCTATTCCTACGTGGTAGAGGTAAGGCTGTTTACATCTTACCCTCCTCAGACCCTATCTTTGCTTTGCTATTGTTGGGATTTACTGAGTATGATGATGATGATGACGATGATTTATATTTTGTACTAGTTTTTTTTACGTCGCGCGTTGCGGCGAAACTAAGCAAATGATAATATAAAACAAACGTGATTTGAATATATAACATGTTTTTTTAGAAAGCCAAAGCATTAGAACGGTTTAGTTTATCATCATACCGTTTTATGATACCAAATAAATACTTTATTTTGAGTACAACTTCGTTTTTAATAAACCTTATAACGAAATGTCAAGAGAAAAAAATTAAACACAACTACATATGTAAGTTTTAGAAAAAAAAGTTATAAACGTAATTTATTAAAGATGTGGCAAATTAATTGATAAAATAATATATGTTCTAAAAAAAGAAAAAAAGAATTATTAAAAAAGTTGGTAAAGAAAATATATGGTTTAAAAAAGGAAAAAAATAAAAATATGTTATTAAAAGTAAATATAATAATAAACTAATATAATATTAAAAAAATAATAAAAAGCTATATATTATTATAAAAATAAAGTTATTATTCATGGTTTTTCATTAACAATATATATATATATATATATATATATATATATAATGGTATGAAATATGAATTTTATCTTATAAGATGTATATCATCATGCAATTTACATGTTTTAGATATTTTAACTATTTAATGATTTTGTTGATATTTACTTAATTTATAATAACTTTAATTTGTTGTAGGTGGTAGAACTTAAAATTGTATAAAAATTAGAATGGTAAGAAAAAGAAATGTGCACAGACATTGTATGGTATTGGTTTAATAAACTAATGAGTATACCCAATGCTTAAAAATATGTCCAATGTTCGATAGATATCTAACACGTACCAGGTCAGATTTGATACATAATTGTACAATCAAGTATTGAATTGAGACTATCAATACTCATCGTATTGTCATCCCTAGACCCAAGTTACACACTCCTTGGGGTATCATGAATTTCTCGACATTCTATGAGTTGGTTGTCATATGACTGCTTTATTTACGTTTTACAAGTTTCCAAGTTCATGATGATACGGGTTTTATGTTTAGAAGTTTATGGAGTATATATATTCATGAGTTTATATTTTTACATTTCTATGTGCTATAGGCAACGTGCTAAAGTTCACATTCATGATTACAAGTTACTTATTACGTGACTACAAGTTATATGAAGTTTAAGTTACTGATTTTCAAGCTTTTATGTTTTATCGTTTTTATCATATATTAAAGAGCATCATGGTGTTACAATACCTCATGTTCCCTCTATCTTTCTTTAATTTACAAGAATGCCGTCTACACTTACATATTATCTTTTCTTCTTTATGACATTTATGTAATTTACTCCTTTTTGAATGACATTTGTAACCATCTTACAAAATTTCTTTTGTTTTTTTATATTGTGACCATCAATGTTTTGGTTCTTATACTTTTGCCCTCTTAACTTTTGTTAGGTTTTATTACAACCATCTCACAAGTTTTCTTTTGTTTTGTTTTATATTTTGACCAGCAAAGTTTTGGTGATACACTTCCCAATGTTCCTTCTTTCTTTTTATTACAAGAATGTCATCTACACTTGCATATTAATTTTTCTTCTTTTATGACATTTATGTAATTCACTCCTTTTTGAATGACATTTGTAACCTTTTCACAATTTTTTTTTCTATTTTATGTTTTGACCGCCAATATTTTGGTTCTTATATTTTTGTCCCCTCAACTTTTATTAGTTTTTTAAAGTATCTTACAGGATTTCTTTTGTTTTGTTTAATACAAGAACATAAGAACATATGTTTTTTTAGTTAAAGAATGAAAGTACAGGGAATAAACTTTAAACTTTAAAAACTCAAGATAGTTAAATGACGTTTTACAAAATTTTTAAAAATTAAAAGAGTTGTAAATATCAATATTGAAAGTTGAGAGAAAATTAAAAAGTGTGAATACTAATTCACACCTTTTAATATATATTAGTTTTATTAAGAATGACATAACAATTTTTATTTGAGCGAAGATGTATATGAGACTTACAAATTGCTAATAGCGAAAATAAAAAGAACAGATCAGGGGTCGAACACCTGATGTCTAGTTTATTACTAATACGCTCAACCAATATAGCAAACTCCCATTTTGTTTGCTTTTTCGCCAAAGTTTTATATATAAGAAAGAAGAGGTGGTTGTGAGTAGAAAGCCACCGACCTTTAGTTTTAATATATATTAAATTAGTGCAGTATTCTTATTTGTAAACCTATGTGTAACTTGGCAAGAAAGAAGAAAACAAAAGCGACACGTGCACTTTAATTATCAGTACGAATAGCTACAGTAATAAATGAGTATTACCTAGAAAAGGATGAAAGAAAAAAAAACAAACAAAAGTAAAAGGATCAAAGTGTAAAAATCAAAAGTAGGGACCAAATCTGTAAATGGCACCGACATTCTTCTTTAATATATAGATAATTTTGTCCACCAAGGTTTTGGTTCTTACACTTTTAGCGGCTATATTTCTTTATTTTTTTAAGAGTAAACTGCCTTTTGGTCCCTGTGGTTTGGCCAGTTTTGCCACTTTAGTCCAAATCTCAAACTTATTACATCTGGGTCCCTGTGGTTTGCATTTTGTTGCCATTTTAGTCCAAAAGTGAAATTTGACCAGATTACCCACTTTTGACCCTGCTATTTTGTCTTCACCCTCAGGGGCATTTTGGGCATTTTAGGTTTATTATAACTCAAATTAATAAATAATAATGCCATTGCCAGAACAACAACAATAATGCACTGCCAGAACAACATCAACAACAAGCACCACCACCACCACAACCACCCCCCCACCGGATCTGCAGCGCCACCACCACCACTCTGTCGCCACAAGCACCGCCACCTCCTCCCCCTTCTCACCACCGCGACCATCACCACCCTCTCTCTCTCTCTTTCTTTCTCTCTCTCTCTCTCTCTACACCACTGCCACACCTCAGCCACCACCACACCTGTGTCAACTCCATACCTCTGCCACCACCACACCTCCGCCACCGACCCCCGCTGCCCACCCCTGTGTCAACTCCATACCTCTGCCACCACCGACCCCCGCCACAACCACCTACTACTACCCAACCTCAACCACCACCACAGTTATCAAATTCCAATTCATTCAAAATCAACTTCATTATGTGTAACGTTTTAAGAAAAGAATCAAATACATACAACTCAATCAATTAACAAAAACTCTAATAATAGCTTCTTCCCTACTACAACCTCCACCACACACCGTCCAAACACACTGTTAAAATCACCCCTGCAACCACCACCATTGCACCTCCGAACAGCTTGTCAATCAACACAGCGAAGAAATCCCCATGTGTCCCCCCTCAATTTCACCTGCTTCAATCTAGGGTTTCAACCAGGACACCCCAGGATTTCCCTTTCAGAAAATGGACCTGATTCCGATTCAGGAGGAGGTGAAGGTGGAGGAGGTGAGGGTGTCGGGGGTGGCGGCGGTGATGGTGGAGGCGGTGAGGCCGACGGTGGTGGTGGTGATTGACGGAGGTGATTCAAATCCGATTCAGGAGGAGGTGAAGGTGGAGGAGGTGAGGGTGTCGGGGGTGGCGGCGGTGATGGTGGAGGCGGTAAGGTGAGGGTGACGGTGGTGGTGGTGATTGTTTGAGAAGATGATCTTCAGTGATGGTGGGGTGGGGTTTGATCTTCAGTGATAGTGGGGTGGGGTTTATATATTAATGGGGTTAATTAATATTAGGTTATAATAAACCTAAAATGCCCCTGAGGGTGAAGACAAAATAACAGGGTCAAAAGTGGGTAATCTGGTCAAATTTCACTTTTGGACTAAAATGACAACAAAATGCAAACCACAGGGACCCAGATGTAATAAGTTTGAGATTTGGACTAAAGTGGCAAAACTGGCCAAACCACAGGGACCAAAATGACAGTTTACTCTTTTTTTAAAGTTTCAAATTAGCTCTATACATTATAATAAATTACGTCTTTAACCCAATAGTTTTATTTTCCTTTTATAACTTTCATTTGTTAGTTTTTTTTACATAAAACTAAATACGCGATATATGTATTTCTTTTTGGAAATGGCTCAACACCACGTCACCACCATCATTTTTTATGTTCGTTTGTTCGGGTCGTAACACCACGTCATGTCACCATTTTTTCTTTCATTTGTTACATTTTATTTCAAGTTTAGTTTTTACAATAATTTTGCATCTTCATATCAGTCTATATCGTTTAGTTCGTATGCAGATTCTCCATCAGGTAAGAAAATCCTAGTATGTATTAAAAATGTGATTTGATGAACGGTTCATGCAATTGGCACATATCTTAAAACTTGGCCAAGCTCTTCTAAGAAAATTGGACCGAAGACCGAAGAGGCATTTCTTGGGTCTATATTGTGGGCTACTGTGCAATTGGCATATATCTTAAAACTTGGGCTAAATATATATGTATTAATTAAATTCAATTAAATTAAATTTATTTCATTTAATCTAATTTAAATTTAGATCAAATTTAAATTTATTTTAATTTATTTATTCAATTTAAATTTAAATTTTATTTTAAATTCTAAATTTTAAATTTTAATTAATTAATTAATTAAATTTTATTTTAATTTAAATTAGTATTAGTATTTGTTAATATTAGAGTTGAAATGAATAGTGCTAGAAATCGTGGCACCTATTCATTGGGTCGTAAATTTACAACCCACGTATTTTATGTAAGTTAAACATTGTGCCACTGCTCAAAACGACAACTGTTATAAACCCACTCCTTCTGGTTACAAAGAGAAGAAAAATCGTGGAAGGAGAGAGGCCTTACACGGCAGCGCGCGACCCGGCTGTGGCGGAGCAAAGGCAGCAATACCGATTTTCGTCGAGTGTACGGTTGAGATTAACTAAACAGAAGACAAGGAAGCGTATGGTAGCATCAGTTAGGTCACAGAAACGACCGTGATGGTCGTACAAGAAGAACAAAAGCGCATACGATGGTCCCACATCGAGCAGACAATGCCGGTAAGTTTATCACCTTCGATTTGGTTATGTAATCAGCAGATCCATGTCATGCAACAACCTTTGACTGAATTTGCTTTTAATGGTGATGTTTGTTCAGGTTCCGGCTAGATTAGGGTTCTGTCCGTTATCCGATCACCCGCTTTCATCTTGGATGGTGGATGGACGGCTCTGGCAGGTGATTGGCTTAGCTAGGCGGTTCCCCTTGCAAATAGATTGTATCATTCTTATTCGTTTTCGATTATATCATGGAAAACCAGCAACCTGCATCTCTAATCTGAATCGATTTGCTATATGAAATACACCTAATGCCGCTGATGGTTTTCGATTAGGGTTTATGTGAGTTATCCTAATCGCTAATGAAGGTAATAAATTTTATGAACTCATCATTCTGCTTATCATGTGTTCATGGATGATAAGACCTTTATTAGATTACAAGGGTTTAGGGTTTCCGCCATTGAATTTTCTAGAATTAGATGTGAAAGGCGCCATTTATGCAAGAAATTAGCTTGAGCTATGGACTGATGGCAACCTTGGTAGAGTAATAATTACCAATTTTTGGTGGTTTAGCAACGAAAGTGACCAAGATGTGGAGACATAATCGACGACGGTTTTAGTGTACCGCCGTAATCAGCGGTGTAAACGCTCATATAATGTGGTTTAATCTTGATCGAATACAAGTTTAGTCCTTTTTAAGTTGTGGCCATATAAGCTCATCTAGAAATTGGCATTAACATTCAGCAGCATGTTGGATTGTTTGGATAGTATATTAATATATGCCAACTTTGCAGTAGAAGAAGAGAGAATTATATATGCCAACTTTGCAGTAGGTGAAGAGAGAATTACATATCAACTAGAGCCATGTGACTACCACAAGAATGATGATAGTTGAACCCATTGTCACTTCTGGTTTGTAATTCTTTGGATTTTACTAAAATAACTTCATGGTAAATCTGAAGTACTTATTATTAACATTTGTTATTCAAAACAAAAGAGAACTAAACAACATAAAGGTAATTTATATCCTTTTATAGACAAGAATTTAGATGTAAAGGCACCTTTTTGGTCCTATCTAAGCTCTAACAAAATAAATGTTAATTCCTAGACAATATATGTATTTAGAATAGTTATCAGACTAGGTTTAGTAGTTATCCAAATATATATAAGTTTTCTTAACAAAATATTATATAGTGTTGGGTTGTTGCTAATATGTTTTTTTTTTCCTCAAATTATTCAGCAAATGGGTGGAAGGTAGGAAATATAAAAGCATCCTGCTGTGTAATGTGTACATGACTCTTTAGATGATGTGGAAATAACATAATGGTTTGGCTTTTAGAGGTTTGAAGAGATAGGCTGATAGAGCGCACAAAGACATCATCTCCTCCTTATTCAATTGGCTTAATCACAGGTCTAAAAATGTGGTTAGGGGTTGGACTTGGTGGGTCACTCTAGGATCCTTTGTGTATCATGTAGTTTTGTTATGTATCTTTTTTCTCTTCGTGTATCCAGCTCGCTGGAGGCCTTTTGGCTTTTTTGTTTTTAATGCTATGTCGTTCTTAAAAAAAGTCAGCAAATGGGTATGAAGTTGTGATGAATTACTATTATAACATGATATACAGTCAAACAGTTTCACTTAGATTTGATATTACAGATTGCATTTTTTGGTAACAAGTCATACTACAACTTGCATTTTGTAGTTTTGTTATCAACAAAAAAGGTAAATGTGTGGTTGTTTATATTAGAATCAAACTTGACAGCTTAGAACATTATTAAGAGGTTTGATCTACCAGGAAGCATGTGTTATGATTCAACCATATCCAAGTCAACAATATTTACCGTTTAGTGCGCTGCGTCGCGAAGCGCGCACGGTTTAAATACTAGTTTAAATAAAACTAGCGGTAAGACCCGTGTGCAAACACGAGTGATTTTTAGAAAACCATGCATAACACATTTTGATAGAAAGTAAAAAAATAATTAGTGCAGACTTACAAAATTGATATAAACTAATGGTCAACAAGTTTAGTCAACAGGAATTCCATTATGTTGATAACCTAACCACTGTTGTCTATCGACTGTTAAAAACCTCCGTTGCTTTCCAACAGACGTTTGCTAACAACTGTCACCCATTATCTCTAACTGTCGCAGCCCCCGACCCCTACCCCGGGACCGGGTGTCGTGGGACACAGAGCTGGTGGTATCGATGTTTATTAATTTGGCAACGGAATTTAAAACATCAGGATCGTAGTTAGGAAATAAATCTCAGAGTTTTAAACACCAAACTTTTATAATAAATAAATGGGATAAAACCCAAGTTTCATTCATAATACATTTATAGGGATAAACCCTAATTATTGAAAACACAATCTCCTTTTTATTTAGGTAACTTTTATAGCCACTTCTTTAAGCTTTTAGTGCTCCACGGCTGGCTTCTATTAGCTTCACATTAAGTTACCTGAAACGCGTTTTAAAAAGATTTTATCAGCAAGAAAACTAGCGAATGCATCCCGGTTTAATCAAAACAAGCTTTTATAACTTTAAAGTATTGAGAGCGTTTACAATGTTTATATCTACCAATATACCCATTCAGTATTTGTCATGTTGGCAGTTCCATGGCTGTGGTCATATTACTCATTGGCTAACTAGTTGTCCAATAGTAACGTATTTACTAGTAGTGTATACAAAACCCCACATACCGGCAACGATTGTGGAATACATAGACTCAATCACTGTAAGTATAATTGAAAATATTTGAGGTTTTGGTAAAACAATTTGGTAGAAAAAGAGAATGACTCACTTTGTTGACTTAGGTATTTCTACAGCTCCCTGTTAGTGTTCCTAATTATTATCTATTAAAAATAGACAATGCACACGTGTTAGTAAGATAACCCAAATCACTTAGCCATACAACACGAGACAGAACCCCAACGAACTGAGTCAGGCAGAGCCTTGACATGCGTTACGGGGCCTTAGATCAATCGGGTAGGGTAACGAATTAGTGATAGGGGTTAAAATACTTACAACGAGGCAGAGCTTCGTGTTTTAGCTATAATAGAGGCACAGAGAAGAAACATAAATGAACGATTTGAACGGAGGCTGGAGGCCTCCTTTTATACATGAGTTCACCACTGGCTCGCGCCCCGCGAGCCCTGGCTCTAGTTCCTTCGCGGCCCGCGAGGGCAACCCTAGCTACGGCTAGGGTGGCCAAGTGACCCCCTAGCTTCAACAAGTGGTGGTGTGTGCGAAGCGTGATATGTTTTTATTAATATTTTGAGCCCATCTTACGTATTAGTCAAGTTTTAAATTTATAAAACACGATATTCTCCTAACACTAAACACACACTTGGGCAAGTGTACCCATCGTGAGCGTAGTATAGCGTTGGTAAGATACCGAGGTCGTCCAAGGACACAAGAGCTTTTAGTACCGGTTTATCCTCAACGTCTAATCAATCTAAATTTTTTGAGAAAGTTTTGAAACATAAAAATAAAAACTAAAAATGAAAAGATAAATAAAATAAAAACAGATAGAAAAGATAGAATCACTTGGATCCGACTCGTCTTTAATGTATCCTTTGATGATTTTCGCACTTTTTCGGACTTTTTAAGAGATTATCTTAGTTATAGCAGTAGGCCCCTCTTTTGAAGGTGACGTTACCCTCAACCCAGTGGTTTGAGTCAGCAAGGATACAATCCCAAATGATCGGAATATTGAAAGATAATTAAGTAAGTTATTAATGTGAAAAGTGGTAGGCCCCTCTTTTGAAGGTGACGTTACCCTCGGTTAAGTGGTTTGAGTCAGCAAGCATACAATCCCAAGAAGCCGGTTTAAAGTATTAATAGTAGTTTACATATGAGGGGTTCAAGCTATTCGCACCCTTCCATCCAATACCCATGGGTATTGAAGGAGGTCCTAGTAAGCTTGAACCAGGTCCTTGCATGATCTATACACTGAACAAGGCAAGAACCTTACCAAACCATCCCCCTAACCCCCGACCAGGTAGTCAACATGCCTTTATATAGACCGTAAAGACATGAATGATGCAATCTTTTACTTTATATAGACAGTAAAGTAACCTCAAGACACCAGGGAAAAATGATAAGAAAAATTCACCTTCAACATAAGAAACTAGTTATTAAAGTCATTAATACAAACCCAAATAAAAAGTGCCGAAAGATTAAAAATCAAAAGTAATACAATAAAGACTTGTCTTCCCCAAGTAATGTAAGAGGCTTAACCAAACATGGCCTTTGATTGGCAAGAACTCTTACAATCAATCTTGGATCCCGAGACTATACACACTCTAAAGATGGATGATGGATGATGGTGGTGGGTGTTGGTGTTGTAGTGGTGGAGTGGTGGCAAAGTGGGAGAGTAGTGGTTTGCCAAGGGATGCCTTTCAAGAGAACCAAGCACCCCTATTTATAGCCAGTACAGAGCTCTGGCCACGGCCCCGTGTCCAGCGGGCACGCCTGATGGAGAGGGTGAAACCCGAGCCTTAGAGTGTTTAAATATTGTGTTTTATGTCTAATTGATGTGTTTATTCACTTAGAATGAGATAACTATGGGAATTGGGTGTTGTGCAGGTAAAGCATGTAATTTGGCGCATTTATAATGATTAAAGATAAAGTGGAGTGTCAAGAGATTGAATTCGCAGTTCGTGACACGAGCTGGAAGCATTTTCGGTTGATGTGAAGGCTTGAGGATGCAAGTTACATGAAATAATAAATTTCAAGGGCCATTTGATAATAAAGGGGAAGTTATTTTGTGCTTATATGTGAGAGGAATTGGAAGAAGTAAAGTTGAGGACCAAATTGTAATTTGCTGAAAGATGTTATGAAGAAGGAAAAAGGCTCACATATGCACGACCGTAGGCACAAGTTAGCAAACCATAGCTTATGGGTGGGTCATGTTGGAGAAAAATAATCAAAGATCTTAAACCGTAAGCTACGGTTTGTTGAAGTTCAGCATGTGATGGTCAGGGTTTAGCAATCGTAGCCTACGGTCCTCAATCCGTAGGCTACGGTTGGGTGTATTTGGATGATCAGAATTTTGGGACCGTAAGCTACGGTTCCCAAGCGTAGCTTACGGCCCGGGAAAGTAAAAAACGCGCATAATGGGCTTCAAGGTATATATTAGGGTTTATTATTGTGGCAATCATTATCTCTTCTTGAAGATCGATCCTAGGAACTCTAAGGGTTCCAAGTTCAAGACTTTTTCACCCCAATCCATCAAGATCTTCCACCGAATCATCCAATCAATCATGAATTCTTCATCGATTCAAGTTTTTGTCGATTTTGTGAGCAAGATGAGCAGCTAAACTTCTATGGTTTCATCCGGATGGAGGGTTTTTGTAAGTTAGGTGAAACTATGTGTTTTCTATAATCATTTTGATTTGGTGATCTAAGCATTCGATGCTTTTCACCTTGATTTGATTTATTGATTGTAAACAATTGCATTTTATTTAACCTTTAATTTCTAAACATTCAGTTTGTTGGTGCATATGTCTGTTGACTTCGTCTTATATCAAGTCGTGTAGTAGATAGACCAGGACACGTAGTTTGATAGAAACGGGAAACATGTCGAAACAGGCGTTTCACACGAACTGACCAGTTCGTGCGAAGTGGCCAGTTCGCACGAACTAGACCAGTCCGCATGAGCTAGTTCGTGCGACCTGCCCTGCTTATATATATGTGTGCTTGGGTCTTTCATTTGTAACTTTCTTATTCGGGTACCGAGGTGCTGCCAAAGTGTCTCCTGCATGTAAAACGTTGTGTAATCAATACAAGAGACAGATTAAAGTGAATCTAGTGCAATACAAGCTGAACGAAGACTAAATCACTGAATTCCGCCTCTGATTTAGTCCGAGATCTCTTCTGAAAAACTCGTTTGGTCGTGCAAACGATCCTACAAGTGGTATAAGAGCTCAGGAGGAAGAGTTCTTACCATTTTCAGCTTGATTTCATCAAAATTTCTGATTTCTACTCATTCTTCTTCACATTTTTCAAAATTAACGGAGTTTTCATGGATAAAATGGCTTGATTTTCACATATAATGTGCGAAATACTGTTTTAACAAATCCTTGAAAGAATCAGACCTAAAATCGAATTAAAAGTTGATCAATTTGTCAAAAATCCGGCCGATTGTGTGACATCAGCATCAGTTCGTACGAATTGCTTCCCAGATCGTGTGAAATATAGTCCAATTCGCATGAGTTGAACAAAGTTTCTTCAAATCGTTTGAGTTTTTGCTCCAGTTCGTACGAATTGGGCTCAGGTCGTTTGAAACCTGACCAGTTCGCTTGAAAAGTCCAATTCGTGTGAAAACATACATCCAGTTCGCACGTATTGAACATTAGTGACTCAGTTCACACGTATTGAACATTTGTGACCCAATTCACGCGAATTGAACCGTGTCCAGGTCGTTTGAACTTATCCAGTTCGTTTGAGATTTGTTTTCAGGTTGTGTGAAAGATTAGCAGTTCGTTTGAGATTTGTTTCCAGTTCGTATCAGATCCAATTCGTTTGAATCTTGACCAGATCGTGTAAAACATCATCAGTTTGTTTGTAAGTCCGAGTTTGTGAAATTTTCAAAAACCGAATCATGGAAAACGAATTCTACAATGCATTTGCTACCCCGATCACTATGACCCAGAATGCGATGTTAGAAAATGAAACGGGCACCATGCAAAAACCGCCTAAGCTTATGAGTATTGAGGAGTATAGTGGATGGGCGGAACGTTTTGAAAATTGGGTTCAAGCAAATTACTTAGATGCATGGGAATGTATTGAATATCGATATATTAGACCGGTTAAGGACAACGGAGAGAAGGTGGATATTAAAGATCTAAGTGTTGATGAGAAAAAGAATTACAAAAGTGAAAAGATGATGGTTAGTCTCTTGCAACAAGCTATTAAGGAAGAAATGTTGATTTTACTACAATACAATGGAAGTGCACATTCAATATGGAAAGAACTAAAATCGAAGTTTGTTGGAAGTAAAGAGATGATCAAGAACAAAATGTCGCTTTTGAAGAAAGAATATGATCTATTTTGTGGATTAAAAACTGAAAACACCAAGCAGATTATAGATAGATATTGCAATTTGGTGATGAACATGAAGAGATTGAACATCCAGAAAGATAATGATGAATGGATTGAAAAGTTGGCCGATGCGTTGCCACAAGATGTCTGGGGCACGTATCTTATGATGTTGAAAAATAAACCTGAATTTGACAATCTAACGCTGAGCACTTTTATTGAACAACTCGAAGCTCAAGAGATGGAACAACGTAAGATAGCGAGAATGAGGGACTTTGATGGTGAACAAGACATTGGTCTGTATTAAAAAGGAGGTACTAGTGATAAGACCAACATTGCACCAAAGATTGAAACAGCTTTCAAAGCAAAAAGTTCTTCTGTAGGGTCATCTCAAGGATCAAATAGCAAAACTGGATTCTCTTCATATCCATCATTCGATCCAAATTTTTCAGCAACCAAGAGTGGCAAAGTACTACAATACAACATTGCATTAAATCTTGAGAATGATCAAAATTACTCTGAAGAAGTGGCCAAAAGTCATATGTCTTTGTTGGTGACTGTGTTAGAGTCTTATGGGAGTTTAGTTGCAGGAAGGATCGGAAATCCAATGTTGACAAAAGAGGATTACGATCAGATTGATGCTGAGAAAATGGAGTTAATGGATATAAAGTGGTGTTTGGCTAGTGTGTTGAGAAGAGCTGAGAAGTTTAAACAGATTACGGGAAGAGATGATTTTCGTGATGCTAATGTTTCTACTTTAGGATTTGATAAATCTAAAGTTACTTGTTTTCGTTGCAGGGAAAAAGGGCATTTCAAGCGAGAATGCACAAATCGCGAAGCAAGTGGAGCTCAAAATCCATTCGGCAACAATGATTACTATCGAAAAGCAATTTATCATCAAGTTGCTCAACAGCCGTATCAACAACAATCGCCACAAACTGCTCATGCTAAGAAGGAGATTGAAGAATCAAAGAAAGCTTATCTAGTTAATCAAGATGATGAAAAATCGTCAAAAGGATTCAGCTGGGACAAATATATTTCAGCTGAGAGTAAAGCATGTCTGACAGATCAAGATGATGAAAGACTTCCAAAAGGTTTCAGTTGGGATGATTATGATCCTAACAGAACTTCAGATCATAAAGTTTTTGTTGCTCAAATTAAGGAAGATAGTGTTGATGATTACTATGCAGAGAGAATGAAAGAATGCTTAAAATATCTAGCCGAGAGAGATGAAAATGCTCGTATGACAAAGAAGAAGGTTAAAAAACAAGATGATCGTGATGATGATAATTCGTATTATGCAGAAAAAATGAAAGAGCATTTAAAATTTCTAGCTGAAAGAGATAAAAATGATGAAGATGTCCGAGTGATAAAGAAGCAGGTTAAAGAAATTCCAGCTTTCAAGATTGAAGTGGAAGCTGAGGTAGAAAAGGTGTCTGAGAAATGTGAAAACTGCGAGACTATGAAAAAGCAAAACAATGAGTTGATTCACAACATGAACAGACTAAAAGAATCGTATGATGTCTTAAACAAAGTCATGAATCAATATAACGAGTCAAGCAGTGAACAAGCAACAACTATGAAGACACTCAATGGAGCATACATGACAAAGCAGAAAATCGTCAATTATTACATTGAGATGTGTGCTGAGCTTGAACAAAAGTTGGAAACTCAGAGGATAGAAACTGAGAGAGTTAACAGGTTATTGAAAAGTTACTCATGTTCTTCTTATGTGATTGACATGATTTACCCTACTGTGGAAGGCATGAGAGCATTTGAAGAAGAAACATCTGAAGAGAAGAAGTTCGAAACAAAAGAGGATACTGAAGTGAAGAATTCTGGTAAGAAACAAAGTGTTAGTTATAACAAGTGTCCACCTCCAACTGAAAATGGATATTCTCCACGAAATCCTAATTCAGAAAGAGTCAAAAAGGCAACCAACTTACAGTGGGAATCTGAGTCTTCAGATAACTTGCCAGATAACATTGATGTCACTTTCACATCATCCGACACTGATCATGAGTCCGAGATAATTAAGAAAGTGGTCGATCAGATGTTGGATAAAGATGAAACGGAGGAGTCAAAGTCAGAGTCAAAGTCTGAGTCCGACAATTCAAGTCCAACAGTCAAAAAGGGCAAACGGGTTTATAATAAAGAATTTCTGCTATCACAAAATAATTTGAATGACGAAACATTCAAAGTAGCATATACTTTGAATGATTCTGACAAATTATATTCTGATGAAGAATTTCCAAAAAGAGGTGTTAAAACTGAAATGATCAACAAGGTTTTTAAACTAACAGAAATTAATATTTCTGAAATAAAAGGTGTAAATCTTGCTGAAAAACTTAAACCTTACACCTCAAGAGTTCAACAAAGGTTAAACAAGAAAAAGGGTTACAGTTCTGGTTCAGGTTATCGAAAGAAACCAAACCATAACGGTAATTTCAAAAAGAAGGGATTGGGTTTTATTCCACCCGAAAATTATAAAAATGAGAAAATTAATAAACAAAAAACTGTTTTTGTTTCAGGGTCAAGTTCGGAAGAAGAGGAAAAGAGTTCTTTCTGGAAGCAATCAAACAAAGAATTCCTTGCAAAGAAGCAAGAGGGAATGAAGAATGAAGCTGCTCAGAAGAAGAAGGAGACAAGAACCTGTTATCAATGCAAAGTAGTTGGTCACATTGCCTTGAACTGTCCAAAGGCAACCAACACAAAACAGGGAGTCTCTGAGAAACTGAAAGAAAAAATGGTTGAAAATGAACCACCAACCAAACAATTTAAAGTTTTCAAAAATTCGAAGTTTGAGGTTAGTGAAAGTTCAAAAAGTTTTTACAAAAGAAAGGTGAATCTTGACAACCACAAGTGGGTTGTTAAGAAATCAGATGGTAGTTATAGCAATGATTCTGATTCGTCAAAATCAGAGGAGCTATTTTCTGGCAATGAATCTGATTCGTCAAAGTCAGAAGAGCCACAAGTTGAGCTAAAAGAAGGAAATTCAGTTCCGCCAATGGATGACGCAAACTTTCCACCATTGCGAACTGAAAACTATAAACAAAAAGTTGGCAAAGTTGAGATTTCAAATCAATTCTTTCCTGAGAAGAAATAATTTGATATTGAAAAAGCTTTTAACCCCAATGTGAAACATATCTTTGGTAAAATGGTTGATGGGAAGGTAAAAGGGGTAAAGGAATTTTATGAATTGAAAAAGAGTAAACCAGATGAAGATGGTTCACTCATGTTCGTATCGTCATGGGATAGAACCTATCACGACTAAAATCCGGACTTGCCGGAGCTCCCAAGTTGGTAATCGTGGAGCATGAATCGGCATCTTTCTTGAGTAATTGAAAATTGTCATATTTTGATTTACAAGTGGTACTGGTTAATAAGAACCTACAAGTGGTTAATCAAGGTCATTAAGTTGAACTTGATTTAACTTTCATTCAAGTGGTATTTTGGAACAACAATGTGATGAATCCCCGTTCCTACAAGTGGTGTGTGAAATCAACAAAACTAATTTTCCGGAAAAACCATTTGATTAAAACAAACTTAAGTGTTTTGAAATCATAATGGGAAAATAGTTTGTTGTCAGGGGGAGTTCTGATTGTTTATGCCAAGTGGATGGCGATTTGAAGCAATTCTCATTGGGTTGTCAAATTTTCTTTAAATAGTTTTGAATTTTAGGGGGAGTAAGAAATTTCAGAAAATCCAAAAACATTTGAAAATTTGAAAAAGCCAAAAACATGATAAAATCAAAAATGAGTTTTGTTGTGAAAAAGAGGAAATGATAATACATCAGTAGACAATCACAGTACGCTAAAGAATTGGAAAGTTAAAATGCGATAAATGGTCTCACTGATGATATGCCAGTAGGTTTTTACACGCTTAGTAGATTGTTTTCGAGATATAAACCTAAATCAAACACTTACTTAGTTCGTGGGGAACATCTCTCGGATATATTGGTAACCCCCGAAATCTTGTTTGAAGGGCTTTCTATTTCTGACATACTAGGTCTTTGTGCGTGGTGATATCTGGGGTATTATACCAGGACTTCTAATTTTGCGGGAGCAATAGCCTAGTCCTCGTATAATACTTTACACTGCTTTAATCTTAAAGCTCGCCCTCAGCATAAAAATGATGAAACATTGAAAAATGCTAATCATGTGCTGTTGAAAAGAAAAGATTCTCTAAAGGGAACCCACCGAAAAGCGAACCATCATCTCTCTGATTTTGCGGAAGCAATAGCCTAAGCTCTCATGATCTCGCATTTAACCCCTTACAGATATCATTAGTGTACATTCACCTGTAAGACTAAATATAGGAGTCTGGATAAGAGAGTATATTCTGAGGTGGTACACGCGAATAAGTTTAAGTCCATTAAAACACTAATCTCGTATCTCGAAACAATTGAACTTTGTGTGAAAATTTAAGTGGATCAGTATACTGACAATCTAAGTGAATCGTTTAGAACTTAAAGTGTTTAAAGCTCAACGATGCTTGTGTTTTGTCTCAAAAACTGGTATGATCCTCTTACACAAACTCACAAAAATATTGCCTGTAAATATTTCTTTACTGTTTTTTCTTTAAAACAAAAAATCCTAAAAGATTGTGTTTTAGCATAAATTTTTGAAAAATCAAAAAGATTTTATTTCATCTTATTTTCGACAACTGATGTTGAAAAGCTGATTTTCAAAATTCCAAGTGCTAATTGTTTTGGTCAAAAATTACCGAACCAATTTAGTGATCAAATTAGTTAAGTGAGGTAGTGTGCTAAAATTATGTGTGAAAAATATGTTAACCAAGTTAGTTATGAAAACGGTTTCAGGATATGGCTCAGGATATCGAGCTGTATCTATAATCAAACAATGAGCAAAAATGTAAAGGTTGACACGTGATGTATGAGGAAAGCCCTTGATCAATCTAGATCTCCGGCATAAAACCTCGGGAGCTGACAATCGTCGGCTGCCTTGTTCTTCTTATTGCTTGAATAACAGGATACAATGCAGGATATGACACGGATCAACTAAGTGTTACAATGCGATTTGAGCACAAGTGTGAGTGTTTGTGAGTGGTTACAGGTGGTAGAGAGCAAGAGTGTACGAGAAATTGTGTGTGTGAAAGTTGTCTGTTCCTATGATCCATGCATTCCTTTATATAGTAAAAGGAAACAACTAACTATGCTAAAAATCCGGGATATTATGCTAAAAATCCGGGATACTAAGATTATTTCCTTTCTGAACGTTGCCAGGCTGTATCAACTCGTTTTCCACGCGCATTCCAACTATAATCCGGGATTTAAGTTTCCATAACCGTTATAACATTAATATCTTTGACCAATCTTCGTAACTTTCCATAAAACACATCAATCTTCAATGCTGACCGTTACAAGAGCTATTTTTCTGCCATCAACGTCCTTATCCTAACCAATTTGAGCGGGTCTTCAGGATGACTTGGTCTTCATGAACGTTAGTCCCTTGTAGCCAACATTTACAAGCAAATTGTTAGTAATAGTCAGGATACTGCCTCAGGATGTTACCAATATCCTGGTCCGTTATCCTGATCCGGTATCCTGATCATATACAACTAATAGAAAATCAAGATACAAAGTCAGGATATGGGCTCAGAATTTCACCCATAACAATTGTCCCCAAAAATATAACTGTTGGATATCCTGATTCCAACGTGTATATTTTTTAGTCATTCCAACATGTCTGGTAAGGATATATGTTTTCTTCGATCTTGAGAAGCTTGACAACTATCCCAAGCCTGTTCTGGTGAAAGAGGAGCCGTCCGTTGCTGCTGCCAAAGGTTTCTCTTATGATGACCTTGGCTTCACGGAATTTATCGAGCCCATGGCCTCTTTCCCTAATAAGGTAAGTATCCAGATCTTGTATCCCGTGCACATATACTGAACCTGTATCCTGGTTAGTCTGTCTTTAATGATACTTGTATTTTGTAGGGTCTAAATCATCTGGTCGTCCTGCACTTAAAACAATTTTAATTTCCTGCAAGTAGAATAGTTTGACGGCTGAAGGTGGAGGGATCCTGTGTTTCCAGGATGAAGCCTTCAACTGTTCATGTAAATATGCTTTAAAAACTTAATTGTATTCTTGGTGGATGGGTCTCTTTTTGAGATGAAACCAAGAATACAATTTTTTGGTCCAATAATAATAAACTAACCTTTTAGCCTTATTTGTTGTTGTTATGTTTTAATTTTGAAAGGTATGTTTTGAATATCCTGATCAAATATCCTGGTCAGGATACTGATGAAATGTCTTTTAAATGTTAGACAAAACTTGGTTGAATATGACTTTTTAGAAAACTTAGATCATTTAGATAAGGTTTTCAAGACTTGAAGAATAATAAATCATACCAGAAACACTTAGGCAATGATTTCCAACCTTAACCTTTGAATCCTTTGCAATGTCCCCGGCATGGATGTCCCCTGTCTGTGCAGGATATTGCATCAGTGCATGACATACTTGAGTATTTCTTCACTTAGTGATTAAACTTCGTAGCTTCTTATCCACAAAAGAACGTGTGTAATCACAGCTTGTCATATCTTTGCAATCTTGTTAAAAACTTTAGTTTTACTGGGGATAAACCCTTAATGTACTGGGGATAAACCCTTAGTATCCTGGGGAAAATCCCAAATTTTCGTGCGCTACTGGCGGGAGTGTATAAACTCCAAGACTTAGAAAGGTGAAAACCTTTAAACCTTAGAGAGTATGAAAATACCCTTTCGCGAGAGAGGGTGATCAATCCTCATATACCTTAAGGATCCAGGGTATAGCCAACAGTAACGAAATTGTCAGCCACTTTTACATGAACTGGTCCCGCCACCTTGAACTATCCCTGGATAGCTTGCGCTCCAGGCGGGGTGTTTAAACCCAATTCGAGAGAAAGGTGAATACCTTTAAACCTTAGAAGGGATCAGGATCCCTTAAACGTGAGAGATGGGGCCAATCCTCTAATCTTTCGAAGTATCCTGAGTGTGTATCCTGGAGCTATATCCCGAAGCATATTCTGCAAAACAACCTTAAACTAAGGTGGGTGTTAGCTTGGCTAACACCCCTCCGATGCTTAAGTTAGTATTGGGTTCAAATAAAATAAATTATATTTAAAAGAGACAGAATTCATACCATCTTGAGTTAGAAATTACATTCTAAACTCACTTGAAATAGGCTTTGAGATGTATAGCATTCCAGGATCTTGGTAGTATATCCCCCTCCATATTCTTAAGCTGGTATGCTCCTTTTCCGGATTCCGATTCAATCTTATAGGGTCCTTCCCACTTTGGAGCCAACTTTCCATCAGCAGGATTCGTAGTATTCTGAAAAGCTTTCCTTAACACCCAATCTCCGACTTGGAACCTTCTAGTCCTTATATTCTTGTTATATGCTCTGGATATTCTCTGTTGATATGCCGCCATCCTTAGCTTTGCTGCATCTCTTGTCTCATCAATAGTATCCAGTTCTTGACATAAGATTTCAGGATTCTTCTCAGTTGTTCTATCAGCCCATAGGACAAATGGTAGTTCCTCTGCCCATTTTCCTTTTTTGGCACCTAACCTCTTCTTTAAATTGTTGACGATTATCTTGTTCGAGGATTCTGCTTGTCCATTTGCTTGAGGATGCACTGGTGTTGACGTAATCATCTTAATTCCCCAACTTTTGCAAAAGTCAGTAGTTCTTTTGCTTATGAATTGAGAGCCATTGTCACAAACAATCTCAGCTGGTACCCCAAATCTGGTCAGGATATTTCTCTTTATGAAGGATACCACTTCTTGATCCATGACTTGGACAAATGCCTCGGCTTCAACCCACTTGGAGAAATAATCTGTCATTTCCAGCATAAAAACCTTTCCTCCTGGAGCCTTAGGAAGCTTTCCCACTATGTCCATCCCCCATTTCATAAACGACCAAGGGGATACGATAGGATATAATGGTTCCGCAGGCTGATGCAGGATGTTGCCGTGTCTTTGACATGCATCGCATTTCTGAGCATACTCCGCGGCATCCTTTCTCATGGTCGGCCAGTAATATCCTGTTCTCAACACCTTCGAGAACAGAGATCTGCCCCCAGCATGGTTGCCACAGTCTCCTTCGTGTATATCCTGAAGTACCTCCTTGGTTTCAGGACCTTCCAAGCACCTTAGGTATGGACCTGCAAGGGATTTCTTATACAAAATATTATTTATAATAGTAAAACGAGATACCTTCATCCTAAAAGCCTTAGGATTTGCATCTTTTGGGATATCTCCTTCTTGAAGATACTTCACAATTGGAGTCATCCAGGATTCAGGATCCTTCTCAGGATATCCATCACCAGGATCCTGGATACATGCTACTTCTTTATCCTGAGATTTGAAATATTCTATTGCAGGATACAAGATGTGCACTATTGGTATCTGAGTTCCCTCCGGTATCCTGACAGTAGATCCTAAGTTTGCTAGAGCGTCAGCTTCAGCATTCTTTACTCTTGGTACCTGTTCAAGTGTAAAAATTTCGAAATATCCTGCTAATTTCTTAACAATTTCAAGATATTCAGCTAACTTTTCACCTTTTACTGCATAAGACCCATTGAAATGGTTAGTAATCAACAGGGAATCAACATATACTTGTAAATATCTAATATTCATATTTTTAGCTAATTCTAATCCTGCTATCAGAGCTTCATATTCTGCTTCATTATTAGTGGCAGGAAACTCACATCTAATGGCCTGGGGTAATATGTCCCCCTGTGGCGATTTTAGTAGTATACCCAAACCTACACCTCTTACATTAGATGCACCATCAGTATATAGTGTCCAAGATTCTATATTTTCTCCGAGTTGTTGCACTTCTAGGTCTACTTCATTTTGAATATCACTACTAAAATCAGCCACAAAGTCTGCTAAAGCCTGAGACTTTATAGCATTTCTAGGTTCATATATTAGATCATAGGCACTTAATTTTACTGACCACTTAGCCATCCTAACTGACATCTCGGGTTTCCTAAGCACATTTTTAACAGGATAGTTGGTTTTAACATAAATCCTATGTGTTTCAAAATAATGTCTAAGTTTCGTTGATGCCATAACTAGGGCTAATATCATTTTTTCTAGATGAGAATATCTAGTTTCAGCATCTAATAAACTTCTACTAACGTAATAGACAGGATACTGCTGACCTTCGTGATCCTTGACCAAAACAACACTTACTGCATTCCCTGATACTGCAAGATACAGGGATAATGGTTCACCATCCTCGGGCTTCATCATCAGAGGTGCGGTTGAAAGATATTGCTTTAATTCCTGTAAGGCTGCTTCCTGCTTTTCTCCCCATTCGAACCTCTTATTCTTCTTCAGGATATCATAGAATTCTTTACATTTTTCTGAGGATCTTGATATAAATCTGTTCAATGCCGCTACTCGTCCAGTTAATCTTTGCACATCTTTCATGTTGGATGGTAACTTGATATCCAGGATAGCTTTGATCTGTTCCGGGCTTGCTTCTATACCCCTTTTAGTCACCATGTATCCTAAAAACTTTCCTGCCCCCACTCCAAAATGGCACTTGGCAGGATTTAGTTTCATATTGTACTGGTCCAGGATATCAAATGCTCCTTTAATATCCCGGAGATGATCCTCAGCCTTATTGGATTTGACTACCATATCGTCAATGTACACCTCCATGGTGTCCCCCAGTTTGTCTTTAAACATCATGTTCACCAATCTCTGGTACGTTGCACTTGCATTTTTCAAACCAAAAGGCATAGCAGTATAACAGTAAATACCTGTTGGTGTCATGAAAGCAGTATCCTCCTGGTCTGAAGGTTCCATTTGGATCTGCTGGAATCCTGAGGATGCATCCATGAAGGTTAACATTTCATGACCGGCAGCGGCATCCACCATTGAGTCTATATGAGGCAGAGGGAATGGGTCTTTAGGACATGCTTTGTTTAAGTCTGTGTAATCTACACAAACTCTCCATTTCCCATTCTTCTTTTGAACCACGACCACATTTGCTAGCCACTTGGGAAATTTGACTTCCCTGATCATTTTGGACTTCAATAGTCTTTCAACCTCTTCTTGAATAATTATGTTTCGTTCTGGAGCAAACTTCCTTCTCTTTTGCTGGATAGGCTTGAAAGACCTGTCAATTCCAAGCTTGTGAGTTATAATATCCTTAGAAATACCTGTCATATCCTCATGCTTCCATGCGAATGTTGACATCCTGCATTTCAAAAAGTTAGTTAACTGATTTTCAATATCCCGAGGGATATTAGCTCCCACGAGCACCGAGATATCTGGATTATTCTGGTCTAGGATAACTTTCTTCACATCCTGTTCTGAAGTCTCCATGATATCCTGGCCTCGCATCTTTAATTGCTATGCTGCACTAGGCTTTGTCGAGGATTTCATCGAAGAAGAATAACACTCCTTCGCTTCCTGTTGATCACTTTCCACCTTAACTACTCCCCAAGGGGTAGGGATCTTGATACATTGATGATAAGTGGAAGGTACAGCTTTCATATCGTGAATCCATGGCCTGCCCAATATAATATTATAGCAGGATAAGGAGTCCATGACACAGAAGCGTTGTATTGAGTTGACCCCTTCAACATATACTGGTAATTTTATCTCCCCTACGGTATTCTTTGCTTCTCCACTAAACCCTACAAGCATAGTGGACTTTGAGGTAATCTCTATCTCGGGGATGTTCATTCTCTTCAAGGTTTCCAATTGGATGATGTTGACTGAGCTGCCATTATCCACCAGTATCCTGCGTACAAAGTGATTAGCAACATATAAAGTTATTACCAGAGCATCATGATGAGGATCCTGTACAGTATCCCTGTCATCACTATCGAACGTGATCATTTTATCAGTCGTGAGGGTCGATATCCTGGTTGGCTTATTCCCCCTTTAGGCCTTAGCCTCCTTTGCATGTCTTTTGGCTGCAGAATAAGAAGTTCCGCAGATATCGGATCCTCCTGAGATAAAGTTAATTATCTTGGCGTCGGCGGGAGGTGATGCTGCTCGCTCAGGATCCTTCTCAATATCCTGACCCTTATTCTTCTTTCTGCCCAGAAGATCCTTCAGATGTCCTTTGCTTAGTAGGTAGCTTATTTCTTTCCTCAGGGCAATGCAATCCTCAGTAACATGTCCGAAATCCTCATGGAAGGCGCACCATTTGGACTTATCCTTCCAATCAGCTTTTTGTTGATTCTTCCGAGGCCACCTGGCTTTATCTCCCAAACCCTGCATAGCATACATTAGTTCAGGTATATTAACAGAAAAACAATATTCTTACAATTCAGGATACTCCTCAGGATCCTCATTTTCAACAGCGTTCACTTTTTTGCTATCTTTCCTGTTATATGGCTTAGAACGATATGGTTTGTATGAGGATTCTGACTTCCTGTTAGTTGGTTCATATGTTGAGGATGCATTCATCCTCTCTTGCATTTTCTTATCATCTTCCAGCCTGATATATCTCAAGGCCCTGTTTCGAGCTTCGTCCAAGTTCCTGCAAGGATTCATCACAAGATCCTGATAAAACTGGGTATCCTTTTGTAGTCCCATCTTGAATGCCTGGACTGCTGTAGCAACATCAAGGTGTGGGATATCCAAGGATTCCCTGCTGAATTTGTTCACATAATCCCTTAGGGATTCTTGAGGCCCCTGTGTTATCCTGTAGAGGTCACTTGTTAGTTTTTCAAAGCTTCTACTACAAGAAAACTGACTATTAAACAAATTAAGTAAATGAGCAAATGATGTAATTGAATAAGGTGGAACATTTAGAAGCCATTTCAAGGCTGATCCTGTTAGAGTAGAGCCGAAGCCCTTGCACAAGCATGCTTCCTTAAGTTCTGGCGGGATAGGGTTAATCTCCATCCTCTCCCTATACTGGGCAATATGCTCCTCAGGATCCGTCGTCCCATCATACAGCTTCATGTTAGGAGTCTGGAATCTCTTTGGGATTTCTGCATCACAAATGGGGTGAGCAAAGCGGGATATGTTGTGACTATCCCGGGATACTTTCGGTATAGGCTGCACTATTCTAGGCACACTTGATATCATATCCTTCAACTTTTGAAGCTCTCTGGTTATCGCTGATGTCACGCCTGCATCCTGCAATGATCCAAGATTATTAGTAACAGGGATACTGGTGTTAACAGACAAGTTACCAGCTTGGTGATTCTGGCCATATCCTGGAGCACATCCTGGAGCATATCCTGGATTTCTCACAGTTGACACCCTGACCGAAGAGGGTATTTCAGGAATATGACTCTGGGAATGGCTAGGCACAATATTCCCCCTGTTATCCTCAGTATATACTGCAGAACTGAAGTTTAAAGCTCTTGGTTGCAAGGGAGTGACAGTATCCTCAGCGGGCCTGCTTGAGCTAGATTTCAAGAGTTGTATCTCTCTTATCAGCATTCGGTTGGTCTCCTGCTGCTGCCTCATTTGTTCCTGTACATTACCAAATAAAGTTAGAATTTCTTCATTAGAAGCCAAAACAGGATCAGATCCCTGAATATTCTGAGTGGGAATAACATCCCGAGCCACATGAATTTCGGCTCCTTGTGAAGAGGCTTACGTTCTCGGAGGAGGTGGTGGAAGCATCGAACCAATTGTTGTAGAGGTCGTAGCAGACACGGTGGAAGAGCTCATGTTTGATCTCGAGGCCATTGAAAATAGTGTAGCAAAAAGTTTTGAAAATAGAAAACCAAGTAATGATTTTGCAAAAGATTTTAGTAGAAATAGCACCACTTGCCCCACGGTGGGCGCCAAATTGTTTTGATCATATAATTGCTTAGGTAATTTTTGACCAAAACACTAATCATGATGAACAGTAGTTTAGGAGAGTGTGTTTGAGATAAAAATTTGAGAAATGTCATAATCTTTTAAGTGATGTTTTGAAATTGATTTGACAAGTGGTAAGCAGAGATTAAATTTGTAAAATTTTTAAATTTGTAAAATTTATTTTGAGGTAGAGAATGTGCAGGTAAGCCAGGTTCCGATTCCTGTGGACTTTCTGCATAACCAGATACTGATTTTGGATCAACATCCAAGGGGGAGAAGCTACTGATGTTGAAGAGCTTAAGGAATCAAGAGACCTGATCAAGAGGTGTATAGAGCCAGGTTGCGATTCTGGAAGAGAAAGTGAAAGAGAAGATAGAGAGATTGATACTTACAATGGAGAATACTTTGGAGAAGAGCGTGAAAAGACTGATAAAGACTGAAGACTCAGTGTGCCAAAGACTCGTCAACATCCAAGGGGGATTTTGTTGGTGCATATGTCTGTTGACTTCATCTTATATCGATTTGTGTAATAGATAGACCAGGACATGTAGTTTGATAGAAACGGGAAACAGGTCGAAACAGGCGTTTCACACGAACTGACCAGTTCGTGCGAAGTGGCCAGTTCGCACGAACTGGACCAGTCCGCATGAGTCAGTTCGTGTGACCTGCCCTACTTATATATATGTGTGCTTGGGTCTTTCATTTGTAACTTTCTGATTCCGGTACCGAGGTGCTGCCGAAGTGTCTCCTGCATGTAAAACGTTGTGTAATCAATACAAGAGACAGATTAAAGTGAATCTAGTGCAATACAAGCTGAACGAAGACTAAATCACTGAATTCCGCCTCTGATTTAGTCCGAGATCTCTTCTGAACGACTCGTTTGGTTGTGTAAACGATCCTACACAGTTCCCGAGAGTTCTAGTAATTGGGATATATTTGTCATGGGATTAGGGTTGGTAATTATAATTGATAATCATTTAATAACCTCCCGTTATGTATTGAATGGAGTACTTATTCGTTGGTTATCACAATTAGTTAATCAAGTGTAACACTTATGTCTATGTAGGTGTCACGATTAAACACATAGTTGAGGTAACTGTAAAACCAGAAATCTGGAGGAACCATTTTCTCTTTTATTGATTCAAATCTCAATTTTTGTTCGCTAATTTAGATAATTTTCATAATCAATCAAACCGATTTTCCAATTCAGTAGTAGTTAATTAATACTTTTCATTACGACACTTTCCATAATCCTCCTCTGGTTCGATATCCGACTTACTCTAGCTACCTAGTTTATTTCGGTTTTTGCATGTCCATAATGACAGACATCAAAATGGCGCCGTTTCCGGGGAGGCGTGCGCAAAGTTTTTAGTGTTAAGTTCTAGTTTTTAGTTAAAAATACACAAAAATTAAAAAAAAAATAGTTTTTACTTCGTTTTGTTCGGATTTACGCGAGTTTTTCTTGTTTTTGTTTGTGCAGGTGATCTAGAAAGTGTATGCATCATACTCGCAATTCCGGGAAGTCATTACCATTAGTGTTCAACCCAGAGATCGAGAGAACAATGAACATACAAAGCGAGTACTACATCGTGATAACAAAGTCCTACAATCACCAACACCAACACCCAAAACAATGGAGAACTTAGCAACTCCGGAGAAACAACCCGAAACTTCACAACCGTAACAATTCTCGCCAACACCGAACCAACCTTCACCGAACACTACCATACCACCACCATCACCACAATCTACACAACCTACATCTACTACACCTGTTCCACCATTCTCAACATTTTTCCCAAACTTTGATAACATTCAACAAGCTTCCACCCAAATGACATCTCTTCAATACCCAGCTATAACCCAGACTGCTAATTTACAGCAGACGACTCCTTATGTTAGAATCATTACCGATGACACTGCATCACCGAGTCAGACTCAAGCACCTAATGCAACATCAATTCCGCAAGCTGCCCGACCGGTTAATTCACAACAAAGTCAGCCAATGCCACACCCTTAAAGATCGACCATTTATGATCAAGGAAATAATTCAGGTGATTTCGATGATGGCTTTGAGGAATATGATAATTACGTGGGTAAAAACGAGAGACAAGTGGTTAATACAGGTAGTTACGAGAGGCAAACAGCCAGAGTGGGTGTGTTCGAAAGAGTTAATCAAGGAAATTTAGGGTATCAACAATATGTGCAACCTCAGATCCAACCGATACCAATGCCACAACAACAATATCATCAACCTGACCCGATCAATCAGCAGCCTATTCCGAGAAGGCCGGTGGATATTCCACTACCACCACCGGTACCTCAGATGCCGGGTCAGGTAAGACCGCTTCCGCGAAACTTACACCGACCGGTGAATCTACCGAAAGGTATCCCACGGAGAAATAATCAAGGTCCAGTTAGCGGTATCAAGAGCAACTTCAAACCTGCCATAGCTAACAACCCATCACCGGTTGTGATCCTGCAATTACAAGGAGGGCGGTCATTTGAAGTACGGGCACAATCAATATCCAGTTTGCCCAAATATCATGGTCAAGCACATGAGGAGCCTCACCTGCACATTGCTGCGTATGATGCACGTTGTAATACAATTGGTGGCCAAGGTTTCTCGGCAGATGATGTGAAGTTGGTACTTTTCCAATTCACACTCGAAGATAAAGCGGAACAATGGTTTCATTCGTTACCATCGGCTTCGATTTTTACGTGGGGCGAGATGCAGCAGCTATTTTTAGATGAATTCTATACTCCGTTGCATACTAACAATGCCAGGAAGGATATTCGAGGGTTCCGACAATAGCCCGGTGAATTATTTCACGAAGCATTCAATCGCTTCAAATGATGCTAAAGAATTGTCTGCAACATGGCATATATTTATGGGAGCTTCTCAATGCATTTCACGAAGGCCTAACAGATGAAGATGCAAGAGATGTGAATTCAATATCTAATGGTACTTTTGGAACAAATTACGAAGAAGACGATTGGGAATTTCTAGAAAGAACTGCGAGTGACGTCAAAACGGAAAGCTCAATCTTTTATAAGTGCACGACATTCGGTGGTAAGAGCGATAGAGAATCAACCGGATGCAAGTGGTCAGTTCCCAATGTGTGGACATTGTGGAGATATAGGGCATATCGCGGATCAATGCCTGGTCATTCATGGTGAAGGTGAGGATGTGAATTTTGTTCAAGGTGGGGGTGGTGGAAGATACTTCAACATGCAGTCCAACACATATCACCCAGGTCTTAGAAATCATCCGAATTTGAGCTATGGGAATGCAAAAAATTAGCTAAATCCGGGATTTCAAGGCAATTATCAATCTGGTGGTCAACGGAACTTTAATCAAAACCGATTCCAAGGTAATTTTCAAAGTGGCTACCAAAGCAATCAAAGAGGACCAACTGGGCCTTCTAACACTTCTGGGAATAATGATGTGATGGAGATGTTGAAGGCAATTCAACTTGATTTACAAAACCATGCTCAAAAGGATGAGGTGCGAGACAAGGCCATTCAATCATTAACTACACAGATGGGCTAACTTGCAACCGAGATAAAGGAGCTGAAGCAGAGTAGCGGGAAGTTACCAAGCGATACAACAACAAACCCCGCTCATCAAAAGAAAGGCAGCTCAGTCAGCCAGGTAAGTACTTTACGTAGTGGTAAAAGTTATAAAAAGGTCGACACTCCACCACAACTTGTTGATGGTATGGTGGAGGATTTAGGTGAAGATGGTGAGAGTGATGATGAGTCAGAACCTAACATTGTTAAAATTAATGGTAAAAATACCCATGCTACAACTTCTGAGCCAATCAAGGCTAAGGAAGGGGAACCGATTTTACCTCCCTTTCCCGAAGCCTTGAAGGATCTGGGTAATACAAAGATAATTAATAAAAGGGGACCTCAACCGGAGGAAATCTGGGAGGTATTTAAACAAGTGAAAATCAATTTACCCTTAATTGATGCCATTAAACAGGTTCCAGCTTATGCTAAGTATCTTAAGGATTTGTGCACTAAAAAACGGCATCACAAAGTCCCTAAAAAGTTGATCTAACTGATAGAGTTAGTGCCGTTTTGAATGGAGTCCTTCCACCTAAGCTACGAGATCTCGGGACGCCTTTAATTTCAATACAAGTTGGTGATTTTAAAATGAGTAGGGCGTTGTTGGACCTCGGAGCTAGCGTGAGTATCCTTCCAGGAAGCTTGTACAACCAATACGATTTTGGTCCACTGCGGCGTGCCGACACAACTGTTGTGTTGGCAGATTTGACCCCTAAGCTTCCCCGAGGGATAGTTAGCGATGTGATAGTTAAGGTGGAAGAATTCTATTTTCCCGTTGACTTTTTGGTGCTTGACTATGTCTCTACTGATCAAGTCAATCAACCAAACGTTATCTTGGGCCGACCTTTCTTAGCCAATGCACATGCTCAGATCGACTGTCGCACCAGCACTATTGACATGACATTTGGCAATAGAAAGGTCCGATTAAATGTGTTTTCGAACGTTTCTTACATGTTTCCCAGTGATGAATGTTTCATGGCAGATATCATAGACGGATGCTATCCTCAAGTAGAGGATGAGTTGCCCGAGTTTTGTTTGCTTTGTGACATGATAGAAGAAAATCACATGTGTGATTTGGAAGAAGAAGTTCAGAAATTGAAAGCACAGGTGGTGCAAGAGAGAAGTCCTCCATGGTCCCATCATATGGAGAGCCTTCCTGCTGAGATTTCATCCGGGTTAAAACCGTCACTAATCAGCCCTCCAAAGGTAGAATTGAAAGAGCTGCCCGTGCATTTGAAGTATGGGTTTTTAAGAGAGGATCAGACTCTCCCGGTTATTATTGCAGCTAATTTGGAGAAAGAGCAGGAGGAAGCACTACTGAAGGTGCTGAAGACCCATCGAGCTGCGATCGGGTGGACTCTCACCGATTTGAAAGGTATAAGCCCCTCTATTTGTATGCATAAAATTTTTACTGATGCAGATGCGAAGCCTGCACGGGATACTCAGAGGAGGCTTAACCCAAACATGCGAGAGGTGGTGAAGAAGGAGGTAATCAAGTGGTTGGACCATGGGATCATATATCCCATTTCAGATAGCGCATGGGTGAGTCCAACCCAAATGGTACCGAAGAAAGCAGGCATTCAGATTGTTAAGGGCGATAATGGCGAGCAAATATCCACTCGGCTGGTGACCGGGTGGCGGGTATGTATTGACTACCAGAAATTGAATGCTACCACGTCAAAGGATCACTTTCCTTTGCCCTTTATTGACCAGATTGTCAAAAAATTGTCAGGTCATAAATTTTACTGCTTTGTTGATGGTCATTCAGGGTATAATCAGATTGCTATCCACCCTGATGACCAAGAAAAGACCACATTCACGTGCCCCTATGGCACATTCGCATTTAGACGGATACCATTTGGGCTGTGTAATGCCCCGGCCACCTTTCAAAGGTGCATGATTAGTATCTTCTCGGATATGGTTGGGGATGCCCTAGAGATTTTTATGGATGACTTTTCAGTCTTTGGGTCATCATTTGATACATGTTTAAATGAACTATCTAGGGTATTAGAAAGATGTGTCCAAAAGAATCTAGTGCTCAGTTGGGAAAAGAGCCATTTTATGGTTCAAGAGGGTATAGTGTTAGGACATGTTGTGTCAAGTAAGGGGATAGAAGTTGATAGAGCCAAAGTGAGAGTCATTTCTACTTTACCTCCCCCGACTAATGTCAAGGGTGTTCGTTCGTTTTTAGGACATGCCGGATTTTACCGTAGGTTCATTAAGGGCTTTAGTGTCATAACGAAACCTTTATGTAACCTATTATTAAAAGATGTTCCGTTTGAGTTCGATAACAAATGTTTAAATGCTTTTAATGTACTAAAGGAAAAATTAGTACAAGCCCCAATCTTACAATCACCCGATTGGACAAAACCATTTGAAATAATGTGTGATGCAAGTGATTTTGCTATTGGGGCTGTACTTGGCCAACGACTAGATAAGAAACCGGTCATTATCTACTACGCAAGCAAAACTCTCTCCGATGCTCAAATTGAATTATACCACAATGGAGAAAGAGTTGCTTACCGTTGTTTATGCCTTAGATAAATTTCGGTCTTATATTTGTGGAAGCAAAGTAATCGTTTACTCTGATCATAGTACAGTTAGGTATTTAATGGAGAAAAAGGATGCCAAACCAAGGCTGATTAGGTGGGTCCTATTATTACAAGAGTTTGATCTCGAAATCAGAGACAAGAAAGGGTGTGAGAATGTAGTTGCTGACCATCTGTCATGACTACCGGCTGGAGTAGAGGATGTCACACCTGAGATTAATGAGCACTTTCCTGATGAGTTCATAATGGCTACTAGTTTCTGACCTTGGTATGCTAACTTTGCGAATTATCTTGTTTCAGGTACAATACCGGATGCATGGAATAAGCATAGGAAGCAGCAGTTCCTGACGCAAGTGAAGAATTATATTTGGGACGATCCGGATTTGTTCCGGATTGGTGTTGATCAGATTATTCGAAGATGTGTGCATGAGACGGAGTTCTTGGAAGTACTACAGCATGCTCACTCATCTGCATGTGGTGGTCACTTTACTGGACAAAAGACAGGCAATAAAGTTCTTGAATCTGGCCTTTATTGGCCAACTTTGTTTAAAGACGCGCTTGAGTTTGTTAAACATTGTCCTAATTGTCAAAAGATAGGTGGGATTTCAAAAAGGGAAGGAATGCCAATGCAACCAATTTTGGTTGTTGATATTTTTGATGTTTGGGGAATTGATTTTATGGGTCCGTTTCCCAATTCGAATGGTAATCTTTACATCTTGGTAGCGGTTTATTATGTTTCAAAGTGGATTGAAGTAATTGCTACTAAGACAAACGACCATACCATTGTCTGCAAGTTTGTCCAATCAAACATTTTTGCTATGTTTGGGATTCCTCGGGTGATAATTAGTGATGGAGGATCCCACTTTAAAAACTTTAATTTTGGCAAACTGTTGAAACAGTATGGCGTCGACCATCGAATTACTACACCATATCATCCACAAACAAGTGGACAGGTTGAAGTGTCGAATAGGCAAATTAAGGAAATTTTGCAAAAGACGGTGTTAGGCCCTTTAAGGTTTATAGATAAGATAATAGGTGGATTAGTAGGTGTGATGGGTTAATTATGGGTTTTGGGCCTATTTGTGTAGTTATGGGCCTAGGGTTTAGGGAGCACACTCCCTAATCTCTTTCTATAAATAGAAAGTGATGTAATAGGTGCATGGTTGGTGATTTTGGGCAATCTTGTATTAGACAAACACTTGTATGCAAGATTTGTGAATCATTTGAAGATCAATCATCCTTCTTCTTCATCTTTTATTTCTTTTACAACTTGTTCGTGTGATTCCGCCACCTTACGAGTTGTGCGATATCATTGTGATCTCGGTTTCGGGACTTACAATTGGTATCAGAGCCTGTTGAACCTGATTTCCATGCTCGGATCTGATATCGCGTTGGTTTGTTTGCTGTTACTGTTCCGGTTTTGCTACTGTCTCACCCCCAAAATCCACCTGCAGAATACCACCGCTTGGAGGCGTGACTGACCAGGATCCAGCCACTAATCATATTGAACAAACATGTGAGTGATCATAAAAATCCAACCAATACAATTGGTGTCCAAACAAAACATAGTTTAAGTTGCAAGCGGAAGCATAACGTTTAAAACCAAAACATAAGTTTAATTGTTTCAAAGTTTAACATGGCACACAGCTGTCCATGTCCTACAACGACTCCTTTCCATGCAAGCTCCAGCTAAGTACCTATTGGCCTGCAAAGCATGTAGTAACGAGTCAACAAGAATGTTGAGCGAGTTCACAGTTGGGTGTTCGTTTTAAGTTGTTTCGAAAACAGTTTCCTTTATCTGGCATCCTGCCGTGGGGGTTACCCCATAGTTGAAAACGTGATTTGTTTAACCCAATTACTCTGGCAATCCAGCCGTGGGGGCTACCCCATGTTTGTTTATCTGGCTCTACGGCCGTGGGGGCTACCCCATGTATGTTACTAGACTTGTTACCATATCGACAGCTGACTGTAGTCATGTTTATGTGCCCTGAACTGTCAATGTCTATCATCATTGACGTGCCCAGATCCATTAGTTCACGCCCGTCCTCTGCGGCACGGTGTGAGGTTTGTCAAACCTAAATAGCGCTATCTAACTAATGACCTGCTCGCCATTGGCCCGGCGATTAAGTCGATATAAAAGGAGGGACTTCGTGATAGAGTTTTGGTCTAGTGAAAGTTATCTGTCCAAAGGGACGAGGAATTATATTCCTGAACCAGCACTGTCCTACCCAATAAAGGACAAGGAATCCATGTTCCTTAACCCCATTCCCAACCCCTGGGAATCCCATGCTTTGTAGAGAGTGTGAACTCACCTTGGTTTGCTTGGCAGTTTAATTTACTTGGTTAAGTATGCTGGTCACCGCGTCCTAATATGGTTACCAGTATAGGTCAGGTTTGGGTGTAAAGAAGTCACGTATATCCTACACGTATCTAACACATAGCATACATGACATATATTTATTCCTCTACGTTATTGGGCCTGTCCAAGTTCTTAAACAGTAACAGTTAACACATATCCCACTTAAACGGTAACAAGCACGAGTAATCCATACACTTTGGCCCAATAACAAAGGCAAACAGCCCAGTCGAGACAGGGGGTCTCGACTCGAGATCACGCGGTCTCGAGTCGCAACCGGGAGGTCTCGAGTAGTGCATGCATGAGTCACAACCTCTGAGGTCTCGAGTTAAGTCTCGAGTCGAAACCATGGAATCTCAAATCGAGACCTTGCTGGTCTCGAGTCCCTGAAGTCTGTTTTGAGTTGTGTGGTTAAGGTCTCGAGTCGCAATCACTGTGGTCTCGAGTTGTAACTCGGTGGTCTCGGGTCGAAACCAGGGGTCTCGACTCGCATTCCTGCTGATTCTAGAACATGTGCCTGCTTTTTGTACTAGCCAATAACATTGCATAATCGTGATTTGGTGTACTATCCTATGAGAAATCACAAACATGTTTTCTTGTCTAACAATTAACCAAAATGGATCAAACAACAGGTTTTTCAAATATTCAAAGCACATTCATCATTTATTCATCACCTAGTCATATGGTTCATCACTTAGGGTTTTATCATAGCAACATGCTCATTCCAACAAATCTATCCTAGCATGAACACACGGCAATATCATCATCGGCTCCTAAATCCAGCATGCTCAATCCCTTTCAACAACATGCTTGCATAAGATTATTCATCAACATTCATCCATTTTTGTATTATTTATTACTCATCCTACTATCAAGCTATTATTATAACTGTTAGATCACTTCAACCCTCTTATTCATATAGAGATATGCATAAGATGTGCACCACTAATCAAACAAACACCTTTATCATATACAAACAATAGTCATAATGCATTTTATCACTAAACAAACGAGATGGGACACTAACCGAACCCTTTTGAGTGTGTGTAAAATGATGAAGGAAGTCCCCAAGTGATGATCACAAGCTGATCCGAGGGTCTTGATGCTGTCGGTTGAATCCGAGATAGAGGGGAGGAGGTTTGTGGTGGTGTTCTAGGGTTTTAGTGAGAAAGAAAGAGAGAGAGTGTGGGGGAATGTTGGTTGCCCAAAAATGGCAAGGTTGGCTATCAACATGGGTTATATACTAGCTCCAAGTTGGTGCACCCTAATGGGTTCCGGATGGATTAAAGGAGGTGCATGGCCCAACCGGCCCAACTGTTTTACTGTTCACTCGAGACCAAGCGGTCTCGAGTCGGGTCCTTGTGTTTTGGTTCCGGTTCACTACATACATGCTTGTATAAAAACTATACTTTATACGTACACCTTAATAACGCATAGCACATCAAGATAATCACGAACTTTCATTTACTAATATATAAACACATAACGTTCAAGCATGTTACATCAAGATGCAATGAAAGGTTCTAAATTCCGAGTTGTCACATTATCCCCAAGTTGAAAGAAATTTCGTCCCGAAATTTGGTAAGTACTCACTGAGGAAGCTAGTTAAGTTGTATGGTTTTCCTGGGGTGTCACATCCTCCCCCCGTTGATCTGGAATTTCGTCCCGAAATTTCGAAGCTTCAGCCTCAGTAGTGGTTGTACTGTTTGCGAATAGTTGGGGATACTTTTGTTTCATCTGATCTTCGCGTTCCCAGGTGAACACTGGGCCGCGACGTGAGTTCCAACGAACTCGAACGAGAGGTATTCTAGTGTTCTTGAGGACCTTAACATCCCGGTCCATGATTTCAACTGGTTCCTCGACGAATCGTAACTGCTCGCCGATGGTGAGCTCCTTCAAAGGAACTACGAGGGTCTCATCTGATAGGCACTTCTTCAGATTCGACACATGGAAAACGTTGTGAACTGCACTGAGTTCTGCTGGTAAGTTCAGTTTGTAGGCCACCTTGCCTATTTTCTCGATGATTTCAAAAGGTCCGACGTATCATGGGTTAAGCTTGCCTCGTTTGCCAAAATGAACCACACCCTTCTAGGGTGAAACTTTGAGTAGTACACACTCCCCAACCTGGAGCTCAAGTGGTTTCCTGTCCTTATCAGCGTAGCTTTTCTGACGGTCACGAGCTGCCACCATGCGTTGTCGTATTTGAGCAATTCGTTCGGTTGTGTCTACCACAAGTTCTGGACCAGTGATCTGACTATCCCCCACCTCTGCCCAACAAAGAGGTGACCGGCATTTACGCCCATACAATGTCTCAAACGGAGCAGCTTTAATGCTGGTGTGGTAGCTGTTATTGTACGAGAATTCCACAAGTGGCAGATGCTTTTCCCAGCTGTTGCCAAAGTCGATTACACATGCACGAAGCATGTCTTCTAAGGTTTGAATAGTGCGCTCAGACTGCCCATCCGTCTGGGGTGATACGCTGTGCTCATGTCTAATCGTGAGCCAAAGGATTTGTGCATTGCTTGCCACAGTTCTGAAGTAAATCGTGCATCACGATCCGAGATAATGGAGGTGGGCACCCCGTGCCTCGAGACAACTTCCTTAAGGTATACGTCCGCTAGAGTGGAGAACTTATCCGTTTCCTTGATAGCTAAGAAGTGTGCAGACTTTGTGAGTCGATCCACGATCACCCAAATAGTATCATTTCCGCGCTGAGATCTAGGCAGGCCGGTAACGAAATCCATGGAAATCTGCTCCCATTTCCATTGTGGTATTTCTGGCTGTTGGAGTAGGCCTAAGGGTTTCTGGTATTCAGTCTTGACTCTCGCACAAGTCAAACACTTGTTGACGTAAGTTGCTATGTGGGCCTTCATGCTAGGCCACTAATACGTAGTTTTGATATCGTGGTACATCTTATCCGAGCCAGGATGTACCGAGTAGCGAGACTTGTGTGCTTCATCCATCACAAGCTCTCGTAAGTTGCCGTAGAGTGGGACCCAAATGCGTCCTGTGACGTAGTAAGCACCGTCTTTCTTCTGTTCTAAGCGTTGCCTTGAGCCGCGTAGGGCTTCAGCCCTGACGTTTTTTGGTTTTAATGCTTCCACCTGAGCATCTCGTATCTGGGAAGGAAGACTAGACTGTATAGTGAGTTGTAAAGCTCGCACGCGCTTAGGCGTAGTGTCCTTTCGACTAAGGGCATCAGCCACGACATTGGCTTTGCCAGGATGGTACTTGATTGCACATTCGTAATTGTTTAATAACTCGACCCATCGTCGTTGACGCATGTTTAGCTCCTTCTGTTTGAAGATGTGCTCGAGACTCCTGTGATCGGTGTAAATGGTGCACTTGGTACCGTACAGGTAATGTCTCCATATCTTAAGCGCAAAAACAACAGCTCCCAGCTCTAAATCGTGTGTAGTGTAGTTCCTTTCATGAACTTTAAGTTGGCGTGAGGCGTAGGCTATAACTTTATCTCGTTGCATCAATACACAACCAAGACCCTGAATTGATGCGTCGCAGTAAACCACAAAATCATCTGTGCCCTCTGGTAATGAATGGATAGGTGCGCTGCAAAGTCTATCCTTTAAATGCTGAAATGCTAATTCCTGTGCATTTTCCCATCGATAAACAACCTCTTTCTGCGTTAGTGAGGTGAGAGGCTGTGCAATCTTGGAAAAATCCTTAATGAACCTCCTGTAGTAACCTGCCAAACCCAAGAATTGGCGAATTTCCGTTGGTGTACGAGGCGCAGGCCAGTTCTTAATCGAGTCTACCTTGGATGGATCAACGTGAATCCCATCCTTGTTTACCACATGGCCTAGGAAATGGACTTCACGAAGCTAGAAGTCGCATTTCGAGAACTTTGCGTAAAGCTGTTCTGTTCGAAGGAGTTCCAGAATAAGTCGTAGATGCTGCTCGTGTTCCTCCTGACTCTTAGAATATATCAGGATGTCGTCGATGAATACTATAACGAACTTGTCCAGGTAAGGCTTGCACACTCGATTCATCAAGTCCATGAAAATCGCAGGTGCGTTTGTCAGCCCAAAAGGCATGACCAAAAACTCATAGTGTCCATAACGAGTTCTAAAAGCTGTTTTGGAGACGTCCTCTTCTCGGACTCTCAGCTGGTGATATCCCGACCTCAAATCAATCTTTGAATAGTAGCTCAACCCTTGCAGCTGGTCGAACAAGTCGTCAATACGTGGTAGAGGATAACGATTCTTCACGGTCACCTTGTTGAGTTCACGATAGTCGATACACATTCTAAAGGTACCGTCTTTCTTCTTCACAAATAGCACTGGAGCTCCCCAGGGCGATGAGCTAGGACGAATAAAACCCTTATCCAAGAGTTCTTGTAGTTGCGTAGAGAGTTCTTCCAACTCTGATGGAGCTAAACGATAAGGTGCACAAGCTATAGGCACAGCTCCAGGAGCTAGTTCAATCTGAAACTCGACCTGGCGATGAGGCGGAAGGCCAGGTAATTCCTCAGGAAATACCTCAGGATAGTCGCGTACAATTGGAAAATCTTCTATCTTCTTCTCTTTCTTCAAGGTGTCTGTAACGAGAGCCAAAATAGCGGTGTGGCCCTTTCTCAAACACTTCTGAGCCTTAAGGAAAGAGATGATGTTCTCAACAGCACCCCTCTTGTCGCCACGAATCAGGAGAGGTTCATCACCGGAACCAGGAATACGAACAATCTTCTCGTTGCAAAGAATCTATGCTCGGTGGTGGGATAACTAATCCATCCCAATGACAACGTCGAAACTACCCAAGACGATAGGAATAAGGTCGATAGAGAAGGTCTGGTTAGCAAGAACAAGTTTACAACCCTTGACTACGTGTGTGGCCTCTAAACTCTTACCATTTGCTAGCTCTACAGTGTGCTTGTTGTTCAAAGGTGTTGGAATACGCTTAAGCATTTCACTAACTTTTAGGGACACGTAGCTAGTATCAGCACCCGAATCAAATAAGACAGTAACATAAAAGTCGTCGAGAAGGAACTTACCCGTCACCACGTTGGGATCGTTCCTTGCTTCACCTTGGCCAATAACAAACACACGACCCCTTGCACCATTGCCATTGTTGCCCCCGTTGTTTCCATTCCCCTGGTTGTTGTTGTTGTTGTTGTGGTTGTTGTTCTGGTTCCTGTTTAGCTGGGGACAATCTCTCTTGAAGTGGCCTTCAGCTCCACACTGAAAGCACCCTTTGTTGATACCTTGCTGCTGCTGCTGTCGCTGGTTCTGAGGGGCTTGTTGTTGACGATTCTGGTTTGCGGGGTATAAGCTTCTGCAGTCCTTGGCGGCGTGACCTGGCTTGTTGCACCGATGATAGTTACCCCTGGTGCATGGCCCGCTGTGGTGTAGGTTGCAGTGATTGCATTTGGGGTGATTCCCCTTGTACCCACCATGACTTTGACCACCGGATGATTGCTGACTCGGGCTCTTGTAGTCATCAGTCTTTCTCTACTGAGACTGAGACTGAACAGAAGCCAAACCCTTACTTGAAGCTCCATCCCATTTCCGTTTGTTGTCACTAGGTACGTCTGAAGTAGTTGCAGCACCTATGCGCTTTGGTAACCTGTTCTGCTCCACCGCCTGATCCGTGAGACGGTGAGCCAATTGAGCAACTTGCTGGATGGTGGCGAGGTTAGCTGAAGTCACATGACTTTGGATTTCTGGCACCAAGCCCTTGAGAAATAGTTCGATGCGTTTGATGGGAGGGTCTACCATAGTAGGACACAGAATGGCCAACTCATTCGATCTTTTCGTGTACGCTTCGATTTCCGACCCCGTCATCTTGAGGTTGTAGAACTCTACCTCCAACTTGTGAATGTCATCACGATTGCAATACTCCTCTTTGATCATCTCCTTAAAGTTGTTCCATGGGGTGGCGTTAGCAGCGACTAACCCCAACATTTGAACCTGAGCGTTCCACCACGTGAGTGCTAAACCCTCGAGAGTACCGGTCGCATACTTCACCCTGCGAGCCTTAGGGCATTCACACATTTCGAAGACTGACTCGAGCTTCTCAAACCAGTGGAGGAGGCCTACAGCTCCTTCAGTGCCGCTAAAAGTAGTTGGTCGGCAGTCCATAAAAGTTTTAAAGGTGCACACAGGTGGCTGAGCATGTTGACCTGTTGTGGGTGAAAGAAAGGACAGAGTTTAACACAAAGGTTGGTTCATGAGAGTAGGATCTAAAGATCCTAGAATGAGTTTGGACTGCAGGATATACCTCCTGCGTGTGCAGCTGCAAGTGCCGCAGCAACTTGTTCGTTAATCAGAGCCGTCAACTGGGCTTGAGTCATGTTAATGCGTCCAGACATGATCTTCATATCAAGAGGAATCATGAGTGAGAGGGGTTCGCGAAAATGCGATGACAGAAGAGAGTAAGCACACACGTGTTCAAGCAACAGTAGTTATACTAACCAAGCATACCATGAGCAATGCACTATGTAACTAACAAGTAGGCAATATATACATAGATCATATCACCTAGAATGTCGAGCCTTGCATGTGGAGTGAAGCATCGTTGTGGACCGTTGAGCACTGTACAGATTATAGTCTGGTTTTAACAAAAACGTTTTCCCTTTATTAAAACCAAGTTCTCTATAACCAATGGCTCTGATACCAATCTGTCACACCCCCAAAATCCACCTGCGGAATACCACCGCTTGGAGGCGTGACTGACCAGGATCCAACCACTAATCATATTGAACAAACATGTGAGTGATCATAAAAATCCAACCAATACAATTGGTGTCCAAACAAAACATAGTTTAAGTTACAAGCGGAAGCATAACGTTTAAAACCAAAACATAAGTTTAATTGTTTCAAAGTTTAACATGGCACACAACTGTCCATGTCCCACAACGACTCCTTTCCATGCAAGCTCCAGCTAAGTACCTATTGGCCTGCAAAGCATGTAGTAACGAGTCAACAAGAATGTTGAGCGAGTTCACAGTTGGGTGTTCGTTTTAAGTTGTTTCGAAAACAGTTTCCTTTATCTGGCATCCTGCCGTGGGGGTTACCCCATAGTTGAAAACGTGGTTTGTTTAACCCAATTACTCTGGCAATCCAGCCGTGGGGGCTACCCCATGTTTGTTTATCTGGCTCTACGGCTGTGGGGGCTACCCCATGTATGTTACTAGACTTGTTACCATATCGACTGCTGACTGTAGTCATGTTTATGTGCCCTGAACTGTCAATGTCTATCATCATTGACGTGCCCAGATCCATTAGTTCACGCCCGTCCTCTGCGGCACGGTGTGAGGTTTGTCAAACCTAAATAGCGCTATCTAACTAATGACCCGCTCGCCATTGGCCCGGCGATTAAGTCGATATAAAAGGAGGGACTTCGTGATAGAGTTTTGGTCTAGTGAAAGTTATCTGTCCAAAGGGACGAGGAATTATATTCCTGAACCAGCACTGTCCTACCCAATAAAGGACGAGGAATCCATGTTCCTTAACCCCATTCCCAACCCCTGGGAATCCCATGCTTTGTAGAGAGTGTGAACTCACCTTGGTTTGCTCGGCTGTTTAATTTACTTGGTTAAGTATGCTGGTCACCGCGTCCTAATATGGTTACCAGTATAGGTCAGGTTTGGGTGTAAAGAAGTCACGTATATCCTACACGTATCTAACACATAGCATACATGACATATATTTATTCCTCTACGTTATTGGGCCTGTCCAAGTTCTTAAACAGTAACAGTTAACACATATCCCACTTAAACAGTAATAAGCATGAGTAATCCATACACTTTGGCCCAATAACAAAGACAAACAGCCCAGTCGAGACAGGGGGTCTCGACTCGAGATCACGCGGTCTCGAGTCGCAACCGGGAGGTCTCGAGTAGTGCATGCATGAGTCGCAACCTCTGAGGTCTTGATGCTGCCGGTTTCAAGATGGGACATAATGCATTTTATCACTAAACAAACGAGATGGGACACTAACCGAACCCTTTTGAGTGTGTGTGAAATGATGAAGGAAGTCCCCAAGTGATGATCACAAGCTGATCCGAGGGTCTTGATGCTGCCGGTTGAATCCGAGAGAAAGGGGAGGAGGTTTGTGGTGGTGTTCTAGGGTTTTAGTGAGAAAGAAAGAGAGAGAGTGTGTAGGAGAGTGTGGGGGAGTGTTGGTTGCCCAAAAAATGGCAAGGTTGGCTATCAACATGGGTTATATACTAGCTCCAAGTTGGTGCACCCTAATGGGTTCCTGATGGATTAAAGGAGGTGCATGGCCCAACCGGCCCAACTGTTTTACTGTTCACTCGAGACCAAGCGGTCTCGAGTCGGGTCCTTGTGTTTTGGTTCTGGTTCACTACATACATGCTTGTATAAAAACTATACTTTATACGTACACCTTAATAACGCATAGCACATCAAGATAATCACGAACTTTCATTTACTAATATATAAACACATAACGTTCAAGCATGTTACATCAAGATGCAATGAAGGGTTCTAAATTCCGAGTTGTCACAGCTACTGTTCCGTTTTCTGGAGTTTCTGCTGTATTTCGGATTGTTTCTGCTCATCACGGACTGTCTTCAGTAGATTTCGGACCATTTCGGACTATTATTTATCATCACGGACTTGAAGTTTGCTTGATTTCGGATCGTCTTCATTAGACTACGGATCATATCATCAGATTTCGGATTGCAATCAACAGATTTCGGACTGAAATCATCAGATTACGGATAAGATTATCAGATTATGGACAATCATCATCAGATTTCGGATTAAGATCATCAGATTTCGAATCACAATCATCAGATTACGAATTAAAGTTTGCCATTTCGGATAAAAGTTAGTGATTACGGATCTCGCTGTTTGAAGATTGCTTGTCTCATTCCGAACTCACCATCACGGATTAGAATTCATTTCAGATCAAAGTCATTTCGGACCACTGTTCATTTCGAACTTGTTCCATTTCGGATCAGTGATCATTTCAGACCTCAGATTTCATTTCGGACCTCATTTCGAACTACATTTCATCATGTTGAACCAATCCGGTGTCATGAACGGTGTTGTAACTGCAGCCGATCTCGCTAATGCCACACTTGCTGCAATCCAGACTCAGTCTTTGGCATTTCATCAAGAACTTGACCAAGTTATCGGTACATCCACAAAAGTTCCAAGGTTCTTGTACGGTGATGATTACTACGAGTGGAAATTTCGTTTTGAAAAATGCTGCAAGGCAAAAGAGCCTCATGTTTGGAGAAGCATAAAAAATGGGCTACGTACTATCATGTACGCAACTGAGGATGATCCTCAAACTCAAATTCTGAAGCCCTAAAACATTTACACTGATGAGGACAGGAAGGTCGTTGCAGATGATGAAGCTGCTTATGGAACTCTATCAATGGCACTTGGCCCAGATATTTCGATTGGAGTCAGAAACTGCAAAAGTGCTTAAGATATCTGGGATCAGCTAACTCATCTGTTTGAAGGAAATGCTGATATGAAAGCAAGTAGGATTAACATGATGAATCAGCAATTCAGTTCCTTCAATCATATTTATGGGGAAACGGTTGAAAATCAGATCAGAAGATTTGTTAAACTTGTATCTCAAATGGTGAGTGCTGGAATCAACATCTCAAACAGTGGAATGAATCGTCAATTGCTCAACTCTCTACCTAAAGCATGGGATGCCGAGGTTTCTATGATCAAGCGTACCAAGGATCTGAATGAAATGACGCTAACAGAGCTGATTGCCACTATTAAGTCTTGCGAGATTGATAATCAGTAAAGAGAAATCAATCACAAGAACTCTCTGATGGCTCCTGGAGTAACAAGTCCAAACAATGCTGCACTGATGTCTCAAGCTCATCCAAATCTGGTTTTAAGTCCTATTCATGGAGTGGTGAATCACAACCCAAACATTGTCTTCAGTCCCATTGCTGCTCCAAAGCCAAATTATGTGTATGGGATGGCTGCTCCTACCTCTCAAGCACCTGCTGTCAATACCATAAACACTCAGCCACAATCTCAATCTCAGCCTCAGCCACAACATGCAAATGCTGCTTTCAGTTCAAACACTCAGTCTGCTCCTCAGAACACCCCATCAGTGGATCACATGGCTTTCTTAACCAAACAGAATGAAGAAAAACTTGCTCTTGCAGCCTCTATGATCAACAGTTTCAATGCCTTCTTGGCAGGAGAACTCATACCTTCAACAGAAATGACGCCATAAGTGAATCAAGTCGTGGAAGAGGATTTAGATGAGCTGGATGTGGCTTAGAACATGGCTATATCAGCCTTTAAAGCTGATAAGTTTGCAAAAAGATATGGACGTCGTCCTATGTCTGCTAGTCCAGGATTTCTGAAAAACAGGCTGAGGTGCTACAGGTACTATGAGCCAGGGCATTTTGCTAGGGATTGCAAGAAGGTTCTCACAGGGTATGAAGCTACTCAGGCAGCTGCAGCAAGGAACAAAGAAAGGTCTATGGTTCCCGTCACGCCTGCTGAAACTGCTACCTCAAGTGGACAGGGGAATTCTGGAGCTGGAAGAGCTTTGATTGCTCAAGAGCAGAATGGCTTCAACTGGGCTGATCCTGTTGCTCAAGTGGAATCTATGAAGCTGTCTGAATCTGCTGCTGTGGACAAGGTTCATCAGTGTTTGATGGCCATGACTGAGGAACCAAAGTCACTCGCTGAGACGGTAAACTCCCTTTTATGTACTGAACATTGTAGGAAGAAAGTTGCTTTGCTGAGATCTCAAAATTCAACATTAATTACAGATTATAATACTGTGATGGGAAAGTACATCAGTCTTTGAGAGAATAACAAAATTCTCTATGAAAAGATTGAAGCACTTAAAAAGGACATAACTCAACTTCACAGAGACGTGAACCAACAACAATGTTGGGTTCATGACTATAAGCATAGACTCACAGTCAAAACTCTTGAATGTGACTCTGTGAAGGGTGAGCTAGAGCTCCTCACTGGAAAGTACAAACAGAACGAGTTAAACATCAATAAGTTTGATACTTCAAGTGCCACAGTTCAAAATCTGTGTAATGTGCAACTTGCCTATCAAGAAAACAAGGGAAAGGGTTTGGGGTATAAAAAGGTCCCGCCACCATATAATCATAATTATTCCAGATTGCCAGTCACTGAGCAGGAAATGGAAAATTATGATACTATGATGTACGGCAAACCTAGTGATTATGTTGACTATGATCCATCAAAGTCTAAAAGGAGTCCATATGCTGATTTCAAGAAACCAATGAGTTTTGTTAAAGATGAAAATGTTCAAAATAAATCAGCAGATAATGAGTCCGATCAGATAAAAGAAACCATGATAAATGTTAAAACCGAAACTAAAACAAAAACGGAACCGGTTAACAAACTCGCAGAGGAGATGAAGGAAAGTTCATCAAATTCTGATTCTATTGAAAATACTAACTATTCTAGTTTGTGTGCAGAGTCAGTAAGAACTGAAGAGAAGTCTAAGGAGGACGATGAATCACATCGAAGTGCTACTAATAATGTTGTTTTTGATAAAAATGGCATTTATGCTTGGAATTGTGTTTTTTCTTGGTTTGCTGAGACTTGGGGTGTTCCCACTAAGACTGATGAATTTGGTGCTATTATATTAGATTATGCATGTGATAAGAATGACTGTGTTGAAAATGCTGAAAATGTTGTAAATGTTGAGAATGATGTGGCATGAGAGCCTGATGTGTCGTCTGAGGAATTCGAAACATCTGTTTCAAATAACTCAGAAGACCATTATGATAATTCGGAATACCACACCTGTATGTCTGAAACATTGAATGACACATCAGACGCTCCCTGCAGCAATGATGATTTTGACGTGACTAATAGTGATAATGAAGAATTTACTGTTGAACAGGGATCATCTGACGATCTTGGCAATCAAGCAAAGGATTCAGGGATCCCAGATAATGAGCTCAAATCTTTGAGTGTTTCTGATTGTGACGATCAATCAGATTCTTGCAGCATTACTAAAGAAGAAAGTCAAGTTGTCTTAGACACAGACTACTCATTATCTGAGTTACCAGAATCATCCAATGTCGAGAACTCAGAAGGTGACTCGACTGAAGAGGAGACATCCATAGAGTCCAATTCTGTAGAAACTCATGGAAACGTGGAAACTATGGAGAAGGAATTCATTGAAATCAATTCCATAGTTGAATCAAATGATGAAACTGTAGAAGAAATTATTTGTGGAAACCTTCTCTCAAGATTCTCTTGAGGACATGATCTCTACAGAAAAGGAAGATGTGAAAGTCACCTTTACAGACAGCTCACCTATTGATCCCAATAGTAGCCTCAACAGAACAGAGTTGACTGAATCTGTTCCCCCTAAAAAAAGCGATCACGTAGAAATAGAAGGCCGAAAAGGAAAGATTCGACAAGGGAAACCTCAAATCTCAAGCAAACTAAACCCAAGCTCAAGGGTAAAGTTGAGGATACTTACTCTTGTGCTGACAGCTGTAAAGCGGGTTCCTCCAAGAACAAGCACACTCCAAAGCACTCAGTGTCAAATGAATTGAAAAGACGTGACCAGTTCTCGAGAATAACGCAAGCTGAACTAGATGTCTTTTTCTCAAAAAGACAGACATGTTTTAGCTGTGGAATTCCGGGACACATCGCAAGAAATTGTGTTCATCGTCCCTACTACTCTAGGAACATGTACCATCAGAAGGCCATGCACTATAGTTTTATCAAACATCGACATCCCAAGGCAAGGCCTTCTGACAAAGACTGGAATCTTGCTAAACAGGAAAAGCAAAAGTTTTTAAAAACAAACAGGTTTCAAGACAAGAAAAAATCCTTTTCATCAAACAGAAGTGTCTCGAACACTAAAGATTGGAGACCAAGAAGTCCTGTTAGATCCCAGTCTCCGTGTTCACAACCATCAACTTCTACCGCGTCACCCAATGTCACAAACAATGATAAAAACTATATGATCTTTCGCGAAGTTACCTACACAGATAGCGATGGTAAACTCAGGTCCTCTATGGCCTGGGTTCCAGTCTCTAACTGATTCCATTTTATGTGCAGGAATGACTATGGAGGGCTATCTTTAGACTTTGGTTTATCGATAGTGGTTGTTCTAGACACATGACGGGAGACATATCCCAGTTGAATGATATCAAGATATTCGATGGTGGATGTGTCAACTTCGCGGGAGGAGAATCAGGAAGAATCACCATGAAAGGCACTGTCAAGAATGGCGTCCTCAGCTTTTCAGATGTTAACTATGTCCCTGAGCTTAAGCATAGTCTGCTCAGTGTATCGCAGATGTGTGACAAAGGAATGGAAGTTCTCTTCACTAAGAGTGGGTGTGTTATTCTGAAACCAGGAATCTTCATACCTGAAGACTGGTTTCTGATAGAAGCTGAACGAAGAGGAAATGCCTATGTTATTGATATGAATAAAGCTCCTACTGATCAAGTTACTTGTTTGTTTTCAGAAATTACTGAACATGATGCTATGCTATGGCACCGTCGGTTGGGTCACCCGTAAACGAAAAATTTGAATCGATTAGCGAAAGGAGGTCTGGTCAGAAACTTGCCAATAAAGGATTTCATGCAAATAGAGAAATGTGAAGCATGTGCTCGAGGAAAACAACATCGTAGGCCTCATAAGTCCAAACCTGTTCACACCACTTCGAAGGTCTTGGAACTGTTGCATATGGACTTATTTGGTCCAGTCAATGTACTCAGCATCGGAGGAAAGGCTTACTGCTTGGTCATCACAGATGATTTCTCACGTTTCACTTGGGTATTCTTCTTGGAGCAGAAAAGTGAGACAACTGGTTTAATTAAGAAATTTGTAATACTCATGGAGAATCAGTCAAATGAACGTGTGAAGATTATTCGCTGTGACAATGGAACAGAATTCAAGAATGCTGAGCTGAACGAATTTTGTGCCCTCAAGGGAATCGACCGTCAATACAGCACAACAAGATCCCCACAACAAAATGGGGTTACAGAAAGACGCAACCGTACTCTCATCGAAGCTGCTCGCACAATGCTGATAGATTTAGGGCTTCCACTTATATTATGGGCTGAAGCAGTAAATATGGCTTGCTACGTTCAGAATTATGCCTTGATTAACAAGCGTCACATGAAAACTCCATATGAAATAGTTGAAGGTCAAAACCCTCGGTGCAACACTTTTGTACCTTCGGGTGCCCATGCGTCCTTCTTCTCATGGACTCCAAGGGAAAATTTGAAGCTCGAGGAGATCCATGCTACTTCATTGGTTATGCTAAGAATACCTCTTATCGTGTGTACAACAAAGTCAAGAAGCAAGTTGTGGAAGCATATGATGTAGACTGGCTGGAAGAAAATCCAAAAGACGCTCGCATTGGCCCTGATTGGCTAAATGATTATTCCTCCTTGTTCAAATTTTTTCCTATTTTGTCTAATGAATTTGTTGTTGCAGAGAACACATCAGAAGAAATGCCTATTCCTGTTGAAGATGAAGATGAGAATGTGCCATTGCAGAGTCTAATCAGAAAACTCACTGTGAATCCATCAGGATTTGACAAAGAAAATACAAGCCATTCCTCAACCACTCAGGCATCGCATCCTGAACCCCCAACAAATAACTCAAATAGTGAAACCAACAACACTGAAGGCTCAGCCGGACCATCAAATGTTCAGGGAGCCTCTTTGTTTCAAGACTCAATTCCGTTTGATTGCACTGCAGATACACATGTGATCAACCCCACAACACCAAGTGAGGGGGAGCCATCTGGAATAGCTTCCAGAAGCTTTTCAAATTTGCAATCTAATCTGCAAGCTCCTGCAACAGCAATTCCACAGCGTGTTCAGAAAAGTCACCCAATCACGAATGTCATTGGCCCAGTATCTGCTGGCGTTCAAACCCGCAACAAATCTAGAGACATCAACACGTGCTTGTATTCTTGCTTCATATCACAGATTGAGCCTAAAAATATTAATGTTGCCTTGCAGGAACCTGGATGGGTCGATGCAATGCATGAAGAGCTCAATCAGTTCGAACGGCTCGGAGTATGGAAACTTGAGAAGCTGCCCCAAGGAAAAAGAGCCCTTGGCACACGATGGTTATTTCGTAACAAGAAAGATGATTCTGGTGTGATTGTGAGAAATAAGGCCAGATTAGTAGTCCAAGGCTTTAGTCAAGTTGAAGGCCTAGATTATGATGAAGTGTATGCCCCAGTCGCTCGTCTAGAAGCCATCTGTATCTTCTTGGCATACGCATCTTTTATGGGATTTACTGTCTATCAAATGGATGTTAAGACGACATTTCTTTATGGAAAGGTCAAGGAAGAAATTAACGTTGCTCAACCGCCGGGATTCATTGACCAAGAAAAGGAAGGGTATGCTTACAAGCTGGACAAGGCTCTGTATGGATTGCATCAAGCACCTCGTGCATGGTATGCAACTCTAACAGAACATTTGCTCGCTCATGGATACACCCGAGGAATGATCGACCAGACATTGTTCATCAAATGTGTTGACAAGTATATTATCCTTGATCAAATATACGTTGACGACAACATCTTTGGATCAACTAATGATGCTCTCTGCAAGGAGTTTGAAGAAGTCATGAAGAAAAAGTTTGAGATGAGCTCTTTAGGAGAAATGACGATGTTTTTGGGTCTGCAAGTCCGTCAGAACAATCAAGGAATATTAATTCACCAAAGTAAATATGTAACTGACGTTCTTGCAAAGTTTAGCATGACAGACTCAAAGCCAAGTGACTCCCCAATTGCAGAATGGCCGTTGTTAACTGAGGACCTAGAAGGAAGTCCTGTCAACCAGACACTGTATCGCTCGATGATCGGCTCACTAATGTATCTGAGTGCCAGTCGGCCAGACATTCTGTACGCCGTGTGTCAGTGTACTCGTTATCAGGCTAAGCCTAAACTCACTCATTTAACTGCTGTTAAAAGAATTTTCAGATATTTGAAGGGAGCTCCTAAACTCGGACTCTGGTATCCCAGAGATTCGAACTTTGATCTGTTTGCCTTTTCAGATAGCAATTTGGAGGAACTGACAGGGATAGGAAGTCCACATCCGCTGGATGCCAGTTCTTGGGAGACAGACTCATTTCTTGGCAATGCAAGAAGCAGCAGACATTATCTCTTTCCACAGCGGAAGCAGAATACGTTGCAGCATCTGCATGCTGCTCCCAGGTTCTTTGGATGGAACATCAATTGGAAGATTACGGTTTGACTTATCTTGATACAACTATTTATTGTGATAACGATGCCGCCATCCAGATCACTAAAAACCCTGTTTTCACTCCAAAACCAAGCACATTGACATTAAAATTCATTTCATAATAGATTGTTTTGACATAGGTCTTATTAAACTTGAACAGATCCATACTGATGCTAACACAGCGGATCTTTTTACCAAACCTGTCAGCATCTCTAGGTTCAATGCGCTTTTAGACCTCTTGAAAATGATTCGCTTCACCGACTGAGCATTAAAAAAAACCTCTCTTGTAAATAATAATAAGGGGTTTTTATGTGTTCCATCTGGTAAATTTGGGCATAAAGTGTTCTACTTTTGCACAAATTTAGGGGGATAAAAGTTGCTGGGAAATGAAATGAGCTTTCGTGATAAAGAACTTGATTAACACACATAAGGTTTCAATGTTAAACATGTTAGGCTCCATTGCGATGTGTTGATAGGTCTGTCGCTCAAAAAGCAAAAGAAGCAAAGTGATACAAACATAATGGACTGGACATCTCGTGGGTAACAGACCAACGGTGTATGATTTCATGGTTTTGAATCCTGCGTTGATAGATAGCCAACATCTGAGGTTTCGGGTCTTTATACTGATAAATCATCCGGGATATCAGGGCTGTCCCTCTGTTGCATCCAGACTATATGCAGACCTGGGCACAGTCAGGATATCTTGCTAAAAGAGCCACAAAAAAGGGCCAAAAACCTGAAAATGGAAGAAATCTCACAAATAAGAGAATTCCGTGAGCTATCATAGCCAAATTCATACCGTTTAAGGTATCTGTCTCACCCTCGTCAGAACTTCCTTGGTCTCTCTGCTGTACGGAAGTACTGACCCGTTCACCAGGAAGTCTGGCGTTGAAAAATAAAAAGGATGATCTCAGTATACTCACCTGCTACGATGAACTGTTGTGCTTACCTTGATCGCGGGGGTATGCCTTGGAATGGGACACACAGATGTCACAGTATAAATCTACCTAAAAGCGTATCACAAAGCAAAAAGTTGAAGTTTGAGCGGTGGATTTAAGAGGACAAACATATCAACAATTGCATGGACCAGCCTAAGTAAACGAAGAGCTGAAAAGTGTCCCTTAATCAGTTTGAGAACGATTTGATCCCGTGACAGTCTTCCCAAAATCACTCCTATGTTGGTATTTTATGCATACTATTTTCGTTATTTATTATTATTATTTTAATAATTTGTGATTGCTCAGTGGGGTGTTTCGTTGATTTTGAAAGTGGGTATTTTGCTGTCTTTGAAAAGGCTGAATAAAATAATGTTAAAATGTTTTGAGTCTAGATGGCCCACTGATCGAAATGAGGCCCATCGGGATTTGACTTGGTCAAATTCTGAACAGGCCCATCATTCCGGATCATCTGAAATGGGCCTGGCCCAAAACCATTTCGGAGTATTTAATGCATAGAAAGACAAGAATCCGTATTACAATTACGGACCATCACGGACTCATCTAAAGATCCTCTCTCAATTTACTTCATTTCAGACTGATCACGGATCATAGGTACTTCATTCCGGATCATCAATGAGCATTACAGATGATTCCGGATCATTACGGACAAGAAGTTCATCATCACGGATGATTCCGAATGATTCCGGATGATTCCGGACTGATGAGGCTCATTACGGATGACTTCGGACGAAATCCTATTCCACATGAAGAAGTTCATTCGAAATGAACCCCATTTTTGTAACCTTTAACTGTTTGACTTGATCATATGAACCCTTTCTAATGAACCTTTGGACTGTTTTGGACTGCTTACTTGAAAAGTGTTGCTTATGTTTAAGTTTTCGATGAATTGACTTTGTCGACTCGTCATTAACTCAAAATGTAAGTAAAACCTGCAATATCATCTAACAACAATTTGTAAAGTGTAGAAAATGGCAGGCGCAATGTTGCAAGAAGGAAATCAACGGCAATTGGAGGTGAATGAATTCCATAATTAAGCAGGCTTTCTGTTAAATCCTTCAGCAGATCAAGCTGAGTTGTTCGGATCGCTAATCAGGGGTCTGAACAACTGTCCTCTCACACATGCCTTGAGAACAAATCCTGTGATCTGCAGTAACTGCATCAACGCTTTTTGGAATACTGCAAAGATTGACAGGCAAGGTGCAGGATCAATCGAAGCTACTGTACAGAAGACGAAGATTATCGTATCTGAAGCAGTAATTCGAGAGGTATTAAGACTAGGAGATCAGCCGCATCATCCTACATTATACGATCAAGCCAGAGTTCAAGCTGCTTTAAGGAGAATGAGCTATGAATGAGGATATCCTACTGTGCTGAAGAAGCTATTTCCACCATATTGGAGGCTGTTAGTTCATTTTTCCTCCAATGTGTTGCTGAAAACAAGGGTGGATGGGATCAATTGAACAAGACGCAAACTTCAGCAGTTGTAGCACTTGTGAATGAATGGGATTACAACTTCTCAGCTTTCATCTTTGATAACATGAAGAAGATGTTGGAGGATCCAAAGAAGAAGATATTTATGCTGTACCCGAGGTTTATACAGATGATTCTTGACGAGATATACCCAGCGTTGGTCAAGGGGCCAAACTACATCAATTTGAAGCCAATGGGGCCAGGATGCTTTGAGAATGCATGCATAAACAAAAGAGCCAAACATCAAAACTTTGAAGGAAGATATGCTCTTGAGAAGCATGGGAGGTTTGCTGACGTTGTACAAGGAGCTCCTGTTGCACCAGCTCCTCCAGTCATCCTTGTTGCTCCAGTTCCACCTCCAATTAATGCACAAATAGCGGAAGAGCATGATGTGCAGCTTATGCAGCAAGTACATCAGGCAGGTGATGATGAAGAAGAAGTTCTTATGGTTGATACTGAATCTGAAACAGACTCCAGTGAAGAAACAGATTCCGAAAGCGAAATAGAGATAGTGACATCTGATAAAGAAGAGGATGCTGTTCGTGAGCCAGTGCCAATGATTTATGATAATCTTGCAGCTTTGATTCGAAGTTTACAGGGTGGTGATGGAGACCCTCCATCCATTTCCACTACTGATATTCAAGAAAAAGCTGATGTGACTGAAGAATCAGCTCCAAAGAAACAAAAGACCGACAATGCACCTGACAACACTCTTTCTGGGCCCTCGATTACCTCTGAGCCCACTCCTGCAATTGACCCTCAACTTGATCCAGAAACAGCTGATGCATCAAAGAAAACAGACCTGGAAGACACAGACTTGTATGATTTCAACTTCGACTTTGAAACCACCCCCTCACGGCCAGGAAGTTCAAGTGGTGGTGTTTAGTTTGAAGCAGGAAGCTCAAGTGGGGCTCATACAACAGAGCATGATGAAGCTGCATTTCGATATGCAAGCGAGAAGAGACAAGTCTATGAAAGCGATAGTGATGAAGAGGAGTATGTTAAAAAATTTGAAAAGGCGTGTAGTGATATTGGAACAAGACAGAGAACTGAAATGTGCTCAGATTGTTTCTCTACAACAAGATGCTGCATTGAAGGAAGCCCAGATCTCATCTCTACAATCTCAACTCTCAAATAGAGATCTCACTATAGATCAACTACAAGGGGATTTAGGGATGTTGATGTCAACTGTCTATGATCTGAAGGAAAAACTTGAAAAGAAGTTTGGAAATGAATTTGCTGATAAAGAGGATGAGCAATTCTGTGTTGGAAGACCTGAGCAGTCACAAGAGCAAAAAGCAGCAGCTCATGCAGCAGCTGAAGCTGAACACACAACGGCTTTGGAAGCTTATCTAGCTGCAGAACCAAAGAAACTAAGCAGCAAGTCCAAGAAGAAATGTGAGCAGAGAAAGTTAGAGAAAGAACAAGAGAAGCAAAGAAAGAAACAACTGCTGGTAATGAAGATCAAGACATGAACCCTCTGGATGAAAACTTTCAGTTAAAGGATTCCACAACGAGGCCCGACAGACTTGTGATGGAGCTAGGATCTACTTATTATGATGAAGTGGGAAACAAATCAGAAGTAGCATGTTGGAGGTTTGAGCCCGACAAACATATGTGGTTGATTACTCGAAAGAGTGGGCACAGGGAATATTATGCCAAGGAAATCCAATTTGAATCATGGACTCAGATTGATTTGAAGACTTTGTTACGAGCTCCTTATTATGATCCAGATCTGAGCAAGAGAGGCAGAGGTTGGGCATTCCACTCACGTCTCGAGAAGGAAGTGAGAACTAACTTCGCAACCATGAAGACTGCCGAGCCCATAGTATGAAGAAATCCTGGTGTTCGAGATTCTTTCACCAGAAGAACAGTGAAATCAATCATCTGGCCTTCCACTGACAAAGAGAAGATCATTCCCCTCACAAGAAAGTTTGTAAAGGGAATACTGAAGAAGTTCAAATTCTGGGCCTATGATCCAAAAATGGCTGAAGCTGTGATTGTTACTGAAGAACAATCCATCAGGATCCCTAACTCGTATGACCTGATGAGTTTTCATGAGGAAGACATCTTGATTCTTACAAGACATCAAATTCGAACCAGCGAGAAGTATGAAGAATGTGCAAAATTGTGGACAAGTGCTGCTGCCAACATTTTGAAGAACTATCTCTTTGCTGATCCTCCTCCAGGTCCTCTCGATCCAAGAGTCTGATGCGTCTGCTTATCCAATAAACCTAGGGGAGATTGTTAGGCCCTTTAAGGTTTATGGATAAGATAATAGGTGGATTAGTGGGTTTTGGGCCTATTTGTGTAGTTATGGGCCTAGGGTTTAGGGAGCACACTCCCTAATCTCCTTCTATAAATAGAAAGTGATGTAATAGGTGCATGGTTGGTGATTTTGGGCAATCTTGTATTAGACAAACACTTGTATGAAAGATTTGTGAAACATTTGAAGATCAATCATCCTTCTTCTTCATCTTTTATTTCTTTTACAACTTGTTCGTGTGATTCCGCCACCTTACGAGTTGTGCGATATCATTGTGATCTCGGTTTCAGGACTTACAATGCGAATTGACCGTAAGGATTGGTCATCTAAATTGGATGATGCCTTATGGGCATATCGTACTGCTTATAAAACTCCTATCGGCACTACACACTATAGTTTGGTGTATGGGAAGGGTTGCCATTTACCCCTAGAAATCGCACATCGTGCTTTGTGGGCTGTTAAACAAGTGAACATTGACTATTCTGATGTAGGTTCCCACAGGTTGTTGAAGTTGAGTGAATTGGAGGAATTACGCAATGAGGCGTATGATACCGCAGCCGCATACAAGGATAATATGAAGGCGGTACACGACGCGAAGCTGAGGAGTTTGGTGTTTGCGGTAGGTCAAAGAGTTTGGTTATTTAACTCCCGTCTTAAACTTTTCCAGGTAAGTTAAGGAGCAAATGGACCGGTCCGTTTGTTATTACACGAGTCGAACAATATGGAGATGTGGAGATTGAGGATCCGAAGGACCAACGAAGGCAAGTGGTGAATGGTCATCAGTTGAAACCGTATCTAGAGGTGATGATTTGAACACGTTACCAGAAGAGGTGAGATTTTTTTGAAAGTTCACCAGAATATACGACTGACTGAGGGTCATGAGAAGTCCGGCTGAAGACTAAAACTTAGCGCTACCGGGAGGCAACCCGGATGTTCGGTACATATTTCCTTTGTTTTCGTTTAATTGTTTTTCGTTGTCTTTAAATGGTTAAAGAGTTTGTTTGTGAGTAGTACCCGCAGCCTCAAGCAAGTGTGGGGATGTTGAAGATGCCCAGGTATGTTTCTGAATTAGTTCGCGTGTCGAGGACGACACGAAGTTTTTAAGGGGGGTGGAGCGGGCAAGTATTCGATATATTTGATAAGAGAAACAAATAAATAAACATAATTAAGTTTTTATAAGCCTATACTACAAACATAACTCTTCAACCATTTAAACAAAAAAAATTAAAAAGTGAACATTAGCTCACGGCCCAAAACCGTAGCTTACGGTTCGGAAATTCTGCTCCCCATATGCAAGGCAACCGTAACCATAGGTTACGGTTGAGTATCTCTGATCATAAATGTGCCATTCAAAGTGGACCGTAAGCTACGGTTCTTAAACCATAGCCTACGGTCAGTCAGTCTAGCATATGGGTGAATCGGGTTGGGTGGACTTCGACCCGGATTTGTTTTAAAAAACCCGAAAATTAAATAAATAATAACTATCTTCAACCCAAATTAGGTCAGATTCCCTTCTATTCCTACCACAAGTTCATCATTTATTATCCATCTATCTTCTTCTTCATAAAAACCTTCAAAGCTCCATAACCATCCTTCATCTCTAAAATCCTCGTTTCTCAACCAAATCGAGTGGTTCAAGAGCCTAACTTGGCTAATTTTTCTAGAGGAACACAACCTTACCCTTGGTTTCTTCTAAAAACGCCCATAATCCTTTGAATCAGATCGAGCATGAAGAACCCTAGAAATTCAAATTTGGGGGGTTTTGCTTAAACTTCATAATTAAACTATTCTAGTGTTTTCTAGCCTCCTAAACGAAAAAGGTATGATTTTTACTACGATTTTGCTCTGATTTGATGGTGTCAAGGTAGTCTTGTTGGGTTTATGTTTTGTTCATGTTTGGTTAGTCATTTAATGGTTGAATAAACATGTAATGAGTCACGAATTTGTGATGTTGTCTTGGTTAATGAATTAAAACGGGGCAAAGGAGTTGCATGAGGGTTTGGATTAATGTTATGGCTAAAGGGATGCCATTGAGTCTGTTTTGATACTAGTTAATGAACCACATTCTGAATTTTATTTGAAATTGTGAATTGGAAATATGTTGGGTAAGGATTTAACTAGTGAACAAGTATAGCCATGGCATAGAACAAGTGTGGGGAGGTTTCATGGACTACACACTTGTACTAGCGTATTATTAGCTGATTTGGACTAACTTGGGGTGTTTGTTTGTTTGTTTGTTTGTGTTATTGTAGATGGTGAAATCACGCCGAGGAAAGGAAAAGGAAACCGCACCACCGGAAGATGCAGCGGTTGGTTCAAAGAGGGCACGGAGGGGTATCAGAGTGGAAATCCAGGAAATGGCAATGGATGATTATGTGCAACCTCAACGGGGACATGGTGATGTTCCCTACTGTAAGGACCTACAAAATTGTACATAAACGACCCGTAAGTGAAAACCCGGACCCCTGAAACCCTAATACGCATGAAAAACCAAGAAAACATGAAATCAGGTTTTCACGCGGGCCGCGTAAGCCATAAGGTAAGGCTACGTGGGCCGCGTCAATGTAAAAAGTCTCTGAATAAGCGTTCAAGCCACGTGTCGCACATGTGGCAACCCTACTCCTGACACACAAGCCCTACAGGTAGACTAGGGGCCCTCGCGGGCCGCGTAAAAATTTATGTTAGGGTTTACGCTAGCCGCGTAAAACCCATTTTCCTGCTATAAATTGCTTGTGCATGGCCTGATCGTCTGTGCTCGAGAAAACTTTCAAAATCACACTTATTTTGTTCCAAAATCAAGTTTAAAATAGGAAAACGCTGCTACGATCAAGGGTAATAACTCGATCACTGCTACCATACAATGTCCGATCGATTGAAACCGATCCGATGGATGTTTAAGTGCTGCCCGTATTTGGGCTATACTTTGTCATTCGTCATGAGGGTTTTGATTTCGTGAGTTTATCGTAAAGAGTTGTATTAAGTTACTGACCTAGTTTCGTATGCATTGTTATTTTAACTAGGTTACACGGCTAAATCAGTAGGCTAAACTCTGCCCGTCTAAACTTGCAATGTGAGTCATTCTCTTTTTATCAACTGTTTTATAAAATCTCAAAGTGTTTTCAAAAGTTATAATTACAGGGATTAAGTCGTGGTTATCTTGAATCATTGGCTAGTGGGGTATTGTGCACATTACTAATTTCTCACGGTTAGGTAAACCAACCTAACAGTGATAATCATCACTACTTGGGTGAAAGGACCCAATAGTGGTATGACCATCGTCACCAGGGTGTGACACGGCGCCAGATAAAAATAAGATAGTAGCCATTGTAATCACTCTTATGCTGTAATTTATAACTAATGTGTCGTTTTATTTAACCTGAATGACTCGCCAGTATTTCCCCGCTGATAAAATATTTTTAAAACATGTTTCAGGTGACTTACTGTGAATCAAGGAAAATGTGCTACGGAGCACTAACAAGCTTGAAGTGGTGGCTCAGTAAAATAAATAAACATGTTTTGTAAAACAAGGGATTTCCTCATGAAATTACCTTTACTGTAAATTATGGGGTTTGTCCCAATTTATGAAATGAAATAATTGGGCAATTTCAAGTTTCAAAAGATCCTGTTATACTTCCGCTGTCAAATTAAATAATAAATACCACGGGTTTCTGTCCCGCGGCTCCTGGACCGGGTAACACCGGGACGGGGGTCGTGACAGAAAAAGGTGGTATCAGAGCCACTGATTTAAGCCAATTAAGTATTTAGAAATACTTAATTTTCTGATTGCCATTCTGTGAATTTAAGTTGATAAATGAAATTTTAACTTAGAATTGTGTGTGTGTTCCTTCATGTGTGCTAACAGCATGAATGAACTATTGGAGACACTCCGAAACTTTACTATCCATAGCACAGATATGGATATCACTGGCAATCCATCTGGCTATCTAGCTGATACTGAAGAGCCAATCGTATTCCAGGCACAGCCGCAAGAGAAACCAAAGCCGGAAAAGAGAAGGAGAATTTTAGACTGGAAACGAGGCCGTAGGAAGAAGCCAGCCGCATAGAAAGTTAAAAAGGCTGAGAATCCAAAGGATAAAGGCAAAGGAAAAGAAACCGGGGAAAGTTCAGGGCAAGCCCAGGAAATGCCACCGTGGGAGGAGCTGGATCGCAAACTGGCAAATAGCGACCTCATCGGACCTGCCGATGAAAACCTCTTCAATTACCCAGCTGAATCACAACTTCCAGTTAATTTGGAACCTGCTATCCCAGATCCTATTGTCAACGCCCGACCCTTACCAGGAGAGCTGGAAGAATGGTGGGCAACTGACTGGCAATTTCAGAATCTCTTGAATAACCCTAACACCTATTTTCCCCAGTTTGACCGGAGCCTGCACCAAACCCACCTATGAGCACCGAGAACTTGGCTGAACTCCGCCACTATGGCGAGGAGCTGGTGGACGCAGGAAATAGAATCCGGGAAGTGGGGGAGAGGATATCATGGAAATACGACGAGAGGGAACGTCGTTTCTGAAATGCCAGCTGACGGGTTGTGTGGTTACGTGTTTAATAATAATAAAATAATAATAAATATTAATAAAAATATAATCATGTAAAATAACTTAAAATAAAACTTTTGTAATATAACTGGTGCGTATGGATGCATACTAATATATAAAAATATCAACGTCGCAAAGTCGACAATTTTAGCTATATGTGTTGACATGATTATGTGTGATTGTTTTATTGTGACTGATTATTATTTATTTTATTTTATTTTGTGCCAATAATTTATACATTTGTATATTGAAAATTATCAGATGGAACCCGCCGTTAATGAGCCAGTTAACGAAGTTAATCAATCTGAGCAAAACAATGAGGATCACTTCCTTAATAGACAGGATATAGAAAATATCATTGCCCAAGGAATAGCCAATGCTATTCCAGCAATCCTTGCTGCTGCCCGAAATCCAGTTGAACCTCCACCACCTACTTCCAGCAAGCGTACTCGTGATGACAACTTCAGTAATAGTGTGAATGGAGGCTGCAACAATAACAATAACGATGATGTGATGCAAGCCCCATTTCTTAAGAAAATGAAAGCTGCAACACCTAGTTGCACTTACAAGGAATTTCTTGCCTGTAAACCAATCAAATTTGCAGGCAATGAAGGGGCAACTGCTGCACTGCGTTGGTTAGAAAAAACCGAAGCAGTAATTAAAATAAGTAAATGTGCCGAGGAATACAAGGTCATGTACGCGTCGCATCTTTTTAAAGAAGGGTCACTAGAATGGTGGAACACGGTACTACAAGCCAAGGGAAGCGATGTGGCTTATGCCATGAATTGGGAAGAATTTAAGAGACTAGTAGAAAGAAAATTCTGTCCCGAATACGAAAAGGAACAAATGACAAATAAGTTCCTAAACCACCGGATGCTGGATGTTGATTGTCGAGGGTATACTTTGACATTCTTCAAGTATGCTAGAATTGTACCTACCCTGGCTTCGCCAGAACTGGTACTTATTTCTCGCTATATTTGGGGTTTAATTAGCGAGATTCGTGATATCGTCAAAACTGCGAGACCCCGCACAATTGACGATGCAGTAGAATTAGCCAACACCTTGACCGGCGGACTGGTACGCACAAGAGAAGAAAACCGGAAAAAGGAAGTTGCCCAAAAGATTACCCAAGGATTCCGTGTGGGTAATAGTAGTAATTTTAAGAAAAAGGGAACCGAGCATTCTTCCACTGCTCCATTTTGCAGTACCTGTAAAAGAAAGCATTTTGGAAAATGCAAAGGATATTGCAATTTTGCAAAATTCCGGGGCATCAAGAAGAAGATTGCAGACGAAAGAAATCAACAATCTGCTTCAACTGTGGAGAAGCAGAACATTTTAGACCAGGTTGCCCTAAGCTGGTTAAACCAGCTGACAACAAGGCCAAACCTGCAGAAGGAACTACCAAAAAGAATGCAAGAGCATTCCAGTTGACTACCCAGGAAGCAGAGTTAATCCCTGATGTGATAGCTGGTACATTCCTAGTTCATGACTTTTATGCAAAAGTATTATTTGACTCTGGTGCAAACCAAAGTTTTATAAATACTTCATTCTGCCAAGCTCTTAAACTACCCTTAACCAAACTTAGACAAGTTTTTACTATAGAAACGGCAGATGGAAATTCTGTTAACATAGATAAGGTCTTGCGAGAAGAAAAGATAGAACTCTTAGGCCATAAATTTTCTGCAAACCTGTTACCTATGAATTTAGCCGGATTCGATGTTGTGTTAGGAATGGATTGGTTAGTAGCCAACCATGCTCGAATCCTCTGTGATAAGAATTCCATAGAAATACATACACCCACAGGAGAAGTAGTGGTGATTACAGGAGATAAGCCACGTAAGCCAATGAAATTCATTTCAGTAATGAAAGTGGCTAATTATTCAAAAAAACAAGGAATATTGTATATGATTTCGATAATCATTAACACTAAAGGTAAGGAACTTAAGGAAATTCCAGTAGTATCAGAATACCCAGATGTATTTCCAGAAGAACTGCCTGGATTACCACCCGATAGGGAAGTAGAATTTAGAATTCATCTAATTCCTGGAACTACACCGATAGCCAAGGCACCTTATCGGTTAGCACCCACCGAAATGTTAGAATTGAAAAACAGTTAGATGAATTGCTCAGTAAAGGATTTATACAACCTAGTTCATCCCCTTGGGGAGCACCCGTGTTATTTGTGAAAAAAAGGATGGTTCAATGCAAATGTGTATCGATTACAGGGAATTAAATAAGATTACAATTAAGAATCGATACCCATTACCTAGGATTGATGATCTTTTCGATCAACTTCAGGGAGCTAGATATTTTTCTAAGATAGATTTACGCTCCGGATACCATCAGTTGAAAGTACAAGAAGAAGACATACCTAAAACTGCCTTCAGAACTAGGTATGGTCATTACGAGTTTACAGTCATGCCCTTTGGATTAACCAATGCTCCTACAACATTCATGGACATGATGCATAAGATCTGTAAACCGTACCTGGATAAATTTGTAATTGTCTTTATCGACGATATACTCATTTATTCCAAAAGTCAGGACGAGCATTGTAAGCACCTACGTGCACTCTTAACTTTGTTAAGAAAAGAGAAACTTTATGCCAAATTCTCGAAGTGTGAATTTTGGCTACAAGAGGTGCAATTTTTAGGACACATGGTGAATCACGAAGGTATTCATGTAGATCCCTCCAAAATAGAAGCGATCACCAAATGGAAAATCCCGCATTCAGCTATGGAAGTTAGAAGTTTTCTAGGGTTAGCCGGATACTATAGGCGGTTTATTAAGGATTTTTCCAAAATAGCTGTACCATTAACTAAGCTAACATGTAAAACAGTGAATTTTGAATGGGGATCTAGACAAGAAGAGGCTTTTAAGATTTTAAAGCAAAGGTTAACAAACGCCCCAATTCTTTCCTTACCAGAAGGGACAAAAGATTTTGAAGTTTACTGTGATGCTTCTAAGCTAGGATTAGGATGTGTGCTAATGCAACGCAAGAAGGTAATTGCGTACGCCTCAAGGCAATTGAAGAAGCATGAGGAAAATTATACGACTCATGACTTAGAATTATGAGCCATAATTTTTACCCTTAAAATTTGGAGACATTATCTGTACGGAAGTAAGTTTACTATCTATACAGATCATAAGAGTTTAAGATACATATTTGGGCAAAAAGAATTAAACATGAGGCAAAGAGGATGGATGGAAATTCTAAGTGACTACGACTGTGATATTCAATATCACGAAGGAAAAGCAAACGTAGTTGCAGATGCCTTAAGTCGTAAGTATCATGAAAAGCAAAAGCGAATTCGTGCTCTTAGATTAAATCTACAGTTAGATTTAATGGAACAACTGAAAAACATTCAAGAAACAGCAATCAAGGATGACGCTGAAGGAATGAAAGGAAGAATAAAAAAACTAGAACAAGGAAATAATGGAATTTGGAGATTCCACAAGAAAATGATTTGGGTACCTAAGCAGGGAGAGTTAAGAAATAAGATTTTAGAGGAAACCCATAAATCTAGGTATACCATGCATCCTGGTAATAATAAGATGTACCAAGATTTAAGGAATAATTTCTGGTGGATAGGAATGAAAAAAGACATAGCTAAATACGTCTCTAAGTGCCTAACTTGTTCACAAGTTAAGGCGGAACACCAGAAACCCTCAGGTCTACTACAACAATTAGAAATGCCTGTATGGAAATGGGAACTAATAACCATGGACTTTGTTACTAAGTTACCCAAAACCAGAAAGGGTAATGACGCGATTTGGGTAATTGTGGATCGATTAACCAAATCAACTCATTTTCTACCCATGAAGGAAACCTTTAGCATGGAAAGATTAGCAAAATTGTATGTAGACGAGGTAGTATCCTTACATGGAGTCCCACTCTCCATTGTATCGGATAGGGATAGTCGTTTCACTTCACATTTCTGGACAAGTTTCCAAGAAGCAATGGGGACCCGACTAAATTTAAGTACAGCCTACCATCCCCAAATAGACGGACAAAGTGAAAGGACGATCCAAACCTTGGAAGACATGCTTAAAGCGTGTGTTATAGATTTTGGGGGAAACTGGGACAACCATTTACCTTTAATTGAATTCTCCTATAACAATAGTTATCATTCAAGCATTCAAGCTGCCCCGTTCGAAGCACTGTATGGACGAAAGTGTAGAACTCCAGTTTGCTGGGCAGAAATAGGAGAAAGCCAGTTATCAGGTCCTGAAATCGTACAAGAAACCACCGACAAGATCACTCAAATCAAGGAAAGACTGAAAACGGCTCGAGATCGCCAGAAAAGTTATGCAGACAATCGACGCAAGCCACTAGAATTTCAAGTTGGAGACAGGGTACTCTTGAAAGTTTCTCCTTGGAAAGGAGTGGTTCGGTTTGGTAAGAAAGGGAAACTGAGTCCAAGATACATAGGACCATTCCCAGTAATCCAGAGAATAGGACCGGTCGCCTATCGCTTACAACTACCGGAAGAGTTAGCTGGGGTACATGACGTATTTCATGTATCCAACCTCAAGAAATGTTTATCTGACGAATCCCTGGTAGTACCTCTTCAAGATATAGAGGTAAATGAAAAGTTAAAGTTCGTAGAGAAACCACTTCAGATAGAAGACAGAAAGATTAAATTCCTTAAACACAAAAGATTGGTACTTGTCAAAGTCAAGTGGGATTCAAAAAGAGGACCAGAATACACCTGGGAGCTGGAATCGGAAATAAAGCGAAAGTATCCTCACTTATTTCAGTCAATCTCGAGGACGAGATTTTAAATAAGGTGGGGAGGATGTAAGGACTTGCAAAATTGTCCATAAACGACCCGTAAGTGAAAACCCGAACCCCTGAAACCCTAATACGCATGAAAAACCAAGAAAACATGAAATCTGGTTTTCACGCGGGCGGTGTAAGCCATAAGGTATGGCTACGCGGGCCGCGTCAACTTAAAAAGTCTCTGGATAAGCATTCAAGCCACGTGTCGCACATGTGGTAACCCTACTCGTGACACACAAGCCCTATACGTAGACTAGGGGCCCTCGCGGGCCGCGTAAAAGTTATGTTAGGGTTTACGCAGGCCGCGTAAAACCCATTTTCCTGCTATAAATTGCTTGTACATGGCCTGATCGTCTGTGCTCGAGAAAACTTTCAAAATCACACTTATTTTGTTCGAAAATCAAGTTTAAAATAGGAAAACGCTGCTACGATCAAGGGTAATAACTCGATCACTGCTACGATACAATGTCCGATCGATTGAAACCGATCCGATGGATGTTTAAGTGTTACCCGTATTTGGGCTATACTTTGTCATTTGTCGTGAGGGTTTTGATTTCTCGAGTTTATCGTAAAGAGTTGTAATAAGTTACTGACCTAGTTTCGTATGCATTGTTATTTTAACTAGGTTACACAGCTAAATCAGTATGCTAAACTCTGCCCGTCTAAACTTGCAATGTGAGTCATTCTCTTTTTATCAACTGTTTTATAAAATCTCAAAGTGTTTTCAAAAGTTATAATTACAGGGAATAAGTCGTGGTTATCTTGAATCACTGGCTAGTGGGGTATTGTGCACATTACTAATTTCTCACGGTTAGGTAAACCAACCTAACAGTGATAATCATCACTACTTGGGTGAAAGGACCCAATAGTGGTATGACCATCGTCGCCAGGGTGTGACACGGCGCCAGATAAAAATAAGATAGTAGCCATTGTAATCGCTCTTATGCTGTAATTTATAACTAATGTGTCATTTTATTTAACCTGAATGACTCGCCAGTATTTCCCCGCTGATAAAATATTTTTAAAACATGTTTCAGGTGACTTACTGTGAATCAACGAAAACGTGCTACGGAGCACTAACAAGCTTGAAGTGGTGGCTCAGTAAAATAAATAAACATGTTTTGTAAAACAAGGGATTTCCTCGTGAAATTACCTTTACTGTAAATTATGGGGTTTGTCCCAATTTATGAAATGAAATAATTGGGCATTTTCAAGTTTCAAAAGACCTTGTTAAACTTCCGCTGTCAATTTAAATAATAAATACCACGGGTTTCTGTCCCGCGGCTCCTGGACCGGGTAACACCGGGACGGGGGCCGTGACACCTACCATCCTACTTGGAGAGATGGTCCTCTTTACAAGCAAGAAGCAGCGTATCAGGCCGAATTATTTTATGAGAAGATGGGTGATACGCATTCGATTAGAGGAAACACATGTTTCGAAAAGCGGATTCATAAACCTGATCTTAGGGCATTGTGGCTCTATGAGAAATTTATTGAACTCGGTTGGGAGGCAGTTTTGGATTTCCGGGGCAATGAGAGTGGAGAAGTTTACCTCCGAAGTGTTATGGAATGGTTAAGAATGTTGACTAAGGATGTTGGAAGTGACCCACCGAGAACCGTCACACTTACAGGGAAGGTTAATGGGAAGCCGACAACCATGTCTCTTGCTTCATTGAGTCAGGTTGCCAAGTTCAATTCTAAAGCAGATAGTTTTTATACTTTTATCAAAGAGAATGATTATTACAATGATCAGAAGAAGATAGTGGGGGAGAATGTGATGTATTCGGAATTGTTTTTGCTAGATAAAGGGGTTGAAATGAAGCGGGACAACCTGAAGCCGTTAGTAAGGGTTTTGTTGAGTTTGGTGGTTTCGAATGTGGCTCCACGGTTTAGAGATATGATGGGCGTTCAGAAATGGGAATTGGTGGTTCTTTTTGCTCTTATGACTGGCCAGATTCATTTGTCTTTTCGACAGTTAGTGATGTTGCACATCTGGCAAAGCCGAAATAAAAGAGAGAAAAAACTGATTCCTCATGCCCGGTTGATTAGTGTGTTCCTTCGCAAGCAGGGGGTTGTGCCAATATCTGAAAACCCTTTGAAAAGCTGCATGCCACCTTTTCGATCGTCGAAATGTGCACTGGTGATCGGGTAACTCATGTGAAGACCAAACTGTGGCACAAGATAAAATTTGGGGATGGAGCAAAGTTGAAGGTATTGCAATGGGGCAAGCAGCGACCAAGTCAAGGAGAGATGGATGACTTGGATTCAAGCGATGAGGAGTTATTGCGAAGGAAGAGAGAATCGGGTGTTCAAGTGGGTGAAGGTGGTAGTAGACAGTACGAGGGACCGAGGCAGTCAGACTACTCCTAGGGAGTGTTCGATGATGATATGCAGGCGAGGGTACAGAGTAGCCAGCCACCGGAATACGCTGGATGGGAGACGTGGCAACAATCATTGTACGATCAGGGCTCGAGATTGGAGATTAGCCGGGAGAGGCAACATGAGGATACGATGGGATTTTTACGTCGTGCTGACCGAGCACGCCATATCAGTGGTGAGATGGAACTCAATCTGAGGGCATATGATGAAAATCAGACGCGACATTATCATGACTATTATGCTGGAGTTCCATATTGTGAAAATCCACCTCATGTGGATTATAGCCAATTGCCACCATATGAGCCCGGTATGCCTCGCCACCCAATGCCTCAAGTTCGTGGATCTATGTGGTTGCCGAGAGAGTATTCGGAGCCTCATTTTCAAAGCTCCTATCCGTACCAGCCACCACCGTATGAATACTCTACTCATCAGCAAGCAACCTAGTCTTCTTCATCCCAATCGCAACAACAAGATCCGCAAGGAGGAGGTTTGGCAGACATCTTCGACATGAGCTCATTTTATGAGCACTTGGGTGGATATTATGGTGGACCACCGGGTCCATCATACCAGTGAGGCACTCTCTGACTCATTCAGGTCCATGTGCTCTCTCCTTTATGAACAATTTACTGTTTATTTTTGCTTTGTGTTTTGTGTTTGGTGGTGTCGAAACTCTGTTTGGTGTGTTATGGGATGTGTTTTTAATTGTTTGTTTTGTTATGAGTTAGCCGCTCATTGAGGGTAGTTGGTTGTTTTCCCGGGCTTATATTTTAAAAGCACCATACATTGGGGACAATGTATCCCAAGTGTGGGGATGTGGGAGCCCGGGAAAGGATTTGTGGATAAAGCTTGAAGAGATTGAAAAAGTGGTTGAAATCGATGAAATTGATAAAAATTGAAAATTTTGAAAATTTTAAAAAAAATTTCATCGCCTTAAGCATGCTAATTGGATACGAAAACCTAAAGTTTCAACCACTAATAGGTTTCTTACCGGTAGTAAACTAAATTAGTCCCTTGTCATGGTTGTCCCTTTAAGTTTCATGAGAGTAGGTTTGACAAGTGTTTTTATAGGAAATGAGTTGAAAAGAGATGTCTATCTAGGGGTAATATGTTTTAATTGCATATGCTACATGTCGTCAACCTTTTTACCTTTTCTTGGTGAGATCTTGAGCCTGTAGATGGATAGGATACATTATATAATGAATTCATTTGTTGAGTGCAGGCTACATGTTATTCTGTGTTAGAACTTGTGTGATTCGATGCATGCTGAGACTGTGGGTTTGACATGTGCATGTATATGATAAAGGCATTAGGATTTCCTGTTACACCATTTGTGTTTGTGTTGTTATGTTCACCAATTTCCCTTAGTAGCCCTGTTGAGCCTACTTACCTTTCGTTTGTCCACCCATTGTTTATTGTGAAAGACCAACTGTGATGGTATTTTTATGATTAAAAAAAGAGAAAAAATAGTAAAAAAAATATATGGAAAAATGAAAAAGGAAAGAACAAAAAGACAAGTGTTGAATGCTGGTTTAGTTGTTTGGGTAGAATTTAACCCAAAGTTTGTGTTTAAATAAGTTGTCACGGTTTGGTTATTGTTTGTGACCCAATTAGAAAAGAAAAAAAAAAGAAACCAAAAATTTTCCTACCTTAGCCTAAGCCCAAAACCCGAAAGTCCTTTTGATATGTGCCATATTAGATGATACAGTGGAGGTGTGATTGTCATACAAGCCTATGATTGCAGGATTTCATGTTTGCTTATTGAGTGTTTATATACTAGCACATTACACGCTAGTCCAGATATTAACCCGAGAGGAGAGTACATTGTGAGGGGTGTGTAGCATGTGTCTAATTGTAAACATGTTAGTTTAAGATAGACAAGTCTTAAGTTTTTAAAGTTGCATGATTTGCTTGTCAGGCTATCAATCTTGATTGTGTCAGTCTATGGGATGGGTATGACTTGGGACTTATCAGGTTGAATCGGTTAAGGGGTTTAGAGGTGTTGTTGCTATGGTGATTAGTTCTAGTTGGTTAGTGTTTTGGTCAAAAATTACCGAAGTAATTAAGTGATCAAATTAGTTAAGTGAGGTAGTGTGCTAGAAATGAGTGTCGAAAATATGTTAATCAAGTTAATTGTAAAAACAGTTTCAGGATATGGCTCAGGATATAGAGCTGTATCTATTTTCAAACAATGAGCAAAAGTAAAGTAAATGACACGAGATATACGAGGAAAGCCCTTGATCAATCTAGATCGCCGGCATAAAACCTCGGGAGCTGACAATCGCAGCTGCCTAGTTCTTCTATTGCTTCACAAATCAGGATACAGTGCAGGATGTGGTACGGATCGACTAAGTGTTACAACGAAACTTGAATACAAGTGTGGTGTTTGCAATGAGCTAGAGAGTGTAAGTGTATGAGAGTGTTAGTGAAAAATTGTGTGTTCTAAGCTGATCCGCCCCCATCTATTTATAGTAAAGATAAAATAACAAACTACCCTAAACTTGCGGGATCCACCGAATATTCCTTCTTCGAACGTTGTAGACCTGGTCTTTCGGGCTCAACGTCTCTCCCTCAACAAATTCGTCCGAGTCTTGCGGAGAAGAAGTCCTCTTGACCGTTAGCAAGTCTCAGCCTTCAACCTGCACGTGGTTAATTCAATAAGCCTCAGGATATCGCCCAAGATGTTAGCAATATCCTCTTCCAGCATCCTGGTCACAGATAAACAAACAAAGGCAGGATATTGATCAGGATACGTATGTTAAGAAAATGACCCCTAACAATTGTCCCCAAATATATCGGTTGGTATACCAATCCAACGGATATATTTCAAAAATCTTATCCCACAACTCAAGGCATTTAAAACGAAGCGACGGTCAAGATCACATCGTAACTTCCAACGCGTTTTTTACTCAATGGAGACCCACGATGCCCCTATATCTTCTCTTTTCTTGTTTGAAAAGCAGATATCTTCAACAGAACCTTCAGGTAATTCTCCATTTCCGATTTTCTTCCTGTCAACTTACTTCATCTTACTTGCAATGGCCGCCGAGACCTTCACCCAACAGAATCTTCTTAAAAATCCCGAAAAGGAGATCTGCGCTTTTGACAACGCAGACATCGCAGCTTTAAGAGCCTCCGGCGCTTTCCCCGACAGCACAGTCTTTAGGCCATTCGATCGGTCAATCCGATCGGATGTTTCTTCCACCGAATGGATCTGTTTTCCAGCATATCCTTTTTCATTAGGTCTTCGATACCCTTTTCCTGAATTCATGATGCAATTCTTTCGTATTACTGGCATCTCTTTCGCTCAAACCATGCCCATGGTTTGGAGAGTACTAATTGTACTCAACCAAATCAAAAACCTCCATTGCTCTGACCTCCGCATCGAGGATTTACCTATCGCTTATCGCCTCCGATCCCACGGCTCTAGCCGGTTCTTGCTCTTCTCGACCTCCAGCAAACCCCTGATTCTCAAAGCCACCAAAAACGAAGATGGATGGCAACGCAAATTCTTTTTTGTCAAACGAGATTCCATTGCTGAGGGTGCCAACCTTCCGGTGGAGTGGTTAACCACCGGTAGGATCATAAATATCCTTATAGACGATTTGATTGTTATCTTCTATTAATATTCTTCTTTTTGATCCTTATGCAGTGAACTTCAAGGAAGTTGCTCCCCCTACCGCTGAATCAGAAGAGAGAATCAATACCGTTTACCGGTTACCTGCAATAGACAGGACTTTCACCACACACGTCCCGAGTTCAAGTCAATACTCATCATCCGAGATGTCTGGTAAGAATTTCTTTCAAAATAATTAGTCAAAACATTATAATGATAAAATAAAGAATAAAACTTTTCCTTTTACGCAGCACCAGCTAAGATCCCTGAAGTCTTTGACCTTGACGAATTGGATAGCTATTCTGACCAGATCCAGGTCAAGAAAGAACCTAGCCCCAAGACCACTGCTACATCCAAACCCAGCAGCTCCAAAGCCATCATCATTCCTAAACCTTCACCGGCTACCAAGCCTCGGAGTTCAAGTTCCCGCAAAAGGAAAGAACCCGATTCCCCTGTCATTTCTGACACCTTTCCTTATGAGAAGCATGGGTTCATTGAAGCCAGCGGGTTTATGACTTCTTTTCTTAACCAGGTTAGTATCCTCACACCATATCCTGCAATTTAGATTATTTTCAAAGATTTAACAATGTTAACCCCTGTTCTTTTACCTTTGTAGGGTCTTGAGCGTTTAGTTCATTTATATCAAGAATCCTGCAAGCTTAACAAAACACTCGAATCTAAGCTAAAGAAAGCAGAAATCAAATCTCTGACCAAGGTATGATCGCAGCCGCTAAATCTCGTCATTACGAGGAGAAATACAAAGCTATGACCCAAGAACACCAAGTTGCTCTCAACAAAGCTAGTCTTCAAGCCCAGGCTGAACTGGAAGCTGCCCATGTGCAGTACGAACGGGATATGGTCAGTTACCGAGAAAGCCTCAAAAGTTCCGTCGTCATTTCTCTTCTCCAAGCTAGGTTGAAGATGGCTCATGAAGCCAAAACATTAGGCTTCGAATGCCCTTCTTGGGACGTTGGTGCTTGGGAGACCAAGCTGAAGAATCTTGGCGGTACCTCTTCCAAATCAACTATCGATGAACCTTCTAAAGCAGTCGAAAAGGCAACCGATGCTGAGAAGGATGCTGAGGCGGATCCCAAGATGGATGTTGCTGAAACCGCTATGGACCAAGAAGGCACTACCCCCTAGAGCTTATTTTCTTTAAGTTATTCGAACAATTTTATGTTTTTATGAACAATTTTTATTTCTGTCTCTAAACAATTTGATAGCCGAAGGCGGATGGGTCCTGGGTTTCAGGATGAAACCTTCGGTTATCAACCAATATTGATTGCTTCAAGAATAATTTCATCTTTCTAAGTATAAATTTTAGCTTTGCAAAAAATTTCATACTGTTATCTCATAAAATATCCTAATCAGCATGCTCAGCGACATACTGCAAAAGCCTTTTATTAGATAGAACTTCAACTTTGTAAAAATTTCTCTAGAAAGTGAAAGATATTCTATCTTTTTCAAAACCAAGTTTTGATAATATTTAAATGATCAGAGTTCCAAACTAATACTGGTTTCAAACACCCTAATCAAATATCCTTAAAAGGACTTTGAGGATATATATCAGGATACTTAACATAATGTTACTAAAAACTTAAATGAGGCTTACAAAGGAAAGATCATACCAGAAATAGGATATAAACCTATTACCAAACTTCAATCCCTTTGCAACTCTTCCAATGAAGATGTCCCCTGTGCAAGGTACTTAGTGCATTAGTTGCAAACTTCATCCTTTTAGCTTTACACCACCACCTTGGCAGGGATGTCCCCTGTGTACAATGTCTTCAAGTATCTTAGAAATCTATTTAATGTCAGTTCCCATTGTATAAGCAATTTTTTACGTCCCAAGGGTAAAACCCAAGGATGTACTGGAGATAAATCCCTTGTATCCTGGGGAAAATCCCAACTTTTCATGCGCTACAGGCGGGAGTGTATAAACTCCAAGACTTAGAAAGGTGAAAACCTTTAAACCTTAGAGAGTATGAAAATACCCTTTCGTGAGAGAGGGTGATCAATCCTCATATACCTTTAGGATTCAGGATATAGCCAACAGTAACGAAATTGTCAGCCACTTTTACATGGACTGGTCCCGCCACCTTGAACTATCCCTGAATAACTTGCGCTCCAGGCGGGGTGTTTAAACCCAATTCCGAGGAAAGGTGAATACCTTTAAACCTGTGAAGGGATCAGTATCCCTTAAACGTGAGAGAGGGGGCCAATCCTCTAATCTTCTGAGTTATCCTGAGTACATATCCTGGAGCTATATCCTGAAATATATCTTGCAAAACAATTGTAAACTAAGGTGGGTGTTAGCTTGGCTAACACCCCTCCGATGCTTAAGTCAGTATTGAGTTTCAAAGAATAAATTAAACCAAAACATATTTAAAAAAGATAGAATTCATACCATTCTGAGTTAGAAATTGAATTCTAAACTCACTTGAAATAGAGCTTAAGGTGTATAGCATTCCAAGATCTCGGTAGCATATCCCCCTCCATATTCTTGAGTCTGTATGCTCCTTTCCCTGCTTCTGATTCAACTTCATATAGTCCTTCCCATTTTGGAGCTAACTTGCCATCGGCAGGATTAGTAGTATTTTGAAAAGCCTTTCTTAACACCCAATCTCCAACCTTAAATCTTCTGGTTCTAATATTCTTGTTATATGCCCTGGATATTCTCTGTTGATATGCTGCCATCCTTAGCCTTGCCGCATCTCTCTTTTCATCTATAGTGTCTAAATCCTGACTCAAGGCTTCAGGATTCTGCTCAGGATCACTTAAGACAGATCTTGCAATAGGTATTGTTATTTCCGTTGGAATCATTGCTTCTGCTCCAAACACCAAGGAAAATGGGGTTTGGCCTGTTGCATTCTTTACCGTTATCCCATCAGCCCATAAAACAAAGGGTAATTCTTCTGCCCATCTTCCTTTTTTGGCTCCAAGCCTTTTCTTTAAGTTATTGACAATTATCTTGTTTGAGGATTCTGCTTGTCCATTTGCTTGAGGATGTACTGGAGTAGATGTGATCATTTTGATTCCCCAACTCTTGCAAAAGTCAGTAGTCCTCTTACTTATGAACTGAGAACCATTGTCACAGATTATCTCAGCTGGTACTCCGAATCTGGTCAGGATATTTCTCTTGATGAAGGATACTACTTCTTGGTCTCTTACTTGAACGAATGCTTCTGCTTCAACCCACTTAGAGAAATAATCCGTCATTACTAGCATAAAGACTTTTCCTCCCGGAGCTTTTGGTAGCTTTCCCACTATATCCATACCCCACTTCATAAATGGCCAAGGGGAAACAATAGGATATAATGGTTCAGCCGGCTGATGCAGTATGTTACTGTGTCTTTGACATGCGTCACATCTTCGAACATATTCTGCGGCATCTTTTCTCATTGTTGGCCAATAATATCCTGTCCTTAATACTTTTGAGAATAACGACCTGCCCCCAGCATGGTTACCACAATCCCCTTCATGTATATCCTGAAGTACTTCTTTGGCTTCAGGATTCTCCAAGCACCTCAAATATGGTCCTGCAAGAGATTTCTTGTATAAAATATTATCTATAATAGTGAATCGTGATACCTTCATCCTAAATGCCTTAGGATTTTCATTTCCAGGGATGTGTCCTTCTTTGAGATATTTCATGATTGGAGCCGTCCAGGATTTAGGATCCTCTTCAGGATGTTCTACTCCAGGATCCTGAATACCAGCTACTTCTTTATCCTGAGGATTCGTTGCAGGATATAGGACATGTAATATTGGTATTTGCGTCCCTTCAGGTATCTTGATCGATGATCCCAAATTTGCTAAGGCATCCGCTTCAGCATTATCCTCCCTTGGTACCTGTTCAAGTGTAAAAACATCGAAATATCCTGCTAATTTTTTGAGAATATCGAGATATTCGATTAATTTCTCACCCTTAACTGCATAGGATCCATTAAAATGGTTAGTAATTAACAAAGAGTCAACATATACTTGCAAATTTTTGATACTCATGCTCTTAGCCAACTCTAATCCTGCAATTAAAGCCTCATACTCTGCTTCATTATTAGTAGCAGGAAATTCACACCTAATAGCCTGGGGTAATATGTCCCCCTGTGGCGATTTTAGTAGTATGCCTAATCCTACTCCTCTTACATTAGATGCACCGTCAGTATATAATGTCCAGGATCCTGAGGATTCTCCTAGCTGTTGAACTTCTAGGTCTACCTCGTCTTGAATGTCACTACTAAAGTCAGCCACAAAGTTAGCTAAAGCCTGAGATTTTATGGCATTTCTAGGTTCATATACTAAATCATAAGCACTCAACTTTACTGACCACTTGGCCATCCTGCCTGACATTTCTGGTTTCCTAAGCACATTTTTGATAGGATAATTTGTTTTAACATGTATCCTATGTGTCTCGAAATAATGCCTGAGTTTCGTTGATGCCATGACTAATGCTAGTATCAATTTTTCTACATGAGAATACCTAGTTTCAGCATCTAGCAAACTTTTACTAACATAATAAACAGGATATTGCTGACCTTCATGGTCTTTTATAAGAACGGCACTTACAGCATTCCCTGATACAGCAAGGTACAGGGATAGTGGTTCACCATTTTCAGGCTTCATTAATAGAGGTGCGGTTGAGAGATATCGCTTCAAATCCTGTAGGGCCGCTTCATGCTTCTCTCCCCATTCGAATTTTTTGTTCTTCTTCAGGATATCATAAAAATCTTTGCATTTCTCTGAGGATCTCGAGATAAACCTGTTTAAAGCTGCTACTCGGCCTGTTAATCTTTGTACGTCCTTCATGTTTGAGGGTGATTTTATATCCAGGATAGCTTTGATTTACTCTGGGCTTGCTTCTATCCCCCTCTTTGTCACCATATATCCAAGAAACTTTCCTGCCCCCACTCCGAAATGGCATTTAGCAGGATTCAGCTTCATGTTGTATTGATCCAGGATATCAAATGCTCCCTTGATATCCTGGAGGTGATCCTCAGCCTTTTTAGATTTCACCACCATATCATCGATATATACCTCCATGGTGTCCCCCAGTTTGTCTTTGAACATCATGTTTACCAATCTTTGGTATGTTGCACCTGCATTTTTCAAACCAAAAGGCATAGCTGTATAACAATAAATACCTGTTGGTGTCATGAAGGCAGTATCCTCCTGGTCAGAAGGTTCCATTTGGATTTGTTGAAATCCTGAAGATGCGTCCATGAAGGTCAGCATTTCATGCCCGGCAGTGGCATCTACCATTGCATCAATGTGGGGAAGAGGAAATGGGTCTTTAGGACAAGCTTTGTTCAAGTCTGTGTAGTCCACACAAACTCTCCATTTCCCATTTTTCTTCTGTACTACAACCACGTTTGCTAGCCACCTTGGGAACTTAACCTCTCTGATCATTCTGGACTTTAGTAATCTTTCAACTTCCTCCTGGATAATTGCGTTCCGTTCAGGAGCAAACTTCCTTCTTTTTTGCTGCACAGGCTTGAATGATTTATCAATTCCAAGCTTGTGAGTGATAACATCTTTGGATATGCCTGTCATATCCTCATGCTTCCATGCAAACGTAGACATCCTGCATTTCAAAAAGTTAATTAATTGTTCTTCAATGTCCTGAGGGATATTAGTCCCTACGAGCACCGAAATATCGGGATTATCCTGGTCCAGGATAATTTTCTTCACATCCTGCTCCGGATCCTCCACGATATCCTGGGCCCGTGTCTTTAATTGCTATGCTGCACTAGGTTTGGTTGAGGATTTCATCATGGATGAGTAGCATTCTTTCGCCTCCTGCTGATCACTATCAACTTTGACCACTCCCCAAGGGGTAGGTATCTTGATGCATTGGTGATATGTCGATGGCACGGCCTTCATATCGTGAATCCAGGGTCTTCCCAGTATGATGTTATAGCAGGATAGAGAATCCATCACACAGAAACGTTGTATCGAGTTGACTCCTTCAACGTATACTGGCAACTTTATCTCTCCCACTGTGTTTCTAGCCTCTCCACTGAATCCAACAAGCACGGTAGACTTTGAAGTGATATCCATTGGAGATACATTCATTCTCTTCAGAGTTTCTAGTTGGATTATGTTGACGGAGCTGCCATTATCAACCAGTATCCTGCGTACAAAATGGTTAGCCACATATAACGTTATTACCAGAGCATCATGGTGAGGATCTTGGACAGTATCCCTGTCATCAGCATCAAAAGTGATCACTTTGTCAGTTGTGAGGGTAGTCATCCTGACAGGTTTGTCTCCCCTTTCGGCCTTGGCTTCTTTTGCATGTCTCTTTGCTGCCGAATACGAAGTTCCACAAATGTCGGATCCTCCCGAAATGAAGTTGATTATCTTGGCATCCGCGGGAGGTGATGCTGCTCGCTCAGGATCCTTCTCAGTATCCTGACCCTTATTCTTCTTTCTTCCTAAGAGATCTTTCAGATATCCCTTGCTTAGAAGATAGCTTATTTCTTTCCTTAGAGCAATGCAATCCTTAGTCACATGTCCGAAATCTTCGTGGAAAGCACACCATTTTGACTTATCTTTCCAATCAGCCTTTTGTTGATTCTTTCGAGGCCACCTAGCCTTGTCTCCTAGACCCTGCATAGCATACATCAATTCAGGAATATTAACAGAAAAGCAATATTCGGACAACTCAGGATACTCTTCAGGTGTCACACCCCGACCACGTAGAACATACAAAACGTGGCAGAAACGTCGGGGAGTGTTGTAACAGAATTAATTGTTTCAAATCCATGGCAATTGAAGTTTCGTTTTATTGATTAAAAGTGTTACAATGTCTTAACAAACAAAGAAATACAACATAATTAACTAGTCTAGCATCTTTTATTGTCACTAAAGCCCAAGTCTGCCTATGTGTATCTTGATCATCTTATGCAACAGCTCCTGAAAAACACATGTGAAAATAGGTACGTCAGCATAAAAATGCCGGTGAGATACATAGTTTTTGTGAAAATAGGTTTCATGACTTATGTTTGAGAAAATGTTTAGTCATGAACCTTGTTATTTGCTTTGTTTTGTAAATCATTTGAAAATCGATAAGATCAGATGATATGTATAAATAATGTATGGTTAAATGAATAACCATGTAAAATGAGTTTGTATTAGATAAGTTGTTTGTAAATCAATGTCTTGTGAAAAATATGTTATTTGTATAAAATGTTCTATGTCTCAACTTGAAATGATTCAGATAACGCTACAATATGTAATACCATACAAACACTTATATATAGGAAGTACCAGCGGCGTATCCACCATGCTTGTATCATATTACACACGCCTCGTTACTTAAATCACTTACACCAACCAAACCAAACAATGTAAGATGTCTATGTTTAAACCAATTGCCAAATGTATTGAATAATATGTCTAAATGTTTATGTCAAGATGTAAACCATGTAATGTGTAACCAAAATGATATGTATGGCTAGTGAAATGTATCAACTAAACCATATGCACAAGAACATAGTATTGAAGTAAAACTTGGTTTAAATCAAAGTTATGTTTTGTGTAGTAACTGCATGATCAATGTAAATCATGTAATATGCGTCCAAAATGTAAGTATGTGATGAATAACAAATGTACTAAGTATGAAGAACAATGCAACGATTGAACATACATAGCATGTGAACTGTACTAAGTATGCAACAACAGACATACGTAGCATGCGACCTGTACTAAGTATGCAACAATAGACATACGTAGCATGTGATGTAATGTAAAACAATGTACTAAGTAATGCACACAATGGCACACCTAGTATGAAATGTAATGAAATCATGTACTATAATGTACTAATGAACATAACAAGTATATGATGTGAAAACAGGAAAGCATGAAAGTAAACAAGTAGGCACATGTGTTTCACCCCAAAACAGTTTGGAAAACAGTAAAAGAGGGGTCTATGTACTCACTTGAGATTGCTCAGTAGTCCTTGAGTAACAACCAAACAATGCTAGAGATCACGGAAATCAAACGGCACCTAATATAGGTAACTATGTTAATTAACCGGACCTAAATCGGAAGATTGGGTAGCATTAGGGTTTGTAAACCAAATGAGTGTAGGAACTCATATGATATGGTTTAACAAAGCCTACATACTAAATGAAACTTAACCTAAGTGTCTACGACCCATCGCGACCCATTAAGGTAGCTTATGCTACTTTAACGCATCGTGCGCGTGAAACGCGTTCGGACCGTCTAACTAGTCCTATGACAAGTGTTATATGCCTAAACATGTTACATAATCAGTTATGTGACAAAAGTTTAGGTTACATATGCTTAATTACCAATTATACATGAAAAGGGTATTCTGGTAATTTAACTAAGGCATATAAACTACCTATCATACAACTACTTAAACGATGTGACCATAAGGTATAACCTCGGAAGGTTATTCCCTATATACTATGGTCACCTAATGTATTTGGTCGGATCCTAATGATCGACCAAACTGGGTCGGGTTCGAGGTATAAGCGATTTATCAGATCGCTTACCCTACGACCCTAGACAACGTGGAAATCAGTAGGCATAGTCCCAAGGGACTATAACCAACGTGATTACACTCACGTTGCGAAGTTCAAACGAACTTCGCATTGACCATAACTGGTCAATATAGAAAGTCAAACAAAGTTTGACTTTCAGACTCGAAAAGCAATAAAATAAGGAAAAGAACGAAAGAATACTTACGAAGGGTCCCCGAATGCTAATCTCGATCCAAGAACTCAGGTATGAAACAATGGTTTCAACTTAGAGCTCTCAAATCAAGATTCTAGTGAGAAATGCAATGGGGGTGGATGGGTATATATAGTTTTCGGGTAACCGTTGAGATCGTTTCATGGAAAAGAGGGCACGATCAAGGCCGTACATGTGTTGGAATGTTGTGGTGTGTCAAATGGCCACTCACCATAGGGAATTGACATGTGGAAGAGGGATTGGGAGTGCTAAACAGCTGCAACCAGCTGTTAAAACAATGAATCTGGTCTGCAGAGGCTGAGGCGGGCCGCCTAGCTCTTCAGATCAGAAAACAAGTTTCAAAAGTTGCAGTTTCAGTCCCTGTTATGTGTTTAAGCCATTTTCGACACTTCTAAGGCCCGTAAAGCCAACTTTAAGGCCCTAAAATGATGCCTAAACATTGTGGACATGAAACATGCTCAAAAATATGCCGGACATTGGTTCGTTTGGCCGTACGAACGCGATGTTCGCTTAATTACGACGGAATGCGCATAAGCGCGAAAAACGATCCAAATGACGCGACGAATGGATTTTTCTTATGCCGAACACTAAAATAAAATGTTTTAGTGCTTACATAAATTTTTGGATGTCCGGATGTATTCAGAACGTAAGTTATGCGTAAAAATGCAAACTTGTGCACTTTTTGACACTTTTAGTCCCTGAATGTCCCAAAAGTTTATTTTAGCATACCGAACACCTCAAAGCCTATTTCTAAGCTATGTAAAGGATATTTATGGTATGTTTAACTTATGGTCATGTTCCGGAATGTCTGTTACAGTTCAAATTGGCATACTTTCGCAGTTTGTCAAATTTAGTCCCTGTAAGCGAATATACTTTGATTTCACCACACCAAACCTTCCAAAACTTATATCTAAGTTATGTAAAGGTTATTTAAGGTATGTTAAGCCTATTTCACTATTCCGGAGTGTTCGTTGGATTAAACTGGTTATATCTACACATTAGAGCGCGTATAACCCTCCAGAAAGCGATTTAAAGCTTGAAATCGAACAAGAGTCGATATGTGCAAACGATACACATATTTTTACAAATCCCTAGTATGAAATACAATATTTCATTGGTTTGGCATTTGATTGATGGTTGGAGTGACACAGGTGTCACATCAGGATCCTCATCTTCGACAGCATTCACTCTTTTGTTTTCATTTCTACTATACGGCTTAGGCCGATATGACTTGAACGAGGATTCTGACTTCCTATTAGTTGACTCATAAGTGTTGGATGAGTTCATCCTTTCTTGCATCTTCCTGTCATCTTCCAGACGGATATATCTCAAAGCCCTGTTACGAGCTTCGTCGAGATTCCTGCAGGGATTCATTACAAGATCCTGATAAAACTGAGAATCCTTTTGTAATCCCATCTTAAAAGCTTGCACAGCTGTTGCAACATCAAGATGTGGGATATCCAAGGATTCTCGACTGAATTTGTTCACATAATCCCTCAAGGATTCCTGAGGCCCTTGAGTTATCCTGTAAAGATCACTGGTTAGTTTCTCAAAACTCCGACTACAAGAAAATTGATTGTTAAATAAATTAACCAAATGAGCAAATGAAGTAATTGAGTGAGGAGGAACGTTTAATAGCCATTTTAAGGCCGATCCTGTTAGAGTAGAACCAAATCCCTTGCACAAGCACGCTTCCTTGAGCTCCGGAGGGATAGGGTTAATCTCCATTCTTTCCCTATACTGAGCAATATGCTCCTCAGGATCCGTACTCCCATCATAAAGCTTCATGTTGGGAGTTTGGAATCTCTTTGGGATCTCAGCATCACAGATAGGATATGCAAAACGAGATATCTTGTGGCTGTCTTGAGACACTTCCGGGATCGGCTGGACCACCCCAGGTACACTAGATATCATGTCCTTCAACTTCTGAAGTTCCCTGGTAAGTGCTGATGTTACACCTGTATCCTGCAAAGATCCACCACTGTTAGTAGCATGAGTATTATTATTATTCGACACGTTACCCATTGGAGGATTTTGCCCATATCCTGAAGCATATCCTGAGCTCCTCATGGTTGACATCCTGACCGAGGAGGGTATTTCAGGAGTATGATTCTGAGGAAGACTGGGCACGATATTCCCCCTGTTATCCTCGGTATACACAGCTGAACTAAAGTTCAACGCTCTGGGGTATAATGGAGTGACATTGTCCTCAGCAGATCTGCTCGAGCCAGACTTCAGGAGTTGTATTTCCCTCAAAAGCATTTGGTTTGTTTCCTGTTGCTGCCTCATTTGTTCCTGCACACTTCCAAATAAGGTTAAAATTTCATCATTAGAAGCTAAAACGGGAGCAGATCCCTGGACACTCCGAGTAGGGATAACATCTTGAGATTGTGTAGAGGCTGGCATCCTTGGAGGAGGCGGCGGAAGCACCGAACCGGTAGTAGCAGAAGTCATAGCAGACACAGTAGAGGAACTCATGTTTTATCTTGAGGCCATTACAGACAATGTGGCAAAAATTTTTGAAAATAGGAAACCGATTAGCGATTTGACAAAAAAATTTTAGTAAAGAAAGCACCACTTGCCCCATGGTGGGCGCCAAATTGTTTTGGTCAAAAATTACCGAAGTAATTAAGTGATCAAATTAGTTAAGTGAGGTAGTGTGCTAGAAATGAGTGTCGAAAATATGTTAATCAAGTTAATTGTAAAAACAGTTTCAGGATACGGCTCAGGATATAGAGCTGTATCTATGATCAAACAATGAGCAAAAGTAAAGTAAATGACACGAGATATACGAGGAAAGCCCTTGATCAATCTAGATCGCCGGCATAAAACCTCGGGAGCTGACAATCGCAACTGCCTAGTTCTTCTATTGCTTCACAAATCAGGATACAGTGCAGGATGTGGTACGGATCGACTAAGTGTTACAACGAAACTTGAATACAAGTGTGGTGTTTGCAATGAGCTAGAGAGTGTAAGTGTATGAGAGTGTTAGTGAAAAATTGTGTGTTCTAAGCTGATCCGCCCCCATCTATTTATAGTAAAGATAAAATAACAAACTACCCTAAACTTGCGGGATCCACCGAATATTCCTTCTTCGAACGTTGTAGACCTGGTCTTTCGGGCTCAACATCTCTCCCTCAACAAATTCGTCCGAGTCTTGCGGAGAAGAAGTCCTCTTGACCGTTAGCAAGTCTCAGCCTTCAACCTGCACGTGGTTAATTCAATAAGCCTCAGGATATCGCCCAAGATGTTAGCAATATCGTCTTCCAGCATCCTGGTCACAGATAAACAAACAAAGGCAGGATATTGATCAGGATACGTATGTTAAGAAAATGACCCCTAACAGTTAGCTTGAGGACAAGCAAAGGTAAGTGTGGGAATGTGATGGAGAGGGTGAAACCCGAGCCTTAGAGTGTTTAAATATTGTGTTTTATGTGTAATTGATGTGTTTATTTGCTTAGAATGAGATAACTATGGGAATTGGGTGTTGTGCAAGTAAAGCATGCAATTTGGCGCATTTATAATGATTAAAGATAAAGTGGAGTGTCAAGAGATTGAATTCGCACTTCGTGACACGAGTTGGAAGCATTTTCGGTTTATGTGAAGGCTTGAGGATGCAAGTTACATGAAATAATAAAGTTCAAGGGCAATTTGATAATAAAGGGGAAGTTATTTTGTGCTTATATGTGAGAGGAATTGGAAGAAGTATACTTGAGGGACCAAATTGTAATTTGCTGAAAGATGTTATAAAGAAGGAAAAAGGCTCACATATGCACGACCGTCGTCTACGATTAGCAAACCGTAGCTTACGGGTGGGTCATGTTGGAGAAAAATAATCAGAGATCTTAAACCGTAAGCTAGGGTTTGTTGAAGTTCAGCATGTGATGGTCAGGGTTTAGAGACCGTAGCCTACGGTCCTCAATCCGTAGGCTACGGTTGGGTGTATTTGGATGATCAGAATTTTGGGACCCTAAGCTACGGTTCCCAAGCGTAGCTTACGGCCCGGGAAAGTAAAAAACGCGCAGAATGGGCTTCAAGGTATATATTAGGGTTATTATTGTGGCAATCGTTATCTCTTCTTGAAGATCGATCCTAGGCACTCTAAGGGCTCCAAGTTCAAGACTTTTTCACCCCAATCTGTAACACCCTGTGTTTCGAAAGTCAAAGTCAAAGTCAAGATTGAAGTCAAAGGAAGAAATGATTGCTAAATGCGATCTGTCACTCCTTGCTCAACTCCTGTTTTGACTTCTTTGACTTGTAGATAATCTATTTATGTTATCTCATTAGTTGTATTATGTGGAGTACTTGTTAATAATCGAGTTTTAATAGCATACTAATCGCATGTTTAATCGATTTATCGCTTATCGCTTTCGCAATCGCAACTCGAATTATGCGTTCTGGATATTGTTTTACATGTGTGTGCTATTTATGTGTTACTTGTGCATGTTATGTTTATGTTGAGGAGTAAATTGAAATCGCAATCTATCGCATTGCAATCGAATCGAAAATGCTAAACGCAAGTTAATTATAGTGAGTGTATGTCAGATATAGTAGTTATATTATTTGTGTAACTAATGGGTAATACTATCGCATCGCTCGCTCGAATCGCATCGCAACGCTCAACACGTGAATCAAAACGACAAAACTCATCACGCCGGACTCATGGATCGAGTGGCCAACCGACCGAGTGGCCATCCGATCAGATTGCCATCCGATTGGGTTTCCATCCGATCGAGTTGTCACCCGATCGGGCTGCCACCCGATCGAGTTGCCACCCGATCGACCAACCATTTTCCCCACTTTCCTTTTTAAGAAACCCTATAAATACCCCCACTTGTCACGTCACTTGATGTGACAGCTCCTCACTCAACCCAGCCGCACTTAAGCTCTTTTTCTCTCGATTTCTCATGATTCTTGTAAGTTTTCAACCTAAATCTTGCACTTCTATGATCTACACACACTTCTTCATCATTCTATCTTTCGTATCTTCACTTTTAACTGTGAAATCAGTGGATTTAAGATGTTCTAGGGTGATGTCATCATGGAGTTCTTATAAACTTCATGTTTTGGCCACAATCCACCAAGAACAACTTAGATCTTGACGATTTCCACATGAATAAACAAAGATCTTGCATAGATCTGAACATATTCAATGTAGAAAGGATTGAAAGAAGGATTTCCAACTTTCTTTCAACTCTTTTACACTCAATGCACTCAAAACCCGATAGAGTCAGAGCTTGTTCTGATCATCTACTCATTCTTAGTGATGTATTAGTTCCAGATCTAAATTCTATCTAAGAGACTACTGATTTTGGGTTTGAACATGAACAACCATCTCGAACCGTGAACCAGTCGGACTAGGGTGGTTGTCGTTCGATCGGGTCACTTGGGTCGGGATGGGGTTCCTGTCGTTTAAACAAGTTATTAAAATGTCTCGTTCAAACACTGCAAGACTTCAAACAGAATCAGGTGTCAAGATGATCAGATCGTCAGGACAGATTGCCGTTCGATCGGATTGCCATCCGATCGACCGGCCATCCGATCAGGTTGCACTTGGTTCTATACTTAAACTTTTATTCAAACTACTCAAGGATTTGAATGTTGAACGGATTACCGCCTGATCAGATTGCCATCCGATCGAGTGACCGTCCGATCATGTGACATTTGGGACTTTGATATTTAATCAAATTTCAACATGTTCAATAGATACGGATTGCCACCCGATCGGATAGCCATCCGATCGAGTGACTGTCCTGCTGTGAACTTGTTCTTAAACTGAGAAGCCTCGCCAATCGGATTGCCGTCCGATCGAACGACTGATCGATCGACCGACCTGAAGGGTAGAGATACTTCTCTATTTTCAAAATGCTACAACGAAAACTTCAAAGTACAAACCATCATACACAAACACATCCACACCAAGCGAGGTGTCAATCCAATCGAAGGGCCATCCGACCGGATGACCACCCAAACGGATTGCCACCCGATCGACTGGCCATCTGATCGGATTGCCATCCGATTGGGTTACCATCCGATACTTGGTCACTCTTCACTGTTTTACGCACCGACATTCGCTTATGCTATCGTTAACTGTTCAGGCTAACCCCACTCTAGCGCTCCCTTCAATCCATTAACTCTACCGTTGTGAGTATACTCGAACCCTTTTTGCTTTACGCACTTTTGGGTGTTACATACGTTACTTATTCTCAATCACATCAAACACACTACGCAATACTTTATCGCTAACCGCTACTGCATGTTATACGTGACTCGATGAATGCTTGTTTGTGATGTTTACACATAGATTGCTGTCTACCTGCCTTAGCAACGATAGTACTATAGTTTGGAATCAGCACCTGTTCACTCAGGGGTTGTTAAGGACTATTAATCACATGATTCGCAGTGGTGAATATGTGTTACGAACTGCCTTACGCAGTCAACCCGCAGTCATTGGTATTGATAGGATCATGTTGATAATTTACATGCTTCACATCACACGTTGTACGTGCTGGTTATGCGTAAACGAATTCGAACTCTATTATGCTATTATCTAACTTGTATGCTCACCTTTACACAATGTGTATTGACTTTTACTTTAACGTATGTGGCAGGTGCTTAAGATGCTAGGATGCCTTGTTTGCTGTGTGATGAAATCGAGGCTAGGAAAGAGTCTAGAAACGAATAAACAAATTGTCTATTTTGAAATCTGAGTTGTCCGATCAGTATTAGTATGTGAGACATTTATTTGTAATAACTGTTTTATTTGGATATGTTATGGTATGGGACATGACATTATAAGTATCTGGTAATTAATAGTTGTTATGGATACTCATGGACAATCTGTTTCGCTCAGTGCCGCGCCCCGATGATTCTGCCATCGGTTGGGGTGTGACAGATTGGTATCAGAGCCATAACTGTAGGGAATTAGGCAAGACTCGACCTAGTCCGGGTCGATGTCTTAGAAACGACCTAGTCAATAGTTAAGTACCAACAGACCGATTTGTGCATGCCCTGTAGGGGTTGTGTACGAGCTTGCTTGCTATATCTCTCTATTCTCGCTTACACTACACTATCACTACACTCTAATTTTCGAAAATGAACGAGTGACTAGGTCGAGATTAGGTGTGACAACCGCAAACTCTCGAGTAAATCACTTGTTCGACCCGCATTTTTATCTATAAACAGGAGAATTCGCGTTGAATCAGGAGTGAAATCCATACTTTGACGCAAATTTCCCTTCCTATTTTATCAAAACAGGAACAAGGTTGTTAATGTCACACCCTGGCTTTTGCGGAAGCGTGGTTTATTTGGTGTGACTTCTTAATACCATAGCAACAATCATAATAATGCTATATGATAAAAACACGAGATGTTTATCCATTAATAAAGTTTGGAAACCACCACAATACCATTTTCTGGAAACATCAATACCAAATTAAGTTACAAATCATGACATGTTCAAAAGAGTTCATAAAGACTCAACAAAAGTACTTAAATAAAACCTGAGTTTAGAGACGTGTATCCCCTCCAGGATTAAGATACACCCCCTAAACTCGACAACCATGGATAACATCTTTTGTTCAAACGCAGCTTGACAACACATGCATACCCTTCCAGATCCATTAGTTCCCTGAAATACATGTAGTTTGAAAAATCAACAAAAGTTGAGCGAGTTCATGTGTATGTGAGTATGTATAAACCTTTGTAAACAGTGAATCTATGTATGTCCCGGTATGATTGCAAACAAGGAAAAGATCACCAATGGTTTGCAAGGCCACTGATATGTGTGACGGTGTAGGAAGACTCAAACCTAGCAAAGTTGTACCGGGCTCCCGGCTGGAAGACATAGTCACCACTATGGGCCGCCCCGACCTCATGGGTGTGGGCTCGCTACACCCAAATAGATCTATCATTCATGCCCCTCGGTCCTGATACGAGGATTAATGGTCCCAAGTATCCGCCTACCCTATCACATGATCTATGGTTCTTTCCTAGGCTAATCATACCAACAGTATTGTAAGTATTCCCTTGTAACATGTATTTCACCCCCGAAGTAAGTAAACAAAACAGTTTAAGAAAAGGGGGACATGAACTCACAGTATTGCGTCTTCAGTATGTGTAACCCAAGTCTCCTCAGCAAACACGACTACCTACAGTGTACTAACATCGATTAGACGAACGGGCCATGCCTTTGCTTAGTATGAAGGTTTTTGAGGTACGTTCCTTATGTTATTCCAAGTTATAATTATTTGTTAAAATAATAATTATTTTAACTTTAAATTATATTTTGCTTTGGAATAATTGTTTAATAACATTTCTGTATTAATACTTCTCAAGTATTTTCCTTCCCAAGGATGGGGGTATTTTTATACATGTACTTTCGTGTTCTCAAAATAATATATTTTAAGTCTCACTTAGAAAATATATAACTCTTTTGTCAAAAATAATGTATTCACAAGAAAATATATATTCTTCCCAAAATTATATATCTTTTAAATATATACTAGGAAAATATATATTTTTATCTCCCAAAAATAATATATTTTCTTTTTGTCGAAAATATGATATACTTATTATTATGTTCAAAAATCATATTTTCACCCCTTTCGTTTCCAAAATAACATATACCAAAAATATATTGTAACGGTATTTTCCGGAATATCCCATAAGTTACGTTTTTGCGTTCAGTTTCACAATATTAAGTGTGTAACTTAAATATTTATCCCTTGAGATTTTTGGTATTATTTTGGAGTTGTAAATGTCATGGTAATTTGTAAGTTATATTATTTTACCCTTAAATAATATAACTATTCCACCAAGTAAACAAATATTCACACAAGTGTCTTAATATAAAATATATATACTAAATATATATTTGTCCATTTTTATTTACAAAAACCAACCTCCGATACTTTGTATTTTTGTAACAAAACCTATGGCAAAGTTTATTTTGAAAAACAAAGTTAAAAACATACTTGTAAACACTTGTTAGAAAATATTTTCTAAGTGTTGGAATTTTTAGAAAATTTCGCCATAGTTTCCTTTGTAAATGGAGGTGTCCATGCTATTTAGCATAACATTTTCTTTTCGAAAATCATTCAAACAATCAACAACAAATCACTAAACCATATTACACTTACCAAGTGCAAAAACTATGTATTTTACATAATAACATGAACTTGATTTTTCACAAAAATGTGTAGTAACTTGGTAAAGTGTTTAGTAGTCTTAGTTACCCTCCAAAATATATTTACTTCTTGGTAAATCTTATTCTTGAAGGTTTTTGATGTTTACAACTTGTAAACACATTTTGCAAAAAATGTTTATTTATAACATTTTCTTGTTTCTCTAGGGTTTATTTACTTGTCTTTCCACTAAAAATAATGTAGGTTTAATAAAAAAACATGATCCTTCAAGAATCATCTTTTTAAACTTGGGTCCTTTAGAAAAGTCGTTCACAAGTCTTGGATTTACAAGATTACTAGTTCACTTGGTTTATTACTTTTCAAGAAAAATCATTTTACTTTCAAGTTCATGTTTAATCAAGGAGATGATTATTTCATGTTGTTACATAATCATCCCTTATCTTGCTAAATCATGTTTTTAATCATAATTTAGCAAGTTCCATGTAATGATCAACATCAATATTTCTAGTAATCATCAAGCAAACATCATACATTCACTAAACAACATCATATCATCAAGATTTCATCTTTATGTAAACTTTATGTTCAAGCTTTAAGTTTATGTTCTTTAGTGTTCTTATGTTAATCATTAAGCAACAACTTTTAACCACTAAAATACGAAGTAAACAAGGGTGTTCAAGAATTTTACAACTAGCTTAAAGCTAGGGAAGAACAAGGTTGAAAATGCAGTGGATAAAAGCACACAAGAGAGGTCCTTCAAGATCCGTGAGTTCCACACTTCGTTAAACACCTTGTAGCACCTTAAAATGGTCTTGGATTGTTGGAAGATGATCGAAATATGGTGGTGGTGGTGGGTGTGGCTACCTTCGGCCGAGAACAAGGGGCAAGAGGGAGGGAGAGAGAGTGAGTTTGTGTTGTTGGTGATATGAATGATAACCTCCATCTAATCTTTATAACCAACCTTGAGCTTATATCCAAAGGTCTTTGTGTTTCTTCAAGTACTAACAAGATCTCAACAAATTCCAAGGAGTGGATTACATGGGATTTAGGAAGATTAAGGTAATCTTTGAGTGGGGCCACTAGTGAGCCGAAAATATCAAGGGGGAGGGGTCTAAGTGCAAGATTAGATGGTATGTTGGTTAGTTAGTGGAGGTTAAGTGTAATACCTAGTGTTTTATGTGTAGGATGCTTTATGTAGAAAGTTTAAGTGTTCGGGACCCATAACTAACTCAGAAAAATAAAAACAATGCTTCTAACAATATTTTGGTGTTCCGGGTAATGTCCGGTTTTTTGGTTAGATACCGATTCGTTAAAGTGCTAAGTTATTCCGTATAATGTCCTTTATGTAACTTTTGGTGACACTTTTAATTCCCGACACTTAGGAAAGCATACATGACCATTTTGTCATATTTTTGCACATTACTAGCATGTTAAAATGCTGAATTTTGATGATTAATGCAGAATTCTGCATTTTGAATGGGTTTTAGGCTCTTTCCGGCACTTAAACTATCACCTAGTGATGCAGTCTTATGGTCCTTACTTCCCTACACTCCATACTAGTGTAGTACCTTGTCTCTGGCTCATACTGGGCCTCAAAACACTGTCTGTATATTTCTGAGTTATCCGCTCATTGTGCTAAATGTGCTTTGTGCATCATGTATGTCACTAAAGTTTGTATGTAATAAATGGTGTGACAGTATGAAATGTGATGCACATGTATGTATGATACAGAAATCATAAAGCAGTTTATATCATCAGTTGTAATTAAGCACAGTCATTAAGTACAAATTTAATATTAATTAATTGTACGGATACCTGTATTTATGAGGGTTGTCACATTCTCCCCCTGTTAAGAAAATTTCGTCCCGAAATTTTAGTTCTGCTACTAGATGCAGGGTTCTTGGGGAATAAATGTGGGTATTTGGCCTTCATGCGATCCTCACGCTCCCACGTGAATTCATGGCCATGTCGTGCATTCCATCGAACCTTGACGAGTTTGACACTACTCCTGCGTGTCTTGTTAACCTTCCAATTAGTAACCTCCATAGGTTCTTCAGTAAAGTGGAGTGTGTCGTCAATATGAACTTCGTCGGCAGGAATGACCACTGTCTCTTGAGTTGGACTCTTTTTCAGATTAGATACATGAAATGTATCATGGACGCCATTAAGTTCAGCAGGTAAATCCAACTTGTATGCTACGAGACCAATCCTTTCCAGGATTTTAAATGGTCCAATGTACCGCGGATTCAACTTCCCACGCTTCCCGAAGCGTGCCACACCATTCCAGGGTGAAACCTTCAACAAAACCATATCTCCTACCTCAAATTCCAGAGGTTTCCTTCTTCGGTCCGCATAATACTTTTGACGATCATGAGCCGCTTTGATGCGCTCTCGGATCTGGAAAATCTTGTCAGTTGTCTCTTGAACCAAATCTGGACCAACAAGCTGTCTATCACCTGCGTCTGCCCAACATAACGGTGATCGACATTTGTGCCCATAGAGAGCTTCGAATGGTGCGGCTTGGATGCTTGCATGGTAACTGTTGTTGTATGAAAATTCAACCAAGGGTAAGTGAGTGTCCCAACTACCACCCAAATCCATTACGTAAGCTCGCAACATGTCTTCCAACGTTTGAATTGTTCGTTCGCTCTGTCCGTCTATCTGTGGATGAAAGGCAGTACTCAGATTCAGCTGAGAACCAAAAGCTTCTTGGAAGGATTGCCAAATCCTTGACACGAATCTTCCGTCTCTATCAGAGATAATTGAGAGAGGCACTCCATGTCGTGCAACAATATCTCTCAGGTATAGCTCAGCTAGCTTGCTAGTGTTGTCTTTCTCCTTGATCGGTAAAAAGTGTGCAGACTTCGTCAGACAGTCTACGATCACCCAAATCGTGTCGTGACCTCTTGGTGTCTTTGGTAACTTCGTTATATAGTCCATAGAGATATGTTCCCATTTCCACTGGGGTATTTCAGGTTGTTGCAGAAGTCCTGAAGGCTTCTGGTATTCGGCCTTTACCTTGGCGCAAGTTAAACATTTTCCAACATATATCGCAATGTCACCTTTCATTCTCGACCACCAGTAGAAATCCTTTAGATCTTGGTACATTTTATCTGATCCAGGATGGATCGAGTACCGAGATTTGTGAGCTTCATCAAAAATAATATTTCTCAAACCACCAAACAAGGGAACCCAAATTTGTTTCATGAAGCACAACGTTCCTTCCCCGTTTGGTACCAACTGCTTCTCCATCCCACGGAGGTACTCATTCTCAAGATTCCTTTCTTTAAGAGCTTCTCTCTGTGTGGCACGAATGCGCAACGAGAGGTCCGTTTGAACAATCATTCCCAAAGCCCTAACCCTTATGGGCTTGATCCTTTCCTTCCGACTCAGGGCATCGGCGACCACATTCGCCTTCCCTGGGTGATACTTGATCTCACAATCATAATCATTCAATAGCTCAACCCAGCGTCTCTGTCTCATGTTAAGCTCGTTCTGATCAAATATATGCTGCAAACTCTTGTGATCAGTAAAGATTGTGCATCGCGTGCCATATAAGTAATGTCGCCAGATCTTCAATGCAAACACCACCGCGCCTAATTCCAAATCATGCGTGGTGTAATTTTTCTCGTGAATCTTCAACTGGCGTGAGGCATATGCTATAACCTTCTGACGCTGCATCAACACGCAGCCTAAACCTTGACGCGAGGCGTCACAATATACCACGAAGTCGTCAGTGCCTTCGGGTAGAGATAAGATCGATGCGTCACAAAGCTTGTTCTTTAACAACTGAAATGCTTCTTCTTACTATTTTTCTCCCCATTCATACTTCTTGTCTTTCTGTGTAAGGGAGGTTAACGGTTGAGCAATTTTGGAAAAATCCTCATTGAACCTGCGATAATATCCCGCCTGTCACACCCCCAAAATCCACACGCGGAGTATCACCGCCTGGAGGCGTGACTGACCAGGATCCAGCCACCAATCATATTGAACAAGCATGTAAGTAATTAGAAAATCCAACAAATACAATTGGTGTCCAAACAAAACATAGTTTAAGTTGCAAGCGGAAGCATAATGATTAAATCCAAAACCAAATATAAGTTAAAATGTTTAAATGTTTAACATGGCACACAGTTGTCCATGTCCCACAACGACCACGCCTCCTCGTGCAAGCTCCATAAGTACCTAACGACCTGCAAGGCATGTAACAACGAGTCAACAACAAAGTTGAGCGAGTTCACAGTTGGTGTTCATTGTTAAGTTGTTTCAAAAACCAGGAATTCATTTGTAAGTTGTAAGTTAATCAGTTTACCCTGTTTCCCAAACATATCCATAGTTGGTGGGGGCTTCCCCATGTTAACCACTAGACCTGTTTACCATATCGACCACTGACTAAAGTAAGTTGGTGCCCTGACGTCAATGTCTATCATCATTGACTAGTGCCCAGATCCATTAGTTCACGCCCGTCCTCTGCGGCACGGTGTGAGGCTTGTCAAACCTAAATAGCGCTATCTAACTAATGACCCGCTCGCCATTGGCCCGGCGATTAAGTCGATATAAAAGGAGGGACTTCATGATAGAGAGTTTTGGTCTAGTATCCGTGTTGTCACCCTTCAATAAAGAGGGTGTGTACGCAATCCCCAAACCAGGAGATTACGCAGGTTCCGATTAAGTTCTTAGTACGTGTTGTCACCCTTCAATAAAGAGGGTGTGTACGTGTTCCAAACCAGGAGATCACGCAGTTTCAGTTCAAATCCTTTACCCATTCCCAACCCCTGGGAATCCCATGCCTTGTAGAAAGTGTGAACTCACCTTGATTTGCTCGGCAGGTATTTCACTTGTTAAAATTCTTTAGTCAATCACGTCCTATTATAGTTACCATGTTTCATTAGTTTCGTATTCGGTTAACGGCACATATACACGTATTCAACACGTAGCACAGATATCACGTATTCATATGAAACCATCATCCTAATTATCGTGATCAATCTCCAAAATCTACACTATCGTTTATCATATATAAACACCCACTAAATATACACATCAGTCATGAAGAGGGCACACACAACATCATATTTCCTGTTTAAATCATACCCAAGACAGTTAGCACTCCAAAATATCAAAACACATTTAACACCTCATCCCTACATAACAAAACTCAATTATGATAAAGGATTTAAAATAAATAATCGGTCAAAGGAAAGAAAGCCATTAGCAATTAAACATTTTGACCACAAAAATGCCATTAGATTACATGCGTATTCTTTACCAGCCATCTTTATTTACCCCTTTTCATAATCAAAATTCACAAAGGATTTAAAACAAACACATTTACAGCACATGATATCTTGCACTAAGACATACTTTCATACATATTAGCAGTTAACTAGCCTCCATATCTACATGTGATCATACATACATAAGCACATAATGTTATCAACACATTAACTGTTAACTTTCAAACATATTCTAACCATCTCGATATACACATATCACCACATTCTCATACCAAAAACACGAAATCGAACCGGAATTTCCATGTATCGCTGTACATGTATGGCTATTTAATAATTGCATGAAAAACACTCAACTATAGACACATAACGTTCATAATTCGTTCATATATGCTCGGCGCCGTTAATCCGTCTCGTGCCTACACCTTCATGAAATCCACGGCTATGTTTACATGTATAGCCCGATCAACAAGTGCCGTTATGACCATAACGATGTCCGTTCATATTACGATTACCTATTTACGCATACACATAGATTTACACTCACTTAACATGTTTGCATGAATATATACATATAACTCCACACACAGTTTCATAACTCTCAACTTTATTGGTGTTCATATACACACATAGATATAGCACCACCACACACACATGAACAGTTAACCATGGCATTAAGTGAACATGAACTACGACTCGAACCGAAACCGTGACGAGTCATTTAACTAGAATTACGAGCGAGTGGGAGATAGAGGATCTTACCGGTGTTCGGCGGAGGCTGAACTCGCCGGAGAAGAAGATGGTGATGGCTGGTTCGTCGTAGAGTTTCGGGTGAGGGAGGAAGACTTGCGACGGTGAGAGGGGTGGATCTTCTTGCTGCCGTAGGGTTTGGGGGGAATTATTATGTGAATAAGTAACCTACATAATTTAAAGGCCGAAACAAAAGAGACGGTGGGGATTTGTGTGTGGGCCGAGATATAGGGGTAAGGTGGGATTTGGTTTCGTGAAAGGCTGCTGAGATGTGAGCTTCCCACAAACATAAACGTGAGGAAGAGGTTAGGTTAAGATTGGATTCCAATACATATTTTTTTTACTTATGCATTATTATTAGTATTATTATTATTATATTTTTTTTAAACACAAAATACCCAAGTATAATCTACTCAAGTTATGGTTTGGTTTGGCTCGACACGATAACAATTTGGCTTCAAGTATTCGTTTATATGAAAATACATTAGGCAAGTGTAATTAATTCGTCACACATGTTCATGCAATTATATAAGATTAGTATAACGGTGCTAACATCAGAAGTACGGGTTGTCACACCGCCAAACCTAGGAATTTTCGAATCTCAGTTGGCGTTTTCGGAGTCTCCCAATTCTTGATCGCCTCGATCTTTGTGGGATCCACATGAATTCCATTTCTGTTAACTACATGACCAAGAAACTGGACTTTGCGTAACCAGAACTCGCACTTCGAGAACTTAGCATACAACTTTTCTTTCTTAAGCAGCTCTAGAATAGCCCTTAGATGTTGCTCATGTTCTTCCTTCGACTTTGAGTAGAACAAAATGTCATCAATAAACACGATCACAAACTTATCAAGGTAGGGCTTGCAAACTCTGTTCATCAAATCCATAAACACGGCTGGCGCATTTGTCAACCCAAATGGCATAACCAGGAACTCGTAATGTCCATACCGAGTTTTGAAGGCTGTTTTTGGGATGCTTTCCTCCTGAATCCTCAATTGGTGATAACCCGATCGAAGATCGATCTTGGAGTAAAAACTCGAACCTTGTAGTTGATCAAACAGGTCATCAATCCTTGGCAAGGGATATCTATTCTTGATAGTCAACTTGTTTAGCTCGCGGTAGTCGATACACATGCGGAAACTACCATCTTTCTTCTTAACAAACAAAACTGGAGCTCCCCAAGGCGAGAAGCTTGGTCTGATAAATCCCTTGTCTAACAACTCCTGAAGTTGCATTGACAGCTCTTGCATCTCTGAAGGTGCAAGTCGATAGGGTGCCTTAGCTACAGGCGCGGCGCCTGGAACTAAGTCAATATGGAACTCGAATTGTCTTTGTGGCGGCAATCCTGGCAAGTCTTCTGGAAAGACTTCAGGATACTCCTTCACGACTGGAATGTCTTCTAGTTTTGGCTCAGTGACTTCTTTATCCACGATGTGCGCCAAGAAGGCAACACATCCTTTCTGTAAAAACTTCCGCGCTTTCAAACAGTTGATGATCCTTAGAGGAGTATCGCGCTTCTCTCCATGTACCACAATTGTTGTCCATCTGCCATTGGGATGCAAATGGTCTTCTCGTGACATACAATCTCGGCTCTGTTTCTTGACAACCAATCCATCCCTACTACCACGTCGAAGCTTCCTAACTCGACTGGCAGTAGATCCAGTGTGAACTCGTGTTCTCCCTGTTCTATCACGCATCCTCAGATGACTTCATTCGTTTCTACAAGCTTTCCGTTAGCTAGTTCTATTGAGTACGGAATCTCTAACTTACAAGCATTTAACCCAAGCATTTTCTTAAATTCTAGCGATACAAAACTATAGTCGGCACCAGTGTCAAATAGTACAGATGCAAAGCGTTGATTTATAGGGAACGTACCAGTGACAACATTAGGGTCTTGGCGAGCTTCCCTCGCTCCAATATTGAAAACTCTTCCTTGTGCTTGATTGAGTTTTGGGCATTCACGCTTTAAGTGCCCGATATCTCCGCAGTTAAAACATCCCGGTCCTCGACCGTTACCATTTCCATTACCACCATGAGTGTTGTTTTGGTTGCGATTCCCACCTCCAGCTTGGTTTGCAAAGTTACCATAATTTCCGTTTCCGCCATTCCCTCCTTGTGGGCGGTTTCCATTCCCATTACCACCATGGTTGTTTTTACCAAAACCCCTTTGACCGCCACGGCTAGTACCAACCCAGCATGTTTCTTTCAAGTGACCAACTCTCCCACAAGATTCACATTTTCCAGATCGGCATCGTCCCTCGTGATGCAACTGACACGCGTTACACTTGGGCAAGGTGCCCAGTACCCCTTTCCTTTGACCCTGGCCGGTGCGCTTGTCTCGTCCTTCTTGTTCAAACTGCTGGTACCTTTTTTAAAGTTGGAGAACTTCCGTTTGTTCTCTCCTGAGGACTCGACGTGAGTCTCCTTTTTCTTCGGGTCAGAATTTGAAAACTTGTTTAGCCTGATCGCCTCTTCAGTTAAAGCCACGCTTAGATCAATTGCCTCAGTAATTGTGGCAGGCTTCGACGTTGTCACCATGCTCATAATCTGAGGTGCCAACCCCTAGATGAAACGTTCAACACGCTTGAACTCCGGACTAACCATGTAGGGTACCACGTGAGATAAATCATGGAATCTCTGTACATACTCCGCGATTTTAGGGCCATCCATCTTGAGGTTCCAAAACTCTGTTTCCAACTTCTGTATTTTGGCCCGTGAACAGTATTTCTTCCGCATGAGTTCCTTCAGTTCAGTCCATGTCAATGCATACGCCGCTGCCTCCGCCAGGGTCTGGACTTGAAGATTCCACCAGGATAAAGCACCATCAAGAAAAAGCCCTGAGATGTAAGTAACTTGTTGTTCAGGAGCACACTTGCTCATCCTTAAAACAAAATCCGTCTTTTCCGTCCATCTGATGAAAGCAGCAGCACCCCCAGTGTTGTCGTAATTTAAGGGCTTACAATTCAGAAATTGTTTGTAGGTACAGCCTGTACAGGCAATAACATTTACAGAAAGCATTAGCGGATGTGTAAGGAATATCCAAATGTAACGTAATGTGTCTCAAGCGGCTTGAAAATTACCATTGGGTGGGTTGTTGTTTCTTGAGGTACCTCCGCTAGTTTCAGCGCGCGAGGCCTCATATTGTGCTATTTCTGCGGAAATTCGCTCCTGTAACTCAGCCTCAGTAGTGGGAAAACGTGTGTCTCGTCGTGGAGGCATCTTCTAAAAGAAGATCATATCAGTCAGGTCATAGTAAGTATAGTAAGTAATATGCGTATGTAATCACATTTATCAACACAAATAATCATATAACATCCCATGTTATAACACAAACAAGTAATCCAACAATACATGTAATGAGAATGTTTTGATTGAGCTATCATATAACAAGACCACAAGTACAGTTTACAAGTTTCATAATTGTATCGTACATCAAAAGAGACTAAGGGTCACATCACCCTTGTCTGAATCGTCTAACAATCTACAACAACCAAAAGTCAAATATCAAAAGTCATAAGTCATCATGTGGTCTTCAAAATGCTGTGCAATCAGGCTCAATAGCTGCACTCTCATCAAAATATGCTATCTGCAACAAACCAAAAACCTCTAAGCTGATGGGGGAGGAGGAGGAGGTGGAGGAATGAAAAGGAAACGGCGCATACATGCTAACTCCTCCTCGAGCGTATGAACAAGCTGCAACAAATAACCAATCTGCTGCTCCATGGTGAGAAAACGGATACCAAAATCCGGGTAAGGAAACAGTGGAGCAGGTGGAAAAGCAGACTGTGATGGATTAGCAAAAGGTGGAGGACGCGGGATCCTCTCCAGCTCAGTGACTCTACGACTCAACATATCCTGCTGTAGCTGCAAGGATAAAAGCAGATCATCCCTCGAATATCCGATGTGGAAGGGATGGTATGGATCCGATATAGGCATGACGTTGGGCGGAAACCACATAAATGGTTCGCCTGTGGGTGCAGAAGAAGAAGCAGCGTGTGGAAACTGCGGCATGAATTGATCACACCCCGACCACGTAAAACAACAAAAAGTGGCGGAAACATCGGGGGGTGTTGTAACAGAATCATTGTTTCATAACACACGGAAATTGAAATACTGTTTTATTGAATAAAAGAATTACAATGTCTTGACAATCAAAGAAACATATCATAAATAACTAGTCTTGCTTCTTTTATTGTCACTAAGGCCCAAGTCCGCCTAAGTGTATCTTGATAAATCCTATGCATCATATCCTGAAACACATGTGAAAATAGGTATGTCAGCATAAAAATGCCTGTGAGATACATAGGTTTATGAAAATAGAATTCATGACTTATGTTTAAGAAAATGTTTAGTCATGAACCTTGTAATTTGCTTTGTCTTGTAAATCATTTGAAAAGTGATAAATAAACCAAATGTTATACATGTATAAAAGAATAATACATGGTTAAATGAATAACCATGTGAAATGAGTTTGTATAATTTAAGTTGTTTGTAAAACAAGGTATTGTGAAAGGTATGTTATTTGTATAAAATGTTATATGTCCAAATTGAAATGATTCAAATAACGCTACGATATGTAATACCATACAATCACTTATATATAGGAAGTACCAGCGGCGTATCCACCATGCTTGTATCATATTACACACGCCTCGTTACTCAAATCACTTACCCAAACAAACCACCAATGTAAGATGTCTATGTTTTAAACCAATTGCTAAATGTATTGAATAATATGCCAAAATTGTTTATGTCAAGACGTAAATCATGCAATGTATAACTAATGTCGAAAATGTTTATGTGTCAAATGTAAATCATGTAATGTGTAACCAATGTCGAAAATGTTTATGTGTCAAATGTAAATCATGTAATGTGTAACCAAAATGATATGTATGGCTAGTGAAATGCATCAACTAAACCATAGGTGAAATGCACAAAACAAAGTATTGAAGTAAAACTTGGTTTAAATCAAAGTTATGTTCTGTGGAAATGCATGCGATACTGATACAAATATCTATGCGGTATTGTGAGAATGCATACATCCAAGCCTTGAGACTATGGCGATAAACCCCTAAACAAATTAAAGGTCTATCTTGTTGTAAATGTATATCGAATTCGGTCATTCCTTTCATCCCCACCTACCCAGGATGTCCGGAACGGGAGTTGTCAATTCCTATGGTACCACTACCTACTAACGAACGGCGTGATCGGTGTTAATGAATGTATATTGATCCATCAAAACAAACCAAATATCATATCAAAATGTAAGCATGTGATGAAAACAACTGTACTAAGTATGCAACAATAGACATACATAGCATGTGACGTGAAAACAACTGTACTAAGTATGCAACAATAGACATACATAGCATGAAATGTAATGTAAAACAATGTACTGAGTATGCACACAATGGACATACATAGCATGAGATCAATGAAATCATGTACTAACGAACATAGCAGGTATATGATGTGAAAACATGGAAAGCACGAAAGTAACAAGTAGGCACATGTGTTCCACCCCAAAATGTTTGGAAAACAGTACAAGAGGGGTCTATGTACTCACTTGAGATTGCTCAGAAGTCTTAAGATAACCACCAAGCAATGCTAGAGATCACGGAATCAAACGACACCTAATATAGGTAACTATGTTAATAAACCGGACCTAAATCGGAGGATTTAGATAGAATGAGGGTTCGTAAACCAAACGAGTGTGGAGACTCGTGTAATATGGTTTAACAAAGCCTACATACTAAATGAAACCTAACCTAAGTGCTTACGACCCGTTTAGGTAGCTTATGCTACTTTAACGCGTCGTTCGCGTGAAACGCGTTCGGACCGCTTACCTAGTCCTATGACAAGTAATATATGCCTTAACATGTCTAATATTGTCGCCAAATCAGTTTAGATGTCAAAAGTGATGTCACAAATGTTTAAAATGAATTTTGGCATTAAAGGGGTATTTTGGTAATTTACCTAAGGCATATAAACTACCTATCATACAACTACTTAAACGTCGTGACCATAAGGTATAACCTCGGAAGGTTATTCCCTATATACTATGGTCACCTAATGTGTTTGGTCGGATCCTAATGATCGACCAAATGGGTCGGGTTCGAAGGTATAAGCGATTTATTAGATCGCTTACCCTTACGACCCTAGACAACGTGGTAATCAGTAGGCATAGTCCCAAGGGACTATAACCATCGTGATTACAATCACGTTGCGAAGTTCAAACGAACTTCGCATTGACCATAAACTGGTCAACGCAGAAAGTCAAACATAGTTTGACTTTCGGACTCGAAAAACAATAAAAGAACGAAGGAATACTTATGAAGGGTCCCCGAATGCTAATCTAGATCAAAATAACTCAGGTATGAAACAATGGTTCCAACTTAGAGTCTTTTTGATCAGATTCTTGTGAGGAATGAGTGAAAATGTGATGGGTATTTATAGGATTTCCCGAACCGTTAGGATCGTTTCTTGGAAAATGTGATCGAATCTCGTGCGTACATTTGTTGGAAAGTTGTGGTAACTAAAAAATGGCCCCTAATGAGCTGAAAGGGCAAGTGTGAGTGTGTGGTTGTGAGTTAATCAGCTGAAATCTGCTGACTAATCAGCTTATCTGATCTGAAAGCCTGACGCGGGCCGCGTAAGGATGCACATAGATCTTACGCGGGCCGCATGGCCATGTCTGATCAGAACTAACTTTCAGAAATGACAGTTTTGGTCCCTGCACGTGTTTAAGGCCATTTCCGACACTTCTAAGGCCCGTAAAGCCAACTTTAAGGCCCTAAAATGATGCCTAAACATTGTGGACATGCAACATGATCAAAAATATCTCAGATGTCGGTTCGTTTGGCCGTACGATCGCGATGTTCGCTTAATTACGACGGAATGCGCATAAGCACGAAAAACGATCCAAGTTGCGCGACGAATGGATTTTTCTCATGCCAAACACTAAAATAAAATATTTTAGTGCTTACATAAATTTTTGGATGTCCGGATGTATTCAGAACGTAAGTTATGCGCGAAAGTGCAAACTTGTGCACTTTTTGACGCTTTTAGTCCCTGAATGACCCAAAAGTTTATTTTAGCACACCGAACCCCTCAAAGCCTATTTCTTAGCTATGTAAAGGATATTTAAGGTGTGTTTAACTTATGGTCATGTTCCGGAATGTCTGTTACAGTTCAAATTGGCATACTTTCGCAGTTTGTCAAATTTAGTCCCTGTAAGCGAATAGACTTGATTTTGCCATACCAAAGCCTTCAAAACTTATTTCTAAGTTATGTAAAGGTTATTTAAGGTATGTTAAGCCTATTTCACTATTCCGGAGTGTTCGTTTCATTAAACGGGTTATATTTACGCATCAGTGCGCGTATAACCTTCCAGAAAGCGATTTAGAGTTTGAAATTGAACAAGAATTGATATGTGCAAATGATACACATATTTGTACAAATCCCAAGTATGAAATACAATATTTCATTGGTTTGGTATTTGTTTGATGGTCGCAGTGACCTAGGTGTCACAGTCTCCCCTACTTTAGGAAATTTCGTCCCGAAATTTATTTAGAGGAAACTTGTGAGAGCTTGAAACATGAAGTTGAAAAGATCGAACAACATTGGTTAGAGTTTTGAACTTCTAGTAACTTTAATAGCATCATGCTTGCAATGTAAGAGGGATACTTATATACAAGTATATAAAGCGTCATTGGTGCGTCCACCGTACCTCCATTACATCGTTCTCATTTTGTTATTGTTGTCACTATTTTTCTTACACATAATAAATCTTACTGGTTTCTATGCACTAAATTTTCATAATTATGTACGCGTCCATAATTAGACAATTCCTTGCACAGTTCACACAGTCTATTTTATAATGTGTAGGGTAAAACCAAATGAACAATCCTGTGATGAGTGTGACTAGACCGCCATAGAGTCCTTTTAATTAAATCAATAAATGATCTAATTAGACTATCAAGGAGTCTGTTCAGCTACATCACTGGATGTCATTCTTTAACCAAATTGTGAATCAATCTTTTTGACTAGACCACTTACGGGTCTCTTATGAATCATGGAATAGTACTATATAATCCAAGGGTCTTAACTATTACATAGAAGCCCATTCAGGATTTAAGGTAGTACCTTTTTGAATATCCTACTACGAATCCCTCATATAAAGATATGAAAGATTCTACGAGGATTTGGATAACTAATACCCAGAGTATAAAAACACAAAATGTATAAAAGAAAACATAAGATGAATAAACACATAGTCACATAACCACAAAATTGTTTGTTAATTTGTCTTGTTAATTGCGTACATGCATTTAAAGCATACTAGGAATCCATTCCGTGGATTTCATTTGGTACTTTAAACATTATCAAGAATCTAACTATAAAGATAGAAAGATTTTTTTTTGAAGAGAAAATTCGATTTCGATTATAAGGAACCGAAACGTTCGAATTTAGGTACATAAGGAATCCAATTAAGGACTCTGATTTGCATGACAATTATCCACAAGGATCTAATTGTGAAGATAAAAAGATCCCATATGGATTTTAGAAGTTGAAGATGTTTTGAAACCTTGCACTGGATGTGCTTATGTCAAAACATGAAGTAAGAATGCTTATGAAGTTGAGATGCTTGACATGTCAAGGCGACATATGAAGCAGAATTTGAAGGTTAAGTCAATGTATGAAGAAAATATTTTTGAAAACTATGCATGGGGTTCTTTTAAGAAAAATGTGTTTAACGTTTTTGAAACCTTATATATATTGCTTTTGAAATCATAAAGTAGGTGTATTAGGTAGATATTTTTACAAAATGTTTTAAAATCATGCGAGATGAATTTTGAAATTATGTATAAGGTTTTTGAAAATATGAATGATGCTTTTCGAAATCATGCACTTGATAAGAAAATGTACTGTGTTAATATTGTTTTCAGACTATATGAAACATTTTGAAATTATGAAGGTTGTTTTTGAAAGCATAGCCAATGTTTTTGAAATAACATAATGCATTTTAAAAAAAAATGTTTTCAAACTATATGAAATGTTTTGAGATCATGAAGATTGTTTTTGAAATACTTGTACTGTGTATGTTGAAAAATCAAAACGCAATGGGTATGAGATTTGAAAATACCCTTAGTTATCCAACCAAGGATTCAAAGGCACAGATGTGCAGAAGCATGTTTACTCATAATGTCACTTTATTTTCTGTACTTTGTTTCTTAGAGTGAAACGAGTACTTAAAATTTTCGAGGGAATCATGAGCGATCATTTGAAAGAGAGAATCACAAGAGTAGTTTGTAAGGAACATAGTTCCTTAATACAGGTATTATAGGGAAATGCCATAAACACATGTAATTATACTTGTATATCAGAATTACGAACAACAACTTTTATTTATGAACGAGACATATTGTTTCACAATGCACGAAAACAAAAGAAATAAAGGTATAAGACAACAACATCCTTTGTTCAGCCGAATGCTCATCCAAGGGTTGGATTTGCATTAGCAAGCTTTGGGCAATCCCTTTGGAAATGGCCCATCTCGCCACAGTTGTAGCAAGACCCTCGTGAGAAACGAGCTTGAGCAGGAGTGTCGCCAGCTTGATTTGGTACAGCTGCAGTTGGGCAAACCCTTGCTGTATGACCTATAAGTCCACAAATCTGGCATTTGCGGCACCTCACCCTAGCATGATGATGAAGGTTACATTGGTTGCACAAGGGTGCAGTTCCATTGTATGGCTTCCTAGCAGGGGGTTGAGCTGGTTGGTTGGAGACGGCTTGACCATTGTGAGCGACCACGGCGAAGTTCTGAGAAGCCTTTCACTTCTTTGACTTCTTAGGGGATCGTTCATCCATGGTCTTTGATTCCTCGATTGGTTTCTTGGCTGGTGGTGCTGTCACCTGACTAGGTCCTGCCTGTCTTGGTGACTCTTGAGTGGCTTCATCCTGGAGACGATACATGGCAGTAGCTAATTCAACAGTCTTCAGGACTACTTCGCCTATTCGCTGAGCCAATTTGGCAGTCTGCTCAGATATCTGGGCGTCATTGTGATGAAGAGACATTCTAGAAAAAAAAAATGAAAGACATAGGAAGAAACAAGTGACGCGTCATTGGCTAAACAAAATAGAATGGTAATGCATAAGAATTTGTGATCATTTGTTTGTTACCTAAGGCAAACAAATGAGACGGTGACAAATCAAAGTAAGCGGATCATATTAATGTATTACTGAAGACATGCTCGCCTATAAGTGAACACTCACCCCAAGAGTTCCCAGGTAAGAGTGACTGGTCCAATACTGCGGATTTGTACGAACACTCTAGCCTTTGACAGAAAACTCAGGGTACAGGCATTCACTCTTCCAGTTTGCACGTGTTCACATTATATGACCCAAACTTTGACCAGATTTGAAAACTTAGAGGGTTCAAAACCTTATAACAGAGGGTTCAAAACCTTATAACAGAGGGTTCAAAACCTTACAATAGGGGGTTCAAAACCTAGTAATCAATCATCCTAGAACAGATGATTAGTTTTCAAAGCGCTTTTGAAATTTATGTTCTTGTTGTGGTTGTCGCCTAAGGATAGGTGACAGTATTGTTTTATGACTAAACGCAAGTAAACTTGTGTTAGGGTCCTAGGAAGGTTATAGACTAGGTCAAAGTATTACTAATAACCTAATTCCCTATAACCATGAGCTCTGATACCAACTTTTTTGTCACACCCCGACCACGTAAAACAACAAAAAGTGGCGGAAACATCGGGGGGTGTTGTAACAGAATCATTGTTTCATAACACACGGAAATTGAAATACTGTTTTATTGAATAAAAGAATTACAATGTCTTGACAATCAAAGAAACATATCATAAATAACTAGTCTTGCTTCTTTTATTGTCACTAAGGCCCAAGTCCGCCTAAGTGTATCTTGATAAATCCTATGCATCATATCCTGAAACACATGTGAAAATAGGTACGTCAGCATAAAAATGCCTGTGAGATACATAGGTTTATGAAAATAGAATTCATGACTTATGTTTAAGAAAATGTTTAGTCATGAACCTTGTAATTTGCTTTGTCTTGTAAATCATTTGAAAAGTGATAAATAAACCAAATGTTATACATGTATAAAAGAATAATACATGGTTAAATGAATAACCATGTGAAATGAGTTTGTATAATTTAAGTTGTTTGTAAAACAAGGTATTGTGAAAGGTATGTTATTTGTATAAAATGTTATATGTCCAAATTGAAATGATTCAAATAACGCTACGATATGTAATACCATACAATCACTTATATATAGGAAGTACCAGCGGCGTATCCACCATGCTTGTATCATATTACACACGCCTCGTTACTCAAATCACTTACCCAAACAAACCACCAATGTAAGATGTCTATGTTTTAAACCAATTGCTAAATGTATTGAATAATATGCCAAAATTGTTTATGTCAAGACGTAAATCATGCAATGTATAACTAATGTCGAAAATGTTTATGTGTCAAATGTAAATCATGTAATGTGTAACCAATGTCGAAAATGTTTATGTGTCAAATGTAAATCATGTAATGTGTAACCAAAATGATATGCATGGCTAGTGAAATGCATCAACTAAACCATAGGTGAAATGCACAAAACAAAGTATTGAAGTAAAACTTGGTTTAAATCAAAGTTATGTTCTGTGGAAATGCATGCTATACTGATACAAATATCTATGCGGTATTGTGAGAATGCATACATCCAAGCCTTGAGACTATGGCGATAAACCCCTAAACAAATTAAAGGTCTATCTTGTTGTAAATGTATATCGAATTCGGTCATTCCTTTCATCCCCACCTACCCAGGATGTCCGGAACGGGAGTTGTCAATTCCTATGGTACCACTACCTACTAACGAACGGCGTGATCGGTGTTAATGAATGTATATTGATCCATCAAAACAAACCAAATATCATATCAAAATGTAAGCATGTGATGAAAACAACTGTACTAAGTATGCAACAATAGACATACATAGCATGTGACGTGAAAACAACTGTACTAAGTATGCAACAATAGACATACATAGCATGAAATGTAATGTAAAACAATGTACTGAGTATGCACACAATGGACATACATAGCATGAGATCAATGAAATCATGTACTAACGAACATAGCAGGTATATGATGTGAAAACATGGAAAGCACGAAAGTAACAAGTAGGCACATGTGTTCCACCCCAAAATGTTTGGAAAACAGTACAAGAGGGGTCTATGTACTCACTTGAGATTGCTCAGAAGTCTTAAGATAACCACCAAGCAATGCTAGAGATCACGGAATCAAACGGCACCTAATATAGGTAACTATGTTAATAAACCGGACCTAAATCGGAGGATTTAGATAGAATGAGGGTTCGTAAACCAAACGAGTGTGGAGACTCGTGTAATATGGTTTAACAAAGCCTACATACTAAATGAAACCTAACCTAAGTGCTTACGACCCATTACGACCCGTTTAGGTAGCTTATGCTACTTTAACGCGTCGTTCGCATGAAACGTGTTCGGACCGCTTACCTAGTCCTATGACAAGTAATATATGCCTTAACATGTCTAATATTGTCGCCAAATCAGTCTAGATGTCAAAAGTGATGTCACAAATGTTTAAAATGAATTTTGGCATTAAAGGGGTATTTTGGTAATTTACCTAAGGCATATAAACTACCTATCATACAACTACTTAAACGTCGTGACCATAAGGTATAACCTCGGAAGGTTATTCCCTATATACTATGGTCACCTAATGTGTTTGGTCGGATCCTAATGATCGACCAAATGGGTTGGGTTCGAAGGTATAAGCGATTTATTAGATCGCTTACCCTTACGACCCTAGACAACGTGGTAATCAGTAGGCATAGTCCCAAGGGACTATAACCATCGTGATTACAATCACATTGCGAAGTTCAAACGAACTTCGCATTGACCATAAACTGGTCAACGCAGAAAGTCAAACAAAGTTTTACTTTCGGACTCGAAAAACAATAAAAGAACGAAGGAATACTTACGAAGGGTCCCCGAATGCTAATCTAGATCAAAATAACTCAGGTATGAAACAATGGTTCCAACTTAGAGTCTTTTTGATCAGATTCTTGTGAGGAATGAGTGAAAATGTGATGGGTATTTATAGGATTTCCCGAACCGTTAGGATCGTTTCTTGGAAAATGTGATCGAATCTCGTGCGTACATTTGTTGGAAAGTTGTGGTAACTAAAAAATGGCCCCTAATGAGCTGAAAGGGCAAGTGTGAGTGTGTGGTTGTGAGTTAATCAGCTGAAATCTGCTGACTAATCAGTCTTATCTGATCTGGGAGCCTGACGCGGGCCGCGTAAGGATGCACATAGATCTTACGCGGGCCGCATGGCCATGTCTGATCAGAACTAACTTTCAGAAATGACAGTTTTGGTCCCTGCACGTGTTTAAGGCCATTTCCGACACTTCTAAGGCCCGTAAAGCCAACTTTAAGGCCCTAAAATGATGCCTAAACATTGTGGACATGCAACATGATCAAAAATATCTCAGATGTCGGTTCGTTTGGCCGTACGATCGCGATGTTCGCTTAATTACGACGGAATGCGCATAAGCGCGAAAAACGATCCAAGTTGCGCGACGAATGGATTTTTCTCATGCCAAACACTAAAATAAAATATTTTAGTGCTTACATAAATTTTGGATGTCTGGATGTATTCAGAACGTAAGTTATGCGCGAAAGTGCAAACTTGTGCACTTTTTGACGCTTTTAGTCCCTGAATGACCCAAAAGTTTATTTTAGCACACCGAACCCCTCAAAGCCTATTTCTAAGATATGTAAAGGATATTTAAGGTGTGTTTAACTTATGGTCATGTTCTAGAATGTCTGTTACAGTTCAAATTGGCATACTTTCGCAGTTTGTCAAATTTAGTCCCTGTAAGCGAATAGACTTGATTTTGCCATACCAAAGCCTTCAAAACTTATTTCTAAGTTATGTAAAGGTTATTTAAGGTATGTTAAGCCTATTTCACTATTCCGGAGTGTTCGTTGCATTAAACGGGTTATATTTACGCATCAGTGCGCGTATAACCTTCCAGAAAGCGATTTAGAGTTTGAAATTGAACAAGAATTGATATGTGCAAATGATACACATATTTGTACAAATCCCAAGTATGAAATACAATATTTCATTGGTTTGGTATTTTTTTGATGGTCGCAGTGACCCAGGTGTCACACTCGATGAACAGATCGATGTCGTCGTCGGACATATCGTCGAGAGGCAGATCCTCAACAGGAAAAGCAGCAAGAGGAATAGGTGCAGGGATCTGAGCAAGGGGTAGATCCCCATCGAGAAAACCATCAGCTAAAGGTAAATCATCTTCGAAATCCGGTAAGGCGAAGGGCTGAAAGTCATCGTCGTCGCTGCTCGTAGTGTCTGAAGTGAAAACCTCATCCTCTGGAAGGACCTCGTCATCTGAAACTATAGCTATCGGGTCTATGGTGTCTGACACTCCACTCTCGGAGGATGATGACATGGTGTCTGTGACAAAACAATCACACATATGCACATATACCAACAATCAGTAAATAAGCATGTAAGTAATGACAATGTAAGCAAGTAGTGTATTCACAAGAAAATATATATTCTTCCCAAAATTATATATCTTCTAAATATATACTAGGAAAATATATATTTTTATCTCCCAAAAATAATATATTTTCTTTTTGTCGAAAATATGATATACTTGCTATTATGTTCAAAAATCATATTTTCACCCCTTTCGTTTCCAAAACAACATATACCAAAAATATATTGTAACGGTATTTTCCGGAATATCCCATAAGTTACGTTTTTGCGTTCGGTTTCACAATATTAAGTGTGTAACTTAAATATTTATCCCTTGAGATTTTTGGTATTATTTTGGAGTTGTAAATGTCATGGTAATTTGTAAGTTATATTATTTTACCCTAAAATAATATAACTATTCCACCAAGTAAACAAATATTCACACAAGTGTCTTAGTATAAAATATATATTCTAAATATATATTTGTCCATTTTTATTTACAAAAACCAACCTCCGATACTTTTCATTTTTGTAACCAAACCTATGGCAAAGTTTATTTTGAAAAACAAAGTTAAAAACATACTTATAAACACTTGTTAGAAAATATTTTCTAAGTGTTGGAATTTTTAGAAAATTTCGCCATAGTTTCATTTGTAAATGGAGGTGTCCATGCTATTTAGCATATCATTTTCTTTTTGAAAATCATTCAAACAATCAACAAAAATCACTAAACCATATTACACTTACCAAGTGCAAAAACTATGTATTTTACATAATAACATGAACTTGATTTTTCACAAAAATGTGTAGTAACTTGGGAAAGTGTTTAGTAGTCTTAGTTACCCTCCAAAATATATTTACTTCTTGGTAAATCTTATTCTTGAAGGTTTTTGATGTTTACAACTTGTAAACACATTTTGCAAAAATGTTTATTTATAACATTTTCTTGTTTCTCTAGGGTTTATTTACTTGTCTTTCCACTAAAAATAATGTAGGTTTAATAAAAACCATGATCCTTCAAGAATCATCTTTTTAAACTTGGGTCCTTTAGAAAAGTCGTTCACAAGTCTTGGATTTACAAGATTACTAGTTCACTTGGTTTATTACTTTTCAAGAAAAATCATTTTACTTTCAAGTTCATGTTTAATCAAGGAGATGATTATTTCATGTTGTTACATAATCATCCCTTATCTTGCTAAATCATGTTTTTAATCATAATTTAGCAAGTTCCATGTAATGATCAACATCAATACTTCTAGTAATCATCAAGCAAACATCATACATTCACTAAACAACATCATATCATCAAGATTTCATCTTTATGTAAACTTTATGTTCAAGCTTTAAGTTTATGTTCTTTAGTGTTCTTATGTTAATCATCAAGCAACAACTTTTAACCACTAAAATATGAAGCAAACAAGGGTGTTCAAGAATCTTACAACTAGCTTAAAGCTAGGGAAGAACAAGGTTGAAAATGTGGTGGATAAAAGCACACAAGAGAGGTCCTTCAAGATCCGTGAGTTCAACACTTCGTTAAACACCTTGTAGCACCTTAAAATGGTCTTGGATTGTTGGAAGATGATCGAAATATGGTGGTGGTGGGTGTGGCTACCTTCGGCCGAGAACAAGGGGCAAGAGGGAGAGAGAGTGAGTTTGTGTTGTTGGTTTTATGAATGATAACCTCCATCTAATCTTTATAACCAACCTTGAGCTTATATCCAAAGGTCTTTGTGTTTCTTCAAGTACTAACAAGATCTCAACAAATTCCAAGGAGTAGATTACATGGGATTTAGGAAGATTAAGGTAATCTTTGAGTGGGGCCACTAGTGAGCCGAAAATATCAAGGGGGGAGGGGTCTAAGTGCAAGATTAGATGGTATGTTGGTTAGTTAGTGGAGGTTAAGTGTAATACCTAGTGTTTTATGTGTAGGATGCTTTATGTAGAAAGTTTAAGTGTTCGGGACCCATAACTGGCTCAGAAAAATAAAAACAATGCTTCTAACAATATTTTGGTGTTCCGGGTAATGTCCGGTTGTTTGGTTAGATACCGATTCGTTAAAGTGCTAAGTTATTCCGTATAGTGTCCTTTATGTAACTTTTTGTGACACTTTTAATTCCCGACACTTAGGAAAGCATACATGACCATTTTGCCATATTTTTGCACATTACTAGCATGTTAAAATGCTGAATTTTGATGATTAATGCAGAATTCTGCATTTTGAATGGGTTTTAGGCACTTTCCGGCACTTAAACTATCACCTAGTGACGCAGTCTTATGGTCCTTACTTCCCTACACTCCATACTAGTGTAGTACCTTGTCTCTGGCTCATACTGGGCCTCAAAACACTGTCTGTATATTTCTGAGTTATCCGCTCATTGTGCTAACTGTGCTTTGTGCATCATGTATGTCACTAAAGTTAGTATGTAATAAATGGTGTGACAGTATGAAATGTGATGCATATGTATGTATGATACAGAAATCATAAAGCAGTTTATATCATCAGTTGTAATTAAGCACAGTCATTAAGCACAAATTTAATATTAATTAATTGTACGGATACCTGTATTTATGAGGGTTGTCACAGTTAAGCCAGGGGTGAAACCCGAACCTTGATGACTTGTTCCGTACTCTATCTTGTTTTAACAAGACTCTCACCAAAGTCTCGACGGACTCCAATAAAATTAAAGTCACGCTGAAACTGGAAGGATGTGTGCCGATTGATCGAATCGAAGCGAGAGCATAGTCCTGAAAGCTAAAGTGTGCACTTAAAGCCCTTGTGAATAGTTGAATCACTTTGAATAGTTGAAGTCTATCTAGCCAAGACAATCTATCCTCGAATTTTATGTGTTTCGATTCTGGAAATTACCGCAGCTGACTCTGCGATTCATCGATTTTATGAGGACTTTATGTGTTTTATGTGGTTTTATGCATATTTGTTAGCGTTTTGAGGTATCACTGGTTTTGATCTAACGCTTCTTGCTCCGCTTATCACACAACACACCACGCAATTCGCACCACACAAACAAATCGCTGGTCATTATTCGCCATCGCTGGTCGATACTCGCAATCGCTATATTTAATCGCCATACGGGGTGTGAAGGATAAGGAATACGTGCAACATATAGTTAGGTTTCTGTATTCTGACTGCCTCATGTGCTTCTGTGCCTTACGTGCCTATGTGTTTCTGTGCTCTACGTGATTATGTGCTTATGTGTTTATGTGCCTATGTGATTCGGTGTTATGTGGATACGTGTTCCTGAGCTTTATGGGAACCGCTAGACTATACTAGGAATGACCAAATAGTGTTTTGAGTCCTATGACGATGTCTGTTGTAGAAAATGTCGTCATCTGGATCCCATCACTCGCGCGCTGCTCGCCGAAACCAGAAAGACAAGCGCCTTGCTGCTCTCGCCGCTAAACAAATGGCGAAGGTTGTTCCTTAGATCGTCAGTGAACTATACGAGAATGTGAGCAAATCTTCTGAAGAGTCCAGGACTGAAACCCCTAAAGCTGCTTTTAGCTTCAAGCAGTTCAAAGCTTGCGGACCGAAAGAATTTACTGGCGAAGATGGTCCTACAGCCTTATTCCAATGGTTTGATTCGATCAAGGTCACCCTACGCCAGAGTGGCTGTCCTGACGATCTCTGCACTTTGAACACTACCGGCGTCTTCCAATCCCGAGCGCTAGATTGGTGGACGGCCAAGAGAAACAAACGCGGAAATAATGTAACTTATGGTTTGACGTGGAATGAGTTGAAGGATGTCATGTTGGAAGAGTTCTGCCCTCCCCACGAATGCCAAAAGTTAGAGGACGAATTCTGGCATATCAAGCAAAAGGATGGTGACAATGCTGCTTTAACTGCTCACTTCAAGCAGCTTAGCATAATTTGTCCTGATCAAGTTAAGACTCCTGATGTGACGATCAAGAAGTATATCCGAGCTCTACCAGACTGTGTCGCAGATTTTGTGCAAGCTTCAAAACCAGCAACAATCGAGGAAACTTACCTGCTTGCCGCTGAAATAAACGACAAGTGAGTCAAGTCTGGCTACTGGGATAAAGTCGCCAAGAGTCTACATCAAGCTACCACCGCACGAACCGTTGCAAGAGGAAGAACAACAGTAACTCCAGCAACAAGAATTGTGCTGTCACCACTGCTGCCCTGCTCCAAGCTGTACCAGCTCAACATCAGACTCAACACCGCCAGGTCGTGACACCGGTAACCCAAGCACCGCCGGCAAAGCATGCTTATACTGGTCCTCACCCTGCCTGCCTGACTTGTACCTATCACCACCCAGTGGGAATCGCCTGCAGATTTTGTGTACATTGCAACATGTACGGCCATTTCACCGCCAACTGCCATACAGGTCCTCGTCAAGCTCCAGCTCCAGCTACTGCTCATCAAGCTCTACTTCCTGCTCCTCAAGGCCAACAAGCGGCTCCGGCACCCGCGATCTTTGCTAGAGTCTGCTTTGCGTGTGGTGATCCCAACTACTTCGCAAACATGTGCCCCAATCGAGTTGTGAAGCAAGAGCCGCAATAGCAGCAGCCCCAGCAGTAGCCTCAGCAACAACAGCAACAAGCCGCTCGTGCTTGAACTTTCAACATTAATGTGCGCCAGGCTCAGGCTGACAACAATGTGGTTAATGGTATGTTCCTTGTGAATGGTATTTATGCTTCGTGTTTGTTTGATACTGGAGCCAATAACTGTTTTGTATCGTTTGAGTTTGAAAAACTCCTTAATCGTAAGCGCGCCCATCTCCCCTCGATGTTCGATGTTGAAGTTGCCACCAGAAGAACCGTCGCCGTCAACTCTGTTCTTCGTGATTGTACGCTCGAACTCAACAATCACATCTTTCCTATTGACCTTATTCCGATGCAGCTCGGTAGTTTTGATGTCATAATAGGCATGGACTTTCTTCGCGAAAACAATGCTGAAGTTGTTTGCTTCGATAAGATGATTCGATTCTCTCTCGCTAATGGTGATCAACTTTGTGTGTATGGTGAAACTCTCTCGAAAGACCTCAAGCTCATGTCATGTATCTAAGCTAGCAAGTATCTCCGCAAGGAATACAGAGCTTTCTTGGCTAACAATGTTGTAGCGGAGAAAAAGGAAGTTAAGGAGGTAGGCCAGGTCCCCGTTGTTTGTGAATTTCCCAACGTTTTTCCTGATGAACTCCCAGGATTACCTCCGAGTCATGATATCGACTTTCGCATCGACCTCATTCTTGGAGCAAATCCTTTTGCTAGAGCTCCTTATCGACTCGCTCCGTCCGAAATGCGCGAACTCTCGAGTCACCTCCAGGAACTTCTTGATAAAGGCTTCATTTACCCTAGCACCTCTCCTTGGGGCGCAACAGTTCTCTTCATAAAAAAGAAGGATGGGTCGTTCCGGATGTGCATCGACTATAGGGAGTTGAATAAGTTGACAATCAAGAATCGATATCCCCTGCCTCGCATTGATGATTTGTTTGACCAGTTACAAGGCGCTACGTGTTTCTCAAAGATTGATCTACACTCAGGCTACCACCAGTTACGCATACAAGAGGAGGATATACCCAAAATCGCTTTTCGCACTCGATATGGCCACTATGAGTTTGTTGTTATGCCTTTCGGTTTAACCAACGCACCCGCGGTTTTTATGGATCTGATGAATCGCGTGTGTAAACCTTTTCTCGACCGCTTCGTCATCGTGTTCATCGATGATATCCTGATCTATTCCAAGTCGAAAACCGAACACGCGCAACAACTATGTTTGGTTCTCGAGCTACTCCAGGGAAATCGACTCTATGCCAAGTTCTCCAAGGGCGAATTCTGGCTGGAGGAGGTTTAATTCCTCAGTCACATTGTCAATAGTCAAGGTATTCACGTCGACCCCGCGAAGATCGAAGCTGTCAAGAGTTGGGTCTCACCTAAGAACCCGTCAGAAGTCCGTTCTTTTCTCGGATTAGCGGGCTATTATCGTCGATTTATCGAAGGATTCTAAAAAATCACTGTGCCGCTCACCTCTCTCACGCACAAAGACAAGCCTTTTGTTTGGGGAACTAGACAAGAGACTGCCTTTCAAACCCTCAAGTACATGCTTTGCAATGCTCCTGTTCTCCCTTTACCCGACGGAAACGATGACTTTATCGTCTATTGTGATGCCTCGAACCTTGAGAAGAACTATACAACCCACGACCTCGAGCTAGGCGCAGTTGTTTTTGTGTTAAAGATTTGACGACACTACCTTTATGGTACCAAGTGTACGATCTTCACCGATCATAGGAGCCTACAACACATCTTTGACCAGAAAGAGCTAAATATGCGTCAACGCCGGTGGGTAGAACTTCTCAACGATTATGACTGTGAGATTCATTATCATCCTGGCAAAGCAAATGTCGTTGCCGACGCTCTCAGCAGACGGAGTTATTTGCACAGCGCCCGTAATATTCAACCTCTGTATGATCTCGAGACCCTCATCCGCGAAGCCCAGCATGCCTGTTTTACCGAATGCACTTTGAAGAAGGAAAGGATTCTCAACGATGGAGCCCAGCTAGAGATTAAGTTGAATGGGATATTCCATTATCTGGACCGAATTTGGATCCCTAAACAGACCAATTTACGACAGATTTTGATGGACGAAGCCCACAAATCCCGATATTCTATTCATCCCGGTGCCGACAAGATGTACCAGGACCTGCGCTACAAGTACTGGTGGCCGGGAATGAAGAGAGATATCGCCCTCTATGTTTCGAAGTGCCTGACTTGCTCGAAAGTCAAGGCTGAGCACCAAAGAACCTCTGGCTTACTCGTTCAACCCGAGATCCCTATGTGGAAGTGGGAGAGTATAGCTATGGACTTCATAACGAAACTTCCGCGCACGCCACCAGGTCTCGACAGCATCTGGGTTGTTATTGATCGTTTCACTTGGGACCTCGAAAGCGACATGAAGGCGAAGTACCCGCGGTTGTTTGTTATGGCTCCAGCCTAATTTCGGGACGAAATTCCCTTAAGAAGGGGAGGCTATAACACCCCGTGTTTCGAAAGTCAAAGTCAAAGTCAAGATTGAAGTCAAAGGAAGAAAAGATTGTTAATTGTGATCTGTCACTCCTTGCTCAACTCTTGTTTTGACTTCTTTAACTTGTAGATAATCTATTTATGTTATCGCATTAGTTGTATTATGTGGAGTACTTGTTAATAATCGAGTTTTAATCGCATACAATCGCATATTTAATCGATTTATCGCTTATCGTTGTCGCAATCGCAACTCGAATTATGCGTTTTGGATATTGTTTTACGTGTGTGTGTTATTTATGTGTTACTTGTGCATGTTATGTTTATGTTGAGGTGTAAATCGCAATCGCAATCTATCACATCGCAATCGAATCAAAAACGCTAAACGCAAGTTAATTATAGTGATTGTGTGTTAGATATAGTAGTTATATTATTTGTGTAACTAATGGGTAATACTATCGCATCGCTCGAATCGCATCGCGACGCTCAACACGCGAATCGAAATGACAAAACTCATCGCGCCGGACTCATGGATCGAGTTGCCACCCGATCGACCAGCCATTTTCCCCACTTTCCTTTTTAGGAAACCCTATAAATACCCCCACTTGTCACATCACTTGATGTGACAGCTCCTCACTCAACCCAGCCGCACTCCAACTCTTTTTCTCTTGATTTCTCACGATTCTTGTAAGTTTTCAACCTAAATCTTGTACTTCTATGATCTACACACACTTCTTCATCATTCTATCTTTCGAATCTTAACTTTTAACCATGAAATCAGTGGATTTGAGATGTTCTAGGGTGATGTCATCATGGAGTTCTTATGAACTTCATGTTTTGGCTTCAATCCACCAAGAACAACTTAGATCTGGATGATTTCCACATGAATAAACAAAGATCTTGCATAGATCTGAACATATTCAATTTAGAAAGGATTGAAAGAAGGATTTCCAAATTTCTTTCAACTCTTTTACACTCAATGCACTCAAAACTCGATAGAGTCGGAGCTTGTTCTGATCATCTACTCATTCTTAGTGATGTATTAGTTCCAGGTCTAAATTCTATCTAAGAGACTACTGATTTCGGGTTTGAACATGAACAACCGTCTCGAACCGTGAACCGGTCGGACTAGGGTGGTTCCTGTTTGGTCGGGTCACTTGGGTCGGGATGGGGTTCCTGTTGTTTAAACAAGTTATCAAAATGTCTCGTTCAAACACTTCAAACAGAATCAGGTGTCAAGACGATCAGATCGTCAGGACGGATTGCCGTCCGATCGGTTTGCCATCCGGTCGATCGGCCATCCGATCGGGTTGCACTTGGTTCCACACTTAAAATTTTATTCAAAATACTCAAGGAGCTGAACATTGAATGGATTACCGCCCGATCGGATTGCCATCCGATCGAGTGACCGTCCGATCATGTGACGTTTGGGACTTTGATATTTAATCAAATTTCAACATGTTCAATACATACGTATTGCCACCCGATCGGATAGCCATCCTATCGAGTGACCGTCCTGCTGTGAACTTGTTCTCAAACTGAGAAGCCTCGCCAATCGGATTGTCGTCCGATCGAACGAACGACCGATCGATCGACCGACCTGAAGGGTAGAGATACTTCTCTATTTTCAAAATGCTACAATGAAAACTTCAAAGTACAAACCATCATACACAACCACATCCACACCAAGCGAGGTGTCAATCCAATCGAAGGGCCATCCGACCGGATGACCACCCGAACGGATTTCCACCCGATCGATTGGCCATCCGATCGAATTGCCATCCGATCGGGTTACCATCCGATACTTGGTCACTCTTCACCGTTTTACGCACCGACATTCGCTTATGCTATCGTTAACTGTTCAGGCTAACCCCGTTCTAGCGCTCCCTTCAATCCATTAACTCTACCGCTGTGAGTATACTCGAACCCTTTTTGCTTTACGCACTTTTGGGTGTTACATACGTTACTTATTCTCAATCACATCAAACACACTACGAAATACTTTATCGCTAACCGCTACTGCATGTTATACGTGACTCGATGAATGCTTGTTTGTTATGTTTACACATAGATTGCTGTCTACCTGCCTTAGCAACGATAGTACTATAGTTTGGACTAAGCACCTGTTCACTCAGGGGTTTTTAAGGACTATTAATCACATGATTCGCAGTGGTGAATATGTGTTACGAACTGCCTTAAGCAGTCAACCCGCAGTCATTGGTATTGATAGGATCGTGTCGATAACTTACATGCTTCACATCACACGTTGTACGTGCTGGTTATGCGTAAACGATTTCGAACTCTATTATGCTATTATCAAATTTGTATGCTCACCTTTACACTATGTGTATTAACTTTTACTTTAACGTATGTGGCAGGTGCTTAAGATGCTAGGATGCCTTGTTTGCTGTGTGATGAAATCGAGGCTAGGAAAGAGTCTAGAAATGAATAAACAAATTGTCTATTTTGAAATCCGAGTTGTCGGATCAGTATTAGTTTGTGAGACAATTATTTGTAATAATTGTTTTATTTGGATATGTTATGGTATGGGACATGACGTTATAAGTATCTGGTAATTAATAGTTGTTATGGATACTCATGGACAATCTGTTTCGCTCAGTGCCCCCCCCCCCCTCGATGATTCCGCCATCGGTTGGGGTGTGACACAATCCATCAAGATCTTCCACCGAATCATCCAATCAATCATGAATTCTTCATCGATTCAAGTTTTTATCGATTTTGTGAGCGAGATGAGCGGCTAAACTTCTATGGTTTCCTCCGGATGGAGGGTTTTTGTAAGTTAGGTGAAACTATGTGTTTGCTATAATCGTTTTGATTTGGTGATCTAAGCATTCAATGCTTTTCACCTTGATTTGATTTATTAATTGTAAACAATTGTATTTTATTTAACCTTTAATTTCTAAACATTCTGTTCTCGAGAGTTCTAGTAATTAGGATATATTTGTCATGGGATTAGGGTTGGTAACTGTAATTGATAATCATTCGATAACCTCCTGTTATGTATTGACCGGAGTACTTAGTCGTTGGTTATCACAATTAGTTAATCAAGTGTAACACTTATGTCTATGTAGGTGTCACGATTAAACACATAGTTGAGGCTAACTGTAAAACCTGAAATCTGGAGGAACCATTTTTTCTCTTATTGATTCAAATCTCAATTTTTGTTCACTAATTTAGATAATTTTCATAATCAATCAAACCGATTTTCCAATTCAGTAGTAGTTAATTAATACTTTTCATTACGACACTTTCCACAATCCTCCTCTGGTTCGATATCCGACTTACTCTAGCTACCTAGTTTATTTCGGTTTTTGCATGTCCATAACGAAAGACATCAACGCCCCCGTGGCCAGCATCTTCTCTTCCTTCATTTATTGCAAGTGTCAGCAGAGGGCCCCACACAACCCCGTGGTCAACTATTATCTGTACTATCAAAGATTCTGCGTATCTTAGCGTTGACCACGCCCCATGCTGAACTGGGCAGGCCCCTGTGGTGGGCGTGGAAGCTTCTATAGGTTTGTCTTTTGTGCAGGCCCCTAACCACGCCCCATGCCCAGCTGGGCACGGCCCCGTTGTCAGGCTTCTGTTGCCTTGTTTTTGCTTTGGGGATGCTGCCGAGGGGTCAGGCATGTCACGTTTATTCCTTCTTTTTGTATTTATGTTGGTTTTGGCTGCTTATTTGCTCCTTTTGTTCATTTAAGCTCATTTGGTCCTGTAAATTCAAAAGGAAGAAAGAAAAAAGCTTTTTCCAACATTAGTACTAAAAAGGGTTAGTTTTATGCCTCAATTGATGTAATTTATATGTTGCATTTTGCACACATCAAATACCCCCACACTTGAATCGTTGCTTGTCCTCAAGCAAAGCTCTCTAATATGTGGCTTACACACCCAAATGGAAGAGGTAGAGGAGAAGTTTTTGGGCTTATCTTGAGTGTCGGGAATCCAAGATCTTTATTGAGTTTTATTTTTATTTTATTTACAATCCTATTCGTCATGATTTATTTAGAACATTTTATAAGAAAAATTATTTATTTGGGCATAACATGCCTTTTTAAAATTCCATTTATATATAAGTTCACATACCTCACGGGAGATCACTCAACACTCGGCCGATTTGTGTATTTTTGTGAAACACTCGAGACCGGCATGGAACTTACTTCTACCATATGCTTGCCAAGCGATCAATCCTCCTCCTTTTTAACTATAAACCTTCGTAAATATCAAGAGGACTTGAGGAAAAGCGTAAAAAGCGTCGGTCGTCGTAAAAATGGCGAAAAGCGTCGGTCGTCGTAAAACTTTTTGTTTTTGTGACTTGGGCTACGGGTAGGTGGTTTTTGGTTAGTGGTTAGTAAAAATGGCGAAAAGCGTAAAAAGCGTCTGCGTCGTCGTAAAACTTTTTGTTTTTGTTACTTTTATTCAAACTAAGCACGTTCAAACAAGATTTCTTTGGGGAACTTGTTTGTTTATTGCTAAACTTCCATTTTTTTTTCATGTCACAAGATAACCGAGTTTTTTACTAAAACAAAGGGGTTGAAGAGGAAAAGGTTTTGGTGGGTAAAAGGGTGTTTGTTTTGTGGGTTTTGAAATGAAAAGGTTTAGGCTCAAAGAGATTAACTAGGGGGATTTTGGGTAGGTGAGAAAAAAAATAAAAAATAATGGTGTTGAAAGGAAAATGGGTTGGTCCTAATGCCTCCATCATTTACTTACTTGGTTTTAAGTTGGTAAGGACCGGGAATGTATCGTCATGGCAAGTTCTAGAGTCGTAAGAATCAAGCGTCTATTCACACAAGAAACGAAAAATGAGCATTTAGTTTAATGATATATGCATGTATGCTCAATAAAGGCTCAAAACTCACTTTTTGTGGGAATGGGTTTATAATGTGATCAAGTATATGTAATCAAATTTTAACTAGATTTGTCATGCATTTTCATAATTTTCTTATTTGGTTCTTTTTATCACGATGCTATCGGTTGTAAATTTGTAAAAATATAAACTTTTTAGAACTTGTTATTCCCGAATTAAACCAAGACAAGTAAAAAAAATTGGAAATTTTTGAAAAAAATGGGGTGATTAGCGGTTCCAATAGAGTTTTGTGTAATACTTGTTATTAGGACTTACAAGATTCAAGGTTTTAGCACCCCCCCCCCCACCCACACTTAAATTACACATTGTCCTCAATGTGTTCCAAAAATAAGTTTTTAGGTTGATTCGAATGCGTAAATGGTGTTGAAAAACAAGTTTTTCTGTTACTGGGCGTCTGGCCACGGCCCCGTGGTCAGATCGCCAGTATCAAAATGTAACAGAAGGCTGGCCACGGGGCGTGTTCAGCGAGCACGACCCGTGGCCAGTTACCTGAACTGGGACTTTCTTCTGCAGAGCCTGGGCACAAGGCGTGTTGGGCTGGGCACGGCCCCGTGCTGAACTTGCTGTAATGCTGGAAAAGTTGACGGAATACTCTGTTTTCGTGCATGGGGTGTGGTTTTAACGTTCCCTTGGTAATCCCATCTTTTTTAGTGTAATTTATTCCTTAAAAGTAAAACTAAACTAGAAAACGTAAAAGTTAAACTAAATTAATATGAAACTAAAACTAAGGATAGTTCCGCGGAATGCCTCCGTGGTGCGCCACGTTTATAAGGGTCCTTGGCTAGACCCAAAGTCAGTCATATGTAACCCAAGCGGGATGTCTCGCATCCCGTGTTGCACCGTCGGAGAGCTTCGTCCAAGCTTGAGTCTATGACATCCATGTAGTTGACTGGGTCGTCCTTTACTCTTTTCCCTACCCCGAATTTCATCTCCTTGTCTTCAACCCTCAATGTTAACTTCCCATCACTCATATCCACCATTGCATGAGCGGTGGCAAGGAATAGTCTTCCTAGAATGAGTGAAACTTCTGTGTCTTCCTCCATGCCGAGTATGACAAAGTCGGCCGGGAAGACAAAGTCTCCGACTTTTACCAATAAATTCTCGACGACACCTTGTGGGTATTTGATAAACCTATCGGCAAGTTGTATGCTCATCTTTGTGGGGCTCGTCTTACCTATTCTGAGTCGGTCAAACATTGATGCGGGCATGAGATTGATGCTAGCCCCAAGGTCGGCTAGTGCATTTCGTACAGGTGATCCCCCAACGGAACAAGGGATTGTGAAGCTCCCGGGGTCGATTTTCTTTTGTGGGCGTTTGTTGAGTAGTACGGCGGAACATTCTGCACTTAGATTGACCAATTGCAATGTTTCAATCTTCCTTTTGTGGGTGAGGAAGTCTCTCATGAATTTGAGTACTTTGGCATGTAACATTTCCATTTTTATCATATAAGAGTTATAGGTTTAAATTTATTAACCACTAGTAACTAGTTTTATTTTTCGACCCATATAGTTTTAAAAACTATTTTATATATAATTGGTTGGAATGTTATACTAATTAATTGGCTTGTATATGTGTGACATTTCTATTTTCTATATTAAAATAAAGTATATAAAACTTATATTATTAAACGGGTAGATTACATGTAAGTTGACTATTAGAAATATGAAGTACCTAGACGGACATAGGAACCGTTTAATAATTAAATTATAAAAATACATTATATTTGGACTTACTCCGTTTTTAATGAAACTTAGGCCAAAATGTAGACAAAATATTCTCGTTCTAATGACATATTCATTGTTTTATAAAACGTTATATTTTAGAAGTTATAAACGCCAAATAAGTGAAACAGTTGAATTAATTATAATATATAAATAATAAAATAATAAAAAAATCAAATAATCTAAATATATTGTCTACGTATGCATGTAGTTATGAGAATTGTGTGTACATGGGAATTAAATGTGCCATGTGTACGTGTCCTATTTCAAATGAAAAATGAATTAATTGTCTTATGTACGTGTACAAGAATTTGAACAATTTCGTGGCTTACAAGACCAGTTCTCAAGTATAAATAAGAGCTGCCTTTCTACATTTCAAAGTGCTCAACTTCTTTTTCCCTTTCCTTCTGCTATGGCTCTCGCCAACTTTCTCTCTTTCTCTAAAAAAATTCTATATTGATTTTTTTTATTTATTTATAATAATAATAAAGTCTTGCCCCGTTTTAAGTGTTTTAACCCCTGATCACTGATACCCTATACGATTGATCTAGGGCCCCGTAATGCATGTCAAGACTCAGCCCAACTAAGTTCGTTGGGGTTCTGTCTCGTGACATAGGGATAAATATGAATTGGGTTACTATACTTAACACGAGTGCATTATATATTTTATTAAATAGCTCAGGAGTTATACCCAAGATTATACCAGGAGGCTTTCTAGTTGAACCCTAAAGTTACAAAGTGAGTCCATTCCCTTTTCTCACAGTTTGTGAGCCATTCTCCTTTTTATCACCTTTTTGTGATACAATAATATTTAAAAATGCTTTCCAAAATCCTAAATGTTTATCAATTATACTTACAGTGATTAAAATTTTGTATTCTACAATAGCCGTCGGTATGGGGGGTTTTTATACATTAATTGACACTCGATACTATTGGCCAAAGAGTTAGCCAATAGTAGCACAACTATGGTTTAATATGATTTAGTGGAGGCATGAACATTCAATGCCATATATTAGTAATAATATATTTTAAACCTTTATTTATGACTTTGTTATTTAAAAATAACATTATATTTAATGTGTAAATATTGTTTAAATATTATGGTTCAAATGTTATAGTTAATATTTAATATAGTATATTATGGTTCAAATATTATATTTAATATTAATAAAATTTAACGAGATGTATATCTAATACATATTATTAGAGATTTCATAAAAAATAATATTATATTTGACATATGGGTAACTTTATTATACACCTAGTTATAAGTGGTCATATCTAGTTACGTAATCTCTATGTGATATGTAATATTATTTTTTATATTAAAATATGATATTAGTTTTTATATTAGTGATCTAACTAAGTGCACACATTTGTATTTAACACAATTATGTGTAATTGTTTAAGAATGAAAAGTGTGCAAATGTAAAATATATCGCAAGCACATATTATGAGTACTCATTACAACTATATATGATTTGTAAAATAATTTGAAAAAGGTATATCTTAAAAAGATATATAGAACGATATATATTATTCAACTTTTAATATACTGAGATTATATTTTAAATCTTAGTCACGTTAATAAATTAAATAATAATATCACAATTATTTAATTATTGTATTACATTTGATAAAGTTATAGCTATTAATTTGACAGAAAATGATATATTTCATTTTTTAGGCTAATTTGTTTTATGCCATAGAAAATATATTTGACAAAGTAATGTCATGGGACATTACTAAGTGTAGAGTCACTAGTTGAGAAAATGATCAACAATGATATGACCAGAAATATGACCAAAGTCACTAGCTGAGAGAATGATCAACAGTGTTGTTATGGGTGGTTTTCTGAACCCATATCCTCGATTATATCCTGACCTTATTATTTCCAATTATGACCAGGATACCAGATCAGGATATTGGTAACATCCTGATGCAGTATCCTAGCAGTTACTAATTATTCACGTGCAGGTTATGGTTGATGGGCTTATAACGTTCATGTGGACTTGTTCTCCAGAAGACTCGCTCCAATCAGTTGGAAGAAGGACATTGAAGCCGAAAGAAGGGGTCTCCAACGTTCAAACGGGAATATTCCGGACTATCCCTAGTTTATAGGAGAGTTAGTTTAGTTAATTGTAACTATATATAGAAGGCCAGATCGATAGGAACACTTCACTTCCCTCTCTGATCTCGAACTCGCACTTCTTTTTTCTTTCTATTGCGCACAAACACTCAACACTTGTAATCGTTGTACCACTTAGCTGTCACACCCCCAAAATCCACATGCGGAGTATCACCGCTTGGAGACGTGACTGACCAGGATCAAGCCACCAATCATATTGAACCATAAAGTAAAGCAATTAAAAGTTCAACCACACAATATAATTGGTGTCTAAAACAATATAATAAGTCTAAGTTATCAGCGGAAGCAATCAGTTCAAAACCCAAATCATAAAGTAAAAGTGTTTAAGTTATCATGAACACTCAATGTCCATGCTCCACAACGACTCTCCCCATGCAAGCTCCTGCTAAACCAATTGACCCGCAAAGCATGTAGTAACGAGTCAACAATAATGTTGAGCGAGTTCACAGTTGGGTGTTGGTTTTAGTTGTTCCAAAAATAGTTCCTTTAACTGGCATCCCTGCCGTGGGGGTTACCCCATAGTTGAAAACTTGATTTGTTTAACCCATTAACTCTGGCAATCCAGTCGTGGGGGCTACCCCATGTTTAGTTATCTGGCTTTTCGGCCGTGGGGGCTACCCCATGTTTAGTTATCTGGCTTTTCGGCCGTGGGGGCTACCCCATGTATACTACTAGACTCGTTACCATATCGACTGCTGAATGTAGTCATGTTTATGTGCCCTGAACTGTCAATGTCTATCAGCATTGACGTGCCCAGATCCATTACTTCACGCCCGTCCTCTGCGGCACGGTGTGAGGCTTGTCAGACCTAAATAGCGCTATCTAACTAATGACCCGCTCGCCATTGGCCCGGCAATTAAGTCGATATAAAAAGGAGGGACTTCGTGATAGAGTTTTGGTCTAGTAAAAGTTATCTGTCCATGTGAACGAGGAATTTCATTCCTGAACCAGTACTGTCCTACCTAAGAAAGGACGAGGAATCCATGTTTCTTAACCCCATTCCCAACCCCTGGGAATCCCATGCTTTGTAGAATGTGTGAACTCACCTTGGTTTGCTCGGTATGCTTAACTATGTGCTCACAAGAAATCAGTCAAGTCCTATAGTATGCACGTATTCTTAATCAGTTCAAGTTCATAAAGTTTCGCATGCAATCTATGACACAAAGTGTGCTTGGCAGTTAATCATCATGTATCACGTAAGCGGTAAATCAATATCATGCAAATTCACATAATACACAACAAGCATTTGGGTCACAATCAGTTTCGTATTACATGTTAATAAAACTTCAACCATTTGGCAGCCCTTTACGGTGCTCGTGGCAATTGTGCGGCCCAGCTGAAGTTGGGCCCAACAATGTAAGGCGCACCCCATTGATTTCAAGCCCCACCCGCATTCATGTGATCTGTTACGCAGCCCATTACTAACCAGAGGTGTGTGTCCCAATACCCAAGTTATCTAACAAATATGTGTGCGGCCTTATTTAGGTAGCGGCCCAACTAATACGAGTCCAGCCATGTATGCTGGATCTGTGTCACTTGTAGCTGGTACGTCCCAAAATAATGAAACATGTGCAAGTGTGCAACCATATGATACTCATTATCATCTAAACAAACCACATATAAGTTCACAGCCCATCATATCACATGTCTTCACTATTTTATTTTAATCCTTTTTCATCATCAAGAACCACTATTTTATTATATGGCCGACAATCTATATTATATCACTGACTTCCTATTTGTTCTATTAGGTTTTTGATACAATCACATGCAATACATTAATTTGTCTGCACTTTCAATACAATCCAATCAAGTCAATGAACAATATCAAGTTAACAATTAATGCACTACCAATCATTAGGCCATACGTGAATGTTTATTAATATCATAGCCTTTTTCTTAATTCATACATAGGTGTTGACCACCGATTCTATAGATTGTGATCCTAGAAATAGATTCTGACAATTTGAAGACCACCATGTGCGGCCCACTCACATGATCGGCAACAATAACATCAGATAACAAACAATTATTAACAAGTAATCCTACTTTATAATTTAATATCTAGGATATAACATAGAAACATCAACGAGTATAACACGATTCACGATCAATGATATGATTAGTTTGGAACTAGGATCAATACACTTACCACGAAATAACAGATGTACGAGTAGGGGATCTTCTGATCCGCATAGAACTTCGAAGAGGGGGGGGGGGTTTACTGCCGTCTCTAGATTAGGAGGTTTTAGGGTTTGCAATACTAAGTTATAACATATAACACTCATATTTACGTAACCATAACTGGGCCGAAGCCCAACCTGTTTTCATTGGCCACATATTGGACGAAAACACTAAGTTGTTTTCGTGGGGTGGGGTGTTTTCGAGTGGGGTGTTTTCGGGTGTAGGGTGTGATTTCGTGAGGGGTTGTTTGGCAAGGTTCCACTCACACTAAACAAAACAGATTATTCGTATTATTCACACCAACTTATATCAATACATGCACACATATAACACACCATGTAACATATCACAATACGGTTTAACATATTACAAACGTATACAGTTGTGAAACAAACAAGTCGTGTGAACAAACGACTTAAACAATTAACTTGCAATTAATGCGAAGATGGAATCTTGGAAACTCGAGTTGTCACATTATCCCCAACTTGAAAGAAATTTCGTCCCGAAATTTAGCACGTACTCACTGAGGAAGCTAGTTAAGTTGCATGGTTTTCCTGGTTTTCCTGGGGTGTCACATCCTCCCCCCGTTGATCTGTTCCGTAGCTTTAGCCTCAGTAGTGGTTGTACCATTTGTGAATAGTTGGGGATATTTTTGTTTCATCTTATCTTCGCGTTCCCAGGTGAACTCTGGGCCGCGACGTGAGTTCCAACGAACTCGAACGAAAGGTTTTCTAGTACGCTTGAGGACCTTAACATCCCGGTCCGTGATTTCAACTGGTTCCTCGACGAATCGTAACTGCTCGTCGATAGTGAGCTCCTTTAAAGGAACTATATGGGTCTCATCTGACAGACACTTCTTCAGATTTGACACGTGGAAAACATTGTGAACTGCACTGAGTTCTGTTGGTAGGTTCAGTTTGTAGGCCACCTTGCCTATTTTCTCGATGACTTCGAAAGGTCCGACGTATCGTGGGTTAAGTTTGCCTTGTTTACCAAAACGAACCACACCCTTCCAGGGTGAAACTTTTAGTAGCACTCGCTCCCCAACCTGGAGCTCAAGTGGTTTTCTGCCCTTATCGGCGTAGCTTTTCTGACGGTCACGAGCTGCCGCCATTCGTTGTCGTATTGGAGCAATTCGTTCAGTTGTGTCTACCACAAGTTCTGGACCAGTAATCTGACTATCCCCCACCTCTGCCCAACAAAGAGGTGACCGGCATTTACGCCCGTACAATGCCTCAAATGGAGCAGCTTTGATGCTGGTGTGGTAGCTGTTATTGTACGAAAATTACACCAGTGGTAGATGCTTTTCCCAGCCGTTGCCAAAGTCAATTACACATGCCCTAAGCATGTCTTCGAGGGTCTGGATGGTGCGTTCAGACTGCCCATCCGTTTGCGGGTGATAAGCTGTGCTCATATCTAAACGTGAGCCAAAGGACTTGTGCATTGCTTGCCACAGTTCTGAAGTAAAACGTGCATCTCGATCCGAGATAATAGAGGTGGGCACTCCGTGCCTCGAGACAACTTCCTTAAGATATACGTCTGCTAGTGTGGAGAACTTATCCGTTTCCTTGATAGCCAAGAAGTGAGCAAACTTTGTGAGTCGATCCACGATTACCCAAATAGTATCGTTACCATGTTGAGATCTAGGCAGGCCAGTAACAAAATCCATGGAAATTTGCTCCCATTTTCATTGTGGTATCTCTGGTTGTTGAAGTAGGCCTGAGGGTTTCTGATATTCCGTCTTGACTCTCGCACAAGTCAAGCACTTGCTAACGTAAGTTGCTATGTGGGCCTTCATGCTAGGCCACCAATACATAGTTTTGATATCGTGGTACATTTTATCCGAACCAGGATGTACTGAGTAGCGAGACTTGTATGCCTCATCCATCACAAGCTCTAGTAGGTTGCCATAAAGTGGGACCCAAATGCGTCCTGTTACGTAGTAAGCACCGTCTTCCTTCTGTTCTAAGAGTTGCCTTGAGCCGCGTAGGGCTTCAGCCCTGATGTTTTTTGGTTTCAATGCTTCTACCTGAGCATCTCGTATCTGAGAAGGGAGACTAGACTGTATAGTGAGTTGTAAAGCTCGTACGCGCTTGGGCGCAGTGTCCTTTCGACTGAGGGCGTCAGCCACAACATTGGCTTTGCCTGGATGGTACCTGATCGAGCATTCGTAGTCATTCAGTAGTTCGACCCATCGTCATTGTCGCATATTCAGTTCCTTCTGTTTAAAGATATGTTCGAGACTCCTGTGGTCGGTGTAGATGGCGCACTTGGTACCGTACAGGTAATGTCGCCATATCTTAAGTGCAAAAACAACAGCTCCTAGCTCTAAGTCGTGTGTAGTGTAGTTTCTTTCATGAACTTTGAGTTGGCGTGAGGCGTAGGCTATAACCTTATCCCGTTGCATCAATACACAACCAAGGCCCTGAATTGATGCGTCGCAGTAAACCACGAAGTCGTCTGTGCCCTCTGGCAATGAAAGGATAGGCGTACTGCAAAGTCTATCCTTTAAGTGCTGAAATGCTAATTCCTGTGCATTTCCCCATCGATAAACAACGCCTTTCTGCGTTAGTGAGGTGAGAGGCTGTGCAATCTTGGAAAAATCCTTAATGAACCTCATGTAGTAACCTGCCAAGCCCAAGAATTGGCGAATCTCTGTTGGTGTACGAGGCGCAGGCCAGTTCTTGATCGAGTCTACCTTTGATGGATCAACATGAATCCCATCCTTGTTTACCACGTGGCCTAGGAAATGGACTTCATGAAGCCAGAAGTCGCATTTTGAAAACTTGGCGTACAGCTGTTCTGCTCGAAGGAGTTCCAAAATGAGTCGTAAATGCTGCTCGTGTTCCTCCCAACTCCTAGAGTAGATCAGAATGTCGTCGATGAATACAATCACAAACTTATCCAAGTAAGGCTTGCACACTCTATTCATAAGATCCATGAAAACTGCAGGCGCGTTTGTTAACCCGAATGGCATGACCAGAAACTCGTAATGGTCGTAGCGTGTTCTGAATGCTGTTTTGGAGACGTCCTCATCCCGGACTCTCAGTTGATGGTAGCCTGACCTCAGATCAATCTTTGAATAGCAGCTCGACCCTCGCAGCTGGTCGAACAAGTCGTCAATGCGTGGGAGAGGATAGCGATTCTTTACGGTCACCTTGTTTAGTTCGCGGTAATCGATGCACATTCTGAAGGTACCGTCTTTCTTCTTCACAAATAATACTGGAGCTCCCCAGGGCGATGAGCTAGGATGAATGAAACCCTTATCCAAGAGTTCTTGCAATTGCTTGGACAGTTCTTCCAATTCGGTTGGAGCTAAGCGATAAGGTGCTCGAGCTATGGGTGCTGCTCCAGGAGCTAGCTCGATTTGAAATTCGACCTGGCGATGAGGCGGTAGACCAGGTAAATTTTCAGGAAACACTTGAGGAAAGTCGCGTACTACTGGAATATCCTCAATCTTCTTCTCTTTCGTTGATGCATCAGTAACAAGTGCTAAGATAGCGGTGTGACCCTTTCGCAAACACTTCTGGGCCTTAAGGAAGGAGATGATGCCCACTACAGCACCACTCTTGTCGCCCTGAATTTCGAGAGGTTTTTTGCGAGAACGGGGAATACGAACAATCTTCTCTTTGCACAGGATCTCTGCTTGCTGTTGGGATAACCAATCCATCCCAATGACGATGTCGAAACTACCCATAACTATAGGAATGAGATCGATAGAGAAAGTCTGACCAGAGAGGATAAGATTACGACTCTGACCCAGCACGAACACTCGACCCTTGGCACCATTGCCGTCGTTATTACCCCTATTGTTGCCTCCATTATTGTTCCCGTTTCCTTGGTTGTGGTTCTGATTCTGGTTCCGGTTCAACTGTGGGCAGTGTCTCTTGAAGTGACCTTCAGCACCACACTGATAACATCCCTTGTTACCCTGCTGTTGTTGCTGATTCTATAGATCTTGTGGCTGTTGTTGTTGGTTCTAGTTTGCAGGACGTGAGCTTCTACCATCTTTGGCTCCATGACCAAGCTTGTTGCATCATTGACAATGATTTTGGTTGCACTGCCCGCTGTGGTGCAATTTACATCGTTTGCACTTAGGGTGGTTTCCCCTGTATCCACCCTGCCCTTGACTACCAAAAGGTTGTTGACCAGGACTTTGGTTGTCATCGATCTTTCGCTGCTGTGCCTGGGACGGAACCGTAGTCGAACCCTTGCTAGGGGTTCCATCCCACTTTCGTTTGTTGTCACTAGGGGTAGCAGAAGTAGTAGTAGTGGCAGTACCTATACGCTTAGGCAGCCTGTTCTGTTCCACTGCCTGGTCTGTGAGGCGTGTAACATCCTGGATAGTAGCAAGGTTAGCAGCAGTCACATGGCTTCGAATCTCTGGTACTAAGCCTTTGAGGAACAGCTCAATGCGTTTGATGGTTGGACCCGCCACAGTTGGGCATAACACTGCCAGTTCCTTGGATCGTTTAGTGTACGCTTCTATCTCTGACCCCGTCATCTTCAGGTTAAAGAACTCCACTTCCAACTTGTGGATGTCCTCACGACTACAGTATTCACGTTTGATTCAGTTCCTTAGTATCATTTCATGGGGTGGCATTAGCAGCCGCCAGCCCCAGCATCTGAACTTGCGCGTTCCACCAAGTTAGCGCAGTGCCTTCGAGAGTATCAGTGGCATATTGCTCCCTACGAGCCTCGGGGCATTCACACATTTCAAAGATCGATTCGAGCTTCTCGAACCAGTGGAGGAGTCCAACAGCTCCTTCAGTGCCGCTGAAAGTAGTAGATCGGCAGTCCATAAAAGTTTTGAATGTGCACACAGGTGGCTGAGCATTCTGACCTTGTTGCGCGAGAAAGAAAGGACTGGGTTGATCGCGAGAGTTGGGTCATGAGAGTAGGATCTAACATCCTAGGATAGGTTCAGAACAGCAGGTTATACCTCCTGCCTGAGCGGCTGCGAGTGCTGCCGTAACTAGTTCGTTGATAAGAGCCGTCAGCTGGGCTTGAGTGAGGTTCACACGTGAACTCATGATTCTCCACATCGAAGGAAATATGAGTGAGAAAGGTTCGCGAAAGTGTGACGACAGAAGAGAGTAAGCACACATGTGTTTTCAATTAACAGTTGCTACGTTTATCCAAGCATACCATGAGTAAAGTTCTATGTAACTAGCAAGTAGGCAATATAAACATAAATCATATCACCTAGAATGTCGAGCCTTGCACGTGGAGTGAAGCGTCGTTGTGGATCGTTTGAGCACTGTACAGGTTATAGTCTGGTTTTAACAAAAACTTTTCCCTTATTAAAACCAAGTTCACTATAACCAATGGCTCTGATACCAATCTGTCACACCCCCAAAATCCACATGCGGAGTATCACCGCTTGGATACGTGACTGGCCAGGATCAAGCCACCAATCATATTGAACCATAAAGTAAAGCAATTAAAAGTTTAACCACACAATATAATTGGTGTCTAAAACAATATAATAAGTCTAAGTTATCAGCCGAAGCAATCAGTTCAAAACCCAAATCATAAAGTAAAAGTGTTTAAGTTATCATGAACACTCAATGTCCATGCTCCACAACGACTCTCCCCATGCAAGCTCCTGCTAAACCTATTGACCCGCAAAGCATGTAGTAACGAGTCAACAATAATGTTGAGCGAGTTCACAGTTGGGTGTTGGTTTTAGTTGTTCCAAAAATAGTTCCTTTAACTGGCATCCCTGCCGTGGGGGTTACCCCATAGTTGAAAACGTGATTTGTTTAACCCATTAACTCTGGCAATCCAGCCGTGGGGGCTACCCCATGTTTAGTTATCTGGCTTTTCGGCCGTGGGGGCTACCCCATGTATACTACTAGACTTGTTACCATATCGACTGCTGACTGTAGTCATGTTTATGTGCCCTGAACTGTCAATGTCTATCAGCATTGATGTGCCCAGATCCATTAGTTCACGCCCGTCCTCTGCGGCACGGTGTGAGGCTTGTCAGACCTAAATAGCGCTATCTAACTAATGACCCGCTCGCCATTGGGCCGGCGATTAAGTCGATATAAAAAGGAGGGACTTCGTGATAGAGTTTTGGTCTAGTAAAAGTTATCTGTCCATGAGGACAAGGAATTTCATTCCTGAACCAGTACTGTCCTACCCAAGAAAGGACGAGGAATCCATGTTCCTTAACCCCATTCCCAACCCCTGGGAATCCCATGCTTTGTAGAATGTGTGAACTCACCTTGGTTTGCTCGGTATGCTTAACTATGTGCTCACAAGAAATCAGTCAAGTCCTATAGTATGCACGTATTCTCAATCAGTTCAAGTTTATAAAGTTTCGCATGCAATCTATGACACAAAGTGTGCTTGGCAGTTAATCATCATGTATCACGTAAGCAGTAAATCAATATCATGCAAATTCACATAATACACAACAAGCATTTGGGTCACAATCAGTTTCGTATTACATGTTAATAAAACTTCAACCATTTGGCAGCCCTTTACGGTGCTCGTGGCAATTGTGCGGCCCAGCTGAAGTTGGGCCCAACAATGTAAGGCGCACCCCATTGATTTCAAGCCCCACCCGCATTCATGTGATCTGTTACGCAGCCCATTACTAACCAGAGGTGTGTGTCCCAATACCCAAGTTATCTAACAAATATGTGTGCGGCCTTATTTAGGTAGTGGCCCAACTAATACGAGTCCAGCCATGTATGCTGGATCTGTGTCACTTGTAACTGGTACGTCCCAAAATAATGAAACATGTGCAAGTGTGCAACCATATGATACTCATTATCATCTAAACAAACCACATATAAGTTCACAGCCCATCATATCACATGTCTTCACTATTTTATTTTAATCCTTTTTCATCATCAAGAACCACTATTTTATTATATGGCCGACAATCTATATTATATCACTGACTTCCTATTTGTTCTATTAGATTTTTGATACAATCACATGCAATACATTAATTTGGCTGCACTTTCAATACAATTCAATCAAGTCAATGAACAATATCAAGTTAACAATTAATGCACTACCAATCATTAGGCCATACGTGAATGTTTATTAATATCATAGCCTTTTTCTTAATTCATACATAGGTGTTGACCACCGATTCTATAGATTGTGATCCTAGAAATAGATTCTGACAATTTGAAGACCACCATGTGCGGCCCACTCACATGATCGGCAACAATAACATCAGATAACAAACAATTATTAACAAGTAATCCTACTTTATAATTTAATATCTAGGATATAACATAGAAACATCAACGAGTATAACACGATTCACGATCAATGATACGATTAGTTTGGAACTAGGATCAATACACTTACCACGAAATAACAGATGTACGAGGAGGGGATCTTCTGATCCGCATAGAACTTCGAAGAGGGGGGGGTTTACTGCCGTCTCTAGATTAGGAGGTTTTAGGGTTTGCAATACTAAGTTATAACATATAACACTCATATTTACGTAACCATAACTGGGCCGAAGCCCAACCTGTTTTCATTGGCCACATATTGGACGAAAACACTAAGTTGTTTTCGTGGGGTGGGGTGTTTTCGGGTGTAGGGTGTGATTTCGTGAGGGGTTGTTTGGCAAGGTTCCACTCACACTAAACAAAACATATTATTCATATTATTCACACCAACTTATATCAATACATGCACACATATAACACACCATGTAACATATCACAATACGGTTTAACATATTACAAACGTATGCAGTTGTGAAACAAACAAGTCGTGTGAACAAACGACTTAAATAATTAACGTGCAATTAATGCGAAGATGGAATCTTGGAAACTCGAGTTGTCACATTAGCATTGATCTGAGCCATATCCTGCACTGTATCCTGAATTTTGAAGTAATAAGAAGAACAAGGCAGCCGACGACTGTCAGCTCCTGAGGTTTTATGCCTGAGATCTAGATTGATCAAGGGCTTTCCTCATATATCTCGTGTCAACCTTTACATTTCTGCTCATTGTTTGATTATTGATATAGCTTGGTATCCTGAGCTATATCCTGAAACTATTTTTGCAAACTAATAAACCAACATATTTTCTACAAGTATTACTAGCACACTACCTCACAAAACTAATTTGATCACTTAATTGCTTCGGTAATTTTTGACCAAAACAATTTGGCACCCACCGTGGGGCAAGTGGTGCTATTTTTACTAAAAGCTTTCTTAAAATCACTACTTGGTTTTCTCTTTTCAAAACTTTTTGCACGACTATTTTCAATGGCCTCAAAATCAAACATGAGCTCTTCATCCATGCCTGCTACAACCTCTTCCAAAACCGGTTCGGTGCTTCTACCACCTCCACAGATGCACAAGCTCCTTCACAGGCTCAAGCTCCTCCAAGGAGGGTTGAGACTCACATATCCCGAGACATTGCTCCTACTCAAAATGTCCACAGATCTGGTGTTTCCGGGATAACTCCCGTTATGGCTTCTAATGATGAAATTCTAACTTTGTTTGGTAGTATACAGGATCAGATGAAGCAACAGCAGGAAACTAACAAGATGCTGATAAACGAGATACAACTCTTGAAGTCTAACTCCAAGAGACCTACTGAGGATACTGTCACTCCTTTGCAGGCCAGAACCTTGAACTTTAGTTCGGCAGTGTATACTGAGGATAGTCAAGGCAATGTTGTGCCCAACCATTCCCAAGGTAATACTCCTGAAATACCCTCAACAGCCAGGATATCGACTGTCAGAGGACCAGGATATGCTTCGGGATATGGCCAGAATCCTCAAATTGGTAATGTATCCAATAATATTAATACCCTTGCAACTAACAGTCTTGGATCTTTGCAGTATACAAGTGTGACCTGTAACAACCCGACTTTTTGAAGTCAAAGTACAAGTCAAAGTCAAAGGAAGAAAAGATTGCTAATTGCGATCTGTCACTCCTTGCTTAATTATTGATTGTACTCTTTGACTTGTAATCGAGAATCTATTTTATTTTTGCTTTAGTTGTATTATGTGGAGTACTTATTAATAAATCGCTATTTAATCGCAGTTTATCGACTAATCACTAATCGCATCGCTATCGCATCGCAACTCAAATTATGTGTTCTGGATATTGTTTTACGTGTGTATGCTATTATGTGTTACTTGTGCATGTTATGTTTATGTTAAGGTGTTTAATCGCAATCGCAACTCTATCACAATGCAATCTCATCGCAAAATCGAGATTTAAGGATTACTTTTGTGTTATTTAGTAGTTAGGTTATTTGTGTAACTAGTGGGAAATAATTTCGCATCGCTTACTCGAAATGCATCGCAACGCTCAACGCACGAAACGAAAACACAAAAACCAACTCGCGGCAACCAGTCGATCGAATGACCATTCGATCGAATGGTCATCCGAACGGATGACCATCTGATCGGATGGCCATCCGATCCGATAATGGTGCACACCTTTCCTCTTTTGGAAACCTATAAATACCCCCTGTCACATCACCAACAGTGATGTGACATCTCTCTCGTTCGACCAGCGCCTCCAACCCTCTTTTCTCTCGATTTCTCGCGATTCTTGTAAGTTTCTACCTCAAATCTTGTACATCTATCATCTATACACACTTCTTCATCATTTTCTCCTTTGAATCTTAACTTTTAACCGTGAAATCAGCGGATTTGAGGTGTTCTAGGATGATGTCATCATGGGGTTCTTATGAACTTTAAGTTTTGGCCACATTACACCAAGAACAACTCAGATCTAAAGGATTTCAGCATGATTCAACACTGTTTTTGCATAGATCTAAACATTTTCATGGTTAGAAGGATTGGAAGATGGTTTTATAACTTTCTTTCAACTCTTTTACACTCAATGCACTCAAAACCGATAGAATCGGCGTTCAGGCCTTCTACTCAATTTCTAGTGAAATGTCGGTTCGAGATCTGATTCCTATCAAAGAGACAACCGATTTTGGGTTAAACATGAACAACCGTCACGTATAGTAAACTGATCAGGTTGGGGTGGTTCCCACTTTGATCGGACGACTTAGGCTTGGTGGGGTTCCCATTCTTTAAACACGTTGTCATACCGTCTCGATCAAACCGCAAACTTTTCAAACTTAACAAAATATCCAAGTTTCCAAAACGAACAGACTGTCGAACGGATTGCTTCCGATCGGATTGCCATTCGATTCAAACGACAATCCGATCGGACGACACATAATCTTCAACCCTTAAACGTTTTTACAATTTCAAAAAATCATTAGTTTCTAACGGATTACCATCCGATCGGAAGACCATCTGAGCGAATGACAATCCTGCTGTGAACTTGTTCTCTGAGAAATACTTAACCGACGGATCGCCATCTGACCGAACGACCGGACAACCTGAAGGGTAGAGATACTTCTCTGTTTTCAAAACGCTACAACGAAAACTTCAAAGCCATCATACACAAACACATCCATCCCAAACGAATAGCATACAGATCGAATGGCCATCCGATCGAATGACCATCCGACCGGATTGCCATCCGTTCAGATAACACTTCGACACTTAGTCACATTGTGTCACACCCCCAAAATACCACATGTGGAATCACCGTGGGGCGTGTGACGTACCAGGATCCAAGCCACCAATCATGTTGAACTCAAACAATTATTGCAAATAAAACTTTCATTTATTATTGATAGAAGTGTTACAAAACATTATTTAACGTTCAGCGGAAGCATAATACATTAATTAAGAAACTCATAAACCTAGTGTGTGAAAGCCATTAGATTCATCTCGCGTTTCCATGTATCTCGACCTATGACCACTCCAGCCTCCCACACAGCAGGTTCCAACAATATGCACCTAAAGGCCTGCAAGGCATGTAACAACGAATCAACAACAAAGTTGAGCGAGTTCACAGTTGGTTGTCCATTTTATAGTTGTTCTAAAAACCACGAGTTCATTCAAAAACCATGAGTTATCCAAACCATTGTTTCCCAAACCATAACCATAACCAGTGGGGGCTACCCCATGTTGTAAACCACTAGACTAGTTATATATATTGGCGTCCTTCCCAACCGAGGACGGAGGTACGTATTCTACCCAACCGAGAATACGCAGGTTAAATGTAGGCGTCCTTCCCAATCCGAGGACGGAGGTACATATTCTTCCCAATCCGAGAATACGCAGGTTAAATGTAGGCGTCCTTCCCAATCCGAGGACGGAGGTACGTATTCTTCCCAATCTGAGAATACGCAGGTTTAGTGTAGGCGTCCTTCCCAATCCGAGGATGGAGGTACGTATTCTTCCCAATCTGAGAATACGCAGGATTAAATGTAGTCTATTAGTGGTGAATATACAGGTTTCATCTTAGCTTCTTAATCCCATTCCCAACCCACCGAGAATCTCATGCCTTAAGAGTGTGAACTCACCTTGGTTTGCTCGGTATGACTAATTTCTTGTTTACAGTTGGTCAATCAAGTCCTATTAGGATTACTAGTGATAATCAGTTTCACGTTGACATAAATCACAATCTTTTGTGCACATTGAACAAGTAGTCATAAGTATAACTCGTACTATCACATAATTTGTAGCAAGTATTCACACCAACGCATGTCCATATTGTATATTCATGCCATATGCTTGTTCAGTTTAGCCTAAACATTTAACTCGTTGTACGCAAGGGAGTGTAACCAAAACAGTTTGACATGCAATCCAGTTGTTACTCAGTCACTTTACCCGGCCCAAATACCCCAGGCCCATTGCCGTCATGCGGCCCACTCACACATACGGCCCAAGAAGTGCCAGCCCGCGAAAGAACCCCAAACAACAAACAACTACCCAGTTTGTGCGAGGGCCTTTAACCATGCAGCCCATTCACCTCGGCCCGTCTGAGGTGCCCATTAATTAATCACATGTTTGATCCAAACCAAATTTATGTGATCATTATGTTAATTTGAGGTTCTGAAGACTAATTATCCATTACCCTTACCCACTCAAACAATAACACAAATATATCAACCTTCAACTAATCAACAGTTTACAATAATCATCCTTCATAATGTCCAATTTCATACATCAACCCATAAGTCATAATCATGTGTTCTAATCCCTAATAATGTACGTGTGAACAACCCTAACTTATTGTTATCGAGATCGATACACATCTCAGATTCATCACTTAATTACATGAAGAATCCAAACCATGTTATACCCGAGATCGACACCCAATTATTACGATAATCAATCATGAACAATCATCACTTCAGTCATTCATTCATGCATATTTATTCAATACGAAGTCCTAGTTCCATGCATGAACACTCATATGCACCTTATTGAATATAACAATTTGTTTACCACTTATTTATCAAAGTTTCAGCTATCACCTAACCCTAAATCATTACTAGTTCTGAATCACATCATTCAACTCACATAATATTAATATCCCTGACTTCCCTGACAACACTATTAATATGTTCACATGGTATGATTTGATCAAAGCTACAATACACATGGGTGGACCCCCTTTTCTTTCCACTCACGGGTACAATCAAATGCAAAGTCCAATCCTACAATCAATTCTCATGCAACTCATTCATGCAATGATCAGTTTGACAACACATTCATGCACATACATATATACTTTAACACCAAATACATTACAATGATCAGTTTCATGTTATCAAATATTCATGCAATCAAATAATTTATGGTTAATCCCAAACATACCCGAATACAAGGGAAAGAAGGAAGGCTTCGGGTTACAGCTGTCGTTCACAAGAGGGAAGGTATTTAGGGTTTGCAATGTTTATCAAGTATTGTGCAATCATAACACAAATGTGTACGTATACATAAAGAGGGGATGTTGGGCTGAACCACTTAAGGGGAGTGGGCCGAGAGATAGGATGCATGAGGGGATTGGGTTATGTTATTTTTAAGTGCGGTGGCGGCCCAAAAGTACGTTGTGTGTGACCCGTTCTATACGTGGTCCAACTACACCCGGGGCCCAAAGATACAAACACCAAGCACACAATCATACTCACTTACGTTTACGTTTAGCCTAAGAATAAAACGTTTAACAAGTTTAATATAAATAAGGAAGCGTTGGAAAGGAATAATGAGAAGTTAATGATTATAGAACGAAACGACACTAACCTTGGAAGTTCGGGCTGTCACATCATCCCCAACTTGAAAGAAATTTCGTCCCAAAATTTAGCACGTAGCTACTGAGGAAGCTCGTTAGGTTGCATGGTTTCCTGGTTTTCCTGGGGTGTCACATCATCCCCCCGTTGGTTTGGAATTTCTTCCCGAAATTCCGCAGTAACTTCAGCCTCAGTAGTGGTTTCATTGTTCTTGAACAACTGGGGGTATTTGTGTTTCATTTGGTTTTCTCGTTCCCAGGTAACTCTGGGCCACGACGGGAGTTCCAACGAACTCGAACAATAGGTATCCTGGTGCGTTTGAGAATCTTGACCTCCCGGTCCAAGATTTCCACTGGTTCTTCGACAAATCGCAACTGATCGTCATTGGCGAGCTCCTTAAAAGGAATTATGAGGGTTTCATCAGACAGACACTTCTTCAGATTCGACACATGGAATACGTTGTGAACTCCACTGAGTTCTTCGGGTAGATTCAATCGGTAGGCCATCTTGCCAATTCTCTCCGTGATTTCGAAAGGCCCAACATATCGCGGGTTGAGTTTGCCTCGTTTACCAAAATGAACTACACCTTTCCAAGGTGAGACTTTAAGTAGTACTCGATCCCCAACCTGGAACTCGAGTGGTTTCCTGCACTTATCAGCGTAGCTTTTCCGACGGTCATGAGCTGCCGACATTCATTGTCGTATCTGAGCAATCTTCTCTGTTGTGTCTACGACGAGTTCTAGGCCAGTGATTTGGCTGTCGCCAACCTCTGCCCAACAAAGAGGTGATCGGTACTTCCGTCCATACAATGCCTCGAACGGAGCAGCCTGGATGCTGGTGTGGTAACTATTGTTATACGAAAACTCCACTAAAGGGAGGTGTCTTTCCCAGCCGTTGCCAAAGTCGATTACATATGCTCGAAGCATGTCTTCAAGAGTTTGGATGGTGCATTCAGTCTGCCCATCCGTCTATGGATGATATGTCGTGCTCATGTCTAGACGTGAGCCAAAGGATTTGTGCATCGCTTGCCACAAATCAGATGCAAATCGCGGGTCACGATCAGAGATAATGGAGGTTGGCACCCCGTGCCTAACAACCACTTCTTTCAGGTAGGTGACTGCAAGTGTAGAAAACTTATCCGTTTCCTTGATGGCTAGAAAGTGTGCTGGTTACGTGAGACAATCAGCGATCATCCAGGTGATATTGTTTCCGTTTCAAGTTGTAAGTAGACTAGCGACCAAATCCATGGCAGTCTGTTCTCATTTCCATGGGGGTATTGCTGGTTGCTGATACTTCACTTTGACTTTCACACAAGTCAATCCATCATTCACATACCTAACTAGGTGGGCCTTCATGCCCGGTTACCAGTACAAGGTTTATAAATCCTAATGTCTCTTTTCAAAACCCAGACGACTAGAATATCGAAGCCGGTGTGCTTTGCTCAACACGAGTTCCCTACAGTTGCCATATATTGAGACCCACATTCGTTCCATGAGGTAACGGGTATCGTCCGACCGGTCAAAGGTTGCTTCTCCATGCCCCGCATGGGTTCAACTTGAAAATCCTCTTCCTTCAGTTCCCCAATTTGAACAGAGCGAGTCTGATCAGGTAAGTTAGAGTCGATAGCGAGCTGCAGAGCTCGTGTACGTTCGGGTTTCACAGTCGTACTCATTCAGAAGTTCCATTCAGCGTTGCCATTGCATGCTTTAGCTCTTTCGAACATCGATACACGGGAGGCCCTTGTGATCGGTCTAGGTAATGCATTTGGTACCATCCAAGTAATGCCTCCAATTTACGTCCGAGAACCACGGTTCCCACCGCGGGTTATGTGTCGTGCAATTACTCTTCGTAATTTCATTACGTAAGTCATCACCTTCTCATGTTGCATCGGCGTGTGACTGGGACTCTGATTCAAACCATCATAGTATACCACTAAATCATCAGTACTTTCGGATAAAGACGATGCCCAGTGTATTGCTGAGTTGCGATTCAAAAGCTGAAAAGACATCCCCCTGTTTGTCTTCCACGAACACAGCACCCTGCTGTGCTAAAGAGGTTGCAGCAGCGCAATTTTCGAAAATCCCTTGATGAATCTTCGATAGTATTTAGCGAAACCAAGGAATTGTTGTATCCCCACAGGAATCTTTGGTGTCGATCGGTTTTAACCAAAATGGGTCTTAGCGAGATCCATGTGTATTCCCACTTCGTTGATTATATGTCCAAAGGTACCTCTCGAACCCAGATATTCCATTGAACAAGACTTTGCGCAGAGTGGCTCCTCCCTTAGAGGTTCTAAAATAAGGTACAAATGCCACCCATGGTGTTCCTTTCTCCTGGTCATGATTCAGAATGTTGTCGACAGATACGGTCGATTCATGTGATCCCTGAGGCTGTTGGTGTGTTGATCAACTCAATGATCATGATGTACAAAGTTGAAATGGCTGCATTGCATTCGACGTGCTGTTCTAAGAGCATTCTCCTCTTGGATTTCCATCTGATGATAGTTCGTTCGCTAGCCAATCCCCGAATGGAAGCTTGTTCCTTGTAGCTGGTCGACAGGTGGCCAATACATGGTCGAGACAAGCGGTTCCTAACTGTCACCTTGTTACATTCTCGATAATCGATACACACACGAAAAGGCTTATCTTTACTGGTATAAGTGGGGCTCCCCAAGGCGAAAAACTAGATCCGATAAAACTCATTTCCAATAGTTCCTGAAGTTGATTAGGCAGTTCCTGCAACCTTCCTGGTGCAAGACAATAAGGAGTACTAGTAACAAGGGCTGCTTCTGACATGATACCGATCTGATATTCCATCTAACGATGTGAAGGTAAACCTGATAGTTCTTCTGGTAGCACTTAGGGAGAAATCACGAACAATTGGAGGATCCCCGATCCTCCTCTCCTTAGCCTTGACATCAGTAACGAGTGCTATCATGGCGGGTTAATCCTTCCGTGGACACTTCTGGCCTTCACTGCTGAATTAATGCTAACCTCTACACCACTCGGATACTTTATGACAGGCGACAACCTTCCCCTCACAGGGTATAACTGCACGATGTCTGGTTAACCAACCCATACTAACTACTGCATTAACACCATTGTGGGTAGTAGAAGGAAGATCGATGTCAAAAACTTGTCCCACACGATTGAATTTGCATCCCTACAAACATATGATGCCTCAATTGACTTGCCATCAGCCTTTTGAGAAGCATCAGGGTTAAACAGGATAGAGACGAAGCGATTAGCTACTCGCTCAAGCTTCCAAGTTGCCACCAACCTGGCGTCACCCACGTCAACCCTAAATGCCCTTCCATGAGCATCATTTCCAGTGTTGTTGTTTTCATTACAAGGATTTCAAGTACTGTCGTTGTTCCTTTGGTCGTTGTCTTTTTAACTTAACCGCAGCCAATCCATGTTGTAGGCACCTTTATTTCCATACTGCAGGCTAGGGTTACGAATACCTTGTTGTCGCTGTGACTGCTGCTTCCAATGTTGTTGCTCAAAATAAGGCCCTACGATTCTTCACCATCAAAGTCCATCCTTTCACATCTTGAGCCACGTCCTAAAGTGCTACTCACTGTGCTGGCAGTTACACATTCCACGTTATAGTTGATTGTCGTTGCTTATGTCCCGTTTGGTTCGTAAGAGTTGACTCCCATGAGTCGCTGATAAGGGTTAAGGATTCGATTGAAGCCAATTCGCTGATGCTCGTTGCCGGTAATCAGGGCCGTCAAAGTACTGAGGTCGGTAAAGTACTACGCTCAACCTCCTGTCCATCAATGTTGCAAGTTGTTCGAGTAATACACAGTATGTTGCGGGAGTGTTGCAGAAGTGATCGCACTTCGGTATCTAAGACATCAATACATGAGTTCCAGCAATCGAAGAGGAGTAAGAAAGGTATCGATCAATCATTCGACGCTGCGACATCCAACACAGGGACGTTCGTATAAGCACCTAACATTCTACATGGTTCGCTAAGTGTTCAGATGGGTGTTCAGGTAATACTCGATAGTATCGTTTGGGTAGGGGACAATCACTACTATGACCCCTATAGGTTTGTTATGTTTCACATCGATCAAATAACGGAACGGAACCCTTTTTCCACTTGTTAAGCCTCACTGGGACTCACATGCACCCCACATTATTATTATGTGTGCACCCATAATAATATTGCGATTTGCAGGCTAATCTCAGTTCCTCCTAACTCATGTTAAATGGTTCCTCAAACTCAGATGTCAAACGGAGGTCGTCAAAGTAATAAGATCACAAAAAAATTCAAGGACTATGGCATACTATCAACGCATCATAAGGTAAACAAGCAATCCATGCCATCATGCTATAGTGACGAGTGTGTGTTCGTATGTTTCGTCATAAACAAATGTGTACAAGTCACGTAATGTATGCAACAAGTAAGAAAGACGAACCTTGCAATCTGGAGCTGAGTGTCATGGTCGTATTCATGTTTTTAGAAGTGTTCGGTTATAGTCTGGTTTTATGAAAACGTTTTCCCCCTTTTTAAAACCAAGTTTACTATAACCAATGGCTCTGATACCAATCTGTCACACCGCCAAAATACCACATGCGGAATCACCGCGGGGCGTGTGACGTACCAGGATCCAAGCCACCAATCATGTTGAACTCAAACAATTATTGCAAATAAAACTTTCATTTATTATTGATAGAAGTGTTACAAAACATTATTTAACGTTCAGCGGAAGCATAATACATTAATTAAGAAACTCATAAACCCAGTGTGTGAAATCCATTAGATTCATCTCGCGTTTCCATGTATCTCGACCTATGACCACTCCAGCCTCCCAGACAGCAAGTTCCAACAATATGCACCTAAAGGCCTGCAAGGCATGTAACAACGAATCAACAACAAAGTTGAGCGAGTTCACAGTTGGTTGTCCATTTTATTGTTGTTCTAAAAACCAAGAGTTCATTCAAAAACCATGAGTTATCCAACCCATTGTTTCCCAAACTATAACCATAACCAGTGGGGGCTACCCCATGTTGTAAACCACTAGACTAGTTATATATATTGGTGTCCTTCCCAACCGAGGACGGAGGTACGTATTCTACCCAACCGAGAATATGCAGGTTAAATATAGGCGTCCTTCCCAATCCGAGGACGGAGGTACGTATTCTTCCCAATCCGAGAATACGCAGGTTAAATGTAGGCGTCCTTCCCAATCCGAGGACGGAGGTACGTATTCTTCCCAATCTAAGAATACGCAGGTTTAGTGTAGGCGTCCTTCCCAATCCGAGGACGAATGTACGTATTCTTCCTGATCCGAGAATACGCAGGATTAAATGTAGTCTATTAGTGGTGAATATACAGGTTTCATCTCAGCTTCTTAATCCCATTCCCAACCCACCGGGAAGCCTTAAGAGTGTGAACTCACCTTGGTTTGCTCGGTATGACTAATTTCTTGTTTACAGTTGGTCAATCAAGTCCTATTAGGATTACCAGTGATAATCAGTTTCACGTTGACATAAATCACAATCTTTTGTGCACATTGAACAAGTAGTCACAAGTATAACTCGTACTATCACATAATTTGTAGCAAGTATTCACACCAACGCATGTCCATATTATATATTCATGCCATATGCTTGTTCAGTTTAGCCTAAACATTTAACTCGTTGTACGCAAGGGAGTGTAAGCTAAACAGTTTGACATGCAATCCAGCTGTTACTCAGTCGCTTTACCCGGCCCAAATACCCCAAGCCCATTGCCGTCATGCGGCCCACTCATGCATACGGCCCAAGAAGTGCCAGCCCGCGAAAGAACCCCAAACAATAAACAACTACCCAGTTTGTGTGAGGGCCTTTAACCATGCAGCCCATTCACCTCTGCCCATCTGAGGTGCCCATTAATTAATCACATGTTTGATCCAAACCAAATTTATGTGATCATTATGTTAATTTGCGGTTCTGAAGACTAATTATCCATTACCCTTACCCACTCAAACAATAACACAAATATATCAACCTTCAACTGATCAACAGTTTACAATAACCATCCTTCATAAGGTCCAATTTTATACATCTACCCATAAGTCATAATCATGTGTTCTAATCCCTAATAATGTACGTGTGAACAACCCTAACTTATTGTTATCGAGATCGATACACATCTCAGATTCATCACTTAATTACATGAAGAATCCAGACAATGTTATACCCGAGATCGGCACCCAATTATTACTATAATCAATCATGAACAATCATCACTTCAGTCATTCATTTATGCATATTTATTCAATACGAAGTCCTAGTTCCATGCATGAACACTCATATGCACCTTATTGAATATAACAGTTTGTTTACCACTTATTTATCAAAGTTTCAGCTATCACCTAACCCTAAATCATTACTAGTTCTGAATCACATCATTCAACTCACATAATATTAATATCCCTGACTTCCCTGACAACACTATTAATATGTTCACATGGTATGATTTGATCAAAGCTACAATACACATGGGTGGACCCCCTTTTCTTTCCACTCACGGGTACAATCAAATGCAAAGTCCAATCCCACAATCAATTCTCATGCAACTCATTCATGCAATGATCAGTTTGACAACACATTCATGCGCATACATATATACTTTAACAACAAATACATTACAATGATCAGTTTCATGTTATCAAATATTCATGCAATCAAATAATTTATGGTTAATCCCAAACATACCCGAATACAAGGGAAAGAAGGAAGGCTTCAGGTTACAGCCGTCATTCGCAAGAGGGAAGGTATTTAGGGTTTGCAATGTTTATCAAGTATTGTGCAATCATAACACAAATGTGTACGTATACATAAAGAGGGGATGTTGGGCCGAACCACTTAAGGGGAGTGGGCCGAGAGATAGGATGCATGAGGGGATTGGGTTATGTTATTTTTAAGTGCGGTGGCGGCCCAAAAGTACGTTGTGAGTGACCCGTTCTATACGTGGTCCAACTACACCCGCGGCCCAAAGATACAAACACCAAGCACACAATCATACTCACTTACGTTTACGTTTAGCCTAAGAATAAAACGTTTAACAAGTTTAATATAAATAAGGAAGCGTTGGAAAGGAATAATGAGAGGTTAATGATTATAGAGCGAAACGACACTAACCTTGGAAGTTCGGGCTGTCACATCATCCCCAACTTGAAAGAAATTTCGTCTCGAAATTTAGCACGTAGCTACTGAGGAAGCTAGTTAGGTTACATGGTTTCCTGGTTTTCCTGGGGTGTCACATCATCCCCCCGTTGGTTTGGAATTTCATCCCGAAATTCCGCAGTAACTTCAGCCTCAGTAGTGGTCTTATTGTTCTTGAACAACTGGGGGTATTTGGGTTTCATTTGGTTTTCTCGTTCCCAGGTAACTCTGGGCCACGACGGGAGTTCCAACGAACTCGAACAATAGGAATAATGAGAAGTTAATGATTAGAGAACGAAACAACACTAACCTTGGAAGTTCGGGCTGTCACACATTGCATTGTTTTACGTGCCGCTTATTGCTTATGCTATCGTTCTGATCAGGCTAACCTCCCCCAGTGCTCCCTTTAATCCAAGAGAGTGTTTATTTACTAAACACGATCTGTGAGTATACTAGATCCCTTTTTGCTTTAAGAACTTTTGGGTGTTATATACGTTACTTATATTAAATCACAACTATCACACAACGCCAACACTTTTATACACTGACCGCTTGCATATTTAAGTGTTATTCGATGAATGCTTGTATGTTATGTTTACACAGTGAGTGTTGGCTGACACCTTAGCAACGATAGTACTATAGTTTGGACTCAGCACCTATCGTGGACAGGGGTTGTTAAGGGCTTTTCTCACTTGTCATGGTGGTGATATGTGTTGCGCATTCTACAACTTGCAGTCACGTTTGTGCATATTTCATTGTCGATAACCTACTTGCTTCACATTATACATGTCACATGCTGGTTATGTGTAAACCCGCTTTCGCTATCTATATACTATTAAACCTGTATGCTCACCTTTACACTATGTGTATTGACCTCTATTTTAACGTATGTGACAGGTGTTTGAGATGCTAGGATGCTTGCTTTTGTGGAATCAAGTAGGATGAGTCTAGAAACAAACGAACAATTTAAATCTAAGTTGTCGGAACAGTACTTTTATTTGTCTATGAGATACTTGGTCTGTAATAACTGTTTACTTTGGTATGTTATGGTATGGGATATAATATTAAATATCTGGTAATTTAGTTGTTATGGATTTCTCCTGGACAATCTGTTTCGCTTAGTTCCGCGCCCCGATGTTTCCGCCATCAGTTGAGGTATGACAGATTGGTATCAGAGCCATAACTATAAGGAATTAGGCAAGACTCGACCTAGTCCGGGTCAATGTCTTAGAATCGACCTAGTCTATAGTCTAAGTACCAACAGACCGACTTGTGCAAACCTAGTAAGGGTCTTGTACAAGCTTACTTGATATTCTCGCTCGAACTCGCTGTACGCTACACTCTTGCGCGAACATCGCATACTACAGTTCTGCGCAGGATCAACCTTTCCTAAGGCTGGCCACACACACAAATGGGTGATCTGGTTGAGATTAGGTGTGAAAGCCATGAACTCTCGACCAAATCACTCGTTTGACTCGCACATTTTTACTATAAAACACGAGAATTTGCGTTGAATCAGGAGTGAAATCCATACTTCGACGTAAATCTCTCTAACTATCTCGTAATTCTATCACAAAAACAGGAATGGAGTCGCTAAGTTAGGGGTGAAACCCGAATCTTGATGACCTATTCCGCTCTATATTTTGGTTTTCGCAAAACTCTCACCAAAGTCTCGATGGATTCCAATGACTCGAGTTGCGTGAATAACCGAAAAGATGCGTACCATTCACCGTATGCCGGTGATAGAGCACAGTCTACTAGGCCAAAGCGTATGCTTAAAGTCCTTGAGAATAGTCGAATCACTTTGGGCATTCAATGTCTCCCACCCAGACAATCTCTTCTCGATTTTATGTGTATCGATTCTGGACCCGCCGCCGCTAAACTCTGTGATTTATCGATTTTGTGAGAAATTTTTATGCATTTTATGTGACTTTTATGTGTTTATGTGATTTACTTGCTTTTCGTTGTTCGCTTTGACCAACACACACAACTCGCACTGCACATCTACCTCAAAACGCCAACAAATCGCTTGTGTTATTCGCAATCGTTATCTGCTACTCGCACCCGCAATACTCGATCGCCTTACGCTGCTATGAAAGATAGGTGAATATGTGCAATACAGGAAGGTGAATACGTGCAAAATATAGTGTGTCCTCGTGATTGCTGTGCTCTATGTGCCTTATGTGCTTACGTGAACTACGTGCCTATGTGATTACGTGCTTCTGTGAATTATGTGCCTACGTGATTTTTGAGCCTTGATGTGTTCCTATGCTTTATAAAGTAGCTTTTGGTGAGATCGCTAGACTATATTAAGGTTAATCAGAGTTGTGTTTGAGACCTGTGACGATGTCTGTTGCAGACAATGTCGTCATTCAGTACACACCACTCCCGCGCTGCTAGGCGTAACCATGAGGATAAACGCATTGCTGCACTAGTAGCTAAGCAAATGGCGAAAGTCATACCGCAAATTGTTAGGGAGCTGAACGAAAATGCTAGCAAGTCCTCAGACGAATCCAGGACAGATTCTCCTAAAGCGGCTTTTAACTTTAAGTAGTTCAAAGCCTGCGGTCCGAAAGAATTTATCGGAGAAGACGGGCCTACGGCCATGTTTCAATGGTTCGATTCGATCGAAGTCACCTTGCGCCAGAGTGGCTGTCCGGAAAACCTTCGCACTGTTAACGCCACCAGCGTCTTCCAATCCCGAGCTCTAGATTAGTGGACTGCCAAGAGAAACAAACGAGGGAATGATGCAGCTTACAGGCTGACGTGGGATGAGTTGAAGAACATCATGATGCGAGAGTTCTGCCCTCCCCACGAGTTCCAAAAGTTGGAGGACGAGTTCTGGCACATCAAACAGGAGGGTGGCGACAACGCTGGTTTAACTGCTCGCTTCAAGCAGTTAAGTCTCATCTGTCCGGGTCAAGTTACTACCCCCGAGATTACGATTAAGAAATACATCCGTGCTCTGCCAGATTGTGTTGCAGACTTTGTGCAGGCCGCCAAAATGACAACTATTGAGGAAAATTTTCTTATGTTGAAGGTGAATTTTCTTATCATTTCAGCACTTATTATTTGTGTTTGTATTCATGTCTTTACGGTCTATATAAAGGCATGTTGACTACCTGGTCGGGGGTTAGGGAATGGTTTGGTAAGGTTCTTACCTTGTTCAGTGTATAGACCCTGCAAGGACCTGGTTCAAGCTTACTAGGACCTCCTTCAATACCCATTGGTATTGGATGGCGGGGGTGCGAATAGCTTGAACCCCTCATATGTAAACTACTATTAATACTTTAAACCGGCTTCTTGGGATTGTATCCTTGCTAACTCAAACCACTTAGCCGAGGGTAACATCACCTTCAAAAGAGGGGCCTACCACTTTTCGTGTTAATAACTTACTTAATTATCTTTCAATATTCCGACCCTTTGGGATTGTATCCCTGCTGACTCAAACCACTGGGTTGAGGGTAACGTCACCTTCAAAAAATGGGCCTACTACTATAACTAATATAATCTCTTAAAAAGTTCGAAAGTGTGAAAATCATCAAAGGATACATTAAAGATGCTGGCCACGGGGGCGTGCCCGCTGGACACGGGGTCGTGGCCAGAGCTCTGTACTGGCTATAAATAGGGGTGCTTGGTTCTCTAGAAAGGCATCCCTTGGCAAACCACTACTCTCCCACTTTGCTACCCCTCCACCACCACTATAACACCAACACCCACCATCATCCATCATCCATCTTTAGAGTGTGTAGTACTCTCGGGATCCAAGATTGATTGTAAGGGTTCTTGCCAATCAAAGGCCATGTTTGGTTAAGCCTCTTACATCACTTGCTGAAGATAAGTCTTTATTGTATTACTTTTGATTTTTAATCTTTCGGGACTTTTTATTTGGGTTTGTATTAATGACTTTAATAACTAGTTTCTTATGTTGAAGGTGAATTTTTCTTATCATTTTTCCGTGGTGTCTTGAGGTTACTTTACTGTCTATATAAAGTAAAAGATTGCATCCTTCATGTCTTTACGGTCTATATAAAGGCATGTTGACTACCTGGTCAGGGGTTAGGGAAATGGTTTGGTAAGGTTCTTGCCTTGTTCAATGTATAGATCCTGCAAGGACCTGGTTCAAGCTTACTAGGACCTCCTTCAATACCCATTGGTATTGGATGTCGGGGGTGCGAATAGCTTGAACCCCTCATATGTAAACTACTATTAATACTTTAAACCGGCTTCTTGGGATTGTATCCTTGCTGACTCAAACCACTTAGCCGAGGGTAGCGTCACATTCAAAAGAGGGGCCTACCACTTTTCGCATTAATAACTTACTTAATTATCTTTCAATATTCCGACCCTTTGGGATTGTATCCCTGCTGACTCAAACCAATGGGTTAAGGGTAACGTCACCTTCAAAAGAGGGGCCTACTACTATAACTAAGATAATCTATTAAAAAGTCCGAAAGTGCGAAAATCATCAAAGGATACATTAAAGACGAGTCGGATCCAAGTGATTCTATCTTGTCTATTTGTTTTTATTTTATTTATCTTTTCATTTTTAGTTTTTATTTTTTATGTTTCAAAACTTTTCTCAAAAAAATTAGATTGATTAGACGTTGAGGATAAACCGGTACTAAAAGCTCTTGTGTCCTTGGACGACCTCGGTATCTTACCAACGCTATACTACGCTCACGATAGGTGCACTTGCCCAAGTGTGTGTTTAGTGTTAGTAGAATATCGTGTTTTATAAATTTAAATCTTGACTAATGCGTAAAATGGGCTCAAAAAATTAATAAAAACATATCACACTTCGCACACACCAAGTTTTTTTGGCGTCGTTTCTGAGGACACAGGATTTTAAGAAAGTTTAAGATCAACGGCCTAATTATTTTTACTTATTTTTCTGTTTTTTTAGAATTTTTCTTAAGTTTTCAGTTTCAGCAGACTTCAGCACGGGCCGTGCTCGGTCGGACACGGGGTCGTGCCCATCATTCTTACTGGCAGTTTTGTTTTCTGAGTTACAGACGAGTGACCATGGGGCCGTGGCGGTGCACCACGGGGCCGTGCTGAACTACCCAGTAACTGGGATCCAGTAAACAGCTATTGTAACCACGACCATGGGCCATGGTCAGTGACCACGGGGCCGTGGTGAGAGATCTGACCGACATTCTTTTTGTTTTTTTCGCAGGACTTGGAACTCAATCGAAGGGCCTGAACTCTCTACGCAACGCATGAGCTCCTATTCCATTAAAGACATAAAAGAACCTCTAGACGAACCCGAATGCTTTCTAGGAAAAAGACTAAAAGCCAAAAATCAAGAGAAAGCATCGGGGGACCAACTCCCAATGGCGGACCAGCGTACCTTAATGGATTACCTACGGCCCACATTCAGTAATCTCGGAGCCGCTATCAATGCATCGAAGGTCGATGCCAGCAACTTCGAACTTCGGCCGCATTTGATTCAAATGCTCCAAAATTCTACAACCTTCCATGGCCTAGCTGATGAAGATCCTCATTTACATATTACTAACTTTTTGGAAATATGTGTCACTTTCCGAATCAACGGAGCTTCAAACGACGCCATCCACCTCTGAATGTTTCAATTTTCACTAAAATAAGGCTTGGCTAAACACCCTCCCAAGTGGTTCGGTAAACACTTGGGATGAACTTTCCCAAAAATTTCTATATAAGTATTTCCCATCCTCTAAAATCGCTAAATTAATGACTGAACTCAATACATATTCACAAGAGGACGGGGAATCCTTATTTGAAACTTGGGAAAGATTCAAGGAACTATTGAGGAAATGTACTCATCATGGTCTCGCAATGTGGCAACAAGTATCCACTTTCTATAATGGCTTGTTGCCACACACGAGACAAACACTTGATTCAAGCTCCAGGGGACTCCTAGGTAATCGTCGCCTAAATGAAATTTATAATCAAATTGAGGAAATTGCTCAAAACAATTTTCAATGGCACACCCCCCTGAGGCACAAAATGTATTGCCCCGGGCGCCCATAAAGTAGATGAGAGCACCTCTTTACAAGCCCAAATTGAGGCCTTATCTTCAAAAATCAAAAAGTTATAAATGGCAAAAACAGCCTCGGTTATGGCTTGTGAAGGGTGTGGTGGGCCACATGAAAATTGGAGTTGTGTGAAAGAAATGGATAATCAAACGGAAATGGTACACTACATTGATAATAGACCTAGGCCATCGGGTCCACCAACGGGTACCTACAATCAAGGATGGCGTAACCACCCTAACCTTGGTTGGAGGAAGCCTGGAAATAGTAGTAACCAACAAAATCAAAATCAACGAATAAACTTTCAACGACAACCAAGAAATGAGTCACAAAATTTCACTCAACAACAACAAGGGGGACGGGAGAGGCTTGAAGACCTCATTACAAGCCTCATCTCCGAAACCGAAAAAAGGTACTCGGATCGATTCCTATAAGCGGAATCCAACTTTAGAAATCAACAAGCTAGTATTCAAAACATTGAAAAACAACTAAGCCAACTAGCCCAAAATTTTTCGGAGAGACCACAAGGCGCATTACCTAGTAATACCGAAACCAACCCAAAGGCACAAGTACACCTCATAACACTAAGAAACCGGACAGTAGGTCCCGAGAAAGCCCCACTACCCTCAACCAACAATAATCCACCCATCCAAACCATGACTTCACCCCCAACCCACAAGGAAATAACTCCACCAAATTTTGAACCTACCAAAAACCCCTCGGTACCCTACCCCTGTCGATTACTTCGCCAAAAGACCGACGAGCAATTCACAAAATTCATAAACTTACTAAAACAATTGCATAGCAATCTTCCATTTGTAGAAGTCCACACTCAAATGCCATGTCACAGCCCCCGATCCCACCCTGTGAGCGGGAGCCGTGAACCAGTCAAGTGGTACCGGTGTTTATTAAATACGCAGCGGCAAAATTTTCATCAGGATCGTAGTTAGGAATAATTTCAGAGTTTATAAAAACACCAAATTTTAATATTAAATAAATGGGCTCAAACCCATATTCAATTCAATTATTTTTATAGGGATAAACCCAAATAAATAAAACATAATTTCTTCTTTTATTCAGGTATTTATAGCCACTTTATTTAAGCCTTCAGTGCTCCATAGCTGCCTACTATTATCTTTACAGCAAATTACTTGAAACACGTTTTGAAAATATTTTTATCAGTAATAAATACTGGCGAGTTCATTCCATTTTTATAAAATATATTGTTATACCTTACAGCATTAAGGGTTTTTATATTTGTTTATATTTACCCAACAACTCAATCAATATTTGTCACATGGTGGCAGTTCCGATGTGACGGTGGTCATATCACTCATTGGCTCAATTTCATCCAATAGTGAAGTTTATCAAGTATATCGTACATCTTATTATTATTTAAAGGTATCTGTCACTAGGTGGTTCCCGTGACGGTGGTCAAATCACTGTCGATCATTCTTTCAACTAGTGACTCTGGTCATATCACTGTTGATCATTCTTTCAACTAGTGACTCTGGTCATAACACTGTTGATCATTCTCTCAACTAGTGACTTTGGTCATATTTCTGGTTATATCACTGTTGATCATTCTCTCAACTAGTGATTCTGGTTGTATCACTATTGATCATTCTCTCAACTAGTGACTCTGAACTTAGTAGTGTCCCATGACATTACTTTGTCAAATATATTTTGTATGGCATAAAACCAATTAGCCTAGAAAATGAAATATATCATTTTCTGTCAAATTAAGTGCATATTAAACAAGTTAACCAAATGAGCAAATGATGTAATTAAATGATGCGAGATGTTTAAGAACCATTTTAAGGCTGATCCTGTTAGAGTAAAGCCGAAGCCCTTGCAGAGGCATGCTTCCTTGAGATCTGGAGGAATAGGGTTAATTTCCATCCTCTCCCTATACTGAGCAATATGCTCATCGGGATCCGTGGTTCCGTCATAAAGCTTCATATTGGGAGTTTGAAATCTTTTTGAAATTTCAGCATCACATATATGATATGCAAACCAGGATATCCTGTGGCTATCCTGGGATACTTCCGGAATAGGCTGCACAACCCCAGGCACACTGTATATCATATCCTTCAATTTCTGCAGCTCCCTAGAAAGTGCTGAGGTCATGTCACACCCCAACCGATGGCGGAAACATCAGGGCGCGACACTGAGCGAAACAGATTGTCCAGGAGAAATCCATAACAACTAAATTACCAGATATTTAATATCATGTCCCATACCATAACATACCAAAGTAAACAGTTAGTACAGACCAAGTATCTCATAGAAAAATAAAAGTACTGTTCTGACAACTCAGATTTAAATTGTTCGTTTGTTTCTAGACTCATCCTACTTGATTCCATAAAAGCAAGCATCCTAGCATCTCAAATACCTGTCACATACGTTAAAATAGTGGTCAATACACATAGTGTAAAGGTGAGCATACAAGTTTAATAGTATATAGATAGCGAAAGCGAGTTTACGCATAACCAACATGTAACATGTATAATGTGAAGCAAGTAGGTTATCGACAATGAAATATGCACAGACGTGACTGCGAGTTGTAGAATGCGCAACACATATCACCACCGTGACAAGTGAGAAAAGCCCTTAAGTGCTTAAAGCAAAAAGCGATCGAGTATACTCACAGATCATGTTTAGTAAATAAACACTCTCTTAGATTGAAGGGAGCGCTGGGGGAGGTTAGCCTGATCAGAACGATAGGATAAGCAATAAGCAGCAAGTAAAACAATACAATGTGACTAAGTGTCGAAGTGTCATCCGAACGGATGGCAATCCGGTCGGATGGTCATCTGATCGGATGGCCATTCGATCGGTGTGCCACTCGTTTGGGATGGATGTGTTTGTGTATGATGGCTTTGAAGTTTTCGTTGTAGCATTTTGAAAACAGAGAAGTATCTCTACCCTTCAGGTCGTCCGGTCAAATGGTCGTTCGGTCAGATGGTGATCCGTCGGTTAAGTATTTCTCAGAGAACAAGTTCATAGTAGGATTGTCATTCGCTCAGATGGTCTTCCGATCGGATGGTAATCCGTTAGAAACTAATGATTTTTTGAAATTGTAAAAACGTTTAAGGGTTGAAGAATATGTGTCGTCCGATCGGATTGTCGTTCGATCGGATGGCAATCCGATCGGACGACAATCCGATCGGACAGCAATCCGTTCCAAGGTGCAACTTTTAGGAGTACGTGATCACCAACGTCAAATTCAAGGGGCTTGCGGCGTCTATCGGCGTAACTTTTTTGACGAATCCGAGCTTTCAGGAGACTGCCTCGAATTTGGAGGATTTTGTCAGTCGTTTCTTGCAACAGCTCAGGACTAGTAATTTGCACGTCCCCGATCTCGTGCCATACAATAGGCGATCGACATTTTCTTCCGTATAATGCCTCAAATGGTGCCATTTGGATGCTAGAGTGATAACTGTTATTATACGAGAATTCGACTAAAGGTAATTACGAATCCCAATTACCACCGAAATCTATAACACACGAGTGAAGCATGTCTTCCAGGGTTCGAATCGTGCGTTCAGTCTGACCGTCGGTCTGGGGATGGAAAGCGGTACTAAGATTGAGAGTAGTACCATGAGCAGATTGAAACGTTTCCCAGAGATGCGAATTGAATCGACCATCATGGTCAGATATGATATCACGAGGTGTCCCATGTTGACAAATAACCTCGTCGGAATAGATTCGTGCAAATCGTTCTACCTTATAGTCTTCCTGTATCGGTAGAAAGTGAGCGGACTTGGTGAGAGAGTCAACGATAACCCAGATGCTGTCGTGACCCGATGGCGTGCGCGGAAGTTTCGTTATAAAATCCATAGCTATACTCTCCCATTTCCACATAGGGATCTCGGGTTGTACGAGTAAGCTAGAGGGGCATTGATGCTCAACCTTGACTTTCGAACAAGTCAGGCACTTCGAGATGTAGATAGCGATATCCTTCTTCATGCCTGGCCACCAGTATTTGTAGCGCACGTCCTGGTACATCTTGTCGGCACCGGGATGAATGGAGTATCGCGACTTGTGCGCTTCGCGTAGCAGAATTTGTCGTAAATTGGTACGCTTGGGAATCTAAATTCGGTCTAGATAATGGAAGATACCATTCGATTTTTTCACCAGTTGTTCGCCATTGTTGATAATCCTTTCCTTCTTCAAAGTACGTTCGATAAAACAAGCATGTTGGGCGTCACGGATAAGAGCTTCGAGATTGTGCTGGGCTTGAGCATTTCGTCGAGTGAGAGCATTGGCGACGATGTTTGCTTTGCCAGGATGGTAGTGAATCTCACAGTCGTAATCGTTGAGGAGTTCTACCTACCGGCGTTGGTGCATATTCTGTTCTTTCTAGCCAAAGATGTGTTGTATGCTCTTATGGTCAGTGAAGACCGTACACTTTGTACCGTATAGGTAGTGTGGCCAAATCTTTAACCCAAAAACAACTGCACCAAGCTCGAGGTCGTGTGTGGTATAGTTCTTCTCGTGAATCCTGAGCTGACGAGACGCGTACGCGATAACCTTGTCTCGTTGCATAAGAACACAACCGAGGCCGAGGTTAGAGGCATCGTAGTAGACTACGAAGTCGTCGTTTCCATCGGGTACAGAGAGCACAGGAGCGTTGCAGAGCATGAGTTTAAGCATTTGAAAGGCCTCCTCTTGCTTGGTTCCCCAAACGAAAGGTTTGTCCTTGTGCGTGAGAGAGGTGAGAGGGACAGCGATTTTCGAAAAGTTAACGATGAATCGGCGATAGTAACCCGTCAATCCGAGGAATGAGCGAACTTCGGACGGGTTCTTGGGTGTAACCCAACACTTAACAGCTTCGACCTTCGCAGGATTGACATGAATTCCTTGACTATTGACGATGTGACCCAGGAATTGGACCTCCTCAAGCCAGAATTCGCACTTGGAGAACTTGGTATAGAGGTAGTTTCCCTGGAGTAACTCAAGAACCAAACGGAGATGTTGCATGTGTTCGGCTTTTGACTTGGAATAGATCAGGATATCATCGATGAACACGGTGACGAAGAGGTCTAGAAAGGGTTTGCACACGCGATTCATTAGATCCATAAAGACTGCGGGGGCGTTAGTCAAACCAAAGGGCATAACAACAAACTCGTAGTGACCGTATCGGGTTTGAAAAGCGGTTTTGGGTATATCTTTCTCCTGGATCTGTAATTGGTGATAGCCTGAGCGTAGATCGATCTTTGAGAAACACGTAGCACCTTGTAACTGGTCAAATAAATCATCAATTTGAGGCAAAGGGTAATGATTCTTGATGGTAAGCTTATTCAATTCCCTATAGTCAATGCACATCTGGAACGACCCGTCCTTCTTTTTGAAGAAAAGGACAGACGCGCCCCAAGGAGAGGTGCTAGGGTGAATAAAGCCTTTATCAAGAAATTCCTGGAGCTGACTCGAGAGTTCGCGTATTTCAGAGGGAGCGAGACGATAAGGTGCTCTAGTAACAGGATTTGCTCCCGGAATGAGGTTGATTCGGAAATCGATATCACGAGTAGGAGATAAACCGGTAAATCATCAGGAAAGATGTTAGGAAACTCACGAACCACAGGCACCTTGTCTATTACCTTAGCTTCTTTTTCCTCCGCTACTACGATGTGCGCCAAGAAAGCTCAGTATTCCTTGCAAAGATACTTGCTAGCTTGAACACACAACATGAGTTGCAACTTCTTTGAAGCGACTTCGCCATAAACACACAATTGATCACCATTCACGAGAGAAAAATGAATCATCTTATCAAAACAAACAATTTCAGCATGATTTTCCTGAAGGAAATCTATACCTACTATGACATCAAAGCTACCGAATTGCATTGGAATGAGATTAATCGGGAAAACGTGACCGTTGAGATCGAGAGTACAGTCACACAGAACGGAACTGATGGTGACGGTTCTTCCAGTGGTAACTTCTACGTCGAATGTTGATGGGGGGTTAACACGCTTACGATTTAGGAGCCTTTCGAATTCAAACAATACAAAACAGTTATCGGCTCCAGTATCAAATAAACACGAAGCATATATACCATTTACGAGAAACGTACCATTAACAACGTTGTTGTCTGCCTGAGCCTGGCGGGCGTTGATGTTGAAGACTCGCCTGTGGGCTGCTTGCTAAGCTGGCTGCTGCTGCTGGTGTTGTTGCGGTGCTGGCTGCTGCTGCTGTGGCTCTTGCTTCACCACTCGGTTTGGGCAGACGTTTGTGAAGCGGTTGGGATCACCACACGCATAGTAGGCTCTTGCGTGAGCAGCGGGAGCAGGAGCTGCTTGCTGTCCTTACGGAGCTGGTAGAGCAGGAGCTTGAGCTGGAACTGGAGCTTGGCGTGGACTGGTACGGCAGTTAGCAGTGAAGTGGCCGTACAGGTGGCAGTGAACACGAAACCGGCATGCGATATCAACCGGGTGATGATAAGTACAAGTAGGGCAGAGCAGGTGCGGGCCAGTGTATGCACGCTTGGCAGGCGGTCCATTGGCCACAGGAGCCGCTACTTGGCGGTGTTGAGGTTGCGGTTGGGCAGGTACAGCTTGGAGTGGTGCGGCAGTTGCTGCACAGTTCTTGTTGCTGGAGTTGTTGTTCTTTCTCTTGCGACGGGAGAGCTTTGAAGATTGCGGTGCGGCGGTAGTTTCAGTGGTGGGAGCAGCGGTGACTTGATGAAGACTCTTGGCAACTTTATTGAAATAACCAGCCCTGACTCGCTTATCGTTGATCTCCGCAAAAATGATAACCTTTATATAGACAGTAAAGTAACCTCAAGACAGCACACAAAAATGATAAGAAAAATTCACCTTCAACATAAGAAACTAGTTATTAAAGTCATTAATACAAACACAAATAATAAGTGCTGGAAGATTAAAAATCAAAAGTAATACAATAAAGACTTGTCTTCAGCAAGTGATGTAAGAGGCTTAACCAAACATGGCCTTTGATTGGCAAGAACCCTTACAATCAATCTTGGATCTCGAGACTACTACACACTCTAAAGATGGATGATGGATGATGGTGGTGGGTGTTGGTGTTATAGTGGTGGTGGAGGGGTGGCAAAGTGGAAGAGTAGTGGTTTGCCAAGGGATGCCTTTCAAGAGAACCAAGTACCCCTATTTATAGCCAGTACAGAGCTCTGGCCACGGCCCTGTGTCCAGCGGGCATGCCCCCGTGGCCAGCAACTTTAATGTATCCTTTGATGATTTTCGCACTTTCGGACTTTTTAAGAGATTATTGATGTGCACAAAATGCAACATATAAATTACATCAATTGTGGCATAAAATTAACCCTTTTTAGTACTAATGTTGGAAAAAGTGTGTTTTTGTCTTCCTTTTGTATTTTCAGGATTAAATGAGCTCAAATTAACATAAGAAGCAAAAAGGCAGCTAAATCTAACATAAATACAAGAAAAGGAACAAACGTGGCATGCCAGACCTCACCGACAGCATCTTCCCAAGCAAAACAAGAGAACAGAAGGCTGAACACGCCCCGTGCTCAGTGAACACGAGGACGTGCCCAAGTGCCAGCATAAAAGACGAAGCTATAGAAGCTTCTATTGCCCACCACGGGGCCATGCTCAGCGGACACGGGGTCGTGGTCAACTATAAGATTCGCAAAATCCAGGCAAATCTTGATAGTACAGATACGCTTCTGCACACGGGGGCGTGCCCAGCGGACACAGGGGCGTGGTCAACTAATGCAGACAAACTGCAATTAATGAAGACAGAGAAGAGGATGGACACAGGGCCGTGCCCGAGCTGCTGTTCAGGCTATAAATAGGGGTGCTTGGCTCATTTGCAAACCATCTCTTGGCACACCACCTCTCTCACACTTCACCCACCACCCACCACCACCATAACACCATCATCCACCACCATCATCCATTGTCCATCATAGAGTGTGTGAGTCGTCTCGGGATCCAAGATTGATCGTAAGAGTTCTTGACAATCAAAGGCCATGTTTGCCTAAGTCTCTTACATCACTTGGTGAAGACAACTGTCTAGTGTAATACTTTTTATTTTTAATCTTTTCGCACTTTTTACTTGGTTATGTATTAATGACTTTAATAACTAGTTTCTTATGTTGAAGGTGATTCTTCCTTATCGTTTGTCCGTGGTGTCTTGGCATTATTTTACTGTCTATATAAAATAAAAGATTTTCACCATTCATATCTCCACGGTCTATATGAAGGTATGTTGGCTACCTGGTCGGGGGTTAAGGGAACGGTTTGGTAAGAGTCTTTGTAGGATCGTTTGACTGATCCGAATGAGTCGTTTAGAGAGGTTCTTATCTATTTCAGGTGCGGAAAACAAGAAATAGACTTAGTAACAGCTTGATCTTCACTAATTTCACTGATTATATTGAATAAACGTTTTATTACAATCGATCTTCACACCGGCAGAGCTTCGGCATGTAATACAAGAACTTACTTACTGATTTCGCTCATGAGGACCTATATATAGGCCTCTTGATTCCGCTCATGATGACACCGATACATTTGGAGCGGAATTAACATGATATAATGTTGTGATTCCATGCGGAATCACCTACACGTGACTAAGAGCGAAATCATGCTAATAAAACACAATTCTAACATGCAAACTATTTTGTCTTCTAGTGAACCTTTCATTTCGGATTCATGTGCTGATGTTGTAGTAATGATGCAATCATTATGTCACTTGGATGATGTCATCATTAAGAATGATGACATCATTCTTGTTCCGAACCGCAACGAACCGAAAACTCGATATAAGACGAAGACGACAGATGTATGCACCAACAGACTTCCCCTCAGATGTTGACGAGTCTTAAGTGTCGAGTCTTTACAATCTTCAGTCTTTATCAGTCTTTGTGCTTCACTCTTTCAATCAGCATCAACAGACTCCCCTTAATAATGTGCTGGCATTCCTTCAGTTCTTCAGCATCATTTGCTTCAGGATCGTAGTCTGGCTTTCACAGGTTCAAGATCGTTGTCTGGCTCATGCTATGTCTTCAGATTCCTCAAATATTGAAACCTGGCTTTTCAAACATAAGCTTCTCAGAATCGATCAACCTGGCTCACATCCAACTTTTCCTCAAACCTGCACCATCTCTACCTCAAAGTAAATTTTACAATTTTAAACAATAACATGTAAACATCAACTCAAACTCTCCCTCAAATCAACCAAAAATTTATCAATGATAATCCTGATGAACCACTTGAAAAATAGATTAAAACATATTTGATTAAAAACATAGACTCCCCCTCACAACATAGTCATCATGTCTAGCACTTGGAATTTTGAAAATCAGCTCTCCAACACCAGTTGTCGAAAATCTTTTTGACTTTTTCAAAATTTTATGCTAAAACACACTGAAAATCTTTTTGGAATTTTGAAAGTAAAGAAATGCAATAAAGAAATATTTACATACAATATTTTTGTGAGTTTGTGTAAGAGGATCATATCAGTTTCTGAGACATATCAACAACACCGTTAAGCTTCATTTCATTTTAAGTTCTAAACAATTCACCTAGATTGTCAGTATATTGGTCCACTTAAATTCTCACACAAAGTTCAACTGTTTCGAGATACGATATTAATGTCTTAGGAACTTAAACTTATTCGTGTGCCCCACTACTTGAATATACTCCCGTATCCAGATCCCAATATTCAGTCTTACAGGTGAGTATACCACAGATGATATCTGTAAGGGAATAAATTATAGTACAAAACCGTGAGAGCTCAGGTCAGAACTTCCGTTCAGCAGAGAGATGACGGTTCAACTTGTGGTGTGTCCCCTTTAGAGGATCTTTTGATTACAACAGCAATGACTATCAATTTTATTGTTTCATAAATTTGCTGAGGGCAGCGCTATTTTTCAAGCAAGCGGAAAGTATTCTCCGGGGACTAGGTCAGAATTTCCATTCAGCAGAAGTCCCGGGATAATACCCCAGATATCAATGAGCATAAAGACCTAGTATCTCAGAAAGAGGGACCTTTCAAACAAGATTTCGGGGGTTACCCATATATCCAAAAAGTTGTTCCCCACGATATAAGCAAGTTTGAATTTAGGTGTATATTTCGTTACAATCTACTAAATGTGCAAAAACCTACTGGCATATCCGCAGTGAGATTGTTTATCACAATTTAACTTTACATTTCTTTAGCATGTTGTGACAGTCTACTGATGTACTATCATTTCCTCTATTTCACAACAAAACTCATTTTTGATTTTATCATGTTTTTGTCTTTTTCAAATTTTCTAATGTTTTTGGATTTTCTGAAAATTTCTACTCCCCCTAAAATGCAAACACATTAAAGAAAATTTGAAAACAAACTGTACAAGAAAAATTGACAACCGATATCGAATCACTTCAATTCGCCATCCACTTGGCATAAACAATCAGAACTCCCCCTTACACAAAACTATTTTCTCATTATGATTTCAAAACACTTAAGTTTGTTTTAACCAAAATGATTTTTCCGGAAAATAAGTTTTGTTTATTTTATCACTTGTAAATTCGGGGTTTGGTTCATCATATTATCTTTCAAATACCACTTGTAAGTATGGTCCAATCAAGTTCAACCTAATGACCTTGATTAACCACTTGTAAGTGTAAACCTTCATCAACCAACTTGTAGGAATATCACATCTACACAAATTCATTTTACCAACAAAGATGCCGATTCCTGCTTCACGCTTACCTACCTGGAAGCTCCGGCAATTCACACTTATCCTGTAAAAATTTAACTATTTAAAATTCAATCACACAATCAATTACTAAGAAAAATGCCGATTCCTGATCCGCGATTACAAACTTGGGATCTCCGGCATAGTCAGATGTTCAAGGGAAAAGAATTTTCACCCAAGTCTGACCAACCTTGGGTGTTTTTAACTCTTGTTCAGTAGGGTTAAAAGTTGCTTTCTTTGTTGCGTAAAAATCTTTAACCCCTTTTACTTTCCCATCAAGCATTTTCCCAAAAATTTTCTTAACATTCCCATTGAATGTTTTCTCGACATCAAACTCTGTTTTATCAAAATAAAATTGATCTGAGATTTCAACTTTACCAACTTTCTGTTTGACCTTCTCAAACTTCAGTGATGGAAATTCATCATCATTCACTGAAGATACAGAATTTACCTCTTTTACCTCACCTTGTGGCTCTTCTGGCTTTGTGGAACCAGATTCATCGCCAATTTTTACATCACCTTTCTTAACAACCCACATTTGGTTATCCTTGGCTTTCCTTTTGTAAAATTTTTTCTTCGAACACTCATCAACTTCATAAATCGAATTTTCAAAAATTTTGAAGTTTTTAGTTGGTGGTTCAACATCGACAACCTTCTCTTTAAGTTTTTCAGAAACTCCCTGTTTTGTCTTGATATTCTTCGGACAATTCCATGCAATGTGACCAGCTTCATTGCATTTGAAACAGGTTCGAGTCTCTTTTGGATGAAACACTCCAGTTCCATTCATTTTCTTCTCAGCAAGAAACTCCTGGTTTGATTGTCTACAGAAAGGTTTCTTCTGCACTTCCACCTGAAACAAATTTTATTTTTGTTTTAAAATTTTTCTCATTTTTATAATTTCCTGGTGGAATAAAACCTAAACCTTTCTTTTTGTAGCTACCATTATGGTTTGGTTTCTTTTGAAAACCAGAACCAGAATTGTAACCCTTTTTCTTGTTTAATCGTTGTTGTACTCTTGAAGTGTATTTTTTAGGTTTTCCAGTAAGATTTAAATCTTTTATTTCAGAAATCTTAATTTCTGTCATTTTGAAAACCTTTTTGATCATTTCAAATCTAACACTTCTTATTGGAAACTCTTTGTCAGAATATAATTTGTCAGAATCATTTAAAGTGTATGCTACTTCAAATGTTTCATCATCCAAATTAGATTTTGATAACAAAAACTCTTTACTGTATGCCCGTTTGACCGATGACTTTGGACTGTTGACCGACGAACTTGAACCTCCAGACCCAGACTTTGACTCAGACTCCTCATCTGTATCCAACACCTGATCGACCACCTTTTTTATTAACTCGGACTCATGATCAGTGTCAGACGATGTAAAAACCACGTCAATGTTTTCTGGTAATTCATCAGTTGTATCGGTTTTTAACTTTATATTGACTGCTTTTTCGACTTGCTCCTCATTTGGTTTTCTGGGAGAATAACCTTCCCAGATTGGAGGCGGACACTTGTTATAAGTAACACTCGGTTTCTTACCAGTATCCTTCATCTTTGGCTTGTCATCTTTGAATGCTTCAAAACCTGCAACAGTCGGATAAATTCGATCAATAAGATAATCAGAACTAGAATAACTCTGCAATAATCTTCTGATTCTCTCATTCTCAATCTTCTCCTTTTCTAACTCTTGCTTCCACTTTGCACTTTCTTCGATGTAAAAGTTAATAGCTTTCTGCTTCGTCATCAATGTTGCATTCATCATCGTCAAAGCATTTTCTCTTTCAGAATTTGTCTTTTGAAGACCAGTTACTGTTCTGTTCAATACATCGTATGATTCTTTCACGTAGTTAAGATTGAATAGTAATTGTTCCTTCAACTTCTCAAACTCTGTCATTTTCTCATCTTTTGCTGCACATTCTTTGCAAGTCTCCAAACATTTCAAGCACGGCTTGATAACTTCAACAATCTTTTCAACTTCAATAATTTTCTCAACTTCAACCACTTTCTTATCTTTAGTCACCTTTTCTGGTTCAGCAATCTTCTCAGCAACACTTTCAGTCTTCATTTCCTTTTGTTCTTTTGCAACTCGTTTTTCTTTCAGCTTCTCCATGCGATCTGCAAAATAGAAATGAAAACTTTCAGGAGATAGATGAGATTTAGCAATGTTAATATGTTTTTCTTCCTCATCATCACTGCTGCTGTCATTAGTTGGTGACTGATCAAACTGTACAGATTTTTTAGAATTATCATCCGATGAACCAGAATCAGATGGTGTTTGATCAAAAACAATTTCTTTTTCTGAAATGTCATCTGATCTTTGTGAGCTTTCATCTGCACTCTGTGAGCTTTCATCTGATGCAACAGACTTTACAGTTTCACCAATAGATTTCATCCATGCAGTAAACATATCAGGTTCTTTCACTATTTTTGCAATGAAAGCTTTAAAATCTCCTTTTTCGTCTACAAACATATCCCAGCTGAAATCTTCAGGTAGCCTCTCATCATCTTGATCGACTATGCATGCTTTGCTATCAGGAGATATATAATTGTTCCAGTTAAAATCCACCGCGCACGCTCTTTTTGAATCCTCGATTCTTCTACCATGAGCCACCTGTGGTTCTTGTTGTTGACCAACTTGCTGGTAAATGGCTTTCCGGTAGTAATCGTCTTTTCCAAACGGATTCTGAGTTCCACTAGCTTCCCTGTTCTTGCATTCCCGTTTGAAATGGCCTTTCTCCCTGCATCGAAAACAAATAACTTCAGATTTATCAAAACCTAAAGTAGAAACGTGTGCATCAAGAAAGTCATTTCTTCCAGTAATCAGCTTGAACTTTTCAGCACGTCTAAGAATGCTAGCTAGACACCATTTGATGTCTATTAACTCCATTTCTTCGGCGTCTATCTGATCGTAATCCTCCTTTGTAAGCATAGGATTTCCGATCCGTCCAGCCACTAAACCCTCATAAGAAAGCAATACAGAACCAAGCAGAGCCATGTGATCTTTAGCGGTTTCCTCAGAAAAACTTTGTCCTTCAGGAAGATTCAAAGCGATATTGCATTGGATCACATAACCATTTCCTGTCTTTGTGCTCTGAGAATGGAAACTTGATGTAGTCTCTTTCGTATTGACACTCGGAAATGAAGAAAATCCACTACTGCTTTTGGAACTTTGATCAACCTTTTCTGTTGAATCCCCGGCACTGAACGCAGTTTGAATTTTTGGGCTTCTTTCTGCTTCCTGAACACTACCTTTATAGTACATTTTCACATCCTGTTGACCACTTGGACTGTTCATCCTTGCGATCTTCTGCTGTTCCAGATCTTGACTTTCGATTTTCTCAATAAACTGTGAAATCGTCAACCCATCATAAACACCCGTATTCTTTAGAATCATCAAGTAAGTTCCCCACTCTTTCTGCGGTAAAGCGTCCGCTAACTTGTCTACCCACTCATCAGGATCTTTGGTTATACCAATCATAGCATAGATCGCACTAAATGGCAGTAACGTTCAATCAGCTTCTTCGTGTCTTCTCCCGGTAAACTACTGAACAGATCAAACTCTTTCTTGAGCAACGCCTTTTTGCTTTTAATCATGTTCTCACTACCCTCAAACTTAACACGTAGAGCATCCCAGATTGACTTTGAAGTTTTATCATGCTGAAGCAGAATGAAAATGTCTTCTTCGATTGCCTGCTGTAATAGACTAATCATCATTTTTTCAGCACGATACATATCTCGTTCTTGATCACTAAACTCAGAAATTGTTTTCACAACTTGCAAATCAGTACGAGGCAAAACATATTTCTTTAGAATACACTCCCATGACCTAAGATGATTTGCCTGAACCCAGTTTTCGAATTTATCTTTCCACCCGTAATATTCTTCAATACTCATTAGTTTCGGGGGCTTTTGTAACGTTCCGGTCTCGTTTTCCAAATTCATATTCTGAGCAATTGAAGCCGGAGTAGTCGGAGTCGCAAAGGCGTTGTAGAAATAGTTATCCATGATTTGGAATCAAAGAATTTCTCAAACAAGCTTTCACACGAACTGATTCACCTAGTCAAATCACCTCTTGTGAACTTTAATTAACACATGGGCTGACAACAATTTCTGATTGGGCCGTTTGTATATGGCAGACAAACTCTTATGACTTCAAAACTTGATTGGGCCGAACACATTTACTGATTTTTACTCGACAATATTAAAGCATATCACAATTTCATTTGACCAAGATACTATAGTAGATTGATGATTTAATAAGCCGACAACTAGAATACCCAATGTAATATGATAGGACCGCTTGATAAGTGTTCACATGCAATTTCTAATTTCAATCCCACTAAGCCGACACCTATTATCTTATCACACAAATTCACATGCAACCTTATAAAAAAATATCCGACAACTTCATTATAACACGAATATTCTTCTGATGTTGGAGCGAAATCACAAGTTTTGAAATCTGGAGCGGAAACAGACTTTGAGCACTATGAGCGGAATCAAAAAATTCACAGGAGCGGAATCAAACTGTTCACAGGAGCGGAATCAAACTGTTCACAGCCATGAGCGGAATCAACAACAGTTTTGGAGCGGAATCAGCGAAATCAGGAATGATCATTACTAGCGGAATCAACTCGGAGTCCATTTTTGTCCATTTTTAGTCTGATTTTAGATGTGTAACTTTCTAGGATTTGTCTATGTCCAATTCTCTATAATCTGTGAAATTTTGAACCGATTTTGACCGTGAAATCTTTCTGAATCGAGAAAAGAAGGTGTAGAAGTAAGAATTATCAATGAAATACGGCTGTAAACTGAAGAACTCCTCCAACCGGCTCTGATACCAATTGTAGGATCGTTCGACTGATCCGAATGAGTCGTTTAGAGAGGTTCTTATCTATTTCAGGTGCGGAAAACAAGAAATAGACTTAGTAACAGCTTGATCTTCACTAATTTCACTGATTATATTGAATAAACGTTTGATTACAATCGATCTTCACACCGGCAGAGCTTCGGCATGGAATACAAGAACTTACTTACTGATTTCGCTCATGAGGACCTATATATAGGCCTCTTGATTCCGCTCATGACGACACCGATACATTTGGAGCGGAATTAACATGATATAATGTTGTGATTCCGTGCGGAATCACCTACACGTGACTAAGAGCGAAATCATGCTAATAAAACACAATTCTAACATGCAAACTATTTTGTCTTCTAGTGAACCTTTCATTTCGGATTCATTTCGGATTCATAATCTCTTAAATAGTGCAAAAGTGCGGAAATAATCAAAGGTTACACTAAACACGAGTCGGAGCCAAGTGATTCATCTTGTCTATCTGTTTTTACTTTTATTTTTCAGCATTTTAGTTAGTTTTATTTTTCTAGTTTAAAACCTTTTTCTAAACTTTTGATTTGATTAGACGTTGAGGATAAACCGGTACTAAAAGCTCTTATGTCCTTGGACGACCTCGGTATCTTGCCAACACTATACTACGCTCACGATGGATGCACTTGCCCATATGTGTGTTTGGTGTTAGTAAAATATTGTGTTTTATAAATTTAAAACTTGATTAACGTGTAAAAAGGGCTTAAAATATACTTAAATCCCTATACCACCACACACGCATCAAGTTTTTGGCGCCGTTGCCGGGGACACAAGGATTTTAAGAAAGTTAGGAATCAACGGCCTAATCGTTTTTCTTAATTTATCTATTTTTTTAGGATTTTTCTTAATTTTTCAGCTTCTGCAGAACTCAGCACGGGTCGTGCCCGCTGAACACGCCCCGTGCCCAATCATTGGAACTGGCAAGCCTGTTTTAAGTCAGACAATAAGCTGAACACGGGGCCGTGCCCACTCAACACGCCCCGTGCCCAAGATTCAGTTACTGAAAACAGAACCGTAAGATCCCGACGGTTGGTAATTTCTGACACAAACATGAGTGATACTGATATTTTTTACTTTCGGCACGCTTATGGTACGTGGTGTCAAATATGTGGCGTCTCCCATAAAGAATTAGAATGTTATTTTCTAAATTATAAGCCCCACTATATAGACCTATCGTTTTCCCGTAGCCTTAAGAGGGGCGAAAGTAAAAATAATCCATATCTCTCCCTCGAATGCTCTCAACCGGATCTTCTAGGAGAAATGCTTCTTGATGAACTATTTCACTTGGAAGATCTAATTCTTAATTGGTTAAAAGAACTTATGATAGATTTCAATAATCTATCTCAAGACAATAACCAAGAAGAGTTGTTGGGATCGCATTCAAACAACTTCGTTGTTCCGGACGATACCTCTAACTCTAGCAAGGACTTGAGCGATAGTCGTCCCTGTGTCGATTGTGCCGTGAAGGACTCCCCATCGACTTCGTTCGATGCATACATAGACTTGAGCGATTCGGTACACACCTTCTTTAACGAGAGCCCGGGAAAGGGTTGGACTTGTCCACCTACATATGGCATAGGAATCACCCTCACCGACAACCTCTTGCGTTCTCGTCTTAATCTAGAGCAATTAAGGTATCTTAGGCACTTTGGGGTTGTTCCATCCAGTAAGGAACCGCCCGATCCAGAAAAGTTCCTTAAAATAGACAAACTTCATAAACAGCCTTTCGACACGGGGCCGTGCCCAGGTCAACACGCCACCGTGTCCACCAAAAGATTCCTTTCTGAATTTTTGTCAGAATACGGACAAAATGTGTTAGGATCTTTCCTGCACATGGGGCCGTGTCCAGCCGACACGGGGCCGTGTCCAGCATGCTGTCGTTTTCTATAAATGCAGCCAAGAATCCTGCACATTTGGACCATCCAGGGACAGAGATTTGAAAGGATCTTCTCACCTACCATCCTATGTATTTTCTAAAAGAAGGTTCTAATAACCATCATGTTCTTTCCTCTTTTATCCATTGCCTTCTTCTTCATCTTTCTTGTCTCAACACCTCCATTGAAGCTTGTTCTCAAGCTTTATTGTGTTGATTATTAGATTTTTGTCCAAGGAATCTTGTTAAAAATAAGTTGTGCAACATTGTTTTAAGTTATTTATGTTCAAAAATGCTTCATAAGTTGGAAAAATAATTTAAAACTCCAAGATTCTTTGTTCCAAAAATCTGCAGAAAGGTGAACACGTGGTCGTGCTCATTGAGCACGGGGCCGTGTCCGATGTACTGTTTCATTAAAATGAACTATTTTTTGTTTGTTTTCGTAGAATGTCTAGTCAAAACAGTGGAACTTCTTCTACGCACTCCAGAAACAGTCAAAGGGAGAGAAGGTCATCAATCGAAGCAACTCTCGTACGTACGTTACGTAATGGCATTACGTGAAGCTCTTGACGAGATGACTTCGGTAGAGGAGGTCCTAATAGACCGTATAAATTATCTTACGGTGGGGTTGGAAAATAGTTTTCAAGAAATAAACCTCTTGCACCAGAGGTTAAACATTCTTGTAACACCTCCCATGGAACCAATCCACCCTCAAGAGGATTGGAACCTAGCACTTGGAATCAACAATCCTACCGGTTGGGACGACATTCCAGCGGAACCTCCTCTTGAAGATCTACAATAAGTCCCGGTGGAGGTTGCACCCCCTCAAATCAATGACAATGAGCCTGCCTTTCTTCTCCCTAGGGAGACAGAAGAATGGCTCGCCGACGTGTGAGGGACCCATGCCCGGAGAAAGAAGTTTTTCAAGCCGCATCTAACCAAGGGAATTATCTTTTCAGAAAATTTGCTAATAGAATAAGTAGTAGGCTAAAACTTCTTGGTTTAGATTTCTTGTGTTTCTTTGACCTAATTATCTAGAATTTTAACTTTTTAGGATTATTATGTAATTCTCTCTATGACTTAATGAATGATGGTTTTAGCTAAAAAGAAACAGAAGACTGGACACGGGGCCGTGCCCGGACACCACGGGGCCGTGTTCAGACGCCCAGTAACATAAAATTTTGCTTTTTCAAACCTTTTTACACATTCAATCAACCTAAAAACTTATTTTTAGGACACATTGAGGGCAATGTGTAATTTAAGTGTGGGGGTGTCACACCCCAACCGATGGCAGAAACATCGGAGTGAGACGAAAACTAGATTGCAAGAGACTTGATAACGCTAATTGTGTCAAGTATTTAATGATTACGTTTTACATTGCTTGAACTAGAAATACCACAAATTTGAAATAAATAATATATACAAAAAAGTATTCAAGTAAATAAATTTCATTTCATGATAATGGTTTATTACAAGATTGGAACAAAATACCACAGGTTTGAAAGTAAATTACATGCCACAAGTATTAAAATTTAAATGCGTTTCTAGGCAATCCTACTAGATTCCTTGCATCATCAAAACCTGCAATACATGTTAAAGCATAGTTCAATACAAAAAGTATTGGCGAGCATACAAGTTTGAGTATAAGTATAAAAATGTTTTAAACAGATTTTTCATGGCAATGATTAAGTACAAACATATGAATTTAAACACGTACGATCGCAAGTATAACACATATGATTTCAAGTATAACACGTATGAGCAAATATATAGATTATTTGTATAAAAGAAAACTAGCAGGTTTGTGTAATTGATTCAAGGTACATGTATTGCATCCCAAATATAATAAAGCATAAAAAGGGATCGAGTATGCTCACAGTGGTTGCGTATGGAGATCCTCGAAATAACGCACGAGTAAGAATGGAGAATAACGCAAGAGAACGAGCGAGAGCGATTATCCTAGAGGTGAAATACCACACGAGAGGTGATTACTCAAAGTCTAAATAAGATTTCTAATATTGAAGGTTTCAATCTAATTATTTAAACATTATAATTTATCTCAATAATTAACATTTAGTGTTTATAAAAAGAATTATAGTACATTGTCTATTACTTATGTTATAATTTAGTTTAAATGGGTCCATTAGAAAGGAAAATGAATTTATAATAATAATAATAATAATAATAATAATAATAATAGTAAAAAATGTTAGTTGTGTAAGTTATTATAGAATAGGAATAGGAATTGAGTTTAAAATAATAATAAAAACATACTTTCACAACTTTTCCTTTCTTTTTGTTTAAACGAATATTTTCATTTAAAAAAAAATATACGACGGAAGCCAGTGGACTAAAAGGTCTGATGTGGTTTCAATGATCTTTAATCTATAAAATCACATAACATTATATTGCTATAAGTTTTCACTAAGTAAGCAAAAATCAAATGAGGTACAGGTTTCTTTAACAAACCGAACAAACACTGTTATCCAAGTTTTACAAGTTTTTAATTCATTTTAATGAGGGTTCATTGTATTTCAACAGGACATTAACGAACAAAACAAGGGCATGAGAAATGTATACCGAACCGAAACTGATGTTGACCGAGCTTGACTAGCGGGCTCGTTGACTGCCCTTGACCGTCGACCCGAACCACACTGACCCGAGTAGGACCGTGAATCTGTCGGTCCAAGCACCACCACCGCCGCTCGCCTACCGCCGCGGTACCGCCGTCGCCTTCTCTCTCCTATCGCCTCTTCCTCCGTTTCCCTTTCACCTCGTCGCCACGCCGGGATGTTCGCGAGAGAGAGAGAGAGAGAGAGATCAAATCAGGTAGGATGGGTGTGTCGTCGGCTGAACCGACGTCGGAGAAGAAGGGAGTGTTTGGTTGCGGCTTGCTTGCCGAAGAACTGCCAGTAAACAGCTCCGGTCGTCGTCGGCCAGGAGTATCATGAGAGAGCAGGTTGAGGGTTGCAGTTGAGTATGTGCGTTGTGTTGTTGAAGATGAAGGAGACATAGGTGCTGTTTGTTTTTTCTGCGGGAAAATGTCTGCAGTCTGCGGACCTCATCTGCAGGAGAAGAGGTGGACCAAATGTCTGCAGTCTGCAAGGAGAAGAGGGTTTGTTTTTTTTTCTTCTACAAAACACTTCACACACACACACTAAACACACACTGCCACAACTCTCTCTCTCTCTCTACTCTCTCTCTCTACAAGATAGCACCACCACCGCACCACCTCCGCCATCACACCACCGCCATCATCCGCCAAGAACAACCACCCACCCCGTCTTCGTCGTTCAACCCCCGTCCTTCAACCACCAAGCACCACCGCCACCACTTCGATTTGGGGGTTTTTGAAACAGAGAGAGAGAGATCCAGAGAGAGTACGAGGAGAGAGAGACTGAAACAGAGATCGATGATGATGATGATGATGAAACAGAGCACCGCCACCACTTCGATTTGGGGGTTTCTGAAACAGAGATCGATGATGATGATGATGATGAAACAGAGATCGATTTGGGGGTTTTTGAAACCCTAATTTCATGATGACGATGATGTTCGATGATGATGATAACAGATGATGACCGCGATTTTGATGGTGGAGGTGATTGGGGGTGTCGAGTGGAGGAGAGAGAGGGTGTCGGAGCTGGAGGTGGGGCTGGAGGTGGTGGCGGAGCAGGGGTGGGAGGTGGTGGCAGAGTGGGTCTGGTGGCAGAAGAGGTCTGGAGGGAGAAGAGGAGAAGGTGAGAAGAGGTGTGAAGACCTTTGAAGACAAGCCTGAATGTCTGTTTGAAGCAGACCTCTCGCAGACCTTTTTTAATGAAAGGTCTGCGAGAAAACAAACAAGCTGCAGACCACAAAGGTCTGCGCGCGTCTGCGCGGCGCAGACAAAAGACATCAGGAAGACCTTCTAGGAAAAAACAAACAGCACCATAGTGGAGGTCTGGTGGAGGTGTGTAGGAGCTGGTTGTGAAAAGTCTTGTGTGAGTTTTGTTTTTGAAGAGATGAAGACAATATGGTGGACGGCAGTATCTAAAAGACATGGAATTTTTATTTAGTTTTTTTTTTTTTTTTAGGGTTTTGACCCTAATCACCAGTCCTATATACTAGTTTAGTTTAATGGGCTTGGACCCAAGACCCACAAGCCCAATCCCCGTGTTTTAGGTGGCCTGTTTTCTAGTTCGGTTCTAACTACGAATAAAATAAAATAAATAAATAAATAAAATAAAATTCGGAAATACGAGGCGTTACAGGGGGGATGCTAAAACATTGAATCTTGCAAGTCCTAATTACAAGCCTTACACAAAACTCTATTGGAACCGCTAATCACCCCAAATTATTTTTTTCAAAAAAAAAATACATTTTTTTTACTTGTCTAGGTTTAATTTGGGAATTTCAAATTCTATAAAGGTTATATTTTTACAAATTTACAACCGATAGCATCGTGATAAAAAGAACCAACATAAAAAAAATTATGAAACGGCATGACAAGCTTAGTTAAAATTTGATTATATATACTTGATCACATAAAAACCCATTCCCACAAAAGTGAGTTTTGAGCCTTTATTGAGCATACAAATACATATCTTTAAACTAAATGCTCATTTTTCGTTTCTTGTGTGAATAGTCGCTTGGTTCTTACAACTCTAGAACTTGCCACGACGATACATTCCCGGTCCTTACCAACTTAAACCCAAGTAAGTAAATGATGGAAACATTAGGACTAACCCTCTTTATTTCTACACCATTATTTTTTTCTTTTTTTTTTACCACCTACCCAAAATCCCCCTAGTTAACCCCTTTGAGCCTAAACCTTTTCATTTCTTAACCCAAACCAAACAGCCTTTCACCCACCAAAACCTTTTTTTTATTTTTAACCCTTTGTTTTAGTAACAAGCTCGGTTTTTCGTATGACTTTCAAAATATATATATATATATATATATGTTGATGATGAAGCAAAAGAAATAAACAAGCAAGTTCATCAAAAATAACTTTGTTTGAATAATGGCTTAATCAAAAATAAAAATTGCAAAAATAAAAAGTCTTACGAAAACCGATGTTTTTACGCTTTTCGCCCTTTTACTAACCACTAACCCAACCACCTACCTTTAACCCAAGCCTAACCCTTCACCCAAAAGTCCTCTTGATATTTACAAAGGTTTATAGTTAAAAAGGAGGAGGATTGATTGCTTGGCAAGCCTTTGGTAGGAGTAAGTTCCATGTCGCTCTCGAGTGATTCACTAAAATACATCTTCGGCCGAGTGTTGAGTGATCCCCCGTGAGGTATGTGAACCTGTATATAAATGGAATTTTAAAAAGGCATGTTATGCCCTAATAAGTAATTTATCTTATGTAATGTTTTAAATAAATCATGACGAATAGGATTGTAAATAAATAAAAATAAAACTTGATAAAGAATCTTGGAAATCCCGACACTCTATGACAAGCCCAAAAACCTTCTCTTCTACCCATTCCATTTGGGAGTGTAAAGCCACATTATAAAGAGTTTTGCTTGAGGACAAGCAAAGATTCAAGTGTGGGGTATTTGATGTGCACAAAATGCAACATATAAATTACATCAATTGTACATTAAAACTAACCATTTTTTAGTACTAATGTTGGAAAAAGTGTGTTTTTGTCTTCCTTTTGTATTTTCAGGATTAAATGAGCTCAAATTAACAAAAGAAGCAAAAAGGCAGCTAAATCTAACATAAATACAAGAAAAGGAACAAACGTGGCATGCCCGACCTCACCGACAGCATCTTCCCAAGCAAAACAAAATAACAGAAGGCTGAACACGCCCCGTGCTCAGTGAACATGGGGGAGTGCCCAAGTGTCAGCATAAAAGACAAAGCTTTAGAAGCTTCTATCGCCCACCACGGGGCCGTGCTCAGCGGACACGGGGCCGTGGTCAACTATAAGATTCGCAGAATCCAGGCAAATCTTGATAGTACAGATACGCTTCTGCACATGGGGGCGTGCCCAACGGACACGGGGGCGTGGTCAACTAATGCAGACAAACTGCAATTAATGAAGACAGAGAAGAGGATGGACACGGGGCCGTGCCCGAGCTGCTGTTCAGACTATAAATAGGGGTGCTTGGCTCATTTGCAAACCATCCCTTGGCACACCACCTCTCTCACACTTCACCCACCACCCACCACCACCATAACACCATCATCCACCACCATCATCCATTGTCCATCATAGAGTGTGTGAGTCGTCTCGGGATCCAAGATTGATCGTAAGAGTTCTTGACAATCAAAGGCCATGTTTGCCTAAGTCTCCTACATCACTTGGTGAAGACAAGTGTCTAGTGTAATACTTTTTATTTTTAATTTTTTCGCACTTTTTACTTGGTTATGTATTAATGACTTTAATAACTAGTTTCTTATGTTGAAGGTGATTCTTCCTTATCGTTTGTCCGTGGTGTCTTGGCATTATTTTACTGTCTATATAAAATAAAAGATTTTCACCATTCATATCTCCACGGTCTATATGGAGGTATGTTGGCTACCTGGTCGGGGGTTAAGGGAACGGTTTGGTAAGAGTCTTGCCTTGTTCAGTGTATAGATCTTGCAAGGACCTGGGTCAAATTTAGTAGGACCTCCTTCAATACCCACCGGTATTGGATGGCGGGGATCCAAACTCTTTGATCCCCTCATATGTAAGCTACTATTAATACTTTAACCCGGATACTTAGGACTGTATCCCTGCTGACTCAGATTACTTAGCCGAGGGTAACGTCACATTCAAAAGAGGGGCCTACCATAATATGCATTAATAATTTAATTAATTATCTTTCAATAATCCGACCCTTTAGGATTGTATCCTTGCTGACGCAAACTACTGGGTTGAGGGTAACGTCACCTTCAAAAGAGGGGCCTACTACAATAACTAAGATAATCTCTTAAATAGTGCAAAAGTGCGGAAATAATCAAAGGTTACACTAAACACGAGTCGGAGCCAAGTGATTCATCTTGTCTATCTGTTTTTACTTTTATTTTTCAGCATTTTAGTTAGTTTTATTTTTCTAGTTTAAAATCTTTTTCTAAACTTTTGATTTGATTAGACGTTGAGGATAAACCGGTACTAAAAGCTCTTGTGTCCTTGGATGACCTCGGATCTTGCCAACACTATACTACGCTCACAATGGGTGCACCTGCCCATATGTGTGTTTGGTGTTAGTAAAATATCGTGTTTTATAAATTTAAAACTTGACTAACGTGTAAAAAGGGCTTAAAATATACTTAAATCCATATACCACCACACACGCATCAATTATCTTAGTTATAGTAGCAGGCCCCTCTTTTGAAGGTGACGTTACCCTCAACCAGTGGTTTGAGTCAGCAGGGATACAATCCCAAAGGGTCGGAATATTGAAAGATAATTAAGTAAGTTATTAATGTGAAAAGAGGTAGGCCCCTCTTTTGAAGGTGACTTTACCATCGGCTAAGTGGTTTGAGTCAGCAAGGATACAATCCCAAGAAGCCGGTTTAAAGTATTAATAGTAGTTTACATATGAGGGGTTCAAGTTATTCGCACCCCGCCATCCAATACCAATGGGTATTGAAGGAGGTCCTAGTAAGCTTGAACTAGGTCCTTGTCGGATCTATACACTGAACAAGGCAAGAACCTTACCAAACCATTCCCTAACCCCCGACCAGGTAGTCAACATGCCTTTATATAGACCGTAAAGACATGAATGATGCAATCTTTTACTTTATATAGACAGTAAAATAACCTCAAGACACCACGGAAAAATGATAAGAAAAATTCACCTTCAACATAAGAAACTAGCTATTAAAGTCATTAACACAAACCCAAATAAAAAGTGCCGAAAGATTAAAAATCAAAAGTAATACAATAAAGACTTGTCTTCACCAAGTGATGTAAGAGGCTTAACCAAACATGGCCTTTGATTGGCAAAAACCCTTACAATCAATCTTGGATCCCGAGACTACTACACACTCTAAAGATGGATGATGGATGATGGTGGTGGGTGTTGGTGTTATAGTGGTTGTGGAGGGGTGGCAAAGTGGGAGAGTAGTGGTTTGCCAAGGGATTCCTTTCAAGAGAACCAAGCACCCCTATTTATAGCCAGTACAGAGCTCTGGCCACGGCCCCGTGTCCAGCGGGCACGCCCCCGTGGCCAGCATCTTCTATTCCTTCATTTATTGCAAGTGTCAGCAGAGGGCCCCACACGACCCCATGTCTCCTGGGCACGGCCACGTGGTCAACTCTTATCTGTACTATCAAGATTCTACGTGTATTTGCATTGACCATGCCCCGTGCTGAGCTGGGCATGCCCCCGTGATGGGCGTGGAAGCTTCTACAAGTTTATCTTTTGTGCAGGCCCCTGACCACCCCCATGCCCAGCTGGAGATGGCCCCGTGGTCAGGCTTCTGTTGCCTTGTTTTTGCTTTGGGGATGCTGCCGAGGGATCGGGCTTGTCATGTTTATTCCTTCTTTTTGTATTTATGTTGGTTTTGGCTGCTTATTTGCTCCTTTTGTTCGTTTAAGCTCATTTGGTCCTGTAAATTCAAAAGGAAGAAAGAAACAAGCTTTTTCCAACATTAGTACTAAAAAGGGTTAGTTTTATGCCTCAATTGATGTAATTTATATGTTGCATTTTGCACACATCAGTGGACACATGGCGGGTTTGGGTGTCCGGCAAGGTAAAGGGTCTCGCGCCCCGCGAACCACTCTCCTGACTTAGTCGTGGCCCGCGAGCGACCCAAAGATTTTGTTTTGTTTTATTTTTGTTAAAACTAAAGTTATACGGGTGCAATTTAGCGTATACGGGTATATTAGGAGCGTTTTACGAGGGTTATTATATCCTCTCCACCTTGTTTTAAATCTCGTCCTCGAGATTCACTGGAACACGTGTGGATATTTTCGTTGCATTTCTGACTTGAGTTCCCATGTGTATTCTGGTCCTCTTTTTTAATCCCATTTTACTTTGACCAGAACTAATCTCTTGTGTTTGAGATTCTTGATCTTTTATCTTCAATCTGTAGTGGTTTCTCTATAAACTTAAGCTTCTCATTTACCTCTATGTCCTGAAGAGGTACCACTAATGATTCGTATGCTAAGCATTTCTTGAGGTTACATACATGAAATACATCATGTATTCCTGCCATTTCCTCTGGCAGTCGTAGCTGGGAATGTCACACCCTCAAAATTTCCACATGCGGAGTATTACCGCGAGGCGTGCGACTGCCCAGGATCCAGCCACTAATTATTTTGAACCGTTTATGAAGTGTGTAAAACTATTCCAAATGTTACAATTGGTGATTTGGTTTAAAAGTTTTAAAAAATGTACTTTATGTTTGCAGCGGAAATGTAAAAAAAAACTTATCCCGGTTAGAAACCATAATTTAAACAAATGTGCAAAACGTACCACTTTCCAAACCACACATACTCCATCCGTTTGCAACGTTCGTCCACAGCTGTACCTGTAGATCTGCAAGCATGCAGTAGCGTGTCAACATAAAGTTGTCGAGTTCACAGTTGTTTAGTGTTGTTCCAAAAATTTAAGTTTGTTAAATTACTCTGTTTATATAAAACATGTCATGGGGAGCTACCCTACCTTTTTAAGCTACTAAACCCGTTACTTTACCGACTACTAACTATGGTTATGTTTAGTGCCCCGCATCAATGTCTATCATCGTTGACTAGTGCCCAAGTATATTAGTCCACGCCCGTCCTCTGCGGCAAGGTGTGAGGCTTGTTAGACCTAATAGCGCTATTCGACTAATAACCCATTCGCCATTGGCCCGATGATTAATCGGGATAAAATGTGTAGGGACTTTCAGATAGAGTTTCCATCTCGTACGTTTAAGACATGCAATATAATAGTAAATTAACATGTTGTCCCACCCAAGGGGGACAAAGTTTCCCGTATTCTACCCAAGGAGAATACGTAGCTGTTGTTTTATTCTGTTCCCGAACCACCGGGAATACATGCTTTTATAAAAGTGTGAACTCACCTTAGCTTAGCTCAGCTGATGAATGTCACTTGAGCTAATGTGGTCAACCACGTCCTATTATGGTTACCATATAAGTCAGGTTCGTATTCAAGTAATACACGTATTGTACTACACGTATTCTAACAAGTTGCATACAAGCATGGTCGTCACATAACACGTATAGCAGTTACAGTTACAACATACGTTCACATCAAAAGCCCAAAGTATATGGTTTAAGTGTACGGCCCAACTGGTGTGTGATCCAGACTCTTAACCAGTTTAATGTGATAATGCGGCACATAACATATAACAGTTCAATACAAGTATGCTGCCCACTATAGTGTGCGACCCGCATAGAAGTGTGTGGCCATTCAATGTGCGATACACCATTTATACAATCATCAAGTATGTACAAGTACCCAATACTTTATGAACTTACAAACATGCATAACTCAATTTACTAAAAATAGACTATTTTGGAGTGTTTGTTTACCGTACTTACGAGACTTCAAAAATTACAATCTTTTTATGTGACATGCCCCTCAGAGGGGTGGGTCTTGTTTTAAATTTTTTGAGTTTAACTCTTTACCAAAAATTTATAAAAATTCATTTACTAATCTGCAATCAGATTTGTCACTTTCTGACTGCAGCTCACAGAAAATTTTATTTAAAATCATCGGTTATCCGATTGATGAAATTCCTGTTGAAGGTTTGCACTAACACTTAAGGCCATCTACAGTAAAAATTTCATGGTCTAACTCTAATTATTCATCCAGTTATGACTTAAAACATAACACGTAAAATATGCAGAAAAACGCAGCTTCAGTTGCTGAAACGAAATAATTTATTTAAAATAGCAAATGATGTCCAAAAATCATGATTCCAGCGCCATTAGAAGCGTATTTCAAAATAACACGTTATAGACTCAAGAAAATCTAGATTTCATTAAATTATGACCCCGTTACAGCCGATACAAGTTGGCTTTGTTTAGGACAAAACCTGTTTTCGTTACCCGATCCTGCAAACGATTATCTAGTGAACCCGCGACACAAAAACATCAATCACAGCAGACTATCAGTCATTTATAGAAGATTTAACATGCTCAAACATCAAGAATTTAAACCCTAATCCATATACATATGCCTATACACATATAATTGATAATTCTATGCATCATTCTTGATTCTCATGAACCCTAGACACACCTTATCATCATAACACATCAACATCATTATTTAAACATAATCACAACCAAGATACTCAATATAGATCGTGCATGAACCTTAGTAATCATCACCAACACAAGTTTCAATTGTAAGCACAAAACCCTAATTATGCTTCAAACGCTCGTACGATTAAAACCACATTGAAACACCAATTTCTAGCAACCCTAGTTCACAAGCATTCTTATAATATCCAAATACCAATCAAATATAAAAAAAACACAGCCATGTAATGAAGGAACTTCAAGCCGAAACTAACAAAAACACACATACCGAGAGAGATGGAGTGTAAGGGGAGGAGAGTTCGAGCGAAAGTGAGTGAGATCGAGAGTGAGGGGGATTGCGACAGTTGGGGGGGGGTCCTTGTTTCCATCGACCTCCATGAGGGAGCTAGGGTTTTCTTGTTTTTTTTAACACAAAAGAACACACATATATACATACGTATAACATAAGGGGGTTTGGGCTTGGTTTGGGCCGGTACAAGGTATTTGGATGTGGGCCGAGAAAAGAGAGGAGAGGTTGGCGGTTTCGGGTTTCATTGCGAGCCGCAAGTTTCGAGTTTCAAGTATCAAGAAGACCTCTAGTGTATAATAGCATAAACACAATAATCAAGTTTAATACATAACAATTAAATGTGACGTGTAACGGAGCGTGAACCGTAAAGGTGCTAATCTCAAAAGTGCGGGTTGTCACAGATAAGCTATGGTCCTATTCTTTTGACAATCTCAAAAGGTCCAACATACTTTGGGTTTAGCTTTCCTCTTTTACGAATCTGACTACTCCTTTTCATGGAGAAACTTTTAATAATACTTTATCTCCAACTTGAAATTCCAATGGCTTTCGTCTGTAACCTGCGTAACTCTTTTGACGGTCTCGTGCTGCTTTTAGTCTTTCCTTGACTTGAATAATTTTGTTCGTTGTTTCTTGCACTATCTCTAGTCTAGATAGTTGCTTTTCTCCAATCTTTGCCCAACAGACTGGAGTTCGGCATTTTCGTCCATAAAGGGCTTCAAACGGTGCAGCATTGATGCTGGTATGATAGCTGTTGTTGTAGGAAAATTCTATTAATGGTAAATAAGCGTCCCAATTTCCTTCGAAATCAATTACACAGGCTCTAAGCATATCTTCCATTGTCTGAATTGTCCTTTCACTTTATCCGTCCGTTTGAGGATGATAAGTTGTGCTTAGATTCAACCTGGTTCCCATCGCTTTTTGGAAACTTGTCCAAAAATAAGAAGTAAAACGGTTATCTCTATCAGACACAATAGATAAAGGAATTCCATGTAACGAAACTATTTTATTTACATATAACTTGGCTAAATGTTCCATACTGAAAGGTTCCTTCATTGGTAAGAAATGAGCAGACTTAGTTAATCTGTCTACAATCACCCAGATTGTATCATTACCTTTTCGTGTCTTAGGTAACTTGGTAACAAAATCCATTGTTATCAATTCCCATTTCCAAATTGGCATCTCTAATTGTTGCAATAACCCTGAAGGTTTCTGATGTTCAGCTTTAACCTGTGAACATGTTAGACATTTAGCAACATAGTTTGCTATATCCTTTTTCATTCCTATCCACCAAAAATTCTTTCTCAAATCTTGATACATCTTATCACTACCAGGATGTATCGTATACTTAGACTTTATGGGCTTCTTCTAGAATTTGGTTTTGTAGGTTTCCTTGAATAGGTATCCAGATCTTTTTCTTATGGAATCTCCAAATTCCATCGGTTCCTTTTTCCAATACCTTAATCATTCCTTTTAAACTTTCAGCATCGTCCTTGATTGCTATTTCTTGTACTTCTCTAATTTGGTCATTTAAATCTATCTGCAGATTTAGTCTGAGAGAGCGTACTTGTTTTGGCTTTTCATGATACTTTCGACTTAAAGCATCAGCTACTACATTAGCTTTTCCTGCATGATACTGGATATCACAGTCATAATCACTAAGAATTTACATCCATCGTCTTTGCCTCATATTTAATTCCTTTTGTCCGAAGACATATCTTAAACTCTTATGATCTGTAAATACAACGAACTTACCACCATAAAAATAGTGTCTCCAAATCTTAAGGGCAAAAATTATAGCTCCTAACTCTAGATCATGGGTTGTATAATTTTCTTCATGTTTCTTAAGCTGTCTAGAAGCATAAGCTATAACCTTTTGACCTTGCATCAGCTAGGGCTGGCATATCATGTATACCCGTACACGATAAGACATGACACGATAAGACACGATACACGAAATCCCATACACGAACACGACATGATATACACGAAAATTACCTGTTAATACCTGTTAACATGACTGTTTGACTGTTATACACGAAAATTACATGTTAATACCTGTTAACATGAACAAAAACACGGACACGACAAGCTATCTGAGAGTTACAGAGGGAGTTTAGGGTTTTTTTTTAATTGAATGCGGAATGAAAATAGAAAGGAATTAAGGAACCCACACGCACATGTTTGATGAGTTTTATTTAATTTAATTTCTTATCGTGTACTAACGGGTATTAACAGGTAAACATGTATTTAACCTGTTTATACACGAAAATTAACAGGTAATATCGTGTCTACCTGTTTGGTACACGATACATGTTAAGGCCATACACGATACCTGTTAACTTCGTGTAGGTTCGTGTCGTGTATTCATGTATTTGTGTAAAATTGCCAGCCCTAGCATCAGCACACATCCGTATACTAACTAAGATGCATCACAATAAACTAAAAAGTCTTCAATTCCTTCTGGCAAAGCGAGTATCAGTGCATTGGTTAACCTTTGTTTTAAAATTATAAATGTTTCCTCTTGTTTTGGTCCCCATTCAAACTTAACTGATTTGCAGGTCAGTTTGGTTAATGGAATGGCTATTCTAGAGAAATCTTGAATAAAACGTGTATAATATCCTGCCAGTCCAAGAAAACTTCTTACTTCTGTTGGAGACTCAGGGACTTTCCATTTGGTAATTGCCTCGATCTTTGTGGGATCCACATGAATTCCTTCATGATTAACCATATGTCCAAGGAATTGCACTTCTTGTAACCAGAATTCGCATTTTGAGAATTTAGCATAGAGCCTTTCTTTTCTCAATAATGTCAGAAGTATATGCAAGTGCTTTGCATGATCCTCTTTACTCTTAGAGTAAATTAGAATATCATCTATAAAGACGATTATGAATTTATCCAGGCATGGTTTACATATCATGTTCATCATGTCCATAAATGCGGCTGGGGCATTGGTTAAACCAAATGGCATGACTGTAAATTCATAATGACTGTACCTTGTTCTGAAAGCAGTTTTAGGAATGTCCTCTTCCTGTACTTTCAATTGATGATATCCTGAGCGTAAGTCAATCTTAGAAAAGAATCGAGCTCCTTGAAGTTGATCGAATGGATCATCGATTCTCGGTAGTGGGTACCGATTTTTAATCGTAACCTTATTCAATTCCCGGTAATCAATGCACATACACATCGATCCATCATTCTTCTTGACAAATAACACTAGTGCTCCCCAGGGGGATGAACTAGGCTGTTTGAAACCTTTTTCAAGTAGTTCATCCAACTGTTTCTTCAGTTCCTGCATCTCCGTTGGTGCTAGTCGATATGGCTCTTTGGCAATCGATGACGTTCCTTGTATTAGGTGAATTCTAAATTCAACCTCTCAATCTGGCGATAATCCAGGTAACCCTTCTGTAAAAACGTATGAGAATTTAGATATTACGGTAATATCTTTTAATTATTTTCCTTTAGTGTTAATGATTACAGAAATCATATACACCATTCCTCCTTTCCTTGCATAACTTACAGGTTTCATCACAGAGATGAATTTTGTTGACCTGGTTGGCTTGTCTCCTTTAATTGTGATCTCTTCACCATTTGGTGTATGATGCGTGCGAAGTGTTATATATATTAGGTGTATATTTTAAGCCCCTTTAACACTTATTTTTAGCCAAGTTTTAAATTTATAAAACACGATATTTTACTAACACTAAACACACATATGGGCAAGTGCACCCATCGTGAGCGTAGTATAGTGTTGGCAAGATACCGAGGTCGTCCAAGGACACAAGAGCTTTTAGTACCGGTTTATCCTCAACGTCTAATCAAAATAAAAAGTTTAGAAAAATGTTTTAAACTAAGAAAAATAAAAACTAACTAAAATGCTGAAAATAAAAATAAAAGAAAAACAGATAGACAAGATGAATCACTTGGTTCCGACTCGTATCTAGTTTAACCTTTGATTATTTCCGCACTTTTGCACATAATTAAGAGATTATCTTAGTTATTGTAGTAGGCCCCTCTTTTGAAGGTGACGTTACCCTCACCCCAGTAGTTTGAGTCAGCAAGGATACAATCCTAAAAGGGTGGATTATTGGAAGATAATTAATTAAGTTATTAATGCAATATTATGGTAGGCCCCGCTTTTGGCGGTGACGTTACCCTCGGCTAAGTAGTCTGAGTCAGCAGGGATACAGTCCTAAATAGCCGGGTTATAGTATTAATAGTAGTTAACTTATGAGGGGATCAAAGAGTTTGGACCCCCGCCATCCAATACCGTTAAGCATTGAAGGAGGTCCTACTAAATTTGACCCAGGTCCATTGCAGGACCTCTAAACGCTGAACAATGGCAAGACCTTTACCAAACCGTTCCCTTAACCCCCGACCAGGTAGCCAACATACCTCCATATAGACCGTGGAGATATGAATGGTGAAAATCTTTTATTTTATATAGACAGTAAAATAATGCCAAGACACCACGGACAAACGATAAGGAAAGATCACCTTCAACATAAGCAACTAGTTATTAAAGTCATTAATACAAAACCAAATAAAAAGTGCAAAAGATTAGAAATAAAAAGTATTATACTAGACACTTTGTCTTCACCAAGTGATGTAAGAGACTTAGGCAAACATGGCCTTGATTGTCAAGAACTCTTACGATCAATCTTGGATCCCGAGACGACTCACACACTCTATGATGGACAATGGATGATGGTGGTGGATGATGGTGTTATGGTGGGTGGTGGGTGAAGTGTGAGAGAGGTGGTGTGCCAAGGGATGAGTTGAAATGAAACCAAGCACTCCTATTTATAGGCTGAACAGAAGGCTGGGCACGGTCCCGTGTCCGCTGGACACGGCCCCGTGCCTGTCTGACACTCTCTCTCTTCATTAATTGTAATTCGCAATTACAATTAATGCGCCTGCTGTACTTTCGCCACGCCCCCGTGTTCACCGGGCACGGCCCCGTGGTGGGCAATAGAAGCTTCTATAGGTTTGTCTTTTCTGCTGCTTCTTGGGCACGGCCCCGTGCTGGCTGAGCACGGGGCGTGTTCAGTCTTCTGCCTTCTCTATTTTGCTTGGGAAGATGCCGTTGAGGGGTCGGGCAGTCCACTTATGTTCATTTTCTTGTATTTATGTTGGATTTAGCTGTCTTTTTGCTTCTTTTGTGTTTTTGAGCTCATTTAATCCTGAAAATACAAAAGGAAGACAAAAACACTCTTTTTCCAATATTAGTACTTAAAAAGGGTTAGTTTTATGCATCATTTGATGTAATTTATATGTTGCATTTTACACACATCAAATACCCCCACACTTGAACTTTTGCTTGTCCTCAAGCAAAACTCTTTAATATGTGGCTTACACTCCCAAATGGAATGGGTAGAAGAGAAGGTTTTGGCTTGTCGTAGAGTGTTGGGAATCCAAGATCTTTTTGGGGTTTTATTTTTTTATCTATTTACAATCTTATTTGTAATGATTTATTTAGAACGTTTCATAGGAGAAATTACTTATTTGGGCATAACATGCCTTTTTAAAATTCCATTTATATACAAGTTCACATACCTCACGGGAGAAATCACTCACACTCGGCCGAAGGTGTATTTTTAGTGAATCACTCGAGAGCGGCATGGAACTTATTCCTACCATAAGCTTGCCAAGCAATCAATCCTCCTCCTTTTTAACTTTTATACCTTTGTAAATATCAAGAGGACTTTATGGGTGAAGGGTTAGGCTTGGGTTAAAGGTTGGTGGTTGGGTTAGTGGTTAGTGGTTAGTAGAAAAAGGGTGAAAAAGCGTAACAGGTGTCGGTTTTCGTAGGACTTTCTATTTTTGTAACTTTTTATTTTGATGAAGCTATTATTCAAACAAAGTTATTTTTGATGAACTTGTTTGTTTATTTTCTTTTGCTTCATCATCAACACATTTTTTTTTATCATACGAAAAACCGAACTTGTTACTAAAACAAAGGGTTAAAAATGAAAAAGGTTTTGGTGGGTAAAAGGGTGTTTGGTTTGGGTTAAGAAATGAAAAGGTTTAGGCTCAAAGGGGTTAACTAGGGGGATTTTGGGTAGGTGGTAAGAAAAAAGAAAAATAATGGTGTAGAAATAAAAAGGGTTAGTCCTAATGCCTCCATCATTTACTTACTCGGGTTTAAGTTGGTAAGGACCGGGAATGTATCGTCGTGGCAAGTTCTAGAGTTGTAAGAACCGAGCGGCTATTCACACAAGAAACGAAAAATGAGCATTTAATTTAAAGATATATATTTGTATGCTCAATAAAGGCTCAAAACTCACTTTTGTGGGAATGAGTTTTTATGTGTTCAAGTATATATAATTAAATTTTAACTAAGCTTGTCATGCCTTTTCATAATTTTCTTATGTTGGTTCTTTTTATCATGACGCTATCGGTTGTAAATTTGTAAAAATATAACCTTTTTGAGAACTTGAATTTCCCGAGTTAAACCTAAACAAGTAAAAAAATGAAAATTTTTGAAAAAAAAAAATTGGGGTGATTAGCGATTCCAATAGAGTTTTGTGTAAGGCTTGTATTTAGGACTTGTAAGATTCAAGGTTTTAGCATCCCCCCCACACTTAAATTACACATTGTTCTCAATGTGTCCCAAAAATAAGTTTTTAGGCTGATTAAATGTGTAAAAATGGGTTAAAAACAAGATTTTATGGTACTGGGTAGCTGAACACGGGGTGGTGTTGGCTGAGCATGGCCCAGTGTCCAGACTGCCAGTACCAAAAGTAAACAGAAGGCTGGGCACGGGGGCGTGTCCAGTGAGCACGGCCCCGTGTCCAGGTACCTGAACTGGGCATTTTCTACATAACCTTGGGCACGGGGCATGTTGGGGTGAGCACGGCCCCGTGCTGAACTTGCTGTAATGAAGAAAAATCGTAGGGAGGCTCTGTTTTTGTGTATGGGGTGTTGGTTCAAGCTTCCCTTATCATCCTTCACCATCCCAAGTGTGTTTTATTCCTGAAAAATAAAAACTAAACTAGAAAACATAAAGGTTAATCTAAACTAAACTACGGATAGTTCCGCGGAATGCCTCCGTGGTGCGCCACGTTTATAAGGGTCCTTGGCTAGACCCACCTTATCAGGTGGTTCTGGCTCATCTTCAATTAGGGGGTCATCATTGCCGAATGGATATTTCATTGATCGCTCAAGGTCGACACTTTTTTTAATGCCCCTAATTGAAGAGGTAGATTGTTGTACTTCCGGTTTTTCAAAGCTTCGTGAGTTTTTACAAATGGTCGTCCCAACACTAGAGGAGCGTCATCGAGGATGACAAAGTCGGTGGGGATTACCAATTGATTTGTTTGAACCAATACATCCTCAACTATACCGATTGATTTTATTACTTTCCGATTGGATAGAAAAATGGGTATTTGAAGTGGAGAAAAATCACTAATACTTAATTTTTCGAAAATGTAGTTAGGCATTATGTTAACACAAAGATCTTTATCAATTGTGACATTACTAATAAACGATTTTTTAAAGAAACATGGAACCGGTGTAATGTTAATTTCAAATGGGTCTTCTTTTATTAGCGAGGGTTGATCATTAGTTAACTTAACACTTACCGTTTCGTCAATTTTAGTGTTAGTGTTTAACTCTTTTAAAAACTTAGCATGAGTGGGTACTAAACAATGATTTTCGAAAGAAGGTGACAAGAGGTTAATTTCTTCAAAATTAGACTCTTCTTGTATTTTAACGTTGTCGGACTCACTTTTTTCATTGTTTAACTCATGTGTCGGTTTTTCACTTATTTGTTCTTCCATTTTTACAATTTCAGTTATCTCTTCATTTTTTAATTCTTCTCTTGCGCGGGACTCCTCTTCCCTTGCGCGAGATTCTCTTATACAGCGATCGATAACTCTAATATGTTCTAATATCCTCTCGGTTACTTCGGTTATAGAAAAAGAATCGGGATTTTCTAAGCTTGAATCCGGTTGTTCGACCCTTTGTTCCTCATAATACCCATATGAAGTAGATGGTTCGCACCATTGTTCTTCATTGTAAGCATATGATGGATAAGGTTCGTAATTTTGTTCTTCATTATACTCATATGAGGTGGGTTGTTCACGCCAAGGTTCCTCATAGTAAGCATACGAAAGTGGTGGCTCATATCTTGGTTCCTCAAAGTATGAGTATGAAGGCTCATACCTTGGTTCATCAAAATATGAGTATGAGGGAGGAGGTTCATACCTTTGGTCTTCATAGGATGTGTATGAAGTTGATGGCTCGTACCTGGGCTCCTCATAGTAGGTGTATGAATTGGATGGTTGATATGAGCGATTATTTTGAACCGATTGTGCGTTACGATAATTAGTGCAATAATTACCCCTATAATCATCCTCCTCATAGGTGTAGTTGTAACCTCCTGAGTATTGATCCATAAGAATCACTCAGCAGACCACAACTGAGTCTCGAGATCAGAAAACAAAAATAAAAACGGAAACAGAGGCTGGACACGGCCCCGTGTTCAGTGGACACGGCCCCGTGTTCAGGGTCTGTATCTGGGCGTTTTAATTAAATTTACTGATTTCGTTGAGCACGGGGCGTGTTCAGTGAGCACGGCCCGTGTTCAAGTTTCTGTTACTGGGTGTTTTATGAAAAATATGCAGCACGGCCCCGTGTTCAGCGAGCACGGCCCGTGTTCAACCTACTGTAAATGCAAAACTAAACTAAAATGCAGAAAAATGTGGGCCCGTTTTGAAAACGTTTTGAAAAACTGATTAGGCCGTCGATTTTAAGCTTTCCTAAAATCCTTGTGTCCCCGGCAACGGCGCCAAAAACTTGATGCGTGTGAAGTGTTATATATATTAGGTGTATATTTTAAGCCCCTTTAACACTTATTTTTAGCCAAGTTTTAAATTTATAAAACACGATATTTTACAAACACTAAACACACATATGGGCAAGTGCACCCATCGTGAGCGTAGTATAGCGTTGGTAAGATACCGAGGTCGTCCAAAGGCACAAGAGCTTTTAGTACCAGTTTATCCTCAACGTCTAATCAAAATAAAAAGTTTAGAAAAATGTTTTAACTAAGAAAAATAAAAACTAACTAAAATGCTGAAAATAAAAATAAAAATAAAAAAAACAGATAGACAAGATGAATCACTTGGTTCCGACTCGTATCTAGTGTAACCTTTGATTATTTCCGCACTTTTGCACATAATTAAGAGATTATCTTAGTTATTGTAGTAGGCCCCTCTTTTGAAGGTGACGTTACCCTCACCCCAGTAGTTTGAGTCAGCAAGGATACAATCCTAAAAGGGTGGATTATTGGAAGATAATGAATTAAGTTATTAATGCAATATTATGGTAGGCCCCTCTTTTGGAGGTGACGTTACCCTCGACTAAGTAGTCTGAGTCAGCAGGGATACAGTCCTAAATAGCCGGGTTATAGTATTAATAGTAGTTAACTTATGAGGGGATCAAAGAGTTTGGACCCCCGCCATCCAATACCGTGAAGTATTGAAGGATGTCCTACTAAATTTGACCCAGGTCCATTGCAGGACCTCTAAACGCTGAACAATGGCAAGACCTTTACCAAACCGTTCCCTTAACCCCCGACCAGGTAGCCAACATACCTCCATATAGACCGTGGAGATATGAATGGTGAAAATCTTTTATTTTATATAGACAGTAAAATAATGCCAAGACACCACGGACAAACGATAAGGAAAGATCACCTTCAACATAAGCAACTAGTTATTAAAGTCATTAATACGAAACCAAATAAAAAGTGCAAAAGATTAGAAATAAAAAGTATTACACTAGACACTTTGTCTTCACCAAGTGATGTAAGAGACTTAGGCAAACATGGCCTTGATTGTCAAGAACTCTTACGATCAATCTTGGATCCCGAGACGACTCACACACTCTATGATGGACAATGGATGATGGTGGTGGATGATGGTGTTATGGTGGTGGTGGGTGGTGGGTGAAGTGTGAGAGAGGTGGTGTGCCAAGGGATGAGTTGAAATGAAACCAAGCACTCCTATTTATAGGCTGAACAGAAGGCTGGGCACGCCCCCGTGTCCGCTGGACACGGCCCCGTGCCTGTCTGACACTCTCTCTCTTCATTAATTGTAATTCGCAATTACAATTAATGCGCCTGCTGTACTTTCGCCACGCCCCCGTGTTCACCGGGCACGGCCCCGTGGTGGGCAATAGAAGCTTCTATAGGTTTGTCTTTTCTGCTGCTTCTTGGGCACGGCCCCGTGCTGGCTGAGCACGGGGCGTGTTCAGTCTTCTGCCTTCTCTATTTTGCTTGGGAAGATGCCGTTGAGGGGTCGGGCAGTCCACTTATGTTCCTTTTCTTGTATTTATGTTGGATTTAGCTGTCTTTTTGCTTCTTTTGTGTTTTTGAGCTCATTTAATCCTGAAAATACAAAAGGAAGACAAAAACACTCTTTTTCCAATATTAGTACTTAAAAGGGTTAGTTTTATGCCTCATTTGATGTAATTTATATGTTGCATTTTACACACATCAATTGCCATATACAAACATGTGCATCACATATTGCTTGATGTCGTATCATTATTGCATGATAGCTTATTGACTCAAATGATGCACGAAACATGGTTAACACAGTTATCTGATAAATCAGGAAAATGCTGACAGAACTCAGCACATAGTCAGACAGTGCATTGAGACACAGAATGAGCCAGAAACTAAGTACCACACTAGTATAATGTGTAGGAAATTAAGGATCACAAAACTGCCTTTCTAGAGATAGTTTACGTGCCGGAAAGTGCCTAAAACTCACCCAAAGTGCTGAATTCAATAAAATTCAGCAAAAATCAGCATTTTAACAATCTAATTTTATGCAGAAATATGGTTAAATGGTCCTGAATGCTTTCCTAAGTGTCGGGAATCAAAAGTGTCACAAAAGGGTACATAAAGCACACTAAACTGCAAAGTTTAGCACTTTAACAAACCAGTAACCAACCGAACAACCGGACACTACCCGAATCAAAGTTACGGTAAAATCCTGGAATTTTTGCAAATTTTGCATACTTTCATTAAATCGAATCTGTTTTAAACGTAGTCTCGACTATGTATTATTGTTTAATGTAAACATTTCAGTTTCTAGGTATTCAAGGATTACGGAAGACGGTCAAGCAAGCTTTTGAAGAACCGAACACGAATTTTTGAAGCTTCCGCATAAATTAACTCTGTTTAAACAATGTTATGATGTAAAACGTTTGCTAAACAACTTATGGATGTTTAAATTAGTCGGTCTAGACATCTTTTATATATAATCTTATGAAACATTATTAATTTCGAGTAGTAGTTTAGATGGATGTTACATATATATATATATATATATTTTCTAAGTTAAGCATGAAAATATATTATTTTTGAAACTTATGAGAAAATACAAATATTTTTTCCAAAAGAAAAATTATAAATAATTTTTCTAAATAATATTTATTACAATATATATTTTGGAAATGTATATTGGTGGACTTTTATTAATGATAATATTCCGGAAAGATTAATACGAAATTAAGTATAAGAATACTTAATACAATAAAAATACGTATTCTCATACGTATAAATACACACCGGAATACGACCCTAATACATAGCAAAAATATACAAGTATAAGAATGCAAACACAAATACACCCATCCTTGGGAAGGATATACAAGTATAAATACTTGGGAAGTATTAAGTTACAATAATATTGTTTTAACAATTATTCCAAAATTTAATAGATGTAATTTAAGTTAAAATAATAATTATTTTAACAAATAATTATATGACTTGGAATAATATCCAAGATACAAAGAACGCAACTCAAAGACACTAATAAATACTAAATCAAGGCACGGCCCGTTCGTCTAATAGACATTAGTACGTTGTAGGTAGTCGTGTTTACCGAAGGAACTTGAGGTACGTTGGTTGAAGACGCAAAACTGTGAGTTCATGTCCCCCTTTTCTTTAAACTGTTTTGTTTTATAACTTCGGGGGTGAAGTACATGTTACAAAATGATTGCATACAATTACAATTGGCATGGTTAGTTTTGGAAAGTACAGTAGATCATGTGAATGGGTAGGCGCACTCTTAAGACCATTAATCCTCGTGTTAGGACCGAGGGGCATGAGTGATAGATCTATTTGGGTGTAGCGAGCCCACACCCATGTGGACCAGGGTGGCCCATGAGGTGACTATGTCTCACAGCCGGAGGCCCGGTACAAATCTGCTAGGTTTGAGCCTTCCTACGCCGTTGCACGCATGTTAATGGCCTTGCAAACCATTAATCGATCTGTTTCCTTATTTTGCTTTCATACCGGGATTTACAAACATATACACATACAATGACTATAAGGTTTTATTCATACACACAAACAAACACATGAACTCGCTCAACTTTTGTTGATGTTTTCAAAATACATGTATTTCAGGGAATTAATAGTGGATCTGGCGGGCGTTGGATGTTTCAAGTTGCGTTAAGAATAAATGATGTCATCCATTGTTTTAGGGTTTGGTCAGCATGTCTTACTCCTGGACGAAACACATCTATCAGAGCCTGATTTTATTTAAAGTCTTTTGATGAGTCCTTAGGGAACTCTAAACAATTCATGTGGTTTGTAAAACTTAAACTTAGAGTCTATGTTTCAAACAATGCTGTTGTGATGTTTTTAACTTAATTTAATGGATGACCATGTATGGTTTTTATCATATAGTTGTTGTTATGATTGAATGCAATGGTATTAAGAAAGTCACACCATAATCACGCTTCCGCAAAAGTCAGGGTGTGACAGCAGGATCTATACACTGAACAAGGCAAGAACCTTACCAAACCATTCCCTTAACCCCCGACCAGGTAGCCAACATATCTCTATATAGACCGTAGAGATATGAATGGTGAAAATCTTTTATTTTATATAGACAGTAAAATAGTGCCAAGACACCACGGACAAATGATAAGGAAGTTTCACCTTCAACATAAGAAACTAGTTATTAAAGTCATTAATACAAAACCAAATAAAAAGTGCGAAAAGATTAAAAATCAAAAGTATTACACTAAATGCTTGTCTTCACCAAGTGATGTAAGAGACTTAGGCAAACATGGCCTTTGATTGTCAAGAACTTTTACTATCAATCTTGGATCCCGAGACTACTACACACACTCTAGATGGATGATGGTGGTGGATGTGGGTGTTGTGATGGTGGTGGAGTGTGGGTGAAGTGGTAGAGAGGTGGTTTGCCAAGGGATGCCTTTGAAGTGAACCAAGCACCTCTATTTATAGCATGTACAGAAGCCCCGGCCCCGGTGTCCATCCTTATTCTCTTTCTTCATTAATTGCAATTTGTCTGCATTAGCTCCACACGCCCCCGTGTCCGCTGGGCACGACCCCGTGTGCCGAAGCGTATCTGTACTATCAAGATTTGCTTGGATGCTGCGAATCTTAGCATTGACCACGACCCGTGTTGAGCTGGGCACACCCCGTGTCGGGAATAGAAGCTTCTATAGATTTATCCTTTCTGCAGACAACTGACCATGCCCCCGTGTCCGCTGGGCACGGGGCCGTGGTCAGCCTTCTGTTGTCTTGTTTTTGCTTGGGAAGATGCTGTTGAGGGGTCGGGCATGCCACGTTTATTCCTTTCCTTGTATTTATGTTAGATTTTGCTGCATTTTTGTTCCTTTTGTTCATTTACGCTCATTTAGTCCTGAAAATACAAAAGGAAGACAAAAGCACACTTTTTCCAACATTAGTACTAAAAAGGGTTAGTTTTATGCATCATTTGATGTAATTTATATGTTGCATTTTACACACATCAACTAACCTCTGTTGGAACCTCTATTGAAGAACCTTGGTTGTCTTGGATTTCTTTTCTTTTGATAATCTCCTACACGTGATTTGTAAGTTAGCTTCCCTTGTAAACATTCTTTTCTGCTTCTCAATTTCTTTGTTAAGTTCTTTTTTTCTAGCCCTTTTGAGTGCAGTAGTGTCAGGCTTTTTACCAGCCTTATTGACTAAGGGTAGGAGCTTCCTCATGCAGTCTTCTATCTCCCCCTTTTTGGCATCATCATATTTTAGGAGAGTGAGAGCTTGTCCAGTATTTTCAAATATAAAGTCTTTAATGGCTTTAACTTATGCCTGTGTATCTTGATATCTGGCATCCATTGTTTGTCTGACAAGCACTACCTGTATTGTATGTCTTTCTCCAGCAACTTGCTTTTGAAGATGTTGGTATGGTTGAACATGTTCCCACATTTCTTGGTCTGGGTTTGGAGTTTTTGAGCAAGATTTGCATCATATCCTTTATCTCCCTAACAAATGTTTCTAAGTTGGTTACCCTCTCCATTAATTCTTGATAATTTAATCCTTCACTTGATTTAACACGATCATCTGAATTCCCACTAGAGGTGGTTATACTTGGTTTTATACCAAGTGCCCCTTGTTCTTGGTACTGGGGACTTCCAACTGATTTAGAGACTATTGTCTCAATAATTGTTGCCTTCAAGCGGGTCTTAGTAATGTAACCACTGTCCAACTATAAGACTGTTGTCTCAACAGTTGTAGTAGCTGCCCCACTTGAAATACCAACCTGTATCTCTTTGGATACAGGAGGTGTAGCCTCCTCTGCATGTGGGATAACAATGATCCCTGAACTTGCCCTAGTCACTTGTTGAAGTGAACTCTCTTTAATTTGTTATTGAGAGGAACTGGGTATTTACAAGTCAGATGTATCAATTGCATCAAGCAATGTTTGTAAGGGTGAATGGACTATTGAAGCAGGTGGTGGTGATGAAGGAGAAGCAGCACTGGGAAAGGGGCTTGAGAAGATATAATCAAATGATGTATCTCGCCCTTGATTTGTGTCCCCTGTGCTTACAACACCTTCCTTCTGTGAGGAAGAGTGAGGAGTTTGGCTTGGTGGAGATGTTTGCATCTGTTGTGAGGAAGTAACAACAGATGCTTGGGTTTGTTGGTTTTGTGCTGCAACTGGGATCTCTGACATCTCAACCCCCCCCCCCCCCCGAGAAACCCTTTTTGTGGTTTTTCTTTTTTATTTGGGGATATGAATGGATGAGGTTTGTTTGGAAATGTCTGGTGTGGGTTTCACAGTGCTGGGATTTGCACCATGGTCATCAGGAGCAGTGGGCTCAGCAACAGATGTTGTAACATCTGTTGCTTGGTTTTTTAAAACGTTTTCAATTACCACATTTTCATGGCTTTCGGCCATCATGCGTGTAAAGGTTTCGTTAGAAAGACTGTTGCTTTGAATTGCTTCACCTTTTTCAAAACTTTCTTTTCTTAAAACGTTTTTCAGGTAAAAGTTCAACAACCTTGGATAGATAAGAAAAAGATTGCCAGTACCTTTCTTGATTGCCCTCAAATTTGCTACCAAATCAAGAAACAGTGTTTGGGATAGCTTATGGTTTGAATTTTTCAAAATAACATACCCCAGATATTGAGTTTTTAGGGGAATCTCATTAAAAGCAATGGTTTTAGCAGAGAGGCAAACCAAAAGAGTATGGAAAAATAATTTCATTTTAGGTGGGAACTTTGGTTTAAAAAGTGTTGCTCCCACCATTTGACCTTCATAGCCCATTTCTATGAACTCAGCTTGTAAGTCATTTTTGGGGTAAGTATCCATACCTGTCATATCCTCTAGATGGAACATGGTGGAGATGGATTCTGCTGTGATTTCCACATGTTCTTTATTGACGGTGGAAGCAATGATAAATGGGCGTTTTGTTTTGCAGGGATAATTTTGCATTTGACCAAAATTCTCTAAGTGTGGAAATGTAGATGGGTGCGTCAGCGGTGAAAATGTAGAGGTATTTTGATGAATTAATGATGTCAATGATAGGGTGGAAGTACGTATTCTTGTTGTGTTGTACAAGATGCGGCAAGTAATTGTGTGTGGTTTTGAGTTCGAGATCCATGATGAACGGTTGCTCAAATCTTTTGAAAGTCTTTTATGCAAAAAATCTTTTGATCGAAACAGAGTTTGATGAAAGCAAATTCACAGTTTTCTCTTTTGAAATGCTTTTAAAATTTTCAATAATGAAGGATAGAAGTAAACTCTGTATTCTCATGGGTTTTACAGGGTTAATGGAACATGGATGCCAGCATGGATAACAATTACCTTTTAGTCCACGTGGTCAGTTGCTATTTGTCATAGCAAACCACTGTTCAGAAAGTGAGTCCTACATAGGAAACCCACTGATGAAGATTCCAAGGATCTGTTTTTCAAAATATCTGTTTGAAACATCTTTTTTGGTCAACAATTTTTTTGAAAAATAGTGGCACTGTCTGACTTTTAAATTAAAACAATGGTTTTGAAAAACAGTGATTCTTTTGCCTTAAATAGTGGTTATCACACTTGAACAGACTTTTGATTCACTCCAACAGATGTTTTAACTCCTTTGAACAGAGTTTTTTTTTGTGATTTTATCAATCTTTTCTTGATTTTTAAAACAAAAACTTTGTTTTAACTGATTTTAAAAACATTAAAGTAAATAAAAAGTGAGATAATTTTGGGTTTTTCAGAACAATTTTCTTTCTATTATTTTGATAGAAGGATAGTTGTGAAGGTAACCTCTGTTGGCACTTTAAAATTACCATCAATGGTTCCCTGCAGATGATGGTGAATGGGTCAAAGCATTGTCTGCCTTGACTCGGTCTAAAGGTACTATCAGCACGTCTAAAGGTACTATCATCATAAGTAGGGTTTGGTGAAAAATAATCACTTAACAGTAAATCATGTGCGGTGACTCGGTCACGCAATATGTATTTTCTCCTCTTGGGTTCCGAGGAGCAACATTCGTCATCCATTATAGTTTAAACCACCTTTTGAACCGTTGAAATTATGAGTGCCGGTCTGTCGTCGTCTGACGAGAATAGAATTAAAGCGTCAAACATAGACGACGACGGAGAAGAAGAAAAATTGGAGCCTTCCATTTTTTTTACAATTACATAAAATTTGAGAGAGAAATTGGAAGTTGGGAAGTGATAAAGTGTGTGGTTTTGTAAAAAATTGTGTGAAATATATTAGTATATGTATGCTTTTTTAAAAAAAAAGTTTTTTTTAGGGTCAAACTAGAAGCATGCGCGTCAACGTCGTCCTCTTTTTGCCCTCAACGCCGATGAAGAATTCCAAACCCATCTAACAACGCACGCAGGGGGCGGTGTGGGAATTAATTGGCAACAACGCCGAAAAAGAACGCCTACACACGGTGGTCTAAGAAGGTAAAATAAGCAGTCCCAAAGCATTCCCTATTGAAAAAAATTTAAAATGTAAAAAGTAATACTAATAACTTTAAACATACTCATAAAAATATCCACGGTCTCTTCGTGCAATTCAATTTTCAAACTCCAAAACCGTTTTAATCTTTATCACATCAAAAAAGCAACCACCGTTCCAATCTATCACCACCGGTCGCCGTCACACACTCTCTCAACACACTCCGGCGACACTGAACCTCCTCACATCTCAACAATGACATCAACCGACACTGCAAATTTCGATCTCAGAGTACACTATCTCATCTCTTAAATTCAATTTCATCTTCAATTGTTTCTAATTTCTCATAAATTTTACCTGTTTTTCGTGAATTTGTTTGCTCGATCTGTAACCGACACAGTCCAGCTATGGCGCGAGGTACAATTTAATCGTTTTTTCCCTTTTTCGCTACGAGTTAGGGTTTCGAATTTGTTCGAATTTTGTAAGCTTTGTTCTGTACGGTTGTGCAGTGAGTATACATTTGCTGACGTGGATAATCTGGATCATTGTACGAAGTATTTGAACCAGACGCTAGTCACATTTGGATTTCCGGCTTCTCTGGATCTGTTTGCAACTGATCCGGTTTGAGAATTTTGAGTTTGTGTGTTATGATTTTGACATTTTGTTGTTTTAGTTTGTGTTTATTTTTTGTTTGTGGTTATGTTTAGGTTTCGATTGCGCGGACTTGCAATTGTATATACTCGTTGTTGCAGCAGAGGCAACGCGATATTGAGTTTCGAGAGTCGACTAATGATCAGAGGCAACGGTGAGGTTTTTGTTGTTAGAAGTCGTTTAGTTTACTTGAGGCATTTGGTTAGTTAAGTATCTTGTTGTAAAATTGGGGTGAAGTTTCGGTTTGGGAAGTGAATCTGTGAAGTGCTAAGTTTAAAGTTGATATAAATTATTCCAAATTTTGAATCAAACTATTGTCATTATCATGTACTATATAAGAAACTAAGAGTCATCTGATTTTTTTTAAAAAACCGTAGCATATCTCTTATTCTGGTATGGAGTATGGACTATTGTTGTATTGCCAAATGAGGCATTTGACGTATCACAATTCACAACACTCTTTCATTGATGCTTCTGGTTTAAAATCTTAGTCCATGGTGATAAGTTTTGGGTTTTCTTGCAGACTTTCGTCAGACATATCAAGATTAGAGGCTAAGGTAGAGAGGCTGGAGTCACAGTTGTCAGCTAAAGATAGGGAAATAGCAACTATTACCCGCACGGTAATGCATACATGCGTGTGTTTGTATGTGTGTGCATATTAAATCATTAATAACGCCTTGTATCCTTTTTTGTTTGCTCACATTGCCTATGTTCAGGAAGCAAAAGCAAAAGCTGCTCTTAAGGCCCAAATTGAGAAGTTGCAGCAGGAAAGAGATGAATTTCAAAAGATGATTATCGGAAATCAGGTAAGGTTGTTACTTGTTAGCCATCTCCTTTTCGAATTTTCTCATCTTGATTTGTTTCTTGTTTAAATAAAATACTATCTTGAACATGTTATCTTGCAAAAGCAAGTAAAAACTCAACAGATACATGAGATGAAGAAAAAAGAAAAAGAGTACATTAAGTTGCAGGTATGATGCTCTCTTAATGCATGTGAATTCCTTCATTTATTATTTTATTATTTCCTAGATTGTTGCTTTGGATATGTTTAGGGCTGTAAAATAACCGGACGAACACGGACAAGGCCTTGTTCGTGTTTGTTCATCAAGGAATGAACGTGTTCATGAACACTTCACGAACGCTTACCGAATGAGATTTCTTGTTCGTGTTCGTTCTTTAAGGAAACTAACATATTCAAGAACACTTCATGAATGCTTACCGAACAAGATTTCTTATTCGCGTTCGTTCATTAAGGAAATGAACATGTTCATGAACACTTCACGAAAGCTTACCGAACGAGATTTCTTATTCGTGTTCGTTCATTAAGGAAACGAACATGTTTAATAATGTTTATGAACACTTAACGAACATAGACGAACGTAAACTAACACAAACATGTCTTCATGAACATAAATGAACACAAACAGACGTTATATATTCATTTAAATATACAATCTGCATTTTTCATTAGAAAGATTACGAAGATTCCACAATAAATAAATAAATACTTAACATAATTAACACAAAAATTAAGAAGTTTGTCAAGCTTTAATAGAATGAAATTGAAATGATGAAATGAGGGATGTTGGTAGAGAGGCGTATAGTATAACTGTGGTGTTAAATTTTAAAAACTAAAGCCAAAAAAATATAACATAAAAAACCTTTAAATGAACGAACGCAAATGAACATAAATGAACACATTACCGAACGTTCACCAACATAAACGAATGAACGCAGCCTCTGTTCACGTTTGTATGAACGAAATTTCTTTTTCGTGTTTGTTCATTTATTAAACGAATGAACATAAACTAACTTCCCACCGAACGGTTCACGAGCTGTTCGCTGAACATTCAGTTCGTTTACAACCCTAGATATTTTGAGCAATGCAAGTGGTAACAAATCTAGGAGCAATTATCTTTCTTTACAGGAGCGACTAAATCAAGTTATGATGGAGAAAAAGAAGGAATCTAGATCAGGCATGGAAATTATGAATTTACTTCAGGTAATTGTCAATGTTCAAATAGTTTTGCACATTTCTAAATTCACGTTATGTGATATCTTACTACAAGTTTTCCTTAACCACAGAAAGAAGGGAGACAACGTGGGACATGGAATGGGAAGAAGGCTGACAATGATTTCTATAAAAAAATTGTATGTTATTGTTATAAATCTACTATTTTTAACTTGCTTAAAATAGCGTATAAATCATATGTCCGTATGCTGTTTTAGGTGGATGCATACGAGGCAAAAAATCAAGAACTGGTTACGGAGAATTCTGATCTAAGGGCATTGTTACGATCAATGCAGGTATGTTATCATTCTTATAACGGTTATTTTTTGTGAGATTTATTAATAATTTAATATAATGAATCAACGTGGAAGTGTAGAACTTGTATAGTGTTATCTTTTGCAATAGGAAGCAACATCAACTTTTTTAAATAACAAAAAATGTGTCAAATGATCAAGAAAATGACATATCACCTTGCCAACTCAGCATTTTGACTTGCTTACCCGATTTTGAGGTTACCGGATTACCCAAACAGGACAAAAAGCCATCTTGTATTGATCCCGAGGCACAAAACGTTACATATGTAACATAATGAGAAACTAGTATTATATCTTAACACTATTTTTACATATATAATGGTTTACAGGTGGATATGCGGGAATTTCTGAATGCGCCAAACGGTTCGTCCAAACATCCTTCCCCAGTTAATGAAAGGGATGTTGACCCCTCGCAATCTCCATTGGGCGGTAGGACGGTACGAGTCGATATCTGAAGATTTTCTAGATTGATAACTTTATACATTACAAGCTATTTAGTAATGTGAAAAATCATAAACTGAAAGTTTAACACTATCAGGATGTCTTTGACCTACCATTTCATATGGGTAGAGATCAAATAGAAGCGTTTTTGCGAAACAAGGTGGCTTCAATAAAGGTAGGTAGTTACATGTTACTTTTCTCGCACTGTGCTCCTAGATATGATGATAAGCAATGTTTTGAAAACCGGATTGGACCGGCCGGTTAGACCAGTCGGATAGGGAATGGGGGTCTGACCGGTCCGGTTCACCCTATCAGACCTCTTTTGAGTTGAACCGTCCAGTTGGACCGGGAACCAGCGGCCGGACCGGAAAACCGACTTGTTGAAACGAATTTTTCAGGGGATGAACGGGATTTTTATTTTAAAAAGCTCATCACACGGTTTCTACATCTGGTTCGACCGGCCCGACCAGCGGAGGGCCAAAACAGGTAGGGTTCATGTGTCGACTTGCCAACATATTTTTGTATTTTTAAGTTGGTAAACCTTTATGAATACAAAAATGAGGTTCTTAAACAAATAGCATGATTTGTATTTGAATTATAGATAGGCAACTTTTGATCCATTTCTATTTGTTTTTAGTTAACTATATATACAATATGGATTAACCCATTTCCATATAAACAACTTTAAGTTGCTTTGATTTGCATTGTGAAGGAGCGCATGGGTCAGCTACAAGATGCGCAAAAAGAAGCTGAAGTCTCTTCTGAAGCAACTGAGAGAGAGCTAGAGTTAGAGGCTCAACTTGTTGAAGCAAGAAGTATAATTCAAGAGCAGGTATTTGATTCGTCAACAAGAATTGCAACGTCCACTTTCTTTCATTATGATTGTGATTAAAGAAAACTATATTGTTTTCTCTTTGCAGGCATCTATTATGTCTAAACACCTTGCAAAGTCTGAGAAACCAAGGTACTTCTTTACATTAGATTGGAGGTGTGACAAAATGGGCAGCCGGGCGGGTTGGGTAACCTGTCAAAACGGGTTTGGGTCAAATACAGATAGTTTTGTGTTCGTGTAATAATCATTGTGTGAAATAAAATCACAAATATTACATAGTTTGGATATTATAGATTAGGAGATTTTTGTGTTAAAAATGAACTGTGGGCGACTTTCAACTTGTTTGACATTTTAATGAAGAACGGGTCAAAACTCTGTCAGGAGGTTGAGTGGTCATTTGAATGCTGAAAGGGATTCCATCATATCATCGGCTGCTGAGGTAAGCATTCGTTTCCGTTTCTAACAGAAAGGATTTTGTCTTAGTGAAATTAGTTTCTGAAACTTCTAAAAATCTGACATGGAATTAATTTGTGTTTATCATTTTAATCCTTTAGCAAAAGCAGGTAAAAGAAAATACTAATGCAAGTCCTAAATGGCAAAAGTTTAATAAATTGGTTATAGTGATTTTTTGTTGAGTAAATATGATATTATGATTTTAGTTATTTATCTCATTTTTGTGACTTTCAGGGTGTATGAGTTGGTTCACTTGATGCCACCTCCTGCTATCGCATTCAAGTCGGGTTTGGTTCTATATTCTAGCATGTGTTGTGTAGTAATAGTAATTCATGTCACCAGCCTTTTGACATTTATCATATTTATATAGGTCGTCTTAAATATGTGCTACAATCATGAAGCAATGATTAGTCGTGAATTAGCGATATTGTTCAATATCGCATGATTGTGATTCGTTAAATCTTTTGTTCATTTGTTACAGCTTTATAATCATATAATTGTTAGCCAAACACATCTCTCCAGACCACAACAATATATGTAGTTAATATCCCGATATATCAACCGATATATTGGTTATCGGTCCCCTGCCGAGATAGCGGTACAAAATATTGGTCAGAATATCGGTACCGATAATATTAGCAATATTGTCCGATATTTGACCGATATAGGACCGATATTTGATCGATAAATCACCGATTTTCCCGATATCAGTACCATTCTTATTTCTAGTATTCATTTTTCTTCTTATTGCTGCTATTAATGTTTTAAGTCTTAGTTGTTGGTTGTTACTGTTAAATGTTGGTGTTTTAAGTCTTAGTTCTTACTTGTTACAATTGTTAGTGTTAAATTGTTGTATATATAAATTTAGCATGATGTTAAAATTACCGATATCCCACCGCGATAACCGATATCTCAAATATCGGTCCTTGACCGATATTCGATATTTTACCGCATTAACTACTTAGACCACAATTAACCTGTCAGTATCTTGGCTAAAATGGTGGGTTTGGGTAACAGATGGGTTCAAAATTGGTAACGCATAAAATGGAGGGTCAGGGTAACGGTGTTTACAGCAGTCTGTTAATATTTTCATCTGGGCGTGATGCACAATTAATACTAGAGATGGGCAAAATCGGGTATTCTTAAAACCCGGAACCGGTTCCAACCCGTAACCGGGTATGGATACAACTGAGTGGAACCGGGTTCTCGGTGGAACCGGGTCCGGGTACAACCCGGGTACACGTAAATAAATATAGAACCGGCGTAACCGGTTACGGGTTCAATGGAACCGGGTACGGGTACTGTTCGGAACCGGTTATTTTGAGTTTTTCAATAAAAAGGCTGTGTACATACTGTTCGAACCGATTCTTCTGCATTCACTCGATTAAAGCTGCTATTTTTAACCTTTGTACTGCTCGGAACCGGTTTCAACGGTAACATTACCGTTTGTAACCGATATTTAATATAAAAACCGGTTACGGCTCATTTCATTCAATCCATGATCCATCTTCTTGTCTAAACTTATTGAAAGAACAAGAACAAGAGCCTATGGCATCGGAAGAAGGAGTTGTTATGGTTTTAGAAACCAAACGTAACCCCGCAATTTGGAAATATTTTGATTTGTGTTTGATGTCGGATAGCCATGAGATGGCTAGGTGCAAGAATTGTGGGAAGTTCATGAAGGCGGCCGCCAACTCCACCCTCAAGAAGGAGTTGTCATATAGGAACCGGTTCCAACGGTCATATTTTGCATTTAATGTGTTGAGATACTCAAGATTCGGTTCCAACGGTCATAAGGAATCGGTTACAACGGTCACCGGGTAGGGGTAGGAACCGGGTACGGGTAGGAACCGGGAACGGTTAGGAACCGGGTACGGTTGGTTTTTTTTATAGAATATGAGAACCGGGTAATACCCGTCGGGTTTTTTAAACCAGGGACCGGTTCCTCTGAGCATCGGGTAGGAACCGGAACCGGGTACGGGTCCAGTGGATTCGGGTAGGAACCGGTTTTTATGCCCATCTCTAATTAATACCGGATATAGTAACTTGTTTGTTTTAAAAGCCAAGTGCAGTCAGGTAAACGAGCTTGGGGAGCCACTAAGTTGGCTTATTTATTCTAACGTTGAGCTTGATATATGAAGCTTGGGATTTGGCTCGTTTATTATACGAGCTTTAATCTAGGCTTGGGCTTGGGCTTGTTTAAGCTTGGCTAATTTGTTTTTTTAGCAAGCTGACTTGGGGTAGCTCATAAAAAGCTTAGCACGTTTACACGTAAATTTGGGTTTTGAGTAGGGTTGTAAACGAGATTAACGTTCAGCGAACTGTTTGTGAACCGTTCGGTAGAAGTTCGTTTATGTTTGTTAGCTTAATAAATGAATGAATACGAACTAGAAATTTTGTTCGTTAAGTTAAACGAACGAACTTGAACAAAGGTTGCATTCGTGAATGTTTGGTAATGTGTTCGTTTATGTTCATTTGTGTTCGTTCATTTAAAGATTTTATTTGTTAGTATTTTTGTTTTATTGTTTTTAGTTTTTAAAAATGTGAAACCTTTCCCAAAATCCCTTATATATGACCATTTCAATTTTAGTTTGTGTTAATTATGTTTGGATAATTATGTTAAGTGCTTATTTATTTATTTTTATGGATTTTTTGGTAATATTTGTGATGAATTTTGCAAATTGTGTTCGTGGGTATTCATAAAAGTTGTTTGATTATTGATGTGGGAGAGAATTAAATAGCAAGTTTATTTTGGCTAGGAAGGATAGAAAGCAATAGTATTATGACATGTGGTAAAATTTAAACAAAAAGGAAGAGTATTTTAGTCAATTTTATCCAATCTTCTTTCTTCTTTTCTCTGTAACTTGAAAACCCACCATTTTCAAAACCCATTATCTTCAACCTTTTCTTCACTTTCTATCTCAATAATCATTACATTATAGTGCGATTTTCGTTACAAATCAATGATTCAAACACCCAATCAACGTGTTCTTCAACTTTTTTGAAGAAACTCAGTTTAATTTCATACAATATCTCATTATTTCCTGTGATTTTGAAGCGAATCACTCGAGTCATTCTATTCGATCGCTGATAAGTGTTCCTAGCATTCAAATTTCGTCAATCGTTTAAGAAATCTGAAGAAATTGGCTTCGATCTATGTAAGAAAATTTTGAATTGCATTTTTACGATCTGGGTTTTTGGATTGAGTCATTGCATTTTACAAAGGAATGAAAAAACAATTTTTTTTCCAGTCTATTGCGTTTTAGAAATAATACATTTTATTGTGTTTTAGTCTATTGCGTTTTAGGTAAAACACATTTTATGTGTTTTTAGTCCATTGCGTTTTAGAAAAAAAAAAAAAACAATTTCTTTTGTGTTTTTATCTATTGCGTTTTAGGAAAACACATTTGAAGTGTTTTTAGTTCATTGCGTTGTAAAACACATTTATATGTGTTTTTATTCCATTGCGTTTTAGAAAGAACATTTTTTTTTGTGTTTTTAGGCCATTACGTTTTAGAAAAAAATATATTTTTATGTGTTTTTTGGTCCATTGCATTTTAGAAAAACACATGTTGAAGTGTTTTTAGTCCATTGCGTCTTAGGTAAAACAAATTTTTATGTGTTTTCAGTCCATTGCGTCTTAGAAAGAACATTTTTTTTTTGTGTTTTTAGACTATTGCGTTTTAGAAATAAGACATTTCTTTGTGTTTTTTGTCCACTGCGTTTTAGAAAAAAAGTCATTTTTTACGCAACTGGTTTTTTGAAAATATAGCAATAATATACTCGTTTTAAAGATAAAAAACGCTCATTTTTTGGTGCAATTTTTTATAAAAAAATAATGTTGTATGAAAGAGTTATTAACGTTTAAAAAATTGGGGGGGGGGGGGGGGGGTTGGAGGAGAGAGAAACTATTGCATTGGATTGACTAGAATGCTCCTAGACAAACCCAAGCGCCTCTTTTTTTTTCTTCAATTTCACTCATTTAGTCTTAGCCCTTGATTAATAAATAGATGGTCAAGATTACTTCCTAGCCTTCCTACCCAATAAACTTCTTATTATATCCTGACCCTTATTGGTATTTATGAACATTTGGTTGAATTCATTTGCGTTAGTGCTCATGCATTTTTCATGAAAACGCTCGTTTTCTTAATAAATGAACACGGACAAGAAATCTCGTTCGTTAAATGTTCGTGAACAGTTCATGAACACATTTATTCCTTGATGAACAAACACGAACAAGACCATGTTCGTATTCATTCGGTTTGTTTACAACCTTAGTTTTGAGAATGAAAGAAAAAAAAGTGTAAAAAGTACGCCTTATGCGCATAGGTTTTAGGTTGCGTATAATATCTAAAAAAATTAGGCAAGTGTTTGGTTTATGAGTATGGTTAGGTATGGATAATTGCGCTTGGGTTTTAAATACGAAACAAAACAGAAGAATTTATATTTATTTTCAATCTTATTTATGAACCAAAAACCATTTAACTCAATTTTGGTTTACATCTAGGGGTGTTCAAATTCGGATATCCGAACTTTTCGGATAGTTGATTTCACTATCCGAATCCGTATCAGAAATTTCGGATATCCGAAGTTCGGATATCCGATATTTCGGATATCCATTCGGATAGTGAAACATATATCCAAATTCCTAAATCCTAAAAAATAGTAAAATACATATACATTAATCAAAAGTATAATACTTTAGAACCAGTTTCCTAAATGCAACAATCTAACAAATAGCATTAAAAAATAAAGAGTAAAATGCGAAGATAGTCCCTGTGGTTTTGTAAAATAACACCTATAGTCTCCAACTTTTGGAAATTACACCGGTGCTCCCTGTGGTTTGACAGTTTGTTACTCGGATAGTCCCTTGAGTGGATGGGGGTTAGTTTTCTCAGTTAAGTGGGTGTGAAATGACCTTAATGCCCTTACTGTATTAAAAAATATTAAAAATATTAAAAGATAAAGTTAACTCAAGTGGGCTCCACCCCACCCTCACCCCCACCTCCACCACCTGCAACTCCCAAACACCACCACTCCCTCAAAATCCCCTTCCCCTGCTTATGCAGTAACGATACCGGAATCTCCAACTGCCGCCCCATTTATATGCTGATTTCTGGTTTCTTCAATGTATTACCTGGATTTATGAGTTAATGCTCATGATTATTGATTTATGGGTTACCACAAATGAGTCATGAGTGTATTATTGATTTCTGTTGAATGAATGAAACCAAATTCTTTGATTACACTTAGTTAAGCTACTACTTTAATTTTAAAGCTACACGTGCTTCTGTCTGCTCGCATAAAGTCCTCAAACAACTTCTACAACACTAACTTGTTGGGTTGGGTGTGTACATGATGGATGGCTTTAGGAATGTGATTTATGTGTGTTTAATGTCTAATCTTATGCATATTTGATTGTTTATATGGAATTAGATAACTATGAGAAAATGATATTTTGCAGGTTAAACATGAAGATTGGATATGATTTGGGGGATGTTAATGGATTGAAAATGAAGATATTAGAAGATGGCATGATAGAGGGAAGAATTACGAAGACGTGGGCGAAAACGGCGAAGAAAACAAGGTTGAAATGAGAAAGTTATGAAGAAAAAAGTTTTGGGAAGAATCTGTCAGATGTAGGCTACGGATCAGGTGTAGCCTACGGATCAGTATGGACGCAAATTCGCATAAAACCCATAAAAATTAGGTTTTGAGATATCTTGAACACACAGTTCGCTAGCGGAAGGCAAGGGACGGACTTAGGTGACTTGGAGTAGGTTTTTACACCATTCCACACTTTCCAATCATTCCTAAATCATCAATCATGTTTTCCAACATCGAATCTTAAGATCAATTCACAAGCATGAGCAGCTAATTTCTTTGTGGTTTCCTCCAGGGCTAGGGTTTTGTAAGTTGGATGATATTATGTGTTTATGACTATTGTTTAAACTCGGTGATCTAAGCATTCGATGCTTTTCACCATTGATTTGATTAATTGATTATAACTGATTGCATTTTATTTAACCTTAGTTCTTAATCATTCAATTCCCGAGAGTTCTAATAATTAGGATATATTTGCTATGGGATTAGGGTTGGTAATTACAATTGATAATTATTTGATAACCTCCCTTTATGTATTGACCAGAGTACTTAGTCGTTGATTATCACAACTGGTTAATTAGATTCAACACTTATGTATATGTAAGTGTTTCGATTAAACACATAATTGAATCTAGCTGCAAAACCTGAAATCTGGAGGAACCATTGTTCTCTCTATTGATTTAAACTTCACTTTTCGTTCATAATTATTATATAATAAATCAAATCCAACAACCGAGTTTTACTTTTTCAATAGTCGTTAATCAAAACTGAGCATTACACACTTTCCACAATCCTCCTTTGGTTCGATATCCGACTTACCCTATCTATAGAGTTAGTTGGTTTTTGCATGTTCTTCACGACAAACATCAAAATGGCGCCGTTGCTGGGGACCTCTAGTGTATGAAGGGAATTTTGAAAAAAATTGAAGTTTTTTCTAAATTTTACCTTAAAGAAGTTTAATCGGACATGAAAGCGGCTTTTTAGTACATACCCAATTTGTTGTCTGCTTGTGAGTAGGGGTCTTTAGTCATGGTCTAATTCATGCAGAAGTAATATGAACCGTTTTCAGCAGGTATTTTTAAGAAAAGTGCTTAGAGTTGCCTAACTAAGGTTAACAAGCTATCGGTAAGAATTGCATGCACACATCGGTAACCTTATTACCCATTTTGGTGAGATCTTGAGCCTACTAGTTGTTAGATTGACTTACATAGCTTTATATATTCATTTGATGAGAGTATGCCATATGTTATTCTATTGTAGAACTTGTGTGATTCGATATTGTTTGACATGTTTTCTTTGTTTGACCGTTTAACTTGTTTAGTCAGAAAAACTCCCTTAGAAGCCAAAATTGAGCCTTGAAGCCTTTCATTTGTTTAAACCCAAATTAACCATTATTCTTCACCAACTGTGATGATATCCACGTGAAGTGTATGCATTTAAAAAAAGTTAGAAAAAATATTAAAAAGAAATAGAAGTTAATTTGTTGTTGGTCGAAGTGGCCGAAGTTTGTTTAGTTATTGTAAATAAGGATTGTCGATCAGTTTGGTTTCACCTTTTCTTTTAGCCACTTTTAGCCATAAATTTCCTACCTTAGCCTAAGCCCAAATCCCGTAAGTCCTTTAGATATGTGCATTGTCTATGTGTTACAGTAGAGGTGTGATTGTCATACAAGCTTATGTTAGCAGATTTTCATATTCGAGTTTCGAGAGAGCAATACTAGTGTGTTACATGCTAGTTCAGATATTAAACCGAGTGGAGTGAAAATTATGAGGGGTGTTTTGTATGAAAATAAAAACCGGAAGCATGTTAGGTTTAGTTAAGAGAATTCTGTTTTCAAATAAGAATCAATTTTGACTTGCTGAATTAACACATCTAATGCTGATCTGGAATGGGGTATGACTTTGGACCCTAGCTAATGCATGGTAAGGACGATTGGGGGTATTTGTTTTCGTCTGTTTTAATGTTTCGAACGGATTTGCTTCAGGGTAAGCAAAGAGCAAGTGTGGGGATGTGATGGATGGGTTTAGGAATGCGATTTATGTGTGTTTAATGTCTAATCTTATGCATATTTAATTATTTATATGTTTGGAATTAGATAACTATGAGAAAATGATATTTTGTAGGTTAAACACGAAGATTGGATGTGATTTGGGGGATGTTAATGGATTGAAAATGAAGATATTATAAGATGGCATGATAGAGGGCGGAATTACGAAGACGTGGGCGAAAACGGCGAAGAAAACAAGGTTGAAATGAGAAAGTTATGAAGAAAACAGTTTTGGGATGAATCTGTCAGATGTAGGCTACGGATCAGGTGTAGCCTACGGATCAGTCTGGACGCAAATTCGCATACAACCCATAAAAATTAGGTTTTGAGATATCTTGAACACACAGTTCGCTAGCGGAAGGCAAGGGACGAACTTAGGTGACTTGGAGTAGGTTTTTACACCATTCCACACTTTCCAATCAGTCCTAAATCATCAATCATGTTTTCCAACATCGAATCTGAAGATCAATTCACAAGCATGAGCAGCTAATTTCTCTGTGTTTTCCTCCAGGGCTAGGGTTTTGTAAGTTGGATAATATTATGTGTTTATGACTATTGTTTAAACTCGGTGATCTAAGCATTCGATGCTTTTCACCATTGATTTGATTAATTGATTGTAACTGATTGCATTTTATTTAACCTTAGTTCTTAATCATTCAATTCCCGAGAGTTTTAGTAATTAGGATATATTTGATATGGGATTAGGGTTGGTAATTGCAATTTATAATTATTTGATAACCTCCCGTTATGTATTGACCGGAGTACTTAGTCATTGATTATCACAATTGGTTAATTAGATTCAATACTTATGTCTATGTAAGTGTTTCGATTAAACACATAATTGAATGTAGCTGCAAAACCTGAAATCTGGAGGAGCATTGTTCTCTCCATTGATTTAAACTTCACTTTTCGTTCGTAATTTTTAGATAATAAATCAAATCCAACAACCGAGTTTTATTTTTTCAATAGTAGTTAATCAAAACTGAGCATTACACACTTTCCACAATCCTCCTTTGGTTCGATATCCGACTTACCCTATCTATAGAGTTAGTTGGTTTTTGCATGTTCTTCACGACAGACATCAGTACACAGTATTTGCATACATTATACATAAGTTGTTGTAGGATATTTGTTATACA